>OU612059.1:169488320-170850933 GCA_914767635.1 Melanostoma mellinum | reverse complement strand
TTACTTTCCGTATTCAGAAACTGAAAAGTGTAAATTCAAAATCTAGTGCCACATCGTCTTTTTCGCATTAAACTTTTATTTCTTAATGTGGTTTTGAACCACCTTCTGGGTTCATTAAATAGATTTTTATGTATTAAAATGTTTGCCAAGTTAAACAGTGAGAATTTAAAATGAACTTCATTTACTGAATTTCACCTAAGCTTAGATACTGTTGGCATCATTCTACGTTGTTTGTGCATATTTTATTTTTATTCTTGTTTTTTTTTTTTCTTCATTGCAACAATTGACTGCATTTTTAATATTGCCACAAAGCAGTAGGTCTGTAAGTAAAGATACACTTTTTGGGATGTTTCCACTCTGTACTCACTCGCGGATGAGTACAGGTACAGACATAAAGTGAGTTATTCGGCCTTATCGTGGTAACCGTCGGAGTGGAGTTTTCTCCGCAACGCATTTTTTTCGGAGATTCAATTTTGCTTCGAAGTAGTTGTCGTCGTAAGAAATTTTTCACAAATGCGGCAATGCATTGCATTCCCAAAACTAAAATCTCCGCAACAAAAACTTATCGGAGAACGTCGGAACGTCCGATCGGAGAATTACCACGAAGCAAAATGTCTCCGATCGGAGAGAATTCCGCTCCGACGGATACCTCGATAAGGCCGATTAGTTCAATGCTCAGCCAATCACTGTGAAACTGTTCAACTCAAGTTCTAACCAAAAGTAGAGATTAAACTCCCATTAAACGTTCGAATTTTGCGAAAAATTTTAGTTCCCCTTCATTTCTCACAAGTTATGTTTGAGAGAAAAGCGCTAGGCCCGGTTCTTCCCGGACCTATCGTGCCCATCATTTTTTATCTATTTATGTTTATTAATGGCAGTAAGTGAATGTAGACGAATCTTCAGTGATAATTAACTGTCATTAAAGAAAAAAGCAGCTGCTTTAAGGTCTTATTTGGAAAACCAACGTTAATTTGATACATATGCCTATTAGATTAGCAATAAATGGCACACTTTAGTTCTTTTTTAAGATTAGCAGTTCTTGGATTTTCTCTCGAATCTTAACATCCTGAAGATTAGATTTTTGGAATAGCTTTAGGTGGAGTTGATAAGATAGTTCACGAAGGGCTAGGCTCAAACGGTGATATTCGAATGCCAAATTTGTTATTTATATTCAATTGCAGTTATTTTTTTTTAAGAGAGAAAAAATAGTATTGTTTACCATAGCAGCGAGTTATGATTAGGGCATTACACTCGCATTTAGATGACTCATATTTATGTAATATGTGAAAGGCTAATAGCACTGTAGTGGTCAAGTTCGGTCGTTTCTCCTTATCCGGTAATCAATATCTGGATGACTTAACTTAGAGATTATTAAATTTGTGAATAAATAAAATCAGTTTCGTGTTTATAAGTGCCGTGACGATAACTAAAAGTAAACTTACATACGCGACCTGGAATATCAAAAGCGAATTGATAAATATTAAAAAAAAAATTTTTATTTTAAAATCAAAAAGTTTTTCGTTTCAAATTGGTAAACGATTGGATGTGGCTTACGGGAAAGCCAAAAATTTGTAAAAAAAAAAAAAAACAATCATTGTGGTGTTTGGCTAAAATTTATGAAACTATGCAAAAAAAAAACAACTTTCTTGAAATTGGCTTAGTTATGCTTCTAGTTGTCAGTTCATTCATAGTTGATCGCCATTTTCTGCTAAAATTAAGAAAACAAAAAACAACAACTAACTCATTTGTAAGAATCAAACTCATGCAAGTAATACAATTCAACATCCAACACTATTGACAAAATACTTTGAATCGTGGTTAACAAGAAGTTGAACCTTTTGGTGATATGATCCGATCCAGCTATCCTCTTGTATTCCTCTAAAATCATCTCACACATTCTCTATCTTTCTCTGTTTCTCCATTCTGTATGCTCTCTGCTTGTCGAGCTTTAATGTTCCCTTCTGTGAAAGTTTGAATACATCACTCATGATGGCGAAAAAATTTCTCTTGTAGCTACATCAATCAATCACTGGAAGTGAATGAATATTTCCCACCAATAGAACGCGATGATAGTGATTTAGAAGATTATGACTGTGCGTCAGATGAAGAAGATGAGCTGCAATTTAGCCAAACAGATATAGATGACGATTTAAATGACGTCTTCAGCGGCAAATCACCGAAAACAGATAAAAATTGAAATTTGAAAGTAACCAAAGTGCAAAAATGAGACTAAATTATAAGTGAAATTAGATAGTTTTTTTTTAAAGTAAGGACGTTAGTTTAAGAAGAACTATTTCTATTGTTGCAGCTGTTACAGTATAAACGCGGGAATCAAAATGTGTTACTTAAATGTGATATATGAAATACTTGTTAGGATTAAGGATAAACTTTACTGTAGGTAAACCTTGGAGTGATTATTATTTTATGTTATGTGCAATAATTGTTATGTTTTGCTTGCATAAGCACTTAGATTTGTAAGTTTATAAAGAAATGTTACTTTTGACAAGGTGAGAGATATTTAAAGCTGAATAAATGAAGGAGATTTTCATTTTTGTTACATTGTTTTCTTTTTGTTGGAATCATTTTTGTGGATCTACATTAACTATTTTCTATTGCTCGAAACTGAAACGTGAGTGTTTGTTTATCTGTAGTTGTCCCAAAATGGGTTCAACTGATTGGGTGTCATGTACCTGTTTCTAATCAAAGATTTTCCACTGATGCGGATCCTAAGTAAGTCGTAAGTCCTTCTCTGTACTTCGTTTTGGGATGAAATAGTCCTTCAATTAATATTTTTACCACTTATTGATTTTCTATTCGTTTTTATCAATTGAAATAAATACATCACTTCGAATTATTGGTTAAAGAACATGTTTTCTTTTTTTCACTAAAAAACTCTAAGAAAAATCTTTTATAGAATAAGTTGACCTCTGTATGGTGTCATGGTAGACACATTTACCAAAAAAGTAATAAATATATTTTTAACTTAAAACCAGTTTCTTATAAAATTGGGACATGTTAATAGTTCTAAACTTTTTGTTATTTTTTTTATTATTATAATTGGTACGTACACGAATGTCAAATTTACAGTGCGAGCATTAAGGAACTTGGGAGAGGATTAAAAAGGAGACAGCGGTGCACATTGACTGTTATTCTTTCAAAATTGTTATGCGATAAAAAACTGTCGGGTAAAACATTTCCCATTAGAGTTGAGCTGCTAAAATATGAGTTTTTTGCCTAATAATTGAGGCTTTTGCTGTTCTTCCCAATACCATTGCTACCGTTTTGTATTGTGAAATTAATTGGTCACCATACATCACATCACTTAATGTGTGCATTTTGGAGGAGTTTTATAGAGTTTCGAGTTCAATTTGTACAGATTCGCGCTTGGAGCCCGTGGCGTAATGGTTCGCATGTCTGCCCGTTGCGTTGTAGTTCAAAGTTTGATTCAAAGAAGCACCCAATTATTTTTTTCACGGGTATCGCCTTTCGCGATTAACTGGCAAGTCTGCGATAGTAATTTCACTGCTATGAGAAGCACTTTGAAATCAACAAAAGTTGTACGTTCGTCCCATTTCTTACAAGGTATGGTTGAAAGAATTACGCTAGACAACATTGCTCCCAACGCCATCCTGTTTACTATCTGTCTTTTCTACTTGTAGCGTATAGACTTGAGTCCCCGAAGACGATTTTATTTTATTTGGGCTGAAATATTTTTAGTTTACTTAAGTACTTTTTTTTCCTTGAGGTAAAGGATCGTAATGGGTTTAAAAGTTTAAATAGATAGGTGTTGGATTGCGTAAGTGTACTCATTGAACATTATTTCTAAGATAAGTTATCTCCTATGCCATTTCTGATAGCAAACAGATTGTGAAAGATAATGACTGGTTAACATAAAAACATTTTATCTTCAAAATGTTGACCTTTGACCTCATGTCAATGAAGCACACAGTACAGCAGGTGCTCGTAAGACAGTCAAATTTGGACGATGGCTAAATGAAAATGTCAACTTGGATTAGGTTTAAAGAGCTTATAGTATTTAGTTGTGTTTAATGGAAGGCAGAGCAGAGTCAGCTAGTGCCTCAAGTCAGCAAGTCAAATCAACGGCAAGTTAGAACATAGAAAGATGCTTGGAAAGGAAATAGAAAGAAAAGATATTAAAGAAAAAAAGAGCCGTTTTTCTTGTCGGGGCTAACCTTGGGCTCTCATGAAGCTAATGAGTTGTATTATACTTCCTTTGATTCCACATCATGACACACGGAAGCATGCCACTTCTATTTTTCTCCATGTGGAAGCCCATTGACCCGTTAGTGTTCCAATTCGTAGTAACATTTGTTCTTCATTTCTTCTCTTAGTTGATGACCAACTGCCAGTGGTGAATTTGTGTAGATAGTCACCCTCCAAATCCGATGTCGTATATAAAAAGCCCGTTCGTTAAACTTTACCCTGAGTTGACACAGGTCTTCTTGATAATCCTATAAGTTGTAAAAAAAAAATTGGGTTTTGAACTCCCAAAAAAAGCTAAACCACAAAATCACAACACATCCCTGTTATTTGAAGAAAAATACGGTCCCTATTATGAGTAGCGAATCGAACGTTCGACTGGAAGCGAATGTTTTAGAGAAACTGATTTATTCATTAAACTTCGTCCATTCTCTTATCTGACATACCTTAAACGTCGAAAAAATAGTTTTCTACAAAGTTTTTGTTTCTACAACCTATAATACCGCTATAAAAGAAGCTCGCAAAAACTTTCGCTTCCAAGCGAACGTTCGATTCGCTACTCATAATGGGGACATACATGCCTTTTTACAACCCTGTTCTTAACCTCAACTCGCCCGAGCAAAAATATAATTCTTCTTCAGGGCGATTTGAAGGCAAACCCAGGGCTAAAAAAAAAACTCAGTTCGACATTCAAAGTTTAGGTTTTTCAAATAACGCTTTTTAGCGATCACATAGCAACCAACAAACCTAAATAGACTCCCAATAAAAGGTTTCACTGTCGCTACTGACAATTAAACGTTATGCGCTTCCACATCGCATTGTTGAAAATTTTGTAGTTAGAATTTAATTGAACTGATTTTCATCTCGGAGGCTACGTTAGCAAGCATATTTGTCACATGTGAGGCTCAGAAAAGCCAAGAATTATTAACGAGATTTTCCTAAAAAATATTCGTTTTTTAAAATATCAAAAGGAAACATTTTATTGGAAGGCCCTCTATCAAAATGTTCTGGTGTAAGTTGTCCTAGGGCCATACTCTGTTATTTGATTCGAAAGCAAAAATTTCCGAAAACGAATATTTTGTACTCTTTATTTCTAAAGCGGTTCGAATACACTACTTTCGGAATGGCAAATCGGAAAATGAATTTTTTTATTTCGCTTATTTATTGCTTAACTTGTTTGCGATTTGCTTTGATATTATTTGTTTGCTTGATTTGACAGATCTCTTGAGAAATATTCATATACTTGACAAATCTATTCCGTAAATGAAAATAAAAAGAAGTACTTTTCTTTCCGATTCCAAAGCTGTACAGAGTACGAATTCATAAACGGATCGAAAGTCATTTTCGAAAAGAATTGCCTTTGAAAACGAAGGCCCCAGAGCAGCCTGAGCTTGTTGAGAAATCACTCTACCAATTTTTGATAATAACTGAAATTGAATATGTATTCAGTTCAGTTCGACTATTTTCGCTATTTTCGCCTAGCACAGTCTGTCTCAATGGTAATGGAAGCAAAATAAAATAAATGTTTTTTGCTGACCAAAGCGTTCTTAAAGCTTACCAAGTTTAAATAATGAATTTTTTTAAGTGACTTACTTGACTACCTACATAGATAATGTTTTGCAATCTTAATGATTTAAATTCGGCTAATAATTTAAAACTTGCTGAAAAAATAAAGCGTTTTGGGCATCATTGAATACAATGAGTTTTCGAAATTCGGTAACTGGAATTCTTATAATAAAAGGAGTGCGTCAGGGTAATCATCCGGCACCACTACTATTTATAGTTATTTCATAAATGATGTAACATATATTTTTCAATATACACAGGTTCTTTTCTATGCAGATTGCAGATGAAACAAAAAGAACGCAGTATCACTAACTCTCTAATTTTATACCAGAATTTGTACTTAAGGCTTCCAGATGGTCAAATAAAAGTTTTTCGATTTGGTGGTGGATAGCACCATCCATTTTTTTGAATCACATTACGTAAAAATTTTCTTACCTTCGATTTTGTTTTCTTCTTTCTTTTTAATTTCAGATACTGCAGCATGACTTATATTGTCGACCAACTGTTTCCACCAATCAAATATGACGAGGGCTCCATAGAGTTTTCGAACTTCAATTACTGGCGCGATCCCCTTCCCGAGTTGGAAATAGAATTAGACGATAGCAAATCACCTATACACACAATCAACACCACCTTGTCGAAACCCTTGAGTTCCATTCCAGAAAACTAAACAAAAATATTATGTGCAGTGTGAATGACTAACAACAACTACAGACAAAATAAATGACAAAACAAACATACAATATCAAACTCTCTTAAACATTTAGAAATGCAACACTAAACAAATCAATTTTAAGCGAAAAAAAAAATTCATATTTATACACAATTTTTTAAAGAAACGTATGATTTGCGACATGAAATCCTAACTACACAGCAAATACATTAGCCTGTTTAACCAGCAATTAAACACAGACTAACTACACATTACTTAACCAGCTATATATATATTTTTAAAAATTTATGTATTCATTTGTGATATTGCTCATACATTTAGTTGTTTATTTCAAATTGTGTTCCTTGGAATGCCAATCGAGTTGAGTTTTACTTTATTTTAATACCCCTGCTTTGATTTATTATACATATTTCTCTTTTTTAGTTTTAATTCTTAGTCCAGGTTACAGTTCCCAGGTTCTTATGTGATAAAATATATTTTCTTAATTTTTATTGTAAAATTTACATAAATTCTTTAGTTTTCATCGAAATCATATAAATTTCAGAAAGTATTTATCATAAGTTTGTATTTATTTTTTTAAAATTTGTTTTTCTACTTTTAACAGAAAGGCAAAGAAGTTTGGTTTGATATACTTATTTTAAGCTAGTTAATTCAGTTTTGTGTTTTTTTCTTCTTTTTTTTTGTATACTATTCTATTTTTTGAATACTTTTATGATAGCTCAATTAATATTTTGCTTAGAATTTGTTCTCTTAATTGAATCATGATTGAAAACATTTGTTGGACTTAATTTTTCACAAAACAATTACGCAACTGTAGTCAATATTATAATAAAACATTCATACATTTTCCCATAATTAAATCAGATACATTCATAAACGGAAGGCATTACATTATCTTAAAAAGATTACTCGTACTTATATTTAAAAAAAAAATTAGAATGCTTAAAGCGTACACAAACAAAATAGATATAATAACCAGAATGTCTGGTAAAACTATGTAGCGTAACTTTGTGGAAGCTTTAAAAACAAAACATTTATATGGAATAAAGGAAGAAATTTAAATTGGCTTAATAAATAAATATTCAACAACGCTTGTGTTTCAAACAAAAGAATTTTTTATCAGTTTTTCTTAACTGTGCTGATTTGATTTGCTGTTGATGCTGGAAGATGAATGCATTTTTATTCAAAGTTTTCCAAAAGGGCCCTGAAAACTTTGAATTTAAATGGTAAACCCACTCTTTCACTATTCATCGAACTGATGTCAATTTATTCAGTAAACTCAACATTTTCATCGTGGAAAAATACTTGGACTAGCAACGTCTGTCTGCATATTATAAGAGTATGTGACCGCAATTTTGAGAGCGCATTACTTCAATATTCGACAACAACAAGTCTAGCTGTTGTGTGATGTTGCGAAGGATTGGTCGAAGCAGCTGTCGATCCCACGGCCCGGCGGGCGGCGGCGGAATCCAAATCTGTTAAACAAATCGACTGCAAACGTGCCCGCGGTGGGCATATGAACAAAGTCGAGTACCATTCATAAATGTAAATTTCACTTCGTTTGTTTTATATTCGTATAATTTTCGATATCGATGGCAATGTCATTTAGAGTATGGCATTCGAAACATGGAGACTTATTTCTGACTCGCCTCGCTTTGATAATTGGGAAAATCGATGCGAGTCGAGAAAAAAATGTCAAATTCGAAAGGACTCACCCTACGATTTACATCATCAGATTTGAATCTTCAAAACTACTAAATAAACATAAAAGAGTGTTCAGAGGTAAGGTAAGAATTATTTTACTGAGAAAAAAAGTCTTATTCGTTATAAGTTAAGGTAAATAGTCTACAGCAAAAACTAAGGTTTATGTGAGCCTAACATGTTCTATGTGAAACCTCAAATAAAAGTACATATACCAAAAATTCTTGTAACTTAAGATGCCAATAGTCCAGAAGGACTTTTAAGTGTTAAGACCTTAGCACAAAATGTGTTTCCCTGTTTCTATGGCTTGTCTAAGTCAATTAATCGGCCATATCGAGGTAGCCGTTGCGTCGGAGCGGAAAAATTTCTTACGACGACAACTACTTCGAAGCAAAATTGAATCTGCGAAAAAGGATCCGTTGCGGAGAAAACTCCGCTCCGACGGTTACCTCGATAGGGCAGGGCCCATTATAAAATTCGTTTAAAGGAACTGAGGTGAGAACTTTCATAGTTGTTTGGATGTATGAACAATTCGGTCATTAGGTCTAACAATCTACATAGATGCTTATAAGTGGAGGAGTGGAGGGCCTAGTTCAAATTTTCGAAAAATCGTGTTTTTTGCATGCCATAATAGAAGAGTATTACAAAAGTATTGTCTGAAAATATCAGAAAAATCAGACTAAAATTATGTAGGTAGGTAGGTTAGGTTCTTTGAACTGAATAGAGCCGACTCTAACGGCTTGAGAGGTGAGAATCAGTTCGTCAGTTAAAATTAATCAGATGGTGAATCTAAGTCTTTTTTTTAGATCATAGGTAGGTGACCGATTGCAACATGAAATTTTTATTTAGACCTTTAGAAGAGAAGGACTCCACTAACTAAGTTTGCACATTGTGTGCAGACTGCAGATTTGCTAAATCAACGGGCTTGGTGAAATATGTAGATGGTGCTCTTGTAAAATCAAACTATAGTTATCTTATAGGCAAGTTATCTGAGTTTAAAATAGTGGTTCCATATTGTTATTTTTTTTTTTTAAATTTTGCAATGCCCTTCTGGCGACAGGGTAGTAATAGTACTATCTCCTCTGTGCTTCTGGTTCTGGTCTGACAAAGTAAACTACCTGTTTCGGAGCTGAGGCAGAGAAATGAAGACTACACTGCGCAAAACAGAGAGGTGTACAAAAACAAAGATCCCAGAAACATACGACACAGGAGTATTCAACAAAGTAATTTCCTGGTGAAAATGTGTGTTGCGGTTTTTGGCACTCAAATCTCAAAGACACATTCGTTTAAAAGAGTAATGTAGGCCATTCATAAGAAAATAGAAAACAAGTGGTTTATGTTTTCGCAATGTATGCGTGAATGTGTGTACTGTGTATGAGTAAGAGGTATCATTGAATCCAATTGGAGTGAAAAGAAAATAAACGTCTGGGTCTGATGCTTGAAGAAAACAAAGAGCTAATAATAATAGCATCGTTTCTCTTTTTGTTTCAGTTTTGTGTGTGAGACTGTGATGTGTGATCTTTGATTGATGAGTGCTGAGTGGGTGGGTAGCAACAGTAATGAAAAAAAAAAAGAATAGCTCGGGACCCGGCGAATAATGGAGTTAAAATTTAATATTTATCATTCGTGTTTTTAAAGCTTAAATAAGTGTGAAATATCAGAGTTAAAGTTATTTGTTTGGTGCTTTTTAAATTTTAATAAACTTTTCTCGGTATGTGAAATGGCAGAAAGTTTTTCAATAAATAAAAGTGTTGCTGTGTGACAGCTGGTGCATCTTTGTGATTGTGATGAACTAATAAGTGATTGTTTAGAATTCTTACTTGTTGAAATTGCTTTATTTTATACGCAATTACCAGGAGAGTTAATGGAAAAAGGATTTCCGATTGCAATGGTATGTTTTTATTCATATTTTTGTTAGTAGATACATAAACAGTACATATTTATATGTAGCTAGTACTGTTTGCCTTAATTTTGACTTGCATCCCTGTTACTACGTAGATTTAGATTTATATTCTCATTCCAAAGCAACTTGTTTTAATATTAATTACGTTGTGTCTGAGCCGGTTCAAGCCTGAAGATCAAGAACAATCAGAGGCCTTGAAAGGTAAGCGTTGCTTCGATTATGAATAGATAGGTAGGCTCTTCTTCAAACCAGTTTATTGAATTGTTTTTATAAAAGTAATAGCCAATTACCAACCCGAGGGGCAAAGATAAACATACCTATATAAATTCAATCTGTTCCTTTACTTTTTCGAAAATGTTTGAGAATATGCTTGACAAAAACTTTTAGTGCTGAACTTTTTGCTGTTGCTTTTAATTTTTAAATTAGGTACCTATACCTAATGAAAATTAAGGAAACGTATTTTTGAAGGTTTCTGTCTGTGTCATATTTGCCAGGCACTTATCACTTTACTTCTCTTGCCCTACAACTTCCATTTGTTTACATTGTCGTTTTTGTAACACGAGATATGTTTGTGATACCCTGATACCTAACCTAATTAAGCTGATATAAAGTAAACATTTGTCCATTGAAGCCCTGGGCATTATAATATGTAAAAATTATAGTTACACCATGACGACTCCGGATACCTGCTTGATTTAAGGATCGCTCTTTTGGATCGGGAAGAAAATGATGTATAGAACCCTAGATTTTATATATAATACCTACCTAAGTGTACAACCAAAACAGTAGCGTAGCGAGGGAGGGGAAGTGGGGGGTGTAGTACTCCTCACGATTTTCCCGAGTCGGCAAATCGAGGAAGAAAAACATAGAAGATTTGTCGAGTTAAATCAACTCAACCAAACTCTATCGGAGTCAAATCGCACGACTGAGGCGGCCAAACGACTGGACCATTTCGTGAGACATCACGCTCTCCAAATTTGGTTTCCAATAAATTGATTGTGACATTCGCTATGTGGCTTTTGGCGCCGCGCCGTCCTGTTGGAATCACATTCCTCCAAGTCCCTATCGTCCAATTGTTGTCAAAAATATTTGGTTATCTATGAACGGTTGTGATCTCCATTCATAGTAATGTGACGGTCTTGATCATCACAGAAGAAGTACGGCCCAATGACGCTTCATCATAAATTGGACGTAGCGCTCTTAACGTAGAGGCCACTGACTTCGAATTTCGGTAGTAAATTTTTATAATTACGACTCATTGTTGGCTCATAATGTATGTATATCTTTTCATCATAAAATGGCAAACCTAACTAAAGGGAGATGTCAAAAGAGCGGCAAAGAAATATGGCTTCGTTTGCTGTCCCTGTCGCTCTACTTTTGTAGCGTCCCTGTTGAAAATCCCTTACATCCTATTTTATATAATGTATACATGTAGATTTATATTTTTATGCAGTCGTCAAATTCTTAAGACTATAGTCGGTATTTCATAAAAATTCACCCCCCCCCCCCCCATGGCTTGAACCCTCGCTACGCCCCTGCGCAAAAGTATAATAGGTTCGTTGAACTTTGCCCAGGGTTGACCCAGGTTTTCTTGACAACCCTATGAGTTGTCAAAAAAACTTGGGTTTTCAAGTCTTCAAAAAACGCTAAAACACAAATCACATAACATCCCCGTCATTAAAAAAAAAAAACATGCCATTTGACAGCTCTCCACTCGCCACAGCAAAAAGCTAGGGCGAGTTTATAGAAAACCTAGGTCAACCCTAGAGCTCAAAAAACACTCAATTTGACATTCAGGGCGACTTTGGGTTTCTCAAAAAACGCTCTATGGCGACCCCAGGGCGACCCTAGGGCTTCAACGAACAAACCTAATAATCGTGAAGGTTGATGGCTTTATACCATCGAGAGTGTTCAAGATGTTACTATAGGCTTTATATAAATTGGCCTCGGGTTTGCCTGTGGTTTCCACAAATCGTTTTTAGAGAAACCTCAACTCGCCCTCAATATCAAACTGATTGTTTTTTTAGTTTTAGTTTGACCTCAGCTCGTCCTGAAGTAGCCTTAGGATTTTGCTGGAGCGAGCTCAGATATCGAACAGGGCTATCACATGGAATTTTTTTTTAAATGGGCCACAGGTTCTTCTAATAACTTATAGGGTTGCTATGTAAGTCTGGGTAAAGTTCAAAGAACGAACCATTTTTACACACACCAACAGAAAAACTGTTTGTTCCAGTTTTACGTTTTACTTGAAGTACGAATGTACAAAAAGTATACCCGGCGTGATGGTTAGCATGTCCACCTACTAACCCAGAGGTTCGATTTTGGACTCCTAGCAGAGGCAAACATTTTTTTGCTGGTATCGCCTTTCGCAAGGAATTGGCAAGTCCTCCGTTAGTAAATTCATTGCAATGAAAAGTGCTTTCTCAAAAAGCCCTTCGGAACCGGCAGAAAATTGTAGGACCCCTTCATTCCCTCTCAAGGCATGGTTGTCAGAAATGCGCTAGGCCCAGGGGCTCCTCGCTCTGTTACTTATGTGTCACTTATTTATGAAGTACGAATTTAAAATCAATGTATGTTTTTGATGAGCTGATTTCACAAGCACACAAATTGTTCTATTAAATTCTTTTTAAGTACAAAAAAAATAGTGATACACGTTTACATGATGCTCCCTAGTAGGTTCCTTTCTATCTAACTGCTGACAACACTATGAAGATCCTTGAGTTGAACTGATAACAAAAATATAGGGAATTAAGCCCGACATCATAGTCGATTAAGTTAGTGAAGCAGTTAAGAACTCCAAAAAAGTCAGTTTTGCTGGGCCAGACGTGATACCATATAGAAAAAGATGGGGGATATAGAGCTTAGGTGTCCCAACATTCTCATATCCAAGCCTATAGGAGGTGATATTGTCTGCCTAAATAATGGAGGGAAAGTTACCTTCTACTAATGTACAAAGAGAAGGAAGACTTCCATTAGATCGAGAGGGTGTTGTTTTGCCGACAGCGAAAAATAATGAATCTATCAGATCAAAAGTATCTAAAAGGATCCTAAGAGGATCGTGATTCCTTAGACGATTTTAGTGTTGTGCTGATTGATATCGAAAAAGTATTTTATCAACAATCACCAGATCCATTATGGCTGCCAAATCTCTTTTACAGACTTTGTTTACCTGCTGGAAGATAAAGAACAGAACACCAAAGTACATCAGTTATGCTTTGTTTGATCGAGTCATCACCTAACATATGGGTAAAAGATTAAGAAGGTGTCTGGTATCAGCAAAGGACTGAGTATTCATTCCAGATATTTATTTGAATGGAAATATACTTCCCACTGATCAATGGTGAGGTAACTTATATGATTGATTACATCACATGTCTAGTAACGCAGAGTAGATCTTTTGCTTTGAAAGTAACACCAGAACTACTCTTTTCTCTAAAAGAGCAACTCTTTTCGTCAATGTCAAATGTCTACAGATCTTCCAAAAACTGAAAGCCCATCCAAAAATAAAGGGTTTGTTCATTGAAGTTCTGAAGTTGCCCTGTGGTCGCTTCAAAGCGTTTTTTGAAGAACCCTGAACTCGATTTGAATGTCAAAATAAAGTGTTTTTTGACCCCTGGGTTTGCCCTCAACTCGCTCTGCAGTACCACGAGGTTCAGGCAATGAACATTACTGTCAAATGGCATGTAATGTATATTGGAGATTTTGTATCTACGTTTTTTTGAGAACTGAATTATTTTGAGAACTCAAATGCTTTTGACGTCTCACGGTAAACCAGGGTCAAGCCTAGGTGAAGTTCAACTAAGGAACCTACAGTCCTTTTCAAATCAACGACAAAACTATTAACATCTTCAAAACAGCGCGAACTCTGGCAACGGAAGGTGATTTTTAACTGAAACGACTGGAATTGGTTCTCTTTGAGAGATTTCTCAAAAATGCAGTGTACCACCACCTACACCAACTACACCTTGGGGGCACACAGCCACTTTCGTTAAATTTTATTATTTAAACTACCACTTATTTTTTATTGCACAATATTGCCCCAACTTACTTTTCCTTTAATAAAGAAAAAAAACAGAGTAGTTTAATTTATCTTTAGAAACTGTCTGGTCTCCCTATTCAAAAACTTTTCAACATGATGCTGCTCCACTCACTTGAGGCAATTCACAAAGTATGTTTGTAGTTCAACAACCTAGAAATTGTGTGGTTTTTTTATTACACATAAACGCAATATTTTCTTTAGACATCCCATGTGTGGTACATTTCCATGCGCCTTGTCAGTGGGCGATAATAAAATTCTAATCAAGGACTAATTCCAGACCATTTTAAAATGTATCTCGCAATAGATACAATGGTATATACCTGATAGTTGATTGAAATGACCATTAATCTGTTTTTTTTTTTTTTTTTTGGGATGATACTGTGATGCGAGGTACTACTTTTTTCCAGTTTATTTTGGTTTTGATTTTTAAGCTAATAAATAAATTAATTTTTATTTCTTTGCACGATCTCTAGGAGTGGGCACTGGGCATTGAATTAAGTTTTTCTGAACAACTTGGCTTTATACAGCAATGGCAAACAAAGAAAGATCTTTGTTATCTAAACTGTTGAACAGTAGCTATCGATTAAACTAAGTAAAGATTCGGATGGAAATATTTCAGTCGAATTGCTTGAATACAATAATTTATATGAGTTAAGATTATTAGGCTAGGACAGTATTTACATAAATAATATTCTCCACAGAATAACTCTTGGTAAAGTTTATCTAATTTTTAAGGTTTTTTTTTTTTTAATTTTGGCTCGCCATATATGCTACTTTACTTTCACACTCATGCTTGTGAACCACTAGCTGACAACGAAGAGAACTGGAAGCTTATCGTATAACGATAAAATGTACCCTGCAACATTGAGTCAGTGCAAGTCAAAAACAAGCCTTTTGAGGTTATTCCAAACCCTCGAGCACGTCATTCTTTAAAAAATGCTCCCATAATGAAATATCGATAATTTTTCTGATCAAAGATAGGTCAGGCGTCAGTGGTCGAACTACATCACCATTGATTAAAAGCCGCTTGTGATCTAATGAACGAGGAATTACTTTGAGATTAAGGGGTAATATCCACCAACTGCTCAAAAAAAGAAGGCTTTATTCATGATCTTTCTTAAAGGACATTTGAGATGTAAGGTATATACCTAAATAATATATCATTGAATAAGCAACTCTTGAAGAATAGAACAAAATTTTTTATTGTTATTTTTTTTACAAAATGGCGGCTGTGCAGCGATTGTCGTGAACAGCTTTTTTAAAAAGTTCTTTCGCGGCGAGCAGTAGAAGTCATACCCAACTCCACCTATAACAAAAAATTCATTATCTAAATGAGTTTTGCTAGTTAAGTACGCATGATTATATTTTTAGAAATTTTTTTCGCAAAATGGCGACTGTTTGAAATAAATTTTCTTTTTTCGACAAAAAAAATCGACTTTAATTGCTTATAACTTTTTTTGGTATAAACTAATCGCTAAAATCGTGTGTACTTCACTAGATAATTTAATGAAGAAACTACAGTTAAAGTTTGAAGTCAATCGGATGTAAACTTTTTCTGTTCTACTGCTCGCCGATTTCGAAAACATAGTTTTGAGAAAAACGCGTTTAAAGTTTCAAAATGCGATCGTTGAGCATAAAAGTTGTTCAGTAAAAATTGATTTAAACGAATTTTGAGTTTAGATCAGTACTTGGACGTTGTAGATTTTGATTTTAGGATATTTTTAGCATATTTTAAGCTAATAAAAAAAAAATGGGAAAAAAAAATTGGTGGATATTACCCCTTAAGGCATCTGTTCCCTAACATTGAAAATTGACTCATATATTTGAAGTAATAAAAATTTACAGATGTCGTTGATGACTCCTTAGATTATTACTTGCGATTATACGTAGGTACTATAACTATAAGGAAAGTTTTAAAATTGTGCAGAAAGAAAATGAGATTCCAATTAAACAACACATTGCGATGATACAGAATACGAAAAAGTTGGTCCTGCAATTCTGTCCGTCTGCTTGTCTGTCCGTATATAGATCAACAGCCTGAACCGCTAGACTTCTTTTTTCTTTCAATTTTGAGATCTTCGGAGTGGTTTTTGGAATTGGGTTTATAGGTCTATAGGTGCCATATGACCTATATGATAATACCTCTTTTACGGCTCAAACAAATTCGATAAAATTTTGTGTGAGTGATACATTTTTAGTTGTTTTTCTCATGATTTAAAAAATGTTTGAAAATGGTCCTAGAAATATCCTCCATGGTACCCTTTGGCAAGACAAGGGGTCTTTCACCGAAAAGGGTCCTTTGGATCTATACGGCTATGATAAGACCAATAATCTCCTATGCGTCAGTTGTTTGGTGGAATAATCTCTCACGTAAATACTTTATTGCCTTTTTTGACCAAACTTCAAAGAACAATTTGTCTTGGCTGACACCGGGAGCTGCTCTCGACGTACTGCCGAATCTTCCTCCATGGGGTGTACTCTCAAGTCCAATTTCTCGTTTAAAGAGATATGTTCTCTGGCGCAATTCGCACTGGAGCTTTGAGGAACTCGCATGCAGCACATCTTTTTACTCACGTCTATAGTGGATATGCCATCTGATACGATGATCCCAAGGCTAAAACTACGTCAAAAATACTCAGTCAACTTTCCTCTTTAGGCTCATACGCATCCGTTTTCAAAGCGGAAGCGTATTCTATTCAAATGGGTTTAAGCCGCGTTACGAACAATGGCTGGACGGGTTCAAGTATCTGTGTTTCCAGTGACAGCCAACCTGTGCTTAAGGCCTTTCTCAACCCTTTAAGTACTTCAAAACTGATTCAGGAATGCAAGAGCTCTCTGAATGCGGTCGGAAGATTAAATTCTTTGAGTCATATTTGGGTTCCAGGCCATCACGGCATAACTGGAAATGAGATCGCCGATGAACTTGCTAGGCAAGGATCACAGACAGCTCTCTCAGGACCTGAACGGTCGCTAGGTCTGCCAGCGTCCTCAGTGAGGGCTTCAATCAACGATTGGATCTGTGAAGAGCACAACCGTAGATGGCATGCCTTAATTGGATGCAGACAGACCAAACGTATGGTCCCCAACGTAAATAAGAAGACTGCAACACTTTGCTATCCCGTAGCGCAAAGCTTATTGGCGATGCCAGCAGTCTCTTCCTCGGTTCTCTTTTGCCAATAATTTAAATGTGTTATAAGCCTAAGTGAACCCACGCTCTGTGAATCCTGTGGAGAAGATGAGGACACCGCAAAGCACTTCCTCTGTGAGTGTCCGGCTTTTTCTCGCATGAGGTTGCAGACAATCGGCGCAGACATGGTGAGAGCTGGTAATTTAGGCTCTTTATCATGGCAGCGTCTTTTGGCTTTTCTCCTAATAACTGGAAAGCTATAACAAATAAAAGGTTGCTATCTGGTAGTACAATGGACTGGTATTTAGGTCTCAGTGCTCCAGCTGGTATTTAAAAACCTTAAACCTCACATTTTTTTTCAATATTTCATGTGATTTGATTTAATTTTCACAATGACTATGTAGTTGGCAACCCTGTATAACCAAATATAGAATGAAAAGCTAATACTAAAACCATATACTCATCAGCCTTAAAATGACTTAGGTACTTAGAACACAATCGCAAGTTCGTGCGACCTCCTGCGTCGTGCCTATTTTTGGTAAGCAGTCAGTTCTTTGTAAAAAAAACAAATTTTAGTGAGAATTTCAGAAAACGAAGACACCTTAAATGAATTTGAGTGGGCTGTTAAATGTCTTCTAGTCGACTGATACCTGAACAGTTGTGATTGTCGTTTGGTGTATGTGTACCTACGAGGATAACGAAAGTTTGAACGGTTAGATACTTCTTTTTCGATTCGGTAGGATGCTTATATACCTATTTTGATTGTGGCACTTCCTCATTTACAAATTTGGATAAAGTAATATAACTTCGTTATAAGTACAAGAAAATGAAAAAATATACAAAAATTTGATCCAGATAGCATCCCAGACGTTATTCGGAAGAGGTGTTTTTCTACGCCTTGATATCAGACTCTCTAACCAAAAATGCAAGTTTCTTCTTCTTTTAATTAGAAACTTATCCTTTCAGACTGTTCAGTAAAAGTTTTATTGAATGATTTCAAGTCTGATACTCAACTTATGAATGCTGGTGTGTCCCAGGGCTCCGTTTTGTGTGTGATTCTCTTCCTTATTCTCACATGTTTTACTGACGACTCAGCACTCAGCTTTTCACGCTTCCAAATTCATGTCCCTGTTCTTTGGATTTGGAACTCGAATTTTTGCGTATGATAAGCTCATTGTACTCTGACCTTGACAGCATTGTGACATGGGGTAATGTAAACCGAATTCAATACTTCGAGAACCCAATGCATTCTTTTGCTGCCAAAACTTAACATTCCTCTATGAATCAACGAAACCGAAAACTGTCGTTACTTGGTGTGTGTCTTAACTCTAAACGATGGTCTTCGTTGGAGTGACACACATAATTGTAGGTGCGAAAAATTCTGCAAAATGCTTTGGTTTCTTTAAAGATTAGACGCTTCAAAAAAGTTTTCACACCGTCTGATCTGTCTGCACTTTAGCGTTCATCTCTTCAAAGCTAGAGTATAATTTCCATATCTGCTCTGGTGGTTTTGAAACATCTTTATGCCTAGTTAAAACAGCCTAATTGATGGAGCGTTAAGAACTTAAAGACAAATAGGCAATAATCGGTTGATACTATTGAACGTCGTCAAAATGTTACCTCTCTGAATTTTTTTTTTATCGATTTTTTCACAAACAGTGCTTAAGTGAAATATCCAGTTGCAGTCCTTCCCTGAAACAATTTAGCCGAAACACCCACCTCGCAAGGAATGCTCATCAGTTTAACATTCAGCTCAACTTCAGATGTACATTGTACAGTGAAGCATACAGAACAGATGCATATCTTAGACGCACTACCCGTATGTGAATTGCCTTACCAGACTCTGTTTAATCGCTGCATTACGATTCACAAGGGTTTAAATCAACGTTCATCAGTGTCTTCTACTAAATATTCTCCAATTTTCCTAAATGCTCACACTGTGTTTCATACCATTGTGAGTATTCCTATTCATATCCACCTGATGTGCACCTTAATTGTAAAAAAAGAAGTCACTGAGTTCTTTGTTTGCCGAATGAAATTCCGTTCGATTACGGGTGAAAGAATTCCGTTCCATTATATAATAGTTTTTGTTTTCATTTATCTTGGTCTGTTCGAACATTTTTTGATAATTATTCTTTTGTGTTGTTTGTTTGTGATGCAAAAGTTTTAAAGAAATTAGAATTACCATTCCAAAAAAGTTGCAGCGAGTTTTATTAATTATTTAATTAATATGAAGAGCTAACAAAAAAAGTGGATTCACCTTGAATGAGCAACTGAATATGTTCGACTGTTAAAACAAGTTAATCAACGGCCAGTCCTATCTAGCTTCTATCATGTTTTGGGACCAATAAAAACGTCAATCCATTCATTTTCACATAAAACTGACCAGAAACCTAATTATTTTGGACAAATAAGCTGCTCTACCCTAAAAAAAAATTTCCACTTATGAATGGATCTCCTTAATGAGGTCTTAATAGCCGCAAGCCCTGATTGAGTATTGCAAAGAATGCATCAAAACAAATTAGCAACATAATTAAGCAGAAGTGCCCTTTACAAAAGAGACCCCATAGTAAAATTCTCCACACATTGGAAGACTGTTGAATGACTCTCGTTTTTTTCCACTCCAATTTAATTTATGTCACAAAATCTTGATTCATTGTAAATCGCCCACACCACGCACTCACTAGTTTGCTTATAATGTTATTGTTCCCTCCGAATGCTGAGAACTTTAATCCCCTACATCGCATGAAACTCTTACTATAAAAGCCCCTATCGCACCATTCTGAGATATCACTTAGTTTTGATAACTCGTCGCAAGCACACTGAGTAAAAATCCGCAAATCCTCAAGATGAAGTACCTTGTTTTTGGAATCCTTTTCGCTGTGTTCACATTCGTAAGGATCATTGACCATTCAAAAGAATGACTGTTAAAAGTCAAGAATTTTTTATTTTTTTTTTTCAAATCTTAGACATCCGCTGAAGAATACAAAGTCAAGACCCAAGCTGATCTGGTAAACATCAGGAAACAATGTGTGGAGCTGAAGAAAATCACTCCTGAACAGGTAGAGAAGTACAAGAAGTTCGAGTTCACAGACGACGAAAAGACACGCTGCTACATCGAATGTATCTTTGATAAGTTTGGCCTTTTCAACGCTAAGGATGGCTTCAAGGTTGACAATCTTGTCAAGCAGCTCGGACAAAACCGCGACCAGACTGAAGTGAAGGCTGAGATTCAGAAGTGTGTTGACAAAAACGAGCAACAGAGTGATTCATGCACATGGGTGTTCCGCGGATTTAAATGCTTCATTAGCAAGAACTTGCCATTGGTGCAACAGAGCTTGAAGGCTAACTAAGCAAAGATCTACTTAGGAAAACTAAGACAATTTTAAGTTGAACACGGACTGGTTTACCTAAAGAAATTTTACTGCCCACAAATTAAACTAAATATGCTTTAGAGAAAAAATGTGTTTACTCTTGCTTCAGAAACTGTCTGAGAACGTGAAAGTGCATATCAATTTTAATAGTGCCTTGTTAAGCACACAAAATTTGACAACGGAAAGCAACTTTAGTGTACTCACAACAAATTTTATTTCTAACTACGAGGACGTCTTTGATGTTTCCTTTATAGCATTTGTATTTTGAAACAGCTATGTTAAGGAATCTGTGTTAATGATTGAGTTTGATAACCAAAGTCTTGCCGTTCACTTCATTTCGATTTTAGAAGATTTTTTTCATTGTTTTTTGTTTTTGAGACAGTTTTGGGTTCAGTTGTTTGGGTCAGAGATTTTAAGCTTCATCAAAGCAACGCTGTTACTATTTTGATACTCCACCACACGTTGAACACAAGTTCTGTTTATGACAAACGCGCTGTGCCCGGGACTTCGTCCGCGTGGTGTTGTGACTTATAAGGTCACCATTTCCATGGGAGTATAGGGATAACATATATAGCCATATGTCCATCCTCAGGTTCTAGACTATCTCTGAACCAAATTTAATTCGAATCGGTTCAGTATAGTTTGGGCGGGAGACGTTAATATAGAAAGGCGGACAGACAGAGTTACCTTCATATTTGTAATATTAGTTAGGATTACTGAAGCGAAAACTTGGTACGATCTACCGACGTCAACTCGTCGATTCCCGTATTAGAAAAGAAAAAGAGGGGACTTGGGATGACTTGCAAACGATAAATTTATGGGAAATAGAGTAAAACATTGAAGAAAGTTTTTGCAAAACAGATTTTGTGAAGTCTTTTTTCTAAGTCTTTGAGTACTGTGCAGAGGAGGGCAAGAAAGGCTTTGATGAGGAGTTATTTTGAAAAAAAACAGGGTTTTTGGCAGTCATTTCTTCCAGCGGCTGGCAACAGCAGAAGCAAACAGAAGCCCATCCACACCATCACTATGGGCACTCCTCGCCAGTTTCTTTTAGCAAACTTCTGGAAAACAGTTTTTTAATTTTTAAACCAAATAAAAATATTACCAATAAATATTGTAGAAAAAATTTACTAAATACTACGTGTTGCAGTGTTTTTTTTTTTGTTTTAGTAACTGCTGCTAGCAGGCAAAAGTTGACCATATTCAACTTTGCTAGCGGCCGTTGTCGTTGAGTGTGGTACGAGATCTGTTCAGAAAAATGTGGAATTTTGTTGGGAAGTTTGGACTCTCCAAATACGCAATTCTTAGGCCCTTATTATGAGTAGCGAATCGAACTAAAATTCCAGCGAATTCGATAATTTGTATTATGAGTAGCGACTCTGTTAAAAGAAGTTCGCTTCAAATGTCAAAAAGCTGTCGACTAGAGCTATCGACCAATGAGTAGCGAACGTTTGATATTGTATTTCGCCCAGTGCAAATCGGTGAAACAAAAGTTATTGGTGCAAGCGAACGAAGGGTTTAGTTTTTTTTTGAGTTTGTTAACTGTTTCTGTTTGGATGCATTTCTCGCAAAAATGAGTGAATTAACCCTCGTTTACAAACCGGCAAAAGTCGTGTCCACCCGAACTGGGGTCCAAATGGACCCCACGATTTTTTCTTCGAAATTTTTTTGATTTCTGACTTATATTGTTCAGTTATAGTTCTTCTGGCTATTGTATGAATTGTTTCTAAAGTATTATATATAGCAGGGATAAAGAAATTTAAGCAGAGATGTCATTATGCAGGTATGTAGGAGGTCAGCAATAAAATTTTTCAATTTCAAAAACGATGGAAATTGCCTAATTTTGCAAATCTGGGATTCCCGCTTATCCCTTTCGATATGTCTGTTTTACGTAATTACTGATTGTAATATTGATGCATATGAATGTTCTTGCCAGTCCGCCTATCAAAAGAAAAAAATAGTCATTATTTCAATTTGTTCAGGTAAAAATGATTGAATTTCCTCAATTCATGCCAAGCAAGCCTGCCAAAAATGGCTTGAACTTTAGGTGGATGTATGAAAGCTCAACGGGCTATCCACTGAAGTTTTCTGTCTACACTGGTAGCTCTGACCAAAGTACAGGACTTGGTCGTGGATAGGATGTGGTGATGTCGTTGATGCCATCATATTTCAATTCTGGACGCAACCTCACTATTGATAATTTCTTTACGTCGGTGGATTTGGCATTGAAGTTGCTGGATAAGAAGATCACTATTCTTGGCACGATTCGGAAAAACAAATGAGATTTGCCTTAACCTTTTGTAGCGAAGGAGGTTCTTGATGAGCAGAATGAGCCTGTAAAGGTCAATAACAAAAAGCAGTATCGCACAGTCCACTCATCCATTTTTGGATTTTCTGGAAAAATGGCGTTGGTGAGTTATGGTCCGAAGCCAAACAAACAAGTGGTATTGCTATCAAAACATAACTGTGAGAAAGCCACTTCCGGTCATCAAAGTAAGCCTGCAATGATACTGGATTATAACAGCACCAAAGGTGGAGTCTATGTATTCGACCAAATTGTCTCAGTTTATTCATGTACACGCAAAACAAATCGCTGGCCGATGGTTGTGTTCTACAACTTACTGGACGTAGTAGCCCTAGCCCTAGCAACTGTTATCATTTTTCGACACTTCAATCCGCCTAGAAGAAACAAAAATTTGTTCAGAATTGATAAACTCATCGAATTAGCGGAGGAACTGGTTGAGTCAGAACTGAATCACCGTTCACAACCTCTGCAACACAATCTGGCATAGGAAAATCTGCATTGGATGCTCTCTGTATTTTGGGGAGAGTTCAGGAAGTATTACCAACAGTCCCCGAAAGGCTCTCTTGTAAAAGGGGTAGATGTCACCTTTGCCCAAGAGCAGATGACAAGAAAACCAGAACCACCTGCGATGGATGTGGCAGATGTTGTTGCCCTTGCCACACTAGAACCTTATGTGTTAGATGTCTCCCGAAACTGCCCACAACTTCAAGTTAAATTCTTCTAAACATAAACTAGGCTGCTTTTAAAATAAAATAATTATTTATTAGAAAAAATATGATTTTTCATAGAATTTCAGTACTGCGGTCCAAATGGACCCCAGTTCGGGTGGACGGGTTCTTTTCACAAAAAAATCGCAGAAAAATCTGTAAACATCAGATAATCGTTTCAACTTAAGAAATGAATAAAAAATTTAATTTTGTTCACTGAGTAAAAATCCCATTTAAAAAAAATTAAAAACAAAAAAGTTATGAGTGTTCAAACATGCTCTGGGGTCCAAATGGACCCCAGTTTGTAAACTAGGGTTAAGAAAAAAGTTCTTTACTATTTAAAACAAGATGCTAATTTCTCTCGATTCATTAAAGACAAACAGCTGTTAGTTCGCAACGCAATTAAGCAATTGTTTTGCAATTGACCTCAACTCACTTGGCCTTCCTTGCTAATTCTCGTAAGAGAAAAAAATGGCATAAGGTTTGCTTATAGTTTTTTAGTTTTGGTTGGATTTGAATTGGAAACTTAAAAAAATTTTCAGAAAACAAAAAAGTGATTGTAGTTACTGGAGGGAGACAATTATACGCCACTGTCTTTGTTGCCTTTAGAACAGGCAGTTGACTACTTATTCAGCCCTAAACATGCAGTAAATCCATCTGGCTGTATCTTCTAATGAAGAATGAATACACAAAGATCCCCTGCAGAATGGACGAAGCGATTCGGCAGGAAAAATTATGCAGTAATAATGAAGTTGCCCAAGTTCCAGGTTCCAGCATGTTCAAGGACCATCATCATTTCAGCGGCGATACCTGCCAGCTTATGAAAGAGGGAAGAACAGTTTAATTGAAAGAGAAAATGCACATTTAAAAGACCAAACTAACACACTAATTTGTTCCGTGCACTCTCATTTCCTTCCACATCTTCAAAAAGCAAATAAACAGTACTAGTCATACTTATAATGAATTATTTTCATAATATTTTATTGAGAAAGATGTTCTATTAGCAGATCAACAATAATTATAAGGCAATTTGACATATGACTTTATGAAATATTCTTATGTTGGTACCTATCACATCAAAAGCGAATGTTGTAGTTCGCTACTCATAATACCACGAAGCTTGAAGTTCGCTGAACAGTTGGACTAGAAGCGAACGTTCGATTTGCTACTCATAATACGAGTCTAAGTTGCGATTGTAGGTACGCTAGACTTCTTTTTTCTTCAAAAAAGCATTTGTGGAGCAACTCACAGAGAGGTTTTTGGGATTTGGTCCCTAGGTCTTAAAATAACGATACCCGAAATAAAAAATATATGACAATACCCATTTTTTTTCTCTTAAACGGCTCTAACGATTTCGATAAAATTTTATGTGATAGATAAGTTTTTAGTTCTTTTTCTTAGGATTTGAAAAACTTTTCTAAAAAAGTCTAAAGCCGGTACCCCCAAAGTACGGCTTTTTTTTCAAAACTGATTTTCCCGTTAGTGGCGTACACGACTTTCTATACATCTTAAAAGTCCTAGATTGTTTTAGAAGTATCAACATTTGAAAAACTTAAAATATTTTATAATTTTGATTTTTTTTTAGATATTTTCAAATCGTTATCCTTAATTACCTTTTCAAATTTTTCATAAAAATATCTTCTAGCAAGATCTTAAGACTTGTATACTTGATTTTTAAAAAGTGTTTTTTTAATGAAAAATCAAAAACCAGTTTTTCTGAAAAAAGCTGGTCTAGAGATTTTGATAAAATTTTTCAGCATCGATATGTTTTAGCAACTGTAAAAAAGTAGCGTTTTTATATTCTCTCTAAGAACTTTGACAATATTTAATTAAATTGTTTCCAATTTTTATTAATTAAATTTTCATATTTAACCTGTACTTGACAACCCTGTATCACCAAATATATTTCAGATTCACAGACTTAATTTTTGAACCTTGTACTCAGCTTAAGATTTTGATATTGTAATAAGCTCACAATAGCAATTTCGTGCCCATTTTTTTTTTTTTATTATGTTGGTATTATACATGACCCTGAAGTATGATATTTATACAGGGTGACTCGCATAAGGTGTGGCAAAAAGATAGGGTGAGTAGGTTGGACCTAGACAAGCAAAAAATCGTATGGGAGGGGTGGGGGGGGTCCATTTTCCCCCGTTTAGGCGGGAGGGGCAATTTAAGAAAAAAATCACTAAAAATGGGGAAAAAAAATTATATAAAAATAACGGTAATACCTACAGAGTCGTGCTATAGCATTTTGAAAAGCCAAAAACTTATACATTAATTTAAATTTAAAAATAAGTTGTTCAAATAAATAGTTTTTGAAATATTAATTTTCAAAGTTAAAATTTTGAAAAAAAAAATAATTTTTTTTTAAACCATTATTTTTTCCAAACTTTACGTAATTAAGTATTTTTCTGGCTTATTTTCAATGCTCTTATTTATTTTTGATCAAACACAAAGAACCGGATGTCAAAATAACCTGTAGTTTTTGAGAAAACCAAAAATTACAAAAACGACTTTTTTAATTTTTTTTTTTAAGTTTTTTTTTCGTTATTTAAATGGAGGGTCGTTTTCAAAAGGTTGATTGAGGAAGCACTTTCTTGCTGACCATTCATGAAAGCGAAATATTTGAAATATTGGCTTTTTTAACACTGGGTTGCATAAGAACATGCATACACACACAATTATCTAGCTATATCCTTTTTCTTTATAACCCTCGTAAAGTGTGTGTGCCTAAAACACTAAGCCTCAGCCATTCATGCTTTTGATTTTGACTTCAAAGTACTTGGCAAAAGCTATAAAATGAGATCAAAATGGTGTACCTGGATTTACTCAGTCTACTAATACTCATTGCATTTTGGCAGAGGAGGTGGCAAACGATTTATACAAAGGAAGCACCCACGCTTATGAATGAAACCAAAAATAAGTAACTATTTTCAAAACCATTTAACGTAAAACACTCTATACATGGGTGATGTAACCAATGAGAGTACACTGAAATAGTGCAAAGTGCACGAAGCACGAATCTAAAAATACCGAATGAATAGATGCACGCAAGCTTTAGCTCACACGTGCAATCCTGCGCGTCAAAGATCTCATCGCAATAAGAAAATCCCATCAGGTATGTGTAGAAGGTAATGTTGCTGGTAGTTCCGAAGGAAAGACACACGACTGGATCTAACCTCACATATCGGTTTGAGTGCGGCATGTGGATTAGAGTGCATAACCTTCAGTGCTATTGTGTGGATAGACGTTTACCACGAACAAGTGCACACCTAAGTGACGTACGTCGGAGCTGAAACTCCATAAGAGTTCTTCTTTTCATTGGCGTTTGTATAACCATCAATCCTTTATTTGACCTTTCAGTAGAACTTACAAGATATGACTCAATTATTATGAATCAATCGTTTGAAAAGCATTTTTCCGGATTGTTCTGA
This sequence comes from Melanostoma mellinum, assembly GCA_914767635.1. NCBI lineage: Eukaryota > Metazoa > Arthropoda > Insecta > Diptera > Syrphidae > Melanostoma > Melanostoma mellinum. The sequence goes on along the minus strand of OU612059.1, from coordinate 170,823,883 downwards.
GAAAAGAAGGTCAAGGGTCAAAAGAATCTTACTGCCGTGTGAACTTTAAGATATGCATTTTAAGCGTTTGGAGATAAATGCATTTTATTGTGTTTTTTTTTAGTAACTTTCTCTTTTGAAACTTTGAAAACATGACGAGTAAAATACTTATTCTTTTTGAATAAAAGTGCACTAAGCAGTTTTCATTGACGAAAAGAGTTACTCCTTTTCCATTTTGCAAGTGCCATTGGAAAAAAGTTGGAATTATTCGGGACATGGAAAACACCGTCGAGTTTGAAAAAAGGATATAATTTGCCACAGCAAATGATGAAAGATGACAAACACTGATTTGATCGTTTATTAAAATCGGAGGAAATCTGGAAAGTGTTGCGCGATCCTAAGAAGAGGGTGTTCCGTCGTGTACGTCGCCTCAATCCATTGACCAACACTCGCCATCTGATCAAGTCGAACCCATATGCTGAAGTTCTGATGCGTCGTGCTCTTTTGGCTGCCGATAAAAGGAAAATGATTCGAGTTTTGTTGAACGCCAAGCGTCGCAAGATCGAGCTGCCCAAAAACCATTTTGCAAACGTTTGAACTAAAGCTGAATCAAACCGTGCCAAGATGCTGTCAAAGGCTTTGGCTGAAATAAAGAAGAAATTGGCTGAAATTGAAAGCCGCTCCCAAGAAGAAGTAGAGAGCTTCTAGACTTCGGAATTTTTATAATATAACCGTTGAGGATGATTCATAATATTAACTTGAAAAAAATAAGTAAACCTGGAGTCGAAAACTGCTGAGGCAAGGAGGAGCGAGGAGATACGAGCGATGCACCCCTCTTTCAGCTCACACGTATCCGTCTTCTAAGCGGAGACGTATGCTATCTAAATGGCTATAAGCTGTGTTAACAACAATGGCTGGATGGGTAGAAGTATTTTTATTTGCAGCGACTGCAAAGCTGTGCTTAAGGCTCTACTCAGCTCTCTAAAATCTTCGAAAGTGATCCAGGAATGCAAGGCCACTCTGTATGTGATCAGAAGACTAAACTCTTCAAGTCTGTTTTTAGCTCCAAGCCATCTCGGAGTAACTGGAAACGAGGTCACTGATGAACTAGCTTGGTAAGGATTACAGACAGTTTTCTCAGGACCTGAACCAGTGCTTTTTCTGTCGGGGTTGCTCAGTGAGAGTTTCAATCAATGATTGGACCTTTCAAGATCACAACCGTAGATGGCATACCTCCATTGGATGTAGACAAACTAAGCGTATGCTGCCCAACATTTTTTCTTTGTAGATTGTTGGTAGGTTGTTAACGTTGCCACGGAGAACTACTCTTTTGCCAAGATTTGAAACGTGCTGATAACACACTCTATGAACCCTGATGAGAAGATGATAACATCGCATAGCACTTCCTCTGTGAATGTTAAGCATTTTCTCGACTCTCTCTCTCCAAGATATCTGCTTCACATAACTACTTACCCGTTGGGTATGCCGCGCTTAGCTGTTTCGATCGCAGAATTTGTCGCCAAGTCTATACCAGTTTTTTAGACTTCAAAATAGCAAAAGCACAATAAATTGTGTTTGCTTCAAATAAAGGGTCTTCCATCTAACGTTTTTTTTCAACTAGTGCTATTTCCTCTATGGTAACATTTAGCTCATGTCTGATTTGACAGATAATTAGTTTTATCCTTCCGGTGAACGAATATTTTTGTATATACGCTTGAACAACGCTGGGAAATATTGCGACATTACTTTGAAAATCCGATGCTGATTTTGGCAAAAAAATCGTCTTCTCAGATGAAGCTCATTTTGATCCTTGCGGCAAAATTGTCGCATTTGGGGCACAGAAAACCCCATACATTGAAAAGCCGATACTCCCAAAAACGAGTCAATGTTTGGTGCAAAAATTGAAGAGGAGGATATTGTCAACATTTGGTTTCAACAAGACGGCGCTATACGTGCCACCAAGCCGGAGCTACACTCGATGTTTTGCGCCCTGTTTTTGAAAAAAAAAAAAAAAAAAAAATAGAGTTATTTGGCGGACCCTTTATGAATTGTACGAAAAAAAATCAAAATGGCATTGATCCTAAACGGTTGCGTTGCGTAGCAGGAGAGTATATCTGCTGAAATGGTTGTTGATGAGACTGGTGCAGTCTTAAATACTAATTTAATACAATTTCAAGAAACATATCACTAAAGCTTATTGCTTTGATATAATAACGAAATTATTCTTCTCAAAATATACTTAACATTTGCTCATGTATTGATGTAAGTGGATCGGGTCGTTTGGCAATCATGTCTTTAATAATTACAACAAAAACACCGTACATTATTAAATTGTGTCAAACGAAATTGCCCTCTTATTGAGTAATTTCAACCGCATTTCTCGACTGCTTAGGGAAGAAGTGGTCGGGACTAGAATAATTTCATGAAGCTCTTAAAAATTGTTTTATGATAAGGTTGTTGAAAAGCGGAGATTATATTTCGGTATATTTATAATTATTCAAGAAGAACCTGTGTATGTGAGTAGAATTTAATGCCAATTTAATGTTTGGAATTTAAAATTAAATCATTTTGTGCGTTTTTTTTTAAAGCGTTGTTGTTCTGTTCAATGCATTGCATTCATATGGCTCCAGCTCCCGATGACTGCTTGTTAAGTAAAATCAGTTATTTGGTTGAATTACCTACAAAGAGAAGTTTGCATACAATGCGACAAAGGTATAAATGAGTTGGGTTAATACCAAAACAAAAAATCGTCAGGACGGTAGGGGCAATTTTATAAAAAATTACCTACTTAAAATAAAAAAAAAAAATACATTCAGTTTTCGTGTTTGACTGAAAACAAAAAAGAGATTATTTGAAAAATTAAAAAATAAATAAATAAAAAGGTTGCTGCAACAGAGCGAGGAGCCCCTGGGCCTAGTGCATTTCTCACAACCATGCCTTGTGAGGGAATGGAAGGGACCTACAATTTTCTGCCGGTTCCAAACGGCTAATTGAGAAAGCGGTTTTCATGGCAATGAATACTAACGGAGGACTTGCACATTCCTCGCGAAAAGCGATACCCAAAAAACGTTTTTGCCTCTGTGGGACTTCAAACTCGATCCTGTGGATTAACAGGCGAACATGCTATCCATCACACCTCGAGTACCACATAAATCAAGCAGTCAAAAAATTGATTTTCATAAATCCTAAAATCAGCTTTTGATGCATAGATTTTTGTTGTGATTGTAAGTGATTTTATTTCGCAAGGAACACTTCAACATGAAAAGCCTTCTTCAACTTGTGCAAAAAAAAAAAAAAAAATAAGTTGCACAAGCAGTAACTGATTTTATAAACGAATTGCTATTGGCTATACAATTGGCATCCTTTGAAAGAGAACACAGAAAGACACTTATAATAAAGAGTAAAGTTTCAATGGATAAAATGGTACACACATTTTTCTGTCAAGTGGTCTATTTATTACTCGACACAGGTCAAAAGGCGATGTACATTGCTTGTTGAGTAACAGTAGAACATGACTCGTACACAGTTGTTGTCGTTCATGGACAGCAAACATATCTTAGAAGTAGGTAATTGCCTCTCAATTTAGTTTTTCTTTGAATTTAATATCAATTTGGTCAGGATAATTGTACAAACAAGGATTTTATAATTGGTAGACATAAAAATACTGTCTGGCTAGCTCAGTAATTTCATTACATCCTTCACAATACCTTCTCATATCCTACGTATTCCTTCGTTTCCTCTTAAAAAATGATTTTGATTTGATGAATTGACAAAATGTTTGAATTACAAATCACAATTTGCGATTTTGTTATTTAAACATGCAGGACTCTCATATATCTTTTCTTTACTGAACAAAGAGCAGTAGGCGCTATGAAAAGTCTTCCAAAAAATATTGGAAATTAAATTTTGTTAAAATCAAAAAAATTATGAAGGATTATTCTTGGATTATTCAAATTAAATTAAATGCCTCTTTACAATGATACTATCACTGTCCTCAGCAGATTGTATTGAGTGCTTTTTTGTCGCTACTCAGCGAGTTCTCTGCAGTTTTGAACCGGTTGAGGTCTTCTCCTTCCGCAATTTCCCTACAATGTGCTTTCGAAAACCCGTGGTGCCGGAGCGTTGATGTCCATCCGCTCCACATGTTCTAGCCATCGTAGCCTCGTGATGTGTACTCTTCTATCTATGCCCTCATAGAGCTCGTTGTTACATGTATATTCTTCTCCACACATTGTTTGCGTATACAGGACCAAAGATCACTCTTTGTATTTTTCTTTCGAAACGACCAAGGGATGGTGAAGGTCTTATAAAGGGTTATCTAGGTTCTTCTAGAGATGGTTTTGTTTCTCATTGCCTTCTCCACCCAAAGCAGCTATAGTTGGCAAGAGATATTCTTCGTTTGATGTCCGAACTGATGTTGTTTTCCGTATCTATAGCAGATCCTAAGCTCGACGAAGTCCTGTACTACTTCGAAGTTATGTCCGTCTATTGTGACGTTTTGTCTAATTTGTTGATGTTCGGTGTCCTTGTTTGATCAACACATACTTCGTTTTGCCCTCATAAACCATCAAATCCATTTTTGCCACTTCTGTTTGCAAAACGCACCTATATGGCATCGCGCATCTTTCTTTCCATTATTTCAATATCGTCTACGTAAGCCAGTATATAATTACATGCACAGACTTTTTAAACACTGCTCCTATGGTGTTGACGTTCGAGTTTTGTCAATCTTTTCAAGTATGATGTTAAAGAAATCGCATGATATTTTGTCGCCTTGCCTAAAGCCTCTTGACCTCGGTTAGTTCTTTAAAACGACCTTAATGGAGCAGCGTCTTCTAGGTCGGGAGGACAGCCTTGAATACCGTCCAAGTTGAATGGGGCAATCTGCCTAGCAGCGGAATTTGTGTCCTCATCGCCGTTAAGCAGTCTGCAGAAGTGATCTTTCCAGATCCTCAGTAGTGACTCTACAACTATGTTCCTCTGTCTGTCTTTACAGGTTTGAGGGCTTTGCCACCCTGGCAAGATCTTTTTACCATTTGGTAAAACTTCCAAATCTCTTTCCTGTCATGGCATCTCTCAATTTCCTCAAACGAGCGCTTAGACAGCGATAAAGGATCTCTTTATTTTCAAAAGGAAGATTCTGAGACTCTGCACTGGCTTCGCTTTCAACCACCAGTGCCAGAGACAGCACAGTAACCAACGTCTGTACGAGACAGCGAAAATGACGCCCTCGGACCAATACGCCTTATCGACAGTATTGTAAACGGCTTCAAGTATCAGCAACCACCCTAATCCCCTGGTGAGAAGGATGACCACTGAGGACCGACACCCTGAGCCAAGATACCTAAGCGTGCTGCACGCTTTGGACGAAAAAGTAATGCCAGCCAACGACGAAGCCACCAAGCTTCTATACAGACCCTGGCTCAGCATATTTCCGTGGCTAATGCCACCCCCAACCTCCTCATATAGAGTGACACCAGCGACAACTGGGACGGAACATCTCGAGACAACTCAAGACAACATATGTCGTTCAATAAACATAATGTAATGTAATGTCAAACGAGGGCTTCTCATGCTGCTTTTTTTTTCTTTTTGAGAAATCGGTGTTCTTTTCTCCTTGTAAATCTCTTCATACTGGTAGCTCAGCACTTATTGTAGGCGTGCAACATGTATTAAGGCAAACGTGCTGGGTATAAGAGTAATGTAGTAATGGAGAAAATATTAGGGATGTTACCCTTTTTACCAACCAAAATGTAGCAGAGCTATATATCAACACTGATGATTTCTTCGCCAACGATAAGTCTTAGAGTGGTGATTCCTTCGAGATCTTGATACTAATGGCTCCGTAAAAAAAGAAGAAGAATACAAGTCATGCTTGATTTATCAACAAGTCAACGTTATAAGATAGGTGTTACTTATAAGTTAAAACAGAAAAGCTATCAAGTTATAAAAAGAAACTTCTTCTTAAGCTGTTTCAGACCGCTTTTAGATAAACGGTTGTTTTTCTCAAAAATATAAAATGGGGCTATCGAGAATGGTCTCTAGGATCTTAGTAGCTCAAAAGATTACACTCTTAAAGCAACAACCCCTTTCGTGTTTGTTACAATGTCCCTTTGCCTTCAGAAGGGCGATAGATCTTACCTGTCTCGCAACGTTGAATATTTCAGTTGCAAGCACACTTTGAAGCTTGTTCCAGCAAATTGCTGATATGGATCCAGTTATTACATCATTGATACAGTTTTAAATACGGATTTTCTCCTTGCGATAGTCACTAAGTTTCAGTTGAATGCCAGATTTTTACATACCAAATAATATAAATAATCACACAAAACACAGTTCTTGAAAGCCTTGTGAACATGACCTATAATTTTGCCACAGTAAAACAATATAACGTTTAATTCAAATGTATATTCCTCCAATCAATACAGTCACTTTTAAAACTACACTTAGAATGTATGACATACAAAAACTTAAAACATATACTCGTACGTAAGCTAAATAAATACAAAAATATCACCTGCATGAATCAATAAAAATAATTCCTCCATTACACATTTATAAATGTATGTCTATAATTTCATTTTGCAATTATCGTCATAAACGTTAACAAACATCAATAAAATAGACTTTAAGTTACTGTGCAGGAATGGCGTTTGAAGGAAAACTTATTTGATGCTGATTTATCAGAGTGGGAGGTGTAGGATGGTAGAGACTGACGCCTCCTTCTTACTGCTGGACTCAAATTGTATCGAATATTGGCTTGAACCAAGAGTTCTTTGAAAATCTCAACTATTCCTGTGTTATCCTTTGCCGAGCACTCCACATATCCTGATTTCCAATCTTCGGTGACGATTGCCTCAATGGTTTCCCTTTGTAGCTTTCTTTCACTTTCTTCGATATCTGTTTTGTTGCCAACCACGACAATAGGGACCTTATATCCTCGTGCTGTTGTAATCTGTTGAAAATAGAAAACAACAATGAACTGTAACTTTAGTTGTGTGAACTGCATTTATCAGTTATAAATATCAAAGTTTGCAATCAAACTCAAACTTTCAAAGAAATATTTTATATACTATTTTTTCTACAGAGTCTAAAAATATCAAAATAATACAGCCTTGACATTTCTACATCAGTTTCTTCATAAAATATTGACCGTATATGGAAACTTCTACAAGGGAAGTAAAGGTTTATTTGTTAGAACTGGTATGAGTAATTTATGTGAGTGCTTCAGATATTATTATGGAAAAACTCTTTGCATATCCAAACGTTTCTATATCAAAAGGCTTGCCTCTAACAATATAATCAAGTTCAATGTAAGTCCCAATCTAGTTTATTATAGGAATGTGTAGTAAAGCTTTTCTAGTTGACACCCTTTTTGTTCCTAAACAATGGATTTCAAACAAAGTCTGCAAAGACGATCAAGGGAACATCGTGGTGGAACCGCAGTCAATGTTGAGGATATGGAAAGACCACTTTTCCAAGCTCTATAACGGCGATGATGAACCCAATTCCGCTTTTAGAGCGATAGAACCATTCGATTTAAGCGACGTAGACCAACAATTCCGCCAGCCCGACCTGAATGAAGTGAAGACTGCAGTATCCAAGCTTAAGTCCAACAAAGCTGCTGGAGCTGATGGCCTCACTGCCGAATTGTTTAAATCGGCTGGCGATGACCTGGTCAGGAGTATGCACCAGCTCATTTGCAAAATATGGTCGGAAGAAAGCATGCCCGATGAATGGAACCTCAGCATCGTTTCCCCGGTCCTCAAGAAAGGAGACCCTCTCAACTGCGCCAACTACGGAGGTATCAGTCTTCTTAACATCGCGTACAAGATCCTCTCTGCCGTATTGTGTGAGCGTCTGAAGCCATTCGTCAACAACCTGATAGGTCCTTATCAGTGCGGCTTTAGACCAGGAAAGTCCACCATAGACCAAATCTTCACACTACGGCAGATCTTGGAAAAAACCCAGGAGCTTCAAATCGATACCCACCACCTTTTTATCGATTTTAAGGCCGCATATGACAGCATCTATAGAGAGGAGTTATATAGAGCCATGTCTAGTTTTGGCATCCCTACCAAACTTGTCTGATTGTGTAGGATGACGATGGAGAACGCACGCTGCTCCATCAGGGTCGGAAAAGATCTCACCGATACATTCGATGTCAAAAAAGGTTTTAGGCAAGGCGATGTACTGTCATGCGACTTCTTCAACATCGTTCTTGAAAGAATAGTGCAAAACTCCCAAGTCAACACAAGAGGCACAATCTTTCAAAGATCTGTTCAATTGCTCGGATATGCCGACGATATTGACATTATTGGAAGAACGCAGCGTGATGTCAATGGCGCGTTTATGAGCATTGAGACGGAAGCGAAGAAGATGGGTTTAGTGGTCAATGAGGACATGTTCAAGTATATGCTGTCATCAAGAAAGGACACCCAACACCGACGTCTTGGACAGAACGTCACGATTGACAGCTATAACTTTGAGGTAGTTAAGGACTTTGTCTACCTAGGCGTCGCTATTAATTCAGACAACGACACCAGCGCTGAAATCAAACGAAGAATAACTCTCGCCAATCGCTGTTTCTTCGGACTAAGAAGGCAATTGAGTAGTAAAGTCCTCTCTCGAGCAACTAAAGTGTCCCTGTATAAGACACTTATCATCCCGGTTCTTATATATTGCGCAGAGGCATGGACCTTGTCAATGGTAGACAAGAACGCTTTAGGATGCTTCGAGAGAAAAATTCTTCGGGTGAATTTTTGCCCCGTCTGCGTAGATGGAGTGTGGAGAAGAAGATTTAACGGCGAACTGTACGGGGTGTACAGTGACACTAACCTTGTCAAACGAGTCAAGGTCCAGCGGCTTAGATGGCTGAGTCACGTAGAGCGAATGGACGACACCAATGCTCCGGCCCGGAGAGTCTTCGAATCCAATCCCGAGGGACGGCGCAGTAGAGGAAAACCGCGACTCAGGTGGCGCACGCAAGTAGGAGAGGACTTCAACCAACTTGGCGTGCAAAACGGGAGACAGCTAGTTAGGAACCGAGCTGGCTGGAGAAGCATGTTGGTTGAGGCCCTAGTCCGACTTTGCGCGCTTTATTTTTTATGACATCACAATGGCTCTTGCTGAAGCATCAACAGGAGATCAGCAATAGTCTTATTTCCAATAGAAATGTTGAATCTCTTGTGTCTTGTGTCTTTCAATCAATATTACCAATTCAAAATATAATAGATAACTCTTGTAAAAGTTTTCGGGAACTAGTCTCTATTGAAGATTGTTTTGTTTAAAAGCTCGAAAGTCTTCAATCTTTGACAGTATAGGAAATGTGCTCTACCACATCTTTTCAACCTTTGCATAAGAATTGGTAGTACAAAGACTTTTGGATCTGCATGTATATGGTAAGATCTCTTTACGGATTACGTGCAGCTGGAGAATTAGCGGACGCCATAGAGTGCTACAAAGCAGACATAACCGCTATCCAAGAAGTGCGATGGAAAACTGCGAGGGCTACAGCCTACAGACAACAGAGCAACGCTTGTTTGGGTTCGGATTTGTCGTTAGAGGCAGACTCAGGGATAAGGTTTTCAAACGAAATTCAGTGAACGAACGCATAATGACAATTTACATCAGGGCTAAATTCGACAACATAAGCCTTATGTGCACTCACGCCCCACAAAAGAGAAAAACTGCAGGACTCCAAAGATTGTTTCTACGAACTCCTCAAAGAAACCTATGAGCAGTGTCCTGTACATGACATAAAAACCGTTCTTGGCAATTTCAACGCAAAGCTAGGGAAAGATGACATGTTTGTTAATACTATCGGTAAGCATAACCTCCATGACAACATTTTCGAAAACGAAATTGGGCTAATCGGTTTTTCTGTAGGGCTATATCTTTTTGTTAGTAGTACGCGCTTCCCGCATATTGAACTTCTTAAAGGTACATGGCGATCCCCAGATCAATCAACCGTCAACCAAAGTAACCATGTTGCGATCGACGCAAGACACTCTTCCAGTGTGTTAGATGTCCGAACTTTCCGAAGGTTAATTTGGACTCAGACCACAACCTTGTTGTAGCCAAGATAAGAATGAGGATATCCTGTTCACGACTCACTTGAACCGCTCGAGCCACGCGAACCAGCCAGTGCCTCTTACAATCGAGTGTCCCTCCAACTATCATTGAATCATATGCCGCCAGCACCAAGCATTGAAGGCCAGCGGGGCCAGTGACAGTAATGCCAACAAGCCATCAGAACCGCTGACTCTGCGGTTCTGGGTTTCAAACAACCCCCAAAACGAAACCCATGGTTTCGCACGACTAATGTTAATGCAAAATAGAACAAGGGGTGCTTTCGATCAGTGTAACGAGATTTACAAGGAGAAAAGAAAGGAAGAAGACCGAATTCTCAAAAAGAAAAAGAAGCAGCATGAGAAGCGCTCGTTTGAGGAAATAGAGAGGTGCCATGACAGGAACGAGACTCAGAAGTTTTACCAAAAGGTAAAAAAATCCTGCCAGAGTGGCAAATCCCGAACTCATTTCATTTTTTTTCATTTCATTTATTGAGCATAAAGTTTTACATGACACTTCAAGATTGATATCTTTTAAATAAGCATCTAATATAAATTACAATTTTTTGAAATATAAATAAATTTAGTATATAAATAATATAATTAGATTTAATAACATCAAAAAGTATAGAAAAAGAAAAGTATAGAAAAATAATAGTTACAAAGATTGGCAATATAAAAAGCAAATTAGATTGATTTCTTCATATATTTTGTGAAATATGTAAAAACAGTTTATTAACAAAAACGGTTGATGAGTTTAGCCTTTGCAGTTGATGTGGAAGATTATTCCACAACTGAATAGCCTTGACAAAGTAAGACCGCTGTCCCACCGTATATGTGAACCGAGGAATATTAAGTGTAAGTCCTCTTGGTGATCGAGCAAACATAAGATAGTCAAATAAATACTGTGGGCAATTGTTATGTATAATGTTGTGGAGTTTGATCATGATTCTGAAGCCATAATATTCATCGAGACTCATTCCTAACAGAGATCTTTTATACTGAGATACGCTGACATATCTTGGTATATTATAGATGTATCGTAAGCAATCATTAAAAGCAACATTTATCTTATACTTACATCCAGCATCTAAGCATGGATACACATTGCAATTGTATAAGAAAAATGGTAAAAGTAGGCTTTTGACTAGATGCATTTTCGTGTTTGGGAAGAGCATGTGTGAAGAGGCTCTTAGATTTCGAAGTCCAGCGTAAACTTTTTTGATGGTGTCAGAAGTAGCATCACAACAACTCATCTTCTGGTTTATTTTGAACCCTAAGTATTTAACACAGTCCACGTAAGGTATTGTGACATCATTTACAACAAGGGGAGGAACATTTAATGAACATACTTCTCTTCGGGAGCACACGATTCCGAGCGACTTCACAGGGTTTAAATACAGTTGGTTTTCATCAGACCATCTTTTAACATTTGACAAATCTTCATTTATTCTCATAACACAATCTTCAATCAATCCAATCCTTTTATTTAAATAAATAATAACATCATCCGCATAAAGATGCACACAACAATTCTCAAGAATGTCTGGGAGATCATTAATAAATATTGAAAATAGAAGTGGTCCTAACACAGATCCTTGAGGTACACCTTTATTGACCAAATATGGCATAGAACTGCCAAGTTTTGTGTGCACTGTCTGATAACGGTTGCTTAGGTACTGGTGAATCAGCTTAACAGAAGAGTCAGAAAACTGAAATTGTTGCTTTAATTTATAAAAAAGAATGGGGTGATTAATGGAATCGAAGGCTTTAGAGAAGTCCAACAGTGCCATTATACAAATTTCATCCTGATCTAATGCTCTTCTTATATCGGTTGTTACTTTCAATACTGCTGATTCACAACTATGCTTTCTACGAAACCCAGATTGCCATTTAGAGAGCAAATTGCAAGTATCTAAGTGCTCTTGAATCTGATGAGCCAATATTTTTTCAAAGACTTTTGATAAATAGGGCAATATACTTATGGGTCGAAAGTCTGCACTGTTGGCTGGTTTAGGCTTTTTTGGGATGGGTACAATTTTTGCATACTTCCAGGCTTCCGGAAAATGACAACTATAGATGCAGTAATTGAAAAGGTGAACGAAATATGAAATCAGAAACGGTAGGACTAGCTTAATAAATTTTGGTGACATATTGTCCATACCAGTTGCGTCTGATTTAACTGAACGAATCGCCCATTCAACATCAATGTTTGTTACGCATCTGAATGAAAATCCAGAACCAATAAAATTAGGGCCCCGTAAGTCCAATGGGGACGAGTAAGATGAGGCTGGAACCAAAACTGCAGCCATCTCCGAGGGTTCAAAAGAACAATCACAGTTTTCATTTGAAACCACTCCTACCTTACTCAAGCCTGTAAAGACCAGCAGGGAAACATAGTTATAGCTTAACGGCGATGAGGACAAAAATTCCGCTGTCAGGCAGACTGCCCCATTCAGCCTGGACGATGATCAAGAATGCCGTCCTCCCGACCTAGAAGAAGTTAAGCTTGCTATATGCAAACTTAAATCAAATAAGACTGCAGGTGCAGATGGCCTTGATGCCGAACTTTTCAAGGCAGCTGGAGATCAGTTGGAAAGGAGCATGCACCAGCTGATCTGCATGATACGGTCGGAAGAAAGCATGCCCGATGAATGGAACCTCAGTATCGTATGCCCGATCCTAAAGAAAGGAGACCCTCACAACTGCGCCAATTATAGAGGGATAAGCCTCCTTACCGTCGCTTATAAGATCTTGTCTGCTGTAATATGTGAACGTCTGAAACCCCACGTCAACAACTTGACAGGTCCTTATCAATGTGGTTTTAGACCGGAGAAGTCCACAATAGACCAAATTTTCACATTACCGCAGATCTTGGAAAAAACCCGTGAATCGGTATTCTTTATCGATTTCAAGGCCGCGTATGACAGTATCTACAGAGACGAGCTGTACAGAGCCATGTCTGGTTTCGGCATCCCTGCAAAACTCGTACGACTATGCAGGATGACTTTGGAGAATTCACGCTGCTCCGTCAAGGTCGGCAAAGAACTCACCGAGACCTTTAATGTCGAAAAAGGTTTTAGGCAAGGCGATAAACTGTCATGCGATTTCTTCAACATCGTACTTGAACAGATTGTAAGAAACTCAAACGTCAACACCAGAGGAACAATCTTTCAAAAGTCTGTACAATTACTCGCCTACGCAGACGATATTCACGTAATGGGAAGAAAAAAGCGTGGTGCTGTTGCGAGTTTTGAAACAGAAGTGTAAAAATTGGTTTGATGGTCAATGAGGGCAAAACGAAGTATATGCCGTCATCAAACAGGGACACAGAACATCGACGAATTGGACAAAACGTCACAATAGACAGACATAACTTCGAGGTAGTACAGGACTTCGTCTACCTAGGATCCGGTGTAGACACGGACAACAACATCAGTGCGGAGATCAAACGGAGAATAACTCTTGCCAACCGTTGCTTCTTTGGGTTAAGAAGGCAATAGAGAAACAAAACCCTCTCTAGAAAAACCAAGGTAACCTTGTATAAGACCTTAATCGTCCCAGTCCTGCTTTACGGCGCGGAAGCATGGACCTTATCAAAAGCGGATGAGGAAACCCTTGGTCGTTTCGAAAGAAAAATTCTCCGAATGATCTTTGGTCCCGTATGCGAAGATAATGTGTGGAGAAAGAGATACCAAACGAGCTGTATGAGCTGTACAGCGACATGGGCATAGCCAGAAGAGTAAGCATCGCGAGGCTACTATGGCTGGGCCATGTATAACGGATGGACTCAAAAGCTCCGGTTCGACGGGTTTTCGAAAGCACATTGCAGGAAAATCATGGAATGGGAAGATCTCGTCTTAGGTGGCGCAATCAAGGCGAAGAAGACTTCAACTGACTGAAACTGCAAAACTGAAGAGAGCTCGCCCGAAATCGAAGTCGTTACAGAAGGATGTTGGTTTCCAGGTTCGTCCCGAACTGTAAAGTAAGTAAGCAAAGAGAATAAAATGTAAAAGAAGGGATATTGAATCGCAAACCACTTTCATTATTCTTAAAAGTCTGAGTTTTGGTTGTTAAACCTTTTTTTCTGGTTAAATAGGCAAACAATTTGATTTGCTTAAATGGTCAGAATAATCACAACATGCTCACAATACCGTTTTCAAAAATTTCTTCAAAACCGATTTAATTCACACTTCTTACCTCTTCTCTGAGTCGTTCCACCTCAGTCCATGACATATCATCATCAATGGCAAAAACCAATATAAAAGCGCCAGCGGTTGATATTGAAAGTGTCCTCATTGCGGGAAATTCAAAAGCGCCTGAAGTATCCAATATATCAAGTGTTAAGGATGAGCCATCGGGTAGATTGTATTCACCACGGTGAAGTTCTTCCACGGTCTGACGGTAACGGGCTATATATTTGTCATAAAGAAACTGCGATATGATACAGGTTTTGCCAACCCTTGCCGATCCCATCACCACAACACGCCTGTGCTCCTTGCGGATTATGTTGCTAGTAGTGTAATCTACTTTGGATGTTCGTATCACCGTTGCCAATGAAGGCAATCGCAATCGTTGACAAGGTCCCGGCATCTTTCGTTTCCTGTTACAGTTTGTCTGACTTATTATTAGATAAATATCCCTCTTCCTTTCAAGCGAGTAGTTTAGTGAAGTTTTTTCCAAAACCTGTGAAGCAAATAAACAAAAGATTAAAATTCGAACAGATGAGCTGTGTAATGTGTGGAATTGGGGGTTTTCGTTGGAAATATATGGAATGAGCATCTAAAGTTCAACCAACTGTATCCGGAATCCTTCAATCTATTTTGGGCCAATGGAAAGTTCAAGCAGCAACACGAACACGAAGCGACTTTCTAAAATTCTTTAGAATTAGTCCCTTTTGATTTGACGTTGTTCAAGGACAAATACATATACATACGTAGATGGTGTCTATGAACAGAATGCCAAAGTGAGAGAACAAATGAATTTTGCTGGGTTGCTAGTGCTGCGATGCTGCCTGCCATGCCATAATTGAATCAGTGATTCTTTGAAAAGGCTCCACTTTGGGATACACAATTTTCCTTTTTTTTTTGCAGCTTTTGATTTAAGCACCCAGAACATGGACATAGAAATAGAATCGTTCAGAAAATAGAAAAATTATAATTTGTCGCCTACGAAATTGAGTTCATGGAGAATACGCTTCAAGTTCAAATCTGCTTTCTGAGTGCATATGAATAGGACACACACAAACATCAAAGTGAATTGAAGAGTCTTTTTATTTCTTCAAATTACTCTGAATCATTCACACAAAACTTGAGTATGTTAATTGGAGCGTGCATGACTTGGTATCCTACATTGGACCAATGAAAGGATTGAAATCTAAGGACGAAATATTTCTAGGGTTATTAGAATTTGGTGAAAATGCTTGACAATGAACGGAAAATTCAACTTTCATCTTCTGACTGTTTGGATGTTCCGATTGTTAAAGGATTCCTAGAAATGTAAAAATAAATTATACCTACACATGGGTATATCTACACTACACACGTAAAGCAAAACTGTCTAGAAGTGCTTGTGATTTTCTGACAAATTGTGATTGTTTCATGGAAACTGATTAATGACGTGGTCCCTTGGAGGAAGTAATGATATGCAGGTTGTTTCTCATACCATCGAGATAAAACATAATTTAATTGTTTCAAGAGCTTAGAGAAATAATAAGCCCCTATTCATATAAAAGTTCACGAATATCCTTTTCCTTTCTCCTTTGTAATTGAGAGCAAGTAATGCAAACAAAGTAAAAGGCAAGCAAATGGGACATATTACATGGATTTAATTAATTTGTATGGCGTGCAGCCAAAAGTTAACTAAGCACAGCAGATGGTACGGTTGGTTTAGCTCTTTTGTAAATACCCACTCAGCACTTTGTTTGTTTGTCAGTTTTTAAGATTAAAAGTCAATAAATGTCACCATTACCCGAAGCTTCCGATGTGGAAATAAGATTAATTCATTGCTTGAGATAGCTTACCGCACCAATCCTGTTTACGGAAGGCAGGTTCGAGTCAAAAATTATAATAAATTAGAAATTTTGACTTAAAAACTATTGAAATTAGTAGAAATTGGAATTCTACTGCGAATATCTTTTAAATGGTTAGAGTAATCGATTAACCACTAGAGACCTTTTTTGTAGAGCGTTCAATTTCCTACAGAAATAATTAAAATTAATTTAATAATAACAAAATTCAAAACAAAACATTTATTTTCCTTAATTATTAATGAACAAAAAATAAGAAACCATAGAGCGTTCGATTTCCTATAAGTATTGCCTTTGCGACTGGTTAAACGATCTGTTGTTAAAAGATATGGAAGTTTTTATATGAAACTAAATTGAAAGTGGAAAACTACCACGAGCATAATCTTCCCGTTAGTATAAGAGCTCAAATTTGGTCAGTACTTTACACAGGAGGTACATAAGAACTAGTTTTTGTGTGTCAAAAAAAAAACTTGATTTTTTTTTTAACCCACCCTAATAATATACATTTAGATATATCTTTATAAATATATGTATCTAATTCTGCTGCACGTGTGAATTTTATTGAAGTCTGCGTTTTTTTCTGTATGCGTTTGAGTGGCGCCCTGGATGGTTTAGATGCACAAATCAGCCCGGCAGATGGCGCTGTAGTTGCAGTTGCTGTTCGTTAGCCTGGCTAAAACTCTAGAACGGCTGAACGGATTAACCTTATCTTGATCTTGAAATGTTCGTGTAGGTCTAGGGAAGGCTTAAAAGCTTTTATTTTATCCCTCTAATACCACGGGAACAGAAACAGGAACGAGAACGGGAACCTTTAAGTCACTTGACAGATTCCAAAAATTGTTTCAACTCTAGGATGTTACATTATCCCTCAGTGACATAGACTTATATTTCATTCACATATTTCCACGGGAACGGAAGATTCCTTTAGGAACGGGGTTGGAACAGATATCAAAAATTCTTTGGGCACTGGGATAGAACATAATCCCTCAGTGACTTAGCGTAGATTTCATCCATATAATCTCACGTGAACAGAAACAGGAATGAGCACGGGAGCCTTAAAACTACAGACCCGAGCAACGCCACGCAGCTCAGCTAATTAAATAACAAATAGTAAGATTATTGGATTGTTTGTTTTTAAGAATTTTTTGATTTTCGACTGGCAAGAATAGAGATCTAAATTTTTTTTACTTTAAAGTGTTACTTTTACAATAATACAAGCTATTTTTTCATATGAAATGACCGCACATTGATCTTGATCTACTTTCGCAAAACAAAAGGAATTGATTTAAAGTGATACTATACACTTTTACCTAAGCTATGACAGCGTTTTCCAGGCCTTTGGTAGAGATAAGGATCTCCAAGGGATATTGGGTTCGAATGCAAATGAAGTGGAAGTTCTTTGGTTATTATGTAGACAAGAAGAAATGAATAAAGTAATAAGACACGTGGTGGTCTCTGTGACCATGTTGAACGGTGCAGATGCTGACACTTTGATGTACTCAACAAGTGTCAAGAGCTTCAGCAACGAAACGGGAATAACAACATTAGCGGGAACTTGGAAAATATTGGACCAATTCCCAAAAATTTTTCAATATTAGAGTGCTTCATTGCTCCTGAGTATTAAAGACTAAATTTCCTTCCCATATTCTTTCGGGAACGGAAAAGGGAATGGCGAAATAAGCAGAAAACTGGAAAGTACTGAACCAATGTCAAAAATTCTTTCACTGTTGGAATGCTTCATTGTCCTTGAGCAATCTAAACCATATTTCATCTCCATTTTCCCATAGGAACGGGGACGGGAATTCAACTGTACCGATTTCAATGCGTATTTCACCTTTACAGTACTGGGCCGATTCCAAAAACTATGTCATCGTTAGAGTGCTTAACTGTTCTTGAGTAACATAAACTATATTTCATCCCCATTCTCCCACTAGATTGGAAGCTTGGAAACTACTTAACTAAACATACTCAATTCGATTAACGTAGGCCCTGAGCTGCGCCGGGCAGGTCAGCATGTTTTACTATAATAATATATTATTTCAATGATTGTGTGATTGATTGATTTTTAAAATAAATGCGAAGATACTTCGATTTTTTGATAATTCAGTGTAGTTGCTTTCCAATTTGCGACATGTGATATGTCAGCCTGAGCAAACTGAATTTCAGTTAATCGTTGATTAAATGGAGCCTGCCAGAGGAAATCGAATGGATAGCAAGATCCGTGATTAAATACTCTGATCAGAAATTCCTTTATTAAAAATTTCGTGAACAAACCGAATGCGTGGTTATCACCTGAAATGATCATTGATTAAAGATGATCAGGTATCAACAAACCGGCCCTTAGAGTAGAAAAATTACTCTACAAAAGAAAAATTTCTTCGATATGTTTTTGACTCTGTTTACATGCTTGGGTTGAATTTATATGAGAATTGTAATTTATATTATGCAAGTTGAAAAAAACAAACGAGAAAAACGAATAGAGTTTGCGTCTTATGGCAACATCTAACTGATGAGCCCATTTTCATACCTGGAGGAAACGCAAATTATAAGTTTAGATGATCTGCACGATCTTCAACATGACTTCGAAGAAATAAATTTCTATTTTAGACTTTTACTTTTAAATCATAACATTTGAGTTTCTTAGTTGAAAAACTTAGGTTTTCACTCTAATTTGTTAAAATGGCTTAAATCGTAACTCACGGCAGAGTTCAGTACGTTTGAATAAATAACGTTCTTTCGGAGTCTAAAGATATGACCTCCGGTCTCCCCCAAGGTAGTCACTTAGGACCTCTTCTCTTTTTAATTTTTATAAATGAGATTCCAAGATTTTTAACGAATCGTCGTCGCTTGATGTACGCCCACGATCTGAAACCGTTCTTAAGCATAAGACCCATCCATGATTGCATCAATCTACAGAAAGATTTATTAAATTTCATCTGTTCGGTGTAATAACAACGATCTTCACCCAAATGTTTCAAAGTTCTTTTTGCAGAAGTGCTTTACTAATTACTTTTGATAATAATGTAAGTGTAACTTCCCTATCAAAATTAAATGTAAAAAAAGATCTTGATAAAAGATATTTGATATTGAGTTCAGTTTTCTATAGTCATTTCGACAATATTGTGTCTTAGGCGAGCTGAATTCTGGGGTTTATTTATAGAACCCCGTTTAAACTAAGAATAATTTACTTCTCATACGTCATACCTGTATTAAGATATTGATGTATTATTTGGGACCCAATATATGCGGTTTATTCATAGAGACTCGAAAGAATAAAAAGGCAAGAATAACAAAAAATAGAGTGGTGCAACAAAGCAAAGAGCCCTAGGACCTAGCGTATTTCTCACAAGCATGCTTTGTTTGGAGGGGGCCTATAATTTTCTGCCGGCTAATCGAGAAAGAGCTTTTCATGGCAATGAATTTACTAACGGAGGACCTGCCAATTCCTCGCGAAAGGCGATACCCGTGGAAAAACATTTTGCCTCTCTTGGGATTCAAACCACGAACATCTGGGAACCATCACACCATGGGTACCACACAAAAGGTGAGAATGGCTATCAGAATCATACATTGTAATATCTATATGCCCTCTTATAATTCAAGGTGTTTATTACTAGGCATCCAAAGTTTGAAAATATTTCGAGCTAATGTTATTGAGAGATGTTATTAATTATAAAAACAACTGTCCCCATTTGCTGTCTAAGCTGAGTATATTTGTCCCCACTTCCCAGCCGTGAACGCCGACAAAGTCAAATGTTTCAAGTGTCCTTTCATAGAGTCAACTATGGCTATAATGAGCGCATAACTCGCGGTTTAAGACAGGCAGTATGTAGAGTTCTAGATTTCAATATGTACTTAAGTAGAGACAGTTTTAAGAAAAAATTATTGCTTTTATTGACTAGTTATTAACTATAATCACTATCCAACTATAGAGGTCTATGTGCTCTACTTGATGAAATAAATAAATAAATTAGTAGGGTGATGCTGCTTATATTTTTAACACTCAAACAGTCGGTGAGACTGTAAGAGCACTTTGAGAGATGATCGCTATGCAGAATCTCAGCGGTTTTTAAACGAAGTTTCTAAGTCCCTAAATTCTGTTGTCGAAAACAATTCCCGGGAATGCAATTCATCGGATATAGGCATGGAATGGCTCTGTTTCTCTAACTGCTGATTCTATCTGTTAACTGTAAGCATATCGTTCCCAAAAAGTAGACATAAGCTTTATTATCTTCCTCTGGAAAGCCTCCGGGTGGTATTATAGCAAGAACTAGGTTCCGCAACTTGTTACGAGAGACCAATTATCGACAGTCGTCGATTGTATCGTCAAAAGACTGTTTCATGTAGTTTCACTTTCAACTATTGAAGAATTGCGTCTTTACTATCGTCTTAAAAATTTTGGTAACATTTTCTGGCTTTTAAACACACTCGTGCATTTTATTCTTTGTTGAGCCTATCGTCGCTTTCCATTGGTTTCACTCGGTGAAGTACTCATTTTAAAAAGCAATGGAACACCTAAAATTGTTTCTGCTCAGTTTGACGAGTGTTTCTTTGTGTGATTGAAACACTGAAATATTCCTTGAGGAAGATATACTTTTTGACAGTTGAGTAACATGTAATAGTGCTTCTTGGCTGCATTCTCACTTCATATCGAAAAGTGGCTGTCTCTTCTCAGAATCATAAGAACCCATCTCTTTGCACCAATGGAACGGACTAAGGATACCTCAGAACGCTCCGTTACATTTCTTTTTGTCTTGTGCAAAGCGACATAAGGTAGCTCCATTTTGTAACTTTAATGAGTTAAACTTATGTTTTCGTAAATATCCTTGCTAGTTTCCAATTTCAGTAATTCTTAAATTCTTAAATCATTACTTCTGGCTGAAAATGGCTTTTATACGAGTAGGGAACAGGATTTGCTTCCTGAAATAAAATCACGTTCAAGGTCCTTGGTTCTTAAATCTTTCAATGCGTTACATTTTTTTTTAATGACGACATGGCAAAGTGAAGTGTCACAAAACTCACGTGTCGTGTCGTTGCTCACAATACTTCATTTCGTGATTTCAGAAATACTACTCTGCAATTGTAGCACGCGATGTCAAAGGAATGTGAACCAATGACCATATCACCCAGGCATTAATAACACCCTGATGACATTCCTCTTATCTTCGAAACGTGATTAATTTACCGCCGGCGGCCATCTCTAGCCGTGTCAAGGCACAACTACTTACCAAATATGTCACATTTTGTACGCTTACATTTTATCACAGGATATTTTTTATGTTTCATATTGCTGCCAAAGCCATGACATATCCTTGTAGTATGTTTTTGTCAACAAATTACTTTACTACTAATAAAAAGATAAACATTCGACTATGGCCTTGTTGGGGGCAATACGGTTGGCGGTTGTGGTTTTCTGGATACCCATCCGTACTCCAAATATGCACGAGCAGTACATAACATGTCCTCTTAGCCAAAACCATCACTGTCCGTTTTGACGGACTCACCCTCTCCCTGCAGATTTTGTGTGTGTTTGATTTAATGAAGCAGGAAACGTGGCAGTATTTATAGTTTATCCGATAAATTCGTGTCTGACTGATTGCGTAACAATATACACGCAAGCTCATGTTGATTGAATTTTCGAGCTGATTTTTATGATTTCATCGTTGATGTGACTTATGAAGGATTTTTCAATCACATTTCTGTTTCATTTTTGAGATACACAAACATTTGCAATTGAAAGTATGAAACAAAAAACTCATCAACTGTTTATTACGTTTACGTATGACCACACCCTATTCTGCTTCGGTGCATGGAATATCGTTTTCAATTAAGAGTTTTTTGATTTTGAATTGGAAATATAAATTAGTTTTGTCAGTACAATTGTGTCATCATCACGAGAAACTTTTCAATCAGCCTCGCTAGTGAATGTCTTGTTAAGGATGTTCCTACTCTTGCGTGTTGAATACTTAACCTCAACCATTGGAACCGGAAACTTTCTTAATAAGTATCGATTTCAACGACATGACATGCGGGAGGTTGTTTAATTGAATAACTTTGCGATTGCAATCAATCTTTTTGAGTTTGTTGATGAAACAATTTGCTAATCTGCTCTCCTGTAGTCGTTAAGATGAGATCTCAAAAGAATGATGAAAGATGGCCACATTAAGACGAGTTGGAAATGAGAAATTTGTTTCACCAATCACCATACCCAACTCAACGTAGGTATTAATGTTTATTTGCGAGAGATTGTCAGGGTTATCTCTTTGTCTTTGGTGTCTTTATTGCTGTAGTTTATTTCAAACAAAATTAAACGCTTTTCTGAAAATTTATCACCTCTGGGGCAAATTATGTTAATCTGATATTTTTTTATAGGGCTTGCAGGTTATAGCTGACACTGTACTTTGGTATTTATATGATTACGACTGGATTTAAAACTGTATAGGTACGCCTACCACACAAAAGGGGTATGTTATGTACTCTTTATAGGTACTCTTGTTCAAATGATACCATTTTATTGAATATAG
The DNA here is from genome assembly GCA_914767635.1 of Melanostoma mellinum. Taxonomy (NCBI): domain Eukaryota; kingdom Metazoa; phylum Arthropoda; class Insecta; order Diptera; family Syrphidae; genus Melanostoma; species Melanostoma mellinum. Next base: position 170,801,282 of record OU612059.1, on the reverse strand, counting down.
TCCTTGAGTTCGTGAGAAATTGTGTCTGGAGATTCGATTTTGGTTTAGTTTTTATTTGGGTGCAAATATACATACTGTAGATTTCTTGTGTAGGGCCCTACCGTTGGTTATGGCAGTTCTCACAATACATCTTATCGGTAAAAATCTGACTAGAAATTTTTATTATTGAATATTTAAATAATCCCTAAATTTTAATTAGTAAAAGTTTTAAGAGTGTTTTTTATTGAAGCTTGATTTCGGTACTTTTTTTAGCTTAGGGGCCAGTTATAGCGATCAGGAAAACGAATCAGGAAAATTTTTCAAATGCAATAATAACTATGTTTTCGTTGCAATTGAATAACAAATGTTATACCAATTGATGGCAAATCATTCAAAGAATTTTTTGTGCCCAAAAAAGATATAATAGAACAAATATTTTCTGTTTAACTTGTATTTTTTTATTTTCCTGTTCCAATTCCATCAGGAAAATAGAAAAATACAATTTTACGGCAAAGTATTTGTTCAATTGAACATTTTCTTGACAAAAAAAAAATCTCTGGGCTGTTTACTATTGATTGGTATAACATTTGTTATTCAATTGTAACGAAAATATAGTTATTATTCCATTTGAAAATTTTTCCTGATTCGTTTTCCTGATCGCTATAACTGGCCCCTTAGGCGATTTAGGCAGATAATTGTTTGAAGCAGCCAGGTTGACTTCCGGAAATAACACCCACGGACTTTGTTTTCACTTTGAAGAGGCGATTTTCTTGTAATTTTGAAGCAGGATTTATATGAGTCTGATGCACATGAGATCTTAAAATTAGTTTTCCTTCTAAGAAAGGATTAAGAACATAGTGGATGCGCTAAATGTAGGTATACATTCTTGTTTCATTTTATTTGGAAGAAAAATATTTTGATGGTACCGAAAAACAAAGCCCCAAAGCAGAAAGCACTTATTCCATCAGCTGTCAATGGATAAGATTTCATAGCTCACGTTGTCTCCTACTTCATGACATACATAGGATGATGGAAACTCAGTCCACTTTCTTATGCGCACATAATCACTGAATATACTTCCTTAATGTTTGTTTTGCTCTAAGTTACTTTCTCCTGGTCTGTTCGTCTGAATCTTTAATGTTCAACCACAAGCCCGTACTAGGTTAGGTTAGGTGGAAGTGGCTGTCAGCCAATGAGTACATTGCCTGACACACTTAGGCCGCAAGGGCCCATTGTGATACCACTGAGATCAGCAAGCAAATCATTTACTGATCTCAGAAACCCGATGTAAGATTAACGAGTTGATCACTTATTAATCTTCCATTACGGGACTAGCCAGTAAATCACCTGCTAGTAGAACCACGCGGAACTTTTAATGTATTTCCAAAGACTTTTAGAGTCTATGTAAGCTAAGTCGCTAGTATCATCGAAAAAGAACTCACCGAGATGAGTTTTCCTCCTATGAAGTAGTGCAGGGCATGAGCAAAGAAGGTGTTGAACGGTTTCTTCCTCCTCCTCGTCCATGCAGCTTCAGCAGAAATCATTGGAAAACACACCAAGTCTTTTGGCGTGCCTCCCTATTAGACAGTGTCCCGTAAGAACACCTAGGGTAGACGGTTCAGGGCCAACAAACTCTTCGAGCGTTTTGAGTCTACACACGGCCAAACTTTTTTGGTTGCAAGGCAGTTGTTACTCTCAGTCCATCTTGTGTTTGTTATCCTTGAAGCGTCTTGTCTAAGTAGGAGTTTACTTGTTGCGATAGGTGCACCTATGTTGTTCCATTCTAAGCGTAGGGAAGTGGTCGTGCCCTTTTTGGCTAGTTCGTCTGCCATACAGTTGCCTGGTTTGTCCCTGTGCCCTGGCACCCATGAAAGGTGAATGTCAAACTGATATGGCATTTCCCTCAGAGACATCTGACAATTTTGGACCGTGATGGATTTTGTAGAGACAGAGGCAAGAGATTTAAGGGCAGCTTGAGAAGATTCGAATATCCGCGGAGGATGTGACGTTTTCTTTGAACCAAGACAGCACCTCCTTAATCGCCAAAATTTCCGCTTGGAACACACTACAATGATCGGGTAGGTGGAAAAAAAGACTGGGATTCAGTTTTTCTGAGTAGATCCCACTTCCCACACCTTCGCTGGTTTTTGAACCATCGGTGTAAAAGTTTATTGCTTCATTTTCCAAGAGAGTGACATTTTCCCAAGCTTCCCTTGAAGGTAGATTACTTGGAAATTATTGTCAAACACCAACTTGGGGGTGGTGTAGTCGGATCGATTCAGTAAGAATCTAAAGTTATCCAGAATGGTAGTGTGGCCGATTTGATTATTGGTCCACTGTGATGTAGCTCTGAGTCGAGTAGCTGAGCTAGCTGCGACTTATTTGCTGAAGACATCTAGGGGTGTGAGATCTAGTAGTACATTGAGGGTGTCCGATGGGCTTGTCCTCAGTGCGCCACTAATACACAGACTAGTCGTTCTTTGAACTGCAAGCCCGTACTACCCGAAAGGAAATTTCGTTCGCTTCGATTCGTTTTTTACTTACGGATAAAATAATGAAGCTAAAAGCGAAGCGGAAAATATTTTCTCAAGGGAGTATGGAAGTGTGGTGTAAAAATAAAAATTCGCGCGAATTTATTCTTGAGTAAAAAGCAAAGCGAACAAAATATTCCTCCGGGTAATACGGGCTTGTGGTTTTACTTAAAAAATTCTCGCGAAGTGACCGCACACTGTTCCAGTTTATTCGTATTGGAAATAAGTTAAAGTGCAAACGGTGAGACGAAATGATATTTGAGTTCGTTAGAAAAAGGAACTAAGGCCCGCGGCTCTTACTACCATTTCATCATGGAAATAGCCCCCGTGGGCCTAACTTCCAAAACAAAGAGGAATTAAGACCCACGTATCTTATAGCCGCGGGCCTTAATGCACTGCACCATATTCATGAACTGCTTAGGCACCGCAAAACATTAAAAGTGTACTGTATTTTTGTGCTATTGTGGTCATTTCAATAATACAACTTGAATCACAGTGAAAATTAAATACATCTCACTAGTGCCGTAACTTTTATTTATTTCTGGTACAATTATTCTTTTAAAGATTAACATTTTATAGTGCCAATTTGCACTGTACATGTGTAAATTGTATTTAAAGCTGCAAAAAAGCTGATTATAGTTAACTGTGGGATTCATACATCCAAAGTTATTATATTTCATTTATTGATAGCCCAAAGTAAAGGGTTGCCATTACATCTTTTTGAGTGAAAATTTAAACCAAAAAAACTTTTTTTTGTGTCGCTCACGTTAAACGCCCACCCATGATTTGGAATTTTTGGAAAATGTCTGAGCTGAACTGCTTAGTGTGTAAAAGATACTCCAGCGACTTATCGGTATATTGTGCCATATGTCTGCAACAAGTTCATGCAAAATGCATTGGTATAAAAGGGAAGGATTTGGATAAATTCATTTCTGTCTCAAGTTTTATTATAAAAAAAAAGAAAAAATTTCGATAGATAAAATTTATTGGAAGATAGTCAAGTTAAAAAGTGCTCATGTACTTTTTGGTGACCTAAAAGATGTCTTTGATTTTGATTTCTTAAACAGTGAAGTTATGGCGTATTCTTTTAATGTCATTTAACTTGATATTTTGTCTCCAAGTAAATTTGTACAACAACTATTAATACTTTTGACTCCGTCACCCAAACCTACTGTCCAAAAACAACATCTTCAACAGTCACACAACAACACGAACAGCAGCATCAGCTGTATCAGCAGCAGCCACAACAACATCTACGGCAACATCAACAGCAACAGTTACAATAACAACAACAACAATAGCTGCAACGTGATGGTTGGATTCATCAAACGAAATGCAAAAGATTTTAGAGATCCTTGCGTCCTTTTGACTTTATATAACTTTCTTGTGAGATCGATTTTGGAGTATGCTGATATTATTTGGAGCCCTGCTTTCATTACACATTCTAATCGTTTAGAAAGGATCAAAAGACGATTTGCTAAATTCATATTTTTCCAAATGCGTTGGTACCCTTAACCTGATTATGGGGCTAGATGTCAATTACTAGGGATAAAATCTTTAGAATTTAGGCGAACTATTCATGGTGTAACCTGTAACATTAATTAGAGACTTACTATGTAACCATATAAAATGTCCTACGCTACTTGCTCTAGTACCTAATTATGTTCCATCAAAATCTGTAAGATCGAGAATGTTTTTAAAAGAAAAATTGCAGAGATCGATATATGGAAGTAATAAAACCATATCTATCATATTGTAACGTGCGCTTAGTTCGAATAATAAAACTTAACTTTTCAATTTATTTCAACCACTTCAATTCAGTATCTATACTTTATTCGATCTCAACTCGACTTTTGGACTATCACTTGTAGACAATTTACTCTTCACTTTATCACTCTATAATCAAAACTGCCCTCTGGCTGTCTCGGGCGGGCTATTTATATCGAATGACAATTCATCTAGAACTCTCCAGCAATTTCCACATTGTCTCCACTCTCCACTATTTTGGCTGTCAAACATTTTCTCTCCTAGAATATGTCTACACTTACACTAGTGTTGCCGCTTGTGTTTTCGGTTGAACGTTTTCGATTAGGAAATTGGTATTAAATGTTGGGTTCACGTTACAATATCTATTAGGGATTTCAATGAAGCTTGTGTAAGCATTGATATCTTCTGTCTGAGTAGTGATAAATTTAAACTAAAAGTCTTATATTTATTTACATTCTAATTATTATTTTTCTTGGAGTAAAAATATGAATTATCTGATAGTTGTAAAATTACTTGTAGATGAATAAATAAATACAGTGAAATCTCCCTTTGCAGACACCTCCCTTAGACGGACAAATTCTTTTGCACGGAATGAAAGACAAAATATTTTCTCTTAGACGTACACCAGAGCAGGATTGAGCATTGCATCACGCTGTTAATTTTGGCACCGGTATTTTTTTTTTTTTTTTTTTTAAGTTGCAGTTTAATGCGAGCTGCAAATTCTTTGAAAAATATGTACATTCGTGCCAGCTGCCATTCCAGAAACTCTATTATGAGTATGCTAATTTTGTGTAACTGTTGAATGTGTTTTTGATTTGAAGGATTGCATGTATCTGTTGGATCTTTTTATATTTTAATTCTCTCATTCTCTCATTCATGTTGTAAAAGTTATTTTGTTTGGACGTAAAAAAGGGTTTATTTTTTGATTTTAGTTTATTTGCGCAATTTTAAATTCTTTTAATTATTATTTTTACCTATGCAGATTTTATCGAAACAAGTTTTCAGGATGCCACCAAAAAAGTGAACTTTGAAGGGGAAAGGTAGACGTAATTAGCTTTAGACAAAAATATAAAAAGAAGCATACGAGAAAAATCAACAGAATTTAAAATAGGAAAACCCCAAGTTGTTGATCTACTGAAAAAAAAGAATGAGCTTTTGAGTGAGTGGCAGTCAAACTACAATGCAAGTTATCTTAATAGACGATTTATTTCGTCAGGGGGCCTTGATAAAAATGTTTTCGTGTGGTTCAATGTTTCTTGAAACAAAGGGTTTCCGATATCTGGAAGTGCAATTCGACAACAGGCAACAGAAGCTCCAACGCGCTTAGGAATCACAGATTTTAAGGCATCAGCTATTTATTTTTAAAGTTTGGTGTTTTTGTTTGATTTCCCTTAAACGGACATCTCCCTCGTCAACATTGTTTAAGCCATTGACGAGAAAGTCGGTTTTGAAAAAACGGTACAATGGGAGGAACCACTTTTAGACATGTTCCAAATCTTTTTTTTTGCGCATCATAAGAAAGACAATCTTAAATTAATCCTTCTCATAAAATTTAATCAAAATCGGTGGAGAGGTTTTCGAGGAAAGTAAATAGTATCAAAATATAACCGTATTTCAAGACAGAATCAGAAAAACCCCTCTGTAGGCTGCCCCAAAGACCCTAACTGCAAATTTTAACGAAAATCGATTCATCGGTTCAGGTTCTAGAACCATATACGGACAGTAAGACAGAGTTACAGGACCCACTTTTTTCGTAATCTCTGTCATCGTAATATCATGTTTAATTATTGTTATCTCAAAAAATGTTTAATGCACAAAAGTCAAATTTGCCTCATAGTATCTATAGTCATATGTAAAAATAGCATTATCAACCTTTTACCAAAATGGCGTCGAGAGTGCATGAGATTTAAATTCGAAACTTTTAACTCCTTCAGTAAAAAGTGACGGTACATAAGCCACAAAAAACTCCTGTTGTCTGATTCCTACTGATACAAACTTATTTTTGCTATTTCGTAACTTCAATTTGGATTGGAAAAATTTTTAGAACTAAAATAAACGAAACAAATTTTGTATCCAGTTTCTTGTGCTGAATATAACCTCAAGGGTGTTAAACTTCGCCATTGTTTGTATGCCCCAAACACAACTCCAATTGCAATGTTTAATTTTTACTCCTGTTAACAAGTAGCTATGTACTTGTTGTTCTGATTAATACGAAAAGTTTTAGAACACCAACCCTTCGCTAGGAACCGATGCGATGACTTGTTATTTTTGGCTTAATCCTAGACGGAGCCAATTGATTAAATAACTCCACGTAGGTTTATGGAAAGCATTACCGTAAGTCTGAATCCCTATTGAGTTGATAACAACAGGAAGTAATTTCATTAATCCGTCTGCTTTCACAATTGTTATGTGAAGGTATACATTTTTTATTTTTTTTTTCAATTACAATCTCCCAATAAAAATGTTGGTTGAAGAATTTACTTTTTTAAGCTTATGCAAGTCCCCACTTCTTAGAATACAATTACTGAATTGCTTTTTTTTTTTTTTGTCTAAGTTAAAGAATGAAAGGACTTGGTTTATTTCTTTATGTTTCTATGACAGCCAACTTTGTGACTAAAGTAATTTCTGAAGATATACCTCAAGAAAGTCTGCAAGTGATTTTTTTTGACATGGAATGAAAGTTGTGATAAATTCACTCATACCTGTGTGGGTCAGTGTGAGTGTTGTGTTTAGACAATGAATTTCAACAAAGAAAGAAATGTTGGTTTGCACTCGTATCTTCACTTGATAACAAGGCAAAAGAAAAAAAACAGCCTGAGAAAAGTACTCATACACATAAATGAAGTGGTGGTATTGTTCTCATATTGGGAAACGTTCAATTTGTGGTAATTTTTTCTTAGAAGAAAAACTTATTAAATGACAAACACAAGTTCAAGAGTATCCCTTGTAGAACTTAATGATGGTTTTGCTACATCAAGTTTTTGAAACTTTTTCTTCGATTTGATAGGAATGTAGATATTGAAAAGGGAATGGGAGGTTCCAGTGATTCAAGCAAAAAGTGTTTTCATTTATATTTTTTTCTTAAACATAAACTGTGCGCTTACTGAAAAATACCAATAAAGTTGGTATGGTATTCGGTAGATCGACAAAATTGTAATGTATACACGTACTGTCAGTTAGAATGCAGGATCTAGTAAGTATCTTAAAGGGTAAAGGGTGACACTGGTCTAGAATTTTGAAGAAACCGAATTTTTTTTGTCTTAACTTTAGGGTCTTAAAAATAACATACAAAATGATGGATGCCGGCAAAAATGTCTAAATGCCCAAACTTTCTATTCTGCTTCAGCGCCCCTCAGGTATGCTATATGATTTTATAGTACTTAAAACTTTAAACGCGTTTTTCTCGAAATCACTTTTTTTGAACTGCCCGAAGACATAACTCGAGCAACTCTTCACCGATCTATACGAAATTTTGACATTACATTCGAAATACCTTTCTCCAGAGCCGTACGTTGGTTTTTTTATATTGCATAGTTTTTTTTTAATCAACAATTTTGTCGTTTTCTTAGTGAAAATTTTAATTTTTTGTTCAAACGTGCACCATTTCGCGAAAAAAAACAAAATACCGAAAAAAACCTTCTTACGTCTCTTGCTGTTGCTATAAAGAGACTAAGAATTTTCGGGATTTTGTTCCAGGACCAAAAATAAGGAGGTTACATTTTCGGCCATGGACCCGTCTAAAAATGAGGTGCCTCCGAAGAAATGCTGGGCAGCCGCTATTTTGAATTTAATTGACGCGAAAAAATGTGTATTTGTATATCAAAACCTAAATTATAAAACCTCTTTTAAAGATTTTCGATTGATCTTTCTGTTGAGTCACAAAAAACTCATAAATTATGCCCATTTTTCCACGCTCTAAACCAGCGTCCCCCCTTAAGCATGTTTTTTAAAATATTTAGACAAAGACACAGAAAAATATTTTATACTTTTTTCTTTTCTACAAATTTTTCACAAATTTATCAAATGGCACTTTTTCCATTGGACGGAGCTATTGATTAATATTCTCCTGATTTTATGCTTCTCGCAAATGATCTGCCTGTGGGGTACGCCAGATTGAGATCAGAACATGTATTTGCAATGTGTGTGCTAGAATGTTTTGCCTGCCTTTTTTGCTGTTGCAAAGGTGTATGGGAAATTTGTATGATATTTTCTCTTTTATGGGGTTCTTCCGATGCTTATCTGGCTGAGCTGGTCATTTTCTATTTTCAACTTGACGGTTTTTTCACGTGGAAGCTTCCATGAACCTTTACTGCTTCTTATTCTATTAAGCCTATTGTGTGGTACCCGAAGCGTGAAGGTTAGCATGTTTACCTGTTAACCGGGAGTTTCAAAGTTCCAACCCCAACAGCAGAACAGAAGCCACAAGTGGCAGCACCTCACTCGGATCTCAAGGATCCATTGTGCTTCGGGAGAATCAGAGGATGAGGAGGTGGGATGATTGGAGAGGTAGAGGATTGGGTTTGTAATTGCTTCATTGAGGTAGGGAACCCCCACTGAACTATTTGGAGCCCTGAGTAAGTTTCAGGACGTTGCTCAATGGGAGATTAGAGATGTCGCCCAGTTCGTCGAAGAAGTATTCTCCGAGGGTTTTTTTTCGAGTGAGGGCCAAGCTAGGACACTCACAGAGGAAGTGGAATGATCCTTCCTCTGCCTCCTCATCTTGGCATCCTCTACATAAGTTGGATGTGCTAATGCTCAATTTCACCATGTGGGTACCCAATGAGTTCTGGCCCGAGAGAATACCAATGCAACAGAGAAAGCCGAGGTCTGCTTAGCTGGAGTAGAAATTCTGTTTTTTTCTTGGACATATCTGGCCAGAGGTTTCTGGAGACTTGGCATGTTTCTAAAGATGACCACCTGTCATTGGCGATTTTTAGAAAATTGTGTTTGATTCTGTTTTTTTTTTTCTTGCTCTAGTGGCCTTAGAAAAGAGGTGTTCGTTTCGCTGGATTCGATTGTTGACCCGATTTTAGCCAGCTTATCTGCCATTTCATTACCGATTATGTCATGATGTTCTGGAACCAAGTTAAACTAACTGTGTTTGTTTCGGTGAGCAGTCTCAGGTTACTGCAACTCCTGTCTAGTAGTCTGGATTTTGTGATAATGGATGAGATAGCTTTAATGGCCGTCTGGCTGTCTAGTGTCTATGAAGAAGTCATAATTTTTGTTGATCAACTTTTGCGTAGCTAGGTGCTTTGCGGGTTCGCACACAGAAAATTGTAGGGCCCGTCCATTCCCTCGCAAGGGCATGGTTGTGCGAAATGCGCTAATCCTCGGGGCTCCTCGCTTTGTTGCGCCATCCTATTTATTTATTTTTATCCTATCAAGTATTGTTACTCCTGCTGTTTTAAGAAGATACTTCATTTCAGCTTCCCTCAAATTGACTTCTTCCGATAGTTTTTGCACATTGTCCAACAAATTGTATCGCATTTAACGCAACCGCGATGAGGAGTTTTTTTCGATAGCACAACTCAAATAGTGTGACTCTAACTCTCACTAACACTTCTAGGCGATCTTAAATGACTATAAGTTTGCGCTAGTATATTTGTCTTTCGAAAAGTTTCTTAGAATTGCACAAAGAAAATAAAGTAAAAAAAAACATGAACTGAACAAGCAGCAAAAGCTTATAAACAAATTGATGAGTGGAATGCTATCGAAAGAGAACACAAAAAGACACTAATAATTAAGAGGAAAGTTCCACTGCTCCACAAATGCAAGGGAACACACTCTTTCTTGTCACAAAATTTGTATATTACACGATACAAGTCCAAAGGAGATGTATATGTACATTTCTTTGCTTATGATTTACTATCGTTCTCGTATGTCGTTCATGTACTAAGGATACAGTTCATATTGTATTACCTACATGTCTTTGAAATGAAAATTAAATTATCATTCGAATTCAATTGCAATTTGATCGGGATGATTGTACAAACAAGGGTTACAAAATCGCCAGACATGAGACACAGTCAGGCTTACTCAGTTATTTTATTATGTCCTTGACAATACCTTCAATGCCTACTCATTTATTACTGCGTATTCCTTCTTTTTCATTTCAACTGGTAGAATATCCCACAGAGCAAGAGCTCAATATCTTGAAGATTGTTGTAGAAATTTACTCAGTTTCTTGAAGTTTTACTTTCAATTCATATTTTAATACTCAAGCACCTTAATCAAAATCAAAAAATGATTTCAATTTGTTGGTTGCCCGATTAAGAAAATAAACGAACATGTACAACAGAACCGGACTAGATCCCCTCTCATAATGTGAACGTCCTGGGTACACTATGTAAGCATGAAACATGTTTGAAAACTAATAGTCCTTGTTTGTGCAGTCAAAATACTTGCAATAGCTTCGAGGACTTTTGCATAAGGGAGTGGGTGAGTTATCAACATGCGATGCACATAAAACGTGCATAAACCTGTTCCCACTGACTCAGCAGTTCATTGGCCTGAACCAGAGCCAATTCAAATGCCGGATATCCGACACCTTCACATTGCTCCAATACGCTGCATATAGGCTAATCCTCATGCACAAACATGAAATGTGCAATACCAGCAATTATTGGTGGGAACCGACTATAGCTTTTAGATTAAGATATTATGTAGAGTTAGTTCTGATTTGGACTTGATTAAGATTGGTGCTCAAGATTGTGCGAATTACGATTAAATTAATTATAACGTATTAACTGTGTTTGTTGAAATGTAAGTCGAACTATTGAGCTAACCCCTAGGTTTTTTTATATTGTCCTCGGAAGGATAATTTAACTGGGTGATATACAGTGTGTTTTGCTAACGGTGCAACAAAAGGTCAGGAAGGAGTCTATCTCCCTCCTTTTAGGCGGAAGGGGCAGGTTGAGAACAATTAATAAAAATTAACTAAGCCATAATAACACAAACTATAGTGTTTTTCAGAAGTCAATGCTTTTATTATTATTTTGGTTTAAATTAATTTAGTGAATGTTTTTCAAATAATCAAGACTCAAAGTCAAAATTTTGAAGAGAAGGATCAATATTTTTCTTTTTGAATATATTTTTTTTAAGTGCTGTCTTACTTAAAGATCACTTTTTCTTCCATTAAAATCAATTCCCATATTAATTCACTCAAACCCAGAAAACCGAACGAGAAAATTCATAGAATCAAGTTCAACCAGGGGAAAACTCATAAAATTCATTGGAGGAAAGTAGCTTTCATTTTATTTTAATTTCTCAAAAACTAAGAAAGAATTGTTTACCTCTGTTCTTCTTAGTATATTAACGACATGGTTAGACGAAAATAACATAATTAACGATTTTCAAGCTGCATATAGATCAAACTACTCTACCGTCGATCAAGTTTACAATCTATCTTTTCTAATACAACCACAGAGTAGAACCAGAGAGTCCACTCAGCAAGGTAGTGCGTTTTTGCCTACAAGCTAAACTAAACCGGATGACCCCACCCGGATGATCTCACTGGCCTTCACTTACCACAGCCGCCATTGTGTGCGGTCGCAGAACAAAGTCAGTTGAGTTTGAAAAGTAAAAATTTTTTTTTTGGTTGCAAAAAAATCGATAATTTTTAATTTTCATACAGCCTAGAACTTAGAAAAATTAATTTAAGTTTTAGGAATTAACTTTTTTTTCCATTTTGACCAGTATTTCACTGAAAAAGACAAAATTTAGTAAAAAATTTCATACCGATGTAGGCGGTTTGCTAAGTTCAAGAGAATATAACAATGCGCACATAGCCTTAAGCTCCCCACTATATAGCACCTGAGTGGTGAAACTAGTGACAGCTAAAGCAAAATACATATTTTTGTGTCTTTGACTAGTTCGGTTGGTCTTCCTTCAGTTTTTATTTTTAGAGTAATTGGCTTCCTTTGAATATCATAGGCGTTATAATTACGATACTACACCATGCCTGGCGATAGAAACCGCATCATTAACGTTTCAGTTCCCAACAGATTTTGCACAAAACCATCAGACTCTGTTCCATGGTTACGATACTTCGGAAGGCTTGTGTTGAACAGAAAAAAATTCCGGACTTATTCTTCCTCGAAACCTAGCGACAGTGTGAAAATTGCGTTGCCTGTTGTTTGATGTTTTGTCGGGCTGAAGACAGTAAACATGGAAAAGAACTAAAATCACAAGGTTCGTTCGTTTTGGGCATGTGTTCTAACGCATGGTGGTTGCCGACATATTTCCACGATACATTTTCACTTGCCAGGAGTTGGGTAGTCAACATGATCCCATGGCTGATCTGATCTAGAAGTTTATGAGAAAGAAATATCGTTCCAAGGAGGGCAGAAATGATACCAGTCCATCTTCATCTTCCTGGTGAGAAAAGTGACTTTATATTCTTCAGTCTAGTTTGTCTGTTTTTTCTTTCTTTTTTTTAAAGATACCTTTGTGATTCCCTCCAACTACAGCATAACACATAACACATCGAGCGGGAGCATAGACACTAATCGCGAAGAAGTGGAGCCCCCATGTGATGATGTTGTCCAACGGGTAATGACAAACTCTAAAGAGAATTTCTTAGAATACATAATGACGAAAGTAACGATGCTATTCAGCAAAATCTCCAGCAGCAATAGTTCCTGGATACTAATCAGTTACCAGATGACGCACCGCCAATTCAACAGGCCGAAGAACCATGCGAAAACGAGGAACCATTCGTATCGAATAATTCGAGTCATTATCGATTATGGCCAACCACTAACTATTGAACCAGTTCACGATACACACTCAGCTGTAAATCAGATGGACGAACCTTTCACACATCTGGAGTTGCACTTTTCGCCAAATTCGCCGACAATTCTATTAAAAACACTCATAAGTATACTGTGGCGAAGCAAAGTTATAAGATTGGCACTGCCTTTGAAGTTTATGTGAGACGTCAATCGCTTTGTGCTTCGAAAAAAAAAAGATATCAGAGGAACAATTAGAGGATGATCAGCAAGAGCAGCAGCAACAACAACCGTAACCTGGTCACTCTACAAACACACAGAAATCTGTGAGAGACATGTCGTGGTTTACCAAGGTAGCGGGAGCTTGTGTTCTTACAGGATTGAGTCTTGACCGAGTGGAGGCACAAAGTTCGGCAAGTTAAGAGATTGATAAACACCCACGAAATGGTTATTCCCGAAATCAGCAACTGTAATTTAGCTTGTAAATTGGCTAAATAAAATATAGGTATAGACTTAAATTATATAATAGCATGTATTGTTAGTATTTGGATTTTGGCTGAAATCTCATAGCTGACCTTTTCCTTTTTGTGTTCAAATTATGTGTGTATGTACATACCCTCCTCACATTTTCTAATGCAAATTACCACAAAATAAAAAAAAATACTGCAAAAATTATAAGTGTTATTTTTTTTTTTTTCAATGGTGTAACGTCTTTAAAGCTTTTACCAAATAATTTTGAATCGTTTTAGCTTTTTTTTAACGATATTACACAGTTGATAGCAACGTTTGCTAATTGTGGACATAAGCCAAGAGCTCCAACCCCAATTGTACCCTTCCACTTATTATTGATTGAATCAATTTTAGTCTAAGAACATAGAACAACAATTTCCCACTTCTTTGGATGTTCTTCACTTTTTTTCATTCTATACTTACACCTGTACTGTGTCCTTTGCAAAGCGGCCTCGCAATGTAAATCAAATCCACATAAAAGGTCGTCGTACGCATAGCACAACGATGTTCATCTGCCAAGCGAATATTCTTTCCATGAAAGTCATTAAATTCAAAAGCCTGTGATTCAGAATCAATTGATTCAAGCATGGAATCTTGTTTATTAAATTGATCCACACTGAAAGCTTAACAACAAAACACACAAGAACTTCGACATTCAGACCGATAAATAGAAGCAAATATTTACAGTTTTTGTTCTCACTAGTATTTTTGTTTGTTATGTATTTTAGGTCCCTATTATGAGTAGCGAATCGAACGTTCGATTGGAAGCGAATGTTTTTGCGAGCTTCTTTTATTTATATTATAGGTTGTAGAAACAAAAACTTTGTAGAAAACTTTTTTTTCAACGTTTAAGGTATGTCAGATAAGAGAATGGACGAAGTTTAATGATAATAATACAATAAATGAGTTTCTCTAAAACGTTCGCTTCCAGTCGAACGTTCGATTCGCTACTTATAATAGGGACCTTATTTATCCTCTTTTTAATAAGATTCGAATTAATTTACACGAGTTAGTGATTGTTTCATGATGCATATAATTCCTTTGACATGTAAGGTCCATCGAGCTCATAGCCAAGTTTGCGGTAGTAGTTTCTTGTACCGGCGCCGGATATACCAGCTAGTTTGGTGCTGCCGTGTTCTTCCAAAGCTATCCTCTCTGCTTCTTCCATTAGCAACATACCAAAGCCCTATAAAACATTGGCAACCATATCAAAGCAACAAGTTAGGAAGCATAAACTAAATTGATGTACCTGGTGTTGGAACCTTTCTTGGCAGCTCCTGCGGGCTTCTTTGCTGCGGCTGCTGGCTTCTTAGCTGGAGCGTTCTTGGTTGTACCAGCTGCTGGTTTCTTCTCAGTTGCCGGCTACTTTGAAGCGCTGGCTTTGATGTCTTTATTATATGCCGGCAGACGAGATAGATTCTCGATGAGCTCCTTTGGTGATGGTTTTACCTGCTTTGAAGGCGGTTTTAGATGATTTATATTAGTTTTTAGAATTAGTAAGAGCTAGATACTTTTTAATTAAGTTATACTTACATTAAAACATCCCATGATTTTTCCATTCGTTGATTCTCAAATGTCAAAGATACACATGTCAAATTTTTTTTACTTTTCTATTGACGTTTAATCTCACCACTACTCCATTTTTTTATAAGGAAATAGGACGCCATTTTGAATTCGTGTTGAAAAATTTTTTGCGGGTGTTTCGGGTTGAAGGGGTGGAAGTGGATACTCTGTATTATCTACTCTGTGAATACAACTTCAATTTAGTCACAAGTAGAAACTCTATGCGTTTTTTTATTGATCTCAAAGCTGCCTTTGATAATATCAACAGAGAAGCGTTATTTTACAAGCTTTCTGCACTAGTAATCTCTACAAAAATGGTCTCTATCATCAAAGCACTTAATTTGGATACTTCAGCTGCTGTCTGGGATGGGAAAGTTTTGTCCGATTTATTGCTACTAAAAAAGGAGTCAGACAAGGGTGCGTTTTGAGTGCTCTGCTCTTTGTTCTTTATTTGAATGACCTGCATGATAATTAATCTACCACTGGGCTTATCTAAGATAATGCTGGTATCAACGCTCTCCTATATGCTGACGACATTGTACTCCTATCAGACAGTTCTTCAAAGTTACAAGAGCTCATTGACAGCTTTACAGTATATTGTAACAAATGGAACATTTAAGTCCATCTTGGCAATTCCGAAATAGTTATTTTTCGAAACGGAGTACGCAGAGCTGCTTGCGAGAGATGGTCTTACAATGACATAGAAATAACGGTATCGAACCAATATAAGTATCTTGCTGTTGTGTTCGACTACAACATGTCTTGGAACGAACATTTAAACAACAGGCATCATCCATCCAAAAACTTCATAAACGCTACTTGGTCCAAGCTGCTCAGAAATAAATCAGTTCAACACTCAGCAAAATATAAAATTCGCGATGTTGTACTATGTTGTACTGCACTCATCAACATCAAATAGAAAATGATGCAAAACACCTTGTATATTTAGGAACTTCAACTAGTAAACTAATCATACTTAAAATACGGCCATCTTAAATTCAGTGCAATTTACTGAATTTAACAGTAACAATTGTCAATTTAACACAAAAAGCTCTTGTTGCCGAATGAAATGATTTAATTTAAAAGTTTAAACATTAAATTGATTATATTAAACTCTGCTAACATTAACAAGGTTCTTTATGAATAATTATATCCTCTTCACATTTCAACAATCTTATCGTCAAAACATTTTCAATAGTTCGATGAATTGATTCTACCTCCTACAGCTTCCTTCCTAAATAATTTCCGAATGCCTTGGAAGTGATAAGGTTTTTTCGTTTGAATTAATTTAAGAATATTCGCATGAATACCTTAAAAGAGAAAAATTGCGTGATTATACGAAAATTATTTTACTCATAATTGCCAAACGACCCGAACCCACCCCAATTTGCCCCCTGCCGTCACATGATACTACTCTCTATCAATACACAAGCAAATGTTTCATTACTTTTGCAAAAATTATCTCGTTATTATCTCAAACCAGTAAGTTTGAATGACTTGTTTTCTTATGTTTATTATGTTCAAAGCGTAGACAGACACATGCCCACAATATAGAATATTTCGACGAAATCGGTCTCATCTCAAACCATTCTCAGTTGTATTGGAAAGGAGAGTGTTGTACTCTTTATTAAAAACATACGCAATTTATTCGCTCAAGGAATATGAAACCTTTTCGGTTATTTTAAAGCTAAATTCAGGATGAGTAGATACACAAAGTCAGGGTATAGTATACACAGAAATGTATTTATGAACAGAAAAAACTTTCAATTTAATTACTCTGCGAGTACATTGGATAGTATTGCTTAGTAAGGTTGGTGTAAAGTTTTAGTTCCTGCCGCCGCTACTACCTATTGATTGGCACACAGCTTGTAGCATCTGTGTTTTTATTTATGGGATTTTAGAGAGGAGCAGCTCCAATTAATTTTAATAGTGGATATCAATTGTGCGTTTTATTTACCACAAAATCAACTTTTCTGTGTTCAGTAAAATATCATCTATAAATGAGGCGTGAGAACGAATTGCTCGTTACCATATGCTACCGCCAATCTTCTTCGAGAGGAACAATTGAAGAGTTTTCGAGAAAAGTATTCTCATAAACATTTTTATTCACGTCTTCTTGGAACATTCATTGTTTTCGTCTTGAAAAGTTTGTATGAAAGCTAAAGAGGTACTTTCGAAGGTGAACTCCGTGAAACTTTATTCTTTTAATCAACGATAGCAAGCTTAAATGCTGAAGACACTTCATTTGATTTGTTTTAGTGCGTGTTTAGAAAACAAACTGCCTTATATTCGGATGCTCGAAAGTAATATCTGCCTCTCCTTGCATTGTTATTTTGTCTTAAGTATGTACGTATGTACCAATATCAGTAATGAAACTCGAAAGAAGCTAAATGGTACTCTTTACTATCACTTAATACCAGCGAAGTCCTATGTATTCCAACTCAATAGTATTGCAATACAAACAGCTCTTTACCTTTTGCAATTACATATATGAATAAGAAGTAGGTACTTCAAGTAACTTTGTAGAAAATATTCAGAAAAGATGAAAAGTTTGGAGTTCTAAACAAAATACCACAAGAAGACGAAATTTTTGACTTTTTTTCTTTCGTCACGAAATAAGGTTAACAAACCTTGGGTTAGTGATTCAGCGAGGGCGGCCGTGTTGCAGTGGTAGAGTGTTCAGTAGATAGGCCGGACGCTTTGGGCGTGGGTTCGAATCCCGCTCTGGACATCTACTTTTCTTTCGCTTCCCAGTTTCATATGGACGCCTTCTTGAGGTTATATGTGAAGTTACTAACACCTTATTTCCAACTACTGCATCACAAAAAATGTGAAGGCTGCTACCCTGGTAGTACAATGGACTGAAAATTAGGTCTGAGTTCTCCAGATTAGCATATAAGTCTCCTCTCTATAAAAAAAAAAGTGATTCAGCGACTCCAAATCAAGGGAAGTGAGAGAAACCGCTACAATCCAATATTTTCTTCAAAAGCACTTTTGTACTGGACTAAATAAGTTGTCAAAAACAAGATTGCTGCTAAGTACTTCCGTGGTGCATTTGTGTCCTTTTGAGATTTATATTACACTCTGTGCATGTGCAACTCAACGATAACAGCAATAGACATAGACACAGCCCAGAATCTTAACAATCTCTCTCACGACGCTGATACAAGCAACTCACTTGTTACATCCAGAAAACAATTTCCCACTGATAACACACGTCTCAGTGGTACAGATTTGTGTTTTGTTATTAAAGTGTAACTAAATGGGTAGTAAAAAGGTAACACTATTGTTTTCAAAAACCAACTCTGTAGCATATAGGTAAATTAAGAGGTACCTCAAATTTGTTGCAAATTGATAAGGGCTACATTCCTACACACAACACTATGAAAACCCTAAAAATCCAAATAGTGATATTGGTTTTGTAAACATTCTTGGATAAATAAGGGTACCTAATTGGAAAAAAGTTTCATGTAGCTTTATCTGTTGATTGCGCCACCTAAGACGAGGTCTTTCCCTTCCACGATTTCCCTACAATGTGCTTTCGAAAACCCGTCAAGCCAGAGTGTTCGGGTCCATCCGCTCTACATGGCCAAGCCATAGTCTCGCGATGCGTACTCTTCTAGCGATGCCTATTTCGCGGTACAACTCATACAGCTTGTTGTTGTATCTTCTTTTCCGCACATTGTCTTCGCATACGGGACCAAAGATCATTCGGGTTCAAGCGCATTAAGGCATGACTGGGATGATCAGAGTAGAGAGGGTTTTGTTTCTCAATTGCCTTCTTGACAGAAAGAAGCAGCAGTAGTGGAGTTATTCTCCGTTGGATCTCCGCACTGATGGTGTTTTCCGTATCTATAGCTGAACCTAGGTAGACGAAGTCCTGTACTACCTCGAAGTTATGTCTGTTTTTTTGGACGTTTTGTCCAATTCGTCGATGTTCTGTGTCCTTGTTTGATGACAACATATGCTTCGTTTTGCCCTCATTAACCATCAAACCCATTTTTGCCGCTTCTGTTTCAATACTCGCAAAAGCAGGCCGTCACGCTTTTTTCTTCCCATTACGTCAATATAGTCTGCATAGGCGAGTATTTGTACAAACTTTTGAAAAATTGTTCCTCTGGTTTAGCTGTTTGAGTTTTGTACAATCTCTTCAAGTATGATGGTGAAGAAATCGCATGACAGTTTGTCGCCTTGCCTAAAGCCTTTTTCGACATGAAAGGTCTCGATGAGTTCCTTACCAACCTTGACGGAGCAGCGTGAATTCTCCAAAGTCATCCTGCATAATCGTACGAGTTTTACAGGGATGCCGAAACTAGACATGGCTCTGTACAGCTCGTCTCTGTATTACTGTCATACGCAGCCTTGAAATCGATATTATGTTTTCGTGTTTTTGCCAAGGTCTGCGGTAATGCGAAAATTCGGTCGGTTATTTTTTTTTTTTGCAGAATTATAATGCCCCATCATTTTCATACCAAATTTTGAACGTGGCCAACTTTTCAAGAGAGAAATACAAGACCGCCGTTCGTTTCTGCCGTTTTTTTTTATTATGGAATGTTGGAGTAATCTTTCATTTAAAAAGAATTAAGTTTATTACAATTACTTTTTCTTCTTATCGTTACTTTGTATGATACAAGTTATTGCACCAGAAAGCTGTTTAAGGTAAAAACTAATTATAAGTCAAGAAGATATGCCTTTGGCATATCTGCTCCAAACAAGGCTAACAAAACTTGCAAGATAGGCCAAAATCTTATATGTTTGTGTATTTTCAAAATCTCCACAAAGATTCCAACGGGTCTAGGTGTATCAGACGGGCTGACAACTTACCCTATGGACTAATTGTGCTGGGATTTAGAGCTCAGCTCTAGCCAAATAATAAAAACAAATTTCGTAACAAAACCTTACGTATATGGGATGTCTATGAAGCTTCTTTCTTGGCATTTGTAGTGCGAGTGGCAATAATTCGAACTTGTATGTTTAAGCTTGGTACCTAGCAACCAGTTTTTTTAGATTTGTTTTTGGATGGTATTTTGATAGATCTAAACGAAGATTAGTCATTTTTTTTCTCATTTGCAGCATTAAAATGTATTTTGGTTTTATGTTTAGTAAAAACCAAGTAGAAACTGCGAAGAATTAAATGAAAAAATGCATTTGCTGTGGAACATATTTTTTGTTTAATTTTTTTTAGGAATTGTGTATAATGTACGTGATATGCTTTATGTATGATAGCGTAATTGTATATCAAATTAAAGCTTACCAATTAAGGATTAAAGTGGTGCAATAAAAATTATAGGTCATCACTGATTTTTTCGAGATATTGGCTGTCAAACGTCAACGAAAATGTTTTTTTTTTAAACAACTTTTAGGTCTGTTTTTTCGAAATATAAGGAATTTTGAAAACTGTATTTTGAATGAAATGAAAGATATTTTTATGATCTTTCATATGATACCAAAATCATTGTCCTACGTGCTATGCTTTTCGAGATATTCGTAATTATTTGCAGAAATGTCAGATTTTTCCCATTTCCGGCGCTCAACTTCAAGTCTAAAATATTTGGCAGGCTGATTGGGCTGAACGTAAGCTTTCATTTGGTACTAGTCTCTAGGTGTACGCTCTGGGCCCAAGTATGCACCACCTCCTTTAGGACTGGAGTGAAAACCAAATTTGGTGCACATGTAGGAAATGTATGTAAAATAAATAGGGTGTCGCCATAGGGCGAAGAACCCCAGGGCCCAGTGCAGAGCCATAGACCCCGGGGCTCCCCACTCTGTTGCGCCTTCCTATTTGTTATAACGTTTTGCTGCGGCTTACATATTTTAAAGAAATATTGATACACCTGAACGCAACACGGTGCACAGTGCGGCGACTAGTGGAAAAAAATGGAAAAAAAAATTTGCGGAAAATGTGTAAAAAGTATGCCTAATTCAAGGTAATAGGTATGAATATGAAAGCTCAATTTTGTGTTTTCAGAGATCCTCAGAAAATCAACTAAATATCGAATCTAATAAGCAAGATATCATAGGTACCGGCTAAAAGAGGGCTTATCTCGAAAATAGAACGTACCAAGTAAAATTTCGTAACAGCTTTTCGAGTCCCTTCAATGCTCTGTCGGGTGTACCTCAAGGCAGTCACCTTGAGCCTTTGCTTTGAAGGGTCTTCCTTGGGAAGATCCATTCAATTTACCTCATGAACATCGAATCAAACTTTTGCAATTGCAAACCCTTAGTCAAAGACGTATCAACAACGACCTAGTATTTTTCCATCAGCTTTTGACTGGCTTTATAGATGCTCTTTACTTGCTCTCGTCCATAGGTTTTAACTACCGCGGAGGATCTCACCACTTGCGTAATTTGGAGTTGATTCATTGCCCCCATCATAGAACCAATTACGGCATGAATGAGCCGCTATCGTGCATGAGTAGATTATACAACTCTAACTCCCTACTTTTAGATTTCAACATTAATAAATGTACTTTAAAACAAAAATTTAAAACCAGTGCTCCACATGCATGATTTTTGTTCAATGTTTCTTAGTTTATTGTTTTTCAAAATATTTGTATTTTATACTTTGTTTTATTTTTAGTAGTTTTCTTTAATTATTATTGTATTTCATGTTAGGTGTTTTATATTTTATGTCACTATTTGTATTTTTTTTTTTTTCATATATATTCTTTTTGTTCTGGTGTTGGTGTTTTCTAACCTCTAACACTTGCATTTATGATGAAGAGCGTAGATAAGTACGTACAAATGAGTTTGCTCTAAGCTTTGTGCGACTTAGTCTCTGAGATGCAAAAAAAAAGAACATACGATGTTTTTTCACTATGTTCACATTCTAGAGAGAAAATACAGTAACTGAATATTTTTTTTTACATGCAAATTTTAAAATGTTATGGGAGTTCAAAGCAAAGCTTCTTATTACGCTGTAAGTGCTGACTTTGGTAAGTCATATATTTTGTGTGGGGGGCATTATGGGAAAAAAGTGTTTTTTTCTAAATTAAGAAAATTTTCATATCTTCAAATAAAAGTAAGTTTTTTCTGCGTCAACTTGCACTTTCTCTTGCAACAAGTGTTTGTTAAATAGCATTTTTTACAGAATGTGTTCAACCAAAGCAAGGTTTCGGTTCATCAAACGATGGCAACACTGCTCGTACATTTTTTTAAGCATTAGAATAGTTCCACAATCACGAAAACCAAACCCTGATCCAACAAATAAGTGTAATCTTACGAGTGTTGGCATAAAGAGCTGAAATAAGGCCTTGTTTTTTTATTTTTTTCCTGAACACAAATACATTCGACGCACTGTGCGGTGGCTTCTGTCTCTCTCTCTTTGAAATATAGTTTATGCGTAGATAGTAAATCAACTGCACATCGTACATCTCGTTTCATTACCAATGTTATTATTATTTAATAATTCATTGTTTTCTCATTTCTTCTTCGTTCTAACGAAACTCTCAAGTTCTTTTTTGTAACATTGATTTTTACTTAATTTTCATGTAATGTAAATTCAGTTCGTACTTTTCAGAGAAAAATTGTTTTTCAAAAATTCTAAATAAATTTATGAAAACAAACGAATAATAATTAAAACACAGGAATCTATATTCCTTTTGTTGTAATTTTTGCATTAATTCAAGTTCATTTATTCATGTTAAATAAAAAGAAACAAAAATTATTCAATGATTGAGCTACTTATCTCCGAATTGCTTAAGAAGGATTGAGCACAGTTGATAGCAAAATAATGTGCTTGGTCGTTTCATATAAATTTATGTTTTTTTTAAAATTTATTATCTTAAGTTTCTTTAGAGCTCTTCGTATCCTTCGCATATTTCTGCACTTGTTGATACATAGCTTATGAGACTAAAGATCTTAATGCAATTGACATTTTATCCCGAAGCAGTAGCTTTCATTGAAAAATGAATTCTAATAGACAACAACTTTACTTCGTTGGAAATATATATATACCACAATTTCGCTGTAAATTGCAATCATTATGAAAGATATTTGCACTTACATTAGCACACATTTTCATGTGTATAAAGGAGCCTATTAACGCTTCCCACACTTGCGTGATACTCAAGACCAATCTGGTGAAATCTTTCTGAGTAAAATTGGTGTTGGTTCTCTTTTTGTCGAATTCATTTTTTGTTTGCATCAAATCTCAAAGGGCGTACAAGACAGTCAATAAGCATTAGTATAATTATTTCTTCAAATTTGTAAACTTAAATCCCTCAGCTTTGAAGCTGAAGATGATGTTTTTCCCTTGACGTTTTATAACCTATCTCCCAAAAATAAAAGTCAATGTCAAAATTCGCTGAAGAAAAAAAATGAAACGCATACGCCACAGTGACCATTGTTTTCGAAAAGTGTACTATTCGCCAAAGGCAAAAGATTGTTTTTGAAAACAAACCTAAGAATAAATTGTGGCACCCAAAATCTTTCCATAAAGTTGGTTTCTACTATTCCGAATGTCCTTGGCTGATATTACGAGTAGTTCTTCGAATATAAACTTCAAACACGATAACAAATGAAGCTCACAGTTCAAACAGAATAAAATGACGGTTCAAAATTATGTCGAAAGTTCAAATCAATCGAAATATAAACTCAATTTCGTCCAGCTATCTCTTTGAAATTGCTCTCCTACTGTACAGTTATTTGCAATTTAACTCACTCACATCTCACACCCATTCATTGGTGTTTGGTTACATACAAATGGCTTCTTAGATACTAACAAAAAACCTGGATAAATTTCCAAAATTAAAAAAGTAAAGGCTTATTGATTCAAAATCAATAAACTTCCTCGTGAAAGGTATGGATCTGCTGGTGCAAGCCCATTGAAGTATAATATCTTTTTTTATGATAAGCCTAATAATAGAACAACGGTGAATTAATGGAATGGAAGAGACAAGAGCATTAAAAATGACAAATGGAAGTTTAACGAGTCGAGCACCCATGGGTGATTGATTAATCAACATAGTAAGGATGATATTATTTTGCTATTGAATTTTTTTTTGAATTTATTGCATTCGTTACCAATAAAACGAGTTCATGTCGAATTCAAACATACCTACATAGCAAAAAGGTAGACTGACAGCTCAGGTTGTACGTGTCTTTTATTTATTTTTCATTTCCATTGAATTAACGAACATATTCTTTATTCAAGCCAAATTGATGAAACCTAATAGAATGAGTGCATGAGAGTCTTTATTAAATCAACATGAAAGAAGTAATTCCTAGAATAATGGTTTAGTGTGAATGTCCTTGGTTTTTTTCGTATCATTGTTGTGGACTATTGACAAAATACCAATGAATTCCTTTCCCCATTTCCTGATGATTCAGACGAAAAATTTGTAGTAAAGCATGGTAACATATCCGTGGCGGTGGTACCCGTGGCGCAATGGTTAGCATGTCGAATGTCCACCTGCTAACCGAGAGGTTCGAGGTTCGAATCCCAACAGAGGCAAAATGCAAAAATGTTTTTCCACGGGTATCGCCTTTCGCGAGGAATTGGCAAGTCCTCCATTAGTAAATTCATTGCCATGAAAAGCGTATTCTCAATTAGCCGTTTGGAACCGGCTGAAAATTGTAGGTCCCTTCCATTCCCTCACAAGGCATGGTTGTGAGAAATGTGCTAGGCCCAGGGGCTCCTCGCTCTTTTGCACCACCCTATTTATTTTTTTATGGTAACATATCACAGACGATAAATAACAGATAACAGATAACAGATGACGGATGAAAGAGGACAGATAACATGGGACACACAATAGATGATGACAGTTGACAGACGACATATGATAGTTGACAGACGACAGATGACAAATGGCAGATGACAGGTGACAGACGTTAAATGAACGGCGAAAGATTACACATGAGACACATTTTTAAAAAGACAAACATGCCAATCGTCTTTTGCAGTCGCAAGCACAATATAAAATGTCATCTGAAACACGTATGAGTCGATTTGAAAAGTATCAAACATTCAATTATGCAAAAATTTCTGCATTTTAAAAAATTGCCGTTTTTTATAAAGGTATCATCTATTAGAAGACAATGCAGCTAAACTGAACTTTTGCTCGCTTTCTGAGGTATTCACTTACATAAATAGTTGGAAGCTCAAAAACCCCGATTTCTAATTCTATTTTAAGACTATCGTTATTCTATATTCACGACTCAGCCAATCTTTGTTTTTGTTCATAATTAATAGATTCGACGGACTCATGCAATGTTGTCTATTTGCCAAAGATTTATTTGAAACGCTTTTCATTCCTCTATTCAAAAAATAGCTGATCCGGCCCGGCGCGGCGTTGCTCGAATCTGTATTTTTAAGGTTAACGTCCTTTTGCTCCCGAGGAATATGCAAAAAATATAGTATATATAACGTATCCCTTAGGGTGGGTCAAAAAAATCAAACAATATTTTTTTTAATCCGACACACGAAAACTTGTTCTTTGGTACCTCTAGAAAGTACTTACAAAATTTGAACTTTTAATATTAACGGGAATATGATGCTCATCGTAGTTTTCCATTTTCAGTTTAGAATCATATAAAAATGGTCATATCTTTTAAAAAATAGATTGTTCAACCAGTCGCAAAAACAGTATTTATAGGAAATTGAACGGTCTACAAAAATGGTCTCTAATGCTTTTTCATTAATCTAACCATTTAAAAGATGTTCATGGTCAAAAATTGAAGTATTTTAAAGAAAATACCTTTTTTGTTTTGAATTTTGTAACTCACTAAAAAGTAGTTATTATCGAATGAGCATCTATTATTTCAATAGAAAATTGAACGTTCTACAAAAAAGGTCTTTTGTTGTTAATCGATTGCTCTAACCATTTAACCATTTTTTTGATTTTTTTGACCCACCCTAGTATCCCTACGTAAGCTATAATATAAAATTTGAAAAACCTTTTGAAATAGGCCAAATAGTTTTAAGGTTCCCGTGTCTGTTCCCGTAAGAATCCAGAGATGAAATATAATCTAAGTTACTTAAGGACTTACTGTGGTACCCGTGGTGTGATGGATAGCATGTCCACCTGTTAATCCAGAGGTTCGAGTTCGAATGCCAACAGAGGCAAAAATGTTTTTTCCACGGGTATCGCCTTTCGCGAAGAACTGGCAAGTCCTCCGTTAGTATTCATTGCCATGAAAAGCGCTTTCTCGATTAGCCGTTCGAAACCGGCTGAAAATTGTAGGTCCCTTCCATTCCCTCACAAGGCATGGTTGTGAGAAATTCGCTAGGGGGCTCCTCGCTCTGTTGCCTTTTTATTTTTTAATTTTTTTTTTTACTTAGGGTTAATGTAGCATCCAGGTTAGGTTAGGTTAGGTTAAAATGGCTGTCAGGAAAACAACCGACGCACTTAGACCAATATTAGGTCCATTGCGACCTTTAACCTCTTTTAAAGGAGAGTACAGGACATGAGTAGTGGAGGCGTGGGATTGTCTCCTCCTCCTCATCATCATCTAAGCAACTTCTGCAGAAGTCATTAGAGGAAACGCCGAGTCTGATGGCGTGTCTTCCTATCGGACAATGTCCGGTGATGAAATTGGTTACGAAGCTAACAAATGTCTTGTGCGTTTTGGATCTAGTCATGTAGCATCCAAATGGTGTAAGAATTTGTGAAATCTATCCAGTATCAATTACATAGGTTTCCGTTTAAAATCCTATACCCGGATAAAAAAATTGCGAGATAAAAATGTTGTAAACGTCATAAAATCCTATGTCTATCTCCTGGTCCTAAGCTTCCTCTCCACCAATTTTCAGATAAATCCGTTCAGCCGTTCTTGAGTTATAAATAGTGCAACTAACACGACTTTTTTTATGTTTAGAAAATTATATCTTATGCGTTGATTTTGATTGTGAATTGTTTAATGACGTTAATGCTTAATGGGGTGACCTATGGAAATAAGTGGATATAAAATAGATTTATATTATTAGAGCACTTCCATAGTTAAAAGGAAGTCAGTAAAACCAATTTGGATACTTTTTGTCTCCTAAATCACTTGCAAGCCAACTCGAATGAACATATTTATCAGAATGACAACTGGGAAGTATCATAACAAAACATTCTTCCATATATTTTGAAATACATTACTCATTTGATTTATTCGACATTATGAATGATATAATGACGGGTGTTACATGTGTTGGCCCATAGCCATATGAACTTTCCTCTCCAAGGATTTGGAATGCCTTTGAGTAATCAAATACGTGGATTCCTTAGAAATCATAATTTACTATGTGAAAATCAGTCTGGTTTTCGTGCAAAACATAGCTGTACAACTGCGCTTATTAATGTCATAGAAGGTTTAAGGGAATCTTTAGACCATGACAAAGTAACTTTTCTCGTCCTGCTTGACTTCTCCAAAGCGTTTGAGGCGGTTAACCACAATGTATTGTGTAAGAAACTTCAAGTCCAGTTCAATTTTTCTAGGTCATCCACTAAGTTAATGGCCTCCTATTTACATCGTAGATACCAGGCAATAGTTGCAAATAACTCGGTATCAGAATTTCTTCCTTTAGGCTCAGGTGTTCCTTAAGGTTCGATATTTGGACCACTTTTTTTTCAATGTACATAAATGATCTCCCTATATGTGTTTGTGTATTGACTTCCTCGGTTGATATGTACGCTGACGATGTTCAAATTAGGAAGAGTTTTCCCTTGGGACTTCTTGACAACGCTGCACATGAATTAAATGAAGATTTAATGAAAGTTTACTGCTGGTCATGTAAAAATGGCCTTCGTTTGAATCCACCAAAATCAAAATGCTTGGTCATTTCATGAAAACTCGTTGATAAGTCATACTTTCCAAGTATATCCCTTAATAACATTGATATTGAATTTGTTGACTCTGCGAAAAATCTAGGTATGACTTTTAACAGAACACTCACTTGGAATAACCATATCAGCTTACGGCTAGGATAGATTTATGGAGGCCTTCACACACTTTGGGCGACACACCAGGTGACACCGTTAAAAAACAAAAAAAATTCTCGATAAAACGCTTGTTTTCCAATCATGATATTTGGTTGCGAGATTTTTAGCAACTGTGATTATGAACACAAACGAAAACTTAACGTGGCTTTCAACAGTATTGCGCGGTATATTTTTGGACTTAAAAGATATCCTCCACTATCTCGAAATCATTATATGGTCTTAGTCTTGAAAAGATTTTTAAGCTAAAAATGTTAACGCTACTCCATAACGTAATACAATCGCGTCAACCAATCTACTTATACAACAGGATCAGATTTACACAATCTAACAGAAGCTTTGATCTCACACCGATTCGTTACAAGTTTTCAATATCTGAACGACAATTCTTAACTCTTTTTGGATACTCCCTTCCCCGAACCTTGCAATCAACAAGTTGCAGCACTTTCAGAAGTAAACTTATTATTTTTCTGATGACAGAATGATGACAATGATGATGGATGATTTTTTCTTCTCTTTAAATTTCTCTAATTAAACCATCTTTTTTTTAACTTTTTTCCTTGTTATTATATAATGCTAGTTTTAAATTTGTATAAATATTAGTAACACTTTTGCTAATTTTTAATAGTTTTAAATTTACCATTGAAGCTTGCACTGTTAAATGAGATATTGTATCTTATCTTACTGTGTTAAGTTAGTAAAATAAATTGAATTGAATTGAACATCCGTTCCCCAAATCAAATATTTCCATTTAACCTCCTTAAAAACAAATTCTCATCATGTCCGCTCTATGAAATTCATTTTGTCTATGAGAAACTATTCTCCTTCACTTTGAGAAACTAAGTTATATATAAACTTTTCTCAATTATCGCAATTTAACTTTGAAACTTTATTTCCTTGTATATCAAGACTCAAGAGGAATATTCCAACAAAGAAGAATGCTTCAGAACAAGTGTTTAACAACTTTTCCACAAAACAGATTGGTTTCCTTGCTAATAATTCTCTCATTATTTTTGTCTTGACTTTCCACTTCAATGGGATTGTATTTTGTTCTTTTCTTTAAATCTTTAGGTATTAAGTACACACAAAATGCAAAAAGACGATTAAGCTTTCGTAAATAATAAGTTGGTGCAAACTGATTTTGTGTATGTATACTAAAGTTCTCCGGATAATAAATATATTTAGTTTTCCAAAAACAAAATGTTTTAAAAATGAGTTTATTGTTGAATAATGTGGCGTTATTTTTCGAAGAGTGTTACACAAGCAATTTGAGAGCGTTTACTTTAATTTGTGGTTTCTGACAAATTTCAAGCGTATTTTGCTCGGAAATAGAGCGAACATGATGCAATCAAAAATTTTTATGAATTATAGTCGAGTTTTATTCGGAATTTCTATATTCACTTATATTCACTTCACTTGCGAGTCTCAGTAAAACGCTTTATATGACTATATTCACTTACCAAGTTCACTTTCACAAACTCCATTTAGCAATCATCCCTGTTGTTCACTTCTGCAAGTGAGTTATTTTTGACCACTTACGATATTCACTTAAAAGTTGTTGTTTTTCCATGAGCGATGTTTTGCTTTAGTGAATATAGATTCCCAATAAAACTCGGCTTATAATGTTTTCCACTTGTGTGAGTTCCGGGGGTAAACTGATCAATAAAGAAACTGATTGAAACAATAGTCTATGTGTATTTTTCCAAGCTGTACGCACTGTTTTCTTTCCTCCATAGTCTCCTGGGGCACAAAACTACAAATATTTGTAATACAAGGGAATTATGGCAAATGTAAGAAATTTCTGTAACACTTAGCTGTCCTTGTCCTAGTTATTTTCTTCAAGTCTAATGGATATAATCCTACAAGTGGCACTTGACTTGTTAATTTGTAGTTTTGTGTTGCAGGCGTCTCATTGATCCGATGACCGTTAGGCCAGTCGAAAGTGGTCACAGGCCACTGAAACTGGTTCCCTAAATACCATTTCGAAAACAATTCACTGAACCAAAATACAATGCTCTCTAAACTTGTAAAATGGATTCACAACACAAGTTTTAGGTGAGATCTACTTCGACATTTTAATCAATTGGAAAGCAATAACAGCGGTTTTTCTTGAATTTTTCAACAACAAAAGAACCATTAATTAAAATAACAACTCAGGCAGAATAATTAAATAGTAACAACAACATAAAAATCCCAAAACGATAAACCTTTCAAGATAATTTGAATACACCTCTTTTGCAACAATCAACTAAACTACGCAGAAACCCCAATCCCCTTTCTCATTATCACAGTTTGTATTGAAACGACAGAGCAGCATGTACGTTGTTCTGCTTACAGTAGTGAGAAGGATCTAATTAACAAAAAAGAACTCCGATGGAAAAATATCCAATTCAGAGCCCACAGTGCCTTTAGCCCTGTCATCTCATTACAATATTCACAGAGGCGACAAACATTTCGAAATACAACTTATTGGTTACGATATGAAGCCCATCAATGCTGCGTCCGCATGGAAACACACATTTTCAATTCCTTTCGGTCTGGAGGACAAATTTATTAGGTACGAATAGGACTATGAATAACCAGTTGAACACATTACCACTAGAGTTATTCTCCACCTCAAGCAATTGAATTTCAAAACAGTGTCACAATCCCTATTGTTACAGAACTTCGGCGCCGTGAATTTATTGCACTTCTGACCATATTATCACCCTTGGGGTCATAAAATAGTCTTTGAATGTCTTTAGCTATTTGTTTTAATGAACAGTCGTAAAGAGGGGAATATTATGCGATTTTCTTAAGCTAAAAAGTAGCTATCGACAATAGAATTTGTTGATGGCACTAAACATAAGTTAAAAATTAATGATTTTATGAACTTATAATCAAAAGAAAAAAACTCACCCTTAACTCAATAGTCGTTGTTTCAAGTGGTATCCTTACAAATTAATTTCAAACTGAATAACCTGTCGCGTCGTCGTTCGGTTTATCACTTGTCACACACAAAAATTTATTCAAACCCACCTCACTGTGCTATGCCTTGGGCTTTAAAAAAAAAAAAACACTTGAGGGCAAAGTACCTACTGTGTAAATTTTGGACGTACTACAGGACTAGTGGAAAGACAACAAGTTACCGTTCGTGTTGAATAAAATGAGCCGAATGCCAGTGCTTTGCACACGCAAGGATATTATTGTTAAGTTGGGACTTATTTGATGGATACTTGTCATGCGCGTGGAATCTATTCAGTGACACTCAAAACCTGGCTCCTTACCCCCTCCATCAAGTCAGGGTATGATAGGTAAACAAGAACTAAAGCTGTAAGCTTCCTTGAGGTGTGAGAATAAGGATGTATTCTTTTTTCTCTTATTTTTAATTTCGTAAGTCCTTTGTAATGATAGGACTTGGGATCCTGCTGCTGTGTAGTGGAATGATGGATGTTTGGTTGCAATGTACCTATCAGTACACTGACATTGGAAACTTTCTCGGCGAAATTTAAGGGAACTTTGGCTAGTGCTTCTGTATTTTTTCTTTTTTTTTACAAATTAGCTCGTTACGTGAGTGATGAATATTTTGATGAGCCTTTGATCCCAATCATATTTGTGTAACTTTTTTAATTACACGATAAAATTTTATAATGAGAGGATGGTTAATCATTATCTTTAGCGAAAGTAACAATCTGACAGTTTGACGGTAGGTACTTGAAGGAACTTTGATTAGACCTGGGGGTGCTAATACACTTTTATTCGTAGCAGTCTTAATTTCAATTTTACTTCGCGGAATTTGTGTATATGAATTCATTAAGGACTTCGGAAATTTTTTTTGTGCTTTTGTTTATTTGACAGTTTTCTTTTATAACATTCTATAATAAAGATTTTGAGGCTATGAACGTTTTAGAAGCTAATCGACCTGATCTATGCTGTTGCCAGAGAACGGTGAAGGGTGGTGGTTCTTATCATTGATTGATATGCAAAGATTGAAATGTAATTAAATGCATAAGAGTTTAGAAAGACAGACACCGCAGAGGAGATATAACAAGAGGGTGAACCTCACAACACAACTGCATCTGTCCACAAGCTGCTTTCACACCACATTATTTTTGGATTTCAAACGAAAATAAAGTGGTTCTAGTAATTTGACTGACGCAAGTTTATATTAAGCTGAATATGTGTATTGCTATTATTATTATTATAAATTCTTTATTATGATAAAATCTCGGAAAATTTACATTAAAAATTCAAAGAACATAAGCATGGCAAAAAAAATATTTGCCGTCTGCCTGAAATTTGACTTTAACGAGGTTTAATAAAAACAAAGTAAGAGTTTGGTTTAAAAATACATAAGTATACAATAAAAGTAAAACAATGGAGCATATTAACAGTGCATATAAAAAATATATTAAATTGTTTCTATTTTATTCGATGAAACTGTTTCGGTTGCCCAAGGCATGAATAATAAAACTATAAAGAATATTCCACTACACTGACCATTTAAAATATCTTTGACTTCCTCACGAGTTAGAAAGCTCTTTTCAAAGTAAAGCCTTCGCACTTCTTGTAAAATTGGGCAATTGGCTAAGAAGTGATTAATATCTTCGGTTTCGTTACGGTTGCAGAGGTAACATAAGGAATTATTGTTTCTGTGAGGTTTGTAATTTAAATTTAACATTTCAGTTCTTGCCTTAAACAGTGTACTTATTTGATTCACTGAAAATTTGCTATCAAATTAATTGTTTACGAAAAGAGCGCGATTGAGCGCTTTATACATTAAACGGGTGGAGTAAGTTTGGGCCCTATTCAAGAATTTGAGATTAATTGAATCATCTACCTTTGCAATGCATTCGTCAAATCTATCCTGCCAATTTACGGAGGGGATATCATTCAGCTTAAGTTCAAAACAGTGCGCGTATCAGCTAACTCATTCCATTCCTTGAACGGAGACAGTTGTCTTTGAAACGCGAAACGTTGTAACACTTCAAATTCGTCAAGATTTTGGTAACCAAACACTTGGCTGGCGTAGCATAAGCAAGAGTTTATAGTGGCTTCAAAAACTTTATATTTAGCTGAGATGCCTATGTTCTTATTGCAGAATATTCTATTCCACATAATATTTATTGCTACTTTTGCCGATACACATTAATCCTTAGCATGAGGGCGGAGATCTAAGTTGCTTGGGAGTAGAACACCTAAATATTTGTATTGTGAAACAACTTCAATAGGTTCACGGTCCAATGTCCATATCTCCGGATGAATTCTTCTTCCCCGGCCGTCTTCAAATATCATTATTTTTGATTTAGTGGTGTTTATTTCCAGGTCCCATATGTCGCAAAATCTTTACACTTTATTGATTTGTAACTAAAGTTGTAGGGTTATCCGAAAGAATAACCTAGTCATCCGCATAAAGAAGTAACTTGATAAGTACTCCACCAAACCTGACGCCACCAGGCAATTCATTGGAAACATCATCTATGAAGAGAACAAACATTAATGGGCTCAAGGGGCAACCTTGGGGAACACCCACATAAGTGCTAAAAAAGGTAGACTTTGAACTACCATTGGAGACAGCAGCTCAAGTATTGGAGAGGATTAACTTATATAATCTTAAAAACTTTGTCAAAATGCCTTTTTTTGTTGGAGGTTTTTAAAATACCAGCTGGAGCACTCAGACCTAAATACCGGTCCATTGTACTACCAGTTATCAACCTTCTATATTTGTTATAGCTTTCCAGATGTTCGGAGAAAAGCCAAAAGACGCTGCCATGATAAGGAGCCTAAGTTACAAGCTCTCACCATGTCTGCGCCAAGTATCTGTAACCTCATGCTAAAAAAAACCGGACATTCACAGAGGAAGTGTTCTGCGGTGCCCTCATCTTCTCCACAAGATTCACAGAGTGTGGTATCACTTAAGCCTAACACGTATAAATGCTTGGCAAAAGAGAAGTGCCCGCTGGCAACGCCAATAAGCTTTTTACAGTCTTTTCTGCTCCGAGCTAGCAAAAATGTTGCAATCTTCTTACTAACGTTACGGAGCATACGCTTGGTTTGTCTGCATCCAATGGAGGCATGCCATCTACGGTTTTGCTCTTCACAGATCCAATCGTTGATTGAAGCCCTCACTGAGGACGCTGGCAAACCTAGCGACGGTTCAGGTCCTGAGAAAGCTGTCTGAGATCCGTCATCGGTGATCTCATTTCCAGTTATGCGGTGATGGCCCGGAACCCAAATGAGACACTAATCTTCCGATCGCATTCAGAGAGCTCTTGCATTCCTGGATCACTTTCGAAGTGGTTAGAGGGTTAAGAAAAGCCCTAAGCACAGCTTGGCTGTCGCTAAATACTTCTCCCCGTCCATCCATTGTTCGCTATGTGGCTCAAGGCCATTAGGATAGCATAAGCCTTCGCTTGGAAAACGCATGCGTATGATCCCAAAGATGAGTGCAGTCGTGTGTCGTCGTTCTCAACAAAGGCACCAGCACCAGAACCCTCGTCGGTTTTGGAGCCATCTGTGAAGATACGATAGCAGTTCTTTCCAGGCTCAGGCTCAGATTCTGGAGCGAACCAGTCCTGAACCGAAGGTAAGTTGACTGAATAATTTTGACGCAGTTTGAGCCTTGGGATCATCGTGTCAGACGACATATCCATTAGACGCGAGTCAAAGGATATGCTGCTAGCGAGTTCCTCAAAGCTCCAGTGCGAACTGTGCCAGAAACCACATCGCTTTAAACGAGAAATGGTCTTGAGAGTACACCCCATGATGTAGGTATCAAGGGGAGGAAGACTCAACAGTGCGTCGAGAGCAGCTCCCGGTGTGCTGGGGAAGGCGCCAGTAACACCAAGACAAACTGTTCTTTGAAGTTTGGCAAATGAGGCAAATACCGTATTTGCGCGAGAGCTTATTCCACCAAACAACTGACGCATAGGAGATGATTGGTCTTATCATAGCCGTATAGATCCAAAGGACCCTTTTCGGTGAAAGACCCCATGTCTTGCCAAAGGCTCCTTTACATTGCCAGAAAACTGACAGTGCTTTAGTAGTTTTAGACTCGACATGTTTAGACCAAAGAAGTTTGTTATCCGGGATTACTCCAAGATGTTTGACTTCATTTGAAAAAGGGATGTTGACGCCTTTAAGCGTAGGTTGGGTCAGATCAGTCAATTTTCTACGTCTCGTGAAGAGGACAACCTCGGTTTTAAGAGGATTGACCGAGGTTGTCCTCTTCCCGAGACGTAGAAAATTCAAATTTCTTTAATCGAAAGTTTAAATATCAGCGAATGTCTATTGACTGTATCAAACGCCGCTTTTAAATCAATAAAACAGGCATAGAGTTTCTGTTTATTGTCGATAAATTTTTTCGCGACGCTAGTGAGCACAAAAATTTTATCGACAGTCGAAAGTCCAGCGCGAAAACCACCTTGAAAAATGCTTAAAAGCTTATTTTCATCTACCCACCTCATCAGTCTACTATTAAAGAATTTGAGTAAATATTTTTCTTAGACAGGGTAGTATCGAAATGGCCTATGGTTTGATGGTATTTTAAGGTCTCCTTTTTTGAAAATTGGACAGATCTGCGAATTTAAGAACGACTGTGGTATTTCTTCCTCTTCAATCAGCTTGTTAAAAAACATATGGAGTAAATAAACAAACCACTCGATGTCGAGTGATTCAAAACAAGCAAATGAAATTGGAAGGTAAATTTCTTGTTAAAAACTTCTCTGTTCTGACTCGCTTTTTTAAGTCTCAACATTTATTTTGCTTTGTTTCCGTAAATCTTTCATTTCAACAGAAAATCTAAAGTAGGTAGGTAGGACTACATGAAATTCCAACTCAATGGTCACTTTTCTAAGAACATTTTTATCGCAACAAGTCTGCATATCGTAGTTAGCCAGAGGCATCATCTGTAAGCTACTCGTATACATTTTAATAAGTTTCTTTGATACAGTGCAATTTGAAGCATCCCCCACCTCCAATCGAAAAGAGCACATGGTATCTTGTTGCACGTTTTTTTGTTTCCTGGGATACAATGAAAAAGCACAGGGGCTCAAGCAGCAAAGCACAAAGCGTATTGCATTGCATCAGGGTTTTCTTTTACTTCGCTACACGTAAGCACAGTGCACTCTTCTCCATAGATAACAGACATAGGATTTCGACTGTTCTCAATTACTGAGGAAAACTATTATCATGGCCGAACATTCAACGCACATGTATGGTATACACAAAACACAATGCTCCATGGTTCATCTCTACAAAAGTTTGAAGTGAAATCCTATAAGTTCATCGTACCGCTGTTCATTGCCCGTATAAGGAAGTTAGTCCTTAGCTCACATAAGGCAACAACAGAGAGTATTTAATTTTGAAGTTCGAAAACAGCTCGTTACCTCTTGGTGCATGTGGCACATGGTAGCAATGAACCGAGAACCCACTCTATTTGCTTTTTTGGAATTCCTTAAACTTTATCGTTTGCACATCTTTCGCTCGTAAAATTGTGTTCGTGGTTTTCCACTCTTTGTCCCTTTGTGCTGAGGCTGGATGGTGTATTCAATATTGTGAAGTATGTCGGTAAGTTGAGGTGTTCGAAAACAGTTAAATTTGAATCTAAAGCATTATGATAATAAGAATTTAAGTGATAAGATTTGCCATTACAAAAATCTGTTGAATTTATTCTTCCATTGAGTAAAATCTTCCAGAAGTTATGTGGCTGATTTAACATCGAAAAACTGACTTTATTTGTTGTACTTATTTGTGTTGACTTTTCTATTTAAACAATACCAAGCAGTAGGTATTTATTGTACAGAAAAGTGAAAAGCATTGCTCTGGAAGGAGTATTGTGCTTCAGCTATAGCTTTGTACCGTCCCGTGTGCATAAACGGCGTGTAGAGGTGAAGCTATTACGGGTTATTATTATACGAGTTTTACTGGGACATACATCACAATGCGAAAAGAAAATTGGTTCAACGACTGGGGTGATCCAATCCGAAAAAATCTTTGTGGTAAGCCCTGGGGTACCGCAAATAATACCCATAATGCTCGTGACTCCGAAAGACCACATCAACCAACTCAACTAGCTAAAACCATAATAGCTTGCTAGGAACTTTTTTGGTTGGACTGCTCTCTCCCAGTTGAAAGAGACTGCCTTCGATTATCCTAGTGATGTTCTGACGAACAAAAACAGTCATTGTTTCTATCCATTAGTTAAAAGTTTATATTCACAACTTGTTTAGCATATGAAGGAGCTCCTAACAACTTCATATCAAAATGGACCTAATATTGGTCTAAGTAAGCCAGCCGTTATCCAGACTGCCATCTTAACCTGTCCTTAGGCTATATCGAGTTACAGAAGTTAGAGAAGGTTTTTTTTGCTACGCCCTAGGTTCACCCGGACTGAGGGCCGTCTCAAAAAAGTAATAATTAAACATTGAAAAGTAAGTCGCTTTCCAATGGTTCAATCATCAATGATAAAAGGAAAATTCAACAAAGTAAATAAAGTTTACGTATACCACCGGTTCGGAAGTGAAATTGTTACTAAATCATTTTAAATATATTTGTTTTCCTGTTGGAATTTCCTCTAAAAGGATACAAAAAGAAATAAGACCCATGTCTCAAGTTTACTTCGTTTGTCTTTCTACGAAGTTCGATTTATTGAAGTTGACCGTTGTGTGGGTTGAATTCTATTCTTTGATTAAGAACTATGTCGTGTTCTCTTAAGGAAAAAACAATGCCAAGGATATTGTTTGGTCAGTTTCTTGTTTTAGTAGATAGGTTGAGTAAGGAAAAAATCCACACTCTTTTTTTTATTGTTCTTTTGAAGGGTTTATTTGTCTTTTAATTGCTTGCGAGCTTTTAAGCTAAATAAATTTTTTTCGTATAGAAGTATGTATCCAAACATTTTTACACGCAATATTTTTTATATAAAGTGGTTATGGACATCAACCGATAGGGGTAGATACATAGGTATACATGTCGTGACATAGATAAATCAAACTTCAATTAATTAACATCTTAACATAACTACTGGACATTGGCCTTGCTTTGACTTTATAAACATTCACATTCATTGCTACAATTACAGCGACTGTTTATTTCTGATTCGCTTATTTGAAAAGGAAGCTTCGCTGTGCCTCTGACAAATTCTTTAAAACTAAGCCTAGACATTTATCTGAACGGATGATGTGCTGCCGGAATGTGAAAAGTGTAAATAATCTGGTCAATGGCAACGCAACTTATGATTCTACATAAACCTTATCATTGTAAAATTTCTTTCGGCGCATGAAAAAAATAGCTCAAGGCTTTCCAAACTTTCGCAAATTGAATTCACTGAATGACATCGTCAAAAATCCTAACAAACCAGTCAACCGTCACAAAGTCTTATGTCGTTTTCCATTGGTAATCCGGAAAAACTCTCCGATCCGGGATGCCAAAGTAACACTTTTATTTGCTTTGAAGTTTCGTTGCTTGCATTGTGTATCGGTGTGAAACGTCGAGCGCAATTTTTTCTTCATTCACTTTTTTCATTTTTTTCACAATTCACTTAAAACTACAGGAATATGTCTTAAAATGTTTTTAGAACTCATCTCAGATCTCACAAAATTAGTTAATTAATACTTGTTTTCAGGTCACTTTTTTTCAATTTTTAGAGGTGGCAAATCACATTTGTCAATTTTGACATCAACAGTGTTTCAGTGTGTGAGTTTTTTTAGGTTTCGCTTCCTTCTTCAAATCAAGAATCAAATTTCTCTTCTTTCGAGGAGAGGAACCACCATTTGATGCCAATGGAACGATATGAGAAGCGTTCAGAAGGCTTCCGAACGACCAATGGAAAACGACATTACACAAAACAAGTGGAATATTCTTCGACATGCGATCAGATTGGGCACGTTCAAGCACCTATCGGACAGTCTACCTCGGATAGCCGTATCGTAGATATCTTTTTGAACGATTCAGATATCTTTTCCAGATTGCTGCAGACAACAGCCGTGAAATATTAAAATTCCACTTTTGAAAACAGAAAAACATTCAAAATATCTTTGCTACGATTATAATTTATTTTTTTCGATTTCCCATGCGTATCAAAAGACTGCCGAAATAAATGCACAAAACAAAAAGTCAACATGAAAAGAAATCAAAATAAAATTTCTATCAGCTGATCACTTGAATAGATAGGTATACCAAAAATACTCGGATTCCTTTAGATAGCTTTTTAGTAGAAATGGGTATGTGACTCTGCTAAACGTTTTAATACGTAAACAACAACAAAAAGCTATCCGGATACGATTGTTGAACGCCCCCATTGTTAACCTTTTGTACTATCGCCCGTTTTTTAACATCATCTGCTCATATACATACGTCATCCTAATTAATTTGGTTTGACCAAGTTCTACAAAATATAGGGATAAAGGCCCCGACCCATAGAACGCGTTGCGTGCGGTAGAAGCGGCACGGCAACTGATGCGGTGGGTTTTGCCGCGCGCAACTGATAGGGGTGACCCATAGAATCCGTTGCGGTGTTTTGATAGATAAATTTAGTCAAAATGGGGGCGTTCAAGAATCGTATCCGGATAGCTTGTTGTTGTTGTTTACGTGTGGGAAATCGAAAAAAATAAGTTATAATCGTCTAGCAATGATATTTTGAATGTTTTTCTGTTTTCAAAAGTCGAATTTTAATATTTCACAGCTGTTGTCTGTTGTCGATCGTTCAAAAAGGTATCTAAGATACGGCTATCCGAGATAGGCTATCCGATAGGTTCTTGAACGCGCCCATTGTCACTTTTTCCATATAAGAGAAAACTTCAAATTGGTTGTGACTGCGCATGTCTCTCTTCTGTCACCGCGTGAGAGCCGCGGCAAAATAGAAGTTCGGCTACTCGGCAGTGTCCCCAGACTTTTGCAATATTTTTCCCCTTTTTTTATCAGCAAAACCAAATTTTTTCCCCTCATTCGTAAAAAAAATCCCCTTTTTTCTCCCCTTTAATAAAATGTTCATAAATTCTGAATAAAAAAAAGTTTAGTTGTTTTTATTTTTTATATTATTAATTAACGCAACCTATATCAATAGAAACAAAACAAATCACAAAAAATAATCACAAAAATTCCTACTTGTACTTGGTAACATGAAAAATAAATATTAAGGCAAGACATCACAAAAACTGATATTGCGACTTTACAAACATCTTTAAAGCTTACGTTTTTTCTATGTACATATTTTTAGAATGTAGTTTTATGCAGTCCTTTTCAATTTCAAAATCCACACATTTGCTTTTCTTCAGGAGGGTTTTCGTGTGAAGAATTCCACTTAAAGTGGGATTTTGAAGCTTATTTCTAAGCTTAGTTTTGTTAAGGTTAATTGCAGAAAATAATCTTTCAGCCCCAGCTCCACTATGTGGGCAAATAACAAATGAAATAAGGATTTTCTTTTGGGAAACATTTCAGTTCCATCACCGAACTTAATGCTTAAAACATCTTTCCAGAACCGCTGCACATTTCCTGTCGAAATATCTTTTAAATTTAGATTTCGAAGAGATCTGTATTCGAGATCTAGTTCGTTCCATTCACTTTCAGAAAAAATGTTCGAAAAATATTTAGAGAGGGGTCCCAGAGAACTAACAGTTTTGTTGTTAAGTGTTTCTGGGCTAACGAACTTTAGAAGTTTAAAAACTTTTCCCTTATCATTAAAATCAAAACGCTTAAGGATCTCCTTGCACGATTTTATAAGAAAGTTTCTGCAGTTGTCTCTAAAATTTTATTTTTCGATTTGATTTAAATCAGAATTTTCGAGTTTTGAACATAACTGTGAGCCCAAATACAAATTTTCCAAAACTTCGAAGTTATCATTGTTGTTCAAATCGATTAAAAAAATATTTGGCAAGCTATCTAAATAGTCTTTTTTGAAAAAGCAGT
Organism: Melanostoma mellinum; assembly: GCA_914767635.1. Lineage (NCBI taxonomy): Eukaryota > Metazoa > Arthropoda > Insecta > Diptera > Syrphidae > Melanostoma > Melanostoma mellinum. The sequence goes on along the minus strand of OU612059.1, from coordinate 170,760,392 downwards.
CGGCTATTGATTTTAGAGTAAGTTCTATACGATCATATAATATGTGAATTTTCAAATCTTCAGACTGCATTTCCAAATTCTGTTTCGTAAATAAAGGCAAAAAAAAGTTTAAAAAGTCTAGATAGAGTATTGTGGATGGTTTTTCTAAAGTTCGATAAATTTTTTCACATTGTTTTTTATTGACGTTATCCTCTAAATGAGTACCAGTAAAATATAGAAGCAGTGCGTTGTACTGCTCAAAAAATCTTTTAATAACCGCATGAAGTGATAGCCACCTTGTTTGTGATGGATGAAGCATTTTGTGAGGTTAAACATGACAAAATACTTGAAATTCTCTTAATATATTCTGAAGTTTTGCACTACAATTAAAATGTGCATATATTTCACGGCAGCATATTTCAATTTTTCAATTTCGATTTAAAACATTACATGGGCTATTTTCGTACATGATATACATTTAGATGAGCACTTTCAGTTTAGTCTTATACTATTCGAACTACCTTTCGAATTATTTCGTGATGAAAATATGTCTCAATGTTTAATTTAAGCAAAATATGTTTCAAATAGTTCTTTGAATTTTTTCCCCCTTTTGTAAGCTTGTCCCTTTTTTTCCCCTTTTGGAAAATTAAATCGGCAAAAATGGTGCTTTTCCCCTCAATCTGGGGACCCTGCTACTCGGGGCGTTTCCCCCAAGCTTAATCAAACAGTTCCTTTCAAAACTGATCTGCTTGGTGGACCTCTACAGACTGTCTCTCAGTGGCAGGAAAATTTCAGTACTTTGGAGGTTGGTATATAAAATTGAATAGCTTCCGAAGTGCACATCTGATTGGAAAGATAGGATTATTGTGGGAAAGTTGAAAGCTGACTTTAAGATGATCAAGAAAAATGTAATATTTTTCAATAAGGTCCATGCTTCCTAGGGTGTCCATCTTATCTCTTTAAAAGAGAACATGTTCTCTTTTTTAGGTCCGATCTATTTTACACTATCTTTTCTCGTTAGGTTCTTTTTTTATTCTCTTTTTTCTTTATACATATATTACTTTTTTTATTCGAATTAATTTCATAAATTTTTTAACAGCTCAATTAAATGTAAACGTGGTGTAAAGAATTATTGCTGTTCTTTCGAATACATTGGAGTGATGAAATATATTTCCTCTTACTAAAAAAAAACCTAAGATTCAGCTTTTCTTAAAGACGGCAGTTTAACTACACTACTTCAAAATCATTCATCTCATTCTCTCGTGCTATATTTCCTGTAAGCTAGGAAGAGAAGCAACAAAGACATATGCAGAAAAAGCCCATTGCTACCACAAACTACATAAATACTCATGGTATGTAAAGTGAAAGCCGGTGGTCGTTGTTAAATAAAAAAGATCACTGTCTCTTTTCCTCTTTCATTGTGCGTTGTGCGAACTGCGGCGACATTTTCAAAATATGTAAGTTATTATTTAACAAGAAACCAGAGTTAAATATTCTTTTGAAAATGAATTAATGTATTCATGTACCTAAAAATTTTCGATTTCATAGAAAACAAATGCGATGATCACAAAAAGGAAAAGCACTTTTCCGACGAAATGCAAAAACACTATACCTATCAAAAAATATTTCCTTATTTTCTCTTCTGTTCTCTTTAGTATTTTTCGAATGTCTCTTTTTTTGGATTCTAGAGCAAAATGTTCTCTTTTTAGACAGACCTCAGATGGACACCCATTGCTTCCACGCCGCGGCGCGGTGGCGCCGTTTCCAGATAAATAAAAAAAAACAAATAAAATAAATTCGGCGGCGCAACAGAGTGAGGAGCCCCTGGGCTTAGCGTATTTCTTACAACCATGCCTTGTGAGGGATCGGAGGGGGCTACAACTTTTTGCCGGTTCCGAACGGCTAATCGAGAAAGCGCTTTTCATGGCAATGAATACTAACGGAGGACTTGCCGCTTCCTCGCGAAAGGCGATACCCGTGGAAAAAACTTTTTTGTCTCTGTTGTGATTCGAACCATTAACCTCTGGATTAACAGGCGGACATGCTATCCATCACACCACGGGTACCACAGCGCCTAAGTGAAGTGAATATAAAAACTCCCACAAAAATAGTAAAATGTTTATCACTTGTTTCTTTCCATATAACATATAATATAATATTAACGTTTTTTGTTTATGAAGATAAGAAAAATTTTTGGGCCAATATTGACGCCCCTTCAAATCTGCCGCCCTAAGTTCCAGCCTACTCAGCTTACTGGCAAATTCACAACAGAGCGTCAGTTTTTTATTCGATATTTCATTTGAAAAATGGATGTTCAGTGATTTGCGTGAAGCAGAATAATTTTCGGTTTCTACTTTTATGCCTTCCACTGTTGTATTTCAGACATTGAAATATTTGTCGGATTTTCCTGGTGGCCGCGAACAGTTTAACTTAACTTGTTGCGTAAAGTTCGGGATGAGGACAGTATTGCACTCATTTAATATTTTTCAACTTCAACATCCATTCAACATCCAAAAAATCATGAAATGGGTTTCATAAAAAAAGATACATTTTATTTTCAGTTACATATCAAGGTACCTACTATACACAACACATTTTACCGAAGTGTTGTCTGTTTTGCGAAAGAAGAAGGTTCAAAGGCTGGTAAAAAAGAAATTTATACTAAAAATAATTTATTATTTTGTGGTTTAAGCGTAGTATTTTGATTTGATATCAAAACTAAATTTTTTTGTGTTGTACCTTGGCGAAACAAATACAAAAGTTAGTTTGAACTTTTTTTTAAAAAAAGTTGGGTTCTGCTTTCGTCAAATTCAATAGAAAAAATTAAGAACTAGGATTGATTTGCTAATGTTTCATTTATTGTAATTTAACATTGTATTTAAATAAATAATTAATAACTTAATAACAATCAATCTTACACAGAGCGAAAACAACAAAAATTCCATTGAAAAAATTATTTTCTTTAAGAAATACAATTTTTTTTTATTAATTTCTCTTTGAAGGATGTAGGTAAACAATAACAACAATAAAATTTTTTTATTATTTTATTTTCTTTTCAAAAATAAAAGGTAAACAAGTTCTACATCAATGTCAATCAGTAGCACGTTTTTATTTCCATAATTTAAAAAATGCTTCAAACGAAACTAAAGATACACACACGACACACGCTCTGTATACTGTATTCCAGACTCCAGATACAATTTCTTCCTTCACTGTGCGGTGCTCATGCTCAGCTCCAATGTTCTGCATTATCACATTTCTTGAGTAGTCTGCACATTGAAACAATCGGCTGTGGTTGGTGATCTTAAATTAGAACTGCTTTAGAAAAACAATTGTTTAGAACTTCACAAATACCTCAGACAATATCGAGCAAAAACATTGCATTTTATTTATATTTTAGTACGTATGCATTTATTTTTATACAAATACGGTAGATGTTAAAATACAAAAAAAGAACCATTGGAAAATGAACAAACCAAAAGTGATAAGCGTGAATGAGTTCCGGTCTTTGGCTCAATTGATCTGTTTATCGTGCATAGGTCAATGATTTGATGCTGTGATTGTGTGTCACTTTAATTTTGTCAGAATTTAAAACATGTGTGTACTGTCTACTGTGCACCATGTGTGCACAGTTTTTTAATGAAATTAGTGAGAAAAAAATGTTTGCCAACATTTAGCAAAAAAATTGTTTCCATGTTTCTAATTGGTTCGTATTACATTGAAATTCAGTGAATGTTGCTAGCAAATCCGAGTATCCAAACATAAATAAATAAGCGTACATTTTTTCCACCTAATTTGAGGGCTCAAATTCAGAATTCGGGTTGGAATTCAGAACTCAGTTGGTTGGTTGGTTGTTCGTTATCTCTATAATTTTAATAACTAAATTTACAGAACATAGAGCTCAGCAAAAAAAAATATACTACATCAGAGATTTTCTTTGTAAAATGAGTTTTATACTGTAACTTTAAGCGCCTGGTTGGATTTATTTTTGCAGTAATATATACCTTAGAATTTCTGTATGAGTTGTTTGTTTTTTGTACTGTTTTACATTCAATATAATTATTTTTAATAAAAATGTTTAAAGATTTCACTGCCACACTAACGAAAAAACTTGCACTTTGTAGAGACATAGCCCTATAAGCTCATTGCAATATGAGCCTACTGTATTATGCAAATTGCCATAATTATTGCTGTGCCCGTTAGGTAAATTATGATTACAGCCGTCACTATTATTTTTATTGTGAAAATAAACCACCAACGGATTGACGATTGAAAAAGTTTTCAATTGAAACCGATTTCCGTATTGTGGAAACTGAGTGCTAAATATTTCCATTTGTTGAATCAATTATTTTTGTTTTTGGTTTAATTTTTTCAAATTTCCTTTGATTTGAATTTTTTATAATTTTAGTAAGGACTAAAAAAATGAAAAATTGGCAATTTCAGAAACCGCACTGATTTTCTTTTCAATATATTCACCAACTATCAATAAATAAGTGTGTAAAAGTATTCTTTGAGACGGTGTCGGCAAGGGTTACCGTCATCTTAAAAAATCTAAATTTCGTTTGTACTTGCAAACTTGAGCAGAGTGACTTGCACTTGAAAACTTAATTTACATTTCTGAAGAATCTGGGCGAGGATATACATAAAACAAAATCGGGTTTGTTTTTATAACTTGAGAACGGCTGGGTCGATTTTCATGGCTTTGTTGTATTTTTCTCCGTTCCGAATAGATCAGTAGCTATTAAAAATATTGAACTCCCACGAAAACAGGAATGGAAACGGGAACTCAAAAACTTCTGAACCGATTTTCAAAATTTGTTCAACATTACGAGCGACGTTTGTTGCAGCGCAGGACGATTCACCTAGCTTTTAATAAAAAGATGGAGTATCGATTTTGATGATTCGCATTCGATAGGAGAAATAATAATGAATCGAATAAATATAAAATTCAGATATGAAAAACCATAGCCTATCATCTAATAAACAAATAATCTACCCTGTTTGCATGGCAACTCCACAAAGTGCCGACTTCTTACCTCGAAATTATTTCGAAATTTTGTCGATTGATATGAAGATGAAGCACATTTAAAAAAAAAAACAGCTTGGCGTCTAAAAATTAAAAAGAAAAATTCAATGACTTCTAGATATTTGAATTTCCAATTGTGTTATTTTTTGGTGAAGATAAACACACATTTTGTTATTTTTGCGTTTGACTAGTTGGGCTAGAAATATGACAAAAATAAATATTGCAACAAATGAAAATCAAAAGAGAAACAGCTCTTTTTACTGGGGATTTCATGTAGCAAATATAAAATATCACTCTTCACCTCCTTACCAAGTATATTGCACTTTATTCAAATTATGCGGCATTCTAATATCGTTTTTAATTGAAATTCGATAGATTTACTCTCAATTCGACAACTACTCCTTTCAATAAAACATGTTTTTAGGTTTTTTCCTTAAATAATTATACCAGTTTGGTATAATTATAGATTATTAAAATTAAAAAATGCTAAGAATGCTGCATTTAAAAAGTATAAGAAATCTAGTTCAATTGATGACTATACTGTTTTTTCACGTCTCAGAAAAGAGTATGTATTTCTATCTAAATTTCTCTATTCTAAATATATTTTCTCTGTTGAAAGTAACTTAAAGACCAATCCTGCATCCTTTTGGAATTTTATTAATTCAAAGCGAAATAGTACAGGCCTTCCAACAATGATGTGCCTTGATAGCAATCAATGAATCAATCTACTGATCCAAATGTAATTGTAGATTTATTTGGAGATTTTTCTCAAAGTATATACAATTCTTCTGGTTCTCGTATTATTAACAACTATATTTGTGCTCTTCCCTCTGTATTTGATTGCTCCTGTTTCTCATTTAACTTATATGAAGTTGAAGCTGCTTTAAGAGAAGTGAAGCCCAAGAGAAAACCAGACATTTTAGGTTTTTTCCCAATTGTTCTTCATCATTGTGCTAGCTCGCTTTGCGTTCCCTTGTTAGAGTTATTTAATCAATCCTTATCTGAAGGAATTTTTCTTGATGAATGGAAGGTTTCAATTATTGATCCAGTTTTTTCAATTTTCAATCAATTATTGATCCAGTTTTTAAATCTGGTTCAAAGCATCTTGTGTCTAATTATAGACCGATTACTAAACTCTCGGTTCTACCTAAAATTTTAGATAGCCTTGTACAAGACAAGTTTACGTTCGTAATAAAACAACAGGTCAGTAAATACCAACATGGTTTTTGCAAGGGAAGGTCAACGACTTCAAATTTAGTTGAATTTTCAAATTTCTGTATCAACTCTCTGGAAAGTCGCAAGCAAGTTCATGTGATTTACACTGACTTTGTAAAAGCGTTGAGTAGAGTTAACTTATTTATTCTTTTAGAAAAGCTACAGGCTTATGGATTTCATGGTCCTTTGCTTCAATGGTTTGGATCTTATTTATTTGGAAGGAAACAATATGTTGCAATAGGAGACTTTTATTCTAAGGAAATGCAGGTGACCTCTGGAGTTCCTGAAGGAAGCCATTTAGGTCCTTCGTTATTTTTAATGTTTATAAATGATCTACCGGCTCTTTTAACGAGTTCGTGCTGTCTCATGTATGCCGATGATATCAAAATTTTCAAGAGCATTTCGAATATAAGTGACTGTTTGCTGTTACAAAACGACTTGAATATTTTTGTTGAGTGGTGTGAATCTAATGATCTTTTGTTGAACATTGACATGTGTGCCTGTATGAATTTCAACAGGACACATCTTGACATTATTCCAAACTACTCAGTAAATGGTAGTCAGCTGAAATATGTTGAGGTATTTAAGGATCTAGGTGTTATCTTTGATGTAAAGCTTACATTCAACTTACACGTTAATAGTAGGTATTGTCTCAAAGGCCAATTCACTGCTTGGTTTTGTCAAAAGGAATTCCTCTGATTTCAAAGATCCTTATACTATAAAATCTTTATTTTGTAGTATTGTTCGTCCCATTTTGGAGTATGGTTGTGTTGTTTGGGGTTCTACTACTATTTCTAATAAAAATCGAATCGAAAGTGTTCAGAAGAAATTTTTGAGATATGCCCTGAGAAACTTCTTCGATATCAATGATAATGGTACCCATCACTCTTATCATTCAAAATGTCTCTTATTGGGAATTCAAACTCTTGAAATAAGAAGAAATATGTATAGCATTATGTTCATTCGGGATATATTATGTTCGACTATTGAAAGTGAGATTCTGCTTAACTGCTTGAATTTGTATGCTCCGTCAGTATCTTTGAGAACGAGACCACTGTTGTCAATAAATTCACACTTCACATTATATGGCCAACGTGAGCCCATATCTGCAAGTTGTAAGTTGTTTAATTTGTATTATTCTAACTTAGATATATCTTTGCCCAGAAATATATTTAAAAATAAGTTGTTGTCTTTGCTTAATTAGTTAATTGCAAATCAAATCACCTACCAATTGAATGATTGTTTTTATCATACTACAATGTAGTAATATACTTTAAGATATTAAGTTTTGTGAATTAATTTTTATTATTTTATTCGAAATCTGTGGAATATGTATTCGTAGATTGAAATAAACTAAACTAAACTTAAACTTAAACTGACTTAAACTTAAGGTTAAACTGACGTTTACATATTATAGGAATTCATATTTCCATGTTTTGTAAATTGTTTTCTTCAGCAAATTACTAAATTCGAACTTATTTCATCGTTTCTTCATAATTTTTGGTAGTTTTTCGAGCGTTAGTGGCACAAAAAATTTAAAACAAATTTCAATGCAACATGGAAAAGAAGTAAATCTTTTCACAAAAGGAGTAACCTCATTTGTTATTTCTAATAATTTACATAAATTATGCTCCTAATTCTATTTTTCATCATAATTCAAATAAGTACCTATTTATTAATTTTCAGATATGAGGCTATTCTTAATTTTTGGAATTTGCTTCTGTTTGCCTTTTCACTTAAATGGTGCAAGAATTTTGGGGCTTTTTGCATCTCCTAGTCAAAGCCACTTCAATGCCATTCAAAATGTGATGACCGCTCTTGCAAAGAGCTATCATAATGTAAGTGGTTTTTTTTTTTTAAATTATAGCTTAAACATAGATAACTATTATATGTTCCACTAAAATAGGTTACAACGTTTAGCAGCTTTCGGTTTGGTTTTGAAGAGAAACCAGATAATTTTGAAGAGATAAACCTACCATCTTTTGATTTTTGGTCACATGGTAAGCTTAAATGAAGTTAGTATTATACCAAATTGTTTTATACATAAGTGATAAAAAGTATGTACATTCATAAAGAAATGAAAAGCGAAAGAAAAAAACAGGTCCTGATTTTAGGATTTTCTTGAAAAAATGTTTATGAGAGCGAGAATAGTGAAGCACTTTACACGGATAATAATTTGCTAAATATTTAGCCAATTGAAAAGTATTTGTTTATTTTTCTTTTTAGTGCAAAATGAGCTCGGAGTCAAAAACATGTTTGAAGCAGGTCAGTCTTCATCAAGTAGTTTGCGCAAGGCGCTACGAAATGCTGGTGCAGAGTTAAGCGATTTCTTTCTCCAACAGCCGAAGCTTAAAGAGAAATTGTCTTCCACCCAAGAATTCCAATACGATCTCATTATCATAGACTTATTCTATACAGAGGCTCTTCTCATGATTGGAGAAGTCTTTAACACACCTGTAGTCACAATCGCTTCTTCCAATTTCGAGAACTATTTAACCGCTTTGGTGGATTATATGGTCCCAAGTGCATGCTCACCAATCGATTTTGAAACTTATACCCAAAGTACGTCTTTCTTCGGTAGGGTGTCTAACTTTTTCGATTGCGCGGAGAGAAGAAGTCAACGACAGAAAGATTTAATTGTCCAAGAGAATGTTGCAAGAAAACATTTTTCAGCAAGTGAACGTATGTATTCATACCACAGTGTTATCCTAATAAAAATTTTCTTGATTACATTATTTTTTAGGACCACTGCCCTCACTTTCCCAAGTTCAAGGACGAGTGTCAGTCACTCTGCTCAACAACTATCCTCCGCTTCTAAGATCGAGACCGACTCTCTCCAATTTAATTCCCGTTGGAGGAGTGCACATTAAGCAGACTCAAGCTATCCAATGGAACATCAAGAGGTTCCTTGACGATGCTCGCGATGGAGCGATATATTTTAGCTTTGGAACAGTTTTGAAATGCTCAGACCTGGATAAGGAAAAATTAAGTGCTATTGTTGCGGCAATAGGAAAACTAAAGGAAAATGTCCTCTGGCATTGTGATTTGAAAACTATTGAAAACGCGCCAAAGAATCTGCTCTTACAAAGTATTGTGTCATCTAGTGATGTCCTGGCGCATCCTCATGTCAAGTATTTCATAACAAGTGGTGGTTTGTTAGGTCTTCAAGAAGCCATTTTCAGAAATGTGCCAATCTTGGGAATTCCAATCTTTCGCGATCAGGTTTGTATTAAAAGTAAAAAACTAGTTTGCTTACTAATTTGAATTACCTCAACTCAACAGAAACTCAACATTCAAATCATTCAAAATCTAGGAATTGGTATGAAACTGGAATTTTCCAACCTCACAGAAAGTTCTCTGACATGGTCTCTTGATAAACTTCGCACTGATAAATCAATTTTGATTAAAATCCGAGAAGTTTCATTGAAGTATCGGGACAGACCGATTGGAGCTGTACAAACTTCGTTATTCTGGATCGATCACGTACTGAGACATAAAGATTTGTCCCATCTAAGAACAACAGGGATTGATATTTCGTCGTATCAACTTTACCTGATAGATGTCATAGTCGTTTTAATTTTAAGTATGCTGGGTGTACTTATTGGAGGATACCTGTTCTACAAAATGAGCACCACCGTCTACGCCAAACGTGAAGAATTAAAGCTTTTGAGCAAATTGAGATAAAGTGATGAACATGTTTTTTTTTTATGTGACCTACAGAAACCTTCTGTGACATTAGTGAAAATTGTTTTTTTTACGGAATAGACGATTAGTAAAAAGCATTCTAGGAACTCCCTTTCCTTCTGCCGTTATAAGCTGGGTAAGTTGTTATTGAATATCTCGTTAAAAAGAATACATTTTTCCAACACTCCGCAGAAAGCTTTAAGGTTTTTACAAAATTTAAACTTTTCTTGAAAGTTTAGAGGAAATAATAAAACTTTTTTTCATAGAGTTTCAAGTTCAAGAGATTTCAAGTTTATTTGGGGCCAGTGGTTAATATGTGTGATTAAATGGTCTTTTAGTAAATCGTGCGAATATAGCTCGTATAATTTATTTTAGCTTCAAATATTTTTAACATATTTCTGTTTTCTAACAAATGGTGTCATACTTGTGAAAACATTCTTCCCTTATCCTAATCTCCTCCTTACAGATCGAATAGATTCCAGAGTTTTCTTAATTATTTTAAAATCTGACAGTTTGCATTGTCTCACCTTCTCACTTAGTAAATTTCTACCGTTGCCGATATTTAACCAATCTCATTTTCCAAGGATTGAGTGAGTAGAGTCACTGCTGGAACGTTTAGTGGGTAATCGCACTTACTCACTCACTGAATTCCGTTGGCTTATTCTATTTTCAATGGAAACTGATTCACTTCACTCACTCTCGGGAAAGTGAAAATAGCTAAATTTCGGGACATGGCACAAGTAAATAAAATAGCGCACTGCGCATGTTGGCCTTGAGGTTTTCAGAACGATTGCCTCGATAACTTCATGCGCAGTACGAAAGAAAAATAAAAACTCAACTGTGCTATACAGATATTATGACATACGTCCGCAAAACAAGAGAAAAATGAATGATCTTATTTAATTGTCATGAGTTTCAGCGAAAGCTGCTCGAAGCTACTGGGAGGTTTCGTACTAACCACACTCTTTTCAACATTCCAAAGCCTTGACTCAAAAACATGTAATTTTGAAAATCAAAGCTGTCAACAAGTTATAACTGATTATAGCAACTTCGAAAAGGGATATTAGTTTTCTCTTTTTTTCTTTTATAGTTTGTAATCTATATCCGTCCCGCTATTTGCACTTCTGAACATGTAAATTTACATGCATCTGCTACTACAGAAGTGCAGAAAAGTAAAGTGGGACGAATAAAGATTATGAAACACAAATGTTAAAAAGAGACACGAATAAAATTATGGCTGCAGATGAAAAATTAAAGGTGCAGATGAACATGTTCATCTGTACCTATAATTTTTCATCTGTGTCCTATAACTGGACGTCTGTAATTGCCGCCTTCCCTCTCTATCAGACAAGTATGAATTTTACATCTTATGTCTACTTCCTCTTTTCAAAAATTGCTATTTTGAAAGTGGGAGTTATTTCGTTTTTAAAAGTGGGACTTATTTCGTCAATCGGTGGGCGTTTTTATTTTAAGTGGGACTTATTTCGTTTTGAGTGAGAATAAATTCGTTTTGGAATGTGGGAGTTATTTCATACCACTAAATTTATATTTTTTCTTATGCAAAAAGTTATGGTTGTCCCTTTTACGAAATGTCCAATATTTCGTTAAAGGGACAACCATAATTTTTTGTCCTTATCGATTTTTCTTTATTATTCCTCTGCTTTGATTATTTATTCATATTATTCGACGTGTGTTTTTTTCGAAGAGCCAAATACTTCTTATTTGAAATCGCATTAAACAACGAAAAATTGGGACTTATTTCGTTTATTAGGAGTTATTTCATTTTGAGTGGGAGTTATTTCATTTCAAGTAAATTTTTAAATCATTTCATTTTGGTGGAACTTATTTCGTTTTCAAAAGTGGGACTTATTTCGTGGGAGTTATTTCATTTTTTTAAGCAATTTTTGGTGGGACTTATTTCGTTTTTAAAAGTGGGACTTATTTCGTGGGAGTTATTTCATAGACCCCACTTGCATATGCATGTAAATCCACCATTGTTATAGACTTACATGCTATTATCCATATCTGTCGCGCTTTACTATTTTGCACTTCGCACACTAGTAGATGCATGTGAATCCACCATAAAAATGACCCCAGTCAACTTGGCAGCGCTATACACGAAATTCAATTATTTTTATGCACATAATTTGGAAAACATTTGGAAAAATTTGGAAAATTGTTTTCACAATTTGGGAAAGACCCAAAAAAAAGTTATTAACAATTTAAAATTTGGCGTATACTTGGCAGCGATAACAATGAAATTCAGAAATTTTGGTGTCAATCGATCGGGGACAATTTTGAAAAATTTGGAAAACGATAGTTTTGCCAAAAAATGCAAAAAACGTAATACTGGTGAGTCGCTGTACATTTTATTAGCAGCTAATTAAACTAAAATGCTAATAACTTTTTTCCTATACTTTCCCAAATTACAAAATAAGTTATTTTAGTTCGAAAAGAGCTTGATTGAATGTGGGAAACCAAAACAGTTCATGAAATTTGTGATTTGGTTCTTATTTTAGGAATAAACATTTTTCTTGGAGTAAATATTTTAAAGCTCCTCGACATCAATTGTAATAGCATCGTTCAATTCGAAAGAAATCATTGCGACCAAAATATTTCCTATTCTCTTTTATTCATTATAGCTACTTTCTATGTTTTTCTGTAAGAATTATCAAAGTGAAATTTTGAATCTTTTTTACTATCAATTTGCTGTCTATATATCCACGGTTAGATATATAGACAGTTTTCTGCCGATGCTACTGTTGACAATAGGGCAATATAAAATGTCGAAAATAATTCAGTCGTTAAAAAAAATGAACACAACGGATATAACTTTTTATCTTGTGCCTTATGCACCTGAACACTTTCGGTTAGCACACATTCTGGACGCGTCCTAGTAGCTGCGTTACGTTACATTATCCATCATCTATGTTTTCATTTGTTGCCTATAAAAGGTATAGTGGCTCAACGGTATTATGTTTTTTTTTTGCATTTTTAGCAAAACTATCGTTTTCCAAATTCGGAAAAGTGTTTTCCAAATTTTTCAAAATTGTCCCCGATCGATTGACACCAAAATTTCTGAATTTCATTGCAATCGCTGCCAAGTATACGCCAAATTTTAAATTGTTAATAACTTTTTTTTTTGGGTCTTTCCCAAATTGTGAAAACAATTTTCCAAATTTTTCCAAATGTTTTCCAAATTATTTGCATAAAAATAATTGAATTTCGTGTTATAGCGCTGCCAAGTTGACTGGGGTATAAAAATGAAGACCATGAAAATGCTTTTCATTTATCATTTTTTTGTCTTGAAACTCATCCATTTGCAGTGACCGACTCCACTTCACATTATCTATGAACACACCCTCAATTTGACTTTTCTAATCGAGACTCGTTGCAGTCTGTCCAACATGACGTACAACAAAAAATCTCGCGGAAGCCATCTTTCTTTCTCTAAAAGTTGTGCTCGCACTATAGACGTGTTTGGATACTTTTTTAGTATTTTAACAGGTAAAACTATTTTAAAATGTGTTCAATTATATCTTGATATATTCTTTTGTCGGCTCCATCGTCAAAATTGTTGAAATATTGGAAAATGGTCTCTAAAATCTGTTCAAACACACACACGTGTACTCTAAATTGCTTCTAGGTTATGTTTGTAGTGTATCACTCAGAGCGGTGGGATTTGAATTTCCATCGTAATGTCAGCAATTTTGTCGTCTTTTTGGAGCATGAGTTAGTTTCAAAGTATCTTATCTTTTAATACCTTCTTTCAGATTCTTCAAAATGTCTGGAACAACCGCCACCATTCGTACCCGAAAATTCATGACAAACCGCCTGCTCTGCAGGAAACAAATGGTTTGCGATGTTCTCCATCCAGGACTCTCATCGGTAAACAAAAAGGACATCCGTGAGAAGCTTGCTGCTATGTACAAAGTCACCCCAGATGTGTGCTTTGTGTTCGGCTTCAGAACCAACTTCGGAGGTGGCCGTTCCACAGGATTTGGTTTGATCTACGATACTCTGGACTTTGCCAAGAAGTTCGAGCCCAAATATCGTTTGGCACGTCATGGTCTCTTCGAACAGAAGAAACAGACCCGCAAGCAGCGTAAGGAACGCAGAAACAGAATGAAGAAGGTCCGTGGTACCAAGAAGGCAAAGGTTGGCCAGTCCGCCAAGAAGTAGACGAGTAAAGACGTATGAATTTTTCTATAGTAGAAATTGAATTACGTTCAAAGTAAATTTTATAAATAAAAAACAACTTAAACTCAGTTTGGTGAATAAATGTTTTTTATTAACTTGTAAGTAATTTCATATGTTTTTGTGTGTAGGTATTGAAAATTCAAACTTGCAGAAGACGTTTCACTTAATTAGGTGCGGGGTGAACTTGGGTCTCAACCAACATCTCTCGATAATGGCTTCGATTAGGGCGAACTCTCAAGTTTTGCACTTTAAGTCGGTCGAGGTCTTCATCTTCCGCAACTTTTCTGCAAAGTGCTTTCGAGAACCTGTTGAGTCGCTCCGACGCTTAACATGTTGTGAACTCGCGATGTATGCTCTTCTAGGTATGCCTACGCCGCGGTACTTCACCACATTGTCTTCACATATGGGGCAAAAATCAAGCGGAGTATTTTTCTTTCGTTTCATTTAAACGCCTGATTAGCGAATTGAAATTCAAGCTCAGGCTATTCTCTTCATTTTTACCATTATGTATATTGAAAGTTATACCATATCAAATAGGGCTAACAAAATGCATTGATTTGAAAACAGTTATTTGAACTTTACAGAGGGATCTCCTCTGCGGGTAGCAGCAAATTACGAATATAAATAGGGGTAGTCCTTTCTTATGAGAACTGTAAACTTATGTGGTCATTATGGACCGAGAAATTTCTACACAGTGTCAGTGGAAAAAAGCAACTTCCGGGAAAGCAATTAATAGAGTTTTCGGCCTTGTACTATTACCCAAGAGGTCGGTCCTCAGAACTCTTGGAGAATAGTCTTCATGTTCATACTTTTTCATTTAAAAATTCAAAAATGTTTTTTTCAAGATATCAACAATCATCAATTTTACAAACGAACGGATCTTTGTGAAAAATGAAAGAAAAAGACCCGATCTACAGTTTGAAGGGTTTTGAAGTGTGTCTTGCGCGCCGCAGTAAAATGTCATCGTTGAGTGTTCAAATAACAACAACAAAAATAACAAAATGTTAATGCAGTTTCGTTTTCTATCTTTCGAGTTTCTTGTTTAATCAAATAAAATAATGAGTTGTGTTTTACATTTCTTTGATTTGACTTAAAATTTAACAAATTGTAATGAACAAACCAATAGCAACCATAATTTGTATATTACTGCTGTGTGTGACATGGATATCAACTGTACAAGTGGAACTCTATGATTGTAGTGACCTGAGAATGGGACAGTTTCTTTGTCCTGATCCCAGTCGAAATCAAATTGACCCAAAGACACAACAATTCCGAGGATGCACCAAAGAAAACAAAGCAAAAGGTCAGTACAATTATTGTTGTTAAAAAAAAGTATAGCATTTTATTGGTATTATGTAGTTTGGTGCATTGCTGTGGACGGTATAAACTGCACTGAAACTAAGAATAACACCTTTACCAGGGATATGCCTTGTAAATGGACGTAAGTTTTTTTTTAATAATTCACACTGACCTCAGATATATGTGTACAAATGAATTCCTAATCTTAAAATAGAAATGGCTATCGCTTTGATACAGCACTCCTGTTGTCTGTGTTCTTGGGTATGTTTGGAATCGATCGGTTTTACCTAGGATATCCAGCGATTGGCCTGGCTAAGTTATGTACATTGGGTTTCATGTTTCTTGGACAGCTAATTGACATAGTACTGATTGCAATGCAAAAGGTTGGACCAGCCGATGGCTCAGCATTCATTATTCCATATTATGGAGCAGGGGTGACCGTTATACAGAGCGACAATACAACATATCGACTTCCAAGGGACGACTGGTAAATAAGACACACGGGGTAAATTTAAAAAAAACTATTGTACATTTTGACTCATAATAAACATATTTTCATTACAAGAACAACAAACAATGAATCTATATCGCGCCATCCAGTCCGTATTCGTTTTTTAGTTTTAGCCTCACATAGGGACCTACTATGCTTAGAAATGTGAGAACAACGTTGCGACTCGCACCCATTTGTCCCAGTAGGTCGGCAGTTCGGCAAGGATGCAGCCCCAAGAAGGGAGTAAATAGCACAGGATGGTCGGATTGTGTAAGGGTTGATAGCATATCTGATCGGGACTTGTGATCGCCTGTTGGGCTATGGAATATTTTCCATGCTTCTTCGAGTCCTATTGGTTTTCCATCTGAAATTGATATACGATCAGTTTTCTGTTGCACAACTCCAAAGCACTCTTACCACTCCGATACCCTTTGAAATACAAAACAGGAACTTGATAAGTTATACTGTAAACAACATGATACTCTATTTCAAAAATTTCTTCCACGCTTTTTTCAGTTGCTGTAGAGGCATCTAGTGGTTCTTCGATGTCATCAGATTCTGTAAGATCTGCTGCATCATCGACGGGTACAGTGATCTTTTGTCGAAAGACCAAATATGCGTTGCCCTCATTAGCATCCTAAGTAAAGATTGAATGTGTTTTTTTTTTTTGTTCAATCGAGATTCTTATACCTTTTCAAATAATTTCCAGTCATCGTGACAAGTTGCCGATAAAGTAACAAAGTCTTTAGCACTCTTTAGAAACTCCTTCCAACTAATGGAACACATTTTTCGAAATCAATTTAGTTCTGTAAGAAGGTAATTGTGGGGTAGGTTATTGTACCTGTATGAAGCTGAAATTATTGTTTATTTTTATTTTTTTTGTTTTTTGTCATGATCGGTACCCATAGGAAATGAGACGACCTAGGGTAAGTTTTTCTCAGAGAGTTTTTTGCCTTACTGACTAACATAAAGGACAATCGTTATAGTTCCTTACTCATTTGTGCTAAAAATTACAAATACAACTGCAATGCGAGAGATCTCTGTGTATGTATATTGGTTGGCCTAACAGAGTCCCGGTTTCTAGACCATTTCCCGCAACCATACCTTATGTCTTCTGTCTTTCCAACGTAAGATAGATTATATTTAAATGGCTGAAAGTAAGCCACTGACTCTTGGACCTATTAGATCCCTTGAATGCATCAAGTAACCCTTTGTAGCTTTTTATAAAGCTGTAAAAGTGAAGGCATCTGTGCCCATCAGATTCCTTAGATCACCCAAGGAGAAATCTTCTAAAATTAGTTTTCGGTCAAGTGCAGGACATAAACAGATGAGTTGTGGGATTGAATTTTCTTCCTTCTACATTTTCTGCAGAATTCGATTGATAGAAAGTCTAGTCTGCCTATGTAATGAGGCAAAGTCCGGTAATGCCACGGATTACGGAACCAATGTGCGCCTTAGGATAGCATTTGCCTTGTGCGTATTGTTGCCAGACAAGTAGTTGCGTTTCTCCACCTGCTGTTTGTTTTATCCATTGCATCTTACTTTAGGATGAGTTTCCATTTAGTGATGGGAATATTATCTGGAGAGTTCACCGGCTTGCCAGTTTTATAGGATATCTCTGTGCCATGGCACCCAAATAGGTGAATGTTAAACTGTTCAGCCATCTCCATGAGAGATATTTGACAGTTGAGGGCGGTAAGTGAGTTCGTGGAAACGCCCCCAGTGATTTGAGGGCTGCTTGGCTGTCTGAAAAGATACGGGTATTCACTGAAGATAAAATACATTAAAAGTTCCGGGTGGTTCGTCTAGCAGGTGATTAACCGGCTAGCCCCGTAATGGAAGATAAGTGATCAACTCGTTACATCGGGTTTCTGAGATCAGTAGGTGATTAACTTGCTGATCTCTATGGTATCACAATGGGCCCTTGCGGCCTAAGTGTGTCAAGCAATGTACTCATTTGCTGACAGCCACTTCCACCTAACCTAACCTAACTGAAGATATCACACTTTCTCTTAACCACTAATTTCGAGCTTTGGGCACCAGAACCTCCGCTTGGAGCACGCTGCAGTGGTTTGGAAGACGGAATGAGAGATTTACAATTAGTCTGTCTGAGTTCATTCCCCGATTCACCCCGTCTTCGGTCTTTGGACTATCTGTATAGAAATAAATAAAATCGTCTCTTGAAAATTCCTCGTCATTAGAAAAGGATCTCGAGGCAATGGAGACTTGGAACTTGTTTTTAACCGCCATTTGAGGATGGTGCAGCCGGTGTGACTTGGGATTGATCAGAAAAAGTTTAGGGGCCGAATTCTGTAACGTTTTAGAATTTAAGGCAATAAAAAGTCTTTAAGACCCTGAAAAAATTCCCAAATTAACTTTTAATGTATTTCTAAAGACTTTAAGGGTCTATGTCGCTATAGCCGGAATTACGGAAATGGTGAAACAAACATTTTCACGAAATGGCAACTAGAAAAAAAAGAAACTTCTTATAACTTTTTTAGATTTTTTCGAATTTTTTAAAAGTAAAAAAAGCTTAGTTCGATATCGAGAAGAAGAGTCTCAAAAAATGTACGAGTTTATCACCCATTAATCTTCCATTACGGTATAGCCGGATAATCACCTGCTAGTCGAACCTCGGAGAACTTTTAATGCATTTCGAAAGACTTTTAGGGTCTATGTAAGCTAAGTCGCTAGTATCATCGAAGAAGAATTCACCGAGATGAGTTTTCCGCCTATGAAGTAAGTTACGGGAAGTTTCCCGTAAGAACACCTAGAATACAGGCGGTTCAGGGCTAACAAACTCTTCGAACGTTTTGAGTCTACACACGGCCAAACTTTTTTGGTTGCATGGCAGTTGTTACTCTCAGTCCATCTAGTGTTTGTTATCCTCGAAGAGTTTTGTCTAAATAGGAGTTTACATGTAGCGATAGGTACACCTATGTTGTTCCATTCTGAGCGTAGGGAAGTGGTCGTGCCCTTTTTGGCTATTTCTCTGCCATACAGTTGCCTGGTATGTCCCTGTGCCCTGGCACCCATGAAAGGTGAATGTTGAACTGATTTGACATCTCCCTCAGAGACATCTGACAATTTTGAACCGTGATGGATTTTGAAGAGACAGAGGCAAGAGATTTAAGGGCAGCTTGGCTGTCTGAGAAGATTCGAATATCCGTGGAAGGTATGACGTTTTCTTTGAGCCAAAACAGCAACTCCTTAATCGCCAGAATTTCCGCTTGGAACACACTACAAGGCGGAAGAAAAGACTGACGTTCAGTTTTTCTGAGTAGATTCCACTTCCCACACCTTCGCTGGTTTTTGAACCATCGGTGTAAAAGTGTATTGCTTCATTTTCCAAAAGAGTGCCATTTTCCCAAGCTTCTCTTGAAGATATGGTTACTTGGAAATTATTGTCAAACACCAACTTGGGGTGTAAGACGATAGTAAAATAGCTTTCCACCAACCAACGGAGAGAAAGATTTTATGAAACAATCTTTTGACGACGCAATCTACGATAGACCATTGAACGGTAACCGTCTGAAAATTTACGGAATCTGGGCCAAGGATTGTTGAGTGAAATTTTAGGCTGAAAGGAAAAATACACATCTCTTCAGGAATCTAAACCCACTCGGTTCGAAGTAAATTTTATAATGTGCTTAGCATAAGAAATTAAAGTTAGCCACTTATTTTCTTTGCAAATTAATGGCACATTTTGATGACAGTTTGATGTGTAAACTTAAGTTAAGTGTTTGTTTCGTTAGCCATGATGATGATAAAAACCTTAAGACATTATACAGAAACATCTGTGGATTTCGATTTCCTACTTCTATTCGCAGTTCGTACATATGCCGTTTTATCCAAAAATTACTGCTGGAAACATTCAACAAAAAAGTATAAGGAGTACTGCACCTGTTCGCTCTTGAGGATAACTCAAAAACCACCCTCAGCACAAAGTTCATGTGTCGCTTTCAATACAACCGCCACGCTTTTTGCAGAAGACCTTCGGTTTGATTTGCAAAATTAACAATTACTTTCCTTTCCACTGGACGAAAAGAACCGTCCAGGAGTGCTCGGGAGCATTGCCAAACCGTATCTTTCTGTGAAAATTCCACAGAAAAGAAAATAATTTAATTTAGAATTTGTTTGGTCCAAAATATGTTGCGTGGAGGATGCAGTTTAAAATAGCGGTGTTAAGCGGCCCACCAATGACGGCTTGCAATCAAATCCATTTCATTCGGTTCGGATTCTGCTTGGATTTCGGTAGATTGGTGACAATCGGCATAGTTATTATGGACGAACCTTTACCGTTTTGATACCATAACTTGTCAGACCAAATAATACAGAGGATTTTTAGTGGGTGGAATGTTAAAGCAGTGCTTATCTTCTTATTCTTCTGAGATCAAAGGGCTGCGCCTTGTAGTGGTCAAGAGCTCTGAACCTTTCCAATGAACTGAATTGAATTTATAAAAATGGAATCTGTATCGCCAGCACATAAACTCTTCTCTCATCATCAGTTGGTGAAAAACTGTGCTTATAGCCGTTCGGTCGGAACAAGAAAGAAAAAAAGGGAAAGGCTTAGTGCATATCCCTGAGCCATTTCTTGAAAGGAATAAAGGAGACGAAAATTTTTGTACCTATTCCGAACAGTTCTTCGCGAACTGTTTTACAAAAATTCTAAGAAAAACAGTCTATTCGAAGTAAACCATAACTTTGAAAGTGATTAACCTTTCAGCCACAACATTATTATTTTCAAGAAAGAACACGCTCATGGCCACAAACACAAACTCGGCCAATTGTGTGGAAAATGTTGTCCTTACTTTCTCAAGAACAATTCAAATGCGAAAATCTTTTAGTCGCCTCTTACGACAAGCAGATCTACTGTGAGCAAATTCTTACTCCCTACTCACAGGGACTCCATGTCGTATTGAGAATTTTAAAACAAAAACCTACAAGAAATAAAACGCCAACACTTCCTGTTATCACAACGTCTGTACTTTATTGCTTCAGTGTTTAAAAAAGGAAAGTTGTCCTTAAATAACGTACATAGACTATTTAGAAGCTTTTGTCCTTCGTTTTCTTTTAATCTCATTGTTCGAAAAATTACAATTTTAACTTTACTACTTTGAATGTTTCTAAACTAAAGACAAGCCACAACATTTGCGTTAGAGAATGTGTGAGGATTATGAGGAAGGTGGGTTTGATTTATGTCAGTTTTTTTTTTTTGTTTTTGTTTCTCAAGAACTTAAGCAACTAGATATGTACTTACAACTCGCCAGGTACCACTAACAACATAAAAAAAACATTCAGGGACTTCTAAAACAAAAAATTACCTAAATCACATGACTAAAATTGTGCAAGCCTTTTGAGGGCAATGACACTCTCTGGCTTTAATTGCTCTCGTCCTGGACGTTTTCTGTACGGCGAATCTGCACGACAGTAACGGTGGAGTTTTTGTCATCAAACTTGCAGGTTACAGTGACTTCGCTCAGCTGGAATGTAAATATTTGCGAGCCGTACTTAGTTCTTAGGTATACAGATCGAGGATCTGCTTCTAGGATGTCAACAATGCATTGTCGGTGAACTTTTAGCTCGTGTAGTTGAGTCTCGGCGCGCTCGTTGAATATGACACTGAGTCGATGGCCGGCTACAACCCAATTGGGGATTTTCACAGCTGTGGGAGGAGGCGAAATATGATTTGCAAAATTTGGCGGATTAGGGAGCGCTACAGCGCCGTTAAGCTCCAGTTCGGATTCTTCGCCGTCTGGCTCTTGACGTGAATTATAGAAATCAACTGTAGGTTCACCAACAGATACACGACCTGTACATAAAATGACATGAAAAATAAATAAATGTTTCATTGACCGAAAAGAAATAAGTCGCACCTGATTCAATGACATTAGGAGCATCGTAAAATGGAATGTATGGTTTTATGTCGAGAACGGGAGTACCATCGACCATATCGGTTCCACTGAAAACAATGGTGGAACCCTCAATTTTATCTATCTCTACCAAAGACAGTCCGATGGGACACGGTCTATGCGGTGACCTTGTGGAAAAAACACCCACTCTCTCACCTCCCAGTCGGGGCGGAGCAACTTTAGCTTTTGGATGTGAATTATTCTTATGAAAATGATAAATAATCCAGAGGTGTGAGTATTCGTTCAAGCCATCAAGTGAATGCTCGGGATTAGTGAAAACCTCTGCATTTAACTCAATTATTCCTTTAAGTCGGGCGCCGATACTTGACTGTCGTGGCACAGCTCTCTTTTCGGGGAAAGATGTTTTTATCACTCCAATTGGACGAAAACGCATTGTAGCCTGATCGCAGCCATTAGATTCCTGATTGGAAAAAAAATTATTATTTATTGACATTGAATTTGTGTCACCATTTACCTGTATGCCATCATTACTATTCTTGGTATTCTCTTCATTTTGCCGACAACCTTCGCAACGAAAATCGCGTAGGAGTTTTGATAAATCGTCAATATCCTTGCGTTGAACGTGACTGAGATTTTTCACTTGTTGTCTATGGCCAAATTGTCATTGTTTTATTGAATTGTAATGAGATTAAGTCGTAATTTACTTACCGTAGTTTGTTTATTTCATTTCGCGCAATTGTTAATTGGTTTCGCAACGATTCAACATCGTTTTCAATCATTTTCTTTTGAGAAAAAATATAGCTCCTTTGAGTGTTTGACGGGTCAAACAAATTTCTGCTTGAGGAAGCCACGAAATGTGACAGATAATCACAGGTTTGAGGTGCATAGAAATATACAAATGACAATACACAATACAGTATATGTAAAACGTTTTCGTTTGTCGCCTTCGAACGATGCTTTTTCAATCGGGGGGTTTACACGGAACAACATGCTCGACAACATGGCTCGATGGAAGTTATCAAAAAATTTTGAAATCCGTCGAGAATGTTTTACGTTTAACTGGGTGAACACAATGCATAAGCATACGCATACGGAGCCGGAGCCGCAAGAGTTAAAATCAAGTTAACTTGTCCAGCTCCGTCTTGCGTTGTTGTTGTATTCCCTTGTATTTAATGTTTTGACATCTCTTTCGGCTGCGTCTCTGTAGCCATTGTGTTCACGCAGTAAATAGTCGAGCATTGATGGTTGCCGAGCATGTCGGTTCATGTAAACCTCCCTAATATCAAATTTGACAACTTTGACAGCTATTCCGCGTTTATGAATACGGCGGATAACGAATAAAGTCTTGAATCATTGCAGTTGGTGCGGACGATGCGATTGCGTTAACCTCCATAAGGTTACAAGTGTTATTTTGACGGAAATCGCTTGCACTAACCGCGCTGGTTTGCGCAAGGCTTAAAACGACTTATTCCTTCTTCTTTTTTTGTGTTTTACCAATTTTTTTAGGGCAATAGAAAGAGAACTTGAATACAGTCGCTTTAAGCCTTGCCCAAACCAATGCGGTGAGTGCGTGCGATGCGATTGCGATAAGTCAAATCCCTATGTAATCTTATGGACGTTTGACTTAATGTATATATGGATTTGACTTATCGCAATCGCATCGCACGATCTCACCGCATTGGTTTGCGCAAGGCTTTATTCCCACGAAGTTTCAACAAACCGATTTATGTGAACTTCGTCTAAAAAACTTGTCACAATCGGGGGGGGGGGGGGCTTATAGCTTACATAAATCAACATGGCTCGTCAACCATCAATGTCGGATCATCTAAACGCAAAAATAATCGTTGGATCAACATGTTGGATGGAAATCAAAATTTTTTGAAAACTTGGTTGGTTTGTCAAAACAACCAACTCGTGTAAACAGATGCTCGACAACATGTTTTTTTCATTTGGTTTCTCGATGAGACAAAGGGCGCGTTCGTTGCAATTCAGATTTTCAGATTAACTAACTATTCTCGGCCTCTGATTGGCCAGACGTTAAGTTTTTCAGTTGACAACTCATCAGCTGTTAGTTTTTACCGATTCAGTTTTTCAGTCAAGAAAACCAGGCTGAAAATCTAGATTTAGTTTATTAAGCTGTCAGATGCGATAAATAGCCTACATGACAATTGAACTTTACTTTGTATTTTTCGGTTAGCTTTTTGTGGAAACATTTTTGTAGTGAACTTTTTCATTAAACTGAACTCTAATTTATTTTTAGGCAATTTGTCGTATAATTAAAGATTATTAATGGAAACCCTTACAAAGGAAATAGATTTTTAAGAAAATTATTTGCTACATTTTCACTCGAAGTCTATTCAAATTGTAGTTACACGCATATTTCTAATCACAAATACTGAAGAGAAATGCTTTGGACTATAAGTTAATACTTTTTTGAACCAACTACAAGAAATTATTTATTTCTTATCAAATCTTTCCTAGCAGAATTGAAAGGTGAATCCCAATACCATTCAAATCTGACAAAAAATTTAGAAGACCGTTCGACGCAAAACTGAATAAGTTTTTCAGTTAATCTTAAAATCTGAATTGCAACGAACGCGCCCAAAATCGTTAGCAAACAATAAAAACAAGGGTGAAAGCTGAAACAAAAGTCTACGAATTTAGAGGGATTTCGTACATGTGGAGGTCAAATTCCCAAAAAAGATATAATACAACAAAACAAAGATATAAAACAAGCCTAGGCAACCCTTTTAGCTCTACCCTACCGATTGTTTAGAATATCGATTTTTTAATCAAACACACCCCAACGGCCATATTTCTATTTGTCATTTGTTCACCAGCAGTGGTAGTGGTTGTCAAAAAAAAGTCGCAAGGTAAAAGAAGAAGTTAAATTAGATATTTTCCCCCGCAAATGTGAGATAGTTTAGTATAACCTCCCATCCCAAATACATACATAAATTCGTAGACTAAAGGTATCGAAATTTTAAATTTTATTAATTTCTACATTTGGAAAAGATGACAAGGTAAGGAAAATAAAAAATTCTTATACGATCAGCCGGTATGTATAATTCTAACTTCCAGAGCAAGTATTGAGCTAGGGGATGTAACCCCGCACAACATAAAGCAACTGAAAAAGCTTAACACTGTTGTCTTCCCTGTCTCGTATAATGATAAGTTTTACATCGATGTTTTGGAAGCTGGTGAACTCGCCAAATTGGCGTACTACAATGACATCGTAGTGGGTGCTGTTTGTTGTCGCATAGACTTGTCGGAGAACCAAAAAAGGCTCTACATTATGACGCTCGGATGTTTATATCCTTACCGTAGACTTGGTATCGGGACCGTAATGTTCAACCACATCTTAAACTACGTGGAGAACGAGGGAAGCTTTGACAGCATTTTTCTGTAAGTATCCCTTCCATGGCTAGATGCATTTAACTTGCCCCCTCATGCGATTCTTTTTTTTTTAGTCATGTGCAAGTCAACAACGATGGAGCTATTGCATTTTATAAGAAATTCGGCTTTGAGATTGTTGAAACCAAACAACACTACTATAAGCGCATTGAACCGGCGGATGCACATGTGCTCCAAAAGACTATACGCTCTAATCCTAATCCTGCGATTAATAACCACGATGCTGCGCAGACAAACGGCTTTGATAAAAAAGAGAAAAAGGCATAGACTAAAGACCATTGATTGTCAATGCATAAGTTGAATACAAGAGCCACGTATAAAAAAGAAAGAAAAAAATCCAGCACATACGACCGGGTAAACTTTGCTGTAACAGCACTCCAACAACAAAGAACACCATCAAACGCAAAACAAACAAACACAAAACTAATTAAACAAAATAAAATTTGAACCTAAGAATACTACAAGCGGTTTTTATTTTTAAAACTCCCTCAAAAGTCCTTACACAACATAAGAAGCAGAACTTGTTTCCGAAAGATTCTCATTGATTTTTTTTGTAACGTGGGGTGGACTGGGTGTCCTCATTTGAATTAAAAAAAAAGTTGATGATTAAAGGATGCTGCAGTTGACTTACTAGATTCGAGTTAAGGATCGAGGCAATAACTGGATTCTCAATTCTTTTTTTTGCCGATTAAGAGGGTTGCATCTTGCATCACACCTTTGTTTTAAATTAAAATGAGTGGTGGAGTGTAAGAAGCTTAATGGATGCAGATGTAAAAGTCGCATAACCTGTTCTCAAAAGATGGACTCATAGTACGCAGCATCAATTTTAAAATTAAAATGTACCCTTTTCTGATGAAAATGGGGTGATACATACATATGTTAATCCTTTCCCTTTTTTCTGAATGTGGTGGACATCACGAAACGTGTTTTTAACAGTTTTTGTGGATACATTTTTTCCTGTTGATAAAAGATTTAGTATGGACAGTGCAGTGCGCAAATGATAAACAGGAGTTTTAATTTATAGGACAATTCAAACCGAGCTAATTATTTGTTTGTGTTTTTTTGTCTATTGAACTTCGGTTTTGGTTGTGACAATGCTGTTGGGCAGCCATATTCAATTCAATAATGTTTTTTAACATTTTGGGGTTCCTTTGATAAACGTTATTGAAGGAAGACTCAATTTATCTTGGCAATCTCATGAGTGTATATAAAAATGTTTGTATTTACTGTATACAGGAAATTAACCCATTGTCGTGGTTGTAAAGATGTGCAAGCTAGAACATTTTGAAAAAAGGAAAAGGGCGATAGACTTACTTATTCCATTATTTGTAACTCACAACGAGTCCTATACACCTACTCTTTTTCCGACTGATTTTCTGACACTTGTAACTTCTGAAGCCGGTGAGCAATTTCAACTCAAAATCTACTCGACCGATTTGGTATACTACTTTACATGATTGACCAGGTCGTCCCGATTTTTTTAGCTATAAATTTTAAAATATTGTCATAAAAAATTTAAATCAAGAAAAAATGAAGAAAAAAGCTCTTTGGGCTACTTTCTATTATTATTATTATAATTTATTAACATTTGAATTAAAATTACAATGTTAATATTGAAAAGAGCACTTGCTACTATGGCTTTCAGCTCTGACATAAATAATTTGTATTACTATATATGTACATATAAGATTAACATAAAGGAGGAAAGAGAGTAAGAAACAAATAAAAGAATAAGAGATAAAAGGAAGATATTGTTGTTTTAGGCTAGTATATTATTTACATGTGTTTTAATCGGATAGACTTTTAGACTTTTAAATTGTGTTTTTTTACAAATTCGTAAATTTTAGTTATATTTTTTTGACTAGGGTTTTGTAAGGCGTTGATGATGGATGTTGGTGGTTGTTGGTGAGTTGCTGAGGTAGGACAGGTCAAATTTCGTAGGTGGGCAATATCAAAAAGAGAGTTGCAGTTTCGACATATTGGCGGGCTTTCTTTTCGGAGGAGGTGTTGGTGGGTCTTTCTAATTTCTAATTCGCTCATTTCCGAGGCGCCTCTGAAAATTTGCTGCCATCGAGTGAATTATTAAAAAATTTTGTTTAAAAATGCAGGAAATATTCTTTATTCATAAATGTACACACATATACATATATTAACTTTAGCTCCCTTATGGCCACAAATAGATACAATGTTCATGTTGAAAAAACTAATCACACCGCATCTAGCACGATTTCTCTTTAATTTCATACGGCTCTGGACTAATAAAATAATAGTTTCCACGAAATTAATATCTATTAAGGCGCTGACAATTCGACGTCAAGAAATTATATCTGTCGAGGAAGACATAAAACCATTAACCTTTTTTGGTGGCAAATACCGTTTTCTCTTCTAAAAAGCTATCTAATCCAAGAGTGTTCGCTTTTTTTAAAATAAAATAAATAAATAGCGTGGTGCAAGAGAGAGAGGAGCCCCGGGGCTCAGAGCATTTCTCACAACCATGTCTTGTGAAAGAATGAAGGGGACCTACAATTTCCTGCTGTTTTCGAATCAAGCAAACGCTTTTCATGGCAATGAATTTACTAACCGAGGACTTGCCAAATCCTCGCGAAAGGCGATACCCGTAGAAAAAAATATTTTTGCTTCTGAGGGTTTCGAATTATGAACCTCTGGGTTAACAGGTTAAGTGAAATTAAAAATTTTCAATTTCAATTAAAAGATTCATTTTTACAAATTTAAATAAAATATGTAAGAGTTTTGGTCAATGTAAGCATTGACTGTACCATGCCCTCAGATCTACGGCATAAAATATCAGTTAGACAGGAAATATCCAATATTTTAATCTGAACCTTATAGCTCTTCACCTTACGTTATATTTTCAATTTTCATTTATTATCTACTTATATACAAAAATAAAAATTATTTGTTGATTTGATTATACACTGCTCGCAAAAATTAAAGGATGTTAAAAAAATTCCAAATTTTACTAAGGGAAAGTCCACAGACCCATTTTAAAGACGAGCAAAAATTTAAAAAAAACTTTTCGTTGGTTTTTGGATTATTACTTGAGAACACCGACAAAAAAATATTACTGTTCAGATACTTACTTACTTACTTAGGTGGGCATTACAGTTCGGGGTGAACCTGGGCCTCAACCAACATCCTTCGATAACGACTTCTATTTCGGGCGAGCTCTCTCCAGTTTCGCACTCCAAGTCGGTTGAGGTCATCCTCCACTTGATTGCGCCACCTAAGACGAGGTCTTCCCCTTCCGCGATTTCCCTGCAATGTGCTTTCGAACACCCGACGAGCCGGAGCGTTTGGGTCCATCCGCTCAACATGGCCCAACCATCGTAGCCTCGCGATGCGTACTCTTCTGGCTATGCCCATGTCGCGGTACAGCTCATACAGCTCGTTGTTGTATCTTCTTCTCCACACATTGCCTTCGCATACGGGACCAAAGATCATTCGGAGAATTTTTCTTTCGAAACGACCAAGGGTTTCCTCATCCGCTTTCGATAAGGTCCATGCTTCCGCGCCGTACAGCAGGACTGGGATGATTAAGGTCTTATACAAGGACACCTTGGTTTTTCTGGAGAGGGTTTTGTTTCTCAATTGCCTTCTTAACCCAAAGAAGCAAGAGTTATTCTCCGGTTGGCAAGAGTTATTCTCCGTTTGATCTCCGAACTGATGTTGTTTTCCGTGTCTATAGCGGATCCTAGGTACGAGGTACCTGTACTATCTCGAAGTTATGTCTGTCTATTGTGACGTTTTGTCCAATTCTTCGATGTTCTGTGTTCTTGTTTGATGACAACATATACTTCGTTTTGCCCTCATTAACCATCAAACCCATTTTTGCCGCTTCTGTTTCAATACTCGCAAAAGCACCATGACGTCACGCTTCTTTATTCCCATTACGTCAATATCGTCTGCATAGGCGAGTAATTGTGCAGACTTTTGAAAGATTGTTCCTCTGGTTTGGTTGACGTTTGAGTTTCTTACAATCTGTTCAAGTATGATGTTGAAGAAATCGCATGACAGTTTGTCGCCTTGTCTAAAACTTTTTTTCGACATCAAAGGCCTCGGTGAGTTCTTTACCGACCTTGACGGAGCAGCGTGAATTCTCCAAAGTCATCCTGCATAGTCGTACGAGTTTTGCAGGGATGCCGAAACTAGGCTTGGCTCTGTACAGCTCGTCTCTGTAAATACCTTAATACGCGGCCTTGAAATCGATAAAAAGATATTCGATATCGATATTATATTCTCGGGTTTTTTCCAAGATCTGCCGTAATGTGAAAATTTGGTCTATTGTGGACTTCTCTGGTCTAAAACCACATTGATAAGGACCTATCAAGTTGTTGACGTGGGGTTTCAGACGTTCACATATAACAGCAGACAAGATCTTCTAAGCGACGTTAAGGAGGCTTATCCCTCTATAATTGGCGCAATTGCGAGGGTCTCCCTTCTTTAGGGCATGCTTTCTTCTGACCATATTATGCAGATCAGCTGGTGCATGCTCCTTTTCAACTGGTCTCCAGCTGCCTTGAAAAGTTTGGCATCAATCTGTACCCGCAGTCTTATTTGATTTAAGTTTGCATATGGCAAGCTTAACTTCCTCTAGGTCGGGAGGACGGCATTCTTGATCATCGTCCAACCTGAATGGGGCAATCTGCCTGACAGCGGAATTTGTGTCTTCATCGCCGTTAACCAGTCTGCAGAAGTGATCTTTCCAGATCACAGTGACTCTACAACTATGTTTCCCTGCTGGTATTTACAGTCTTGAGTTCGGGGCATGCCGCCCTGGCACGTAAAGTAAAGTTTAGTTAACGCTTTCTAAAGGTACAAGAACCAACTTTTCAATGTCAAAAGTAAAAAAAATATACGATTTTGGTTAATCAACTTCTTGTAGAAATGTGTATATTTTAATAAATCTCACAAGGAAGTTTAAGTTTAATAATTTTCAGCGAAGTGCTTTGGAGTTTGTGTTTTCTTCATCATCTTGAATTACTCAGTTTTTATGTATTTTGTAAAAGACAAAAAGGGTTTAAAAAAAAACATTCGCTTTTACATTATTCCGAGGATAAATCCAATATTGTTACAAAACACTCCTGCACGGCCCCCCTTCTGTAAATTCACAAGCTATACAGAGAATTGAAATTGGAGAAAAAAATTAAACGATATACAAGTGCACAGTTAAAAAATTTCGTATTATTTTTTACTTACTTTTTCCTGTTTTACAAATGTGATTCACCATCTCACATTGATTTGTAAATTGTTGTTTATTATTCGAGCTATAATAGCAACAAACAGGCTTATAGATTTCGTTGCAGGATCGTGGGCACCTTTTTTGACATAGTTTCTCTTCAATTTCACGTAATTCTAAAAAACAGTAGTTTCCTTTGATTAATTGCAAGTGTTATTGTTTTGATAATACTCACCAGCTTTACATTTATTTATGCGATTACAATTCTCTCTCGACAAAAAACATCCGTTTCGAAAGACAAGGCACCATTTATCATCAGTAGCCCATACTGTTTTTTCATCCAAGGAGCACTTGAATTGAAGATTGCATCGTTTTTCTATTCTGGCTGTTGCAACGCAAAGAACTAGTGTCAAAAGAATTATTATTGTATGAAATTCCATTTGGCTTTTGGTTCGAATGCTGATCGTGTACTGATTACTTAAAATGAATATCGTATCGAAGTGATGTTTTTTTTTTAAGATTAAGTAAAATGAAAACGACTTTTCAATCACCGGTGTAATGAATGTACAAGGAGGGATGGTTACCTGTAATGCCCGATAATATACTCGTAATCTATTATCACTGAATATTTTCAGGTTTTTGAACCAATAAGTTTATTAGCCTCAGCCAATTTTATCTTACAGACTTAATTTTAGTGACAAATAAATGAAGAAATGGGTTCATTCGTTGAACTTTAAGCATAGCCTATCAAGATTTTCTTTTATTCTTACATATGAAAAGCACACTCATTCAATTAGGTATAGCTTTTAAGGCGTTATCCTTCATCAATTATTTCGATGTAAACTATTAACTTCTGCTGTATTGTTAGCCCTTAAATCAATTATTGCGTCCCATATCAACTTCATCATCTGAACCCATTAAAAAGCCATTACGAAAAGAACTTAAAATACTTTCCTTATTTCATTGTAAGTTCATTTTTAGAATGGATTCCTCCAGAAAAAAGTTTTATCAGTGCTTCGAGCTCATGTTGTTGACTCTTTTTGCAACAGGGTGTCTGTCATTTCGCTTAAATGCCGATTACAAATTCGATATTTCTATTGCAACTAAGTTGTTAAAATATCTTACACGATTCATTGTAACCGGTTGTTTTATCGCTGGATGGGTAACCAAAGTCTATTCACATCGGTACTCGGCGACTGTTATGGACCTTTCACCTCTCCTTCAGTTTCTGGCATTTGTCGAACTGGTGATTACCTTAATAACATACATAGAAGTGTGGTTAGCAATGGATGTTAAAAGCAACCAGCATTTCAAGTTATATGAAAATGCCTGTGAACTAGATTATATTTTTAATAAAGAATTCGGTGTCAACTTCAATTATGACGAAGTCATTCGCAAAAACTGCTTGAATATCAAAATTATGATCATCTTTTGTGGAATCTATTACATCTCGTTTTTCTTGAGCCTAGATCCTGATTGGAGAGTAGCTTTGTTGGCGTTGGGCTATTTCTTGTGTTCTATAGGACCAATTGCAAGTAGTTTTGGTTATCTTGCCATGATGGACTTTCTGTTAGTTCGATTTCGAATATTTCGTAAATTAATCACGAAAAACTTCAGTTCAAATCGAAGTCGAGAGGAAGTTAACCACAGACGAATCTTTTTATTGCTGAACTACTACCGAAGGTATTGTGACATTGTTCATGGAATTAACAACATTTACGGAAATATAGCAATGGCAAATTATTTCCATGACTTCACACAATGTTCGTGTATGGTGTTTGTGCTGTGCCACAGAGCCTTGCAATCAAATGCTTCTGTTATACAGGGTTTTCTTTTATTAATTTTCATTTTGCCAAGAATTTACACACTTGTTTCCAGTTTGGCATTGGCAAGAGTCACTGTTCAAGAGGTAGGTACTAATTAAAATTGAATTAGCCATTTGGTTTTGAGTCAAGGGTCGAATTATGATTCAAAAAAGTAGTATGTGTAGTATATGAAAATAACACCAACTTGTTAATAAGCATAAGTTGCTGGTATTTTAACACAGAAAACCGTTTTTAATACATGTTTACATTCTTTTAATCAAACGCGTTTCCTTGTTGGGAGAACTAAATTTATCATTCCAAGTCCAAAGAGTTGAGTGCCAAGTTGAATCTAGGCTCATCATTTGAGAGACCTTCTTTGCATTGGTTCCTTTATTGATTCAAAAAAAAAAAAAAATGGTCAAAACGTAAACTTATGAAAAACAAACAAATTTTTCTTGTTGTTTTTTCATTTAAAAGAGTTCTTATTCACCTTATCTGCGTTCATCAACTGTTCCATGTTAAACCAATGGGCGTAGTATCTTTCTTCGAAAAATCGCGACCAGGAAGATCTTTCGGAACATTTGTTTGATTCCGCTTTTTGAAAGAGTTCTCAAAATGTTTCGTTTCAATATGACAAAAGTTGTGTTCATCGCATTAAGTTTCCATGTAGATAATCGAACTAAGTTAGGCCTCTGATTGTCCAGAAGCTAGGGTTGCAACATCGTTAAAAAAAACATCGATGTTGGAAAACATCGATGGTCTCCGACTTACATCGATGTCAAAAAAACATCGATGTCAACAACGATACATCGATGTTTTTCCGATGTTTTGGCGATTTTTTAATTATCTTGCCAATAATGAAAAAAAATGGCTTTATTTACGTGCACTGTAGCTAAATATGGAAATTTACTAGTCTTACCAGTTCCAAATTCAAATCGACAGGATTCATTTGCATATTGCGATACAAAACATTTATTTGAACGTAATTAATATTACAAATATTCAAATTATTTGATCAAATCCAAGAATTTTGAGATCGAATCAAAAGAAGCTTTTATAGTCTTGTCCCCAGAAGTCGATTTCTGCCCTGAGTAATTCTTGCCCCAACTCGCTTGAGACAGACGTGGCAACGATGGGAAGATAAAGCATTGCAATTTTTGCATGCCTTTTAAAAACAGATTTCATATGATCTTCTTTGAATTCACTTAACTTAACTTTGACAACTCGCAAGTCGCAACTCAAACGAAACATTATTAATGTACTTTGCATTTCTCTATTTCTGCCGGCAATTGAAAAGGAATAGTGCACTCATTTAATAATTAAAGTACAATTGTCACCAGTTACGTCTTATGTCTGTGTGAATTAATCCTTGAGCCGATTCTTACAAAAATATTTTTCACTGAACGGGTTGCCCTTTTCTTAGAATAAGTTTTCATACCTATTAACTAACAAAAGATCTACAGGCTCTTGATTATGCTATTTTTCGTTTGTAGGTAGATTGCTGTTGGAATTCAGTGACCAAAAAACTTTTTTGTTTAAGAATTACACTTTACATGTCGGGAATGTTCAAGGAAATGAATGTGCGATGCCGATGTTTTTGTCGATGTTTTCAGTTTTGCCTTCGATGTATCGGCGATGTATCGTTTTTCAAAACATCGATGTTAACATCGATGTCTATGACCGAAACATCGATTTTTTGAAAACATCGATGTATCGTTTGCAACCCTACCAGAAGCTCAATTAAAGCTTAATTCAAAGTTGAGGTTGAAGTTTCTGCAAGATGTTATTTTTGACATGAAGACTTCAACGTATCTAAATATCCACTTTTTATTTGACCGTTTTTTTTTACTCTTTTATGCGAAGAATCTTTTTATATAGCTTCCGTCAATTCATAATTCTTCATAGTTTGCCTAAAGATAAAGACATTTTTAAGAACTTATGCGGCAGAACCACAGTTAAAAGAATATTGTGAAAAACCTTGACTCATCCTAATTTATTGCTATATTGAATTTTCACTTTTTGTTAAAATAATAAATTTTTTATGCAGCTAAGAGCCTGTGCACGTATAATCACATCATACGATGATCACTACCCAACGAAAGAAGTTAGGGAATATGTCGATACTTTTCTATTGTGGAAAAAAAATAATGGTTTTCAATTTTACGTTGGAAGTACTTTGGAAATAAACTTTGGTCTCTTAAATGCGGTAAGAAATGTTTTCGTGCTATTTTCGTTTTGATTGATTACTACGATTTAGAAGCGAGTTACATTAGACCTTTATTGTTCATTGAGTTGACAAATTCAAAGATTTATTTTATTTTACTTTCCAATTTCAGTTTGTTCAAGGTATTGGAAATTATGTTCTCATATTGGTTCAGCTTAAATTTCAAGAAACTTCGATCATAGACCGTTCTAAAGGCAAAGAACTACATTCAAAAGTTGAAGTATTATAAATTTATATTATCGGCAATACAAAAATAAAGTGAAATTCAATTTTCGATGAAAAGTGCAAGCAAGTATGCTCGAAGAATTGAAATTTTGTGAAATTAATTTCGAAGTTTTTTATTTATTTGCAACAGAAATTGCATTTTTTTTTTTTGTGGAATAGAAAACATTTTCCTTTTGAAAATGAGTTGTTTGTTGTTCCATGTTATGAGAGCTGACAACGTTATCGGTAGATCGTTTTTGTTCGTTTTTGCCGTTTGGTTCTTTAATAATTTTTTCCTAATTCAGATTAGATACATGACCTTACATTATGGCATCAAAGACTGTTGACATTACATTGTTACATTGATGTTTTTTTTTTAGGGGAGAGACATTTCTGCTTTGCAGACAAAAATTACTAATAACTCTTCTTAAAAAAAAGCGTTTTCCAATGGAATGGGTTTTTAACTTAGTTCCTGGCAGAGAACAAATTCACTTCATTCCGAATTTTTGAAAGTTTTTAGACAATGATTTGGATATTGAGAAGAGTTATCAAAAATGTTTGTCGGTTGAAGTTATAGACATATATGTACCTCAGCCGCAAAACTACAAAATTTTTTTAGAATTTGAGGAGATACTCTGGCGTATACGTACTATTTTCAATTTTGAAGCGATCAAAATTGTTGTTTTGTGGAATGAGGTTGAATCGATATTATGTTCGTTGTATACATCTTTTTGCTCTCTTTAATATTTTTCCTTCTTTTTAAAGGCTCACCCAAATCAAAGTGATTTGCAGCTACGGCAGCGACAAATTCAGTTGTGAAATTATGTTTATATCACAGGGCAAATAATACAGAGAGTCAACTCGTGCCCCGTTTGCTTCAATCACACTCTATTTTATTTTTGTTATTTGAACTAACGAATTAACTATCGAGGTAACCATCGAAGCGGAATTCTCTCCGATTTTCTACGATTCGGAGACATTTTGCTTCGTGGTAGTCCTCCGATCGGCCGATCCGACGTTCTCCGATAAATTTTTTTTTTGTGGAAAGTTTTCGTTTTGGGAATGCAATGCGCTGCAGCATTTGTGAAAAATTTCTTACGATGACAACTACTTCGATGCAAAATTGAATCTCCGAAAAAGAATGCATGAATGGGAATAAACTCGAACTTTGAACGGAACTTTTAACATTTTCTCTCAACTGTTTTGAGCCAAAAATATGTCATCATCCGACAAGAAATGGCAACGGGGGTTCCCGGTGTAATTTAACTTCAGGAATGAATGGTACTACCTTGCCGCAGTTGAATCTCTGGTTCTATACTCTGTGGCTTAAATTGCGCTATGTGAAAGTGTGAATTCTTAAAAAGAAAAAGAAGCAGCATAAGAAGCGCTCGTCTGAGAAAATTGAGAAGTGCAATGACAGAAACGAGATTCGGAAGTTTTACCAAAGGGTACAAAGATCCTGCCAAGTTTGCCAATGTGGCAGGCCCCGAAATCAAGCCTGTAAAGACCAGCAGGGAAACATAGTTATAGAGTCACAGTCGCTACTGAGGATCTGGAAAGATCATTTCTGCAGACTGGTTAACGGCGATGAAGACACAAATTCCGCTGTCAGGCAGATTGCCCCATTCAGGTTGGACGATGATCAAGAATGCCGTCCTCCCGACCTAGAAGAGGTTAACCTTGCCATATGCAAACTTAAATCAAATAAGACTGCAGGTGCAGATGGCCTTGATGCCAAACTTTTCAAGGCAGCTGGATATCAGTTGGAAAGGAGCACGCACCAGCTGATCTGCATGATATGGTTGGAAGAAAGCATGCCCGATGAATGGAACCTCAGTATCGTATGCCCGATCCTAAAGAAGGGAGACGCTCACAATTGAGCCAATTATAGAGGGATAAGCCTTCTTAACGTAGCTTATAAGATCTTGTCTACTGTAATATGTGAACGTCTGAAACCCCACGTCAACAACTTGATAGGTCCTTATCAATGTGGTGTTAGACCAGAGAAGTCCACAATAGACCAAATTTTCACATTACGGCAGAACCTTGGAAAAACCCGAGAACGTAATATTGATATTCACCATCTCTTTATCGATTTCAAGGCCGCGTATGACAGTATCTACAGAGACGAGCTGTACAGAGCCATGTCCATCCCTGCAAAACTCGTACGACTATGCAAGATGACTTTGGAGAATTCACGCTGCTCCGTCAAGGTCGGTAAGGAACACACCGAGACCTTTGATGACGAAAAAGGCTCTAGGGAAGGCGACAAACTGTCATGCGAAACGTCAACACCAGAAGAACAATCTTTCAAAAGTCTGTACAATTACTCGCCTAAGCAGACGATATTGACGTAATGGCAAGAAAAAAGCGTGATGTCATAGGTGCTTCTGCGAGTATTGAAACAAAAGCGAGACTACAATGGTTGGTCCTTGTACAGCGGTTGGACACAAACGCTCCGGCTCGATGGTGCAAAGCACATTGCATGGAAATTTCGGAAGGGGAAGACCTCGTCTTAGGTGACGCAATCAAATGGAAGAAGACCTCAACTGACTTAATTTGCAAAACTGGAGAGAGCTCGCCGGAAATCGAAGTCGTTACAGAAGGGTGTTGGCTGAGGCCTAGATTCACCCCGAACTGTAACGCCTACTTAAGTAATTATGTGAGAGTGTCTACACTGAAGCGACAAGAACGAATGCGCTGTTTAGTACATTTGCAGTTGTCGCGACTACAGAAATCCTATCAACAGCGTTTCTGACGCTGCAGCCGGGCTTTGGTTTAAGAGAACAATGGAAAATGAGAACATATGGAA
Organism: Melanostoma mellinum; assembly: GCA_914767635.1. Classification (NCBI taxonomy): domain Eukaryota; kingdom Metazoa; phylum Arthropoda; class Insecta; order Diptera; family Syrphidae; genus Melanostoma; species Melanostoma mellinum. Next base: position 170,722,970 of record OU612059.1, on the reverse strand, counting down.
CAGAAAACCAATCAATCAATCGATTGTATGACTCACTAGATTGAAAGACTTATTCAACTGGATAACTAATTCGATTGAATCACTGTTCTTTGGAATCTCATTTTTGCTTATAAACCTCTCTGTGTCCCTTTTTTTCCTCTTCTGTTCGTAGAGCTCGTCAAGAAGCTAGCTATCGTAGACATAATTAAAAAAGAGGATTTCGCTGTAATGAACGTTTAATAAATACTCAGCATATATAATTTGGGATGATTTTGACACAAACCGATATAACACTTCTGTATGGTACCCTTACCTTATAGATAAATTGGATCTATAGTTTTTGATAAATGTGAACTTGACTTTTCAATAACTATTATATATACCGTCCATTTTTTTTTTTTACTAAGTAAAGTAAAACATAAAATATAATTTTCAAAAACTCTTAAGGTTACGATTTCCAAGGAAGTCTCGCAGTGGTTCTAGGTAGCTTTCAGACCATTTCAAATTATAGTCGACTTGCGCGAGTGCTTCATCTAGAATGGACCTGGCTACACCAAACTCTTCACCGTTAGTTGCTATGAATTGTTCAAATTCGTTTCTTTGTTCTAATGTAGTAAACAGGTTGGAAATCTTGTTGATTATTTGAGCGGCAACTGACCAGCCTCCAAAGCTTGGAAATAAAATTTTAAAAAATGTTAAATGTCAAATATTTAAAATTATTAAAGTCAACTCACGTTTCAGCAATTCTTGCTATTCTTGACACAACCATTTGATAAACAGGCCAAACATTCTCAGAGTTTTCGTTGTATAGCGGAGCCAAAGCTTCTGGTTTGTCTACAATAGAAACTTCATCACTCAGAACCAGTTCAAAATAGCTTTTCATATTTTGTATTCTTCGAACGCAACCTAACCCGTTCCTCATTCTTAATTTTTCTGTTTCAATTTTTTCATATTTGAATCTTTTGATGAGTTTTTCAAAATCTGCTTCTGTTGCATCTCTCATTCCATTGCAATAAACAGTCGAACGAATATCAATCGGAATTATTGTTCCATTATGTAAATATTGACCAAGCATCTTTTCAATCTCTGCAATGCATTCCAATCTTCCATACTTGCAATTGAATTTTAAAATTTGATTTCTGTTGTATACATCAAGAACTGATTCTCCAACTTTAGAATTCACGCCCAATTTTTCGAATATTTTTTCAGTTAAAAATAAAATATACTTTCCAAATTGAACCTGTTCTTCAACGGTCAAAAATTTTTCTACAAATGTTATACCCTTAAAAGCAGCCTTCCATGGTGCATAGTGAGTTTCGACACGCAAATAATCGAGCATTTTGAATATCGTATTATATTTGTGTAGGCCATTTCTTCCAAAAGCAAATAAATCGTCTACAAACTGTGCACGATTCAATTCATGAATTCCAGACCAGTTGATTTTAAGAAGGGCGAAGTAGAATTTGTAAGTTAGTCTGGTGTCATAAAAAACTCGGTAGTATCCTGTCTGTTGTATATTGAAAATGACCCATTCGACTGGTGTTTCGAAGTTTAAGGTAATTTCTTCCTGATCTTTTGTGAAGTAAATGCTTGGAAAAGTATTATTGAAATCTCGTTTGATATTTGAAGTGTAGGTTAATGGAATTGTAAATCGTTGACTTGAGTCACTTTTATTATCGGGATTAAAGAGATACCTTTTTTGCTGAATTTTAACACTCAAAAAATCTTTGGATAGAGTAACATTAAGAAATGGAAATCCACATTGTTCTGTCCAGTCATAGAAAAACGTAGCAACATCAAGATTTGGCGTTGAAGGCCAGTGTTTTGTCAGAATTTTTAGAAGATGTGTTGGGTTGACTGAACGCTTAAGACTGGAATTATAGAAATTATAATTTTGTATTGTTATATTAAATATAAAGAAGTTTTGAATGAAATGATTTTAAATATAAAAGCTTATGCACAATGTACTTTCAAAATAGATTTGCAGCATAGTTTTTAAGGACAACAAATTTTCCTACAATTCCTGCTTATGGTTTATTTGCTGGTGCCTTATTTTCACTGAAAAAAGAACTGGCGATAAGTTACACGCTGTTGGTGAACATTGTAAAAAGAAATTTTTGGTGTACCACTCGGGCCGTAATCAATGCTTTATATGTTAAAAGAACATTTGGGGAAGAACAACTGAAGTACCTTGATCGTTTGGAGATAAATGTACTCCGAATATTCCTTAGTCCCGTGCAGTACAACAACGAGCTGTATGAAATATACCACAACAAGCTAAAAGAGTACGCATCGCGTGACTACGAAGACTGAGAAATGTAGAGCAGATGGACATCAACGCACGGACAGGTCTTCGGAAGCACATTGTGGGGAAATCGTGGTAGGGGAAAACCTCGTTTAAGGTTCCGCAATCAAATGCAAGAAGATCTCAACTGACTTAGGCATCGGAAACGCAGTAAGCGGCAGAGCGGCAGAGCGGCAAAAAAAAATTAAAACATATGAAATCACACAGGAGTGGCCACGCAATGAGCGGGCGGCAAAACAAAATTCTGAGCGGCAAAGCGGCGCCGCTCAGCAACCAAACATGTTTTAATTTTCTGAGCGGCAAACAGCATTTTATATGTATATCAGTGACGAAGCGTCCATATATTGAGTGGAATGAGTGCTTCCGTTAACGAATTTAAAAAGATCTTAGGTAATGGAAAAACAATTATAATGGCAATTTATGTAGACGATGGAATTGTGACTGGAGACGATAAAGCTCAAGTGGAATCCGTGATTGAACATTTGCAAAAAGAATTTGAAATCGAACAAATGCCAGTTGTTTGTTTTCTTGGTCTGGAGATTGATCAGCGTGCGGATGGTTCAATATTTATGCACCAAGCAGGATATGCCAAGAGGATTTTACAAAGATTTCACCATGAAAGTTGCAATCCAGTGTCTGTTCCAGCTGACCCAAATCAGTTACTTTCGAATTTTGACCAATCACAACCAAGCAAGGTTCCATATCGACAACTAGTTGGAATGTACTTGGCCATAGCTACAAGACCAGATATTAGTTATGGATTGGGAACGTAAGTCGATATATGTAAGGTACCATTTTATACGTGAAAAATTCGAGGAAGGATGTTTCGAGTTAAAAAGATTATCAACAACAGACATTAGCCAAAAAAAAAGGAAGAGCTCAGCCATGGATGTGGATTCCGAATTTTTGAATTTGAAAAAGGAAAGGCTGAAGTTGCTTAAAGCAGAAATGGAAAAGCCGGAAGACTGTGACGATTTACAATTTTTTAAAAGTTTATTGCCGTGCATGAAAAAAATTACATTATTGGACAAACTCCAAGTAAGGGGAGACATCCAAAAGATTATTTTGGAAAAACTTAAAACTATTGAACAAATTTAAAAAAAAAAGTTAGAAATGTAATAATAAATGTACATACCTTAAAGTTAAAACCAATCTTTGTTCTGGAGAAATAGCAATTCTTTGTTTTATTGATTTAGGACGCACTTTTTCAAGCAGCAAATCAAAAGATTCGATAGACATATGTAGGTATTGCCAGAATCTATCTGGAAATCTTCGTAAATTCAAAAATAAATGATTAAATTCACCAAATTCCGATCTTAATTGGTTAATCGGATGAACACCAAATCGTCTTCTTTTTTGTATACGTTTAAGTAATTTGTACACTTACAAACGATTTTCCGACAGTAAAATACGGCGAACTGTTCTTGACAACGGCATTTTAACTACTAATCGCTCAAAAGCAACCGCTCTCAGTGCCTGGCCATACGTCGCTTAGAGTTGCCGCTCAGCCGCTCACCGCTCAGCCGCTTAGTGCCTGGCCATACGCCGCTTAGAGTTGCCGCTCAGCCGCTCGCCGCTCAGCCGCTTAGCCGCTCTGCCGCTTACTACGTGGCCGAGGCCTTAGAGTGCAAAACTGGAGAGAGCTCGCCCGGAATTGTCGAGAAGTCTTTATTAAAAAATGTTGGTTGAGCCCCAGGTTCACCGCGAACTGTAATGCCAACCTAAGTAGATAAGTCACCCATGAAAGTAAACAGTTTTAGTGAAGTCAGCGTTGCGCTACAAAGTTTCAGGGTAATTACCTAAAATAACGGCAATACCGATAAGCTTTAAAATCTAAACTGTTTAAAAAAGCGGATAAATTTGTTATGGCTGATTTTATGAAATTTTAGAAACTGTTGTCGTATTTGAATATAAGTATCTTATGGTTTTCTTTATCAAATGCTGAAATGCAGATAAACTTGTTCTTTGTAGTTCTCTAAATATGAAATATTCAAGAAAGTTAAATTTATCATTTTAAGGGTATTTTTAACATCTTAATTTTTGTTTTTTAACTTTTGCTCGTTTGATACTTTGTTTCTAATTGGACCCTCAAAAAACTCAATCGAAACAAACATTGAAGTCATTGGTCTTAGAACTTTTTCTATCGAGTCCCTGTTCAGAAAACTGAATGGATGTGATGCTGTATATTGGGAGTATGTTCATTGTTTTTTCCTATTTCCAGATTGGAATGAATAGTGGAGCGGATTCGCCTGGATTTTGCGTGTGATATTGCCTGTCTGATATCTGTATCTAGAATAGATCCCGTTGAAAAACATACTTTTGGTAAAAGCCTGGCAATAGCACTTGAATAACGTAGTTCTTCTACTGTCGGAAGTCCAGATTATGTAGATTAGAATAGATTAAATATTGTAGATATAGGGGGTGCCAATGGCTTAATGATAAGCATGTCTGCCTGTTAAGCGGAAGTCCAAATACAAAAACCGAAAATGTTTTTCCACGGGTATAGTAAATTGATTTCCACGAAAAGCAATTGCTCGATTAGCCGTTCGTTAAATTTTTTTGATGGAAAAGAACCCCAACATCTAGTTTCTAAAGATAGAATTGCACGGGTTTGTAACTTTTACCAAATACCGATTGTGAATAGAGCTACCAAATCGCATGATTTTATCATCAATTCCATGACTAAGCGATTCTTGAGAACTGGAAACACGAGTTTCATTTGGTAACTCATAGGGTTTTAGGAAACCGAGGCTAACGAAAATATTATTTCACTTGTAGGTATTATCCAGAGTTCAGACCTGCAACATGTTTCTTAAATATAAAATAATAAATATACTTACTTTTCTGATATGTATTCTCTCATGGCCGCTTTAAAATTGCATTCCAACATAGCATGGCTTATCATACGAATTATGCTAGCTCCCTTCACATATGTTATGCTGCTAAACTTTCTCTCAATTTCAGTAGGCGATGCCACGTTTGGTTCGCTAAGTGGCTGAGTAGAATTTACAGCGTCAACATCAAAGACAGAATGCATCTGAGCGACAGTAAATTGTTTATCCAACTCGTATTGTGGAAAGAGCTATAGGAAAGTTGAATCAATCAAAGAATTATTTTCTCAAAGCTTTGAATTCGTACCTCATGCGTCGCAAAGTATTGATAGTATCTCGCAAACCCTTCATTTAGCCAGAAATGGCCCCACCAATCAAAAGTAACTGCGTTTCCAAACCAATTATGTGACGTTTCATGTGAGATGATTGTGGTTGTATATTGCATTCCTAAAAGATCGGTGTTGTTGTCCTCGTAAACCAATACTTCGTCTCTGTAGCAAAAAGTTGTTTGAAACTAGTTATTTTTATAAAACTTAAACTTACTTGTAGATAGTAAGACCCCAGTTTTCCATTCCATTGTGTATAAACTTAGGTAAGGAAGCCATTTGAAGTATTTGATTGCCCAAAGTCGGATAGGGTATACCCAGCAGCTCGGTGTAGCCTTTTAAAATGGTCTTCGTTACTTCTAGGCTGAATATCGTTTTGTTATAGAACTCAGGTCTTGAAAGAATATAAATGTTATCCTCTGTGCGGGGAACATATTCCGACACAATCATGGCCACCAAATAGGTTGACATATAGGGTGTTGTCTCAAAGTGATCAATGTAACGATTGGAGTCATTCCTAAATAATTGAATGAATTGAAGCAAAGGATACAGTGGAGGCAGGAACTATTAGTAAATTTTCTTGTGTTTTACTTGTCAACTGTGGTAGAGAGTAGAGGTGCGTTGCTAAAAGATCTAAAGTTTCTCGGGCGGTTAATGCAAATGTTGAAGTAGGCTTTGAAACCTGGCTCATCAAAACATGGAAATAGTTGTCTGGCGTTGATGCGCTGCAATTGTGTAGCTACCATCCATCTGTTGGAATCAAAAAATTCCGTTATTAATTTAGTCGTGATACAAAGCAGTTGAAATCAAACATTAATATGAACTTAGAACTAAAGAAAAGTGGTGGGGTTAACCACCCAACTATTCAACCTTGTAAAAGATACTTATTCCGAGACGATCAACAGCGTAGGAATATATGATTTCAATATCGACGTACTCAGCAAACGGATTAGTTACTGGTAACCACGGTTAACACTGGGATCGTTGCCAGTCATAAGTCGAGTGGAAGCGGGTCAAAGTTCTGGCTTCAAAATACTGCTTTTCAAAATTCTGCTTTTAAAACGAAAATTCTGCAGAATTTTGACCCCAACCCAAGTCGAGTTGCCAAACAATTCACCATATTCAGTCAGTCAGTCTATGGGTTTTGAGTGTTGCCTGTTAAATAATAAGGACAAAATTGATGTGTTCCTCTTCTAGTCACAAGTTACTATAGCACAGCGTCGTGTTTCTCTTTCCCCTTTGTATATTAAAAGAACTTTCCCTACATTGAGGCCTGCCCTCCTAAAGTGAGGAAAGGATATCTCAGCCCGATGTCTTTTCATCACCTTGTTAGAAGGTATCTCGTTTGTTCCTGTCCCTTCACCTTCTTTGGTGTTCTCAATCCTTTTACTAACATTTTTTGACTGTGATGTTAGTTTTTTAAGTTATAGTTTTAGCTCTCGAAAAATACCTTCGAGGAAACTGTAAGCTTAAGAAGCCATCACAGTTTAATCATCATAAGCAGCATTTTGTCGACATCCATAAAAGCAGAGCATTGTGAATGAACATTAGCAAGCGACTATTTTGATTATAGTTCCTTTTTTTCTGTTAATTTGTCTTTGGTTGAAGGTGGCGCACTCTTTTTACTCCTTTTTTGCAACTTCTGTATTACACTTTGAGGTGAGCCTTTTCAACTCTTTTATTTGAGTGGACTATGCTTTAAAAATCGCTTTCATCTTTTATATTACTGCCTTAGCTTCATCAGTGGAATCGGACCATGTTTCCTAGGCAATAGTTTGGTTCTCTTTATGCAAGTTTGGCTTTAACAATCCGTCATATTTTGTGGTATGCTCCCTGTATTTTGGACATAATCCCCGTTGGACATAACTGCCTTAAGCTTCAAAGTATGAACTGAATACCATTTTGGGATACGAAGCTTGCATTGATTTTTTTTAAATAAAAAAATCGACATGAAATTTTTGTGTGCTTGTGCCTTTTCTTCTTCCCTTTCCGGCTTTATGAGCATCGTAATTTCGAAGGGATCACAGCTCTCCCACTCCACTGATTCATACTAGTGTTCCACTCGTGGAGACGCCCTGATGTGCTTGTACAATCAAGTAATATTTTCTTACATAAAATGGGTCGGTGTAGTCAATCTTTAGCCCACAGAAATACCTAACTTATGTTGATTGTGTTTTTTTTTCTGTTAAAAGTTTCATCGCATAGCTTTCTTGGACGTGGTATCGAAACGTTTAGCCCTTAAAAAGAAACTGAGTCATAGTTGAAAAGGCGGTCGTATAGTGAGGTACTGCATTCGTAGTGTATATGTAAATCTTTTTTTCAACCGTCTGAGGTTCTAAAATTATATACTCGTACATACTTATAATAGGTTTTTTCGTTGAAACCCTGGCTCGCCCTGGGGTCGCCAAAAAGAGTTTTTTCAGAAACCTAAAGTCGCGCGTAAAGTTCAACGAACAAACTTAATAAATAAGCAAAATAAATGAGTTTATATTTTTTTATTTGCACATGTGTCACATATTTCAAAACTTATTTTTTTTAATTGCAGGATAAACAAGGAAAAAGAATGGTAAGTCTTCATAACTATTTTAAAGATTTATTCATTAAAAGTTCACCCACTGAAAACAACTCACCTTTCATTCAACTGATCATCAATATAGTTAATTCTAAATAGTCCTTCAAAACCATCAGAAATAGGTCCTGTGTATTTAAAATTTATGTAGTAATTAATCAACGGTTCTAAATTCTCTTTCATTCGGAAGACAATCTTATCAGTAATTTCTTCACGTTCAAAAGTAAATTTTAGTATTTTTCCCGCCGCCGAACATACACTAATATCACTGAACTCTAAATATTTAGAATGAAGAGCAAATTCGCGAACACTGTGGTTTGTTGTCATGACAACGATTGATGTTTCACCATAGAAACTAAACCTTAAGTTTCCATCTTCAGGAAGAAAATATGGAGTAATGGTTAGATTGTAACTCGAAGGAACAACATCTTTTGCAAGGCGATAATCAACACTCCAAGCGTAAGGTGTTAGCACGGTTATTATCACGCTGATGATACTAGTAAGAGGTTTCATTGCAAACTAGTCAAATTTTAAGCATTATTTAGAGTGAAAGCAGAGAGAAACTTAATCAGTGTGCTTTGTCGCAATGCTTAGAACAGATAACATTTAATAGATAATAATTAGTTGTGGGTTAGAAGACAACTGATGCTGAATGTTCAAAGCATATTACGGAGAGACGTTCGTTGTAATTTGATTTAAAAAGTCAAATCGAGAGAAGCGAAATCTTACGAGCCAACTGACACTGACGCCGCGCAGTACCGGCCCGCGAAATTTATAATAATAATTTATTGGTATTTATACAAACATGTTTTTTGATAAAAGCTTGAACTTAATAATTAAATAGGTTAGTTGAATTTTAAAGTTTTGATATAAGAGGAATCATTAAGAGAGTTTCTCTGTAAGGAGCCTCATTGTATACCGGTAGATATCGTACAAAATGAAAAAGATTGATATGTAGAAGATAATTAATCTAATAAACGAAAACTTTATTAAAAATATTTATTAAGAGACCAATCTAAAATTACAAAAATATTATAAGAAGAAAGCACTTATAGTAAAGCCATCGTCGTGTACTGCATTCAATATACTCATTGAGTGTTGTCTATTGGAGGGCTCTCGACTGGTTTATAATATCAAATGTGTTCTATGAGTATTCTTTCTTCTCTGACTGCTAATAATCGTTGCCACAATACGCAATACCTGACCTTAATACCAGTTCAATCAATTTGAAATGATTTATGTATATGTATAAAAAAAATAAAACCTAAGTGATAGCGTCAAACTTTTGGGGGGAAGTACCTTCTCGCGAAGATAATAAATATTAAGTAACAAAGTTTAATGCAGCTGGAACTAAACTAATAGGAACCAGTCATTTAATTGAATTATTTTCTAGATTAAAGAATACCTTCGTGTATAAGTTGGAAGTTATCTTCATTTTAGTAGATATGTGACATTGATTAAAAGAAAAGGTTTTTTGCCTTTTAGAGGCAATCAAAAATTTTGGCTAGACAGACGTTTAAGTGTTTGCTAAAATGAACCAGCCATGAAAATTGATTTTATATCTTTTCGGGTTGTCGAATTCAACGACTTTTTTCTGCTCATACCCTTAGCCTTATAGCATATTGTTTATTGGGAAAATGGATAAAAACGGAAAATTGGACGTGAAACAGTACTTACTTACGAGTCGAATTTTCCATTCAAATTTTGGTGACTGTGCACTAAAATTTTCCAATCTTATTGAACGGTTGGTAAGTGCTTGTCCAAGCGTCAAAGGTACTTGTGTCTAGTGTTGCTGTGGCCGATAATCTTCCCTTCTTCTTCAGCTTCAAACGGAACATGTGGTTCAGGTGGCGTAATGTTTACCACGTTTGTCGGCTACGTGGGAGTACGAAGTTCGATTCCCAGGTTAATTCAATTGTTTTTGCACGTGCATCACCTTTCGCGAGAAATGGCAACTGGGAATTCTTTCGACCTTCCGAGAGAAAATACACTGCCATGAAAAGCGCTTTATTCCTTAGCAGTTCATAATTGGTATTGTACTTCACCTATATTTCGTATGGTTGTGAAAAACGCGCTAGCTTGTTTTCGCCTCTTAGTGAACCTCACGAAAGAATCGATCGCCTAGCCAAAGATACATTTGTACTCGTTTAGATGAGCTTAGCCAAATTTTTAAGATATTTACTCGTACCTTTGACTGTATTAGGGTCGAAATCACGAATTCCAAAATCTCGATTTTCAAAATCAATGCACCCTTCTTCCTTTGGATCTTCTTTCCCATTAGCAGATGTTTTGCTATCAGCTGGTACTTGACATTGGATCGCAACACGGCCAAGTATAACATGGTTGTGCGCATTGATAAATTGATTGATGATCAAATTGTTAAAACAAAGTTTCAGACGTTCACACAGTACAGCAGTCAATATCTTATAAACGACATCATCGAGGCTTATTGGTCCCTATCACAATGCCCATTGTAACTATTTCGAACTGCTAATGCCAAAAAGGAAGCATCATGGACGAAATTTGTCAATTCGAAATATCTTTTGCAAAACATTTATTACGAAGATTTTTTCGTACTCCTTTATCGCTGGCATTCGTAGTTTCGTAGTCCGAAATCGTTACAACGGAACTTGTGATAGAGGTGATTAATTTAACGTTTAAGAAATCATGCAACTGATACTGTGATTTCATTCATAGAGCATAATTTCTTCCGTCGATATTACAAAGACCATTCTGGTAAACAGCGTAAAATCTGTGTCATCATTGCCGCTAAGCAGTAAAAAACATTCTGTCCTTGTACAAACTATCTTTGTATTTCATGCTTTAATATCTCTGATGATGTAACAGATTTAAAAATGAAACTCTCGTTTAGCAATGGTCTTATGTAATAATTTTATTTCGATTTGTTAAAACACATCACATTAGAAACAAAGAAAATATTTTAAAATTACTTACATAAGTAGCTATTAAATAATCTATGTGACTTTTTTTTTATATAATTTTGAGTGGGTTTTTTTTTAAGAAAATAGTTGTACATATTATATATTATATACTTATGAGTTTTAATTAAATACATTTCATATATTATTTTTTGCTATAAATAAAAATCGTCTTGTTGATTGAAATGTTGTTGCTTGCGCGCAACAACTCTCTTAACACAAAAGTAACGAATAACAATAATTTTGTTATTAACTTATTTTCTCCAATACTGCGTAAATTTATGTATTTGTTCAACTAAAGCTGGCATCACAGCTGAAATGGAAACGTCCAGCAATCCTTGCAAATGCTGCACAGCCTCTTCGTCGGTCAGTCCAAGTTGAAGGTTCTCCTCGACCTTCTTCACTGCCTTATCCGGTTCCAGGGCAATGTCCGGAACTGATGCATCCACCATTAAAGAGAACAAATTTAACATTACGTTTGCATGGCGTCGCAAGTGCAGAAAGGCAGTGTAACATTGTTTGCGGAACTCATGATGATGCTCAGAACTTACACCGCCCATAGCTTCTACCATTTCTTTACTGAGTTTCATTGGTGGTGGCATTGGTTTAGGATCCCGACCAAGGATATATCCGAAATCTATGTGAAAGAGCTTGCCGTTGGTAGTAAGAAGCAAGTTATCCAAATGACGGTCACCCACACCTTAGGAAAGAAATTACATAAACTAAGGTTAAGAATTAAATAAATATAAAAATCTACCAAGAAGATATGTTATGACGCAATATCCAGCACAGCTTTTGATATACGTGTCCATTGTCTCTGGTGCGATGCCGTATGGTCCAGTTTCACATGGATTATACTTTCTAAAGAAATTTTGAATGCTATTTTCTTTGGCGAGCACATCGGCCACTGTATACGAATCGATGTACTGAAGGAAACCATGCTTTGAACTCGTCGCTAAGACTTTGTAGGGAGTAAGTTTAAGGTCAAGATTTTCTCTGCGTAACAATTTGTCCATTAGAGTGATCATTTCAAGGATAAGTTGATCTTGTCGAAGATCATCGCCATGCTTAAAAATCGCTACATATTCATGTGAGGCAATCGATGTCACAAATGTTAATCTGGAAAAGTTACGAGAGGACAGTGTGAATGGATAGCGTAATTTTAGAAGTCGTTTCGGTACTTACTTGGCTGGCATAAGTGCACTTTTGAATAGCGACGTACTGTTGGGCAAAATCTTGTTTATATAAACATCCGGATCCAATGGGAATGGGATCGGTTCAAAATTTGTAAAATTGACTTTAAATGCATCAGTCTCCGCTAAGAGTTGTTTAAACTTTTCAGTTTTTTTACTCCGATTACCTGGCTCTTTGGCAACCATCTTCACAAGCTTAACTAGTTCGTCAATGAAGCGTTGTTGTTTTTTAAGATTGGTGTGAATGTGTTTGAGTTGCATGTTTCCTGAAAGAAGAATAAATCACAATCACAATGAGCAACAAGTTTGTTCAGTGTTGAAGCAAATTACCATTTTCAAGGACTTTTAGGAACATTTTTAATACCATCGCATACATATTATGCACTCGCTCGTCTTGCTTGCGTATAGACTCTTGATCTTCCACTTCAATTGAAAGATACCAATAAAAGTAGTTGGCCAGCGTCGGATTCTTACACGCTCTCTGAATGAGGAATGTTGACAAATCGCAAGGACCACTGTTGTCGCTCATAATTGTATTCGATGCTTCTGAGGTAACAGAAGCAATCGAAGAATTCGCTGCTGCAGTATCCTCATCTCCTGAGTTTACTGATATCGCCATAGGCAGAGATCTTTGCGATACCTCGACTTGAACAGCACTCTTCTTCAGAATTACTGATTGTTGCTGCTGCTTACTACTAACGCTCAAACTGACATCAGAAGCCGAGCTCTGATCAAACAGGTGGTCATCCAGAGACTTTACTATGTCCCTCTCAGGAGTAATTCTCTTATATGATTCTATGATATTGTTGAAGTTCTCGTACTTGAGCGCTTGTACCAGTTGTAGAAGGTATAATAGAAGATCTTCGTCTGGTGCTTGCATGAGGCGAGTGATTGCATATTTTCGAACTTCCGGGTGAGAAAAGAAAGGACTTAGCAGCTCGAGAGCATCTTCCACATCCATTGGAGTCCATTTGGCAAGCAAACTAAGGGCCTGCTGGACTTCGGCCGGTGTTTGCCAGTTGATGCATTTGAGGAATTTCGTCAGAGCCTTTTTGTGTGAGCTCAGGTAAAAGCGAAATTTCCAAAGGAGATCCTGCTCCTCACTGCTGAGGACATATGTTGGGGGATAGCGGTAGACAATGGTGTGTAACTGGTCCCGAATGCTATTTATACATTAAAAACCAAACATTTATTTTTGATATAAACTTTCGTTACTCGTTTCACTTTACCTAGCTGTTGGCTTAGCATCACGGTCTGATATTCGAGATCTCTCTGAACGGGCAAGTCGGTGGTGCTTCCGTTCCACCAAGTTCTCCTACAAAGTACATGATAAAAGTTTAGTTCGGTATTAAAATCTCGACACATTTATAAAGCAGAACCTTGAGTTTTTGTAACCATTTTTTGAAAGGCAAATTCTTAAGAAATATCCAAAAGCGACACCACTCAAAATTTAATTTAATTTTAAACGAAAAAAACGATAGTTGCACCATATAAAAACGATGACGTTATGAAACAAAAAACAAACATTGCACAGATAAGCTATCTGAATGCAAAACTAATGTAATTTAGCGAAGGGTTAATTTTAACTGTTCTCGAATATATATATTGATTGAAAAAAGCACATGGACAAACTTGAATACAACCGAGGAGCCAGTAGTTGGAATCAAACTGACTGCCTGTAGTGAGTGTTGAAACTGAAAGCAAGTGGTTGAAATTCATACAGAAACTTAGACAACATAATACGAGTATAATCCCCGCAAGTGTAGCCAAAGTGTAATTACAAGAACGCATCAAGTTGCAATGACATTGGAAACATTAAAAAAGAAAGGCTGTGAAATTATTTAAATTCTTTGGTTCACTTGTAATTTGTAACTGAATGAGTGTGCTACCACACAATGTGTAACCAAAGTGTTTTTTTTTTAAATTTATTTAAGGTTGTGCTTACTTTGATGAAGGCGCGCTAGGCTTTTTGGGGTCATGACGTGAATGATTTTGCGAATGTCAGACTAATTTGTATTTCATTTTTGTTTGGGCTGCAACGCCCTTTTTTTAACTGCAAAGCTATCTGATAAATTGAAGCGAGTTGTTGGTAATTCAACCTGCCTAAATGAAAAGAGCACGGCTGTTAAACGCCTAGCTCTCTCACATCGAATTATTAGAATTAGAAGTACTAAAGTCCGTAGAGGCGTCCATATAGAGATATGATCCCTTTAAAATCACAGTGCTCAACAATAAAAAGAAGGTTGTCGAATATCTGAATGAGGACTTTAAAAACAAAATTTAAACAGAGAGTACAATGCGGAACTTACAGCATATAGTAAGGAATTGAGGAAAGCTAAAAGAAGAAGCTTTGTAGACTTCTGTGAAAGCATAACAACAACCCCGGCAGCAGGCAGACTTCATAAGGCTCTTTCAAGGGAAAAGTCACAAACCACCATGGCCTTGAAATGACAGCTTCACAGAAAATGAAGAGCAAAAGTCGCTTCTCCTGCTTAACACTCACTTCTCTGGAAGCATACTAACAACAGGATATGAAATACCTACACCTGTGCACAGTGCTGATAAACAAGACTGGAAGACAGCAACGATAGTTTGCTCGAAAAAAAGACCTTTCAACCCTTCAAAACTCCAGGGGTAGATGGGATCTTTCCTGCATTATTACAAATGGGAAAAGAAGTGATCCTTCTACACTTACTTAAAATTATCAGAAGCAGTCTGGCTCTAGGGTACATACCTAGTCCATGGGCACGAGCAAAGATTATCTTTATACCAAAAATAGGTAAGAAAGACACAACTCATCCTAAATCTTTCAGGCCAATAAGCTTAACATCCTTTGTACTGAAAACCATGGAGAAGGTGATCGATAACTTCTTAAGATCAGAAATTCTAGTGTGCAATCCACTAAACACTAGACAGCATGCATACAGAGCAGGTAGATCTACAGAAACTGCCCTATACCATCTCTCAACCACTATCCAAAAAGTAATCGACTTAAAGGAAAAAGCGATCGGCTGTTTCTTGGATATTGAGGGTGCCTTTGATAATACCTCACACGAGGCGGTTAACAAAGGCACTTCAGAGGAAGGACACTCCGATTACAATAATAAAGTGGGTTAGTGCAATGCTTAGTACAAGAACGGCAGAAATACACTCTAGTCAAACGATTCAGAGAATCATTAAACACTGGAATGACCTCCCCAAGATGCGCCAAGACAAACTTCTACTTGGCACTTTTAACACAAAACATTGCAAAGATGTAATAAAACTTAATAGAAACAATGTAAGAATGCTCGCCGGGTTCTTAACCGGGCACTGCAGACTAAGAAAACACCTTAAAGTACTAGGCATAGAGAGCGACGACCAATGCAGATTTTGCAACGAACAGGAAGAGTCTTCTGACCACCTCTTAAGTGACTACAAAGCTCTAATATACCAAATCAAGAAGTACCTAGGGTCCTACTACGTAGAGGAGAGTGAGCTTAAAACTCCTAAGCGTAACCCAGATAATAAGTTTCATCAGAGGAACTAATCTGGATGAAGTACTTTAAAATTAAGGAATACCACTTAAGAAGTAGGGGGTACAATAGATCTAAACAGGTCGAGGTACAATACAAAACCCAAATTTTCATTCATTCATTCAAGGCTCCAAGAATAAGGAATGTGTAATGTGTTATGCGACCTTTTGAATATTAATAAAGTTGTCTTTGAGCAGGCGCAAGGACAACTTTTGTAAAGCTCCAAGAGCTAACTGTTAACCAATCAAATCAAATTGATTATATTAATATACTTTAGAAGGTCGACAATATAAACAAAACGAACTGCCATCTTTTGTTTGTTGTGTTTCATTAGATCATCATTGGAAACTCTTAAGTTAATAACAAATAGTAGGCTCCTTATTAAGTGGAAAAACGCCCTGCTTTGCTGAATTACGACGTCACAGCTGTTATGTATATCATCATACGGACCTTAGCTACTACTAAGTACTTTTTCAAGTCTATGATGGGCCCCATGGCCCATGGAGTGTACTTATTCTAAGATACTGAAGACTTTCCGGTTCTCACTCCATATACGATCAATATAATTGACATTTAGTTGAGATGTGAGAACCTAGTGCTAAACACGATTGTGAATACTTCTCTGCCATGTTGAATTCATTGACAGAGTAAAATAACAACTGAAATATAACAAATATAATTTAATATTACCTGTAAAATCTCTGAGTCGGGAACAGTGACAAGTTTTGGCTTTGATATGATTTTGTTTGTCTTATCGCCTTCTGGCTCAAAGTATACAATTGAGTACTATCAGAAGAAAAAACAAAAACATTTTAATTTCTTGAAGCAAAATAAAAAAAAGATGTGAACAACTTACGTTGAAATCATCAACAGTGACGGTTGGAAACTCGATCATCAAGTAAATGTAGTTGGATAATCGTTTCTCCCTTTCGTTGATCAGTTCAATTTCTCTGAACGTAAGTCGATCAAGCCAATCGACCTTCTGAAGGTGCCCATTGCGATGCATTTTGGCTAGCTTGCCCAAACGTTGCATTTGTGATTTACTCGACTCCTTGCCCTTGCCTGGGGTTTTCGATGGATAACCTCCATCACCTTCAATATCTAGCCAAACGCGAAGGTCATACATTCCCTGACGAAACATGCCGTTTTTTCCAAACAGCGAAATTGAAGTACCACCAATGATTGATGTTTCACCAGCGCCAGCGCAATCTAAAATGGTCAACACAAGAATTGCAGTTCTTGGTAAATCTGAAAATAGCATCGGTAGGGATATCCATTCGTTCCAACTCCAGCGTTTGGTAAATGCTTTGTACGATGTCGTTACGGGCAAGCAATATGGCTTTCCCTTGTTGAAAACCTGCAAACGCACTTGAAAGGGCGGGCACGTTTCCGAATATAATCCAGAAAAAGCCAAGATTTTGTTCTCGAGGAGTTTTTCATGGTCAGGTTTCTGTTTTTTGCCCTCTAAAGTTCCACTGTTTTTTTTTTTTTTTGTTTTTTAATTTGCAAAATAAAAGAATTGTTCATGAGAAATGCAACAACTTGGATAATTTGCGTCAACTTACACTTTAATTTGGACACGTTCGTTGAGTGATGAACTGTAGACGTAGCGAAAGTGATCGTCCGGTTGATCCATGTTTTGTTCAGCTTAATACGAGCACTTTAAATTAAATAGAAAATTTTGCATTAAATCTTTTTGATTTTGTTATCAACAAAAAAATGAGAGGCGAAGACAAGCAAAAAAAATTGTCTTTTTTGGCAGTTGTCAATTGTCAATTGTCACAGCTGCTTGTCAAACAAGAAAATTGTTATAAGATCTGTTTGTTTTAGTATTTATTTTTTATATGATGAGTTTACATTGCGTTGGCTAGTGTTACGTTACGCAGTTTTACTTTCTATTGATGTTTTCGTACGAGTATTGGGTTTTTGTTGCTATTTTGAAAAGAAAGCTGTGACGCGCTTGCTTCATTTGGCTCTTGTTTTTGTTTGCATTCCAGTGCAGCCAATAATGCTGATGCTTGATCATTTGGACAAAAGTTTTGTAAGAAACAAGACACATTTTGCGGACGTAATATTGATTGGCGATGTTCATACTGGTCGATTTGTTGAAGCGACAAATCTACCAAAGTGTTCACATTGTTCAACGAATCGACCGCAAATCAATACCGACAAATGGTGTAACAGAGAAGTGAAACAAGAAAACAATCGCATTTATTCGCACGAAGCTTCAACAAATCGACCAATGTGAACTTCGTCATTGAAATGCGATAAATCTGGTTCATATTTGTCGGTTTGAACTAAAACTTCAATTCAAGTAGTAAATGAACAAAATATTCATTACCAGCGAATACTTAGCAGTGCTTGAACCCGAAATTCGATTTGAGTGCACACACTTCATAAAAAAAAGTTACAGCTTCTCTTGATATTTCTATTTTGATCTTTGAGTTGGACTGAGTTACTCGGTATTACCCCGTTAGAGTCACGACTGCTTTTTTAAGTGATCTAAAACGAACTGCACCTTATAACAGTTAAGCAACAAAATAAATATAACAATTGAAACGTCACGTCCCAGCTGCTGTCGAAATTTGTCGTGTTTTTCTTTGCTGCAAAACAAAAACTCAAATAATTTCTCAAAACAATGACCCTAGAATTATCCGAACTTGCTATCAGTGGCCTTAAACATCTAGGCTCGAAAATCAACATTGAAATTAGTCGCAAACTCATTGCCAGCACAGTTAAGTTATCACTTTACGCTGATGCCAGTAAGTGATAGTAAATCCATCCCAGTTGATTGATCAATAATGAGTTATCCTCCCCCCAGATGTACCTCCAAATCCAGAAATATACGCCTCCAATGCAGATTACGCTAAACAAAGTGAATTTGCTGTTGCGACACTGCTGTTTTTAGCTACCAAGTACGGATACGATGGGACCAAGTTGCGCCAGTTACTTGAGAAACATGCTGTAAATGCAACTATTATCGAAGAAATTGCCAAAGCATACGAAACCAATCGCAACGAATTCTTAATGAGACTTCTCCGTACCGGTCATTCATTCCCGCACATAACCGATGTTGAGTGGAAAATTGTGTGTGATGTTAAGTCGGCAATGTCCGATTGCAGTTCCGGTGAGCTTACATTTCATGTAAATCTCGGCAATTATCGAGAGAAGACAGGTGAACGTGAAACAATCGTTGAGTTTGTATGCAACACTGAGGAACTTCAGTCGCTTATCAACAAACTGAAAGAAATCGAACGCCATTGTGCCAAACTGTCATCCGGAGAATCACCAGCAAAATAGCAAAACTCGAAACAAACCAGATTCCGAACACAAAAGGAGTTTATTTCAATTATTAGGAAACCAAGTCAAACAATTTATAATAACATTATAATTTCGAATCGGATGCTTATGTATATGGGATTTTAATTTCAAACAAATGAAAAAATATTTATCTAGCTTTTAGGATATAGTTCGTAGAGGAGGGGTCTTTATTACAGTAGATTTTAAGCCTAAACTTGCTCGTCAATCAGTAACTTTAATAAAGCGAAGTTTGATGGTGCATTCGAGTAGATCGCCCCTGAGAATGCGCTGTCTTTGTCCGAACTAATTATAATACAATTGTTTTGTGAGATGAGCTTCATGCCAATTCCACGGAAACGATCGTCAATTTTGTATAGATTCTTGCCGTTGGACCAGGAATAGAAGGGTTTTCCGCTAAATGGGTTCATAAAATCGGCCCAAAAGCCACGCAATCGTAAACGTGACGTTATCTCTCTGGCAGCGAGAACAAACTGAAAATATAAGAAACAATAGAATAAGTTGTATAAGTTTTTGTTAGCAACTACACAATACTCTTGGAACGTTAGAAAAAAATCTACATTAAAAAATGAGGGAGCTGCGGAGTGAAGCTATGAAACTTACAAGGCTAAGAAAAGGAAAGAAAGCAGACATCAGAACAAAGTAGAAAGTAATCTGAGTTCAAGGGATCTTCGTCAAGTCATAAACAAAAACTTTTAGAGATTTACTCGGATTTTAGGCTGAGACCCTGAAGAAAGTAAGAGTGCTTACTTACTTACTTAGGTGGGCATTCAGTTCAGGGTAAACCTGGGCCTCAACCAACATCCTTCTATAACGACTTCGATTTCGGGCGAGCTCTCCAGTTTCGCACTCCAAGTCGGTTGAGGTCTTCATCCACTTGATTGCGCCACCTAAGACGAGGTTTTCCCCTTCCGCGATTTCCCTGCAATGTGCTTTCGAACACCCGACGGGCCGGAGCGTTTGGGTCCAGCCGCTCTACATGACCCAACCATCGTAGCCTCGCGATGCGTACTCGTCTGGCTATGCCCATGTCGCGGTACAGCTCATACAGCTCGTTGTTGTATCTTCTTCTTCACACATTGTCTTCGCATACGGGACCAAAGATCTTTCGGAGAATTTTTCTTTTGAGACGACCAAGGGTTTCCTCATCCGCTTTCGCTTCCGCGTCGTAAAGCAGGACTGGGATGATTAAGGTCTTATACAAGGTTACCTTGGTTTTTCTGGAGAGGGTTTTGTTTCTCAATTGCCTTCTTAACCCAAAGAAGCAAATGTTGGCAAGAGTTATTCTCCGTTTGATCTCCGCACTGATGTTGTTGTCCGTGTCTACAGCAGATCTTAGGTAGACGAAGTCCTGTACTACGTCGAAGTTATGTCTGTCTATTGTGACGTTATGTCCAATTCGTCGATGCTCTGTGTCCTTGTTTGATGACAACATATACTTCGTTTTGCCCTCATTAACCATCAAACCCATTTTTGCCGCTTCTGTTTCAATACTCGTAAAAGCACCTATGACATCACGCTTTTTTCTTCCCATTACGTCAATATCGTCTGCATAAGCGAGTAATTGTACAGACTTTTGAAAGATTGTTCCTCTGGTGTTGACCTTGAGTTTCTAACAATCTGTTCAAGTATGATGTTGAACTGGATGGGCGTTGTACTATTCGGGTAGGCTCTGACTGGTGCCAACTTGGCGGCGCCCAGATGTTGCAACTTATAGTACACGTCAATTGTGCTTACTATACCTCCTCGATGCTCCGTCCAGAGCTGACCTGCTCAACTAGTAAGTGCGAGTGTTGACAAAGGAATGCGGATAAAAGAATTGTGATCAACACTATAATTGCTCTGCGAACAATGACTGACTGCACGAATCTCAGTGGTGTACGAGAGCTTTTCGCGTGAATGTCCCAGCGGATGAATTCGAATGACAGAATCAACGGTGGACTTCAGCAGTCAAAAAACCAGAATCTTCTGAAGGAGCTACTCCAACATATTTGGATCAAATGTCTTTCAGGGTCTTTCAATACTAAGACAGGGTATTGAAGTAGAGACGGTGGCGAATGAGCTCCTGGTGAGCCAACGGCAGCACTCACACCCCTGCAGCAGGGTACTGACTTTATGTCCAAAGGGATCCAAAAGGACCTGGCCCTCCAGGTTGAGGGTTGTGCGTAGGGTTAACTACCCAACCAGTAAAGCCAATGACATCCAATGCCTTTCGTGTGGAAACCACAGCGTTCGCTAAAAATCCTATAGAATGTGTCGATTTTTTCTGGCGGCAATTTGAAATAATAAATGCGTTTGAAATTGTGTTATGCATGAAGAGATGTTATATACATAACCATAACTCCCCTCGAATTTCAGTTGGAAATTACATTCCAACAAGGATAACAACCAAACCTTAAAAAGGCAGATTAATCAGCTCAGGAAAACGTTGCGGATTGATATGCAGGCTCCAGATTGCCTAGCTTTTGGTACCTTAGCTTATTTCGATTTTGTATTCGACCTTCATATCGTGAATAAAGTCATAACCTGGCTATGGACGAATTTCAGACGGATCAGTTGGCTGCTTAAGGTTGGAAATCGCACCGTTGGCATTGTTGAATTAATAGAGGATGAAAAAACAAACAACACAAAAAGAGAAGTGGTGACAGAGAGTAAGAGCTAAGATTTATCAAAAACACAATTGGCGACCAACAACTAAACAAACTTAGTAAAAACGACAATTCAAACAACTAAAAATCAACACTCACCTTACTGGCTCCTTGTTCAATGTCCCCCTCATACTTTAAAGTCATCAAGCTTAGTTTCTCACTAGATATCACTTCTGGCGCAGGAAAGAGCTCATGAAGGTTTTTCTTTATCAAAGATGGACACTCATCAACACTAAACTGCAGCTTAGCGTCAACCTAGCCAAAATAAACAACAAAAATAAAAATTATATAACTGCCACCAATCAAATGAATGGACTCGTGTCTCGTGTGTCGTGTCTCACAAATGTAAATATTGACTGTAGGTATAAAGCGTCATTACGCGTTTAATTAAATTAAATTAGAATTAGATCTGCGTCGCATCTATAAATAAATAAAAAAAATTATCTACCTTGCTGTTAAAATCAATTAGATTTTCAAGTGGAACTTCTATTGGTATTGTAGTAGACGCACTTTGCCATGCAGGTCCAACTGAATTTGGAAAATAGAATCGATTCCCGCGAGGTGATAAGAGTTCCCAATTCGGACCACATTCACCACCTAAAAAGTCTCCATTCTCTGTGCAAGTTATAAACAAATTTATCGTTGCTATTGCATCACAAAAAACGAAATTACAAAAATATAAATACAAACTAACCTTCAACTCGAACCTTGCTCTTGACTACTTTGAATGCACTTTCGTAATCCTTTGGATCACTTCGTCGGGAATATAATGCCACACTGGACGTGGATAGCAGGTTATTGTGATGTGTTGTGTTCGTCAAAAGTCTCTTCTTGTTGAATCTGTTCAATGTTCTTAGTATGGTATTAGACATAATTTCATTGCTCGAAAGGCAATTTGATTCTAAAACTTTTTGTGTTTAAAATTATTGATAAGTTTTTAACAAAATATGAAGGCTTTAGTTATTATTATTTATTTTCAATTTCCAAAAAAAATTAATACTTTTGTTTTTAAGTTCAAAAAAAGGGAAAATAAATTCTTCTCACTTGAATTTTTCGTCTGGTTGGTGGGAATCAGCTGTTTTGAAATTTTCGCAAAATGAATCTGTCAAAATATGGAATGGTTTGGTAAAGGTACATATTTTCATTCTCTAAAATGAAACGGAAAGGAACGCAAAATGAATTTCAGTTGAAGAAAAGAGAACAGAGTGTTTTTTTGCAGATTCACTTGTTTTTTTTTTTTTAACCTTATTCTGTGCCGAGAGCTATCTGTGATACAAGTATTCAGATGAATATAAAGTTGGGTCAGTGAAATTACTAACACCACTTTATTTTTTTGAAGTCTTAAAATAAAGTGGTGTTTGTGAAGTTAGTTTGAGGACAGACGACTTTAGGTTTGTTCGTTGAAGCCCTAGGGTCGCCCTGGGGTCGCGTTTTTTGAGAAACCTAAAGTCACCCTGAATGTCAAATTGAGTGTTTTTTGAGCCCTAGGGTTCACCTAGATTTTCCATAAACTTGGCCTAGCTTTTTGCTGTGGCGAGTTGAGGGCTGTCAAATGGCATGTATTTTTTTTTAATGACATGGATGTGTGGTGATTTGTGGTTTAGCGTTTTTTGAGGACTTAAAAACCCAGTTTTTTTTTGACAACTCAGGGTTTAATTGTTTAAATGTTTGATCATGTATAAGTTATCTTTGAAATGATGTTAGGGCTTTAATGATCAGTTTATTTTTGATGCAATTAATTAATAAAAATATTTAAAAATTCATATTTTTCCCTACGTTTTGCCAGTTGCTTTCCAGCTTCTTCAGGGATTTATATTTATTTTCTTGAAAAAACATAAATACACAGAGTGATTAGAATTAAGAATACATACATATAAATTGACATTAAAAAATAAATAAATAAATAAATAGGGTGGCGCAACAGAGCGAGGAGCCCCTGGGCCTAGCGCATTTCTCACAACCATGCCTTGTGAGGAAATGGAAGTGGAAATGGAAGGGACCTACAATTTTTTGCCGGTTCCGAAAGGCTAATTTGAGAAAGCGCTTTTCATGGCAATGAATACTAACGGAGGACCTGCCAGTTCCTCGCGAAAGGCGATACCCGTGGAAAAAACATTTTTGCCTGTGTTGGGATTCGAACTCGAACCTCTGGATTAACAGGCGGACATTCTATCCATTACATTAATTAAATTAATTAATAATTAAATTGACATTAATTAGTGTAATTGTTAGATTTTACTATTTCACTTACTTTTTAGGCTGTGTGTGAATTGGGTTAATATTTCTCACCTTGGTTAAATTTTGACATTTGTTTTGCGGTGGATTAAGATGTTAAATTTTTGTTGTGTGAATTGGGTTAAAAGGGATTTTTTGAAACACTATTTTCTCAAAAATTCCTTTATAGTTTAAGAAATTTCCCTGCAAAAGTTCCTCTTTCTCGTTTAATTAAATGTTTTTTTTTATTCAAAATAAAGTTATTTTAAAAATGTAAATTTAATAGGACGTTCCAAAAAGTATTAAAATCTCCATTTTGCTTAATTTCTCTTGTTATTTTACTACTATTTTTATATATTGAAACAATAGTCCTGTATATCGTGAAAATATTTCCCATCACGGATAGTTTGATAATCACTGGTCAACAAAAATTTTCCACCCAAAAGCAAACTATATTTTTTAAAGGTTTTTGGCTCGCTAAACTCAAATCTAGCCTCAGAATTGCTCTGTCACATCACGTTTTCCAGATATGAAGCCTTCAAAATCCAGAAAAATAGGTTTTTGCAATTTTTGAGCCTATGTTTTAACATAAAAAAATGTTAACCCAAAAACAAACCATTGCTTTTCCGATGATTTGCTATCCGCTGAATCCAAATCTGGTCTCAAAATGGCTCTACTACATCAAATAACTGAGATATCTAGCTTCAAAAGTTCTAATACGCGGTCATGCAATATTTTGAAGACTACGTATGTATACGTATAGTCTAGAAAGGAAATTTGAGTCAGAAATCACATTCTTTAAAGATCTTTTGGTGCTGAATTCAAATCCAGTCAGAGATTAACGCTACAACAGCAGGTTTCCAAAAATAAAAAGCATTGATGTCTTGACTTAACTCTGGATATAATCTCAAGACACTGATGTGATAGACCAATTCTGTGAATGAATTTGAATTCAACACATTCAAAACCTTCTAAAATGTGTTTTCTGGCTCAAATTTCCTTTCGAGACTAACGTTATCAAAAAATGCATGACCGCGTATTACAACTTTTGAAGCTAGATCAGTTATTTGATGTAGTAGAGCTCAGTTATTTGATGTAGTAGAGCCATTTTGAGACCAGATTTGGATTCAGCGGATAGCAAATCATCGGAAAAGCAATGGTTTGTTTTTGGGTTAACATTTTTTTATGTTAAAACATAGGCTCAAAAATTGCAAAAACCTATTTTTCTGGATTTTGAAGGCTTCATATCTGGAAAACGTGATGTGACAGAGCAATTCTGAGGCCAGATTTGAGTTTAGCGAGCCAAAAACCTTTAAAATAATATATAGCTTGCTTTTGGCACCAACCAAAAAGTTAAATTTTGTAGACCAGTGTAATGGGTGTATGAGCACTTGTTTTTACAGCACTAACAACAACTTCAAGCAAATGAATTACAATTCAAGAAATATTTTACAATAGTTTTATTGATACTTTTAAAATGTCAACGTGTCGTGAAGTATGTTTAAAAATATAATTTTCTATAATAATTTACGCTTGGTCTTAAAAGAGGATAAGCTACGGTAGAGTTCCAGTAGATGTTGTCCAGCTCAATTCGGTTTTCAATGAGTTTTATTTTTCTTCGGGAGACCCTAAAAAACAACAATTTTATTTTTAATATTATGTACGTATGTTTTTCGATAAAAAAAGGTCAATCTTACATTTATTCTTGTTGTTAAATTTTTCACGTGCCGTCCATACTGCTGACAACTACTTTCTGCTTTGTTTACCGATTGTTCGACAAAAAAAAGTTGTGAATGCAACAAGAATTAGAAACACCTCTCTTCCTTGACAAACGTTTATGATTAAATGGGTTAAAATTTTATGCCCTCTTATTCACCACGCTAGTGTCATATTTTAACCCATTTAACCCAATTCACACACAGCCTTAGGCCGTGTGTGAATTGCGTTAAAATTTGCGTTAAAACTTCTACCACGATTAAAATTTGACGTCTTGTTTGAGGTGGGATCAAATTTAGCCATTTGCTGTGTGAATTGCGTTAAAACAATTATTTTAACCAAGATTTCTGCGTAGGTTAAAAAAATTTCCCTCGATAATTTAATAAATTTCCCTGAACAAAAATTGGTCTTCTTTTTCACGGAAAAATAATTTCAATTACAAAACATATTTTTAAGAAAACAGGGTTAATAAAAAGTCTCTGAAACTGAAAAAATTTTTTTTTTTTATTGTTCTCGATTCTTATGTCATATTTTAAAACAACAATGAAAAATATTCAAAAAAAATTCCCATTTTGATTAATTGATTTATTCGATATAGTAACACTGAAAATTAGTTTTCATGGCTGATATCTTTTATACATTTCAGAAGAAACAAAACAATAAATTCGTATTTGGTTTAGAAAAATGACAAATGTAAAGTATTTTGTATTAATTCTTGTTTTTTTCATCCAGACTTATTCTAATTTCAAGTAGTTTTATTTTTTCTTCTTGAGACCCTAGAAAACAAAAGCATTGAATTTATATAAATTAATTGATTTCTAAGTGACATTTAATGTATGGTTTTCCAGCCTGCCTTCGTTTTTTTCTTGATTCTTATTTCATTGTTTGAATTGAATGCAAAGCAAGAGCAAATTTCTCTATCACTAGAAACGTCAAATTTTAACACACTTTAACCTGCTTCACAGCTCAATAAATTTTAACCCATTTTATTCACCTCATTAGTGTCAAATTTTAACGCGGGTTAAATTTTAACACACATTTTAACGCAATTCACACACGGCCTTAGATTTAAAATTTTGTTTACAGGTTTGATCATAGGGTTGTCAAGAAAACCTAGGTCAACCCTGGGGAAAGTTCAACGAACGGACCTATTGTGTATGTTTGGTTTGCCCTCTTGTATCTTCTCTGTGGTTTATATCAAAGGAAAAACAGTTAGTTGCTACTTGCCAAGCTCAAACGTCTCAGCTCTTCGCAGCCGCAAACCAGCAACTGGCTTTCCTTATGCAATGCACAGGAAATGCGCTTGTTGCTTGTGCACATGAATTATGAAACATGTATTCCTTTAGGGCAGTTAGAATAAGAACGAGAAGAGACGTCAGCTACCGAGATTTCCCAAGATTTGCATGTCGCTGTGACAGACATGCCCGAAATGCCTTCAACATCGTTTCTGTCCTTGTCAAAGCTGCAAAACTTTTTGTTGTGGGGGAGAAAGCCTTTATGTTTCGTTATCTTATTCCGGTTCGTTTTATTTCCAAATTCATTTATGATTTCCCATTTGCACATCTCTAGAATGAACTCGTCAAGAAGACAGCTGATTGCTGACCCTCGCACATTTGTTTTGACTTTTCATTTTAGCAATACAACACAACAAAGTTCTTTTGTTCTCTGCACACGAAATAAATAAAAAAAAGCAAAAAGCATTTAAAAATTGTTTGTGTTCAAATTCATAATCTAAAAATTGTTTGTGTACATATTCAAAGTTTTGTCGTAGTATTTTTTTATTTATTGATAGTTAAACAAAATCGACCAAAATAACGACAATGGAAGATAAAGAGATCTTCCTGTTTTCTCCACTGCAATCATTTGTCAGTCCAACCTTTTGGCACAAACTATCCGAAATAAAAATCGATCTAGATCGATTATCTGACGCTGCGAAGCCGGTTTACGGATTCTATACGAATATCAATTCCAAAGCCTGTCTCCTGGAGGTCGATTACAGTTCGTTTAACACGTAAGTGAAACACGGTGCTAATGATCTGCAATCCACTAAGTCGTCCGTCCATCTGTTCTAGTGTTTTTAATCCTCCAAAAAATTGTTATACTGCAATTGGAACCCTTTTCAACAAAAATACAATTGAAGAGTTTAAGGAAGTTGATAAGAATACTCTCCTCCAAGAAGAAGGGCAAAAACTACTCGATGATATCACAACAGGGAGTAGGGTTCTTGAAAATCCGGGACTCTTGGCTCGGTTTATTATTTTGTCTTTTGCTGTAAGTCTAATGCACTAATTTACTATTAAAGAAATATATGAATCAACTTATTTTCTTTAAGGATCTTAAATCGCACAACTATTACTATTGGTTTGCGTTTCCTTCTCCATTGAAGCCAACTCTACAAGTCATACCAGGCAGAAAACCTTCGCCTTTAGCAAGTGACCCACAGTTAAGTCATATATCTGACTTGATTGAATCGATCCCGGAACAACAAAGAAGCTTTTTCATTATCAAAAAGTCAGTTACCGATCGTCATTTTCAATTAAAGGACCTTATAGATTCAAAGAATGCCAAAGACAATCTCAAAGATCAACCATTGGATGACCTATACTTTTGCTTCGCTGATCCCAGTGAATATGAAAACCCATCGTGGATAATGAGGGTTTATGCTGCATTTTTGCAAATAACTTGGTAAGAGTTTTCATTAAGTTGAAGAGTTTGTTTTTTGCTCATAAAGTTCCACTCTCTTAGCCCACTTCTGGCAGGTAAGGAAATAAATTTCATTGGAATGCGATACAAGTCTGAGTGCAAGTATGACTGCAGTCTCGTTTGGACTGTATATTTACCAAAAAACGAAGACGATGTCTCTGAGATAAAGTTCGTTGGTTGGGAAACAAATAAAAACAACAAAATGGGACCGAGAATGGTCTCAATGAGGGATAGTATGGATCCAGCGAAGTAAGTATTCTGCGTCTTCACTTTGAATTGAAAGTTAGCAATCGAATCAAATTTTCTTTTACAAGACTGGCTGAGAACTCTATAAATTTGAATCTCAAACTGATGAAATGGAGACTTGTACCTGATTTGAATCTTGACATCATGGCTGAAACAAAATGTCTGCTTTTTGGAGCTGGAACACTCGGTTGTGCTGTTGCAAGGAATCTTTTGGTAGAATATCTCGCTTCAAGGTTATTAATTATACTAAATCATGTGTGTGTGTGTGTTTTTTTTTTTAGAGTTGGGGATTTAAGTATATTACGTTGATTGACAATGGAAAAGTAAGTTTCTCAAACCCGGTTCGACAAAATCTCTACACTCACCAAGACGCTGTTAAAGGTAACAAGATGAAGGCTACAACGGCAGCAGAAAGACTGAAAGAAATCAACCCCAATGCAGTAAGTTAAGCTCAAAATCAAAAATCCTTTCCAATCTCGATTTTCGATCCTTTTGTTGTTTTAGGTAACAAAAGGTTATGTTATGCAAATCCCAATGCCTGGTCATACGATTGGTGATTCAATGAAGCAAGGTGCCATAGAAGACTTAGAAAAAATAATTTCTTTGGTGAAGCAACATGATGTTATATTTTTACTGACTGATTCGAGGGAGAGCCGATGGTTGCCGACGATGTTGGGTGCTACTTACAACAAGGTTAGCTTACTGAAATAAGTCTTTAAGGACTTAACATAATAAAGTTTTGTTTTTTAAGATTGTATTGAATGCGGCATTGGGATTCGATAGTTATCTGGTAATGAGACATGGGAATATAAAAACCCAAGGAGATGGGCAGAAGTATGTGGATATAGGAGACTTAAGGTGCATACCTGGATCGGAACTAGGATGTTACTTTTGTAATGACATAACAGCACCAGGAAATGTAAGTTTTATTTTTTATGCATTAAAATTAAAATTAATTTAATAAGGACAGATGTAGGCAGTAAAATACGTCCCATTTCGTCACTAATTAAAGCAGCAAGTGCTTTTTAATCTACAAAACTTTGCTACACTGCATTTGTAGCAAACTGCTTTCAATGTCGTATTTGAATAATTTATCAATTTGCAAAAGGAAAGAATCGAAGAATGCTCATCAAGTGTTTTTGAGGTGGCTACTTTGCATTCAAAATCCAATTAGGGTCAATTCAGTGTACAGATGCTTTTTTAATTTGTTGTAAGCTTTTGAGAATATGGCAGTTTTAAGCGACAAATTATTCAAAACAGTTTAAAAAATTATGATGGAGAATTACGAGTGTTGTCCCGACTGGGTGCCACAGGCTTGGTCTTGTGTCTTAAGTATTCTACTTAATAGCATGGTGGAGATAGGCAAAGCTTTTGTTTGATTTGTTCTTGTTTAAAATTGCGCCAATTGCTTAAGAATTATGAAACTGCGAAATAATCGTTCGAAATATTTTTAAAAGTGCCAATGTGTGTCGATTGAGGCAGAAAATAAAAAATCGCCTTTTTTTACTAATGATTGTTAAGCATGAGGAAAGGTAAACTTTATTAACATTGTAGTGTACTTAAATGGTAAACAGTTCCAATCAACACAAAATATATAAAGTCGGTTGGATACGAGAACACACATTCGTACTGATTCAATTTCGGTTTTCGTTTTTGGTCGAAAAACAGAACAGCCATGATAGTTTCAACATACAATTTAAAAATTGTTCAAATCGAAACCAAAACATATAAAATCATATTTCAATTGTTTCTAAACTAGAACGACATAAAATAAATAACACCGGCCAACAAAAAAAATTTTTTTTGCGCATGGGTCTTACTTAATATATTTTGATTATATAAGCAAATCTTTATAAAAAATTTCGATAACGGAACGAAAATATTTTCTTTTAAGAAGTTAGGGGGGGGGGGGGGGGGGGTTAGGGTTTCAAAGTAAGAAAAAGACTTTTTTGCCAATTTTTTCCTCAAATGTGGATTTAGTAATTTTATTCGGACCTTTCGTACATTATTGAGCATATTTTCGACAACATAGGGTAATTTTTTCAGGCAGAAATATTGAAGCATAAGCCGGTATTAGAGCTTCCCCCAGAACGTTCTTCCCAGAACGAATTTTTTGGTTTACATTGAAACACTTATAAATTTCACAGCAGTCATATGCTGTGAATTTTATTGTTTCTAAGTGAATGCATAACAACATTCTAATATGTACTTAGAAAAATTTTTTGCCATTGGTCTATTTAGTTAGGCTTCAATTTAAAACAGAAATATAATTAGAAAGCCAAAAGTAACAACACAGTTGCCACTTTCGGCTTTCTTTCTATACAAGAAATTTTTTCAAAGTCAGTCCACCAATGTTTGATCTTTTTTTTTTATTGTCCACTTTTTTGAAGACAATTTTGTTTGAATGAATATACAAATTTTTAAATTAATGAAATAACATACTTTCAAAAAGTTATAATTTTTATAAGAAAGAAAAGAAATTTAATGCTTTACAAAAAAGAGTCATTTAATACTTTTTGCTAATGTGCTTATTTCGCGTTATTCGCAATTGAAATTCGAAAAAACAAAAACTTCAATCACGAATAACTTTTGAAGGAAACACTTTTTGAAAAAAGTGCCTTATGAGTTACTAGTCCTGTGGGAGAATTGGGGATGAAATTCATCCCATGCTGATCAGGGACACTGTAGCATTCGAATGGCGAAAGAATATTTGAAATCCGTCCAGTGGCTTATGAGTTACTAGTCCTGTGGGAGAATTCGGGATGAAATTTATCCCGTGCTGATCAGGGACGCTGTAGATTCGAATGAATAACCATTCCCGTAGGAGAATACGGCAGATAATGAATCTCATGCTGATCAGGATTAATATAGCATTCGAATTTTTGAAACTAGGTCAGTAGTTTTTGAGTTACTATTCCCCTGGGAATACCTACGGGATGAATTTAAAAATGAAAATGAATCCCATTTTGATCGGGGATAGTGTAGCATTCCAACGCAGACAAATTTTTCAAATCGGTTGGGTACTTTCAGAGTTGTGAAGGATTTTCTTTTTCTAATGAAAAATATGCGAAATGCCATGCCAGTGCTATGATTTTAAAACGTAAAAATGAAAATTTTCCTATTACACTAGGCGCGCAGAAGTATCAGCAAGGCAGCAAGCATCCAAATTTAGCCAATGCACACTCAGCACGTACACACTCCGTTTAGCTTATGCTCACTTAGTTCATACACTCCAGTCGTGCTTTTTTAAAAATACACTACCTGAACGTGTAGCCTATGCACATATCAATTAAAGAATTTGTACTAGCTATGAATATAGGACGGAGGTGCTTGTGTTGACTATTGAAAAACTACACTACCGACATCGGTATTACAGTCGGTCGGCAATGTAGTCTATCAATAGTCATCGTTCGGTATTACAGTCTGTCGGTAATGTAGTCTGTCAATAGACATCTGTCGGTAGTGTAGCCTGCCAATAGTCATGTCGGTACTAGAGTCTGCTGGTAATGCATTGTGCCAATTGTCATGTCGGTATTACAGTCTGCCGGCAATGCACTCTGTCAATAGCCAAGACAAGAATATCTGTCGGTATAACATTCTGTCGGTAATGCAGTCTGCTAATAGTAAGAGAAACCTCTGTCGGTATTACAGTCTGGTAATACTAGTCGAATAATAGTCATGTCCATACTACATTCTGTCGGTAATGTAGTCTGTCAATCATCATGTCGATATTAATGTCTGTCGGTAGTGCTGTTAATAGTCATGTCGGTAGTGCAGTTAATCAATAGCTAAGACAAGAACCTCAGCCGGCATTATAGTTTGTCGGTAGTGCATCAAATCAATAGCTAAGACAAGAACCTCTGTCGGTAGTGACGTCTAAAGTCTGTCGGTATTATAGTCTTTCAATAGCCAATACAAGCACCTCCGTGTTGATAGGTGACTACAATACCGATGTCAAACGCCTGTTTGTATGCTATATTCAGAGCTAGTACAAATTCTTTAATTGGTAGGTTTCTTTCTGACAACCATGTCTAGTAAATGAATGGAGGGACCTACAATTTTCTGCCAGTTGAGCACAGCAAATCGAGGAAGCGCATTTCATGGCAATGAATTTAGTAACGGAGGAGTTGCCAATTCCTCGCGAAAGGCGATACCGGTGGAAAAACATTTTTACCTCTGCTTGGATTCGAACCACGAACCTCTGAGTTAACAGCAGACATGCTTACTATTACGCAACGGTAACCACTTCAATTTGATGGATGATTTTCGCGGCTGGCCTTTACCGAAAATTATACGAATACTATTTCGATGAAACTCTTTCATGCCCCACAAAAAGTACAGTTTGGTGTGATTGAATGGATAGCATGAGAGTTCGGCACCGTTATTATATTCCGGTCTATACGTTTGAGTAGACTCACTAATCATCCAGTTATAGACCTCTAAAGATAAGACGCCCAGGCATACAGCAAAATACTTTGACTGTCTGATTCTTTGGTCCTTCGGACAACTCAGGGAAAAACTATTAAGCATTCGCAACAGCAAAAAGAGTACACATTACAAGAGAACAAAGGCTGTAACATCAGCATGTAGCAGTTAGTTTTTCAATAGGTTCCAAAAACTCACGTTTGATCAGCGTTTCCATTTTTCTACCTTGAGGCCTTTTTTGAGTGAAGTTTACATAAGCGTTATAGCAATTTAAGCTTTAATCAACTGGTGAAGTTTTCAATGTGTTGAAAGAACATTTTCCTGTGGAAAAAATCTACGCCTTTAAAAAATACATACTTTCAAAATTAACAACTGCAATTTATTAAAAAAAAAAAAAAAACTATGCAATTTCATAACCATAAGCTGAGTATGTTTCAAAACCTGTACACGAAACATCACCCATCTGGACATGGTCCACTCTCGTCACATGCATTCTCAGTCCATTTATACAAGTGATCTTAAAGCCTACTAAATTTTGCAAGCTATTTGGAGTCCTATAGGCAAAGGTACAGAAGGGTCTGCCATCTATGGCAAATAAAAATTCGTGCTCTGTAAATGCTATCGCCAAACTAAACTGTTGATTGAATGTAAAAGGAAAACCTCCGTGTCTTTCTTCAGGGCCGAAGCTGAAAGAAGTATATAAATACGTCATTAGAATGACAACAGACAGATATTGTTGTTCAAATACTCACTCAAAACTTTTGTTCATTGAATTTCGGACAACAACTTTCTGATCAAAGCGAACACTGAAATGTAATTCTTCGCGCTTCGTATCACTTTCCGTGAATTTTACAATGAATTGTCCTTTTTTGTTGTCAAAACATCTTGCTGTTATAACGGTCACGTGTCCGGGACTAAATAATATTGGTATGTCGTTGCTGAATGACTTTCCAAAGTCGGACGCATGTATCGCTGGCCATGGAATGGGAAAAGCCGATCGGTGATCGATTTGCTTAATTGTCTGAATATGATCACGGATCTCAAGTGTTTTAATCGATTCCAAGGGAATACGATATGCGAAAGTACAGAACGGCTTGCTATTGATGGCAATATGAAATTTGTCTTCGGTCGCAAATATGTAAATCATGAAAAAATCTCCGGATACTATTGGATTTCTGGCAGTGTGTTCGTCCAAGTGCATGTTGACCTCCTCTTGACCCCAAGAACCATCTTGTCGGGAATTTCGAACGATGTTGTCTTCACGAAAATAACAAGACAGTCTCAGGCCAATATCACATTCTGGGTTTGTTTGAGTTTTAGAAGTGCACAAGTTGATGTGAAATCTATAAGAATAAAAGAGAAAATATTAGGTACAGATTTCTTAGTCAAAATTTCTTTGTAAGGGCTACCTAAAGTTCCTAGTGACTGTTAGGATAGATAAGAAAAGAGTAAATGTTGTGGGTTCACACGGGGATTAAATAGAAAAAAAGAATTCCCCAAAAACTACTTATACAGATGCACAAGTCAATGTGTGAAACTGATTATTGAACACACCGCTTACTACATTTTTTTTCGGGTATCGCCTTTCGTGACGAATTGGCAAGTCCTCCGATAGTAAAATTCATTGCCATGAAAAGCACTTTTTCAATTAGCCGTTTGGAAATGGTAGAAAATTGAAGGTCCCCTCAACTCCCTCACAGGGCATGGTTGTGAGAAATGCGCTAGGCCCTGGGCTCTTTGCTTTGCAACAAATGATTGTATTCTGATGTGTCAGATGAGAACCGCTGAATTACTGCCTACATATGTCTGAAAACATTCTGGTTTTTTCATTCGAAGACCTGTACAACACGATCTAGTAGTCTGGTCAATGTATACATAAAAATAGTGGTCAAATAAAGAAAATTCCGACAGAGCCAAATTTTCGTAGAGACCTTATGTTTACCACAAAGAATAAAGTGCCAAAAGTCCCCATCAGTCCCATGTGTGCTTAAAGACTTATTCGGGGTCAAAGGTCAAAATTTTAGGTTTTTTGAATTTTTCTCGAAAACGGTAAGTTTTATCGAAAAACACTTTAGGACAGAGTTGTAGATCTTAAAATTCTCTATAAAAATGGTTCTTATTATTTTTTCTCTAAGACCCACTATTTCTCAGATATTGCGCTTGTAAGAATCACGTTCTACATAATATGCGCACATATGCCACGTATATACATATTTAGGTGCTCAACCAAGACAAAATGCATACTCGTGTCTCCTTTTATGTCTACATTGTACTATTCTAAGAAATTATACTCTAAAAAGACCACCGCCCGGTCCCCTGCCGAGTCCCCTCTACTGGAATAACATCTGGCCTTGAATATGTCTTATGTGTATTTATTACAAGCGTCTACTATTGTAGTAAGTGCTGATCAATAAAAAAAAAATGTCACAATTTTGCTTTATTTGTAATAAACTTTTGACTGAATATGAAACTGTTTTGGTCAGTCGTGGAATGCCAACTTTAATCGATTCAAGTGTCGCGAGAAGTAATGAGTTTGCTGATTATTTAAGAAACCAAAAGTTCATAACAATTCACGTGGATTGCAGAAAGTCATATACCCGAATCCCGAAAAACTTCAATCTCTGCATCAAAAAGACAACGTTAGGAAGAACAGGCCAGTACTTCAAAAGTAGGTCCACCCCATACTAGAGCGCGAATAAGTGAATCCACATTTTGTTTAAAAACGCTGTTTGTTTATTTCTTTGTCTCTTCGTATTGACATCCTCTACATACTAGGGAGCGTTTTTATATTCGCGGAATGGGGGATATAGGGTGGAAATAAAATAACCAAATTATTTTTCCTTGTCAATGCAAGACGGATACATTTTTCAGATCTTTCAATTAATTTATTTATACCCTCATAAAAAATGTTTTGTCTTTACCTTCAAAATACGCCGAAACTGCCTCTTTGACTTCATCATCATTGGTAAATTTCTTACCCCGAAGCTCTTTTTTCATTTTTGGGAACAGATAATAATCACTCGGGGCCAGGTCTGGACTGTAGGGTGGGTGATCCAAAATATCGAGGCCCACTTTATTCAGGGCAGCCAACGCAATGCGGATCTTGTGCACAGGCGCGTTGTCGTGCAAAAGCAGCACACCTCCCGTCAATTTCCCCCGTCTTTTCTTTTAAATGGCTTCTTTCAATCGCTCTAATATTGAAGCGTAGTATTCTCCGGTTATAGAAACACCTTTACATATAATCGATAAATAATATTCCTTCCGAGTCCCAAAAGACCGTTGTCATGAGTTTTCCCGCTGACTGTGATACCTTAAACTTTTTGGGAGGTGCTGTGCGTTTTTTGCGCCACTGCATGGAGTCTTGTTTAGACTCAGGCTCATAATGATGAACCCAACTTTCTTCTCCAGAAACAGTTCGGCTCAATACACGTTCCTTGTCTTCATTACAGAGGTCCAAAAATGCACGTGAACACTCTACGCGCTGTTGTTTTTCTCCGTATTTCACTACTCCCGATTGTGTTGCTTTGTTGACGATAGCTCGAAGACAAATTGTCTAAAAACAATGAAACCTCGTATTCATACTAAGAGTAGCTGAACTCGTTACGACTATAATGAGCATAGTCACCCCCCTCTAACACCCTCATTCCGCGAATATAAAAACGCTCCCTCGTAAGTATAGGATGTGCTTATGCCTTTTCTCATTATTTGGGTTCCCGAAGAGTTGAGGGTCAGTTGAGAACGCCAATCACCGGGAAGAGCAAAGGTCCGCTAAACTAGAGAAGAGCTTTCTTTTTTTCTTGGAAATATCTGGCCATAGGTTTCTGGAAACTCTGCATGTTTCTTGAGATGACCTCCATTTTTTAGAAGGTTTTGTTGGGTTTTGATTTTATCTCGTTCTAGTGACTTGATAACTTGATAACAGTATTGACCGGATTTTGGCTAGCTTATCCGCCAATTCGTTACCAGTTATGGCACGATGCCCTGGAACCCAAATTAAATAAGCAGTATTCGTTATTAATGCTACAGTTTTCTACTTATTTGGATTTTGTGACAATAAAGAAGAAAATAAAGAAGAGATAGCTTTAATGAGCGCCTGGCTGTCTATGAGGATGTCAGTATTTTAGTTGATCAATTTTTCGGCTTCACAGATAGAATTTCTGATTGAAAGATACAGCAAAAGTGGAGGATCTTTATTGATCCTTTTATGGGCATATAATCTGAGAAGGGATTCGGGTATATGATTTTCTGCAATCCATGTGAATTGTAATGGACTTTTGGCTTCTTAAATAATCAGCAAACTCATTACTTCTCGCGACACTTGAATCGATTAAAGTTGGCATTCCACGACTGACCAAAACAGTTTCATATTCAGTCAAAAGTTTATTACAAATAAAGCAAAATTGTGACATTTTTTTTTATTGATCAGCACAACTACAATAGTAGACGCTTGTAATAAATACACATAGACATATTCAAGGCCAGATGTTATTCCAGTAGAGGGGACTCGACAGGGGACCGGGCGGTGGTCTTTTTAGAGTATAATTTCTTAGAATAGTATAATGTAGACATAAAAGGAGACACGAGTATGCATTTTGTCTTGGTTGAGCACCTAAATATGTATATACGTGGCATATGTGCGCATATTATGTAGAACGTGATTCTTACAAGCGCAATATCTGGGAAATAGTGGGTCTTAGAGAAAAAATAATAAGAACCATTTTTATAGAGAATTTTAAGATCTACAACTCTGTCCTAAAGTGTTTTTCGATAAAACTTACCGTTTTCGAGAAAAATTCAAAAAACCTAAAATTTTGACCTTTGACCACGAATAAGTCTTTAAGCACACATGGGACTGATGGGGACTTTTGGCACTTTATTCTTTGTGGTAAACCTAAGGTCTCTACGAAAATTTGGCTCTGTCGGAATTTTCTTTATTTCAATTGTATAAATTGACCGGACTACTAGATTATCATTTCGTTCTGTTTAGTGAACGCTGCCAAATTTATCTATTTTCAACTTAACATGAAATGTAGTATATTTATTAGTAGACCGCTTTTTAGCTTATTTTTACTATTGGAAGATTATAAATTAACTGATTTTTAGCTAAACGCGTGTCCAGTCTTTGATTTAATATTGATATTGAATGAAAATTATCAAACCACAAATGGCCTCATGCAGTAATGTGCATTCGCTGTTTACCGCTCGCAATCTTTACAAAAAATTGGTGCGTTTGGACGACGTTGGGAAATATTGAAAACTTATTTTTAAAGTGCGTGCTGTGTAGAACATTGTGTTTTTTACAAAAAAGTTTTCGCAATAATGTCGATAAAATATCAATTGCCCACTTCAGAGTTGCGAAAAAACTAACTGATATTGATATTTATTTAACTAGTATTTTATTATCCCTCCCATAGTACCGACTTTCTTACTAATGGCTAACACGATTTCATATTATAAAAGTTCTAGGTTGATTAAGAAAGATTGCATATCAACATTTGAAAAATTTATTTTTTTGTTTGGAATTTTCATTAATTTTTTTAAAAAACATTTGCTTTTTCTTTGATTTATATCAAATTTTTTGTCAATACATCTTTTAGCAAATGTACTTGAATTTTTAAAAAACGGCTCTAACGATTTAAGTCAAATTTTTAGGGTTGATATGTATTAAAACCCATTCGCTGCCAAGACGAGTATAGGTACTCGTCCTACTTTGAATATTTTTTAACATGCAGGATTTTGAATTAGCAATTTTTGCCACAGTCATAATATGTATAAATATGTAAAAAATGCAATGGGAGTGACTATAGATAAATTTAGGCTTGGCAGCGAATGCTGCCAAAAAATGGCGTTTTTAGATTTTCGCTCGAAACCTTTGGAATATTTAAAAAACAATATTTGCCGTGATTCAATTCAATTCTCATAATCAGTGTATAGTTGGCAACCCTTTACCAACAAATATGTTAAGAGCGAAGACTAAAATCTTTTACTCCGCCATAAGATTTTGGTATTGTACTTAGCACACAATCGCAAATTCGTGCGACCCAGTCGTGTCTCTTTTTTCGTTATCTTTGCCTTGGCCTCTGCCGGTGTAACATTGTAGACTTTGTGGCACGATTTCTCAGCTTCAGAACCTTGAAACATGAAAACAATCATATATTTGTACTATTTATTAATCCGACTTCTTAAAAGTTTTTAAAATTTAACAAAATGGTAGCGATCTGAAAAAAAGGAGTTTGTTGTTTCGAATATTAGCAAATAAAATTCGATTTTTTGAAACCGCAAAGGCTTGGGGTCAAAATTCTGCTTTCCAAAATTCTGCTTATCAAAATTTTGCCAATTATAAAGAAAAAGAAGGTTTGGAAAATGTTAAAAAGCGCGCGCTTTTCGCTTTTCCAAACCTTCTTTTTTTTTATAATTGTCAGAATATTGATAATAATTGCAAACTCTTACTTTCTTGTCGCTCTCCTACTTTGTTTTTGTTCTTCTGCAAATAAAAAAGAATATGAATAAAGGAGAATTTTTCATTTCAAGAAAGCCAGAATTTTGAAAAGCAGAATTTTGACCCGCTCCCACCGCGAAGCTAGACGACCCCCTTAAAGTCAAACTCGGCTAAGTTAGATAGCATTTTTTATGATAGTACTCCAACGCATTTTGTAAAAAAAATTTCAAATCATAAAACCAGTACCAGTGTAAAACCAATATCAAAATGCTTTTCTTGACAGTGTAATTATTTTTGGAAGACAGCCTGCCAATTTCTCGATCGATCAGACTCAAACTCGGACTCAGTTTCATATGCAAAGAAATGAGTTCACTCTCTACAGCGATTGCTTGAACCCATAAAATCGTAATCATTTAAATACTTTGTAAAGTTCTATAGGACAAAACAAGAACTGATTAAGGATGGAATTGGATCTTGCTTTACTCGAAATTTGTATTGCAAAATCGGAAAACGTTACTTTATTTTTCCGAAACATCTTTCTATTATTACTCTTTCTTTTGTAAGAACAGCATTAAGTTTACATTCGGTATGTTTACTTGTTTGTTGGGTCAAAAACCAAGGCGTTATGCCATATTCTTCATCGTCCAGTAATATTGCTGAAGAATTATTAGTCATATGATTAAACAAGACACTATTTTTCAGTCGTGGACTGATCTTGGCCAGCAAACTTCAATACTTGTAAGTTTTTCTTCCGCGTTGCAAGTAGCCTCTACATTTATTGAATAATATCCCTTGCCGTTGACGTACTCCTCGTGGTAGTAGAGTGGTTTCCTTACGCATATGTGTTAAATCCAGAGCACCAATGGCGTAAAGAAACTCATACTTACTGCTCCATAAACCTTGCGCTTCTTCTATATCTTCAGAAGCATGTGGCAATATGATCCAGTCTGTTGCACGGCTTGCAATTTTATCACCTAGATATCTTTGATTGATTGACACTAATGTTTTCACCAACACCGCTTTGAAATCCAGGATCTCCTACTCATCCTCATTTTTTCTTGATGAGTCAAAGCACCACCGCATGTTTCCAGGGTTGGGCCCAAAAACTCATCTGTCAATAATTGCACACCTGTTTCACTAAATCTTTACAATTTTCGAAAATCTTCATCAAGTTGGACATTTTCTATTTTATAAATACGATTTGCAACAAAATTATTCAGAAACTCGGCCATTTCGATAATTGTTCATCAACTGAGTTAGAGAAAACCCATCCTTAAAAATTCGTGACATCGATCTCATGCAATCGAGCGTTTTCTCATCTTTTTGCATATCAAAACTATAACTTTTTCACATAGACCTTTCGTCGTGAGATCGGCCTCAACACTTTGATCTCACAGCTTGAGATCGATCTTGGTCTTTAAATTTTTTTTGTATAGAAAAGAAAGTTCTTAGAAAAGTAAGTGAACAGCTCTAACTCTCTTTTTGCATATTATGACACATTGATTTGAATCGTTGCGATTTTTAGTGCATTTCTTTGGATGTAAGAAAGTTTTTGGTTTGTTGTGAAGTACTTAAGACTTAAGATAACAAAAAAGTGAAACAATTTAAAGGCCTTCGAAGGGCAAGGCACCAAATAAATTTGACAAAATTCCTCGAATAAGTTCCGAATGCTACCGTACAATCATTTACTCACGAAAGTCATGCTAAACATCACATTCAGCAGTTGTAAGCTATGTATACGGATAATTTCGCATAAATTTCTACACGGCGCGGCGGCGGCGGCGAGCGCAAACACTGCTATACTCTCTAGTTTGAACTTTCAAGTGTAACAAGCGAATGCTTAAAACTTTTTTAATGCTCTCAAAAAATTATTGAACACATTTTGTTTTGGCATCTTTCTCATGAAACTAGAAAAGGCCACATTGGAAAACTTCTGTTCTTAAATTTATATCTATAGCTTAACCATATATTTTATCCAACAAACTTTTGTTGTGTAAATATTACTAATTGCTACAAGCTAGTTTTTCTTTTGAAGAAATTAATCAAACGAAGATCAGCTGTTTATACTCATTCTCTGACACTAGATATATTAGCTCACTTTTAATGACTCCATAAATTCAATTTTTTGTTTTAGTAAATTTGCTACTTTTTTGAACCATTTTAAACACCACTTTTACACGGTGTCACTTTATCTATCAATGTCGAAGGCATTTTATCGAATGTGAAGTGAACTACAATCGGACGCATTAACATTCAGAAGCTCTTGCTTTTGCTACAAATAATTTTCCATCACGAATTTATAGTTATTTATTTATGGTTGTTTATCGACAGTCGGAACTATAATTGCCACCCTAAAAAGCTTGAATGTAATAAATTATTGTTCGTATTTCACTCTTTTCGCACAAAAAAAAAAAAGATAATTTAACTTCACAGTTATTATTGTCTCACCTCGCAGCTCCATCAATAGTCTTTGCGACAATTACCAGTGCATGCCCAAACTCCAAATGATGAGCTAAATTACCAGTGAACTCAGTTAGCATATTTTTTTTTATTAAAAACAAATGAAAATTAAGTAACACTTATTTGTGGGGGATGTAACAACGTGCTTTATACGAAGCTAACCACTTTGTTTAAATTAAAACACATTCAAGTGTATACTAACTATACCTTGGGTGGAATGTCTGGGAAAATCGGTATTTACCTTAAACGGCTGGCAATAATGAAATGTTATCAATTTTGGAAACAAAATTCACCTGAATTTATCTAATCTCACGAGGGCAGTTGTTTTTGTATTATCTTTTTGAGAATAGTTGTAGTTGTGAGACAATTCCGATCGACACACTGAATTTTTGTCATAGAATTTCTATGCGAGCTTACAAGTTATGTCAGAGTCAAGAGCATAAAGTTCGTTTTGCTGTTGTCTGTGAACTGTGTGAACTGAAAAGTCAGAGAGAGGAGACTATAAATGTTTTAAACAGTTTTCTTACGTCAGACTTAAGCTTTCAAATGATTGATCACAAGTTACCTGGTATTAGGTCAATTAAGAAATATACGAAATGTTTGAAGGAAGTTTTTCGTTAATGGGGCATTGTTTTTGTTTCTAAAACCAACAGTTGGATTTACTTTTTATATACATATACATAAGTACATATTCTGATACCAAATACTGAAAAGCTTTTTTTATATAGTTGCTAAAAGAGAGCTTGCTTTCGTCAAGAGGTCTATCTAGCTGTGTTCGAGTTACCTGGGAACAAAACGAAAATAGACTTAATGTTTTTGACAACTCTCTCGT
Source organism: Melanostoma mellinum (assembly GCA_914767635.1). Classification (NCBI taxonomy): domain Eukaryota; kingdom Metazoa; phylum Arthropoda; class Insecta; order Diptera; family Syrphidae; genus Melanostoma; species Melanostoma mellinum. Next base: position 170,680,312 of record OU612059.1, on the reverse strand, counting down.
ATTATGGTAACCGTTTGGAGAAATTTCCGATCGGAGAAAAGTTTCGACTGTAAGATTAACCGAATGGATGAATGAAAATTGACGTTAAATAATGCATTTCTTTTGCTAAAAGAACAAAACATTGAAAACATACAAAAACAATAAATTCATTACTCATTGTTTATATTTTGAACACTCATTTTAAATTTTTTTCCAATAATCACATCTTCTTAATTTTTCGAACAATTTTTCATTTTTGATTTCCTGTCGGATATCGGGACAGATCGGAATAAAAAAAATTCAAATTTGGCATATCTTTTGGCAGTCCATTGGCCAAAAATTGAAAAAAAAAAAAGAAAATACTCTTGAGTTTATGACGCGTCGGTATTCTGTTGAGAACTAAAAATGAAAAGCCTCAAAGGCTCTTCGATGATAGTATTAACACTTTGACTAAAAATAAATAAATGGGGTGGGGTAACAGAACGAGGAGCCCCTGGGCATAGCGCATTTCTCACAACCATGCTTTGTGAGGGAATGGAGGAGACCTACAATTATCTGCCGGTTCCGAACGTCTAATCGAGAAAGCGCTCTTCATGGCAATGAATACTAACGGAGGACTTGCCAATTCCTCGCGAAAGGCGATACCCATGGAAAAAACATTTTTGCCTCTGTTGGGATTCGAACCACGAACCTCTGGATTAACAGGCAGACGTGCTACCCATTGCGCCACGGGTACTACTTTAACATTTAACTTAACACTTTGACTGCCAAGTCATTTTAACACTTTGGTTTATGCCAGGCCAAAGTATTTTTTTCCGGTTTTCTGTACCTAAGTGTCTAAAAGGCCTTTACCACTTTTTTCGTCATATCTGTGTAATTCTTGTGTGCCGCACGTTTTGGTATTGTCGCACAAAAAAGTATGGGGAACTATGAGGTGTCGCACGAACACGTATGACACGGCAGTTAGAGTGTTAAACAATGCGTTTTTGAACAGCTTAAAATAATAAAATACAATACATCATCTGGTGTAGAATAGTATTACATATGATGTAGAATACAGAGCACCGGCTCAATTAATACTGTCGTGCTCAAAAGAGAGATCCGAAGAAAGGCAATATTATACGCAGTTCCCACACGATCGCGACCAAAAAAAAAATGAATGGCAAAAAAATCCTGGAGACCGATTATGGCATTTGAGTCGTTTTGAATTCGATATCTACTTCTCGTCTCGCCTCGACTTGCACAATTATCAAGTACTAGGCTGTCATATTTTATAGATTTTTAAACAAAATGTTTGTGTTTTTTAAGTAATCACCCCTATCACAGGCCCCGTCGCGTCGGTCGGTCGTAGCATTTTCGGACTACGAATGTCAAATAGAATTGACTAAAAACATATTCGTAATGAATGCTTGGCAACAGATATTTGTAAATTGTTAGTAACTCCGCTAAAAAATATCGCAGTGGAATGTGATATGCTTATAGACAATTAAAACTCGCCATAGAATTCTATAACTCGGCAAATATAGAACGAAGGAGAAGAAAACGAAAACATAAATACCAAATCTCTAATTTGCTAAAACCGATTCGCCTCGAAAAGAATAAGTGGGAACCTGGTACTTATAATTTCGGTACACCATCAAAAAGGTGTTCTCAAAGTTCAATAATTCGAAACCGGGAAGCTTGTGAACTATATCAAAGCTGCGTACCCACAGGCGAATCAGAAGTGGGGAGCAGACAAGTGGAAGAGCTATGATCTGTTTAGATCATGCTCAATTAAAAAAAAAAAACTTAAAACTATAAGCAAATAGAGAATGATTAATTTTCCCAAGCAATTAGCTACCGGTGGCGTGATGGAGAGCATGTTTGTGATACGCGGTACGCGGGAGGTTCGTGGTTCGAATTCCAAGGTATCACCTTTCGCTAGGAATTGGCAGGTCCTCCGATGGTAAATACATTGTCATGAAAAGCGCCTTCTCGATTAGCCGTTCGGAATAGGCAGAAAAATTTTAGCTCCCCTTCATTGCCTCACAAGGCATGGTTGTGAGAAATGCACTAGGCCCCGGAGCACCCCGCTCTGTTGCGCCACCCTATTCATTTTTTTATTTATTATTCAATGTATAATATCTTTTATTGATTTTTACTCATAAAATTGCGAATAAACTACACAAATCTTTTACTACAAAGAAAACAAAATAAAAAGGTAAACAGTTTTTTGTTTCATGTTTTTAGGAATCAGAATTCGTTTCATAGGAAATGTTTTAAGAGTGGAGAATCATTCAATATTTTAAAGAAAAGAGATATCTTTACATGCCTCTTGTTGATATAATTTTCTCCACTACTTATTTATTTTATCTTTTTATCTTTTAATTACAGTCTTTAAAGGATCGAACACTTGACCAACAGTGCACTGTAACTCGTCCAGGAGTATCCAATATTGCAGCTAGTTACGCTGTAGAGCTACTTGTTTCCATCCTCCAACATCCCGATAGAGACTCAGCTCCAGCTTATTATTGTGCTAGTGGCAATTCATCGGAAAAAGTACCTGAAGGGCTATTAGGAATCCTCCCTCATTCTGTACGTGGGATGCTTTTCAACTATGAAAATATTCTTCCTGCCACAAAGAAGTTTACGCAGTGCATTGCATGCTCAGAGGTAAGAAAGTTCTACATGAATAAGTATTTTATGTTTCAACAATGGACAGACTAAGTTTTTTGTTAAGTAGGTCAACAACTTACTCTGTTAAATATCTTATGAACGTCTACGGCAAACCTTCCCAGCTTTCAAAAATATTTTTTTAATGCTTAAAGCTAATTATTTCTGTGAATCCGTCTAGTTACCGTTATATATCAAAATTTGTTTAATTAAATTACAACCTACAATCATTGCGTCAAAGTGGTTTCCTTTAAAACGCTAAAAAACAGTCAAAAACCTTGTTTTTTTTTTGTTTTATTGGCTTTTGGGGTCTTCTATTTTGAAATAAAATTTTCTCCAGGAAAAGTTTGCTTCTTTTGACCTTGCCCTTACCTACTCTGTTAGTTTCAATCGCAATGTTGAAAAATCCTTGAATTAAAAAAAAAAAAAAAAAAAAAATTAACTAAATGCAACACCAATTCCTGTTAAATTTTTACATTCTCCTTTTTTTTAGAAAATTGTAAGTGAATTCCAAGCAGACGGCATTGAGTTCTTGTTAAAGGCGTTCGAAACGACAAAATATCTTGAAGATTTAACCGGGATCTCCGAGCTGATGAACATAGACTCTAGTGTAAATCGATTGATTTCATCGCCTCGTCCCTGAATTATATTCATTAATTCTCCATTTTTTCCATTTCAGATAATTGAATGTGATGACTCGGATTTTGAACTCTCTGATGAATAAACTAACGGACATCGGACAATGCATTTATGTTTCTATATATATTACAAGACATTTTTAATTAATGAACAAAGGTCAACAATATATTCTCTTATACCTTAACCCCCACTCCTCCTCGCTCAAGTAAAAGAAAGTAATAAATAAGAGTTAACAATACTTACATTTTTTCTTTCTTGACTTAATCCTGACCTAAATTCTGGATGGAAAATCATCAGATGCTAGTTCTCCCTCAAAATGGCATGTTATGCAACGAACCGAAATGACTTTGTGCCACTTTCATTGAATGGATTGCCATCATCCCTTCTCAACGAACCAACAAGCTTGATAATATCCCATCCACACATTAATCTATTTGTGAAGTAGAAAAATAAAATTGACGACGAAAAATTGAACCTCAGCAATGTGCGGCTGCGAAAGATTCATATGAATAGTTTCTTTTTATCAGGACCGAAAATACCCTGCGGGTTGAACATCATAGAACCTCACAAAAGTGCTCCAACTTTTTCAGTTCCTTTATGCAAGCCGTAGCCTGCTTGTTCTCAGTGTTTGCTTGTGTGGGTATAAAAATAAGCTGCATACGGCTGACGGTGTGGGAGGAGCGATTCCCATTAAGGAGATGATTGAAAATGCATCAAGTACAACCCGTCCGTCGGTCGCTCACCACATTCAACAAAGGATTCAGAGGAGCAGCGGAAATGGCGGAATATTTTTGTTGGATGGATGGATTTCCTCTGCGAAGCTTTCGAGTTTAGGTGGTGCAGTGTATTCTTCGCTCTTTAGTCAACGGCATTAATGTACATACAAAGGAAGCAGTGTTTCAGGTTGACGCGTATTTGCTAGCTATGACGAAGATTGCAGCAATTCAATTTCATTTGAAAGCAAACTTGGTCTGAGTTGTGATGTGATGATGATTTGTACGTCAATTGGGTGTGGTTGGTGTGAGCTGGATTCAGCGTTGGAAGAAGTTGTTGCTGCACCTAAAATTTGGCTATGAACACGTATTTTGAATTGTTTTTAGCTTGAAGTTGGGAATTGTCAGACAGCCGCAGGGTATTGGGAATTTGGAAGATGTAGTCTAACTCTGCTAGTTAAGGAATCAAATTAATATTGCAGCATTGAAAACAAAGAAGCGTTTGACATTATGTCAATCATCTTTATGGACAGTACCTGTGGTTGTGCGGGGAATGATTGTGCAATTTTGACAGAATCAGAGAGATGTGAAAATTAGAATTTCGCGGTTAGATTCAGGATTGTCTCCTATCTAAGAGAATATCGGCAGGCAAATGGACCAAACAAATGGGCAATAATTGTTTTGGGAGAATGAAAACATAATTGGAAAATGGAATGACTCTGCAATGCTAGGATACATAGAAAAACATTTTTTTTAAATTAAGACTATCTTAAAAAAGATTATGAAGTCACCTTACAAGAGCTATGCTCGCGAAGTATCAAATTTAAAAAAAATAAAATGTGCTTCGCTTAAGCCTGAGTCCTTCCTTTCATGCCAAGAAGAAAATTGATTATTAGTAATATAATACCAGCCCAGTTTTTCATTAGGCGACCAGAAATATTAGCAGGTCTCTGGTCTAGCAAGTTTGTCTACACACTACACCCCACATGCATAGTAAAAGTATTCGTCTGTGTTGGTTCATGCTTTCAACAAAACGAAACAAGAAAGCAAAAATCTATTTCAATGAGCATTTCTGGGACTTGATACCAGGCGATCAGAAAACACAGCAGCAGTAGGTATGCTTATATTTCTGTGGTATTAGCAAGCAATATAGCGCCAAAAGTCGATTTTCTTGTTTTCCTTTGCCATACATTCGTAGAAAAACAATAACAAGATGAAAGTGTTTGCTAGAGATGTGTGACAAGTATGGCTCATGAGGGCAAATAGTGATGTGCACCTCAAAATGAGGCTCTGTTTGTCAGCAGTTATTTAAATTCTTTTGCTTTTCTTCTATTATATGAAACAAATTGTGTATAAATACAAACTAACAGCTACCGTAATGATAGTTTTTATTCAATCGAAATAATCGAGTTTCTTTTTTGTATTTCATGCAGTGCAGGGTGTACAGTGTTTTAAATCGCAGGTGTCTCTTTCTTTCCCCGTACGTAAATTATATATTTCGATAATTATTTTGCTCTAAATTCAAATCCATCACCAGAAAAGGGGCAATGAGAAAACGCAGCGTTAATAAATATATGTAACATAAAAGTTTAATGAACATTAATTTTAGTGGTTTTTTTTTCAATTTTAATAATTCCTTTGTATTCTGTTTTTGAAAATTAATATTGAAAATAGACCAAAGAAACTTGGCTAGCCATTTCTTAAAATAAAATAATAAAACATATCGACGTTCCTTTGAAGTTGAAAAAGTGAATTTTGCACATCACTATTTCCTTAGCCACAAGTCACACAGCCTCGCACACTCTAGCAAATGCCGCTCATCTTGTCTTGTTTTTTTTTTACGAACATGGGAGGTAAAGAAAACAAGAGAACATTATTTGGCGCTTGAATGTTTGAGTGCTAATGGCACAGCATAGTAGGTATACTTACTCCTGCTGATTTTGCTGCTTGCCTGGTAGCAAGTACCAGAAATGCCCAGTGAAAAATTTAATTTTGTTGTTTCTTGAAAGAATAAACAACACAGACGAGAATTTTGACGTTGTTGGTAGTGTGTAAGCGCAATCACACAAATGTACTATCAGTGCCTGCTGGCATTTATGGTGGGCAAGTGAAATATGGTGATGAATCAAATGTCAATTTTATTGTGAGTTTTGCGGTTAGGTTCAGAATTTTCAACAATAAAAAAATTAATTAAATTAAAAAAGATAATAATAATTTTACTTCAGTCGCTGCGAAGTTTTGGGCCTACTACCAAATGTGAATTATTTTCTTGATCGCTGATAACGTAGATTTTGGCAATAAATGGTTCTTTTACCCAAACCCATCGTTGAACTTACCTTATTTGTGGCAAAATTGGCATTTGTTTCAAAATTTACATTTCTTTCTTAAAACTGTGTGAGCTTCTGTTTTATTTTAGACAAATGAACTACAAAAAATAAAGACAAATTAAATTATCTGAAGAATTAAATCATTTCGTCCTTTTATTTATTGAAAACAGTTTTAAAGCTCACTGCCGCGCCGTCAAAAACCTAAAACTCAGATCAGGAAAAAGAAAATCGATTAGCTCAGGACAATTTAGATTTTTCATTACTTACCCAGAATTATCAGCAAGTCTCTGGACTGTCTATTGTCTAATAATGACTAGATGTACACATGGACGCCTTTCTTGAAAACAAAAAAGGCAAAATTCTATTTTATTTGAATTTTCTATTTTTGCTACCACACGACTAGAACTAGAAACCACAGCAGCAGCAGGTATACTAATGTAAGCGCCAAATAATGTTTTTCTGTTTTCTTTTACCTTACATTCGGAGAGAACAAATACGAGGCGGGGCTAACTGCACTTGGTAGTGATGTGTAACAAGTATGACTCATGAGGAACGAATAGTGATGTGCTTTTAAAGGCCAAACTGTGATGCGTTAAATAATTTTTCACTGTATACTTCCAAATATTTTGTGGCACAATGAATGCGTTTTATTTTTGGAAACTGTTTTTAAGGCCTTTTTTGTATTCTCAAGCTGTATTTTAAAAAATGTAAGTATAAATTTTGATTGATAGCTTTCAATAGAAAGGTAAGCAATAAAGTTGTTTTATTGACTGCAAAGATCCTACTTTTTAATGTTATCATCTACGTTCACTTCTGCCGTATAACTATGAGCTTTCCTTTTCTTTGTCTGTTTGAAAGTCTTAAAAATAATTAAGTTCTTTTGGCTAGCTTGAACCGAGCAAGCAAAAATACCGCATTGAAAAGTAAACAATAGTTAAAATAAGCAAAAATTTTTATTTTTTAAACAAAACTCTCTCACCGAATTTGCCTTCAAATAAACGAAATAACATCATAAACCTAACAATAACAACGTGTGGGCTCGTACCTTGCAGGATTCATTTCTAGTTAAGTTTTTTTTTCAACGCTTGAGATTGAGCTTGAAAACTGCAGTTTGCACTTGCACAGTTACAGTAGTACAGTTTTTTAACAGACAGAATTTAAAAAAATCCTTGAACAATGATTTTTAAAAATGCCAAACTAGACACATCGATATTCCATTGAAGTTTGAAAAGAAGGAACCATTTGGCAATACGCAGTCTTACTTTAAATTGCACATCCCTATTAAATTTGTCACAAGTTACACATACATACTCGCACACATTTATATCAAGTCCAGCCTATCTTGTTTCTGTTTTTGTACGGATATGGAGGTGAAAGAAAACTAGAAAATAACATTTGGCGCTCGATTGCTACCGCCACAGAAATTTGGGTATACCTTCTGCTGCTGTTTTTGCTGATCGCCTGGTATTTAGTTGGCTCGGACACACTGAGTGTAATGGAATCTCGTCAGCCCACATTCTTTTTGTTTTATTTTGAAAAAAATTGTCTTCGTATATAGAGTGCGCCTGCTTTTGCGAAAAAAAGACTGCTGACTTAGGCTGGTGTATGAAATTAATTGTTTCATTCTTTTCTTTGCATCAAGCCAAAGACCCGCTCAGACTTACAGATTTTTCTGTTTATTTATTTCTCATTTTATTTATTTATGTATTTATACATTTTGTAAACAACGTTCATTTTATGATGAATAATAAATTAACTTTTTGAATTGATTAACAAATGACTTACATGCGGATCTTTTGAAAATAAATCGGTTAGAGCTCATCAGACTTAAGCCAAGCGTTGCTTAACTTAGAGCAAGCTCATTTGTTCACGCTTATAAACGCTCTTCATCTTCATTAATGCAAGAGTTTTAGAAAATTACTTAAAATCAACCATCTTCTTACAAAAGTGATTTTGCTATTAGAAGAGGTCCGGTCAACTTGCAGTTTTTGTCATAACCTCCTTGTGCATAAGTATGTCATTGACAAATGTGAAAATTAAACAAAGATTAAATTGCAGTGAAACTTAAATTTCAAGTAAGACAAACAACAGAAAAAATATGTATGTTACTTTTAAAAAAAATGCAATTTTTTAAAGGATGCATTGTAAAAAATAACTTTCTAAAATATTTTTTCACCGAGAAGAAAGTTTGCTCTTATTACATTTTCTGCATACCTTCACAAGTTCTGCACATTCTCAGTGAAGTTTTAAGAACATACATATCTCCAATTTTTTCCTAAAACTCATACTGTCCCTCGTCTCACCCAGCACTCTCGTCTTTTTAGAGTACTTAACTGCCTCGCACTTACCTCTCGGATTATGTGATGTCGGGTATTTCCTATAAGTAAGGCTCAGTTCCTGGAAAGTACTTAAAAAAAGGACGATATTATTTCTGTGCCTCAAGAGCCTGGTTGAAGACTAAAATGCTGTTGTGAATGTTGTTTACAAAAGTTTTATTCAATTTTTTTAAAAACATTTATGTTTTCAAAAGCTTTAAAGTATACTTATTATGCAACACGGGTATTAATTTAATCACAAGAATAATGTTGCAAAAATTTCAAGTCGATCAAATGTGATGACGTTATGAATATTTTCATTCCTGTTCGATCTGAGCTGCTGTTACCTTTCCACTTAAAAGCACGTTTTTCCCACAACTCACATTTTCATAGTCGGGGCCCTCTCATAACTTAAAAACTACTGTACCGATCCTTTTAAAACTTTGAGCACTATTTCTGTACATAATTTACGATGTAACGCCTTCGCTTCAAAGAGTTCCGAAAAGTAAAAAAAAAAAATTAAATTAAAAAAAAACCCTTCCAGCGTTACCTGGGAACAAGTTTACCTAACGAAATAACTTTGGATTTTTGATTTCGGATGTTCCAGGATAGAGTTATGAGGGAACCGCAACTCTACGTTTTCGAGATAAAGAAATTATCAAATTTTTACAATGTACACAGTATTCTTTAATTCTTTAAATACTTTAATTTAAAGTAGCATTGATTTTAATATAATAGACTAGCTGACCCGACCGGCGTAGCTCAGGCGCCCTACGTTAATAGAATTGAGTAAGTTTAGTTAAGTAAATTCCAAGTTTTCATTCTAGTGGGAGAATAGGGATGAAATATAGTTTATGTTACTCAGGAACAGTTAAACACTCTAACAATGACATAGTTTTTTGGAATCGGCCCAGTACTGTAAAAGTAAAATATGTGGTTTTTGAATTCCCGTTCCCGTTCCTGTTGGAAAGTAGTGATGAAATATAGTTTAGATTGGTCAGGGCAATGAAGCATTCTAACAGTGAAAGAATTTTTAAAATCGGTTCAGTACCTTCCAGTTTCCTGGTTATTTCGCTATTCCCGTTTCCGAAAGAATATGGGAAGGAAATCTAGTCTTCAATGCTCAGGAGCAATGAAGCACTGGATTATTGTAAAAGTAACACTTTAAATTAAAAAAAAATTTAAATCTTTATTCTTACCAGTCAAAAATCAAAAGAGTTCTTAAAAACAAACCATCCAATAATCTTACTATTTTTTGTTATTTAACTAGCTGAGCCGCCTGGCGTTGCTCGGGTCTGAAGTCTGTCTCTGCGCTGAGTTACTGAGGGAATATGTGGCATCCCAGTGCCGAAAGAATTTTTGAAATCTGTCCAGTAGTTTCTAGGTTTCCTGAGGGAATCTTCCGTTTCCGTGGAAATATGTGAATGAAATATGAGTTTATGTCACTGAGGGATAATGTAACATCCTAGAGTTGAAAAAAATTTTGGAATCTGGCAAGTGACTTAAATGTTCCCGTTCTCGTTCCTGTTTCTGTTTCCGCGGGATTATAGGGATGAAATAAAAGCTTTTAAACCTTCCCTAGACCTACACGAACATTTCAAGATAAAGATAAGATAAATCCGTTCAGCCGTTCTCGAGTTTTAGCCAGAATAACGAACAGCAACTGCAACTGCAGCGCCATCTGCCGCCCTGATTTGTGAATCTGAACCACTCAAACGCTTACAGAAAAATTCATTTAGGAGGAGTTCAATGACATACACACGAACAGCAGAATTATATATATAAAGAAGATAGAATTTCAATTCTAACAGTTAAACTCTGCTGTTTAAAAACTTCCAAAATTAGTGGTTTCTAATATTTCTTATTTTAATAGTCACTAAACTTACTATAGCATTTTAAGTAAAATAAAGTTGTGGTTACTATTGAGAGTGGAGTTTGGGTTTCAGCATAAAAAAAAAACTTTTTTGTAATTTTTTTTTCGAGAATGGATTGTTCAAACAACACTTTAAAGCTGCCATGTAATAATAGGTAACTCTTGGACCAAAATATGAAAATATTCATAACGCTGTGAACTTACTCCGATCGACTTGACAGTTTTGACACAATATTCTTGAGATATTATACATTCATAATATACGAGTATATGCCCTTATTTAGACATCAATCTTTTGATGTCGCACACAAAACGACAATAAAATAAATTATTTATCTAAAATAATTTAATTCTCCAAAAAAGATGAAGGTTGTGAAGCAAGATGTGGTTTTCAGATGTTAGAAAAACATGGTTGCAAACAGTTTTTTTTCTGTTTTACTTTTTTCCGGCTTCAGGTGTTGTACGATTTGCTATTTTAACACTCTTTTTTCCCACTCACACGCTGCTTGTTTTATGGTAATTCAACTCATGGTTCCGCAATACCGCATATTTTCAAGAACGTGCATGCAACAAGATTTAACATTCAATTGGATGCAAGGATGCAAAAATACATAAATTTTAGACTTCGTCATTTGAGAGTCTAGGTTTAATTTTTTTTAAATTAAATCACTTGTCAATGCACCTTATAAGCTACCTATACGACTGAGATCTTATGTCCCAATTGAAATAAAAATAGAGAATGTGTAATATTCACATTTCTCTCCATTAAATTGTGGAATCAAGAAACGCATCCAACAAGAAACAAGTTAAAATATATTTGATAAAAAACGATTATCACGATAAGTCCTTGCAACATCAACAATGCATCTTTCTATATAGAATAGTGAAAAAGTAAGCTCACAACATTTAAGGGAAATTCTTCTAACATATATCGCTTTTTCCATGTTAAAAGTAAATTTGGCATTTTCCCCCTTAAACATTCATTTACAGAATTTCCCACATACAAATACTGGTATATTCTAGAAACACCCACGCTGCGCTGCGCTAGTAATAAGGGATGGACTTAAAGGAGAAAAATAATCCCAAACCGTTTCATGAGGGGAATAGCGGCGAATAGATGAGAAGTATCTCACTTTATTATTTTTTCCGCCAGACAGCAGCACAACTGTCTCTTTAAATTACCGGTGTATTTCATTTTCTAGCCCAGTTTCCGTTGAAGCACTGCACCATCAGGGTTACCTCGAATTAGCTTTCCGCATGGTCTTCAGTGTGGATATGTATCTATTTATAAAAGCTACTACCAGCTCAATACTGTTCGCTCATAAAGACGACTTTAGCCCTTCATCCTCTACGTTTATTGTTTTTCTCACGCGCCCACGTTCAAAGTATGGTCGGAAAAGTGGAATACAAGAAACCTGGCCTCCCATTTTTATTGTTTTTTTTTCTTTTTTGGTCAAAAACACACCGTTATATAATACAGAGAAAGATACGTTCTGCCACCATACATTACAATTCCTTCGTAGTTCGTAGTGTTGTGGAATGGAATATGCTCTCTCCTCCTCAACTTCTTCACCAGGTTTTTTGTTTCTTTCGTAGGAAAGCAAAACAAAAGCAGAAAAAAAGAAAACACCATAGAAAAACAAATAAAGGGCTCATATAGTCGCACACCTTGCTGGGTCTTTTAGCTCCTTATTCGAAATTAATTAGACAAAAGGACAGATTTAGTTTTGAGATAAAGTATAAATATTTGAATGTTTACCCCGAAGTCAGCCGGTGTTGGAAGAGATATGTACATATGTGTTGCACGCTCGGTTTAAAATATGCAAGTTGAATTGCATGTCGTTGATGCAAAAGACTGAAATCTTTTGTTTGAATTTATGTGACATTTATAGGTTAACAATAAATTTATGTTGCTCAGACTAATTAAATGGTGAAACCTACAAAGTCTGAACAATACGTAGAAATTGAACAAACACATGTATTTGTAGATAGCTTTGTTGATGTAGTCTTGTTGGCGGTGATTGTTGCTGCTGCAATCAGAATCAGGTCAACTAATGCGACCAAAACAATCTGTGCTTCTTTCCTTGTGAAGGTTTTGTGAAGTTGAAAATGACGAAAACGAAAAAAAAGTAATTGTTTCAGAGCATATACTGTATATGCTCTGAAACAATTACTTTCAAATTCTTGTACTTAGAAGGGAAATAAACTGTTTTTTTTTAAGGATCTTCTGTGGTACAACTGATGTTTGGAATTTAACTGGCCAACTTGGGTAAAAACTGCTCTTGACATTTCTTGGATAGGTTTGAAAACAGGAAATAAAATCAGCCTTTTCGGTTGTTTTGTCAAAAGATCTTAAAATGGAAACGTAGATGTGAAGTATGATACAGGATCATTTTACACGGTACATACGTAAAAATTCAAACAACCCCAACCCTCCGACTTCCCTTCTCACACTCCACACAAAACCACAATTCTAACCAGGAAGCAAATTGCTGTTTTCTTCTTGGATTTGTTGTTTTCTATTTATTTTTTGTTTTTTTCCTAACACAAAATTATCTACACGAAAAATTGTCTTTGGTAAGAAAATGTATGTCCTCATTTCATCTGCAGACTTTTTTACATATACGGTGTAATGTTGTTTGGCTGCTTGGCATAATATTCATATATTTTATTTACCCAGTGTCCCCATTTGGAACACAACCTTTCTTTCATTAGTAAAAGACGGTATATTTCACCCTAACGTCTACCGCTTTGTTGTCTTTATTTTTGTTATTATGATTATTTTTTCTAATATTCCCGCACTTCTTTCTGCTTCATTTAAAAAAAGCATCTGAAGTTGGCTGAGTATGCAGCGTTATCCCACAAGAGGACGACCTCATTTTGAAAAAAATTATGAGTATGTAAATCATTGGAAGGATTTTCAAAACCACCAGTGGCATAAGATGGAAACTTTTATCGGGATCAGATTACAAATGAGTATGCATTAAAGCTTCTGTGTTGTCCTTGGGTTTAGTGGGATGACGATAGAATCATTTTAGAGTAGCACCTCTTATTTAAAGGAGAGTGATAAAATTGAAAAAGGCCTGGAAGCAACGTTGTTTCTGTTTTTATGCATATTTTTTTTTTTTTTCTTTTAAATGAAAGTAACAATCAATGATTGTGTCCAGAGCAGAAGGAAATCAAACAAGTTTCCCATTTACTTGAGTTGAGAAACAGTTTTGAGAGCTATAATATGAGCATTAAAAGAATAGACAGCCCCGCGAAGCAATTTGAAGTTCAAACTCAAGAAAGTCCTGAGCTTAAAAATTGAGGGGTAAGTCTTTTTTTTAGTGTGTAGTATCTGGGCGGTTGGGTTTCGATAGTGATGTTCTGTAATAAAGTTGGATGTATTTATGTATCTAGAATGAAAATGTTACATCTTATGAATTTAAGGCAGCGATGAACTTCAAGCAAATTGCATCGCCAATGAATTACTGTATTATATTACCAGCTTTACTAGCGACTTTCACCTGCGTATTTTTCATTCCCATGTTAATACGGAGATGAAATGTATGGTTATTTGATGATTCCAACAAACATATAAAAATACAAATTATTTCACTTTAAATATAAAAATGAATTTATATTATACGAGGGTAGGTCAATAAGCCCGTGACTTATTGACCTTTGAGAATACGTTGAAAAATGAAATGATTTTTATACATTCAAAAAGTCAGGGGCTTATTGACCCACCCTCGTATGTAAATTAATATAAATTACTGATATTACAGTCGCTGTAAGAGGTGGAATTTTGATTGGCAGAGTAACAATGGTTTATTAATCGACAATCAAATCAAAGTATGAGCTTAAGCAAACGGTCTGTCTGAAGTGGGGAACTTTTAAGCAAGACCTCTTTTGTAAATTTTTATTTTGTTTAATCACTACTTTGAGTACTCAGACCAAAATACTGGTCCATTGTACTGCCAGCACACCTTCTTTACTAAAGCTTTCCAGTTCGTATAGAAGAGCTGAGAGACCCTGCCATGATAGAGCCTAAGTTACCATACCAGCTTTCACCACGTTTTTTGACCATTATTTGTAACCTGGTTTAGAGAAAATACAGAAAATGAAATGTTCTGACATGGAGAAAACTTGTTTTTTCTAAAAGGTAATAGCGACAATTCTGTAGCTTTTTTATGCTTATGTGTTTGCATCCAATGTAGCCATGCCTTCTACGGTTGTGCTCTTGATATTCAAGAGGACTTTAAGTGAATTCCAAGCCAGATTTAGAAAAGGATACACTACATTAGAAAACTTTTTTCCCTCACCTGTTTCGATCGTTCATACCATAACAAAAGTAAAAAACTATACGCCTTCTTCATTGATTTCAGGGCTGCCTTCGACTTAATTGATCGTAAAGCTCTGTTCTATAAGCTAAGCTGCTTAGGTATATCAACCAAAATGATGGCAATGCTAAGGGGGTTGTTTGAAAATAACTTAACGGCAATATGGGATAGAAAGTATCAGACTGGTTTTCATCGACTTCAGAACACGTCAAATTATATGATTCTCTTGGAAACAGGAGCTGGACCGATATTCATTTTCATGCTTAAATTGCACTTCCAGTACATTGCAAAGGTAATGGCACTCCCAAGTCATCGGCTCCCAAATGTTATCGCTCCCAAATGTTACTTGCGGAAAGAACTCAAGTTTTCGAAGAATGGACCCCCTTTGGTCTGGCACATGGCCTTCGATTACTAGAGATAGATTCCGAAACCTGGAAAAATGTTTTCCCACCGTTATTCGAGAAAATAGAAGAGCAAATTTTTGTTAATTTCGCGGAGTCAGCACGCCAAAGTGACTCCCGAGTTCTATACAAAGAACTACAATTAGATATGGGTTCTAACAATTATTCCAAAGACCAAATCCCGATTAAGTTTATATCCCTTATCTTTAAGACTAGAGGAGGAATGCTTCGTTTAAATTACCAACCACATGGCGCAAACGAACAAACCCAATGCAACTTATGTAACCTTCAGGCAACCGAAGATATTTTCCATTTTTAGGGCATTCTAGGAATTTACCCTATATTAAAATCGATCAGCCGCTTTTATCTAAAGCACGGGTCACACACGGCTGCTTGCCAGCCGCTTCTTGCCAGCGGCTGGCAGTAGCAGAAGTAGTGATGTGCCAAACCGTAAAATTTACAAACCGGGTTAACCCGAGTTGGATTTTGATTAACCCGAGTTGTAACTCGAGTTGGCTAACTCGGTTTACAAAAATAATATTTGCGCTTTTTCCTTCAATACTATGTTCTGAAAAATAGAAACAAACCAATTTTTCAATCAAAACAAACGGATTTAGTCAAAATGCATTTATAAAAAAAAAAACCAAAAGCAATAAGCGTTCCTACTAATTAATAACACAGGAAAGAACCGAACCCACTTGACTCGGGATATTTTACAGAAATTTAATTCCTAACTCGAGTGGCAATATGTACCCAAAACATTCAAACCGTCTACCTATCAACAGACGACAATGAAAAAACCGAACCGCAGTCCAACTCGGTTTGACTTGACTCGGGATAAATTAATTCCTAACTCGAGTTGCAGTATTTATCCAAAACATTCAAACCGTCTACCTATCAACAGACGACAATGAAAAAACCGAACCGCAGTCCAATGTCCAACTCGGGATAAATTAATTCCTAACTCGAGTTGCGGTATGTATCCATTGTAGCTATACGGGAAATTAATTTATCCCGAGTCAAGTCAAACCGAGTTGGACTGCGGTTCGGTTTTTTCATTTACCTCGTTTCCACTTAGAATTGAATCACACTTCAATTCGAATTAGTGCCAGTGTATACCTAGATCGAATTGAAATAGGATTACCCGATCCGATACAGCTCTTGTAGCTGGATCGATTCAAAATAGTGTGTTGTATACCTATATTACTCGATTCAGTGGGTAAGTAGATACCTGCATCGAAATCTGAATCATAATCCGATCCGATTACCCGATTCTAAGTGGAAACGAGGTAATTGTGGTTGAAAAAACCGAACCGCAGTCCAACTCGGTTTGACTTGACTCGGGATAAATTATTTCCTAACTCGAGTTGCAGTATGTATCCATTGTAGCTATACGGGAAATTAATTTATCCCGAGTCAAGTCAAACCGAGTTGGACTGCGGTTCGGTTTTTTCATTGTCGTCTGTTGATAGGTAGACGGTTTGAATGTTTTGGATACATACTGCAATCTGCAACTCGAGTTAGGAATTAGTTTTCTGTAAAATATCCCGAGTCAAGTTTAACAGATGTGTGTGTTTCTGTATGCCTGCGCAAAAAACTCACTTGATGCTTTTATGCTTTACATACTGCTACCAGTCGACTATCGACTTTATATGTGTAAGTGCATTGTGTTTGGCAAAGACCGCAACTAAAGGAGGGTAGTTTTGATTGTGTTCAAGTGAACTCGGTCTGCTTGCATTAATTTCATTTTAATTATTTGGTTGACGGTTCGGTTTTTTCTTCGGTTTGCCAACTCGGTTCGAAAAAATGTAAACCGAGTCAACTCGGTTTGGGCTCAACTCGGTTTGACTCGGTTTATGAAACCGAGTTGACACATCACTAAGCAGAAGCAGGCAGCGGCTGGCAGCCCGGTCACACACAGCTGCAGAAAACCATACAAAAATTTGTTTTTGAATATTATTTCTAATTTTTAAGCCTATTTATTATATGTGACACAAATTTCGAATGAATAAATACATGGAAAGCATTAGCCAAATTCGTCACTTCAACTCTAAGCTACTAAAGCCAAGTAATGAACGAAGCATTCTAATCAACAGCAAAATTACATACAGAATTCACAATTGCAGTTTTAACAATCTGAATAATTTGAATTTATAACGGGTGATTTTTTAGCTGGTTTGGTTTTGGCAACACTGGTTTTGACAGCTGACGTGTGTTTAGTACCTTGTGTCACTGTCAAACAGCTTCAGTTTGGTTTGCAATTTAACCATGGATCGTCTTACAAATGAACAACGCTTGCAAATTATTGAATTTTACTATCAAAATTTGTGCTCGGTTCGAAATGTTCAACGCGAAACAATGGCGCAATTGCGAGGCGAGTTTGGTGAACAGTTAATTTCACGTTTCGGGCCGGTCAATTGGCCGCCTAGATCGTGCGATTTGACACCATCAGACTATTTTTTGTGGGGGTATGTCAAGGCTAATGTCTATAGGGACAGGCCCGCTTCGATTGACGCACTGGAAGCCAACATCCATGCATTCATTCGTGAGATACCGGCCGATATGTGTGAAAGAGTATGCCAAAATTGGACTCAGCGGATGGGCTACCTGAGACGCAGCCGCGGTCAAAATTTGCATGAAATTATCTTTAAACATTAAATTGCAAGGTGAATTTTTTGTGTTTTTTTTAAAAAAAAGTTCTAAACCTCTTAAAAAATCACCCGTTATAAAGCTTTGCAAATTATATGTTTAACTTTCTTTTTAAGGTTGACGGTAAAAGCCAACGCTATAATTAGTGATATCACAAAATAATTATAATTGTAACTATGCTCATCAATTTAAAAAATATTGCTACATAAAGTCACTATTACTACTTACTACTTACTACGTAGTTACTACTACTATAGGTTCAACCGTCAATGGAGCATTCATAATGCAAACCAAACGCTAGGTCATGGCCTGAGATGCTTCGAAAGTTAATCAGCTATCTCGTTTTCAGTAATGCCACGCTGCCTTTAAACACAAATCAATTCCAAAAAATTTTAATAGATCACTTTCGAAGAAGTTAGAGGGTTAAGCAATTTTTCTTAATATTGGCACAATTTCACTTTCAAAAGTCGCCAAGTTTTTAACATTGGAAACAACACCTAGGCTACTGGAGCAAGAAAAACATAAATTTCCACCTTATTTTCCTCAAATAAACATTCTCAGCTCGGACTTGAAAAAAAGCCGTTCTCGATGGGCGACAGATCAAACATATGCCAGTTGCTATACTGTGCCTTCCGAATTTACTTTACTTCATTTTTTTAACGTTCCCTTTTGCTTTACTTTATTTTCTTTATTAGGTACGTACAGAGAAGCAGAATTCATTCTCAAACTCAGCCTCTCAAACACATTAACACTTTCTCTATAAGGTACAAAACGGCGTTAAGAACGATAGGTGACAGTTCAATAGTTGAATCGATCGATCCTCTTGAATATCGTCGAAACACTCTTTTATCGCAACTCTAGCTCTAGTGAAATAACCAGTTTCTTTCCTCCCTTGAAACAATTTAGCTGCAGCACCCGCCTAACTAGGAATGCTTATCAGTTTTAACTCTAACCCAACTCCGAAAGTGGAATACTTTGGCAGGCTCTGTTTTTTGCCTGCATTACGATTCAGAAAAGTTCAAAAACAAGTATTTAAAAACTTTCCTGTTTTCCTAAATACTTGCAATGTGGTTATTAAGTTTAGTTGGTTTTATTAAATCATAAGTTTTTTTTTCAAAATTTAACAAAAACAAATGGACTTGGCTTTTGCCGTCTGCCAGATTGACAATTTTAAAAAGAACTAATAAAAACTAAAAAAAGTATTTAATTTAGAATTTCAGAAACTTCCGGTCATAATTCTTTGCCTGTATGCAAGAGCGATTTTGGAAAATAAAAACAGTTTCTTCATATCGACTTGGTTCAACACATTAAAGCAATCTTCATCCGTTAGAAAACTTTTTCCAAAGACATGCAATCTTGTTTCCTGTAGTATAGGGCATTTTCCGGTAAAGTGCAGGACATCTTCTCGTTCTTTCAAATTACACAATTCGCAAAGGCATGGTAAATCATCTCTGTGTGGCACATAATTTAGGCTCAAAAGTTCTCCTCTCAACCTTATCATCATGGATATTTCTTGTACGCTGTTGTTGTCATGAAAATAGTTTTTCTCTCCCAAATTATGATCTAAACGGGTGTAAATAGACCTAAAAACTGATGATTCAGCATCTTGCCTGTATTTAGATGCATATAGCTCATCCACCTTCTGTATCAGCCTATATCTCGTTTTTCCAGTTGTCTTTATTTCCTAGACTTAAGTCCATGGCCATGTCGCACTCCTGTGCCAGATCTAACCATTCCGCGTACCAACTTGTTCCATCCGCAATATTTTTTAGAGCTGCTTTTTTTGGTAGACGCTCATAAGACATTTTTATCACTTTTAAGATATAGTCTACCTGCAGTTTTAAGGTCTTAATAAACAGAGGTGAAAATCCCGTTTCGACCATGAGTAAAGACAGTAGTCACTTGCAATGTGTTTCATAACATTATAAGGGTCTTATCATAACCCCCTGATGTGCAAGATAAATTAAAAATGTTCTGTTTTACCAAACTCCACCTCTAAATAAACTCATCTAATTTATCATACCGAATCGACATAATTGAGAATAATTGAGTTATTTGACTTCTCCAGAAGCTCCCGCATTTTTAAAAATGACAATTTATTTCATTTTTATCCATTGTCGAACCGCGCACCGCCTGCAGCATAAATTTAAACTTCAATTTAAACCGAATTGAGTCTTAAATTTGCTACCGCACACCACAACCAATTGTTTTGAACAACAGCAAAAAAAAAAAAATCGACTTTTCCATCTTTGCACGCACACAAATGCCTCTACAAGGATATATATTTTACAGCAGAACATATTATTTGCCCCCAGAAGCCTAAGAAAAGCTAAAAACAAACGAAAATAAGCAAAAAAAAACAACAACAATAAAAAATGAAGAGACTGCATGGTGTCCTTGTGGGGGCTTTGTTTCCTTTTCTTGAAACATTTTGTTTTTTTTTTTATTATTATTTTCTTATGTGTTCTGTTAGTTAAATACGTAACAATGACAATGCACACACATAGACACACCCAATGCCACATTCGAATTAACAAATGCGTAACGTCTATGCAAATTTTCTTTTTGCATACCAAACAAAGGGTGAAACAAGGAATACCTATACATATTTCTCTAATGAAGTGCAATGCAGAAATGAAAGGTTCCACATACGCCCCAGTGAACTTTGTAGAATACGGAATTTGACATGAATTTGTTTTTTTTTTTTTGTTGTTGTTGTTGTTACTTACTTGTTTGTTGCACATTTATGATGAATGATGGGTATTGTGAATTTTAAATACACTCACTCAATCCACATGGAATATGGCCCAGAAAAATATCGAGTGTGTCAAGCGATGCTTGCGGTCCATTAATCAAAGCAAAAAATGAAATGTTCGTTCAAGAGATGGTTGGTAGGAGATTGGTAAGTACATTGTGCCTGTGTCCTTGAAAGAAACTTTAATCATGACATATTTTATTATTCGTCACAGGGACAAAGCTGTCATCATCATCATCATCAGTTTTATAGTCATTCATTGAAATTATTTTTCTCTCTTTGGGAATGATGAAGACGAGAAAGTGTAAGTCTTGTTTGTGTTTTAATGGACTTTCGGGACTGTTGCAGCTGGTGATTTCAGTAGAGTACATTCACTTCTAGTATTGCAAAGTTTTGTCTTGGGTCGTGCAAGATATTCTCCTATTAAGTCTTTTGAAAATAAACTTTGGAGAAACTTATTAAATAGGAATGTTGCGTTTGGAACTGACTAAATAGAGTTTGGTATGTTTGTATAAAATGTAAAATACATATGCTAATTTAACAAGGCCACTTACTCACTTTAAGAATAATGACATTTTTCTTCATATGCACTAAGTCCATGAATACTTTATGAACTTTTGCAAAGACCAAGTTAATGTTGTTTTTTGGTACGGTTTCAACTGGTAGTAATAGATGGACAGATGAACTAAGGAGTTCTGTGAACAATTCAACATTGTGCGACTAGACTTGGTTCACAATTAGTTGGATAGACTTGGTCTGATGGATGTTCAATGGTCGGATATAGTTTGCTTATCAGATTTATCGTCAGATTTCATTCTAAAACAAAACTTTCAGCAATATTTGAAAACCATCCAACAAGTCGGACAAAGGTTTCTCTTGTGGGTTCACACTATCCAACATTGGTGAGATCAAAGTCGGGACTGATTTTGTTAATTTGCTAGATAGTGAAATAAAGTTCATCGATGTTCGTGTATGCGACAGTTTTGATGTCATAGCTATTTCGAATGTTCGCACACTATTTTACTATGATTACTCTGAGATAGAACTAAGGTTTTGTTAGTGCGATTGATTCAAACAACAAAAGATCGTTTAAAATTGTTCAAAAAAGGGATTTTGTTTTTATTGCAATTTTCAAAAGTATGTAAAGGGACCGCCAAATAACTTTTGTTTTGAAAATGCTATAAAAAAAAAACTACTGAATATTTTCTCAAAGTTTTTATTTGAAAGTACAATTCTTCTGGTTAATAATGGCTGGCCATGCCTACACGATCGGTCCAATTTTTAAGCACATTATCGATTGTGTGCAGCTGTACTTTACCAATGGCTTCACGAATATTGTACTTTAAAGCGTCAACTGTCTCTGGCTTGTCGGCGTAGCACTTATCTTTTACGGCACCCCACAAATAATAGTCCAACGGTGTCAAAACGCAGCTCCGAGTTAGCCAGACGACATCAGCTCTGCGGCTGATAATGCGATCTTCAAAAACAGGACGCAAAACATAGAGTGTAGCTTCGGCTGTGTGGCACGTAGCGCCGTCCTGTTGAAACCAAAAGTTGCCAATATCCTGCTCTTCAATTTGTGTGCCCCAAATGCGACAGTCTTGCTGGTTTATATACCCGACAAGATCAAAATGAGCTTCATCTGAAAAGATGATTTTTTAGGCAAAATCGGCTTCTTCTCTAAGGCGATCGCAGGCCCACTTGGTGAAGTCAAAACGCATTGGATTCGTTCAGCGGAAGGATATAACTAATTAACTGCCACATCAGACATGAGCTTAGTTTTACCATTCACGAAATAAGCAGTAATTGAAAAAAAAACGTTAGATGGCGGATCCTTTAATTACATTAATATATAAATTTCATAAAGATCAGAGCAGTCTAAATCTACTTTTGGGTGACTTTTACGTGCCTACCTTAGTCCTCTAATACAACGATTTTTCTTTAAAGAAAATTCTTAATCTTGTTGAATCAGATCTCCGAAACTACTAAACCGAACTATACCAAAATTTCACATGCTCTTTAGCGCATATCGTACAAATTTTGAGTGTAACTATTTTTTTTGTTGAAAAAAAAAAAAGATAAAAAAACGTCTTTCTTTGTCTTAATTTTTTTTGGAAAATGGGTGCTATTTTGTCATTACGCTATAGGTATAGCCATTAAGAACATACTGTAAAATGTTGGCAAGTTCAGATCATTCATTACAGATATTTCTTCAGTAGCCTATACCAATCTTTTTTTTGGCCAGACAATTCTTTTATGTACAAAAACTCAGTAAAATAAATATAACAAATTTATTATATTCATATTCACCATTTATACCGGTCAAATAGTTCTTGAAAAAATACTTTTTTAGCCCGTCCAAAGAGGGTAGACCACTTAAAATAATAGAGTTGGAGTATTTTGGTGTTAGCTTGGTTTTACTGTCTGAGCAGCAATATCGAACCAAGTTTGCTTAAAACTTATCCATTGCTGCTTTAAAATGTGTTTTTAAAAACTGCATTCTGACAAAGGTTTTTAACACAAAAAAATTTAGTTCGTTGGTATGATAATAATAGACATTTAAACTAACTTGGAAGAAATTCTAATGTATGTGTACAGAGCTCAACACGAGTTGGTTGTCTCTATATCAACAAAGATGAATCCAACTATGATAAAGAACGTTACGATAGATACGTTTCTGAAATACATACATAGATTCTATCAGAATGAAAAATTTTGGTCATTTTTATAAATTTACAATTTACAATTGAGGCCAGCAATTTCGTTAAAAAAGTGTTAGATTTGAAACCATAGATGCATTTGCTCGTATTCGAACTTTGCAAATGTAGCATGAATGATGAATGATAATATATTATATGTATAGCGTTGGATAAAACAATCAACACAATAGTGTGAAAAGATTTTGTGATTTTTATTTCGTAAAATATTTGTAACGGCTGGTGTACCTCAAGCGAATCATTTAGGCCTCCTTCTATTTAAGGGGCACAACTGTCTGGAACTTTTTGATGTGAAACATCTGTCCGTGGTGAAACGTCACTACGATAAATTTAAAGTTGTTTTAGCCTTATGGGAAGCGTCAAAAGTTTCTAGATTGCTTTAAAACTGATAGGAATTAAATATATCGCAGTAGGTGAATTCGAGCACCCCGTTTATATTACGGCCTCGTACGTTAAGTCTGAGCCCAGAAAACCTGTAAAACTGTTGAAATTGAACATTTCATGAAAATAGAAGGCTTACTGTACGGTCATGGCATAACGAACTGAATCCTATTAAGCATAAATTACTGTAAACGAGCAAAAACTTTAAGCGCGTTTTTCTCCCAACGAACGCATTATTTTATTATTATTATTTTTTTTTATTTATATTTTTATTATTATTCGCCGTGCAACATAACTCAAAACTAATGAACCAATATACTTGAAATATTCCACAAATATTTGTCTAATTCTATTTTCCATTACATGAACCTAAAAT
Source organism: Melanostoma mellinum (assembly GCA_914767635.1). NCBI lineage: Eukaryota > Metazoa > Arthropoda > Insecta > Diptera > Syrphidae > Melanostoma > Melanostoma mellinum. The sequence goes on along the minus strand of OU612059.1, from coordinate 170,656,210 downwards.
TTGTAATTGATCGTTATAGAAAACATTATTTTCAAAAAAAGGGGTTTTTACTTTTTTTAAATTATATTTTTTCATTATTTGTTTTTGTCAAAGTTAGGTTCATACAAAGCACAACAAAATATTTTAATGATTAAAATTTTACCCGTCGATTTCAGATCACTCCTGAATCTGGGCGTCACAATCTCGAGGGGTCAATTTTGGAGGCCTGCAGAGCGGCCATTTTATTTTTCTTCTTTTCTCGAAAAAATAGTAGTGATAGCTTATAATGTTTGAAAAAAATATGTACTTTTTCTAAATTCAATAAATGCTACAAATTTAAAAAAAAAAAACAAGCCGTCTAAACAGTTGAAAGGGACCTTAAATGCTTATTTAGCTAGTTTTAAATTCATTTTTTATTTTTTATCACTTATAACTACTTACTTGCTAACAAAAATGTTTAAACTAGCTTACATAATAACTAACATAATAACTAAATGATTATTAATGGCTTGCCCTGTTACTGACAAAGTGTAGATACCTTTATAATGCTGACGATTAAAAACAGTTTGTAATGTGAACAATATTCTTAATGCACTTTTATTGCAGCAATACTTGGCCAACTTCTTAGCGTGGTGGAGCAGAACGTAATGATGCTAAATGTGAATAGATACAATCTCGTTTTCTTAAAAAGATAAAACGAGGTACATTTTGACTTAACCATTGATAGGCAACAGTGAACTAAAGCTCATGTAGTAATAGACTTCCATTAAAACTTACAAAAAAAATTATTTTAAGTACCATATCCATATTGGCAAGTCCTCCGTTAGTATGCATTGCGATGAAAAGCGCTTTCTCGATTAGCCGTTGAGATCCGGCAGAAAATTGTAGGTCACCTCCATTCCCTCACAAGGCTTGGTTGTGAGAAATGCGCTAGGCCATGGGGCTCCTCGCTCTGTTGCACCACCCTATTTATTTATTTTTTTTAACATATTGGTAAAGCACACACGCTTTGCTTAAAATGAGATCGAGAAAATTTCACGGTACTCATGTAACAAAGTCAATTTTTTGCTCCCTGGTGCATTACTTGTTAGAAAAATTTTAGTTTTCTTTGACCGAGTAGAGCTTATGAAGTTGATGTTGCAAAAATTGAATCAGCTCAACAGCAATATCTGCTTTTTGCGTTAAGAGATTTGGGATGGAACTCTGACTCTTTTGTTTTACTGTGTTACTTTCACAGTCTGAAGCTCGTAGAATCTTAAAGAATCGTCTGAATCTGTAATTCCTTTCACCATCGATTTTGGGTCTAACCAAACTCAAAAGGCACTTTTGTGTTGGATTGAATAGCAAATTTTTTCTCCTTTTGTAACCACAATAATAATTAATATTACATATATTCGATTTTCAGTCAAACTCTCTTCTTTATATATAATTCTGCTGTACGTGTGTATGTCATTGAACTCCTCCGTAACGGCTTGAACGCTTCATGCGTTTGAGTGGCGCCCTGGATGGTTTAGATTCACAAATCAGCCCGGCAAATGGCGCTGCAGTTGCGGTTGCTGTTCGTTCGAGAACGGCTGAACGGATTTATCTTATCTTGATCTTGAAATGTTCGTGAAGGTCTAGGGAACAGATTACTACTGAACAGATTTCAAAAATTCTTTCAGCACTGGGATGCCACATAATCCCTCAGTAACTTAATGATCCCACGGGAATAAAAACAAAAGTAATTGATTAAAAGTGATACTATACACTTTGACCTAAGCTATGACAGCGTCTTCTACGCCTTTGGTAGAGATAAGGATCTCGAAGGGGTATTGGGTTCGAATGCAAATGAAGTGGAAGTTCTTTGGTTATTATGAAGACAAGAAGAAATGAATAAAGTAATAAAGACTCGAAGAAAATTTTAATTTTAGCTCAGACGCAAAAAGGGTATTGTAAAACCAGGTGGTGGTCTCTATGACCTTGACCATGTTGAACGGTGCAGATGCTGACACTTTGATGTTCTCAACAAGTTTCAAGAGCTTCAGCAACGATACGGGAACAACAACATTAGCGGGAACTTGGAAAATATTGGAGCAATTCCCAAAAAGTTTTCAATGTTAGAGTGCTTCATTGCTCCTGAGTATTAAAGACTAGATTTCCTTCCCATATTCTTTCGGGAACGGAAAAGGGAATGGCGAAATAACCAGGAAACCGGAAAGTACTGAACCGATTTCAAAAATTCTTTCACTGTTAGAAAGCTTCATTGTCCCTGAGCAATCTAAACCATATTTCATCACCATTTTCCCACAGGAACGGGAACGGGAATTCAAAAAAAAAAAAAAAACCAATTGTACCGATTTTAATGCGTATTTCACTTTAACAGTACTGGGCCGACTCCAAAAACTATGTCATCGTTAGAGTGCTTAACTGTTCCTGAGTAACATAAACTATATTTCATCCATATTCTCCCACTAGAATGGAAACTTGGAAACTACTTAGCTAAACTTACTCAACTCGATTAACGTAGGGTCTGAGCTCGCCGGGCGGGTCAGCTAGTGTATTTATAGATTATTAATTGTTATGTAAATTTTCTTTCTATAACGAAATCCAAAATATTTACATAAAAAAAAAAGAAAATTAAAACCAATGTTGAAAAGCTTATTTACTTTTTTGCTCTTTGTTTACGGCGATAAACTCTTCCTCTCGGTAATGCCTTAATACCTTAGGATATTCCCTTCACAATCCCTTAAACATTATTGAATTTCTGTTTTCTCTATTTAAGACTACAAAACATCTTCCTTCCACTTTTCATCCCTAAGCTCAAGCATATGATTTCTACTAACTATCTTATGAGAAAATGTAAGCGTTTTAAGCATATCCCCAAACCATTATCTTCATTATGAGCACCCTTATGATTTGTCAAAACATTATCAATTGGAAAGCAATTACATCATCTGTTTCTCACGTACCTATAAAATATTTTTGGCTCCTAACCCACTAAATGAACCCATTTGAAAACATACCACAAACACTATCAAAAAAGTGTTCACTAAAGTAAAATGTTCGACATAAGGTAGCTGTTCCGATTGTGTACATACGATTATTTATGTATAAATGATTTTGAATTGATTATTCTCATCACGTAGCAGCTCTTCTTTTAGAATTTTTTTCTTGTTAAGATATCAGTTTTTTTCGTATATTGAATATTGACAGTTTGAATTGCATGATATTGGTTTCAGTTTTTATTACACAACTTTTAGAAAATAATTTTTTTTTTTTTTGGTTTTCCAGGGAAATCTGCGAAAGACATCTGCAAAAGGAAATAGTAATAAACCAGTAATTTTTATACATACATACATATCATACATTATACATATCAGTGAAACTAAGGGGAAAGCTGAATTTTCAATAAAAAGATTAATCAAATTTTTAATAGTTAAAAATTTTTCATGTTTTCCTCAAATATATACATTTCGGAATCAAGGCTTCCATCTTCAGTGAAGTTAGCATATCTGTATATGTATGTATGTATATTTGAGAAGAATATACAAAGCCTTTTAATCTTATATTTACGAGACAAAAAACACGTGATATAAAACACAGATGTAAGCTGCACACCATTATAAAGAGGAGATATTTTTTCGTTTGTTTCTTTGAATTTAATAAGACCCAAAACAACTGATCCGAATTGAATGAAATTTGGAACTGAGATGGGCTAGAGCCTACAAAATAACATATTTTAACCCCATGTTCCCATGGGAAGGAAAATGGTAAGATGAACGAGAATTTAGTTTTCGTATTGAATTCGGGCGAATTTTTTTATTTTCACACACAAAATTGATTATCTGATGGAAAAAACAAAAAAAAAAGATTGCGCTTGCTGCGTTTCGTGCAGATGATGACGATCATTTTTGTTTATCATTCACCTTTAAACTTAAAGTATGAATGTACATATAAATATGCATACATACATATGTATTTATGTTTATGTATTCTTATCTACTATTATAGATATCCAATTGAAAATCTTTTCTTCGAAAACTGATAATGATAATGTTTTGGAAAGTCTCAACGCCATTTTATTTTAACATCTTTGCATATGTTTCCAAATTATAAATATTATTTATAATTCTTTTTTAAGAAGTCTCAATCTTTATTTTAACTAAATGTAAATTAAAATGTTTTTACTCACGTGGTTATCATGCGCGAAGTGCAGAATTAACATTTGCTTGTAACCACAAGAAGGTACAACACTAAAAGTACCAAATTGGCAACCATGAATATACTTGTTCAAATTTCTTGCAACTGTAAAATTAGTTACTTACAAAAAAAAAAAAAAAAAAAAAGCAAGACGTTAAAAAAAGGTTCAGTTAAATAGCCTTGAACTAAAAAGCCCATCCAAAATATACGCATAACATTTTGTTTTTGCTCGAAACACCTGCAAAAAATATGGTCAAACGACACTTTGAAAATGTGTCAAATGACCATATTCTAATATATGGCCATTTGTCACTTTGAAAAGCGTCATTTGGCCATTTGGCTAAATGACACAAAAAAATATGGTAAAATGACACATTGCCAAAGCGACAAATGGCCATATGGCCATGTGACACAATTGAAAAGTGTCAAATGGCCATATTTTGAAATATGGCCATTTGGCACATGGCCAAATGTCATGGCACCCCTTAGAAATGCGTTGTATGAAACCTAACATGGAGTTAGCTTTGATCACAATGTATTCTACATGTTTAGTAAAGTTAAGTTTTGAATCGAAAACCACACCAATGTCATTTTTCCGATACTCTATCATTTTGGCTCTAATTAAACTCAAAAGTCACTTTTGTGTTGGATTGAATAGCAATTTTAGAGACATTAAAAAATAATTGGTTAACCTTATACCATTCGGTCAGCGTAAGAAGGTCATCTTGTAAAAGAACACAATTATCGACAGATCTTATGCAATGGAAGAATTTCAAATCATCAGCAGAAACAAGTCGAACGGAATTTTTAAAGATGTCAGGCATATCATTAATTAAGATAAGAAAGAGAAGTGGACCCACTTACTCCTCATGATGCTTTTATAGGGCTCGAGAGTATTTGGTCAACAGATATAAATTGTATGCGACCTTTTAAGTTTGAAATCAGCCACTTTAACATACTTAAGTGCAACCTCAATCTTTCAATCATTTCAATCAAACTTAAGTGACTAACTCTATCGAAGGCCTTGGCAAAATCGGTGTATATCACATCGATCGATTTGATATCCTTCTTTGAGTTTATTCAAAATAAAATTGAAAAAATTGAAAGATTGGTAGATGTTGGCCTACCTGCATGTTGAAATGGTGAAATATATTCATTCAGTAAGAAAACCAAATTAACGTAAACCATTTTTTCAAAAAGTTTTGGAATAGACAGCTTGCAAATTGGACGATAGTAAGATATTTCTTGCTTAGGGTCACTTTTGTGAATAGGAATTATAAACAATTTTTTCCACTCCGAGAGAAATTCACCGCTTGCAAGAGAGATATTAAAGATATGAAAAAGGGGTACATAAAGGGACTCCATTAGTGCCGGTATTGTTATCACAATGCAAATTCAGACAACCATCTTCGATTTCGGAAATACTTAACTCTAACTCACCAATGTCAACCATATGCTGGTAAGTACATTGATTGAGAATCTCTTAAAGAGTCGATGTTATTTTTTTTTTGCGGTTTAACGTGGAGGAGAGTTAATAGTAAGTAATGATTTGAGAGCAATTATATCATCTCTTATCTCACTAAAACTCGTTGAAAGCTAATTCAAATTATTTATGGTGGTGGAAAAGTTAAGATTGGTACAAGAGTTACATTTCCAAAATAAATTGCGATTGATTAAAGACTTATATTCATCGTCGGATAACTCGAAACAGTTTTTATGAAAATGACGACCACAGAATTGACCGCACTCAACGAATTCCGAGGTTTAAGAACGTTTTATTGCAAGATTGCAACTTGCACAAATCTTAGACATTTTAAGGGGTAATATCCACCAAATTTTTTTCCCCATTTTTTTTTTTATTGGCTTAAATTATGCTAAAAATATCCTAAAATCACAATCTACAACACCCGAGTACTGATCTTAACTCAAAATTCGTTTAATTTAATTTTTACTGAACAACTTTTATGCTCAACGATCGCATTTTGAAACTTTAAACGCGTTTTTCTCAAAACTATGTTTTCGAAATCGGCGAGCAGTAGAACAGAAAAAGTTTACATCCGATTGACTTCAAACTTTAACTGTAGTTTCTTCATTAAATTATCAGGTGAAGTACACACGATTTTAGCGATTAGTTTACAACAAAAAAAGTTATAAGCAATTAAAGTCGATTTTTTTGTAAAAAAAGAAAATTTATCTCAAACCGTCGCCATTTTGCGAAAAAAATTTCTAAAAATATAATCATGTGTACTTCACTAGCAACACTCATTTAGATAATGAAAAAAAAAATTTTTTTGTTATAGGTGGAGTTGGGTACGACCGCTACTGCTCGCCGCGAAAGAACTTTTTAAAAAAGAGGTTCACGGCAATCGCTGCACAGCCGCCATTTTAAAAAAAATAACAATAAAATTTTTTTTTCTATTCTTCAAGAGTTGCTTAATCCAATGATATATTATTTGAAAACCTTACATCTCAAATGTCCTTTAAGAAAGATCATGAAAAAAGCCTTCTTTTTTGAGCATTTGGTGGATATTACCCCTTAAGAAAAAGTTTCAACCGACTCTGAGCAAAGTTAGTCGAACACTGAATAATGCCTTTGAATCAAACACCTGCATTTAGTAATGGCGTCGTATGTCGATGTTATACACTAGATCACCGTAGGACCTGATAGAGATGAATATTTCTCTCATATGGGTTTAGGAATTTTAATTATCTGTATGAAATACCTTATCATTTTCAACAATAACTGCAAAATCAAACTCTCAGTACTATTTGACATTCCTCCTCTTCACTCATCCAATGGTCTCAACATTCTATTAGCCTGCATGTCAACCTTCCAAGTCCCTAATTAAGAGTCCATCTCTTAAACTTTCTGACTGAAATTTGTATATAAACATTCATTGTGAGCGGTCAAACGGCGATCGGGTTTTAAACTGCACACAAATTTTTGTAAAAAACTTTATTTGAAAAGAGCTTTCCTGTCGAAGATCGTTTTATTACCAGACAAGCTTTCACACAGAAGGCATGGTTGGCCTTCCAATTGGAAAGATTCAACCCCCCAAACATTGCCCGTCATTCACTGGTGCGCGTAATCATTCTATATTTATTACAATGTGCTATAGCAAAAAAGTTCAAGGAGAACTTGATCTGACAAACGTGCGATATTACACAAAGTCTCCATAAAACAATTTCTCAAAGATCCATTCCCGCATCCAGCTTAGTTTTGAGTTTCGCATTAAAATCTTAAGATGTGTTTTCAAATCTCTTCCAAGCACTTGTGGCCCATTTAAGTCATTTCTAATGCAGTTCTCATGAGCTAGTTCCGTTTCCTTTCGCCTCCACTCAAGACTGTTCCTCCAAACAAATCCCCAGAAGTCTTTATGGTGCTAAATCACCTGCAAAGTACTTTAATATTCGCATTCCATTACAGTGCATCTACTACTTGCTAAGAAGATGAAATCTTGAAAATGCTCATAAAAATGACGCCCAACGACAGCTTTTCCATAAGGAGACACTGTTCCAGTACACGTACTTGTGTAAAAATATTTTCTTTCACTTATTTCTTGGTGTCAGTATTAATTTTTTTTCTTTCTTTTTTTTGTGTGCTTACGAAGTTTTGCTGTGACTATCTTTTCAATGAAAATATAGATACTTGGGTATGTGTCTATCCTTGTTCCTTATGCCATGTCGTCGTTGTTGGTTAGTTATAAAAGATCATAAAGTTTTTGCTTTCGAATAATTATGTTGAGAAATTTCAGAGAAAGTATCAGCATTGTAGAGGGTATTTCGGAAGGAATTTTACGAATTCACATATAAACATTAGTTTAAGAGTTTAAGTTTCCTTTTTGATTAAACCGTTTTCCTGGCTTTTGTACGGATGTTATTTGGAAGTGTTGAAATGGAAGAAAATGTTTTATTATTATGTTTTTAATATTTGAAGTTCTATTTACGGAAAAGGATTAAGGAGAATATCAGTTCATTTCTATTTCATTTTTATACGATCAGTTATCAGTTGAATTGTGTGTAGACTGTAGAGTCTTCAATTAAAATAAAGGGTCATTTTCATTCGCAGAAGATAGTAGAGTTTGCGTCGTTAATCTGATGACTGCCTCACTATTGGCCACAGTCCCCAGCCGCTGTGATCCCATATCTTTCTTCTAGGAGAGTACATAAAAATCCGAGCTTTATTTATGTTTTAAAACACTATTTGAACGAATCAACCGTTTTAGAAGAAATTGAGATAAAAAAAATTAATTATAATGCAATTTATGATCCCAACGACGTCAATCATCGGATAAACATTGTTAAAAAACAAGCACTCACATACACGGTTCATAATAATGACAATGTTCAAAAAGTATAGGGGTGAGGTTACGGTAGCTTACATTCTTTGTATGACAGCAAAACTTATTAGAAGAGCCAAGATCTGTCAAAAACTTCATGTCATAAATACCATATTGCAAAAACCTTTCGGAGGCTCGTTCGTTCCTACACATTTCTATGATGGGGGCAATGAATCAACTCTAAATTACGCAAGTGGTGAGATCCTCCGCGGTAGACAAAACCTATGGACGAGAGCAAGTAAGGAGCATCTATAAAGCCAGTCAAAAGCTGATGGAAAAATAATAGGTCATTGTTGATACGTCTTTGACTAAGGGTTTGCAATTGCAAAAGTTGAATTCGATGTTCATTAGGAAGACCAAGGAAGACCCTTCAAAGCAAAACGTATAAATTTGTGTTGTACTGCCTCAATACGATGTTAATGAATTTCATATAGGGGATACCAAACTTGTGAGGCGTCCTCCAGATGAGGGCGAACGTAGCAGTTATACAAAGATAGTGTTACATAAGGATCATCAAATTCTTTTGACCACTTTTTTATGAAACCTAGCTTAGAATTTGCTTTCCTTAATATTGAGTTTATGTGCTCACTAAATTCAAGGTTAATATTGAAGTAATCATCTAGGTCACGAAAACTTGAGACATTAAATAATGAATGACCAGACATTAAAGTACATAGCTTTACTAGGTGCACGTTTTTTCGAGAAAGTCATTCTTCTTACACCATGTTCCAAAGCTCTCGATATCTTTTTGAAGAAGTACGCGATCAGTAGTATTTTGAATGAATTTAAAATTTTCATATCATCTGCGAAAATCAGAACTTCACTTTACGAAATGCATGAAACAACGTTATTGATTGCGACAATGAAAAGCAAAGGCCCAAAGTGACTGCCTTGGGGTACACCCGGCAGAGCTTTGGTTGAAGGGACTCGAAAAACTGTTACGAAATTTTATTTGGTACGTTTTTTTTTCGAGGTAAGAGCAAATCCATGCAATAAATATTATAGGAAATCCAAAAGCCTTGAGCTTATATAATATAACATCATGAGAGAGTTGATCGAATGTTTTGGAAAAGTCAGTGTAAATACAGTCAAGCTCATACCAATTGTCAAGGGCATTGGAACACATGTGAAGAAAAGAAAGAAGGTTTGTTACCGTTGATCTTTTTTGCATAGAGCCATGCTGCTGTCTGCAAATAATATTTTTTGTAAGAAATGAGAGACGTCACAAACAACTTGTTGGTTGACAATCTTCAGAAGACTACACTAAGACTTGTCTCCCACGGACTAGAATGAGTATTGGAACGTGCAAAACCATTCAGACGAATCGAAAGCCTACAGTAATGGTAACAAAGCTTGAATTTACCAACCCCTAATTTAAATCAGTCAAGAATCATTTCCTAAAATTTGACAAAGTGCAGAATCGAAGACACTCTCTACAATAGGAAGTCCACTATATGCCATCAGATAGCTGGCTGCTACCTCTAGCTGTATATTAGCATGTTTTGCTTTAATTAAGTCTATTCATCTAACAGCCGTATCTATAAAGAACTTTTAATCATCGATTAGATTTAATTGCCATTTAAGTAACACTTAAGTAACGAATCCGTATCGATAATCAAATTTCACATTTAAGTAACCTTGCTAAGAGCCCTCTTAACTTAAATGTAATGATAATGACGTTTAAAGGTCTCTTAAATCCAAATTAAAAATTCATTCTGACGTTTCGAGAAAGTCGGTGTCAATTTCGCTCTGCTGTTTTGGTAATAAAATGAAACTTTTCTTAAAATAAAAATATGGAAGATTTTCGTCGCGATTTAAATGTTTTCAATCTGCTAAGAATTTTTCAGATGTCATGATTAATAAATAGAAACATATAAAGCTGGCACAAAAGCTCCACAGAGCTACAAGGCCAAACGCGTTGTTCTCGCAACAACCATTCTTGTGCGTGCGGGTCTCAAAGGTTAAATTGGAATAGCATTCTTCAAGGCATATTTTCCTGCCTTGAGGTGATACCTACCAGAGAAAAATTATTTTGGATGTTTATGGTGGTCGAACGCCCACTCAGTAGTTATCCTTTATCCATTTCGCTATGGATGTCGTATGCCTACAACCAGAGCTAAGAGATTGTCAGGGAATTGCAGTTTTGCTTGGCAAAGAAAGATTGTTCCAAGGTCGAGCGGTCGATTTGCTTCTCATAATAAGGGCCTAAGACCAGCAATGCGTTGCGTTAGTTTTGAATGAATATTCGAAAGAAATCCTCATCACATTTTAGGTTGATGATACTCGTACATAGTGTTTTTTTTTTTTTTTTTTTGATAAGCAAAAAGGCACATCTGTTTACAAACGAATGATTGTCAAAACGCCGTTTAAATTGGACTAGATTTCTGTTTTTACTACTTTATTTTGACACAACTATCAATTAGTTTAGCATCAGCGCAGAATCGATTATCGATAAGAATTTAATCAACCTCTCTTAAGTTCAAATTAAATTTTAATTGAAAGTTAACTAATCGACGTCTAAGAGACGTCTTAAGAAAATCTAATAAATACGGCTGCTACTAATTTATGATAATCAATTAGGGATATTATCGAAGCGTTTCTTTTTTTGCTTATTGGTTTTTTTCAGCAAATAATGCAAAATTTCTACGTAAAAATATTTAGGTTATACAAATAAATGTAAGTAAACAACAAATAAAGAATTCTCTAACTGTTCGCACTAATTGTATAGTATACCTTACCCAGCCTACCACTCACTCTCAGTCTCAGTATCAAGAGAAAGGTCTTTTTATGAATCTGTAATCCTTTGCGGAATTTGTCCAAAGAAGTTCCATAGTATGATGCCATATAAATAGCACAATTGGCCTTTACGATGTTTTCTCCATCCATTGGGATAACATTGTAACATTGTAAGATCCACTCATTGCAGTTGAACCATCACCATCAGGCTCGCTCAACATGACTGGTGTGAGGCATAACAGAACGAAAAATCTGAGCAAAACAAATCATGATAATGGACTGGCAAACAGGTGAAACGATGTTTTCATTATTTTTTTTTTTTAAATAAGTACTTCAACAAAAGACAGTAGCCACTAGCCAACCAATGTAAGCGCTACCGCCTGAAGAAAAAAAGGTGCCACAAAAAAATATGTTTTTATGTAAATTCAGTTGCATGTTTTGCTTATTCGTTTTTGGTCTGATGATGCATGAATGGTATGTGTTGGAGTGTCGGGTCTCGGGTACCAACAAAAAGATACAATACTTCTTTTTCTTCATCAATCTATCGGCAAATACCAAGAGGTACAGTGCAAGCACGAACTTTTACTCAATCCGTACTCAATCGAAGTTCAATAACTGTACCAAGTCGTCAAAGTTGGAATTTCAATTGAACAATGAGCAGTGCGAGTTAAACAGTGGAAGACGCGTCAGTGAAAAGTGAAACGATAGTTGTTACCCGAACTTCGGCAAATATTGAAGAGAAATATTTCTTTTTAAGGCAACCGGTCAAACATCGGGAATAAAAAGATGGTAAGTAAGTTTGGTTTTCATTCATTGACACGCATATGGTTCAATCACCTTTCAAAAAATGCAACCAAAGGTAATATAAGATCAGTTCAAAATAGTAATTGAGAACCTTCTGATTCTCCTTAATCATTTTATCATTATTATCCTTTTATCATTTCACGAGCGTCCGCTTTCGTAAGAATATGATGAAACAAGGATATTAGTTTTCAAAAATATTCAGGACAACTTATTAAGAGTTAATAGATGTTCAAGGAACAGGCGCACTCTCGCAGTTTAATTCACTATTTTTTTAAATTGCAAAACACAAGACAGTTATTAAATAATATTTCAATGAAGAACAAATTCATGCACATCTGATGGTATTAAGTTTTAAGAGGCCTATAATCAACAACTAAGTTGTATACTGACAAAGCTGCAAAGTGTCAAAGAGGTGCTGCGAGAATTGATTGTTAAGACACAAAACATTGCCAAAGGTTATCATAGGTGCTGGCAACGACACGAAACAACAGTTTCTTCAGTTCTATGATCTGCAACAAAACAACGAAAAAGTAAAAGCTATTATTTTGCAATACTTCTTATCTCAAACCAATGCCTGACCTGACTTAAAATTAGAGCAGTAGTACCCAAACTCCAAATTTGAAAAACTAACAGCAAGGATGGCTTACGTTGACATAATTTTTTACAATTTAAGTTTTTATTGAAAAGCTCGTTTGTTTTACAATATTTGATATATACAATTATAAATTCTTAGACTAACATTATTGTTTTAAAATCTGCGAGCACAGATGGGGCTCTGCTTCGTTAAATTGGCGGGTTTTATACATTTTATTAAAAAGGTATCTATGTCTAACATTTACTTGTTTCTTAAATAAATAATTGGTATGTTCTCGTCGGCTTGAGCAGTGCTGACGGTCGTTGGCTGTAATGTTGGTGGGCGAGGAATATTAGTTGCATGGTCGCTTCGGTCCTGGAAGCTATTGTATTTCCACTTTTTTGGGTCTCTTGGTGTCTTCAACCTCTGTTGTACTGCGTTCCTCTTCCTGCAGCGACGTAGAAGTCTTCGAAGCTGTCTTCTTGCGACATTCGAAATGCTGGATCCATTATGGATAGCACCTGGAGATATCGGTCGTCGGGGGCTGCGTTACCTGTAATTATATTAATAAGAGGGCTGGGATGGGATGGGATTTTCCTCAGCATTTTGGTGCTGAGGTTGTGTAGGTATTTGTCTATAGGAACAATTTTAGTTGTCTCGTAGAGTTTTTCATTGCTGTAGTAGCGGACTGAATTTGGTTTTCTATACAAAGATGTGCAATAGCGAAGAGCCTTGCGCTCGAATAATTGCACTTTCTTCATATATGTTGGGCTTATTGTGTACCATATAGGAAAGCAATAAGTAAGTATAGGACGAATTAGTTGCTTGTAAAGCAGAAGTTTCGTTCGTGTTTGGAGACCACCTCTTACTTTCATAAGAGGACGAAGGAGAGCTAAGGCACCGTTTGCCTTGCGAAGAGTGTGTTTAGCATGTTGATTAAACTTGAACCTTTCGAAGAAATGAACTCCGAGGTATTTAACGCTTTGCTTAGGTGTGATAATTGTGTTATCAGGGAGTGTCAGGGACAGGAGTTTGCATCTTGTGGCTATGCCATTACGTGAGGGATTCCTAAGGCAGATTAATACTGTTTTAGTGGGATTGATTTTAATTCCCCATTGTAGGTAGTACTCCCAGAGCCTAAGGATGTGTTCCTTCACTCTACGGAGAGCTATTTCTGGGCTTATGGATGCACTATAAGTGATGGAGTCATCAGCATATAGTAGGGTTTTTGTCGTTGGCGTGTTTGCTGGTTGGTCGAGGGTGAAAAGATTGAAGAGGTCAGGTCCAAGACGTGAGCCTTGGGCAACCCCTGCGGAGATGTTTTTGAATACAGACTTGGTATTTCCTACTCGTACGTAAAACTTACGGTTGGTCAAGAAGCTGTGTATGATTGTGATAAGATGTCTAGGCAAGTGAAATGATTTCAACTTGAAAATCAGACCGTCTATCCAAACGGTGTCAAATGCTTTTTGAATATCAAGCAGACAGGCTATACTGTTACCTCTTTTTTGTTAAGAGCCAGGGTTGTATCTGCGTGAAGCTTTAACAACGGGTCGAAAGTGGAGTGGAATGCTTTGAACCCAAATTGGTTATGCTGCACTATACCCATTGAGGAGCATAGTGAGCGAAGTTTGTTGAGAATTAGCATTTCAAGTAGTTTGCTGAGGTTTGGGAGGAGCGAGATAGGTCGAAAACTGCTTACAGAATTCGCCCCTGGTTTCTTAGGAATTGGGAATATTTCCGCTATTTTCCATTTACTTGGGAAATAACTGTTGTTAAGACAGTTATTGAGAATAATCGTAAGAATTATAATCGCAGTCGGAGGGAGTTTCTTGATAACAAAATTGGAAACCTTGTCAGGTCCCGAAGATTTTTTGGAGTTACCGCATTGGATTGAACCGTAAAGGTCAAGCGGATTTGTGAAAATATCATCGGTTGTTGTGAAGACTGATGAATTTTCTTCGTTAAATGTTGTGAGCGGCTCCGGGTTTTGTGAAACTAATAATGAGACTTCATTGTTGACGTTTGAGAAGAACTCAGGCAAATGAATAGGTGGAATGGGTTTGAAATTGCTTTCGAAGAAGTCTGCAAAAGCGTTAGTTTTCTCTTGGTCGGATGCAAGAGCGACGTCATTGTGTTGTAGTTGCCCAAGTATAGGAGATTTCTTTCCTACAATTTGGTTTATTTGCTTGAATGTATTCGTTTTCTGAATTGGGAGTCGATATAGGTTTTGGTGTTTTGATCGATGAGGGTACTGAGACACTTGAGTTGTGATAGAACACTCTGGTACTCATCCCCGTGGGTACTTAAAGTACGCTGAAAAATTCTCTGTAGAATTTTCCGAAGTTTTTGCCTATATTTATACATACTTTGTATGTATTCGGGTAAGTCTTTATACTTGGATTTGAGATCTCGGGCTTGGGCCTGCTCTGCAATTGTACTGGTAATTGAGCTTTCAATGGAATTGATTGCAAAATCAATGTCTTCATTGGTCAGGTTGGCTGAAGTGCAAGGCGTACAGTTTTGTAGCTTTTCCGTTAAGGAATTCTGAAAAACTCGCCAATTGATTTTTGCGTAATTAATATATTCTTGCTGGGGAGTAGCTAGAATATTAAAATTTGTCCGAAGACGAAGGTTTAATTTTACAGCTAAATGATCGGAGTCAGATACAATTGCAGTCCAGAAGAAGTTAGTTAGTGTTGGAATTCTACAAATTAAGTGAGGTGAGCACATGAAGAAGTCAAGTGTCGAAGGGGTTCGCGGAAATGTTGGTATTGGTTGAGAGACAATCGCGTTGAAATCGCCTCCAATTATGAATTGGGTGTAATTTTGGCAGAATGCGTTAAGCAAATCAAGGTCGTGTCTTATGTCAGCACGGGACGCAGCGCATTGATTGTACAAAGATATCAGAAGGATATCTTCGTTATTTTCGAGGGGTATGACTACACAGGTTACTTCAAAAGTAACCAAACCTTGAATAATGACCTTACGGCACTGAAAAGAAGATTTTACTAAAACGGCAGTGCCTGTTTTAGCGAGATCTTTGTCTGTACGGAATATAGTGTACTTTTCAAAGTAAAGCCGATTTCTCGAGACTAATCTAGTTTCAGAGAGAAAAACGGCGTCGGGTTTACGTTGACATAACTACAGCTGTAATGCAATTACGACAGTTGTGTTTTATTTTTAACAGTTTTGTCGAAATTTCGACTGTTTTCTAACAACTTCGTAGGTTTTGTCGCGATTGGGATAATTTTCAATTCTACAATTCTTGTTACTTTCGTACCGCCATACTGTAAAATTGTTGAAGCTGAGGAACAATTTTGTGATTATTTTTTACACCAACCTTTACCGAAATCTTATTTTTGCTCTTAAATTCACTATTTGTTTTTCCCTATTTCCTGAAAGGTACTCAGGTTTCAAGTTTACAATTTCTGAAAGAAAAAAAAAACCATTTTACATCAACAAATCGATTACATTTGAATGAAATCTCGATAGGAACATTCGCTTTGCCTGCGAAATTATAATATTGAGTCATGCCGATTCTCAATTCTCTTCTTAAGTTCCAGTCTTAAAGTTTTTTTAGTGTTCTGCGTACGGTGCGACAAAAGTTCATGACGGATAGGTTGGGCCAAGACAAGAAAAAAAAGTTCGGGAGGGGTGTGTATCTACCTCCGTTTAGCCAGGTAATTTTACAAAAATAATTAAAAACCAACCAAGCCATTTACTACCACATTTTATAATGTTTTTGAAAGCTAATACTTTGTTCTTTATTCAACGTTTTAGTTCAAGTTGAATAAGTGAATAATTAAAGAGCAACAAGTCTCAGAGTCAAAATTTTGAAGAAGAAAAATCTAACTAATTTTTGCCTTATTAAGGTGGTAGGTGTGGTAGTAAGTGGCTTGGTTTTTTAAAATATTTTTTTTAATCAAGCCAATGTTTTTGTAAAACTGCTCCCACTGCCTTTACGGAAGCAGATAGGCTCTCCTCTCAAAAACTTTTTTACTTGTTTTTGACCCAAGAAAGAAAACGCACTTCAGCGTAAAAAACGTTTTTTTTTTCTAAATTGGGTTTGGGCTGATGATTTTTTTTTTTGGAAACTTTTGTACAATATTGAGCATTCTTTTAACTTTGAGGTATAATTTTATAATGCATAAAATGATAAATTGTTAACTGTTATTTTCCACCAAAAATTTCGCCATTTTGTTGGGGAAAGGTATTTTATATCTTGAAAATGTATACAAAGTTTGAAATAAATCGATTAAATAGTTTGTAGATGGCGTTGAACACGGACTATGAAAAAGTAGAAAAATGCGTTTAAGGTTTAACGCTCGCAGATTTTAGTTTGAGGATATGAGATCAGTAAGACAATAACTCCAAGCATTTTGCTTTGATCGGCTTAAAGGCTTAGGATTCTTGAAATGTTAAACAATGAAATCAGGGGTTTTTTCGTCCCCTTACTGTGCCTCTAACTCCGAAAATGTCCCAACCTATCTCAAAGACGTAAATTACATTTGGAAGATCTCTTCTTCAATGTCACAGTCTCCATCGGTTTATAGAAAGCTTCAAATAGTTTAAATAGTTAGGTGATTTCTCGCATTCCTATGTGTGTATCACAATGGACTTAGTGCTTCAGTCGTTTTCTTGACAGCCAATTTTGACATAGCCTATCGAGGAACTGGTAATTTTTGTCAGTTTCACAATATTTATCCATACGTAATTACTTCATGTCTCAAGCGAACTTCTATTCTTCTTCTATTCTAGGACCAGTAATTCGTTCTCTATTTTCTGCAAGATAGTATTTTTGACGTGAATGCTTTCATGGATCCTGGAACTTCTTACACACACTGCTGTGTTGAATCTTGATCAGTTGATGATTTCAGTCTTCTTGATTTTTCAGTCACAGAAAATAGCGGAGTTCTCCGGCCACTTCATTTATTTTACCCGCTCGCTTATTAGATAATTGATACGTCATCCCAAATTACTTTAACGTTGATCATAGAATAGATATTTATAGTTTCATATTTGCGAAGCACATTTCCATTCAAATTAACTTATGGAATAATCATGTCAAGATCAGAAAACGAGTAGCACATGATGCAGGAATGTAGGATCCGTGCTAGTGAATGCTCCATTGCTAGCACAGAGCAGCTGATGTGTTATGGCGTTTTATACTTTACTTTCGAGCAGGTAATAGTCAAGAACTGTAAGAGGATTCACTGCTTTCCCTAATTATAGGTACACTTTCTGTAACCTGGAGCTTTTTGGAGACTCTAATTGGATACCTTACTTATGTGACTTCTCTCTAGTACACGTCTTCGATCATAGACCTCAAAATGTCCTCGTTGTGTGACGGGAACCCATATCAGATCTTGGGTTGTCGATCGAATGCCTTTTTGAATTCAACCAGCACAACATGCAAAATCTCTAACGAACTACGATTTTTTTTATAAGTATCCCTATACTTAGGATTGCATTTACATATATGTCCAACGTTCCAAAGATGTTTCCACAAAAATCTTCACAGATCAAAGCAGGTTTGATTGAGTTGGTTGCCAACAACCAAACTGTCTGTTTTTACTGTATTAAATGCAGATTCTTTTAATAAGGCAAACTTCCTTCATCTAAAAATGCAAGATCCATCATCATGATAATAACAGAATCAGAGCCAACGCGGGTCAATATTCCATTCTGATAATCAAGCGTCACACAGCTGATAAGTAAATCTTTAAGAAATAAATAGCCTCCTACCTATTTTTTTTAGCAAAAAAAGCCCCAAAATTTCTTTTAAAAAACCCAATTCTTCGAGAGTCAACCGTCACAGGCTCTATGAATAATTCTGAAACATGTATTTAAATAAGAATGCGTAGTTTTACACTGTAAAACTATATGACTTCTAAAGATGTATTGAACAGGCGATATGAAAACAATTTTTCTTTCCCACTTGCAATGCTAATGATTATCACTGTTTTTTTTTTTTTTTTTTGAGAGATAAGAAGTTCAGATTTTAACTTCGAAAATTGGACCTGTATTCGAACGAAGAAAATACTCACAATTGAACATCTTTTCAAAATAGTTCAATTTGAATCATTTACCATTTGTTCGTTTGATTGAGAACGTGAATACGGACTAAGTTGGAATATTTTGCAAAAAATTAAAAGTAAATCATTAAATTCTAAAGAATCAAATTATTATCAAAAGTTCAACGAGCGATTGAAAAAGTGTTTAATTTGGCGAAACAGCAAAACTAACAAACTTAGGGATTATTTAAACGGAAGGGTAAGTGTTGTGTTTTTGGCAAACTCACTTAACAAAAGGTTTGCCAACAATTTGAAAAAAATCCAAGTTCCTTAGTGTTCCGATTGTGACGAATAGTTTATTGTAAATTTAATTTGCAAAAGGTTATCGTTTCCGAAAAGTTTACAAAAATATTTACTGTAAGTTTGTCAGGCAGATCTTTTTATTTTTTTTTCTTCGGTGCTGAGCTGGAGAGATGTTCTCTATTTCCTAATGCACTTTTAAGTGAAAGTGCTTGCTTGAAAGGGATCAGAGATATGACGAGCTTCTTATCAGTCTTAAAATCGAAGCGAGTCTTTTTTTTACATGTATTTTGTATGGACGCTGTACTTATTTGATATTTGCTAAGTTTTCTTAGTAAAAAGTTCTCACTAAAATAAGTTACACGTTTTTTTTTTACTTGTGACCTCATTTCCTTCCAATCTTGTAGCGTATGTAAAAAGGTTATCGGAGCAATCTCGAAAAAATTCATTTACAACGAGTTACCTTGACAGCTAGCAAAAAGTATTCTTTACATTTGTAGGGTTTTAAATATTTATTTATTCATTTGTGTTTTGTTGTTAGTTCAAGGACATATTTGTTGCATTTTAGCAATCTGCATAGAATGTTATTAAAAACAAGTCGTTGCATAAACACATATTAAAAAATTTGTTTCTTTAAGCAAACTGTTGTTTAAGTCTTTTTTTTTCGAAAAATTAAAAGTGATCTCAACACACAACGGGCAGCGATGAAAATTTTCACATGTGATTGTTTTTCGATCAACAAGAATTAAAAATATTTTAAACTGAGTGGAAAAATTTTGTTGATTAATAAACGGAAACAACAAGCTCAAGAGGGGACCTAATTTTTTTGGCGATTGGCATAACTATAGTCTCCGATGATAAGTTGGTTAATAAATAAAATAAATAAATAGGGTGGCAGAGCGAGGATCCCCAGGGCCTAGCGCATTTCTCACAACCATGCCTTGTAAGGGAGGAATGGAAGGGACCTACAATTTCCGACGGTTCCGAACGGCTAATCGAGAAAGCGCTTTTCATGGCAATGAATACTAACGACTAGCCAATTCCTCGCGAAAGGCGATACCCGTGGAAAAAACATTTTTGCCTCTGTTGGGATTCGAACCACGAATCTCTGGATTAACAGGCGGACATGCTATCCATCACACCACGGGTATCACAAGTTGGTTCAAATTTCAAAGTTTTGGATTAACTGGTAGACTGGGGCTTATCCACAAGTATTTGCAAAGAGAAAGGTGCTGTTTTGATAGCATGTGGCTAAGCAATGGAACATTTTATTTGGGAATATCTCGCGGAGAATCGCACCTCCAGAAGGTGATAATTTCTTTGGTAGATAATAAAATGTTTGTAAAGCAAAACAATTACAGTTAACAACTTTAGTGAACAATGAACGAATTATTTCAATTTGCTAATAAATAGCGTGGCATTTGTTGTGCACTTGGAAGTTTTAGGTTCGCCTCCTAAAAACCATCAACAACAACAAACAAACAATGATTGTTTTTCCACGGGTATCAACTTTCGCGAGAATTTGGCATGTTTTCCGAGACCAATCACACTGCCATGAAAATATCTTTCTCACTTAAACGTTCGAAATCAACATAAATGTTAAAATGTTTTCAAAGCCATTTGTGTTCAAACTTTGCTGTGAACCTTTTGTTCGACATAAATTATGGCTACATTATGTAACTATAACATACACACATCTCTTCTAGACAAACAATTTCGCTAAATAACGACTTTAGCAATTCCAATCTTACATTATATTTAAAAAACTCATCCGTCAGTGGAATCGCTTTAAGTAAATTCCAAACATTAAACAAAAGCTTATCTTGTTTAAATTGTTATTCGAAACGACCAATAGTCTACAAACATTTGACCTACAAAGCATAATTATTTTGCAGCGTCCTTAGAACAGTGTACTTTTAAAAATATTTCTCATATCAATGAAACTAAAAAAAAATATTTGTAAATCTGGAACAAACCACTTTTTACTGAAACGCTGCTGTAAAAATGCTCGAATAAACATTTATTCTTGTTATCAATGCTTGGCGTGATTTGTCAATTAAAGTCGATGAAATATTTTACCGCTGTCGAAAATTATCAACAAATATTTTTATTTCAAAGCTTATTGATAGTCTAATTAGTGCACTTTGTCTAAATAATGAGCAATTACTTAGTCATTTATTTATGTATATGGTCAGTACATATTTAAATGTTGCAATAGTCTGGATCAGAGAATTAAAGAAGCAAAAGCGTCTTCTAACAGAATCCTTCGCATAGTGTTTTCACTTACACACTCTTCTTATTAAAAATACTTGATGAAAATGCATCAGAAAGGTCCTTTGGAGATGATTAGATTGTAAAGTTGAAGGCACTACTCAGCCAATTAAAATTTTTAAAACAACTTCTTCTTTCAAGGTTTGGCTTTGCTCTAAGTATTCACACTTCAAATGTGAGTAATGATTATTGGAAAATGAATCAATTTATCCCTACCCAACAAGAAAATAAAAATTTAATAGTGATTTTTGAACAAATCAACCCGAAACTTAATTCGTTAGTTACTCGTCTTAACCAGTTATCATTTTTCCAGAGCGAGTGTTGGTTGTTGGATTTTTACTGTAGCCTATGAACCATATTAAAAAATATGTATCCATGTACCCCAAAAATCAACTCTTTTCAACTTAAAAGTTTCTATTAACTGATCCGAGAGATATTTAAGGAAACGTTAATTTCCTTAAATTTAAAAATTATTTTTTTTTTAATCAAAACCATTTTTTAATTGATTTATAACTGTCTTTCATTGCAAAAGCAAGATAATAAAACACTCGGCCATAAAAATTGAAATATTAACAAACACAATAGTCAAGAACGGAATTGGAGAGAAGTGGGATTATAAAAATCAGTATTATAAAAAGCAGTATTACAAAACCTCAAAATTAAAAACGGAACAACAAACATAAGCGCATTTCCCTCAACTACAACTTGGTAGGAACGGAAAGGATCTACAATTTTTTGCCGAATAGCAAAACTATAGTCTCCGATTTCAAGTTGATTTATGTTTGAGATAATTAAATAATATTGAAACTTCAAAAACGAGCCCACAACAAGTATTAGCAAAGGGAAAAGTGCATCAAAGGGTGCCGTGACTTAGGGCCATATGGCCAAATTTGAATGTTTGGCCTTATGTCACTTTGCGAAAGCGACATAACGCCAAATTTTAGGAGTTGACCTTATTTCAATATTACCGTGGTGTAAAGTTTTGTTTTCAGATTGGGAGGCATTTTTCCACCACAAAAGATGGCTGAGTTTTCTCACTCTCGTCATCACAAGTTGCTTCACGATTGATCATTGATGCCAGATATTTAAGTTTAGTTTAGTTTATTTTGCCAAAGTAAGACAACATTAAGTATAAAAAAAAAATTTAAAAATATAAGAGAAATTTTATAAAGATTGAACAATGCACATAAAAAATAAATTAAAATACATTTGTTGTACTAAGTATTATATAAAACCAATTTTTTCATTGATAAAACGGATTTGCTTTATAAATTGGATATTGTTTATAGACATTGCTTATGTAGTTAATTATTTATGAAAGTTTGATTTAATACAAAAATACGCAAAAGAAAGTCAAGAAGAGTCTTCAAACATCATTCTATTTAGGATTTTTCTCCGGAAGTTTTCTCTATTTATATTTACATTGAACAAGTCGAAATATTTGTTAAATACTTTTGAACATCTGTTGAAACATTCATGAGAAGCATAATCAGTCTTTGAGTTACTTACTTACTTCTTTGTCTTTGAGTTGCTCTCCTTTAAAAATTTGGTATGTCGTAAAATACGAACGTTAGGATTTAAAGATATTTTGGAACACAAAAATGGTGAGTTAATATTTCCATTTAAAAGATCGAAAGCTTCGGACAACTCTCTACGATTTACAAGGCTGCACACATTAATAAGGTTTAGTCGATGTGAATAGCGAGGTAAGACAAAACTGTCGGGGTTCCATACAAGACCTCTCAATGCGAACAACAAAAATTGCTTTTGGACAGATTCAAGTTTCTTTAACGGGCACCATATTACACTACAGTACTCTAACAGTGACCGGACCAATGAACAATATATAGCTCTAGTGATCACTAAATTCCTTGGATCTTCGCTTAACGAAACCAAGCATAGCCATACTTTTGGAATGAACTTTATCAATATGATGTTTAAAAGTTAGATTTTTGTCAATTAAAACTCCTAAGTCTTTTACTAGGTCAATTTCAACTAACTTTTGTCCGTCTATGGAGTAGTCAAAATTTATTGCACATGTTTTTCTTAAAAAGGAAATTATATTGCATTTCTCCACATTTAACATCATTCCGTTAACCACTTAACTAGGCTGATTAAACATTGCTGCAATAATTGCATGTCGGCAATATTTTTAACTGTATGAAACAACTTTAGGTCGTCGGCATACATCGAAAATCTACAACCTTCAAACAGTAAGGGCAAGTCATTTATAAAAAGGAGAAATAAAAGTGGGCCAAGATGGCTACCTTGGGGTACACCAGAAGTTACATTAATTTGACGTGATAAGACATCACAAAACTTGACACACTGCGTCCTTTGCGGCAAATACGATTGGATCCACAGTAATAAGGTGTCATGAATGCCATATTTTTTAAATTTAAAAATAAGCAGATTATGATCAGTTTTGTCGAAAGCTTTGCTGAAGTCAGTATAGATAGCATCAACCTGGTTCCCTTTTTCCATTTCTAAAAGAATGAATGAGGTATAATCTGCTAAATTGGTAGTTGTAGATTAACCTTTAAGAAAGCCATGTTAATGCTCGCTTAAAGCTGAAATCAGCGCCACGTTCAGCTTGTCAGTTACCAGTTTCTCAAATAATTTGGGAATAGCTGACAGGATTGCAATACCTCGGTAATTTTTGATGTTGCTTTTCACACTTGCGAAGCACATTTCTTTTCAAACAAATGTCTGGAATAGGAAAGTCTGGAACAGAAAATGGGAAACACAAGTGCTAAGTTTCTTGTGGGCTAGTACGGTATCCATTATACCTTCTAAAACGTTTACCCACACAATAAATGCTTCTTGCTGGGATGTGAGATTGTCGCTTATGGTTAATATGTAAAACCGCTGTACATTGCAAATGTAAATGAAGTTTAAAAGCTGGTCACTACAAAATCACTTTGAGTTGGGTGAACCTTGATATGGCATTAACATTAACTGGGTAAAAAAAAGTCTTGCTTCATTATGAAGCGGCCAAAAATCTTGTGGTCTTAGTTGGTGGAACTTCCAAGCGATAAAGGGAAGCTAACCCATTATTCTGATAGTATAATGAATAATATTATCATTTATCTGTCGATTGCTAAACACAAATGACAACGTTAGCTGTATGTACATACTTCTTTAATGTGGATATTTACGGTTAATTGTTCAGTATTCCGTTAACCTGAACATCTAAGTTTGTTTGTTAAGAGATTTTTGAAAAAAAAAAAAACATCACCAAAGGTCATAAGAATGATATTGTACCATGGAATAGCAAGATAAGTTCCATAATTAATTCCTTTTTTCAGTCGTAAGACTGAAGTACCAGAATAAGCCTTAGTTAGTGTCACAAATGTAAGACACACTGCTCCCAAAAGCAACCCATTGGTTTGTACAGATAAGCTAAAAAAACATACGTGTGTACGTCCTTTATAAAAGATTTCTATCAACAGAAACTTCACAAAGTTTACTGGCCTCTTCAAAAAACGGTTACTCATTTGCCATGTTTCTCTGAGCTTTAAAAAAAATCCATTTCCTATATTTTTGTACAATCAACATATACAATTGTGTTATTTCCCAAAAAGAAAAATAACAGCAAACAATCATTACATACACATATTATATATGTATGGTATGCCTTCCTTGACGTTGGGGGTAACATAAATCAAAAACAATTGCTAAACTTGTACACGGAATACGTCAGAAAAATTGGATCTGACGCCTAGTTATTGTTGACATTCAAAATGATCATCAGAAAAATATATTGTACGTAGCTAAAAAAAGACGTGCTGCGTTAGCAAAAATAAATGTCTTAAATCGGGCCATAAATCAATTGAAGATGCAATTTTTTTCTTTTTAACTATGTCAAATTTTTTGAAATTTGAAATAAATTTTTCAATATGCATTTATCACCGCATCACTTTTCAATGTATTCAAATAATCAGCTTATCACTTGCTAAACGACAGGCAAAAATAAACACGATTTCCCAGATTAAGTTTTTTTTTCGTGTATTCTAGAATGTTTTTGCTGGTGTTTTTCCATTTTTACGAATTATTATCTCATGCGAGTACTCTCTACAGATAATAGCACGTTTATGTATGAGCAATTTAAATCAAGGTTTAGGGATTTTTAGTTCGGAGATTTTATGGTGGATGCCATTGCACTCGATGGTATACATACATACTAACTTGGCGTTTGTTTAAGGGCAAAGTTCAACATTCAATAACGCTTAGTTAAAAATAATTCAAGCGTTACAAATAGTGTGTAATATTTTTCCTCGTTTGCAAGCTCGAATAAGAAGCTTCTTCTCATGGTTGCCTGACATGTGTATTCATCGACATGATCTAATAAAATATTCGGTTTTACATATTCAACTAAACTTCATAAATAACAAAATCTAGGGAATCTGTTTACCACTTTTACTGCGATCTCTAAGTAAACGTTCATGTAGATGTATTCAAAAAGCCGGCACGTGTTGGAAACGATGACGACAGCACTTGATTATCCAGGCCCTACAAAACAAGAAAGTGTTCCATTTTTTCGAAGCTAAGATTGAAAATGAATGTTCCTGCAATTTAGAATCTTAGTCAAAGATTTTTAAATTGACATATTTTAATAATAAAGAAAACATTACAAGTTTTTTATACGAAGTATCTTGTGGTTTGGTTTTGAATATTTGTCATTTGAACAGCGCTTTTTAAGCCATTTCTAGTTATGCTAAAGTTTAACTTCAAGTTCAAATGAAAAAATTATCAATCATATCACACCCACACTACCTATTGTTATTATTCTGTCGCCCTGTTCCTTCAGTTAGGTTAGGTTAAAAATGGCTGTCAGGAAAACAACTGACACACTTAGACCAGTATCAGGTCCATTGTGATACCATAAGAAATTAAGAGAGGAAGAACCTCACTTAACAAAACCATTTGGAGCTTTTGATAAAGCGAAAGAGATGCAGGATATCTGTGTTTGCCAGATCGTTTAGATCATCGAGGAAATATTTTCCTAGATGCCGTTTTCTTTTTAAGAAGAGTGCAGGACATGAGCAGAGGGGGTGTGGCCTTTTTACAGGTAAATAATGCTACGGTGTATTTCCTGATTCTTTCCTGTATATTGGCTTTCCAGTTCAGCTTTTTGTCTAGGATTATACCTAGATATTTAGCTTCGTTGGAAAGTTCAAGTGGGATTCCATTTATTGATGGAGTTGTTAGTTGAGGAATTTTGTATTTCCTGGTGAAGAGAACGAGTTCAGTTTTCTGAGGGTTGACCCCTAGATCACATTTTCCCGCCCATTTTACTAGTTTATTTAGAGCGTTCTGCATTAGATACGTAAGGACGTGAGCATGTTTACCAGATACCGCAATGGAGACGTCATCTGCGTATGCAATTACTTTGAATCTCTCAGCTTCTAATTCAACTAGAAGTTCACTGACGACTAGATTCGATAGAAGAGGGGATAGGACACCGCCTTGCGGTGTTCCTCTACTGACCGATCTCTTTGCAGAGAAGTTTCCTAGAGTGGAGTTGATTCTCCTGCTTTTAAGCATAAGATTTATCAACTCCACTATAGAACCATCTACTTTGAGCTTGGTCAGTGCCTTTGTAATCGCAGAGTTACTGACGTTGTTGAAGGCGCCCTCAATGTCAAGGAAAGCGGCCAGAGTGAATTCTTTGTGATTGAGGGAATATTCAATAGTACGAACCAAGGTGTGTAGGGCCGTTTCTACAGATTTACCGTTACAGTAAGCGTGTTGTGCTGTAGATAACAATTTTGGATCTATAGCTATACGCAGGTGGATATCAATCAGTCGTTCTAAAGTTTTAAGAAGGAAAGATGATAAACTTATTGGTCGGAGATCTTTTGGGTTTACGTGGGATGATTTCCCAGCCTTAGGTATAAATACAACCTTGACCTCTCTCCACTAAGTGGCGATATAGTTCAAGATTGTACAGCCGTCGAGAATTACTTCAAGGACAGGGATAATAATATCCGCGGCCTTTTGAAGTTCGGCTGGAATTATACCATCAGGTCCAGGGGATTTATATGGGTCAAAGCTGTTAATGGTCCAAACTAGTTTTTCCATTGTAATCAGATCGGGGGTGTTAGTTATTATGCTACCTGATTATATGGAATCATAGTTACATAAGTTCTTAGAGCTGCCTGGAAAGTGAGTGTCCAGAAGCAGATTGAGCGTTTCTTCGCAGGATTCTGTCCAGCCGTCAGCTGTTTTCAGACTGCTAGGCATGGTCGGACTTTTTGAGAGGATTTTTCTTAATCTAGAAGCTTCTGAAGTATCTTCTATTTTTCCACAGATGTTTCTCCAGGAAGTTCTTTTATTTTTCCTCTGTTGATAAACCTATATCGATAGCTGAAAATTTAAGCTTAGTCTGTATGCAACTTTTCGTTTGGCTTACCAGTAAGATTTTTGCTTATAATATATGAGAGATTACAGAATAGTTCCTGCACATTGGTGCTCGCTTCCTAAGATCCTGAGACATTTTCTTGGTGTAAACTCACTGTTGTTTGATATTCTTTAGTGACTCCAGATGTACATCGTGTTTTTGCTATTGCTTAGTACAGAGTATTCATATCCATCTGCGCATGAGCTTACAGAGTTTCGTTTTGTCTGAGCCCTCATGACAAACCGTCAAATAATTGCAATTAAACACAAAATGAAAATAAAGAATTGAATTTTCTTTTGAGTCAACATAGCAAAATTGATTTAAAAACCGGGAGGTTCGTGGTTGGAATCCCAAAAGAAGCAAACATGTTTTTTCATGGGTGTCGCCTTTCCAGGAATTGGCAAGTCCTCTGTGTAAATTGATTGCCATGAAAAGCGCATTCTGGATTCGCCGCCGCCGTTCGGAATCAGAGAAAAATTTTAGGTTCCATCCATTCCCTCACAAGGCAATGCTTATGAGAAATACGATGTTCCCCCTAGGCGTCCCGCTCTTTTGCGCCGCTACTATTTTTTTTTTTTTTTTTTAATTCAGAGTTCCCCAGACTCTAATTTTTAGATTGGTGCATATTTCTCACCTTCTTTAATGGCAAAGGATAGACAAGAGGGTTCCAAGATGGCTAATTTTAGTTGCAAAAGAGGTGTCCGCGAAAGGTACTGAAAAAGCGGAACGAAAACGGACGGAATCTTTATAAGCATAAAACAGCGAATCTCCTAAACTTTGTGGTGTCACCCTGTCTACATATTTATTAATCTATTTTCTTGGGATCTTTGCTGAAGTCTGCTTCTTTACCAATTTAAATCGCAGAAAGTTAAAAGGAAACAAACTCAACAGAACTGGTAGTTGCAAACCTTCCCTTACAAACCCGACATTTGCTTTGGAAACAAAGTAATGAGATTTTATATAAGAGCTTAATTAGGATCTGGGCTTTTGGGGTCCTTCTGTTAGAAAATCCACTTTAAAGTAAAAGGAGATCAGAACTCGACCATAATTTTTTAAAGTAAAATGGCATCTAGACTCGTTGTATACTCGTCTTTGAGGGCGGGGAGGCCTTTAATAATTACTGAGGGATCGAAGCTCGACGAAAGGGACAATAATAAAACGGGATAGATAAGAACATTACTGGCTTACAAATGGAACAACACTCCGAGTTTTTCCAACAACTCTGGTAAATTTTTCACAGAACAACTAGCTTATAAGTAAGGCCATTTCTTGTTCGCCATTGCAATTGTACAGGTATTCGTTTTCTTTTAATTCTCTCTCTAGCGCTCTCTCCCTATCACACAACCTCCTCCTCTCTCTCGCACTCTTCCTCTATGGAAACGTATCTATATGATTATCCTTTTAATTAAACTTCTGTATCAATTCTTTCTTTTTTTCATCTACATAGGTTCGCTCAGCATTTGAAATGGCGTTGTCCAAAGTCGGAAATAACGAAAACATACAGGAAGCATATCTCCGAGAAGCCACGGGGCATTTTCGCGGCATCGAAAAACCATTGAAATACGGTCCCGTTGTTGACACCCTACAGGATCTTATAACAGCATTACACAAGGAGTTTGAAACCAATTACGTTAATATTGAAATGGTGAACCACCTGCTCTTGTCTTACAAGTCAAACCCCAAGGAATGGCACAAATTTGCGAAATTTGATCGTTACAAGTAACTATACATAAAAAACACACACACATTTCAGATTTTTTAATCTCGAAGCTTTTCACAGATATACTCGCAATCTAGTGGACGCTGGAAATGGCAAGTTCAATCTGATGATACTTTGTTGGGGTGAAGGCCACGGTTCTGCGATTCATGATCATTCCGACTCGCATTGTATGATGAAAGTTTTGCAAGGCGAACTGACAGAGACGCGTTATGAGATGCCTGAGGGTTCGGATGCAATAGAAAACTCCATGACAGATATTGGACGTGGTGATGTGTCCAGCGAAAACTTCAATGGCGATGAACTAAAGGAGCAAGGGAAGTCAACATTAACGCTCAATGACGTTTGTTACATCAATGGTAGGACTTGAAAATAATTAGATTTTTTTGGGAGGTCGTTTGTTTATGACGCACATTCTATTTTCTTCTAGACAACCTAGGATTGCACCGTGTTGAGAATCCCAGTCATACAGATGCTGCCGTTTCATTGCATTTGTACTGCCCTCCTTTTGATTCCTGTTCAGTGTTCCAAAAGAATTCTGGCAAGAAAATCAAGTGTCCCGTAACATTCTGGAGTAAGAATGGCAAACGTCAGAAAGAAACCAACCAATAGCAAGATTTCGTCTGTTCCAAGAAATTAGTGGAGCGCAATCTACGAAAAGTGTAACTTAACTAGACTAAGCCCTAACGTTAATGATGTTTTAATTAATTCATAAGAAATTTTTATTTTAAGTAAACGTTAGTTATGTAATGCGAATATGTATACTGTACAATGTACATAAATAAAAATAAATTAATTGAAATTGATTTTAAATTTTTCGCTCATTAACGCTGTTCGCTATGGATTTTGTATCGGTCGCAACCAAAAATCGACACTGGTCACAAAAAATACTCTCTACAGTTTTGCTGCACACACAAAAGCCAACCGGCTGCTATCAAGAATAAACGTTAATAAATTTCTTTAACATTTTTATAATGGAATGTTAAAGTATTTTTTTTTTTTTTTTTTTAATTTTTAAAAGAATTGCAAAACATCTAAACAAACTGATGTACAAATGTCAACCCTTTCAGTACGAATCTGTGCTTTTAAGTTGTAAATCAAAAGCTCAGCGATCGAAACCCGTTGAAATTAACCAAATAAATTTGGCTAATTGATAAGGACAACAGCAGTATGCATTTGTAGATTGTAAGGAAGTTCATAAAGTTTTTTTCTTGAAAGTTTCCCGACAAGATTTTTTCTACAACCCTGTGAGCTGCCAATAAAAACTGGGTTTTCAATTTTCAAAAACCACTAAACCACAAAATCCCTACACATACTTGTCATTTGAAGGAAAATTCATCCTAAAACCTTAACTCGCCCTGAATACCAAACTGAGTGTTTTTTAACTCTCGGTTTGTCCTTAACTCGCCCTTAAGTAGCACTGGATTTTTTCCGGGACGAGTTCACATAATGAACAGGCCTGTCAAATAGCATGTGTTTTTCTTCAAATGACAAGAATGTGTGGTGATTTTGTGACTTACCCTTTTGAGAACTAAAAACCCAGGTTTTTTCGACAGCTCATAAGGCTGCCAAGATTTTAACCCATGGTAGAGTTCAACAAACGAAGCTATTGAAAAATTCAGAAGCGTGATTTTGAGGTGACGATACTTTACTTAAGCCTTCAGCATTCTTTTATAAACAGGTGACAATGCTGTATGAGCTGCATCACGACATGGGCATAGCCAGAAGAGTACGCATCGCGAGTCTACTATGGTTGGGCTATGGGATGGACCCAAACGCTACGGCTCGACGTGCTTTTGGAAGCACATTGCAGGGAAATCGCGGAAGGGGAAGGCCTCGTCTTAGGTGGGGCAATCAAGTGGATGAAGACCTCAACCGACTTAGAGTTCAAAACTAGAGAGAGCTCGCTCGGAATCGAAGTCGTTACAGAAGGACGCTGGTTGAGGCCGAGGTTCAGCCCGAACTGTAATGCCCACCTAAGTAAGTAAGACAATGATGTTTCCAGCAAAACGTACTCTGGCGTATTCGTATGATGGTGAAGATAAAATGTCCTCTTCACAAACCACTTTAAAAGCTTTTAAATTTCTTCGGCCTCTTTACTTTTTCACAAACCGGAGCCGGCCAAAAGTAAAGAAGAATTATAGTCTTTGATATACCGCCTTATATTTGGTTTATGAGCTATGGTTAGGATATGTTGATAAAATAAAATTTTCGTACAATATAAATTCCTGTTTTTATCTTCTGTTGGTTTTCAGTGTATTTAGGTTGATTCAAAAATAAACGCTCCCCCACACTTTCTGTTTTGTCAAAGGTCTATTTTTTATTCAAAGTTCTAAGCAATTTTTTTTTTTAAGATTTAGGGCCGGTTTGTTCAAGCTTGATTTTTTATAACCAATGATTATTCCAGATGATAATCATGGATTCGGTTTGTTCACGAAATTTTTAATCAAGGAATCTCTGATCAGAGCTTTTAATCATAGATTTTGCTAACCAGGCAATTTTTCTGGGTTAGCTACATTTAAACAATGATTAACTGATATTCAGTTTGTTCAGGCTTGATTTTTGAAATAAAAAATTGTCAGGCTGACATGTCACATAAAATATTTTTTTTGGAAATCAATAAGCATCTTCACTGAATTTTTTTAAATGAAGCAAATTCGTCTATAAATTTATTAATGAAGAGATTCCGCCAGATGTGCATCAAGAAAACATAGCACTTGTTGAATCAATTGATGTCGCCAGGATGAAATTAGATTAAAATTTCTATAGGTTTGACATTTGAAAAAAACTGTATGTATTTTCAATAATTTCCTTGATTAAGTTTTGACATATAGACTGGAAAATGGAACGATTTTTGAATAACCCACGATTTGCTAACCAAGCTATGAAAAAGGTGAACAAACACTCTTTGGTGATCACAGATTCATAATCATGGATTAAGAAGAATTTGAATTTGACTACTGTTGCGTTTCATACTCAGCTTCAAATATTGTAGAAGATTTTAGTGTTGGTTGTGAAACCTTCTCAGACCATATGCCATTAATCTGCTCCATAAAATCCACAGAAATAACAACGAGTTCTAGTAGCAGAAGTCTTCCTCGACTCAAATGGCATGATAACCGATGTATCGCCTACAATACTAAACTCGAGTCTATTGTACCTTCCACGATGACACCAATATATTCTATTGATGATCGTTGCAATGCCATCAAAAAATGTATCTATGAAGCAAATGGAGCTCCTACACGACAAACTATCAAGTTTGAGCCCAAGAAGCCTTGGTTTGATTTAACTTGTTTTTTGGCCCGAAAAACTGCTTTCAAACACCTCAAAACCTTTCGGAAATTAAACCTTGACGTCTGCAGGAAAAAGTATAATGATGCCAACAAAAAGTACAGATGCTTATGTAAGACTAAAAAGGAAGCTTATTTTCAAGACATCGCCAAAAGCCTACAGTTTGTTTCTTCAGCCAAAGATTGGTGGAAAATTGCCAAGGAGATACGTGGTAACAATTTTAGTACACCAATAGGAGTTAAAGTCTGTGAACTCAAGAATCATTATGAGAAGTTATTAACGCAGTCAATTGATATAACTACTATCTCGTATGCTTCTCCTCATAAACAAGTACCTGAGCTGGATTGCCATATAGAGCTTCACGAGATATATTCTGCCATAACAGCCTCAAAAGATCACAAAACTCCTGGGTTGGACGGAATACCTTATGAGTTTTATAAAAATGCGAACCGGTCTCTGGTTATGGAAATACATAAGTTATTTGATGAAATCTTCGAAACTGCAACTATACCATTGTCGTTTAAAAAATCAATAATATACCCGCTATTTAAGAAAGGAGATGCTAATGTGGTGTCTAACTATAGAGGACTGTCTTTCCTGGACACGCTTTATAAGTTATTTACTACTGTTCTCTTAAACAGACTGACGTCTTGGCTGGAAGCAAACAACATTATAAACGAGTTTCAAGCTGCTTACAGGAAGAACTACTCTACTGTGGACCAAGTTTACAATCTTTCTTGTATTATACAGCTTCAGCTATGTCAAAAGAAAAAACTATACGCTTTTTTTATAGATCTAAAGGCTGCTTTTGACAATGTTGATAGAAATGCTTTATTCTACAAATTATCTACTCAGGGAATCTCTTCGAAGATGATTGCTATTATAAAATCTCTTTATGTGGACACTGCTGCTGCTGTTTGGGATGGCTCTAGCTTGTCAGATTTCTTTTTCACCAACAAAGGTGTCCGACAAGGTTGTGTACTGAGTTCGCTTCTCTTTGTCCTCTTTCTAAATGATCTACATGATGAACTACCTATTGGTCTGTTTTTAGATGATCTTCAGATTAACGCCCTCTTATATGCTGACGACATTGTCCTCTTATCGGATAATCCTGCTTACCTACAACAACTTATTGATAGCTTCAGCACTTACTGCAAAAAATGGAACCTTGAAGTTAATCCTGGCAAATCAGAAATAGTAATTTTTCGAAATGGGGGGCGAAGAGCGGCTTGCGAAAAATGGTTCCTCAACAATTTCGAAATAAATGTGTCTAACCAATACAAATATCTAGGTGTAGTTTTCAACCACAACATGTCTTGGAACGAGCATCTAAATAATAGATTGGGATCATCTAAGAACTCCATCAATTCAACATGGTGCAAACTACTGAGAGATAAATCTGTTCAGCATTCTACAAAATTTAAAATATATGATGCTGCTTCTAGAGCTATAATGCTGTATTGTGCTCAGGTATGGGGATATCGTGAACACAACCAAGTTGAAAAACTGCAACGATTTTTTATAAAAAGATGTTTCCTGCTACCGGATAACACACCGAACTATGCTTTGCACATCGAGACTGGTTTACCTAAAGCTTTTCTTGCATCTCTCAAGCTTCATTTTTCATACATAAGAAGAACCTTATCTCTTCCAAGTAACAGACTACCCAAAATCTTATCAGAAGCCATTATTATGAAAAAGACCTTCTGGGCTAAGGAATGGTTGGATCTCTTTCATAATGCGTCGATTGACTTTTCTTTCGACATAAATTTGCTTGATTGGCATGGAATGCATAGTATTCTTCTATCAAAGCTCAAAGGAAAACACTGGATTGAATTTACCACCAGCGCCACACAGTCCCAATTTCATGATGAATATTGCAACCTGCTTTACTCCGAAGTACCAAACTATTTTGATGACTCGAACTCTCGCGATATGATTTCAATCATCTTTAAAGCTCGTTGTGGGCTTCTCAATCTCAATGGAAGAGCGTTCCAGAAAGATACTGATGGTATATGTACAGTTTGCAACATGGATGCATCGGAAAACACTTTCCATTTCGTCGGAACCTGTCCAATCTATAAAGGCTATAGAAGAGCATTTCTGGGCAGCGACGTGCTCTCCCGCTCTCAACTTCTAAACGTTTTGAATGGCAACTGCTACCTTAACCTATATAATTTTCTAAAAGCTGCAATCAAGTATCGCAACCTAATTTTAAACGAATTTTCGTAATTTAATGAAATTAAATCTACTCACTAAACTTAAATTTCAATTTACCTCTTAACCTGACAGGCAACTTAAAGTTATTGTCTCAATTAATTTTTATACCAGCATACACTGTTTTTGTAAAATCTTTTTGAAATAAAATTATATATCTATCTATCTATCTATCTATCTTAAGAAGAATCCTTGATAACCAAATTGCTTATTTAACCCGCTGTCAACAAACCGGCCCTTAATCATAGAAAAATAATAATTTTGATGCCTAAACTCGTTACTCTCGTCGGAACTAAATCTTTATCAAAGCATTTCTCAACAATTTTATAGTTTCGGTTGTTGTTTATGGAATATGTATTTAGTTGGAATTTCTTTGCTAAATCTAGAGGCGTAAGCAAGAAACGTTTTTAATTTGACCCTACCTACTGTGGCGTATGCGCAATATTTTTTTTTGTCAAAGTACATGTTTATGCGCAATTAAGCAAATAAAATAAAAAGGAGATTAAGTACTACTCAGAAATTAAAATGACTTAGTTCAAATCAAATAAGTTTGTTCTCATAAAAAAATTTAAAAATGTCATGGTTTGTAATTATGTTCCTGGTATCTTTTAACAAAATAATAAAATTATACGCTTTTATTGGGTAAGTAGATTTTACTTATCCTTTTGTTTTTCATCGTATGCCCGATCCTAAAAAAGGGAGACCCTCAAAATTGCACCAATTATAGGGGAATAAGCCTTTTTAGAGGAATAAGCCACCTTATAAGATCTTTTCAGCTATAATATATGAACGTCTGAAATCACACTTCAACAACTTAAAATGTCCTTATAAATGCCGTTTTGTACCAGAAATGTGGACAATAAACCAAATTTTCATATTACGGCAGATCTTGGAAAAAACCCGAGAACGTAATATCGATATTCACCATCTTTTTATCGATTTCAAGGCCTCGTATGACAGCAATTACAGAGACGAGCTGTACAGAGCCATGTCTAGTTTTGGCATCCCTGCAAAACTCGTTCGACTATGCAGAATGACCTTGGAGAATTCACGCTGCTCCGTCAAGGTCGGTAAAGAACTCACCGAGACCTTTGGTGTCGAAAAGGCAAGGCGACAAACTGCCATGCGATTTCTTCAAGATCATACTTGAACAGATTGTAAGAAACTCAAATGTCAACACCAGAGGAACAATCTTTCAAAAGTCTGTACAATTACTCGCCTATGCAGACGCTATTGACGTAATGGGAAGAAAAAAGCGTAATGTCAAAGGTGCTTTTGCGAGTATTGAAACAGAAGGGGAAAAAATGGGTTTGATGGTTAATGAGGGCAAAACGACGTATATGCTGTCATCAAACAGGGACACAGAACATCGACGAATTGGACAAAGCGTCGCAATAGACAGACATAACTTCGAGGTAGTACAGGACTTCGTATACCTAGGATCCGCTGTAGACACGGAAAACAACATCAGTTCGGAGATCAAACGGAGAATAACTCTTGCCAACCGTTGCGTCTTTGGGTTAAGAAGGCAATTGAGAAACAAAACCCTCTCTAGAAAAACAAAGGTGATCTTGTATAAGACCTTGATCATCCCAGTCCTGCTTTACGGCGCGGAAGCATGGACTTTATCGAAAGCGGATGAGGAAACCCTAGGTCGTTTCGAAAAAAAAATTCTCCGAATGATCTTTGGTCCCGTATGCGAAGACAATGTGTGGAGAAGAAGATACAACAACGAGCTGTATGAACTGTACCGCAACATGGGCATAGCCAGAAGAGTACGCATCGCGAGGCTACGGTGGTTGGGTCATGTAGAGCGGATGGACCCAAACGCTCCGGCTACGGGTTTTCGAAAGCACATTGCATTATTCTTCCGCTAAACCATATTTCTCTAGTTGTTTTATTCGACTGCTTTCATTTTCCTATCAACGTCCTATTACAAGTTTCAGCTTGAAAACCCAAAAGCTTATTTAGGCTTTAGGTGTGGTACCCGTGGCGTGATGGTTAGCATGTCCACCTGTTAACCCAGAGGTTCGGGGTTCGAATCCCAGCAGAGGCAAAAATGTTTGAATGAAAATTGTAGGCCCAAATCCCTCACAAGGAATGGTTGTGAGAAATGCGCTAGGCCCAGGGGCTCCTCGTTCTGTTGCGCCACCCTATTTATTTATTTATTTATTTAGGCCTCACACTAAATTTGCTAAAGCTTAACAAAATTAATAGACTAGTGTGTACTCGTTTTACAAATTTACCCGGTAGCGTAAACAGATGCAGTTATTTAAAAATGTTGTAAGGAATGAGTTTATATTTGTCTAACAATATATTTTCACTCCACAAGGAATAGTAAGTAAAATTTTAAGTTCTTCCAGAAAATTAATTTGAAAAACATAAAGGTTTAGTGTGAAGTACTCTTCTACGCATTTTTATACACTGTGAACTTACCAATTTCCAAGAGAAAACGTTAGGAATCTTAATGTCGGAATCAGAACTACAAACTCCTGCGCTGTGATCGGATTTCACTTTCACTTCATATACAGCAAGACATCTCAAAAGGATTGATTTGAAATTAGCCCCAGAAAACGTGAGCGAGGTTTTTAAATGTCGGCTATTAAATTTTTTTTTAAATAACTTAAAGAGTCTTAGCCAATTTTTTGTGAAACTTGGTAACAAATTGTAATTTGATTCGAGCCCCAAATTCGCTCAAAGGAGACAACCACTTCGCTTAGGGTTTTGCCATAAATATCAAATATAGGAGCTTTCCCTTTACCATTTGTGAATCTGCGCCAAGTACAAACAGACCATTTGAGTCATAACTTTTCTTTGGTGAGTACATTTTATTCGCTATTCAATGTTAAGTTTTGATTTTCAGAAGGTACTTTCGCAATTTAATAGTTTGTCTAAATAAACTCCTAGACATTTGGTATGCTTTGGGGACCTTTTTCCAGAACAGCTTTCATTGTCTTCATCAACGTTGGTATCAAACCAACGTGTTTATCTACACACTGGACTGCACACCTCTCGAATTGATCTGTGTATTTTGCTACATCGGATTCATTTGGACTAGGTGGCATCTTCAGTTTTATGTCATCATTGCATTGCTAAAATATATTACAAACATTATCAAGTACAACTTGTCTAGACCTGTAAAGCTATCATACCATTACGCATCTCTGCAACCTTCCTTGAAATTCACCTAGCTCATGTTGGACATAGTTTTGCGCCCTAGTCAATGGATTTGAACATCTTTCGATGCAATTTTGAACACTGTCAACGCTTGAGTTCATATCCTGACAGCATCTAGCTGCACATAAGTGCATGTCTGTCTGGAAATTTAAAAAATTCAGTCTTCGGTTTGTATTGGAATTTGGTCGGCGGTTTCATAACCTTACAAACGTCATGCAACTTTAATCGATTCTTACCTGCATTTTACGTAAATGTGATTTGTCCATATCGTCAATCATTTGGGTAACAGCCTGTTCAATGCGTTGTCGCTGTTGTTGAATCATTTTAAATACTTGTTTAAAAGGCTTTTCGTAAAAATTTTAAAAATCTTAGTGGATTTTTAGCAAAAATGTACTCCAATTCGATAAATTTCCGAAACGTCAAGATGAAGTAAATTGTCATGATAAGTACAGCTACTCGAATATGGGTTTGATCTGGCGTTAAGATCGCTTAAAAGGTATGTTAGTGGAATAAAACGAAAATGAAATTGATTGAGAAAAACAACCAATAGTTTTACTTATTTCAAGTGAATTTTGTGCAAAACAAATTGCTAATTGTTTGTTTGGCTTATTTGATCATTATTTGAAACTGCACCACTTCGGCTTAATGAAAACCTACAATTTTCAAAACTGACAAAAATTACCATTGGTTTGAAATAAATGGAATAGGAACATGATTTGACGTTTAATTGAAATGGTCTTTTTGAAGACCGGTCGCTATAAAAACCAAACGTCACTTTTTTGCTTGCTCACTGACACTGCAGAAAAGTGATTTCACTTCATCACGCTTGGTTATTAAAAAATTGCTGGAGAAGAACAAACCTTCAATTCCTTGTTTCTTTGTTTAAAAAAAACTCTTAAATATCTTGAAAGCATGGCTTCCGAAAGATATAGCTTCTCGTTGACTACTTTCAGGTAAATTTGATTTTAAATTTCGCAAGAAACGTGTAAAAAATTATAATTTGTCGCAATTATAGTCCCTCTGGCAAACTGGTACAAATCGAGTATGCCCTAGCCGCTGTTTCAGCCGGAACACCTTCAGTTGGAATCATGGGTAATTTGATGAAAATTGAGAAGCAATAGCAAACAGCATAAATTATTCTCCACTTTTTTTTCAAGCTTCGAATGGTGTTGTGCTGGCCACTGAGAACAAACACAAATCAGTATTGTATGAGGAACATAGTGTAAACCGTGTCGAGATGGTTACTGGACACATTGGAATGGTATATTCTGGTATGGGTCCTGATTACCGTCTTCTTGTAAGGCAGGCACGCAAAATTGCCCAAAACTACTTTTTGACTTACAAGGAGCCAATCCCAGTTGCTCAGCTGGTACAACGTGTTGCCACATTGATGCAAGAGTACACCCAGACCGGGTTAGTTGTAGAATAGTATTTTTACAAGTATTCGTTCAGAATAACCGAAAATATTATTGCTTTTCAGAGGTGTGCGTCCATTTGGCGTGTCCCTGCTCATTTGCGGGTGGGACTCTGATAGACCATACCTGTTCCAGTGTGATCCATCAGGAGCATATTTTGCATGGAAGGCAACAGCTATGGGAAAGAATGCTATAAACGGAAAGGCCTTCTTAGAAAAGAGGTAATCAAAAAATTCAATTTTCGAGTACGAAGTAGCAATTTTGTCTTTTCATCTCGCTCTTGTTGCTGTCCAACTGTGGTTTGCAAGTTCTGATTCCCATGTTACGCCTTGTCTATCAAGCTGCTTTTTATACTTTGAGGATTTTCTTGGGAGCCCTGCTTCGTTATGCTAGCATCTGATTTCCTCAGGTTTATTTAGTTCCATTTTCTTTGATGTAGTTTTTCTTTCGAGTCCTAGCGAACCTTTGGTATGATGCACGAACAAAAGTTGGCATTTCATTTTCGTTGATTTTAGGTTTTTTTAAGTTCAAACATTTTCAACTTAAAACGAAGAGATAATAATGCTCTTCAGTGTTTATTCATTTTATGGCTGGCATCCAGGTTCGTTGCACATGAAACTGAGCTGCGGATAAATCTCATGTTTGAAAACATTCTAAAGCTGTTTCGTTGATGATTGCGATTACTTTTTTTTGTATTTAATTCTTAAGTCTAAACCCAGTTGCAGTGAGTGATAAAGGTTTAGTCGAGGGCAACAATATCGTTTGATCGGAAACAGATATCATCAGCGTAGTCTCAATGTACCTATTAGCTTATAGAATGGGAATTCCATTAAATTTCAAATTTCCTAATAGTTTTTTTAAATATTTTTTTTGTTGCTTGTATTCTAGGTATAGTGAAGATCTGGAGTTGGACGATGCAGTTCACACTGCCATCTTGACTCTGAAGGAAGGATTCGAAGGCAAAATGACAGCGGACAATATAGAAATTGGTGTCTGTGACAAAAATGGATTCAAACGTCTTGACCCTGCCACTGTTAAGGATTACTTGGCTAATATTCCATAAAGGATATATTCATATACATTTAAAGCATTTTTGTAAAATCGGGATTTTTTCATTTCAAATAAATATTCAGATGCGGTGAACTTTCTTACCTTTAGAGCAAAAAACAAAATATTTTGTATGTTGGGGTTGCCATGGTGGTTGGTGGTTTAGACAGCTGGGAACTGGAATACGAATAAAACAGGTCAGTTTAAAACTAATGAGCGGTCGCGAGCATTCTTAAAATGTTCCAATGGGTCGGATCGCAACGAGCTTAACTGAAGAAGCACTTATACTCAAATGTTAAAACGAACATTTTTCTCGAGGAATATTTTTATAAATAGGTATAGGTCGAAACCCACAAAAGAAACAACTGAAAAATTTTTCCATTTTCAAAAAAAAACGTACTATAAGTTTATTCACAATATAAGTATCCCTGGGGATAGTTCCAATCTCTCAAGATGTCATAATTGTTTTTACTTTAATATTTTTCAACAGCAAAAAAACACGGTCCAATTTATTTATTTTGTTTTTCAATTACATATATCAGCAGGGGTATATAGCGTCATCCCGTCATTATCTTAAAGCGAGGCAAAAGAAGAACTGTAGAGGATAACGACGGGTAGGAAATAAGAAAAAAGAAAGATGAAACTAGCAAGGTAAGTATGACGGAATAGGAAAATTTTGGTTAATGGATGAACAGGATAGTGAGCTCACAGGAGAAGGAAACAGATCATAGCTGAAATAGGATAAAAAGAAAAAGATAAGTGAAGTTAAATTTTGAATACCTAGGAGAAGAAGCGGGTAAGTAAAGGGGATAGGTACGCGAGGATGGGAAAGGAAAAGAGACGAAATGTATGACGGGAAGACTGGCATGCTGGCTAGTGCGGCTTAGCTCCTCCGATGCAGGGGGGCATCTTGTCTTCCCGGTCACACCTAAAAAAACGAAACATGCCTTCAATATGATACCACCACCGATGTAACTCCACAGTCCAGGAGCTGCTGGTCTTACTTCAGTTTAGCCTATAACCCGCCCTACCTGGAACTCCGGCGGCTGAAGCCCAGGAATCCCCGTAAACCGAAGAAACTGTCAATAACCACTTACCTTTTTCCTTTTATCCTATTTCAGCTATGTTCTGTTTCCTTTTTTTGTGAGTTCCTTATCCTTACCAGTGCCTCTGTTCTATAACTATCGCCTCGATAAAAGCCGGCGATAAACGGTGGAAAACGAAACGAGATCCTACTAAATTCATAGTATTTCGTTCCATTTTCCACCGCTTATCGCCGAGGCGATAGTTACCGAACAGGGGCACTAGGCACTTGTTCTGTAATTATCGCATCGATAACATCAATCGAGAACATTGAGAACCGGAACGAAATCCTATTAAACCCATAATTTAATTTTGTTCCACTTTCCACCGTTTATCGCTGACTTTTATCGAGGCGATGGTTACAGAACAGGGGCACTTTTCTTCAATTCACCAAAATTGTTCTATTTCGCCATATCTACATATCTTGCTAATTTCCTCTTCCGATCCACATTGTCCTGTTCTCTTTCTCATTTCCTGCCCCTCCTTATCTTCTACAGCCCTTCATTTGCCATGCTTCTTCTACTTTTTAAATAATCTCACACAAAATGAAGAAAAATCGTTGGACATAATTTTGAATTTAATTTTTCCGTAAAAGCTCATTACGAATATAAAAACTGGCAAATTGATATTAGAACTGATATGAAGATTGGTGATTTCCTAACATTTTTCATACTAGAAGTAGTGGTTAGATCACGTCTTTTAAATAAAAATTGAAGCACATTTTCTAATATTTGTTTTTTAAACTAATGAAAAGTTATCTATTTTGAAAAAATTGTTAAAGGAACCACGAATTAATCAATCTACAATACAAATTATATAAGCTGTCAAACAGATAGACTTCCAAATCACCTCTGCAAGAAAGAACAAATCTTTATTTGATAAGGCCCAAGCCCAAAGTTTTATGTGTCCTCACCAATCTCGAATTCACGAACGAACTTTAAAAACAAATCGATCATTTATTTTTTCACATACCTTTTCGTTTGCAGAAATATCCCTAAACTGAAGAAAACAATTGACCACCAACCTGAGCACTGTTGTGAACTCAGAACTGTCACCTGTCACTGTCACACGACAAGTACAACGTACAAGTGTCTTGTCTGAAAATTTGGGGTTCGATTATTTCTTTTAAAAAAAGGGTTTATGTTAAAAGAATTGAAGAAATTGAACTTATAATTAAAAGAATTTATCAAAAAGTATGAAAATCACTTCATAATACAACCAATTTAACAAGTATCAACATAAAAAGTGCGGAAGCCATCGAAACTGCAGCTCAATCCATCAAAACAAAAGCAAGAAGAAGCACCACTCCATCTCAACCTCAGGTACATGAATAAAATTTTTGTTAATGAAGAAGAAGAAGATTGATTTGTTATTATTATTATTTTGAATAGAAGCCGGTTCTCTTATTCTATTTGCAAACATTAGATTTTAATTTCTTTGTTCAACTGTAGTTTTTTAACTCTTGAGGAGCAATTGGTAGATACATAAAACATACAAAATATCCAAAATGGCACATGGATTGCCTGAGATTATTGCGCAATATTGTTAAGGGTCAAAAACAGCAAACGACCAAACAATAGGTCTGTTTCTTTACTTTGTGCACAGAAATTCACAATCTGTCAAATTTTAAGGAGTGGGGGTAAAATTCTCTCAGAAATGGTCAGAAACTCTCTGAAAGAGCGTAATTGTCTCAAAAGTAAAGAAACGGTCTTAAACAAACATTCGCAGCAGCGCTTGGAAAAACGTCTGTTTGACAGTTGTTGTATTTGTTTTGGCTGTGCACGATTTCTGCCCACAGAAATTTAGGTGGCAGAAATTCGCAGGGTGGGGAAATTTTTTACTCTCTCGTGAGCACTCTCTTTTGTGCACTGCTACGAAAAATCGCTGTGCTGGAACGACATTTGACTGACTTTCACCGACTTTCGGTGCATTTCGTGTGAATTTTCAGTAAAGAAACACACCTAATTTTTGCACATTACAGCCGTATTTATTAGATTTTCTTAAGACGTCTCTTAGACGTCGATTAGTTAAGTTTCAATTAAAATTTAATTGGAACTTAAGAGAGGTTGATTAAATTCTTATCGATAATCGATTCTGCGCTGATGCTAAACTAATTGAT
This sequence comes from Melanostoma mellinum, assembly GCA_914767635.1. Lineage (NCBI taxonomy): Eukaryota > Metazoa > Arthropoda > Insecta > Diptera > Syrphidae > Melanostoma > Melanostoma mellinum. Next base: position 170,612,535 of record OU612059.1, on the reverse strand, counting down.
AGTTGTGTCAAAATAAAGTAGTAAAAACAGAAATCTAGTCCAATTTAAACTGCGTTTTGACAACCATTCGTTTGTAAACAGATGTGGTGCCTTTTTGCTTATCAAAAAAAAAAAAAAAAACACTATGTACGAGTATCACCAACCTAAAATGTGATGAGGATTTCTTTCGAATATTCATTCAAAACTAACGCAACGCATTGTTGGTCTTAGGCCCTTATTATGAGAAGCAAATCGACCGCTCGACCATGTAACAATCTTTCTTTGCCAAGCAAAACTGCAATTCCCTGACAATCTCTTAGCTCTGGTTGTAGGCACACGACATCCATAGCGAAATGGATAAAGCATAACTACTGCGTGGGCGTTCGACCACCATAAACATCCAAAATGATTTTTCTCTGGTAGGTATCACCTCAAAAGGCAGGAAAATATGCCTTGAAGAATGCTATTCCAATTTAGCCTTTCAGACCCGCACGCACGAGAATGGTTGTTGCGAGAACAACGCGTTTGGCCTTGTAGCTCTGTGGAGCTTTTGTGCCAGCTTTTTATGTTTCTATTTATTAATCATGACATCTGAAAAATTCTTAGCACATTGAAAACATTTAAATCGCGACGAAAATCTTCCATATTTTTATTTTAAGAAAATTTTCATTTTATTACCAAAACAACAGAGCGAAATTGACACCGATTTTCCCGAAACGTCAGAATGAATTTTTAATTTGGATTTAAGAGACCTTTAAACGTCATTATTGGCATTTAAGTTAAGAGGGTTCTTAGCAAGGTTACTTAAATGTGAAATTTGATTATCGATACGGATTCGTTACTTAAGTGTTACTTAAATGGCAATTAAATCTAATCGATGATTAAAAGTTCTTTATAGATACGGCTGTAATCTACAAATTTTTACATACACACAGTGGTGCAACAGAGCTGGGGACCACGGGCACAAGAACATTTCTCATAACCATGCTTTGTGAGGAATTTTAAGGGACATAGGATTTTCTGCCGATTCGACACGGTTAATCGACAAAGTGATTTTTATGACAATGATGTTATTTAAGAAATTGCCAATTTCTCGCCAAAAGGCAATACCTGTAAAAACATTTTTTGCTTTCTGGTGGAACTCGAACCACGAGCCAGGCGAACTGTTTTTTCACCAAAAGTATGTCTTTTGTTTGTCTACAAAATGAGCAAGGAAATAACAAAGCTATGATTGATATTCTATTGACCTTGTTTGTCTTGCAAGCTCCATCCTATTTTTTTGTAGTAATCTGTCAAGTTTGTTCAGTTGCACTCAACTATTTTTCATTTCAGCTTTTGAAAACTGGTAAGACTACAGTGGATTTTACTTTGAAATCCTCCAGCTGTTCATAGGTCGCTTTTTTAGGTAACAGCTTGATCTTGCTTTGGCAACAAAGGAATTCTTTTTTAAAAATTCTTTTGCAATTGTTTTCAGATGAGCTTTTGAAACAACCCTCAATGCACATTAACAAAACATAGCATATGGCATCAGAACTCTTAGACGATATCTGCAAGCAAATATACACTTGTCGCCGGTGCAAGCAGGTTGGCATTAGGCCCTGTTTATTTATTTTGTCGCACAAACTAATCAAATACAAATTTTCAGACATTCACTTCCAAACACGATCAACTAATGCACAAGAAAGAGAAACATGATCACAATCCTGCAGAGAACAGCTATGTTTGCAATTTATGCCAAAAAACCTTTGCGAACCATGGTAACCTAGAGCGGCACATGAAAGTACACAACGATGTGCGGCCTCATATCTGTTCCGAATGTAATAAATCATTCGCACAAGCAGTTAACCTACAACGTCACTACTCGGTGCATAATGGTGAGCGACCCTATCAGTGCCCCATGTGTGAGAAATCGTTTACCCAACAAGGAAATCTTAGACGTCATGAGCTCATCCATACTGGAGAGAAACCATTTCAGTGTGAACGATGCAATCGTTCTTTCTCACAGCGAATCAATCTTAAGAAACATATGATGGCCCACCAAGGCTTTCGACCGTATGTATGCAGTGTGTGTCAGAAGTCTTTCATCCAGTCTCAAAACTACAAGAAGCACTTAGCCAAGCATCAGAAGGAGTTGGTGAGACAGGAACAGGCTGATGCCGCATTGGCAAAGGTTAAGATAGAACCGCCATTGTGAGTTTAAAGTGCATTTGTATGTAATATGATTTATTTTTGAATTTTCCAGAACGTATGGAGCTTCATTGGCTAAACTCAAAATGGATCCAATGTAATGATAACGCATATGAGCAATCATGGCAGATGTAATAAATTTTTATTCAAACAGGTTATATGACTGCGGGGGCTATCGGATAGTCTTCGATCAGATAAGCGGTTTCGATACATCCGAACTCAACGGCAGTGCTATAGCAACAGTTGATACCGCTAACACTACGGAGCACAATTACAGTCGGGGATAGATAGTGGAAATTCGTTATATGTTAAGTTTTATTTATAGTAAGGGAGCCCAAGAGGGGATTTTGCGCTTTACTCGAGCGCGTCAGAAAATCATTTGGGGAGAAACCTTGCACCCTGTAATAAAATGTACGTTGCGTTGAGGGTGACCCGTCAGATTAGTAAAAAAGAAATCGATCCTCAGAAAAACTCAAGCGCGTCAGATTAAGAGATGGTAGGTTGATTACATCAAGAAGAGTGTATATTTCAATAATCTGAAAAAAAATGTATATTTCAATAATGAAAAAAAATTTGAACGTGATCTAAGTAACAAGTCACAATGGAGTAAAAAAATCGACAATTTGAAATACTCGAGCGCCATCAACTTTTTTATTTATTTTGAAGGTAATCATATCAGGATTACGGAAAACATATAATCTGACAGTTTTCTTGGGGTGATTTAGGTAAAATCGTCTATAAAAGGTATAAAATATATGATGCTTAATATCTCGCTCAATATTGATATTTGCAGCTTGGTCTAAAAGACCTTTTTTGTAGAAAACTAAATTCTCTACAAGTTTGTAGTTTATAATTTTTCCGTATCTTTTGTTATTTACGAGATAATCGCGACAAAAAGTGAATTTAATGGAAAAATCTGGTTTAGTGGCCCGTACTACCTCGCCGGTGAGTAACGACTTTGCCACAATGAACTTTTTTATAGAGCGTTCAATTTTGAGAAAAAACAATTTTCGATTAAAGCGATCCCATGAAATGCCGCTGAGCTATAGAAATTTAAAAATAAAAAATCAGAGTTTCAGTTGATCGAGCACCTAAAATTAATATTAAGGGCTCAAACTTTAAGGGATGTTTTTTAGTATTTTCAACAAAATTTCAACTCAAAATTTATATACAGTTGCGGTCAAAATAATAGTAGTGTGAGTATTGCACAAGTATTGCACAAGAGTATTGTCTATTGTGACAAAACGTCACAATAGACAGACATAACTTCGAGGTAGTACAGGACTTCGTCTACCTAGGATCCGCTGTAGACACGGACAACAACATCAGTGCGGAGATCAAACGGAGAATAACTCTTGCCAACCGTTGCTTCTTTGGGCTAAGAAGGCAATTGAGAAACAAAACCCTCTCCAGTAAAACCAAGGTAACCTTGTATAAGACCTTGATCATCCCAGTCCTGCTTTACGGCGCGGAAGCATGGACCTTATCGAAAGCGGATGAGGAAACCCTTGGTCGTTTCGAAAGAAAAATTCTCCGAATGATCTTTGGTCCCGTATGCGAAGGCAATGTGTGGTGAAGAAGATACAACAACGAGCTGTATGAGCTGCACCGCGACATGGGCATAGCCAGAAGAGTACGCATCGCGAGGCTGCGATGGTTGAGCCATGTTGAGCGGATGGACCCAAACGCTCCGGCTCGTCGGGTGTTCGAAAGCACATTGCAGGGAAATCGCGGAAGGGGAAGACCTCGTCTTAGGTGGCGCAATCAAGTGGAGGATGACCTCAACCGACTTGGAGTGCGAAACTGGAGAGAGCTCGCCCGAAATAGAAGTCGTTATCGAAGGATGTTGGTTGAGGCCCAGGTTCACCCCGAACTGTAATGCCCACCTAAGTAAGTAAGTAAGAGAGTATTGCACAGATTGGTATTTTCCACTTTGTTATGCGTTGATAGTTAAAAACCGTTACAATTTTATTGTTTTATATGGTGGAAAAGGATCTCGTCAATATGTAAGAAGACCTCCAAACAAGGAATATAATCCACACTTTACAATCATAATGGTATGGGCATGTTTTTTCTTCTACGGAGTCGCCCCACAAAGCGGATTGAAGACATTATGGATCAGCATCTCTATGTTAGGATAATGCAGGAAGTAATGCTACCGCATACTGAAGATGAAATGCCACTGAAATTGTCGTTCAGTAAGAAGCAATGGTTCCAGGAAAGTAAAGTAGATTTGATGGAGTCGCCCGCTTAGTCTTCGTACCTTAATCCCATCAAAAACCTATGGAGCGCTGTAAATCAATAGTCTTCTAGATGTAAACCAAGCAACAACACAGTCCTTTGGGAAGCGTTACAGCAATCATGGAGTTCGATAAGCACAGGAAGGTGTGGAAACCTGATAAACTCTGTTCAACCTCTTTGTACTGCTGTTATAGCTAACAAGGGACGTGCTACTAAATACTAAATTTTGACCTAATTTTTCGACTTCGTAATCATGCTTATTTTGACATTCTATTCGAATGAAAGTTTAGTCGAATTCGAAAGATCTGCATTTTGAGACTCGAATGATTCGAAATTTTACATGGTTAACATTCGAATCATTCGAGTCTCAAAATGCACTTCTTTCGAATTCGACTAAACTTTCATTCGAATAGAATGTCAAAATAAGCATGAATATTTCAAGGTAGATTTTCTTACCACTACTATTTTTTTGACCGCTGAATTTCAACACCTCTTTAAAAAATTTGCAACTATCGGATAATAATATTAAACTGATGTTTTTTTTGTAAAAAAAAGCTTAAAACACCACTTTGAAAACCACGTTATTGGTTTTTTAAATTAGAATTGACAAATCAGTTTTGTTCAATTTTGTTGTTTCATAACCTCTATACTACTATTATTTTGACCGCAGCTGTATACATATAATACATACACATGTGTAAATATTTTTTTTGCATCCAGTAATAAAAAATAACGACAAATAATTGTTACTTTAAAATTGTCAAACTAATAATACTCCTCCATTCAGCCATGGCTTTTCACGTTTAAATCGTCAGATTATTATTGAAATATACACTTTTTTGAGTACACTTTACATTCACCTTAAAAATCTGACACGCTCCAATCACTTTTTTTCCACCTCTCTAAACGCACACCTCCCCCCAGGTAATCGTCAGATTAATATTTGTCGGTTATCAGAAAGATAAAGCTCGCAAACTTTATGAATATCTGACGCGCTCGAGTATTTCTATATGACTGTTTTTTTACATTTTAAAAATTCATACACGCTCTCCCTAAAATGGAAAACTTGACATAAACTTTTTTTCGATTTACCGCGACGCTTTAGTAACTGCAAATTTAGCATCCTGTGCTCCCTTACTATTACAACTGTTGGCATTCAAATCGTTTCTTTAAGGTTGCTCATGATCTGTGTTTCACTTTGTATATAAACTAAGTAAATAAATAAATAAATAAAACTGTAAAACTAAGACTAACAGAAGGATTTTCACCAAACCCACAAGTCAAAAATTTAGCCTTGGTACTAAAATTGTGTTATGTGTCGCTTGCATTTGAAGAGATTCTTGTTTGTCCATTTAAATGTGGATTGTGGTTCAGGGTATGTCAAGGCCTGATTGTTCCCGTAATCAGTAAGTGATTATAGTGTAAAATAAATAAATGGAATGGCGCAACAGAGTGCGGAGCCCGGTTCTTGGCGCATTTTTCACAAGCATGCCTTCCTTGTTAGGGTTTGGAGGATTCCTACAGTTTCTGCAATTTCTGAATGGCTAATCGAGAAAGCAGTTTTCATGGCAAAGAACATTTACTATCGGAAGACTTGCCAATTCCTCGCATAAGGTGTTACCAGTGGAACATTTGTGTTTTCTGTTCGCATTCGAACCACGAATCTTCCGCGTAACAGGCAGACATGCGTATCATTACGCCACACGCACCATTTGATCTGAAGTAGTAGCGCGAATTCATTGCAATCTACTGCTAATTTCATGAGGTTTGAACATCTGTTTCATTTCCCCAATTTTTAAACCAATTGCAGGTAAATGTATTGAGTTATTTAAATAAATAAATAAATTGGGTGGATCAACAGAACGAGGATCCCCAGGGCCTAGCGCATTTTTCACAGACATGCGTTTTGAGGGAATGGAGGGGACTTACGATTTTCTGCCGGTTCCGAACGGCTAATGGAGAAAACTCTTTTCATAACAATGGGTTCACGAATTGGGACTTGCCAATTCCTCGCTAGGAAAAACATTTTTGCCTCTGTTGGGATTCGAACCACTTTTCTCAGACTCTAAACACTTAAAACAGTTTATTTCAAATGTTGCCGCCTTGCGCTATGACCAGAAACCGGGAAGGACTTCTTTATTAAGCTATTTGCAAGCTTCCAAGTCAAAAATAAACATTTTATTCGTCAAAAAAGACTAAATATATGAGCTGCTTTGCCTGTTTTCTGATCCAAACATTTATTTGGTTTAAATATCTGGGATCTATGATCAATAGTTAAGTACATCTGGGTGTAAGAAGTGGAAAACTACGCTGTCTTCTGTAACCAAAAATGCCACCTAAGCGGAAATATTATACGCAGCAGCTGTGTTTCCAGACTGACATAAAATTGCCCATGTTGATCAAAATACAAAAATTATAAGTGGACACTTCTGAGAAGAATATGCTCCGTATGAAAGAAGCAGTAACAAATCTAGAAAGAATAAGAAGTAGGTACATACCAATATTTGTTGAACTTTAACTTCAAAAAAACATGGTAGAAAAAATAGAGCACGATCGGGACATACATAGTTGTATTTGTCATATTCAAATTAGAGATACGAAGAAACCAGACAATATCATACATTTCGACACGATCGAGACCATGAAAGAAAAAGGTCCTGATACAAGTAAACAAAGAAATTCCAGAACATCAGCATTTTACCCAATACATGGGGCTTTCCAGAACCGAAAAGCTTCCCGACGCTTTCTGAGGCGGGTACCAGACGGGCATAAAAAAAATACAAAATGGAACATAAAAAAAAAAAAAAAATACAAAGTTTACTTTCTCTAAAGGAAAAAGCAAAATGTAAGGTAGAAAAATGCGATTTGTTAGTGCCAATAAAAATTTTTTATGTTGGCTGAGTTTTTGTTTCAATACCTACTTACCTTATAAATTATAAAAACAAAACAGAAAAATGAAATAAAAATTGATATGTTGAATTTTTGGGTAGGTGCGTTCTGTCTTACAACCAGGCCATCAGAAAACTCACCAGCTGCAAATATACGTACACTTTGTATTTGCTAAATTAAATCACTTGTCACTTCACTTTTACTTCTAATCCACAGTTGTGAAATTAATTAATTAATTATTAGATCCTCCTCTCTAAATAGTTAAAGTTCTACACTAATTTTGTTTCTTTTGTTCTTTGAGAAAAAAAAAAACAAGATGAGCCGCACTTGCTAGAGATGTGTGACAGGTGTGACTCATGAGTACCCATAGTGATGTGCATGCGATATTAGTGTTTTATGAAAAGTAGTTTTTCACTTTTAAATTTGGTTTATTTTTTGTTTTAGTATTTTTTTTTCCATTTTTATATAAGTAGCTAGGAGATTGGGATTGGATTATTCATGCTCATGTTGTTTTTTTTGTTTTTGTTGTTTCTTTTTTTGACAAGTTTGCTTGTTCTTTTGTTTGTTGTTATTTTATTGACTTTTAAGAGTTATGCAAATGTATGAAAAAAAAAAAAATGATACCCCAGATGTTTTTACTCGATTAGTTATTAAAAAGAAAAAGCAAAGTTAGCTCTTTTCTTATTAGAAAGAATTTCAAAATCCATAAAGGGACTTCCAAGTTCCAACCTACAAATAAGTTGTGTCCGAGCTCTAGGTACATATTGGGAACCCATCAAAGTTACCAAAATGTTAAAGAGAATGGTGGAATAGGTATCTTTAATTTAATTTTTTAATTTTGGGTGATTGGAATCAAAATTTGATGAACTACAGTAATAATGCAGGAAACAATCAATATTTTTCAAGGCCACGAACAAATAACTGTCAAATCAATTTTCTGTTTAGTTTGAGTTAAAGGTTGCCTGCAAAATAAAATACTCATAGAATGAATGAAGACTTGTAAATGTTCACCACCATTAGGAACACTTACCGTCGGTTTTGCGGTTTTGGTCTCGTCATATGAGTTGGCTCTAGGAAACGATAATATGAAAAAAAAAAACATGGCATACACAACTGTTCTTACATACACTTTATTTGCTTCTTCATTATTTCTCAAATGAACGATATTAGTTTTACTTTTAACTACTAGAACAAATGTATTTGCTTCTTCTTTTATTTTCTTAATATAAAATCAACTAAATAATTGTTGTTAATAAATAAACTATGATGTTGTTTTATTCATGTTTTGTTTTGTTTATGTTTAATGTTCACATATTCTCAATTGCATTTAACAAACTATGTAGTATTCTTAGAAATTATTTATTCTTATATCCTAAATTAAACATAATGTTGTATTTCATGATTTGAAAGAAAATAATAAAAAAATAAAATGTATATATCTACTTCATAACAAATGAAGTATCATTGCAAAGATTAATGTGTGTGCATAAAATAATCACAAGCAAAGCAAACAACTTGTCTCCACGGACATGTTTTAACATCGAACTGATCCGGTGGACCATTTCTTTCACGTTTGCTTTGTTTGTGCTTGATTTGTTTTATTTGCACTCAGTCAAACAGCAGAGAGCACATTATGTATGTAAGTTTAAAAGTACTCTCTTTATGCTCCTCCTCCCCCAACGTCACAACGGTCACACATTTTAAAAATAATATTTAAGAAATTAGGATTTTAAATGAGCGAACAAACAATAATATATAATTCAAAATAACAAAAAAATGTTTCTGGACATTGCATGCTTGTATGTACTTCAAACACGTTAAATATATTCTAACCTAAGGATTTGTACAAATGCAAAATAATAATAATAATAAAAAAAAGATATAAAACGGCTTTAACAGTAAAAGACCCAAAGTACCGGCCTATCTGTATTTTAAAATATTTCAATAATTGAGGACGCTAAAAAAACTTAGCTAGGGGGGAACCTTCTTTAATTTATGACATGGAAATACTTCAACTATGATGGAAGATTATTATAATGCATCTGTTGGAAAGAAATCCTTGAGGAGTGTTGTTCGTCTTTTTTCAGCAATGTCCATTTGGTTTTCCAAATCACCTAGATCAGTCGTTTCGGCACGTTCAATTTTCCACGATAAATTTTCAATCTCGGCCTCCAGCTGAGCCTAAAACAAAAACAAAATTATTGGTTGGTACTACTTGAAATGTGGTTGAGCAATTTTGGACGTAGAGGAAGCGGTACATGAAATTGAAAATAAGTCTAAGTCTATTCCTATCCTAGCACAGCGATTTTTCGTAGTTATAAACAAAAGAAAGGGCTCACGAGAGAGTAAAAAATTTCCCTACCCTGCGTATTATAGCCACCAAAATTTTTATGGACAGAAATCTTCCAAAAACAAATAAAACAACTGTCAAACAGACGTTTTTTCAAGCGTTGCTGTGAATGTTCTGTTCAAGACGTTTTACTTTGGAGACAATTGCGATCATTCAGAGAGTTTCTGATAGATTTGTACCCCCACTCGTCAAAATATAACAGATTGTGAATTCCTGTGTACAAAGTAAAGAAACAGGCCTAATGACTTGCAGTAGCATATAGAGCTGCAGCCGTAGAATGTTAATTTTTTTTTTTATTATAATTAACGCACACATCAAGGGGTTATGACTATTGACTACCCTTTTAATGTTATAAAACACAGTGCGAGCATTTAAGAAAATAGGAGAGGATTTGAAAGGAGACACCGATGCACGTTGCTTTTGAATTCTTGTGAATCGTAATGCAGGGGAAACACAGAGCCAGGTAATGGTGCGACTGAAATACGGATCTCTATACTTGACTGTACGTCCGAAGTTGGGATCAAGGTAAAACTGATGAGCATTCCTAGCAAGGCGGGTGTTGCTGCTAAACCGTTTCAGGGGAGGAATGCAGCTTGCTATTTCACTAGAGTACTGTTTGTGAAAAAAGCGATAAAAGAGTGTGAGACAGGTAAAATTTCGACGATGTTCAAGAGAATCAATCGATTCTACTATTGAACTATCACCTATCAATTTTAACGCTCTATTTTGTACCCTATCAAGTAAGCGCAAAGATGTTTGAGGAGCACCTGACCAGATATGGGAGTTATACTCCAGTTTTGGGCGGATGAAGGCCTTATAAATTGTAGCCAGATCAGAAGGGGTGAAGAAGTCTCAAGAAGCCTAAGCATTTTGCAGCGTTCTTGGCGACTTCAAATATGTGGTCATTCCAACGAAGATCATCGTTTAGACACATACCAAGTACTGACAGCTTTTCGGTTTCTTGGATGCAGGTACCATTCATGGATAATGGTAATGGGGGAATGTTAAGCTTCAACGACAAGAGATAGCATTGAGTTTTCGAAGCATTGAATTCTACTCGGTTTATAAGACCCCATGTAACAATGCTGTCAAGGTCAGAATTCAATGAGCTTATCATACGCAACCGTTCCAGTTCCACATCCGAAGAGCAGGGACGTGAATTTGGAAAAGAATATGAAAAGCTGAGGGTTGAGTCGTCAGAAAAACAATTGAGAGGATTAGAAGTTTCAGACAAGAGATCATTTATAAAAATGAGGAAGAGAGTCGGAGACAAAACGGAGCCCTGGAGTACACCAGCATTTATGAAGTGGTTATCAGACTTGAAGCCATCCAATACAACTTGTATTGAACGGTCGGAAAGGTAGTTTCTAATATAACCAAGAAGACCTTCATCGATACCAAAAGCACGCATTTTCGATAAAAGAGCCTGATGCCAAACTCTATCAAATGCTTTAGAAATATCAAGCGCAATAATCTTACTTTCTCCAAAACAATGTAACAATTGGTTCCACTTTTCGGTGAGATAAGCCATCAAATCACCAGTGGACCGTTTGCTACAAAAGCCGTACTGACGGTCATTAAGAAGCTTTCGTTCTTCAAGATATTTCACAAGTTGACGGTTTATTAACGTTTCCATGACCTTGAGAAGAATGGACGTTAGTGCAATTGGACGGTAATTGGAAGGGGAGGAAGATTCGCCTTTTTTAGGGACCGGTTGGACAAATGCAGTTTTCCATCTGCTCGGGAAAACCCCAGCAGAATAGTAAAGATGGAAAAGTTTACGCAGTAGTTTTGCCAGCGTAGAAGAACACCTCTTTAGAATAACGGCCGGGATACCATTAATGTTAATGTTAAAAATACACGAAAACAACAATGGAAGCACGAAACGGACAAGTCAACTTGTGTGGCTGCGCTTCAATATGAGACAGTGGCTCATTCCGTTCACCTAGTAAATAATCAGACATAATACAACCATAAAGGTCAAAGGAAACGTATGGTTAGTCAGAAAAAAAAACTGTTCGAAAGTTTTTTAGGTGAAACTTACAAAATTTTTAAACGTATGTATGTACCGCAAGTGCGGTGATAGCACCGACATATGAGTGCTAAGTATGTAGCCCTTTGGCAGGATTCCAGCGAAAGCATCGAGGTAATTGCCGGCTGTACATTCAAGACTATCTACATCTATATAAAACTATAAATAACGACAACCACTTCCATAAGAAATTGTACTTTAATTCCTGAACCCGATGCAGTAGCAACCAAGTTTTTGGAAAGAAATCTTCAATACGAAAAACTTTTACTCTACAATTTAAAATAAACTTCAAACTTCTATTTAGGTATTCATCTCACTCCTGCTGCCCAAATTGGAGAGAACGTCTTTCTGATGCTAGTTCTGCAAGTCATCCAGTTGAGTATCCTAACCTGAGCAACCCTGAAGAAATAGCCGAGATAATCAACAACTGCAAGCTACAGAATTATCACGATAACATTACCAACGAAATCCGTAGAAACTGGATGTTGATAAAGCATTCGATAGTGTGTGGATAGAAATCCTTATCCATAAACGTAAATAAATAAAAATAAACAGGGTTGCACAATAAACCTTAGTTAGCCTCGAAGTCTAGCGCACTACAGGACATAACATTTTTTGCTGATAACCATCGTCGTTAAAATAGAACTTAGAATTTTAAGAAAATAATGCAGAGAAAAAATCGAAATTTGGCAAACCAACAACGACTTTCAATTGAATCTTACCTGTTGATACTCAAAGAGAACCTTCCTGGGTCCAGCCTCCATGAAATAAGCATATGGGTAGGTATACTGCAAAGTGTATCTACATTTCGCAAGCAGCGAAGCCGCATTGAATAAATACTGCCAATCAATCCATGTGCCACGCCCCTTCATCACTTTATCGTTCACTCTTGCCTTTAGACGATCAAGAGTCTGCTGTTCCAATTGCAAACTTTTTGAATGGTTCTCCCAACGCTCGTAGTAATGAAGGTACTTTTTGAGTGCTTCGCGCGCTTGTACATGCATAGATTCATTGGCAATGTTTGGGTTGTCTTTGTAGCGAGAGCACTCATAGTATTCCGACCCGTGGGTTTTCCAATCGCCAAGACACATCCAACAAAAGTCATGTTTGCAGTTGAAGCACTGCATGTGGTTGCAGCCACCGTTCTTCTCAATGCAAATATGACATTTGGGACAGTCTTTGGTATTGGCACTGATATAGTTTGCAGTTTCGCTGTCATCGGCGCACTTAGTCAGCCACTTTTTGATAATTTGACAATCGGTGGGCGCATGATAATCCATGCCGCATTTGAAACAAAACGAAGTCTTGCACACTTTGCAGATAGCTCGCTTGGCACATATCTCGCCAGAGCGAACAATTATATTGCAATTCGGACCCGGACAAAATCGTAGCTCCGGATGAGACCTTACGAAGTCTTTGAACGCAAACTGTTGATACTTGTCTCGCATAACAGGTCGCGTCACCAGATTCAGGACAAGATCTTCTGGTACACGAACATTGCACTTTTGTGCCATGCAACCTATCTGAGTGGATATTCCTTGGAAGATTTGTGTTTCGAAATACATCGACCAGCAGTCTTTGCAAAATGAGTGATTACATGAAAGTGCATAGAATTTATCACCTAACTGTGTGGTCGCACACACGGGACACATTTGGCTGCGATAAATGCTTGTGGCTGTGTTGGACAGAGTGGGTATAACTATATGTTTGTAAGAGGAACTATTGAACGATGTGAAAGATGAAGTGGCGGCACTTGAAGATGATGGAGGCGGCGGTTTGATTCTTGCCGACACAAGAAGAGCTGATGCATTTTCGCGGTACTTATCCACGACTACTTGGTTGACCCACTTGTGCTCAAGAAGGAGTACTTTTGCCAACGAAGGCGTGATTTGCAGGATAACGTTGAGTTTTTCCACCGATTCGTTTAGAAGTTTTTCCACTTCCTCTACAGTCAGACAGTCGTATTCAAAATATTCGGGATCTGTTTTCCTTGGATCTATTCTCTCAATATCGCAGTCTTCACCTGGGGAAATAAAAAACGAATTTGTTACAAAAAGCAATCCTTTTAACGAGTGTATGGAATTGAAAAAAGCACATAATTAGTAAAAAGGAGTTTTGTTAATTTTAAATAAAAAAGGGATATCAAAATTAGTAAAAGCAAAGACAGGTAACATAACGATCTGATCAAGGTACCTTAACATGTGCCAAAAAGGTCTCATTTTGGTAAATCTAAGGAAGAGTTCTTTTTCACTGCACAGTAGATGAGTTCGGCTTACAGTACCGATTGTGGACTTCAGCAGTTTAAAAGCAGAAGCCAGTGAATAAGTTACTCCGGCATATTTGGTTTAAGGGTCTTTCAATATAGAAATAGAGATGGTGGCGGATTTTTTTTTTTTTTTTTTTTTTCAAAAAAAGAAGAGGCTTATATGCTAACCTGGAGAACTCAGACTTAATTACCGGTCCATTGTACTACCAGGGTAGCAGCCTTCCCTTTTTTCTGTGTTGCAGTAGTGGAAATAAGGTGTTAGTTATTTCACATATAACCTCAAGGGCGGCGAAACTAAGAGGCTGAAAGAAAAGTAGATGCCCAGAGCGGGATGGTGGCGGATAAGCAGCTCTCAAACCCCACAGTAGATACCGATACCGAATTATCCGTCCATTTATGTCCAAGGGAACCCAAGGACCTGTCCCTCGAGTTTGGAGGTAAGCGTGGTGTTAACTACCCAACCACGTAAAAATTATTGATTTCACCGTTGACTACCCATGCAAACGAAAAAACGTGCACTGAAAATAAGCGGAGGACGTAGACTCCGGCAAAGCAGACAAAACCGCCACAGAGATAAAACATCCAGTGCAGTGGCAGAAGAAAAAAATATTTACTGCACCAGGTACTGACAGCTTTTCGGTTGCTTGGATGCAGATATCATTCAAAGATAATGGGAATGGGTAATGTTTAGCTTAAACGACAAATGACAGCATTGAGTTTTTGAAGCATTGAATTCTGCTGGGGTTTTCCTACCTTATGTAATAATACTGTCAAGGTCAGAATTCAATGAGCCAATCATACGCAACCGTTCCAGTTCCACATCCAAAGAGCAAGGACGAATATGAAAAGCTGAGCCTTCAGTCGTCAGCAAAACAATTGAGAGGATTAGAAGTTTCAGATAAGAGATCATTTATGAAAATGAGGAAGAGAGTCGGAGACAAAACAGAGCACTGGGGCACACCAGCATTTATAAAGTCCCTATCACTTTATACCTCAAACATTTTGAAGTATTACAAAGCCAACAGTTCTCAAAATGTAGGACTTGTTGTCGAGATATGTTATTTGATTGATTGTTTATTTATGTGAAAAATTTTATGGCAGTTGAAAATATTTTCCCTGACTAGTTTTCAGATTCCCCGACATTTACTGACCTTTTCGACCAAAATTTCGTTATCTGGGCTACATAAGAAGATAGGTGGCAGAAGTCGATCTGAATTAGTGTGATTAGGTGTAAGCACCCTAAACTTGTAGAGGTACATCTCAAGGAGGAGTGTTATCCCGCTACTCTGGCTCCTAGTAGTTAACCAAATCCTGGTTAAACTTGACAGGAGCGGAATAAAAGCACTAGCTTATGCTGATGACATCGTCATCATGACTTTGGGAAAATTCACAACAACCCTTTGTGAACTTCTTCAGACAGCTCTAAAAAAGCTCACCAGCTGGGCAAAGAACTGTGAGCTAAATGTCAACCCTACAAAAACAGAACTTGTTCTGTTCACGAGAAAACATAACATTCCAGATATACTTCCACCCTTCATTACTGGTATACCAATAAACTTATCTGGTACGGCAAAATATCTCGGAGTTGTCCTTGATCGTAAACTTAACTGGAAGGAAAATTTAAAAGAAAGAGAAAGGAAAGCTCAAATCGCTTTCTACACTTGTAGTAGAATTTTTGGAAAAAAAATGGGGACCTGATCCTAAAACTATTCACTGGATGTATACATCCATAATAAGACCAATCCTCACATATGCCTGTCTAGTCTGGTGGCCATCATTAGAGAAGGATTCAAACCTTAAAACCATGACCAAAATCCAAAAACTTGCATGCATTGGCTCAACTAGTGCCATGAGAACAACAACAACTGCAGCTCTGGAAACATTCCTGTCGCTAGCCCCCCTAGATCTTTTTACAAAAGAGATGGCGGCCAAAAGCGCACTGCGACTCAAACAATGCAACAATTGGAAAACAGGCATATCAGGCCATGAACCATACAGATATAGACATTCAAACAGACTATACCCGCCCCCCCCCTCCTCCCGTATATTGACTTTAATCCAGTGGCTCTAACAGTCTTTCCGACAAGAGAAAGCTGGAAGGAAAACAGGGTTATAAAAGGAAATCACATTTCCGTCTTCACATATGGTTCCAAAACGGATACTACTACTACCATGAATAGATCAATAAAGCTTCCCGACTTCTGCAGGGTCTTTCAAGCAGAAGTATTCGTAGTGGGCGAAGCCGCAAAGCACCTGGCCACGCAAAACTTGATCAACAAAAATATTGACTTCTTCATAGACAGTCAGGCGGCCATTAAATTTATCTCATCCATTATCACAAAATCCAGACTAGTAGACAGCTGTCGCATTAACCTAAGACTCAGAAAAACAAACACAGTTAGTTTAACCTGAGTTCCAGGACATCGTGACATAATCGGTGATGAAATGGCGGATAAGCTGGCTAAGATCGGGTCAGCCCTCGAATCCAGCGGAACGAACACCTCAGTTCTAAAGCCACTATAGCAAGAAAAAAAAAAACAGAATCAAACACAGTTTTCTAAAAAACGCCAATGACAGGTGGTCATCTTTAGAAACATGCCGAGTCTACAGAAACCTTTGGCCAGATATTTCCAAGAAAAAAAAAAACAGAATTTCTACTCCAGCTAAGCAGACCTCGGCTCTCTCTGTTGATTGTCATTCTCACGGGCCACAACTCGTTGGGTATGATGAGAATGGGCATTATCACATCCGACTTGTGTAGAGGATGCCAAGATGAAGAGGCGGAGGAAGGATGATTCCACTTCCTCTGTGAGTGTCCTAGCTTGGCCCACACTCAGTAATAAAAAACCATCGGAGCACATTTCTTCGACGAACTGGGCGACATCTCTAATCTCCCATTGAGCAAAGTCCTGAAATTTACTCAGGGCTCCAAATGGTTCAGTAGGGGTTCCCTGCCCCAATAAACCAATTACCAACCCAACCCTCTACCTCTCCAATCCTCCCATCTCCTCATTCTCTGATTTTCCCGGGAAGCACAATGGATTCTTGAGATCCGAGTGAGTTGCTGCCACTTGTGGCTGCACCCCCCATATTACCTAACCTAACACCTAAACGCCAACGGCTTAGCTGAAGAATGCGTAGTTGAAATCAAAGAAAAAAGGTTCGTCAACCATGCAGTAGCTGCTGGCCAGCAATTCAGATAAGTACAGTAAGGTCCGATTCATACGATTTTGAAAATTTGAATATTATGCCATTCTATGCAATGAACTGCCAAAACACATGCAATGGTTCTCGTGCACCAGTTATATATTTTTAAAATTTAGTATTCGATTACCATGAAATTAAGTAATTTCAGATTATTTGAAAAAGTCTTTAAAAGGACATCTTTATTAAGGCGGCTCAAATTTTTTTTTCTTTTCATAAATTGCTTTCTAAAAGAGATTTTGAAAAATTCGAAGTCGTTAAACAGCAGTTAGAAGATGTTTCAAAGCTTCGTAGACTTAAATCTTTAAACGTGTTTTTATCGAAACTGTGCGACTTTTCTTCATCGTATCTCAAAAAACGCCTTGGCAGAATAACTTCAAATTTTAAAGGTACACTCAGCACATGTAAACGCATGAAATGAATTAATTTTGGGAATAAGATATTTCTATACCTAGCGAAGAAAACAAGTTCTAAAAAAAACCAAAACACGTCGTCACATGGGATGACCCCTTTGATTTCGCATTTCTTGAAACATTGGAAACACTCGCTGTCATAATAGTTTCCATCCCTACACATAACTCTGAAATGTCATTTTGTCTTCCTGCTTAATTGTAATTGTTATGCGGCATATACACTGTTCAAATGCTTGACCAGCATGTAAGAGTATATTAGTGAAAAAAACTCACGTATGCATTGTGTGTATGCTGGAAGCAAAATCAAATCGTTTTGATTTTCGTTCAATCAGGCTTCAATCATTGAAGAGTGTATATGCGAGATTGAATGCTTGATCCAGCATACATTTCGTAAAGACACCGCAAAGCGAACATTGTAGTCACAGAGCGCGAATTTTAATGGGGAAAACAACAACAACACCAACAATGATTGAAGACTCAAGCTTGAAGTGTGTATATCCAAAGTAAAATAGAATTTACTAATACACTCTCACATGCTGTTCAAGCATTTGAACAGTGTATATGCCGCATTAAACGTTTGTGAACATTTTAATCACATTTCGTCAAATAAGTTTTCTCCGGAAAATTGTGCAAACAAAAGTCACCAAGGCTTTACTTGATGCACACCATTACCTAAGCCCAACTGCCATTCTTTTTTTTTTTTAAATTTTTCAAATCACAAAAGATTATCCGACTCTATCGTTCAATAGCGGGTTACTTATACAATAACTACGAGACTACGACAGTTTAACGCATGACTGCCATTTCAATAATCGAATGGACATTGTTTAGAAGTGGTATCGCATTACTGTTTAGTCTGCTATTATACGGAGAAATTTGTTTCATGAAACTGTTCGAGCACCATAAGTGCAAAAGAGAACGAAAGTTCGAAAAAGAGAGATGGACAATGAGCTACCCTGTGTCGCATGGGCTATGGTTTGGTGAAACAGCTTTGACGTTTCTCTTTTAGTGATGTGCCAAACCGTAAAATTTACAAACCGAGTTAACCCGAGTTGGATTTTGATTAACCCGAGTTGTAACCGAGTTAGCTTACTTGGTTTACAAAAATAAATTTGCGCTTTTTCCTTCAATACTATGTTTTGAAAAATAGAAACAAAGCAAAATTTTCAATCAAAATAAACGGATTTAATCAAAATGAATTAAAAAAAAAGTCACACAAGAAAGAAATTAACTCAAGACGACAATCAAAAAAACAAAAAAACATCTAGTTTAACAGATGTGTGTGTTTCTGTATGCCTGCGCAAGTAACTCACTTGCTTTGATGCTTTATATACTACTACCGGTCGACTATGGACTTTATATGTATAAGTGAATTGTGTTTGGCACAGACCGCAACTAAAGGAGGGTAGTTTTGATTATGTTCAAGTTAGCTCGGTCTGCTTGCATTCATTTCATTTTAATTATTTGGTTGACGGTACGGTTTTTTCTTCGGTTTGCCAACTCGGTTTGAAAAAATGTAAACCGAATCAACTCGGTTTGGGTTGAACTCGGTTTGACTCGGTTTATGATACCGACACATCACTATTCTCTTTGTCTTTGTTCGTGTTTTTGTTTATTCTGTTTCATTTGGTTCAAAAATAAGTAAAAATACTAATAATAATGACTTCTTTGTTTTTCAATTGCCAATAGAAGAGTTTTTGAAGCAACCAGGCACTACTAGATAACTATTTTCCCCCAAAAATAAAAACAGCGAATGAAAGATAAAGAGAAATGTGAAACTAGTTTCATGAAACTGGATTCCATCGTATAATAGCACTTGCGACACGGAATGACAGAACAAAGAAGAATTCGAAGTTGTTTCATGAAACAAATTTCTCCGTATAATAGCAGACTTAGTCAGATGTCAGTTAGTCTGCTATTATACGGAGAAATTTGTTTCATGAAACTGTTCGAACACCATAAGTGCAAAAGAGAACGAAAATTCGAAAAAGAGAGATGGACAATGAGCTACCCTGTGTCGCATGGGCTATGGTTTGGTGGAACAGCTTTGACGTTTCTCTTTTAGTGATGTGCCAAACCGTAAAATTTACAAACCGAGTTAACCCGAGTTGGATTTTGATTAACCCGAGTTGTAACTCGAGTTAGCTAACTCGGTTTACAAAAATAAATTTGCGCTTTTTCCTTCAATACTATGTTTTGAAAAATAGAAACAAAGCAAAATTTTCAATCAAAATAAACGGATTTAATCAAAATGAATTAAAAAAAAAGTCACACAAGAAAGAAATTAACGCAATGCGCAGTCCAACTCGGTTTGACTTGACTCTGGATATTTTACAGACAATTAATTCCTAACTCGAGTAGCAATATGTACCGAAAACATTCAAACCTTCTACCTATTAACAGACGACAATCAAAAAAACAAAAAAACATCTAGTTTAAACAGATGTGTGTGTTTCTGTATGCCTGCGCAAGTAACTCACTTGTTTTGATGCTTTATATACTACTACCGGTCGACTATGGAGTGCATTGTGTTTGGCACAGACCGCAACTAAAGGAGGGTAGTTTTGATTATGTTCAAGTTAACTCGGTCTGCTTGCATTCATTTCATTATAATTATTTGGTTGACGGTTCGGTTTTTTCTTCGGTTTGCCAACTCGGTTTGAAAAAATGTAAACCGAGTCAACTCGGTTTGGGTTCAACTCGGTTTGACTCGGTTTATGATACCGACACATCACTATTCTCTTTGTCTTTGTTCGTGTTTTTGTTTATTCTGTTTTCATTTGGTTCAAAAATAAGTAATAATACTAATAATAATGACTTCTTTGTTTTTCAATTGCCAATAGAAGAGGTTTTGAAGCAACCAGGCACTACCAGATAACTATTTTTCCCCAAAAATAAAAACAGCGAATGAAAGATAAAGAGAAATGTGAAACTAGTTTCATGAAACTGGATTTCATCGTATAATAGCACTTGCGACACGGAATGACAGAACAAAGAAGAATTCGAAGTTGTTTCATGAAACAAATTTCTCCGTATAATAGCAGACTTATCGTCGAATTTGTTTCAGTAGAAGATTTTAATGACGCACATGTCTACAGCACCGAGAAGGGGTTGTCCTACTTGACTACTTTAACTCTCTGTCATTTCATATAAGCGTTTGCCTATGGGAGTTCAAACCCTTTTTTAATTCGATGCTATAATTTCCCTGTAAACGTGAATACAAAGTTAACATTTCTAAAAATGTGTTTTGCTAAGTTGGCCTTCTCATTTAATTATTTTTATTTATCACTTTCAAGATTTTGATTACTAACTCAAATCTAACAACAGCAGACTATGCTGCGTCAATGAAGTCGGTAAACAAAAAATGGCTTAGTTGTAAGCAACAGTCATAAAAAGAAGCTTCAGCTTTTCAAAGGATGGCTAATGTATCTACTCTCCTAAGGTTGAACAAATCTAAAAAAAAAAATCAGTTTTAAACACTGAAAGCGTTTTATTTTTATTTTCCTTATCGCTTTTACTGTAACTCGGCGGATGACCCAAATTTTATTAAAACTCTCCCAAATATAATACGAGTATTGGCATAAATGAATACATTATAGGTACATTCCATTTATTAATACCTAACACGCAAGAACATTGAAAAGTTATCAACTCCCATTAGCATTTCGTTCTCATTTCTGAAAATAATAATAAACCGGACGGTTTATTCTTGGAAAGAAATAAAAAAGAAAACAAATCACACTCTCTCATTGCTTTGTTTCTATTGTGCTGGACAAAATTTGTAAGCAAAAATGTAAATTGTACAAAAAAAAGATGAGAAGTTTGGTAAGTATCATAAGTTTATACGAAGCTGCTTTAATAAGATTCCAAACTTGATAAAAATTCAAGGAATTGATTGCAAAATGGCCTACATTTATTACAATATGTTTTGCAAAATTGGTTCAGTTAGGAGACATATTAAAATCATTCTAACTACTGAAACTGAATAAAGCAGTTAATTTTTACATATCAGAGAACTCAAACTAAACTTAGAGCTCATCTGTATGAACTTAATACTTACCTACGCTCTTCATCACGAATGCGTACATAGGGTTGCAAAACAGCGCGGGGAGCCCCGGGTCCCAGTGCAGTTCTCACAAGCAAGTCTTGTGAGGGAATGGAGGGAACCTACAATTTTCTGTCGGCTATCGAGAAAGAGCTTTTTATGGCAACTAATTTTTCATCGGAGGACTTGTGAGCTCCTCTGGGAAAACATTTTTGGTTTCTGTTGGGATTCGAACCACGAACCTTCCGGGTAACAGACAGACATGTCAATAATGTAACGTAGAGTTACATTATTAACATTAAAAATTTAACAATTCATCAATCGGCATAATTTTAAAAACATCAATGAAAACAGAGCCGTAAAAAGCGTCTAAATGCACGAACGGTGTGGGTCACGATGTTCGGTTGTGTAACACGACCATAATCCAGTCATTTGAGCGTTGTCATTCTTGGCGTTCTAAGGAATAGAAGCACTAGACCAGCGATGGCGAACCAACGGCACGCGTGCCATTGGTGGCACGTCATCAAATGATAAAATTAGATTGCACCTTCGAGCGGCCGAATCTGCAATGTCTACATCGAGCTCAGTTTTCCCAATTGATGGATGTAACATGGCTTTCGAAACTGATGTTTTTTACTGATATTCGCCAACACTTTAAGGCGCAAACAAAACTGTCATTGTCATGATATATCTCATTCGCGCTTTTGAGGGTAAGCTTAAGTAAAGATTCTTTTGGGAAAAACTACAGGTATTTTGCAAACTTAAGAATAATTATAAGCGGTTTGAATTTACATGAGAAATTATTCCAAAAGTAGAAATAACTGAAGAGTTTTTGTCGGTAATAAATTCATCAGTTGAAGAATTTTCGTCAGGGTTTTCACAATTTAAAGAGTTATCGGAAACGCAACACGTTGACTGCCGCCAGAGAAAAAAAAAAAAATATTTATATTACCAAATGGCCAAAAGTGTATTTTTTTTGTGTTATCGTGATGTTTATGTGTATAATTGTTAAACTGTGACTTAGTTTTTTTATGGGTTGTTCTTATGTGTTCTGAGACTGTTACCCACCCCACGGTGGGTCACATGGCCCCTCACACAAACTTCCTATAGTGTAGTACCTACCACGTGATCCGCCGGTGGTCAAAAGCTAATTGTATGTTTTACATTAGATTACTTTTTCCTTATTGTGTGTTTCATTACTTTATCATTTATTTTTGAATTCTTAAGTTTATATTCCTCTTTTTATTTGCATTAGAAGTCAAACTTTAAAAAATTTATAACTTGAATTAAAACTACAATAAAAGTATTAAGCTTGCAAATAAGTGGTTTTAGATTCTTTCCCTGCAAAGCAGAGATTTTTACCTTTTTTTATAATATACGCGCACATCAAGGGGTTATTAATACCCTTATAATGTTATTAACACAGTGCGAGCGGTTAAGAAGGAAGGAAAGATATGTGGTCATTCTAACGAAGATCATTGTTGACACACATACCAAGTACTGACAGCTTTTCAGTTTCTTGGATGCAGGTACCATTCATGGAATGTTTAGCTTTAACGACAATTGGCAACATTGACCCCATGTAACAATGCTGTCAAGGTCAGAATTCAATGAGCTTATCATACACAACCGTGCCATTTCCACGTCCGAAGAGCAGGGACGTGAATTTGGAAACGAATGTGAGAAGCTGAGGGTTGAGTCGTCAGCAAAACAATTGAGAGGATTAGAAGTTTCAGAAAGGAGATCATTTATGAAAATAAGGAAGAGAGTCGGAGATAACACGGAGCCCTGGGGCACACCAGCATTTATAAAGTGGGTTTCAGACTTAAAACCATCCAATACAACTTGTATTGAACGGTCGGAAAGGTAGTTTCTAATATAACCAAGAAGAGACTCATCGATACCAAAAGCACGCATTTTCGATAAAAGAGCCTGATGCCAAACTCTATCAAATGCTTTAGAAATATCAAGCGCAATAATCTTACTTTCTCCAAAACAATGTAACGATTGGTTCCACTTTTCGGTGAGATAAGCCATCAAATCACCAGTGGACCGTGTGCTACAAAAGCCGTACTGACGGTCATTAAGAAGCTTTCGTTCTTCAAGATATTTCATAAGTTGACGGTTTATCAACGTTTCCATGATCTAGGAAAGAAAGGACGTAGGTGCAATTGGACGGCAATTGGAAGGAGAGGTCAATTCGCCTTTTTTAAGGACTAGCTGGACAAAAGCAGTTTTCCATCTGCTCGGGAAAATCCCAGCAGAGTAGGAAAGATGGAAAAGTTTACGCAATGGTTTTACCAGCTTAGAAGAACACATCTTTAGAATAACGGCGGGGATACCAACTGGAGCAGCGGGTTTATGTATGTTGAGATCGTTAAGGACTCTTGCTACCGAACGAGTACGGAAAAAAACTGCTTCATTGCACAGTTCGTACTAACAAGCTCCGGAGGTGCCAAAGTAAGAAAAATAACATTTCATCAGCAAGCCACTTAAGAAAATTCCATACACAAATATCTACACCGTGACCCACTGGTGGTGCACATGGCCTCTTATGAACATTTAGTGTGACCCACCGGTAGGTCACATGGCAGGGAACGTAGTGTTAAGCTTTTTATGTATCCTGATCATTTGATAAGCTTTACTTCTCCAAACTTGACGAATGAAACGAATCCAAGTTTGATATGGACTCAAAAATTCGTCGCAACAAGGAAAGAGTTGGAATCCATAGAGCTAGAAAGACTGTCAGGCCATAGAACGAAGAACGCCAATTCCTAATTAAGGGAAACTTGAAATTCAATTGCAGACACATATAGCTGTTTGAAAACCTGGTGGCATTTGCTATTTTGACAATATTTTCGTCTACCTATGCATGCGAGTCCTTATTGAAATTAATAATATTAAAGATTTGCTTAGAAACCGTTTGTGTGATGTTTCCAGTTCAGTTTGTATTTTTCTTAAGGCGACGAAATACAGCCCTGATATAAACTATGTACTTGGCAGCTGCAATTTTATTATGAAAATTGAATTAAATGACTCAAAATATTAAAAAAAATTAAATTAATTTCATTCGAAAATCTAAAACCGCCATTCTTTTGCAGTTGCTAATACATACTTATAAACGCCTGAAATTTGATCAAAATCGTTGGACCAGTTTAAAAAAACCGTTTTTTATTTTACATTTTTCTAAAAAGGATTTTTGTAAATTTCTAGTATGCAAAGTTTAAGATCTTGGCAGAACTTAATTTGACAAAAAACTTGAGAAAAATCAAAGTTATGGTTTTGAAGTTATTTCTAAAAAGAAGTTATTTTTAAAAAATTGAATGATAATTCAATCTTTCCTAAACAACTTAAAACTTCTAAAATACAAAATTTCGTAAGCATCGTGTAAGCCATTAACGAGAAAGTTGGTTTTGAAAAAAACCGTAGGTACCGTTTTTGGACTTTTTCCAAATTTTTTCTCACATTCAAAGAAAGGCAACCCAAAATTAATCCTTCACAGAAAATTTTATCGAAATTGTTGAAGCCGTTTTTGAGAAAAATAAGTATTATCATATCGGTTTGTATGGTAGGTACCGTTATTTCAAAACCTAGAGACCCAATTCCAAAAACAACTCTGTAGGCTGCCTCACAGACATTAACTGCAAACTTTGAAGAAAATCGGTCAAGCGGTTCAGTCTGACAGACAGAATTGCAGGACCCACTTTTTACGTCTTCTCTATCATCGTAATGTCATGTTTGATTATATTATCTCAAAATTTTTTTCCTGTGACAAGCTGTCACAAAAAATGTGCAAGGGTGTTCAGACGAAATGCAAAAAAGCCGCACATTTATATTTGGTCTCGCCGCCGTCGCACATCGTCTGCAAACCTTGTGCGAACTGTCCCAAACAGGTGTTCAGATGTTATGCGTCAAATAGTCGCAAATTATGCCCTAAAAATGACGTCAGAACCGCAAACGTTTGCGGCTTTTATATGCCGTCGTTTGTTCATTCATTAGAAAAAAATTGGATCAATAATAGGGGTTTTCTTTTTCAGTTTCGAACAGTTAACTGAACTGAGAACGAACAGCGTGAACGTGTTCTGAGCTGAGCTATGTGAAGTCATTTTATTTCGAGCACGTAGAGTGATCTCGCGTAGTGTTCTGAATAAAAAAGAAAAGCATTTTGAGCGTTCAGGTGTTGCTGAATTGAAAAAGAAATACTCTTACGTTTTTGAAGTTTCACTTTTCTGTTCGGAACTAAAAAAGAAAAACCCCTAATGTGATTTAGAGAGGTAGGAGGGTGTTGTGATGCTTTTGAGATCGATCACGATGCTCGTAACGCCGAAAAGGAAAAAGAAGAAGAATCAATAGTCCTAAAGTACCCACCTCCCCCGAATTGGCACGAGTAAAATAAATAAATAAATAAATAGGGTGGCGCAACAGAGCGAGGAGCCCCTGGGCCTAGCGCATTTCTCACAACCATGTCCTGTGAGGGAATGGAAGGGACCTACAATTTTCTGCCGGTTCCGAACGGCTAACCGAAAAAGCGCTTTTCATGGCAATGAATACTAACGGAGGACTTGCCAATTCCTCGCGAAAGGCGATACCCATGGAAAAAACATTTTTGCCTCTGTTGGGATTCGAACTCGAACCTCTGGATTAACAGGCGGACATGCTATCCATCACACCACGGGTACCATTGGCAGGAGTAGTTTAACCTTTTATCTCCGTGGTGAAGTTCTTTTCTGTGTTTATAGCAGACCCCAGGTGTCAGGCTTTCAGGGCATAGGTTCTAGATTATTTTTCTGGAAGGTAGGTATACTTGAAATTATGCATTATCTTTCTATGCTGTCTGGCCACAGTACCCAAATTTATTGTAATGAGGACTGTGAAAGATCCTAATACCGATTT
Organism: Melanostoma mellinum; assembly: GCA_914767635.1. NCBI lineage: Eukaryota > Metazoa > Arthropoda > Insecta > Diptera > Syrphidae > Melanostoma > Melanostoma mellinum. The sequence goes on along the minus strand of OU612059.1, from coordinate 170,586,036 downwards.
CCGATCACGAAAATATCAGCTAACTCTGGATACTGTAACAAAACTTTTTATTAACGTCATGTTTCATGTCACTCTTAGCCCTGAATGTCTAATTTTAAAAATCGTTTAACTACAAAATTAGCGGTCATTGTATCTGTAGTTGATTCAAGGTCCGGCCACCACGTGCACTATTTCTGTTTCGTGTACAACAAGCATATAATTTATTCAACCAGACACGCATGTTTCTAATACTTAACGCCTCGATAATATGTATTCAAAACAGAGGCTTCAATTTCAAATGACTCAAAGTTAAACACGATATAGGTATAGACCTACCTAAGTAACTATTCACAGCAGACAAAAACTCCGCAGGTACATGAACTGTCTACAAATTTAAGCCTTCCTGTAGTAAGCAGATCACCGTGCCATTGCACCCTGACCTTGCTATTATCTAGATTACGGAATACAACACACCAGAAAAGATAAATAAATAATAACCGAGCCGAATTTGCACGCCAGGTAAACACCACTTCGATGGTAATTACCTGTTTTAGGACAACCAACCATCACTCTCGGTCTTTATAGGGTAGATTTTGATTTGCTTTTCGTCTGAACTGAATTCTGAAAGCAGGTAGACAACAAACACTAGACACAAGCCAACAGCAGTTAGCGAAAATCTCTCGTCATACAAAGAAGCGAAACATTGAAGCTGAAGGTCTCAATCATATGTAGCCTCAGATTTTGTGTGTAGTTTTTCAATGGCAATAAACTTTTTGAATGCCAAACCAAGAAAACTGAACATACAAAAGCCAGTGGGGGCCCCGACCAAGGGATAAAAAAACAAAAAAACAAACCAAAACAGTCACATGTAGCAACTACGATACGATACGGTGTATACGGAGACTACTATTGATTTTTCAATCTGAGTCTTTCGGTTCACTTCGCACCAGTTTTTTATGTGTGAAATAAGAAGCAGAAAAGGGGAAGCAGAACAGAGTAAAATCAATATTTATATGTAGTGATAGTGACTAGTTAGTAAGTGGCGAGTGCAGCCCAGCACCAGCACAATACACTCGTACATAATACAAAGGGTGGATGGAGATGGAGACTTACCTGAGTTGTAATAATCCTCGTACTCGCAATCATTATCAGAATAATCCATATCAGAGTCTGCTGACATTTTGAATTTTGTTCTTTATTCGTCGTCCTTTTTACAGCTGCTGAGTTATAATGAATTTCTGGGAATAAAAATCATCAAATGGCGGAGCACCTGGGGGCACCCAGACAAGAGAAAAAAAAACACTCGGGTTATGTGCAGCTAGTGCATTCGGGGCGGGGTAGAGCACAAGACGAAGGGCTTGCTATTTATGGATGTGTAACCAATTCATTTGGATAGGCGATATGTTGGTGTAGGGAGTTATAACACTGCGCTTTGTTTTATAATTAAATTTGAAATCGATTGACTTCGCGATAGGAATTAAAATATTTTTTCACATTTGTTTTTCGAACACAAAAGAAATACAACAAGAGAATGGAAGGAAAAAACCTGCACTCGAAAAGTAAACCTTTTTTCTTTTGTATTCGTAGAAAATTGTTTGACAGTGACTTGTGAAGTTGTCTGTGATTCATGGAACATTTGCAGGGATGTCATAAGGGAAATTATCAAAGTCGAATATTGCTTAACAAATAAGAACTGGGATATTTTAACTTAAAAAAGGATAACTTTTGCCACATTTTCACTTGGGATCGGGTAATCGAATCGGATTATGATTCAGATTTCGATGCGGGTATCTACTTACCTCACCGAATCGGGTAATAGACTTCAAATGGAATCGAAAATACGTATAGCGTGTGTGTGCGAAATTTTCACTGGTTCACTTAAATGAAAAACAGCACACCATCACACTCGATTAACCGATTACTCAATCTAAATATACACACACACCCTTTTGAATCGATCCAGCTACCAAAGCAGTATCGGATCGGGTATTCCTATTTCAATTCGATGTAGATATACACTGGCAATAATTCGAATTGAAGTGTGATTCAATTTTTAGTGGAAACATAAGGCGTGTTTTTTTTTAAGCTAGTATATAGTACAGCATTCGAGTTAAAAAAAACGATCTGTCCACAGTATTTTCAGTTCTATTTTCAGCAACAAGATGGAGCTCAACGTCAAAGCTTGCTGCTACTTTTCAAAGCTCCCTGTGAAATTCAAGATGAAACAAAATCAAACTCATACCAGGTTTGTTTCGTTATTTGTCCTATGAAATGAATACAGATACAAAGCCGGATATGAATTTGTATTTTTTTTCTTATTTTCAATACATCAGATTCTCTCTTACAGCTCTTTTTTACTATTTTTGGAGGCATCGTCCAGTAGTGAAGAAAGCTCTATGTCAAAGTCAGCTGTTTTGTTGAAAAAACTTTCGGGTATGTTCGGGGAGTATGTAAAAAGATATTAAAAACTAATCTTTGATGAGATTTTCCAATGGCAAACAGAATCAATTTATTTTTTATCCAAACCTGTGGTAAAGCAATTTTGCACTATTGACCAGTCTTTTCGATAGGTTTAGAAAGAAAATAAGTTGATTCTATTTACAAAACCGTGAAATTGAACTATAATAGGTGCGTTTTTTTTCTCAAGACTATAAAGGCTTCATCAAATAGAGAAAAAAAACACGATCTAGCAATTTGGTAGCACTATGTATTTGGCATATGACTTGTGTGCAAACTTCAAAATAAATAAAAATATTTATTTGTTGTAGAAGAAATTGAATTTAAGAACTTGGCTCAGAAGCAACTGCATCAGGGTTTGGTAAGATAAATTGAATCTACTTATATTCAATGTATTTGAATGTATACAACCTTATCTCAATTAAAGATGGAACTTAACAATTTATCGAAGGAGCAGTGCGAAACCGAATCTGATGACCATCCAATGCTGCATTGCTTTGAAGCAGCTGGTCGCTATATGCAGTCAGATTGATATGAGCAGTTGATACTTTCGGTTACGTTTAATCAGATGGTGAAGATTCATTCGTTGAAGTTCAAAACCCTCCTCAGTTGGGTTCTAAGAAAATCAAACTATTTATCAACCAACCTCGAAGCGTCGACTTAGACATGGCCGAGTCCAGTTCTTCCGTTCAGCATCTAACGTTAGTCGTTGAATTTTAAACAAAATAATTGAATTAATTGCATAATTTTATGATTTATTTTATTTAGATTGACTCCTCAGGTCCTAGAAGGGAACCCCATCAATCTAAGATACGTGAAGTTGCAGAACGTGCAGAACATCCGAATTGTTCGCAACAATACCATTTTGTGGAGAAGTTACTCAAATCAACTTTCTTGGATTTATTGGCTCACCTCTGATGACAACAAGGATGAGCGATTTCAAGCGAGTGATTGGCAAAAAAGGGCAAAATCATTAAAATCCTTGATACCACACCGAGGCAACAAATTTATTTATTTTTATTGTTCCAAATCTTTTTTTTAGAAACATAAAACTAAATTGACAAAACAATATCAGAATGTTTTTCTTTCTTTCTTCTGTTCGCTTGTTATCATCGTCCATGCCTTTTCCGCATGCTTCTGAGTGTAGTCCAGACTCCACTCATAAGAAAAGACCACATTTGACTTTTCAACTACTGTTTGTCTGTCTATTTGGTTGGCAGTTCGTCTACGCGCTTCTTCTTCTGTGAATCCATTTCTTTCAACAACCCGTCGGACGGCTTCTTCGGGTGAGACAATCATTGACCACACTTTGTGGCATTCTTTCTCCCAATCAGCTTTTAGGAGAATAGCAGCTTTTCAACGACAACGGTCTTGGTACCGCTGCTCTCGTAGGCCAATTGTAAACGGCGCTTTACTTCAACTAATAGCTCTGGTCAAACGATAGAGTTAAGAGTTTCCAGTTCGGATGGATTTGCAAAAACGATTGGACCAAGTCTTAGGCGATCTATCCGCTTTTCGGGGCCGACATTTTCGCCACCGAAGTGCTCAACTATTTTCTCATAGCACATCGCAGTTCATCACAAATGCTCCAAGTGCCTGCAGACGCTGACCTACCTTACTCTTTCCAAAAGCAATCTCATCGGTAGGGCCGATTATGTAAGGCTCGGCCGAAGGTTAGGACGAGGCTGAAAGTAAATTAGGACTTTGCTTACAGACAAATTATGCAACAAAAGTCTTGCTTGTACTAACCTCCTTTGGTTTGACTCGTGTCCCAAAAAGGTCTATCGTGGTTTTGCTTGAACTTATTTTAAGTTCTTTTACTCCGTCGTCACTAAAGTCTTCCACCAGTTCAATACACAAAACATCATTCTTTTTAAATAGTCCTTCGTGATTTTTGTGTAGGATATTTACTTTTCTATCACATAATGGTCTAGAGTACATTTGGCTAGGTCTAATTTTTATGAAAAAAGCACACAAATATTGCGAGGGATGTCATTTCTTGAATTGAGAAATGAGAAATGTCATTTGGTACAATGGGTGCGTTCGGTGAGCTTACAAATTGTTAACTAAAATTTTGTCAAGTAACATAAATTTGTTGACAATTGTTAAGCTAAGTGTACACGATTGCCTGATCTGCAAATATTGCCAGATCTGTCAGTGAAAAATTTGTCTCGAATGGCTAACAATCGTGTACACACCAAATGAATTTGTAGAAAAACTATTTGGCTGCTAATTTGTAGACAAATATCTGCTAATTAATTTGCAGATATCTGGCAATCGTGTACACGCAAGCTGACAACCGTGTACACACCAAATATTTTTGCAGAAAAATTTGTTCATCAGTCATTTTGAAGACAAATTAATTTGCGAATGTGGCAATCGTGTGTACACAAATTTTGTTCATTTTCTGACGCTTCTGCAAATGTCTGGCAATAAATAAATTTGCAGACCCAGTTTGACGAACATTTTCAAATTTATTCATTGGCAGACAAATCTGAGGATTACAAGAAAAAAAAAACACTTGTCTCTACAATTGGATTGTCAACTACAAAACTCATCGAAAATTTAAAGGTGAGTTTTGTTTTTATAGAAAGTGTGTTAATTACGTGAACATTTTTTTAGTTATGGATGCTAACTCATATAAAAAAGATGAGATAACCAGTGAAATGGATGACATGCATAACATCATTATATTCCTTTCTGTATGTCACTTATGATCTTTCTACAGAACGACCATTTCCACTTGAATCAAGTGCGATTATTCCAGATGGCTGAAACAACTAAACCTAATCAGGATACGAAGCCGTTTGTTGAGGATTAATATCCAAACGTCTTGTTCATAAGAAACCGAGCCAAGGGGATAGATTTCCTGGACACAGAGAAACAAATACAAGACAAAATGCTAGGCCAACCAAACCAAAAAAGCAGAAACCAAACTCAAAATATTCCTTGGTTAACAGATGAACAAAAGAAGTTCTCGAATGTTTCCGACTCAGAGAAGATTGTTCTTTTTTGATACCAGAAGTCACTGGTAAGTGAATTTATTTTCGTTATTGAATCTATATTCATACCAATGTTTTCTAGACGAAGCTGCAAGTAGTTTTCATTCAGATTTGCAATCTGTAGCAGAAGATCTCAGACGACGAGTATTTATGACACCGCGTAGTCAAATTTATAATGCTCCAGGTGAGCTCACAGAGGCGAAAAAGTCTTGCTATGAATTCAGACTGCGGTGCATCAAAAAATTAGCTAAATTTGTATGTAATCCGCTGGCCGGTTAACGTAAAATCGAAATAAAACAAAGGGAAATATTTTGTTGTACTCGTATTTGTATTCTATTCTCGGAAATCTAATCTTAACGCTAGCTTTCCATTCGGACCGAATGAAAACTAATTTTTTCTGTAGATCTATGAAAACTTCATGAAAACGACACAAGAAAAATTTGGAGTAGTTCTTAAATAATGTTGCTTTCCATTGCAAATTTGTATCTTTCTTTGTATATGTGGAGCCACCAAAGCTAAAAGGTGATCAAATCGCTTGCAATCCATTCGCAATAAATTTCGGCACAGTCCTGGTTCCTCTGCTCGCAATTTCACCATCAATTTCGCGAATCCCTCCTGCTCACGACGCACGGGCCACCCAATCCTTCGTCCCACCTTCGTCCATACCTTACGACACATCTTTTTCGGCTGTTTTATTATCGCTGTTTTTTAACAAATACGCCGTCAAAATAGTTGCGATTGCAACGTTTTTATCCATTTATATTGTTTTTTGATATTTCACTTTTAGTTGAATATTATACCGGTTTCACACTGCGCCGAAATCCGGATTTCGAGCAAAAAAAGTAGTAAAAAGCCGAAATCTCAAAAAAATCGACTAGTTTCTCCATACAAAATTTACATTTTTTCTGGTCCATTTTTTTCAGATTTCCACAAAATCTCCTCCAAAATGTAGTAAAACTTAATAATGGTGAAATGGAACAAGCCTAAAAACAGCGAACGAAAATGAACTATCAGAAAAAACAACAACAAATCGAACAGTTTAGTTGCTGACATGTTGTTGTGTCAGAAAAGTATAAATATTTTTGGAAAATTGTTTATGAGGTAAGTTTTTATTATTTATTTAATTAATCGTTTCATTTTGTTCAAGTTAAGCTGAATATTTTAAATCATTATTATTTATGTCTTAGAATGCTACTGGTTGCGAAGACCTGGAAAAGCAGATTGAATCTCTTAAAGCCCACAAAGAAGAGGCGCAGGAATTAATGCAGAAACAAAAGAATCATGCGGATAATCTAGATCTAGAGGAAAAGAGGAAGTCTTTAAACGAAAAACTCTCTTCATTGACTGAGAAAGCGGTAATATTTTTGAACCATAAAAATGTCAACTAAAAAATTATTCTTCTGTTATAGAAATCACTACAAAAAAAAGAGTTGGAAAGCCAACGTGAATGGCTGGAGCTGCACAACCAACAGCAACTTGAAGTTGTCGTTGCACAGAAGCTGAAAGAATTCCAGGCACAGTTGGACAAAGTTGAAGAAACTGTGAAGCAAGAATGATGTGACCGAGAACGTTTGATAGACAAACGTGCAATGAAACAAATAGAATTGATAAATAAAAAAAAATTAACAAGAACTCAACTTACTGCAAGAAAATAAAACTACGAAGAAGTGCAACTTTACCGAATTCAATTGGCAAATTTTACAGAACTGAGAGGTATTCTCACAGAATATACTTTTTTGTTCCATTTGTGTAATCTGTTTATTTTCGTTCTAAGAGCCGACATTAGCGAAAAACTTCACAGCGTCTTGGAAGCTCAATGGCAGAAAGAATTGGAGATATTTACGAGTCCAGTTGTCAGACAAATGAAACTAAACCAACGCTTTTGGAAAACGTTCAAAATACAGCTGAAAATGAGGAGAACAAAGTTGGCAAGATAAGAAATATAGATGAGGCTGTGATCCGGAAAAAATACACTGTTGGTATGTGGACAGCGAAAATTCATTGATGGATGGGAACGTCGTTGGAATTCCAGGATTAATTAACATCGTGGATGCAAATTGAGAACTCAAAACCCTTAACTATCGGTGAAGTGTTGCTGCTAGCTACAAAAAAAATTTAACCAGATGTTTTTAGCTAAATTGAAATACCTATTAAAAGTTATGTTAGAAAAATTTTTGTTCTCTTTATTATTTTTTAATATTTTTGTTGCAGAATTTTAAGATACAAGAAGCACATAATAACAAAGTATGGAGAAATGTTTTAATGTTTATATGGAATATCAAATACAGAACATTTTATTTGTTGTGACCTGCAGTAAAAAATGAAAGTAATGAGTTGACTTATCGTCTTTTGAGCGCTTAAATACCTTTGAAGTCGATGAAGTCTATAAACAAGGAGTGAACACGGCGGTAGAAGAATTCAGACCTAAGGATAAAATCAACTTCATTATAACATTCATGACCTTTCTCTTGTCAACTTACTTGAAAAGTATTTCCCTTTCCAGGAGAAAATAATGAATGAAATCCAAAACGTTGAGTGATATCGCCTCGTCCACAAGTTGTTCGTGTCTGTCGATCACTTTTGTAGAAGAGAACTGAAGAGTTTCTGTCGATTTCAGTCGATTGTTTCATTCCCAATTGTTGTTCGACTGCAGTGTTTCGTGTATGTGTTGGGCCTAGCCAGTCTTGTTGATTATTGGTAAATTTTGGACAATGCGTTCGTTATCTTCTTGGAGTTGCAAAAAACTAGTGTCGAATGAATATAGATGTCAAGCTGCTCCAAAAGCTCAATAACTCGGCCCAATACGCTGGATTCTTCAACAAGTTCTTTGACAAACGAAGATATCAAAAAGGTTACCTGCAAGGAAATCATCAACATGTCTCCTTAATCACCGATATTCTTTACTCGCTTCTTTAAGAGCATCCGTACACCATGAAACGCCGCTGCTAGCTTGGAACAAATTTCTTAATGAACACGCTATTGCCTTATGACCATCAGCGCGGCAGGCCAGGATGCTGCCGCATCTGCCGTTGAGCCGTACAAAGCAATTCCAGCGAAATAAACTCGTCCAGATTGAATATCTTTGAGATAATAATACTTTCGTCTACTTAATCTTTGGAAAGCAGCATATGGCCATGGACTTGTAGGAGCATCTATGTCCTTGCGTGACAACCTATGGCTTCCTTGGGTTAACTTTAAATTAGAATGCAACTCATCGTTGTATTCGTCCATCTCGACCAGATAATCCTCAGCCAAAGCATTCTGTAAATCAGCGTTGGATGAAAAGTAAGCAGTTGGCTCTTGTAGACTTCGTCGCTTCTCGATATTGTTTGCGAATATTTGAAATGCACTGCTCCTCAATTAAGCTTTTTGTTTGTTGCGCACTCCAGAGGTCAGTCGGTTGGGATTCTTGCGCAAACACCAGTTATGGTGAACTTGATCCATGTTCTATGAGAATGCAAACAGAATAAGATTTAGTTGCGTCCGGATGATCCAATAGACGACCAGGTGTTGTAACCACTATTGAGTTGTAATTTTGTTAGCAGAACTCGGTGCATTTCTGTTGCTCTGCAGCAAAAGGGTAAACCACGTTTTAAGTTTTAAATAAAAAGGCATTGAAATATTTTTTCACCAGCTTTCTAAAAATAATTTTATCAACACAACTTGACAGTGACAACTGTCAAACAAAATCTACTCTTGTACTTTCGGCAGTGTGAATGGGTTGAATCTAGTACCACCCAAATCAAAATCAAAATCCGGATTTCCGTGCAGTGTGAAAAGGGTATAATACCGATTAAAAACAAAATCTATGTTCTTTTCACTTTTAGCTTTAAAATTTTTTTGACAGATGCGATGTGACAATGAACTGAAAATGAATTTGCAGATCCACAAATGAATTTGTGTGTACACGGTTTGCAGAAATCTACAAATATCTGCAAATCTATTGCCAGCTATTTGCCCAATTTAGTTTATCGACATTGTCTGCCAAATAGCTGGCAATAAACTTGCAGATATTTGAAGATTTCTGCGAACCGTGTACACACAAATTCCATTTTCACCCTCATTGTCAGCTCATTTGCCCACATTGTCAGACGTTTGCAGATCTGACAATGATTGTCAGACCTACCAATCGTGTACACTTAGCTTTAGCAAATGTATGAATTTGTAGCTACACCAAACGCACCCAATGACAGCCTTCGCCATTTTCGATAACATTTCCAAAAAATAGTTTGGTAGCACATTTTTGTTATCGGGCTAAGGAAATAAGACTGAATAAATTATGAGGCTAAGGGAAGCCCATACCTCGTTTCCACTTAGAATTGAATCACACTTCAATTCGAATTAGTGCCAGTGTATACTTAGATCGAATTGAAATAGGATTACCCGATCCGATACAGCTCTTGTAGCTGGATCGATTCAAAATAGTGTGTTGTATACCTATATTACTCGATTCAGTGGGTAAGTAGATACCTGCATCGAAATCTGAATCATAATCCGATCCGATTACCCGATTCTAAGTGGAAACGAGGTACCAGATAGCTAAATTTTTGTTGTATTTAGCACGTGAATTTTTTTAAGCCGTATAGGCTTGAGAAAAAAAACGTACCTAATGTTACCGCACAAATAAACACAACCCAAATTAAACTAAGTTGAAATACGTACTGTTAGTCCCAAACTTGAATTTCTATTGAAGAATGTTTAATTTTCATACATATATCTTTCCCTTTTGACCATTTTTTACTGCTTCGTTTGTTTGTTTGATTTGTTTTTTTCTTGCATTGGGCTATATTTTTTAGTCAAATAATTCCATGAGAAAGGCTATTAGCTTCTGCAAAAAAGAACTAGTGCCAAATCCTGTATTATATACACCACCAGGTAAGAAACAGGGCGAAAATTCAATATGAATATAGTTTTTATTTCTTTAATTTTTAATCGAGAGAAAAAATTTCCTTGCAAATACCACATTTTTTTTGAACACGTCCTTTCGAAAAAGCTTTGATGAACTGAAATCATTGGTGGTGCCATCTTATTTTCAAAGCTGGAAACTATCAATCCACAGCAATGCCATCCCTGTTTTCACTGTGGAAAATTACGACAGTAAAATGATTTGTTGTTGTTCCCCAAGGGAAATTTTTACTGTACTATATACTAGCATAAAAAAAACACGCCTATAGTAATTATGCGTTTTTAGACAACCCTTATTAGAATTTTCATGAAATCTTCTCTGGTGACCCGTAAAGCCTTCAATATTGAATTTTTTTTTAATTTGAAACCCAAAAACATAAAGTTTTTACAATTTCACTAACATCAGAGATTCATCTGATGTTGCAAAATTAACAACAGCCGTAGCTTTTTTTCAAGTCTGTAGCCAAGTCAGTACTCCAGTTAAAAAAAAACGTTCTAGCTCAGTATTCAGTAATTAAAATACCAAAAAACTTATAATTTATTGCATAATTAAACTAAACTATTTGAAAGCAAAAACAAATCTTGTTAGCCAAGAAAAAAAAATTTATTTCCGAAGAAAATTTATTTATCTTTGGTAAATTTTATTTATCTTTGGTCTACGAACACTGCCCAGTCATCGATAGCTCACCCAGAAATGTCATTTTTATGTCAAACGCGAACTGTCGCGGGGAATAAAACAAAAAACAAACGCAGAGAAACGTATTGAAAAAAACATGTCGGCCAGTGGAAGCTCATTTACATTTAAAAAACGAACAATAAAGAAACAACAGACTCGCCGAAAACGAGATTCTACTTCAGGATCAGGTAATATCATTCTAATAAATCTGATCAAAAAATTAAGTGCTTTTTCCCAAAGACAGCGACAGTGATGCAGGAGGCGAGAAATCAACTGTGGTACGGACTGAGAACCGACGAAAAAGAACAAATCCCAATTTCCAGAGTACAAAGCTTCTTGGTGCTAAACGCGAGAGACAAGCCGCCCAATCATCATCAGATGAAGACGGAGAAGAAGAAAGCAGTGTGGTAGTTACTTATAAGTCCAACAAAAGTGCAATGCCGCAAGGACCATCCGACCAGGGTGCCACCGCCATAAATGAGTTTGAAACTGAATTGGATCGCGATGCTCAAGCTATTCATGCAAAAGCGATTCAAATCAATGCTGAACTGGAAGGAAAAGAGGACGACAAGATCTATCGTGGGATCAATAACTATGCCCAGTACTATAAAAAGAAAGACACAGCCATGGGCAACGCCAGCTCTGGATTGGTTCGCAAAGGTCCTATGCGGGCACCGGCTCATTTGCGAGCAACTGTTCGTTGGGACTATCAACCAGATATTTGCAAAGATTACAAAGAAACTGGTTTTTGTGGTTTTGGAGACAGTTGTAAGTTTTTACACGATCGAAGTGACTACAAGGCCGGTTGGCAATTGGAATTGGACCATGCGACTGAGCAACGTGGTGAATGTGAGTCTGATGGAGACGACACAAAATATGAAATTCATTCAGACGACGAAGCGCTCCCTTTCAAATGTTACATTTGCAGAGACAGCTTTACAAATCCCATCATGACTAAGTAAGTTGTTGGATTTTGTTTTGTGGATGAGAGAAGTAAATTAGAATTAAATTATTTCTTTTTAGATGCAAGCACTACTTTTGCGAAAAATGCGCCTTAGAGAATTTTAAGAAAACGTCTCGCTGCTTCGTATGCAACTTGCAGACAAATGGAATTTTCAATCCGGCTAAGGAGCTTATCGCTCGTTTGAAAAATCGACCAGACCACGATGTGGCTGCATCAGACACTGACTGATTTTGTTGGATTAATATATTTCGGTCTCATTGTGTTTATTATAAAGTGTGATTTTTTTACTAGTTGAAATAAAATAGTAGGAAAGAATTCCCCCTTTTTACTCACAAGTTACTAAAATTTAACAGCTATAAAAATAGATACCTAGATTAATGGGGGATACTATGTATTTCCGTTAAAAAGAACATCAAAGGATACAGCACCTAGTCGGGCGGCTGTGACCACGCTAAGAAATTGTTTGTGGATGTTTGATTTTACCTTATACCACTAATTCGATTATCGCATCATGAGGCCAATAAGTTTCAGCTCGTCAAATTTTCTATTCAAAGCCATAACACATAAGCGCGTCGCGCCGCGTCGACCTCACGTAGGCTTCACGTTACATGAGAAATCCTCAAAACGCCCTACTGTCATTCATTCGTCTAAGCTTGTGCAAAATTAAGAATATATATCGATTGAAGTATCGAACGACCATCGTCGTTATCAGTAACTATCGATAACAAAAATCGATTTTTTCTTTTGTATTAAATACATGGAAAACTAAATCGATTGATAATTTGTTAATTACTTCTGACAAAGAAATGAAAGCTAAGTAAAATGTGTAGTGTAATCAATTGAGCTAAGTATAATGTGCGTAGTTGCATTTCTATACTGTGTTATCACATGTTTGTGATAACATTTGCTGTTTAAAATGAAAAACTTATCGATTTTTTCAACATAATCGATATATTCATACAGATATCAAAAATGTTATCGCAATATACGGTATGAAATTATCGCTTAAGTTATTGGTCGAGCACCTTTACAAAAATAAAATGATTTAAATCCTTCAATATCGCCCATATTGATTGACTTTATATTAACCCATGCGGCCATGCATCGAAAATCAATCGAAATCTCGATTTTTAAGAACATCTTTTCAGAATTATAGTAGTTTAAGTGATTAAACATCACCTTCGTCTGGCAAAAGTCGAGTTTGATACAGGTTTAACAACGATAGCTGAAATATCTATATACTAGTTACATCGACGAAGTTCTGCTAAAACACTCTAAAATTCAGCTTAAGTACACTTCACGCACAAATATGAAGTACAATTTGATTGATTTGTTTGCCACAAAAATCTATAATCGACTTTATACTCACTCATATATCGAAAATTCATCGAAATCCCCGATATGAAAAATATAATATAAAGTATAAGTCGATTTTTCAAAACATAATTGCAAATTCATAGGTTAAAATGCTTCAACAACACCTACATTGAATAATCCAACAAAAATTAAATTTAATACAGCTGTAACAACGAGAACTTAAATATTTGTTTAGCATTTTTATCGATAAATTTCAGCTGAAACACATTCCAACATCGATACCGACATATCGATAATTTGTTTCGTAAATCGATGTTTTACTTACATCGATTTTTTTACTCTTCCCTATTGTAAAACTGAAAAGGAGAGATATGTCAGAAAGCGAGCAAAAGTTCAGCATAGCTGAACTTTTGGTCGCTTCGTTACGTTTGCTTACGTTTGTCAAACGACGCGTCTGAGGACAAAGCGTGATTGTGTGAGACTCTACAGATTTCGTATAGTTGAACTTTTGATTCTTCTGTCAAATGAGGTCGACGCGAGGCAAACGCGCTATTGTGTGATGGCTTTAAATTATTCACAGAAAATAAACTCTAGTTTAATCGGTCTATTTCAATATTCACGTCTGTGGCTGCCCTTAGAAAAAGTAGAAACTGTCATTTTCTGTTCTAGTGGTTTTGTGACAGTTGTTTTGTTTACACCAGAATACGTTTACCCCCGTATTAATAAAACGCGGAATAGCTGCGTTCCATGGATTAAGTGAAAAATGGTATAATGGTAGCTTTAATTAAATGGGAAATGGTATAATGGAAACTTAATCCATGGAATAAGGTTATTCCGCGTTTATTAATACGGGGGTTACTCTTTACTATTTCATTTGGAATTTAGATGGAATCGAATTATCTGAGTGGTTTGTTTCAACAATTATTTTTTAAATTATTTGTGGTTGTACTTCATTCGACTGTACGACATAAAAAATCCGTGTTCTTAAATTAAAAACGCTTTTTGCGTTGAAGACTGAGAATGAAAATGACGTTTTAATACACAGTGGGAGTAGGAGTAGAATCGGCCATTTTTGTTTCTGTTTTTAAAGAGTGCTGCCAAATAATATCATGGACATAGTAGCACATTCCATCAGATAAACGAAAGACGTGTTCTTTTCTAATAGTGCAGTGAGCATAGTTTTACTCTTTTGAACAGGAAGTGCTCTCGATTGATAACGTTTAACAGCCGTATTTATTAGATTTCCCTAAATAGCTCTGAACGGACGAATAGTTATGTAGTGAATAGCACTCTATTCTACGTTAAAAAAAATTCTTATTTATAAACCATTATAGTGTAACGTGAACCCAACATTTATACCAATTTCCTAATCGAAAAACGTTCAACCGAAAACACATCTGGCAGCACTGGCGTAAGTGTAGAAATTTTGAAGGAGAGAAAATGTTTGACAGCCAAAACAGTGGAGAGTTGCAGACCATGTGGAAGTTACTGGAGAGTTCTAGATGGCATGTCATTCGATATAAATAGCCCGCCCGAGGCAACCAGAGGGCAGTTTGGTTTATAGAGTGATAAAGTTAAGAGTAAATACAAGTGATAGTCCCAAAGTCGAGTTGAGATCGAATTAAGCATATATACTGAATAAAAGTGATAGAATTAAATTAAAAAGTGAAGTTTTATTTTTCGAACTAAGCGCACGTTACATTGGTGTCAGAAGTGTAAATAAAACTTATTTGACTAGTAAAGTGAAAAAAAAAGTAAAAAGAAAATAATAATTATATACAGTGAAAATGGGTAAGTTGTTAGAAGAGCTCAACTGCACTGAGCTTAAAAGTGAGTTAGGTAAGCGAAATCTTTCTAGAGCGGGATCGAAAAATGAGCTCGTCCTGCGCTTGCGCAACTATTTGGAACAGCAAGGGGAAGACGTAAGCACTTTTGTTTTTGAAACAGAAGTGGAAAAAGAGGAAGTAAGTGAAAGTGTAGATTTTTCTAGTATGATGAAGCTTTTATTAGAACAACAAAAGAAGCTGATTGAAGAGCAACAGCAGAATATTCTCGGACGTCTGGAAGAGCAACGAAACGATCAAAAGAAGGAACAGCAGAATGTTCTCGAACAACTTGAAGCACAACGAAACGAGCAAAAGAAGCTGGTTGAAGAACAACGAAGCGAACAAAAGAAGGAACAACAAAATATTCTCGAGAGACTTGAGGCGCAACAGAATGTTTTAGAAGGTCAGAAAAACATTCTAGAAGGAAAATTGGGTAACATTGAGAAAAATGTATGTGCCCTTGACGAACGAGTTGAAGGTGTGGAAAAACAGCTTTCTGTTGTAGAGAATCGTTTGGAAAGCCGATGCGATAACCAGTTCTCTCTTCTGTCCAAGGAATTAGACCAGATCCGGAAAATAAAAATTCGAGAATCTGCTGGAGAAATTGCAAGGAAAAAGGAGATGAAACCCCCAACATTTGATGGACAGTCTTCTTGGCCAGTCTACAAGAGACAATTTGAGGCAGCCGCGACAACAAATGGCTGGGATGACGAAGACAAGTACATTGCACTGACTCTTGCTCTTAGAGGACCAGCAGCTGAATTACTTCAAACAGTTCCAGCTGGTAAGAGCGGCGATTTCAGTTCTCTCGTGGCAGCTATAGATAAACGCTTTGGAGATAACCACTTGAAAGAAGTCTTCCGAGTCCAACTCAATAACAGAGTCCAGAAAAGGGGTGAAAGTCTACAGCAGCTCCAAGCAGACGTCGAAAGACTGGTTCACCTGGCATATCCGGATGCTGGAGAAGAAATCATCAACCAGCTTGCTGTTGAGTCCTTTGTTCGTGCCATTGCTGATATACATCTTCAGAGGTCTGTGCGAACTGCTAGAACACGTACTCTTTCTGAAACTTTAGCATTCGCATTGACAATTGAAGCAGCAGAACAGGCTTCTCAGGGAGTACATCGACTTAGAGAGGCCATAGTCGAAGAATGCTCGTGCCAAAGAGCTGAAATACAAAAGAACCGGAGCGGACTAGCAAGATGTTGGAACTGCAACAAGACCGGGCACTTAAAGCGTCAATGCCGACTACCACCAAACAAAGCCAGTTGTCAACATTGTGGAAGCAAGAGATCCAACCCAGAGCAAGGTAACAACAACACCAGCGTTGCCTATCAGCCCGTAAGAACCAACTTCGAGGGGCAGAGGCTGGTTTCTTGTATCGATGGCCCCAGAACCACCATCCAGGTCTCTCAGACCAAACGAGACAACAAAAGTCTGACTGTGGAGACTACTATTAACGGGAACAAACATTTGGCTACCATCGACACCGGTGCCACAGCCTCCATAGTACGTCGAGACCTGGTAAAGACGACGTGGCTTCATAACACCAATAGCTACCGTCTAAGAACCGCAACGGGAGAAGCAGCAAGAGTATACGGAGAAGTGAGTCTTAAGATCCGACTGGCCGATCTAGTGTTTACTCATCAATTCCTGGTGGCAGATATATGTGACGAGTGCATCATTGGAATCGACTTTATGAAACAGCACGGAGTAATTTTAGACATCGGTAATCAGGTTTTGAAGTACCAAAATAAGGAACTTCCAATGACCTATTCGAACGAAAGTACGTCGACATTGAGAACTGTCATCACGGAAGATCTGATTCTGCCTCCTTCTTCTGAAGTGTTCGTTTGGACAAAACTGGAAGGTGAGTTTGGAAGCCTTCGATACCTCATGGTGGAACCAGACCCAGAGTGTTCCTCCCAAAGCGTCATCATTGGGAAAACACCGGTAGCACCGAAAAACAAAATGGTCCCCGTACGATTACTAAACACCAGACCGTACGATGTAAGGTTGAAGAAAGGAGAAGTCGTTGGACGTTGCGAATCGGTTGCAGCAATTACGAAGATCACAGACGAAGCCCCAAGAAAAACTATAACTCCGGAGGAGCTCAAAACCATCAGAGCTAAAATACTGAATTCATCCAACCTTGATCGCCAACAAACAAGGATAGCTGAAAATCTCCTGCAAGAGTACACTGACATCTTCGCATCGCAAAAGGGACAATATGGTAGGACACAGTTGGTGCAGCATCGCATCAACACAGGAGATGCAAGACCGATTCGTCAACCCGCAAGACGTCTTCCACTGGCCAAACAAGGTGAGGTTGAGGAAATGATAACAGCAATGAAGAAGGACGGTCTTATCGAAAATTCTAAAAGTCCTTGGGCGTCACCAGTGGTGATAGTGAAAAAGAAAGACGGAAGCACTCGTTTTTGTGTGGACTACCGAAGGCTGAATGATGTGACTAAGAAGGACAGCTATCCCCTGCCCAGAATCAGTGATACCCTGGATGCCATGGAGGGAGCTCAGTGGTTTTCGACGCTGGACTTGAAGAGTGGATATTGGCAAGTTGACATCCACCCTGATGATCGAGAAAAGACGGCGTTTTCTACAGGTAATGGGCTCTGGCAGTTTAAAGTTATGCCGTTTGGGCTATGCAACGCTCCGGCAACATTCGAGCGTTTGATGGAGTGCGTTCTTCAAGGACTGACGTGGAAAGCTTGCCTAGTCTACTTGGACGATGTCATTGTTTACGGGAAAACATTTGACCAACATTGTAAGAACCTTAAAGCCGTGTTTCAGAGACTTCGAGAGGCTAACCTTAAACTGAATCCAGAAAAATGTGCACTTTTCAAAACCGAAGTCAAGTATTTGGGACACATCATCTCATCCCAAGGAGTAAAGACTGATCCTGAAAAAGTTGACTCCGTCAAAAAAGAGAACCACACCACTTCATCCACAGTCTGATGGGATGGTTGAAAGATTCAACCGGACCTTGAAAGAACACCTCACCAAGGTCGTAGGCGACTACCAAAGAGACTGGGATAGGCACGTACCGCTATTCCTGATGGCCTATAGAAGTGCAGTACATAGCTCGACAGGACAAACACCATCTGACATCCTGTTCGGGAAAACCATGCGGCTGCCCAGCGAACTTAAATTTGGATGCCCCACAGAGGAGCCACAGGACACGAACGAGTATGTGGACGACCTCAAGGAGAGACTCGCTGACATCCATAAAAGAACAAGGGAACGGATGAAAACCTACAGCGACCGGATGAAGACACGGTACGACACAAAAGCGACAACGGCAGGATTCCAAGCAGGAGATCGCGTGTGGCTTTATAATCCTCATCGTCAAAAGGGATTGTCACCGAAACTTCAGCAGAACTGGGAAGGTCCTTATACTGTAGTCACAAGGATTAACGACGTGGTTTACCGCATCCAAAGAGGGCTAAGAGGCAAGTTAAAAGTAGTTCATTGTGACCGGCTGCATCGATATAGTGGCGAGGCTGCAGATGGAATTATTCGGGACGAACAATCTTAAGGAGGGGGCAGTGTAACGTGAACCCAACATTTATACCAATTTCCTAATCGAAAAACGTTCAACCGAAAACACATCTGGCAGCACTGGCGTAAGTGTAGAAATTTTGAAGGAGAGAAAATGTTTGACAGCCAAAACAGTGGAGAGTTGCAGACCATGTGGAAGTTACTGGAGAGTTCTAGATGGCATGTCATTCGATATAAATAGCCCGCCCGAGGCAACCAGAGGGCAGTTTAGTTTATAGAGTGATAAAGTTAAGAGTAAATACAAGTGATAGTCCCAAAGTCGAGTTGAGATCGAATTAAGCATATATACTGAATAAAAGTGATAGAATTAAATTAAAAAGTGAAGTTTTATTTTTCGAACTAAGCGCACGTTACAATAGTTATGGTAAGTATATCTTACCTATCTATAATCTATAATCTAATTTATAGCATTGAGCGGTAATACACAGGTGTACTTCACTATCGAAAACAAACCGGTCTCTGAAAGCCATCTAAGTATCCGCCGGCGTACTAACATTTCCTTGTCATTTCACAATAGCGATGACATAAACCTATTCAGTCGCTATACTACCTAAATCGGCGTTCAGGATATTCCACCTCTATGTTACGTTCAAAAAGTTTTATAAATAGGTTTTTCTGTTCAGAGGTATTATAAGAGGAACATAGCGCTATTCGCTCCCTATTATGGGTTTATAAATAAGGCTGTAAATGTTCCAACAGGGAATCACAAACTAAGTTCTGACTCACTTCTGTTTTGGTGATTTTTCCATGTGTATGCTCCTGGTCGGTCTCTGATTAATCTCCGATTTTTTTTTGTTGGTACTTTTTTTTTAGAAATTCAGCAACACAAATATTATGTTCAAATCAAATTATAAATTGATTCAAAGGATAATAAGAGTATGTCTGATTTTATTCATGAGCTAACGGTTAGCTGATAATTGGAGCGAGCCTATTGAAGTGAGGATACACCGATAAGTTAAGGATATTCATGAAAAAGAAGAACTCTTGTTAAAAGTTTTTAAAGTATACAAAAGCCTGTCAAAAATGTATATAGAAAACTAGCTAAGCTGCCCGGAGTTGCACGGGTCCGTAGTTTTAAGGATCCCGGTCTCGTCCTTCATTTCCCGTAGTTTTTATATGGACAAAAGTGACATTCAAAAAAATTACAAAACTTGAGAACGGGTCGACCGATTTAAAATTTTTTTCTATAAAAACCATCTGCCAATATCCCCTAAGCTACCCCAAAAATTTGGGTTCATTCGGACGAGCCTTTCTCAAGTGATGCGATCACAACCAACCGTACACTTTTTTTTATATTAAAAAGATATTTATCGAAATTCGGTAAAATCCATCAATTCAATTTGGTTTCGATAACAGACTGTTTTTGACCTTCGATAGGTCGTTACAGTTTTAAATTTTGTTTTTATACTTTCTTTTTTTTAAGTTCTCAATCGTCTTCTTTTTCATTTTTTAGTTCATTAGGTTCGTTCGTTAAAGCCCTGGGGTCGCCACAAAGCATTTTTTGAGCAACCTTAACTTTGTCCTCAATTTCAAAATAAGTGTTTTTTGACACTTCTGGTTGACCTGGGTTTGCCCTCAACTCGCCCTAGATTTTTGTTGGGGCGAGTTGAGGGTTGTCAAATGGCATATGTTTTTATTCAAATGACAGAGTTGTGTGTGATTTTGTGGTTTAGCGCTTTTTGATAACTGGAAAACCCAAGTTCTTTAGACAACTCATAGGGATGTCAAGGAAACTTGGGTCAACCCTGGGCGCAACGAACGAACCGATTATCTTTTAAAAAGTCAGGTGCAGCTTAAAACGTTTGTTTTCTTGTACAAATTTTTTGTATGCATCTCTGAAACAAGTCATTTCTTCAACTTTCAACAGCTATGCAAAAATGTTTTTCACTGTATATTTTATACAAAATGTTTCTATTATTTTTAGAACTTTTCTTATGTGAATTTTTCTATTTTTTTATTTATTAATAGAAATGGCCACAACGGATGAACCATGCTTGAAAAAACCACGAACTGACTCGCCAGAGCCGCAGTTCCTCTTGAAAGCCATACTATCAGACGACTTATGCAAGGCCATTCCTTTGGAAGCAGTAGTTGTGTCCAAAATAGAAAACAAAAAATCAATTTCCTCTGTAATCCTGGAACTAACCCGCAGTTTACAACTACCCAGTTTGAATCATCTTAAAAGAGTTCGCCAGAATGAAATATTACTTTGCCGAGTGAAAGATGTTCACGACACTCTTAGTAGTGAACAAGTACTGAGTGAGGATCAAATTTCTCAAATAAAGGAATATATTATAGCCCAAGGTATTCCATCCGAAATGGCAATGTTATTAACTGCTAACGTGTCAATAGTAAAAGTCCCCTCAATACCAACTAAGCTGAGATGGCAGTATGACTCCATGAATAAATTGTGGCCGTGCAAGTTTCACCCAAACCGATATCTAGAGTCTTTGTATAGTGGAACAAATTTTGACGAAAATGAGCAAAAATTTCACACCAAAATAGCATCTTTTCTAATGAAGCTATCAGAAAAGGAAGGGGACATATTTGGCATATGCGTCGATCCTCGATCGAATTCAATTGTTGCGATATCGAATGGTAAGACAAGTATAAGTCCAGTTATGCATTGTCCCATGGTTTTGGTAGATTTTGTAGCCCGAAGTCAGAATGAAGGGGCGTGGAAGCATGAAGGTGAAGTATTCCATGAATCTAACAACGACAAGTTATGCTTCAGAGGCATTCCTGAACGCATGTTTGACATCATTATCAAAACATTCAATGGGGATATTTCACTTGGAGCGGAACAAATAAACTCTGCAGAGAAAAGAAGACAAGTGACCGACGACATGTTGAATACCAACAATTTAGACAAATATGGTCCATATCTTTGCACGGGCTATGATGTTTATCTGACACTGGAACCATGTCTCATGTGTGCCATGGCATTGCTGCATAGTCGCGTTCGAAGAATATTTTACTTACAAGCATCGCAAAATGGAGCTCTGCAGACTAAACTAAAGTTGCACACAATCAAGGAACTGAATCATCATTTTGAAGTTTTTCACTGTTCAAGCCAAAGCAAAATGAATTTCAATAAATGTTGCTAACAAGATATTTTTTGCTGTCGTTTATATTTTATTTAATTTTCTTTAATTTATAGACTAAAACATGTTAAAAATCATAATATACTCATGCTTCAACTTTCTACTCCTTAAAATCGAATAATTCCAACCCCTTTTAATTCACATTGGCAAAAAATTCATTTTGAAAGAATGCCAAAATTAATCAAAAATTGAGTTACTTCAATTAGTCACTTGTTAACTTCCAATTGTCAAATGGCTCTTATGACAACGACATTATCAACATCATTTTATTTTTTCCATCACGTGCTTTTACTTAGTTCACAGGAACTAGAACCAAGTAATTTGTCCAATTAAACCTTACTCATCCTCATTTTCATACTAAAACGATGACTTCAGAGACCACTGCATATTTACTGCGTGATCTTGAATCTTGGGCAGTCGATCATTCGATATACACAAAAAAAAAACCAAAAAAGATTTAAAGGAATTTAAATTAAATTACCGTTATAAAAATCTAAATATGTTTTTGTTTGTTGACGGATTGGAACGGACAAACGATGATTATGAGGACTGCTAGAGAGGTATGGGATACGACACCAAGAACCAATCTGGTAAAAATATCCTTAATATGTTCAAGTCTCATGATTGCACAGGTGGCGACAGTATTGTAATGGTCTTTTAAATGAACTTTTTGATTGAAAGCACTTTTCAGAACATGAAACTAGCTTAACAGAAATACCCAACATCACAATCGAAGACGTTAGTGAAGCAGATAAGAAAAAAAGGCAACGGTGCCGAGTCAAACGGTTCACTGCTACATGAGTTTTGAAAAAGATTGGAGACATCGCGCTTAGATGGCTCACGATTCCCATCTCCAAGTTTAGAGAAGGTGAAAGTCTATAATTACCGTACAATCAATCTGTTTTCCCACACTTTGAAGATCGTTGAAAGTATAGTGTAGCCGACTGCGACTGCGAAAATATTATAGAGACACTATGGTCAGTGGAAATAGTACCCGTGGCGTGATGGCTAGCATGCCAAAGAAGTTCATGATTCAAATCCCAACAGAGGCAAAAATGTTTTTCCACAGGTATCACGAGAAATTGGCGGGAGGTCTTCCGTTAGTATATTCATTGCCATGAAATGCGCTTTCTCGATTAGCCGTTAGGAACCAGTAGACAGTTGTAGATCCCTTCCATTCCCTCACAAGGCATGGTTTTGAGAAATGCGCTAGGCCCTGGGACTCCTCGCTTTGTTGCCCCATCCTATTTAATTTTTAATTTTTACGCTCCGTAGAAGCAATTACAATACAATTTTGCAAAAAAAATAGAGCACAACCAGCTCAGTTGGTATTGTCATGCTCAAAGGAGAGATCCTGAGATGATTGTTACCCGGAAAAGGAATTAGATGGTGTTCTACTTCCAAAGTTGGTATCAAGGCAAAACTGATGAGCGTCCCTAGTGAGAGGAGTGATGGAGCTGAATTGTGACTAGAATACATGGAATTCAAAAAAAGCGATAAAAAAGCATGATACAGGTAACATTAAGGAAATGTTAAAGAAGTATACAATAAATTTAAACTATCACTTTTAACACGTACTTAGCAAACCAAGTTTGGGTTTCGTAGATGCAGGCTCCACTCATGGACTATAGCAAAGGGGGCATGCTGAGTTTTACAGAAAGGAAACATCATCATCACAAGCAACTGTGGTCCTACTTTGCAACTGTCGTTGACGAGTTTTAATGTTTGAATTTTTCATCGAATCATATGTTGTCCGCAATCCAAAACCTTAGACTGCCGTTGATGACTAACGACATAGGATTCGAGGATAGTTGTGCGTTTGCGCCTTTTCGTCGTCATATAAATTCAAAAGCTCGTGGAAACAATCTATTGAAATATTGGACGTTTACCGAAGTCGCATGTTGGTGAATTCAGGCTTGAAGCTAGTTGTCTGGCTCTAAATAGTTTGTGGAAAACCACACAAATAACATTCAAATAGTTTACAGGCTTTTTTTTGGAACACCTTGAGCATAAGGAGATGGATATTCCCGGCCTGCGAGTAGACATCAGGAGTCATCTACCAACATCTCTACTTCAATATACTTCCACAGTGTTAAAGAACCACTCCATGACCTTAAATCCAAACATGTCGGAAAAGAGGTTTTATATTTCTTGACTCTTGACTAATGCGAACAAATTGTAGGCCCATTTAACTCCTTCATAAAGTATGCTAGGTCCCGGTGCTTTTCGCTGCCGCTCTGTCGCGCAACCCTTTTTATTTATTATTTTATTTATAGTTGACTGTATAAAAGAATATTTATTGAAGTGATGAACTTTTTTCTAGATTTGCGGTGACGCAACGCCGACGGACGGTGCAATTTCGTCTTGCAATTTTTCTCAAACCACAGTAATGCAATGGTATTTCTATTGATAAGCGAGTTTTCTACATAATTTGAGGTTGAGGAACAAACAAAGACAAGACTTGATAACAACGGAACATTTTTGAATAAATACCCATGCCAAGTGCACCGATGAACTTAGTTCGAAAATTTCTCTCGACTTGAACTTCTTAACTTCTGGTTTGATTATAATGGCGCACTTACCCCCTCTTGGACAGCCATTGCAAGCTTTGTGGATGCTCTCAGAACACCCACAAGAGTATATTTTTGTTCCACGAGGTGGGTTTGCTTTAGACATGCCCAAGGCTTTTTTCCCTGATCGGTTTAGGGAGAATGCTGACTTGATCACTGATCGGTTCAATAGTCCAAGGATTCAAAAAGTAAGTTTATTTTTTATTTTACCAAATATGGAGAAATTAGTGCTTTCTTTTCCAAAGATTAATATCCTCGATATAGAAGAACCAAACATGGAATTTGCTGCCAAACACGGACGGAAGGAATCGTTTAGTTTGTTCAATCCAAACGACAGGGAAGTTAGTTCGCAACTGATCACAATGCTTATGAATGAAAAGGATCCGAAAAGTTTTATTTCAATGGCGGCATACATCAGGTAAGAAGAATGTGTTGAATAAATCACGTTTTTCGTTGGGTTAGTGGGTTTTCTGAGAAGCACGACACAAACACACACTTAACACCTTTAACTTATTAACAAGATTCTTGTATTGTTACAGGGACCGAGTGAATCCTTTTCTATTTCAATATGCACTTTCTGTAGCGATTCAGCACCGGCCAGAATTAAAAGGATTAGAAATGCCATCTGTACTAGCTCAGTTCCCAAATAACTTTATTGAGCCGTCAGTTCTGCAAGATGCTAAAGAAGAAACTGCTATTCTTCCTCCAATTGAGGATAACAAAGTAAAGTATTTGCATTCTAGACTGACTATGAGCAAAGCTTAATTTTCTAACCCAATGCTACATAGAATGTCTTTGAAGTTCCATTTAATGGATCCAGGTGGGAGCTAGAGCAGCGAATGGCATATTTTCGAGAGGATATTGGTGTAAACATGCATCACTGGCATTGGCATCTGGTGTTTCCGAGCAATGGTCCAATTGAGGTCGTAGACAAGGATCGTAGAGGAGAACTTTTTATGTATATGCACAATCAAGTTTTGGCGCGGTATAATTTGGAACGCTTTTGTAACGATCTCGGCAAAACAGTGCCACTGGCAAACCTAAGAGAACCCATTCAAGAGGGTTACTACCCGAAGCTTTTAGACTCTGTGTCCAGTCGAACTTATCCACCACGAATGCCAGGTCAAACGTTGCACGATATGAATCGCCCTGATTTGGTCACGACTATATCTGATCTTGAACGTTGGACAGACAGGATCATTAGTTCTATTGATCGGGGATTTGTATTCAACGTAAGTACGTACAATTTGAGTTTTAAGCAAAAGTCTTCACATTCTTTTGTCAGCCAAGTGGAAATCGAATTCCTCTGGACGAACAAAATGGAATGGATCTACTTGGAAATCTTTTGGAGTCTTCAGCGCTTTCAGTGAACCCGCAGTTTTATGGTGACCTGCACAACAGGGGCCACTTGATTATCTCCTACATTCACGATCCTGATTCCAAATATCAGCAAGAGTACAGTGTGATGGGTGATACCACTACGGCAATGAGAGATCCAATATTCTATCGTTGGCATACTTTTATTGACAATTTGGGAGCAAGGCATAAAGCTCTTCTTCCATCATATGGATATGGAGAGGTAAGAAAGATATAACAATCTTTTTGATGTTTTTCAACTTCAATGTTTGTGCCTGTGTAGCTCGGTTTCGATCAAGTTACCGTGAATGACGTAGTCGCAGTTTGTAAATCAGTTAACTCACAGCCGAATGTTATGAGAACTTTTTGGCGGAAAAGTGATGTAGATATTGGCGTTGGTCTAGATGGACGCCGAAAAGAGCTCTCGGCTACATTCAGGTTCACTCATTTATCACATGAGCCGTTTGACTACCGCATATCGGTTATTAACTCAGGAAATCTCATAGAAGCAACATGCAGAATTTTCCTTTTGCCAATTGAAGATGAACGGCAGGTCGGACTTATACTTGAAGATCAACGTCTCTTGGCAGTTGAAATGGATCGATTTCCAGTTATTCGTAAGTCGTGCATTAGTTTCAAATGACCATTATACTTTGACATTGCCTTTCTTAAAGTGAAACCTGGCCAAAATACTATCAGACGTGCTTCAACCGATTCGAGTATAACAATTCCATTTACTCAGATTTTTAAAACCAGCACTGGACCTGTGCAACCGAATGATCCCATGGAAGCATGTCTCAAAAGCTACTGCAGCTGTGGCTGGCCGAGTCACATGTTACTGCCAAAAGGTTCTGCTGCTGGAAAGCTGTTCAAACTTTTTGTAATGATATCAAACGAGTCTAATTCGAAAACGAATACACAGCTTAGCTTTCTGGACTACAATGCAAAGTTCAAAGAACATTTGAACGATCAGAATAAGGGAATTATAAAAGATCAGTTGAAGGGAACTCTTAAGGAAGGAGGAAAAGCATCATCTTATTGTGGACTTAGAGATGAAAAGTATCCAGACAGTAGAAGCATGGGATTTCCGTTTGATAGAAGGTTGCCTTCATTGTATTTGAATGGCCTTCTTAAAGATTATAAGAACATGAAAACTTGTGATCTAAAAATTTTATTTTCTGAAAACGAAAAGCAATAAAAAGCAATAAGGTGTCAATTAACTTTAACAATTTGTTTTTAACTTTGAAAAAAAAAAAAAAAAAATCAACAGAACATCGATAAATTGATCTTTCGCTCCAAAGCAAAATAGGATCAATGGATTTTTGACTTTGACATGTACCTACAGCCAATTTTATATTTTTCAAATTAAATAACTGCCCTCCGACTATCTCTCATGGAGATGACTGAATAGTTCAGCATTTTTTTGGTCAAACTGCTGGTTGAGATTGGTTTTCCGGAAAAATAATATTTTTTGTCTGGCAAAAAACATATCTGGTCAAAACTAGATTGAAAACGCACAAGAAAATTGCTATCCATATGCAGATTGCACATTGACTCCGTAATTGATTACTGTTCATCACCTCATATCCAGACATGCCATGCTGTTTAGACGAGGAGAAAGAAGAAATATTCTTACACCTATTCTGTTCATGTCCTAATTTTTCCCTGAAACGAAAGCTACATCTAGGGGATTTCTCTCAATGCTCCAAGCGATCTGGTGAACGGAGATACCCTTCAAGTCTACCGCTTCATTTAAAGCTCTAAATAGGTTAATTAATTGAAGGTTTCACTCACATCTTTCGTATGGTAACACAACGGGCCTCATATTGGTCGTTAGAAACTAACCAAACCTCCGGACAATGTTCCACAAATTCACAATTTATGCAAACCACTTTGCAGTGCAGTTTCGTAATGGTATGCACCGCAGATCTCTTAGATTTGTCCCACTCCATAGAGTTTAAGGTGCTTCATTTTGATAGCGATGGGATCGCAATCCCAAACCATCCAAGATTGTGCTAAGCTCAATGAAGCCCTTCTAGTCAAACATTTTCTAATAGGCCTGATCAAACTGTACAATTAGTTGGACAGACTTCGTTTGATGGAAGTTGGATGGTCTGATGTAGTTTGCGTTCACACTACTTGTCGTCCAAGTTTATGTCACATACCCTTCAACTCCGTCCAACTTCTAGATTTTCAAAAATTTTTGAAAACCAGTCAACAAGTTGGAAAAGCGGTCGTCTGAAGGGTTCACACTATCAAGCATTGGTCGTTCAAGCCCAAGTCCAACTGTCCAACTAATTGTACATTGTGAACAGGGCTAATAAGAACTTTAAAACTGCCCGATGTTTAAAGGCTGCAAGTATTAAAAGATATTCAGTGGGCAAAATGTTTTGTTCCTTTTCAAATTCATTCAAAATATATAACACTAGCTTTAGCCCCGTCTTCGCGAGCCAGCGTAGCTCCAATTTTCATGGGAGTACGAGGATAATTATAGTCTATGTTACTCAGAGGTAGCGTAGCATTCTAATAAGAAAGAAAAAAGACAAATCGTTGCTTTTCATAATGTTAGTGTAGGTGCCACTAGCGCAATTGTATGCATGTCTGCCTGTTATGTGGGGATCGAGGTTCGAATTCAATCAAAAACATAAAATTGCTTTTTCACGGGTATCAACTTTCGCCAGTCTCAGTATCGTATGCCCGATCCTAAAGAAGGGAGACCCTCACAATTGCGCCAATTACAGAGGGATAAGCCTCCTTAGCGTCGCTTATAAGATCTTGTCTGCTGTAATATGTGAACGTCTGAAACCCCACGTCAACAACTTGATAGGTCCTTATCAATGTGGTTTTAGATCAGAGAGGTCACAATAGACCAAATTTTCACATTACGGCAGATCTTGGAAAAAACCCGAGAATATAATATCGATATACACCATCTTTTTATCGATTTCAAGGCCGCGTATGACAGTATTTACAGAGACGAGTACAGAGCCATGTCTAGTTTCGGCATCCCTGCAAAAATCGAACGACTATGCAGGATGACTTTGGAGAATTCACGCTGCTCCGTCAAGGTCGGTAAAGAACTCACCGATACCTTTGATGTCGAAAAAGGTTTTAGGCAAGGGGACAAACTGTTATGTGATTTCTTCAACATCATACTTGAACAGATTGTAAGAAACTCAAACGTCAACACCAGAGGAACAATCTTTCAAAAGTCTGTAGAATTACTCGCCTATGCAGACGATATTGACGTAATGGGAAGAAAAAAGCGTGATGTCATAGGTGCTTTTGCAAGTGTTGAAACGGAAGCGGCAAAAATGGGTTTGATGGTTAATGAGACCAAACGAAGTATATGTTGTCATCAAACAAGGACACAGAACATCGACGAATTGGACAAAACGTCACAATAGACAGACATAACTTCGAGGTAGTACAAGACTTCGTCTACCTAGGATCCGCTATAGACACGGACAACAACATCAGTGCGGAGATCAAACGGAGAATAACTCTTGCCAACCGTTGCTTCTTTGGGTTAAGAAGGCAATTGAGAAACAAAACTTTCCCCAGAAAAACCAAGGTAACCTTGTATAAGACCTTAATCATCCCAGTCCTGCTTTACGGTGCGGAAGCATGGACCTTATCGAAAGCGGATGAGGAAACCCTTGGTCGTTTCGAAAGAAAAATTCTTCGAATGATCTTTGGTCCCGTATGCGAAGACAATGTATGGAGAAGAAGATACAACAACGAGCTGTATGAGCTAAACCGCGACATTCATAGCCAGAAGAGTAGGTACGCATCGCGAGGCTACGATGGTTGGGTCATGTAGAGCGGATGGACCCAAACGCTCCGGCTCCGGCTCGACGGGTTTTCGAAAGCACATTGCAGGGAAATCGCGGAAGGGGAAGACCTCGTCTTAGGTGGCGCAATCAAATGGATGAAGACCTCAACCGACTTGGAGTGCGAAACTGGAGAGAGCTCGCCCGAAATCGAAACCGTTATAGAAGGATGTTGGTTGAGGCCCAGGTTCACCCCGAACTGTAATGCCCACCTAAGTAAGTAAGTAACCTTCGCCGGGAATTGGGAATTCTACCGAGAAACTAACGACACTGGCATGAAAAGCCCTTTCTCACTTACCCGGTCGGAATCTACATAAAATTGTAGGTCTTTGAAATGCGCTAGGTCCCATAGCTTGGTTGCGCCTATTTGTTTATTTATTTAAATACAAGCTTACGTAGATACAAAATTTTTTTTGTAAAAATCAAAACTTCAATAAAAATGAATATGGTTAAGGTTTTACTTATCAAGAGAGAAAGACGGTAACTCTTAAAAAATCCAACGTCACTGCAAAGCTAAAATCTTATTCCTTGGCATATATTTTCTTTTGACTCGCGCGTTTAACTGTCTTCCTAGTTTTAATTTTAAAACTCAATACACGTTACGCTTTCCAATATTCTTACTAATTCTATAAACAGAATGTTTAACAATATTATTAGCGGAGATTTACAATGCACCTAATGGATTTCGCGTCTTCGAATAGTGTGAAAATATCAGTTTCGAACAAAAAAGAGTGATTGTTACATGGCGGCGATTAAAACTCAGACAAAGTATGACGCTGCAGCATATTTTCTTGATTTATAATATTTGGTCTTGTTGACTTGTTGATGCACAATTCCGTCTCGCACACAGTTGCGAGACTTCCTTAGCTTCAACTAAAATAAAATATACTTCCCCAAGCTTCAAGTTTTCAAATCACTATAAGTACTCATGTAAACAACGGTGTTCTTTCTTCATTAGTCATCATTTATTCCAATCAAAGTACAATAAATTGTGAATGCCATTCATTTTGCAGCGATATCATAATGCAATGCTTTTGAAGACTTTTATTCAAAAGTCCTTCAATTTAATTTATGAATTGTGGTAAGATACACGTGTGTTTGTTAAGTGACCCAATTAGAAAGCCGATTTATATGGGGAACATTTAACTAGCTAACGTTTTACTAAGCACATATAGAACAGCAACAGATCTTACGCAAATATAGAATAGTAACGTTGTTAATTTATGTTGTTTAATTGCGAACATATTAACGCCTTTATATTGGGCAGTGTTTTTTTTTCTTTGGTCTTTTGGATCGAAGTTCGCTCATTTGATTTTCGACTGTGCTCTCAGCTTTTATTATGTTCTTGAGTGTTTGACTTACTGTGTCAGCTTCGGTTGAATGAAACCGTCTTCAAAGAGTTTAATGTGTCTAGGTTTCATTTATTAAAAAACAAAAAACAAAACAAAAACTCAAAAGGCAACATTTAAAAATTTAGGGACAACATCAAATATATTACTTGATTTAATTATCACTTGCCCGATTAGAATTTCTTGAAACTAAAAAAATTTAAAAACAAAAAGTGTACCTAAGTGATATCGATTTCCCAATGAGGCTTGACAGAGAACTCATCACTTAAATAATACATAAAAGGCTATAAAGCTCTGAAGTCGACTTTAGTGTTTTCATTTTTTTAAATACTGTTTCCAAAGCTTATGTTTCTGTCACATAAAAAAGTTAGGACCATGTATAAAATTGCCTAAGTTTTAGTTTTTAAATAGAGATTGAAAGTTAAGATTCGTTTTCTAACATAATTTGAAAATGGACTCAAGAGATTTTGCCCTTTCAGCACAGAAATGCTGACTAGTGAAGCAATATTCATCTTGCGGAACCTATTTCTCATTTCTTGAACTTATTTCCACACAGGTGTAATACCCGTGATCTGATGGATAGCATGTCCACCTGTTAATCCAGAAGTTCGTGCTTCGAATCCGAAGGTGTATTGGTTAGGTTATGTTCAAGTGGCTGTTAGCTCGGCTAACACACTTAGGCCCGCTGAGCCCATTGTGATACACACAATGGATCAAACGTATCCTCATCATAATGGATGCATTTCGAGCTTATAATGAAGCGGGAGAGACGCAGGGCGTCGATGTGAGTAAGATTATTAGGGTCATCAAAGAAATACGAACCAAGGTGTATTATACATTTGTGAGCTAAGGCTGGGCATGAACAGAGAAGGTGGGAAATAGTTTCCTCCTCCTCCTCATCCATACAGCTTCTGCAAAAATCGTTTGAGACGACTTCTAGCATGTCTTCCAATAAGACAGTGTCACCTATCGTCGTACTATTGTGTTTTCTTTTGAGAGAGATCAAGCCGTTCGATCGCTTGGGCCAGATCTGTGTCGTTACGTAACACGTTAATCTCCTTGACCACCTCAGATTAGTTTTATTGTAAGCGTCCTGCTTTAGCAAGAGCTTGTATGTAGCGATTGGTATGCCGATACTCTCCGTTTTCGTTGAGAAGGGCAGAAGTATCCCGTTTCTGGCGAGTTCATCTGCTTTGTAGTTTCCTGGAATGTCTTTATGCCCCGGCCTTACAGCACAGGTGAATGTTAAAAAGGTCTGAAATCTCCCTGACAGATGATCGGCAGTTAAGGGCTAGTATAGCTTTGAAGGAATTTGATGCCAGGGATTTGATGGCCGCCTGACTGTCTGAGAAGTTAAAAATGGACGTATTCGTTTTTAAAGAATGATTGGTCCCGTGCGTAAAGCACCACATATACATGCTGAACGTTGGATTTTGATGAGACTGTCACAATTAATTGCTTTATCTGCGCAGTCCACCAAACTGTAACACCGTAAGTGAGGGTAGGTCTGATGACCGACGCAGGTGTACTACTATACCTTATTTTGTTAGGCCTGGATTTCGTGTCCTATTTTTTGAATTTGTTACCTCTGCTGTTACACAAACAATCTTCTTCTCAGCTGCCATCAAACACTTTGAACAGTATGGATGTGAGAGTTGTATACATAGCCGCACTGTAGAGTCTTCCTTTGAGCTTATGGGAAATTTTCCCACATTTCCTTTTAGCCATACTACCTAACTAGATGTTTAAGCTTTTCACACTTACGAATCACATTTTTAGTCAAATAAACACCAGCATCAGAAAGTATTCAGTTTTGTTTGGACTATACTATACCCACATCCTTAAAATACGCATTGTGCTCATTGCAATTATGTAGAATAGTCATTTTGATGGTCCATCGTCAGCAAAGAATAATAATTGGTGTAGTGGAATTCTGTAATAAAGAATAAAGAACTCAAGATACTTCCAGTGTTCACCAACTTTAATTGAATTTTGATTGGAAAAAATGAAAATTAATTTGGAGTGCGTACCTACCTACAAACGTATATACTTCCTGGAGGAAGTCTCACCCTTTGATTATAGTTTGCGGTGTTGTCAATAAAATCGGTTGCGACACTTGGCAAGCTCTTCTCACGAATCTTTCGTATCTTTGTACTAATCTAGAAGTTCTAGGAGTAAAAGACTTAATTTTTATATGTTCCTAACTGGCGGTTTCTTTCTAAAAGTATTTTGTTTTTTTTTTTTTTGCGATAATGAAAACATATTTAACTTAATTCATTTATTTATTTTATGAATCAATTTATCAGGAAAACAAACGGTTTTGACACAACTAAAGTCAGATGCATTCAGTGAAAGACCCCTTTGATGAGATCAAAGTCATCCCACTCCAATTAGGAATTAATTTTCCAGGTGAGATGAGTTAGTGCAAATTGGTGATGAAGCCTTCTATAGCAGGATATTAATCCGAAGAACGACAAACTTTCGTTTTTGCTGATAACTGTCTCGAAGTGCATATCAAATAACGATAAGTGTTTTAATTTGACGTAATTGATTGAATTTTTTTTAACTATTCATTTGTTTGAGTAAGGCGAAATAACTGTACGAAGTGTTGACAATCTATAAAAAATGCAAGATTAAACAAAAATAATTAAAACAGGGTGAATTTATTTGTCTAGTTATAAAGATGAATTAATAGAAAATGATTCCTGTTTTTCACAAGTTACTTGTAAATTCTTAGCAACAAGACTTATTTTTGTTTTATGCTGCTGTAAATATCCTTTTGCGAAAAGACAAAAGTATTCGAACTTACCGACGTAAAAGCAGCCAAATCGAAAATATAACAAGGGTTGGCAGATCGAAATATAATCGGATTGCGAAACCTCAACATGGTCATCAACATAAACTTTCGATTTGTCCTGTTCCAGGACCACCAATTGGCTGAGTAGATTGCATGTGAAAGTCTGCTGCTTGTCAAGGTAACTTCATTTGCGAAGAAACAAGTTAAAAATATCTGTGTCAACATCGCCGCTTGGTACAGTACAAACTTAAGAAACTGTGCTGTATCGTCTGCCACCGAAGACTATTATGGATAAAGATCGGTGTTGACAATATGTTCATATTCAAGAACTATATATACAAAATACTCACGAATGATAGTGCATAAAAATTAGAACACAAAACAGACGTTGAACAGAAAATTTGTATCGAAACTGGCAGACTTACTGCTTTCTCCAATTTCAACACCAACTCATGCACCTTAGTGTAAAGTTGAATGCATTTCTTAAGTTCCATGTTGATGGCCAAATCACTGCTGACAGTACTACCAATTTTCTCTAATCGATGCTCCAATATTTCTAGCTGAGCTTTGACAAAAATCAAAAGCGCCGTACACAAAGAATCAAAAGCAATGTTCATGAAGCACAAAATGCCCACGGAAACAAATGAATATGTCTTAATGATCATCCAATTCCCATTTGAGTTCATGTCCAACGGTGTGTATACAACTGCTGGCAGCTCCTTCCAAGCTATTATTTGTTGCAGCAAAAAATTGTATAGAAAGGACAAAAACGACACCCAGCCGTACAAGTCTCGTACTCTGGTGCTTAATTTCAGATTTCTTCTAAACGCTGTGTTTTCAAATTCATCAGCCGGTGTGAAGATATCGTTGTGTATAAAGTCAAACAGTTCTTCGTACTGTGAACTGTACCTCTTGAGATAAGCCATTTTTAAGAATGACCCAAGAAGTGTCCCAAATAAGAAAAAACATTTTATTATCTTATCCAAGATTGAGGGCAATGTGATCAAGGCAATGAAAAGCGCAATGATATAGGACCCAGACCAGAGCAAAGGAAAAGTGCAATAGAGTTTGTAGATACATCTTTTACGCCTTGAAGTATCTTTTACAAGATGATAGACTCCTAGAAATCGAAACAAATCCTTTTGGAACTTGTAAAACTGCTGAGTATACTTTTGGTTGTGCATCTTGAGTTTCAAAGAAGGTTGTCGGTTAAACTGTTTTGCATTAAAGACCGTTAGTGGCATTTATACAACAGAATCGAGTGAAATTCTTCAATCTACTATGGCTATGAATAATTGAATGAAAAATAATTTGAACTTTATTGCAAGAGTATTGTTAAGTAAATAGAGAAAATAAGTGGCGTAATTGTGGGTATACTTATCGTCCTGTGAGTGAAGAACTCAAAATAGCTTTTATCGCTGTAATGAGAATCTGATGAACATAAGTGCTCCTTTTTTTACATGGAAAATCACAGACTAATCGTTGAAGGTAGTTTTTTTATATTAAAATTTGCAAGAAAAAATAGAATTGAAATCATAAGCTTTTTTCATTCGAATTCTCGATTTAATTTGTCCATAATATTGTGGCGTACACAAGTTTGGTTTTGCCGAATAAAAAAAGCTTGGTTTGGCACTAATAAAGCAATGTGCCACAACAGGAATAAGGTTCGGAAGTTTTACCAAAAGTTAAAAACAACTGCTTCGGGCTATAGGCCCCGAGCCGAAGCCGGCAAAAACGATCAAGGGAACATCGTGGTGGAACCGCAGTCAATGTTGAGGATATGGAAAGACCACTTCCCCAAGCTCTATGACGGCGATGATGAACCTAATTTCGCTGTTGCCATTCGATTTAGGCAACGACTACCAACAAATCCGCCAACCCGTCCTGAAGGAAGTGAAAACAGCAGTATCCAAGCTAAAGTCCAACAAAGCTGCTGGAGCTGATGGCCTCACTGCCGAATCGTCTAAATCGGCAGGCGATGACCTGGTCAGGAGTATGCACCATCTCATTTGCAAAATATGGTCGGAAGAAAGCATACTCGATGAATGGAACCTCAGCATTGTTTCCCCGGTCCTCTGAACTGCGCCAACTACAGACGTATCAGTCTTCTTAACATCGCGTACATGATCCTCTCTGTCGTATTGTGTGAGCGTCTGAAGCCATTCGTCAACAACCTGATAGGTCCTTATCAGTGCGGCTTTAGACCAGGAACGCCACCATAGAACAAATCTTCACACTACGGCAGATCTTGGAAAAAATGCAGGAGCTTCAAATCCGTACCTACCTACCACCTTTTTATCGATTTTAAGGCCGCGTATGACAGCATCTATAGAGAGGAGTTATATAGAGCCATGTCTAGTTTTGGCATCCGTACCAAACTTGTCCGATTGTGTAGGATGACGATGGAGAACACACGCTGCTCCATCAGGGTCGGAAAAAATTTCACCGATACATTCGATGTCAAAAAAGGTTTTAGGCAAGGCGATGCACTGCCATGCGACTTCTTCAACATCATCTTGAAAGAATAGTGCAAAACTCCCACGTCAACACAAGAGGCACAATCTTTCAAAGATCCGTCCAATTACTCGGATATGCCGGAGATATTGACATGATTGGAAGAACGCAGCGTGATGTCAATGGCGCGTTTATGAGCATTGAGACGGAAGCGAAGAAGATGGGTTTAGTGGTCAATGAGAGCAAGACCAAGTATATGCTGTCATCAAGAAAGGACACCCAACACCGACGTCTTGGACAGAACGTCACGATAGACAGCTATAACTTTGAGGTAGTTAAGGCCTTTGTCTACCTAGGCGCCGCTATTAATTCAGACAAAGACACCAGCGCTGAAATCAAACGAAGAATAACTCTTGCCAATCGCTGTTTCTTCGGACTAAGAAGGCAATTGAGTAGTAAAGTCCTCTCTCGAGCAACTAAAGTGTCCCTGTATAAGATACTTATCATCCCGGTTCTTATATTGCGCAGAGGCATGGGCCTTGTCAAAGGTAGACGAGAACGCTTTAGGATGCTTCGAGAGGAAAATTCTTCGAGTGATTTTTGATCCCGTCTGCATAGATGGAGAGTGGAGAAGAAGATTTAACGACGCACTGTACGGGCTGTAAAGCGACACTGACATTGTTAAACGAGTCAAGGTCCATCAGCTTATATGGCTGGGTCATGTAGAGCGAATGGACACAAACGCTCCGGGCCGGAGAGTTTTCGAATCCAATATCGAGGGACGGCGCAGTAGAGGAAGACCGCGACTCAGGTTGCGCATGCAAGTAGGAGACCTTATCCGGATTTAATATAATTTAATATGTATTGTATCGTACGTGTACGAGTTTTTTTAAATATAGCACCAATCTATTTTATATGTATTATACTATAATTTATATGTATTGGTAAGAGGAGAAAAGGAGATAATTGAATTTTTTAGCTACTGTTTTTTAGTCTACTTCCGCAAGTCATCAGAGCAAGTAATAAATATTGGGTTTTTTACCGTACGGTTTTCCCAATCAAAAAAAATACTTTGTGTTTTATTTTTTAAGGTTTTCGATCCTAAACATGTATATAAAGCAACCTTCACGTCTCAACTATGAGTGCATACCATGACTGGTACAAATTGTGTAATAGCTTAGGTGTTGAATCTCAGAAAAATTCGAGATGTTTTTTTCGCGGGTATCACATTATGCTTTCTGAGGTAGCCACTCGTAGTCAATAGGCAGGTTGTATTTCCATTCTACACAGGAATGGTTACGATAAATGCGCTTTAAACTGGCCCACAAAGAGTTTCTTTTGTCCAAATCGGTATCATTTTTAAATTTTTAGCTATTTTTTTCATTAGAAATGGTAAAACGTTAAGAATATAATTTTTTTTGGACACTTTCCAGTGGGTGCACCGTTATTGTTGTCCTAACTCGAAGTTTTCATAAGCGATATCGAGATAATTAAAATCTGTAAAAACAGCTTAGTATTTTCAAATACTATGGTAAAACTAAAATTTGGGTCTTCACTACATAGCATAAAACAAAGTCGCTTCCTGCTGTCCGTCTGTCGAAATTTATGCTTCAATCTTTCGAACTACGCAATGGATTTTGATGCGTTTTTTTTTTAACATATAGTGGAATACAAGAGAAAGGTTTATATCTATAATGAAAACTTTTAGATAGCCTTTAATTAAACTCAGCAGGTGTTCCTGACAATTTCCGGTTTTTTTGGTAGTTTTGTTTGAACAGCACTTTATGTAAGTTAGATCCTTGCAACTAGTCAGCTAGTTTCTGATAAACCTTCTTCTTTAATCAAAGAACCCATTTAAAATAACACTTTTAAGTAAGTGTACTACAAGCTGACTGTTTTAAACATTTTCAAAAAGGCTACGTCCAGTGTTATAAACAAAAATTAGTCAGATTTTAACTATTTTAACAGCAAGTAAGGGCTTCGTAGTGATACTAATGACTGTTTTACTGCCAAGCTGCTGTAGTGATATTTTTGTTTTAACTGAATCCAGTGCCTATGTTCTGTAACTATCCTCTCTATGAAATCTAGCAATTTACAGTGGAAACCGGACCAAAATTCTACCGACTTATTAGGATTTCTGTTTTCACTGTTTTTTGATCGATGCTATCGACAGTAGTCCTAGCTTCATTCAGATATTTTGGATGCAGAACTTTTCAATCCAGAAGTAGATGCAGACGTAGTTGGTGGTGCTCTACAGAACCTATTTCCATTCTCCTTTTTTTCAATTCTATCCTATCAATTTTTAATTTTATCAATAGATTTAATGTTTAAAGAAAAGTAAGCATTAATAGTTCAATTTTTATTTTAGCATATTCGTCCCCCCAAAAATTCGACCAATGCTTGGAATAAAGTATTGTTTCCTAGTTCATTTCTAATGTAGTTGATCACCATCTCCTTTTGGCATAATTTTCAAGAACTCTTTTGAATTTCGTAACTAGTATTTTACATGCCACGTACCATATATGGAACTGGTAAAAATATTTAAAAAAAACGCAAACACCTGATATAAATATAAATAAATAAATAGCGTGGCGCAACAGAACGAGGAGTCCCGGGCCCAACAAATTTCTCACATATACCTGCCTTGTGAGGAATGGAGGAATGCCGATTCCGAACGGATAATCGAGAAAGCTCTTTTCATGACAATGACATTTTCATCAGAGGACTTGCAAACTCCTCGCAGAAATCGATATTGTTGGAAAAACCTTCTTTTTTCATGTTTCTGGGATACGAACCTCCTTCGTAACAGGCATACATGTTAACCATTTTCGTCACAGGCCAAGATCTTAAATTTTAGATTATTCGATTTCTCAGAAAATATTATGCAAGGTCTAAATTATCAAAGACTTGGTGTTCACTTCAGCGCTATGTTATTTCAGACTTTATCATCCCATTTACGTAATATGGAAAGATGGGTATAAGGCCTTCATGGACCCCTACGTTAACGCTTCGCTATTCGCTTCCGTCCGAAATATGCTTAACAAAGATGGTAACTTTAAAATGCAGTACCTACCTACTTAGAAAGCCTACAGCGATTAACTAAATTTGGTATTAAAAGAATTTCTTGGATTTTTTCAAATGATTTTTCACCTTTTACATCGGCGAATAGATACTGATCTAGTTCTTCTTCGCCAGAATAACACAGATCAAATTGAAGCTTTTGGTTTAGTGCTGTGCATTGGTGTATTACTCGCCAACCAGCCATAGTTTAATTTCATTTTTCTAATTAACACGCACATCAAGGGGTCATGAATACCCTTATAATGCTTTAAAACACAGTGCGAGTTTTTAGGAAAATAGGAGATGATTTATTAGGAGACACATTGCTTTTGAATTTTTGTAAAACGTAATGCAGGGGAAAGAGAGTCTGACAAAGCATTTCACGTTCGGGTGGTGCGACTAAAAAATGAATCTCTAAACTTTACTGTACGACCGAAGTTGGGCTCGAAATGAATGAATATGAAAAGCTGAGAGTCAAGCCGTCAGCAAAACAATTGAAAGGATTAGAAGTTTCAGTCAAGAGATCATTTCCTCGCATAAGAAAAATATATCCTGGAAGTCCAGTTTTTTTTTTTAAATTAAATTTATAATAATTTGTCATTAATTTAATAATATTTCTTTCTCTTTATCAGTCGTCCTAAAGTGCGCTAGGATTATATGCAAATCAAGATGATTTGACAGGAATAAGGAATTGACATTAGCGAAAAAACAAGAATACTGGTTCAAACGTATTAAGTACTAGCTGTGCCCGCGACTTCGTCCGCGTGGAATAGTGACTTTCGGCAGCATTCTTAATTTTTTAGGCTACTTATTTTGCAAATAAGACATATTCATGCGTTTTAGTAAACCATTGTTATATTTTTTATATGTTTGCACACGACGTTCTTATTTTTTCCATCTTTTGCCAAATAAAAAGGTTTTGTGGGATTGATATACGTGATTCTGCCACATAAAATTGCCATGGGATTTTTTTCTAAACGAACACCTGCAACTTAAAGCGTCTGAGCCTTATTTATAATGTCCAATCAGTGGGAATTAAAGGAAAACGGGGAATCGAAACGTTTTCTCCTTTTTTCGTTCCAGTCATTATTAATGCCGCATCCCAGATGTGTAATTTGTAGCTGTGTACAATTCCGGATTACTCATTTTTGGCACTGGAACACCAACTTGCTGCCACTCCTTATAATCCTAAGAAATTGAGAAACTCTATAGGGTATGATGTGACTTGCTCAGTGTCCATAATATTGTCTATTGATAGACATTCGCCAACGTCCCCCAATACGTCAAACATATTTTATTAGTTTATATGGTTAACTATCTCATTAGTCGGCGCCGAAATCGCCTTTCAAACAGCCATTCCCGATTGCCAATTATTATTTGAAGATCAAGATAGACATTTCTTCTCTGGTCTAATGTATTTTCGACAGTTTGACAGAAATCACCCCGCAGTAAAAGAACTTTTATCGACCCAGCAGTCTTAAGGTTCCCGTTTACGGTGTCGATCCCGTAGAAATATAGGGATTACTTATTAAGCCTATGTGTTTCCTCAGGCTCTAGGCTATCTCTTAATTAAATTCCATTTAAATCGGATCAGTTTTCTGGGCGGGAGATGGTAACAAAGAAACACGAACAGACAGAGTTAATTTTGGATTTGTAATATTAGTAAGGATGTCCATCTTCGGGTTCTAGACTATCTCTGTACCAAAATTCATATAAATCGGTTCAATAGTTTGGGTGGTAAATATAAACAAAGAAAAACAGACAGACAGAGTTAAATTCGGATTTATAATGTTAATAAAGTCTTCCATTCCCGTGGGAACATGAGGGCGTTTCCGGAGCATGACTTGAAGTTTACATTACTCGGGAATAGTGCAGTATTCTAACGGTGGACATTTTTTGAAATGGGTGCTGTATTTTCCAAGTTCCCGTTCCCATGGGAATACAGGGATAAAACATGTTGCATAACATAATATATGTCCATCCTCAGGTTCTAGACTGTCTCTGTACCAAAATTCATATAAATAGGTTCAATAGTTTGGGCAGTTAATGGTAACAAAGAGAAATAGACAGACAGATTTAACTTCGGACTTATAATATTAGTAAAGACTCCCGTTCCCGTGGAAACATGGTGACCGTTCCCGTGAGGGATATGGGGATGAATAACAGTTAATGTTGCTCAGGGATTATGGAGCATTCCAACGATGGAAGAGTTTTTGAAATCGGTGCCATAGTGTCAAAGTTCCCGTAAACGTTCCTGCTCCCCTGGGAATATTGGGAATAAATATGTGGCGTATGTCCTTCCTCAGGTTCTGAATAATCCTTGTAAAAAATTTCATTTAAATCAGTTTATTAGTTTGAGCGGAAGATGGTAACATAGAACGACGGACAGACAGAGCTACTTTCACACTTATTATATTAAGAAGGACTCCCGTTCCCGTAGGAATATGTGGATGAATTAAAGTTTATGTTACTCAGGAATAGTGTAGCATTTTAACGGTGGAAAAATTTTTGAAATCGGTGTTGTAGTTTCTAAGTTCCCGTATACGTTCCCGTTCCCGTGGGAATATAGGTATAAAATATAAAGCCTATGTTCTTCCTCAGATTCTGAACAATCTTTGTACAAAAATTAAATTTAATCTGTTCATTAGTTTGAGCGGGAGATGGTAACATAGAAAGGTGATCGGACAGAGCTACTTTTGCATTTATAATAATAGTGAGGGCCGGTTCCCGAGGGAATATTCGAATGAAATAAAGCCTATGTCCGTCCTTAAGTTCAGTCCAATCTTTTTACAAAATTTCATTTAAATCTGTTTATTAGTTTGGGCGGGAGATGGTAACATAGAACGACGGACGTCTGTCCTTCCTTGAGCTTCTTTCACACTTATTATATTAGTAAGGACTCCCGTTCCCGTAGGAATATGTGGATGAATTAAAGTGTATGTTACTCAGGAATAGTGTAGCATTCTAACGGTGGAAAAATTTTTGAAATCGGTGTTGTAGTTTCTAAGTTCCCGTACACGTTTTCGTTCCCGTGGGAATATAGGGATAAAATATATAGCCTATGTCCTTCCTAAGGTTCTGAGCAATCTTTGTACAAAATTTCATTTAAATCGGTTTATTAGTTTGGGCGGGAGATGGTAACATAGAAAGGTGATCAGACAGAGCTACTTTTGCATTTATAATAATAGTGAGGACCGGTTCCCGAGGGAATATTCGAATGAAATAAAGCCTATGTCCGTCCTTAAGTTCAGTCCAATCTTTGTACAAAATTTCATTTAAATCGGTTTATTAGTTTGGGCGGGAGATGGTAACATAGAACGACGGACAGACAGAGCTTCATTCGCACTTATTATATTAGTAAGGACTCCCGTTCCCGCAGGAATATAAGGATGAATTAAAGTTTATGTTACTTTGGGATAGTAAAGCATTCTATCGGTGGAAAAATTTTTGAAATCGGTGTTGTAGTTTCTAAATTCCCGTATACGTTCCCGTTCCCGTGGGAATAA
The DNA here is from genome assembly GCA_914767635.1 of Melanostoma mellinum. NCBI lineage: Eukaryota > Metazoa > Arthropoda > Insecta > Diptera > Syrphidae > Melanostoma > Melanostoma mellinum. Next base: position 170,543,305 of record OU612059.1, on the reverse strand, counting down.
AGGGATAAAATATATAGTCTATGTCCTTCCTCTGGTTCTAGACTATCTCTGTACAAAATTTCATATCAATCAGTTTGGTAGTTTGGGCGGGAGATGGTAACATAGAAAGCCGGACAGACAGAGGGACTTTCACATTTATAATATTAGTTAGGATGACAACGCTGTTACCAGATGTTGAAATAAACTCAAGCCTTCATGTTTATTATGAGAATGGAATTCCTACTTAAAAAAAACGGTTCATATTATTTTGTTTGTAGCTTGGAAAATGTTCGTTATTCTTTGAAGCGTCTTGCAGCAATTTCCCCAGTTGAAACATTTTGGATCAGTTGTTTGGCGTTTCAAACTCTTTTTAATCTAAAACCATATTTGAGTACGTGCACGATTTATAAATAGCTCAATTTTTTAATAAAATCCGGTTCTGACCAACCATGACGCATGAAACTAAGGTCCGTATTATGAGTAGCGAATCAAAAGTTCGACTGGAAGCGAATGTTTTAGAGAAACTCATTTATTGGATAATTATCATTAAACTTCGTCCATTCTCTTATCTGACATACCTTAAACGTCAAAAAAAAAGTTTTCTACAAAGTTTTTGTTTCTACAACCTATAATACCGTTATAAAAGAAGCTCGCAAAAACATTCGCTTCCAATCGAACGTTCGATTCGCCATTCATAATAGGGACCTAACAAACTCTGCAAACGCTTACAGCTTTGCAGGTGTATAGGATCATAGGATCCTTGCTAATGATGGCTCCATATCGTCAACAAAGAGCAGTTGATGTACTTTGGCATTTAACCTTCGAGCAGGTAGTCAAAGACTGACAAAAAAAAACAATAAATTGTTGCACTTAAAATCTTAAATGCGATAATTCTCAACGTGAACATTGAATTCAAGCAGGCTGAGATTCTACCAGATTAAAACTTTTAAAACTGTTTGCAAAAATAACATCTCTTTTGAATCGGCCTAACACATGTATGTATATGCAATGAATCCAACAGAAATTCCATCAATACCTATCAGCTATATAAAAAAAATTTTTTTTTAATGCACTTACCGACGTAAAAGCAGCCAAATCAAAGCAATAACAACGATTGATAGACCGAAGAATAATTGGACTGTCAAATCTTAACATGGCCAACAATACCAGCCTTCGGTTTGTCTTCTGCCAGGACCACCAGTTTGATGAATAGAGTGCATTTGCAAGTTTGCCGCTGGCCAATATAACTTCGTTTCCAAAGTAACAAATTACAAATATCTGTAACAACATGGCCACTTGGTACAATGAAAACATAACAAACGGTTCCGTATTTTCTGCCAGTGAAAACTATGAAAACAAGACTTTTAAATAAACTTCCATCTTAAGAAAAAAAAAAAAAAAAATACTCACAAATGAAAGTGCGTAGAAATTGGAACAAAGAACTGACATTGAACAGAGCATTTGTAATGAAACTGGCAGACTTATTGCTTCCTCCAGTTTTGTCACTAGGTTATTGACCTCAGCATGCAGTTTGATACACTTCTTAAGTTCAGCGTTAATAGCCAAATCACTGGTGTTAGTGTCACCAATTCGTTCTAATCGGTATTCCAATATTTCCAATTGGCCTTTTGCAAAAATCAAAAATGACGCACACCAAGAATCGAAAGCAATGTTCATGAAGCCCAAACCTGTAATTGAAACAAACGAATATATCTTCAGAAATACTAAATTCGTTTTCGAGTTCATGTCCAAGGGTGTGTATAGAGTTGCTGGTAGCATGTGCCAATCAATTATTTGGCGTAGCAAATTATTGTACATGAGAGCACCAACTGAAAGCCAGCCATAAACCGTTCCCACTTTCTTGCTCATTTCAAGGTTTGATTCAAACATTGCCTCTTCAGATTTATCGACTGGTGTAAAATGATCCTTGTGCAGATATCTCGATAGGTCTTGAAAGAGTGGATGGTTATTTTTGAGACAGATCATTTTGAAAAATGATCCCAAAACAGTGCCCAGTAGAAAAAAAACTTTTATAATCTTATCCAATATCGTTGGAAGTTTGTAAAAAGAATACAAGAGATTCAAAATGTAAGATAATGGCCAGAGCAAAGTTATCAGACCGTATAACTTGTAGGCTAATTTGGCAGAGCCAAAGACTCCAAGAAACCGAAACAAATTGTTTTGGTACTTGTAAAATTGTTCAGTTTTTTCGTAATGAGTTTCCATTTTAGCAAAAGACGAAACGCGTTTCAAACTGTCTGTACTTGTGAACGGTTTGCTCATTTTATATAAGGGGAGACTTTAATCGTTACTCCTCTTTTCATAGATAAAGTAAATAATTGAATAGGCATTAACAAAACATAAGCATTGTAATAGGATTAATCAATTTACTGCAAGCTTAGTCTGGGGTGCGGTACAGTAAAATGTAATGGCAGAATATTTATGTTCTGAATAATTGAAATAATATTTTTGAAATTATTTCTGGTCAGCTGCTGCATTCAATTAATTTTTTCCATACCAAGCCGATAAGAATCAAAAGCATAAATATTGGAGTCGTTTTGCGAGGAAGCAACACACACATACACGTATTTTTCGCAGAAAGCTCATAAATATAATTTGTGAGATTTTAGATGTGTAATAGAGCAAGAAACACTTAAAAAAAAAGTGAATAGGGTGGCGCAACAGAGGGGGAAGCCCCGGGGCCTAGCACATTTCTGCCTCGTGAGGGAATGAAGGAGACCTACAATTTTCTGCCGATTCCGAACGATTAATCGAGAGAACGCTTTTCATGGTAATGCATTTAATATCGGAGGAATCGCCAATTCCTCGCGAAGAAACATTTTTGTTTTCTGTTGGGATTTGAACCAAGCGAACCTCCCCCAGAACAAGAAAACATGCTTACCATTACGCCATTTGTACCACATTGCCAGAAACACAGTCAGTTAAAAAATTGAATGAAGGCTTACAGACACTCTCCATAAAAGGAACCGAATCACGATTTTGGTTTACAAAAATACATTTCCAAAAGCCATAAAAACTTGATGGTGGAATGATGAAACATTAGTAATTATAAGTAAGAAGAAAGCTTTCTCAAAGTACTCCTTAACCAATAAAGGTGAAAAACCCACCTCTTATACAGGGTGTCCCGTAATTCGTGTTACATACTTCGGGATGTGGTTCTTGGTCATATTGTAAGAAAAAAATTGCTCTATAGACAGTAAGGTCCGTTTCGCAACTTTGACATCACTGCTTGAAGTCCAAAAACGGGCTCTGGCATGCATTCAAAACGAAGGAGGCCACTTTGAGCACTTGTTATAATTGTATTTGTATAAAATAAACTAAAAGTGCCCATATTACTATATTATTGTTTTATTCAAACAAACCGCAAAGCTAAAAATCTTTTCCTTTTTTTTTTAATTTTACCCATTTTGTATTTTTTCAAGTATCATAAAATGTATTGGTTTTTGAGTGCACTTATTTAAATTTTCTTTTTAAATTATTGTTTTGTACATCTCTAAAAAATAAAGAAGCTCTATGTTTACCAGGCATTTTCTGAAAAAAAAAAAAAAAAAAATTACCACAAAGTCAAAACTTTGCTTGGGGAAGAAAACTTGCAAACCAATTAAAGTTGAAAATCTGGCAACCCTGAGCCTATAAGAGTCTAATTTAACAGTTTTAATTATACAGTTTTAAAGATAATTTATACAGTTTTAAAGATTATTTTTTCTCCAGAAAAATAAGTCTAAAATTAGGTCTCTACCATCAGTATTGACAAAGAAATCGAGTTTAACACAGGTCAGGGTACACCAAAGTTAGCCTTTTTTAAAAATGTCAAAAAGTGATGTCAAAGTTGAGAAACGGACTTTACTGTAGGACAATTTTTTTCTTAGAATATGACCAAAAACCACATCCCGAAATATGTAAAACGAATTACGGGACACCCTGCATAGAAGCTTCAAAAAATAAATAAAGGGAGTAGTGCACCAAATTTCAAACAAAGCGTTCGAAAAACTAGCATAGCGAATAAGAAGAAATGTCTCTCATGTCTCCTGACAACAAGTTGCTCCCGAGTACCACAACACGACTTAAATAGTTTGGACAAGTTCAGGGAGAAATAGTTAGAGAGAAAGATTAGACACAATCAGTAGTATTTATTTATAATCCCATTCCAAAGTATTTCTAACTTTGGACGGATCTTAGAACAGTGTCCAACTCCAAATTGTATTTATAAACACTTTAATCACTTGTCTAAAGAGTGCATTATTTTAGACACCGACATTTGATGAGGTTAAAACTGCCAAAATCGTAGAAATTAAATAGTTTGAGGTTCAAAAACATTATTTTCAATAAGTTGATTCAAATTTGATAATTTTTTGAAGCTTGGAAAAGTTAAAATCATGTCAGCTGTTTAGCGTTGGCCTAGTTCAAGTCTTATGCCACACTGTTTAAAAGGCATTTAGTTGTTGTACTCGCACATCAAAACACAAATAATGGCACTGTACGGATATATTGTGAAAGCCATCATTGAGTTTTTCATTCAAAATTGACAAAAGCCAGGTACGTCTGTGAGTATATGTATTTGAGGGCTTATTTGGACAACTGTTGGAATGCGGTCCAACTTTGTAGACACCGACCGGCTGGACAACTGTCTAAGAGTATCTATACTCAGCAAATTTTATAAATACGACAGAATGAGTTTAAAAGCCAATGTCGAACTACTCTCATAATGGATGATGGAAGAAAGATGCTCGAAGCTGTTCCTCTAATAATATTCGTTCTATCAAGCTGATATTTCATACTACGAATATCGTGGAATTGGTATTGGGCAACTGACTGCAGTCTCAATGCGGTATTGTCTTGACTAAGTCAACTACAGATTCAATCCAAAATAAGCTATGAAAGAAAAACATAGTAGTTCCTTAGGGGGTGTGCATATTGATTGTGTTGGTTGATTTCGAAAAACATTTTATCGTGAAACATCGGGATTTGGTTTGGTTTAGCGATCAGCGAACTAGCAGTTCCAGAAACTCATTTGCTCTAGGTTCCTGTAACTCCTCGTTGCTCTAGGTTTCTGTAACTATTTGTTGCACAAGAGTCACCACAGTAATTATAGACCAAGTCTCCAACTCCAATAACAGCTTCTAGGCAAAGCTACAGATCATACATCACTATAACGAGCACTTGCTTTATGGGTACAAGTTTTGAAGGCAAATGCCTACTAAATATATAAGTTTGAAAAAAAAAACGACTGTAGGTGCGTCCACACCATGCCGACCGGCATACGGATCCATTTCATTCGGTTCGGCTTTTGGTAAGGAGGAAGGCCGATCGGGACGTCCACACTAAGTCGGTATTGCCGATCGGCATGTGCCGATTGATGCCGCTCGGCATAGTGTGGACGCACCTTAATACTTGTGCTGCCTGAATTTTTGACCAAAACCAAAGCAACTTATGGATGGCGATACCAATCATCAACTGCGCGATGAATAAGCTTCGTATGGCAGCAGGGGTATCGAAACATGATCGAATTAGCAATACTGAAATCTGTGGAAGTCTTAACGTTAAAATTACCGTTTTGCGAAAATGGAGCAATCTCAGATCAAAATTGGAAGGTCCTACGAATCCCGTTGAAAAGACGATGACAAAAATAGTCCAGGTATACAAGCTGCTGTAACCGATAAAGAGTGCGTAAAACCATTTCCAGACAGCTCTGGACAAAGTGTGACAAAAGAACGATTTTATTCTCCGTTTGTCGCCTCAACATCGCAATTTAATCAAATCATTAATGGATCCTAAAATTCATTGAATTAGTCTAACAAGTCACCACTTTTAACAGTAGAAGAAACAAGGGTCAAACTTTACACAATAACGAAGAGTCTGAAGCGTAATTTCAGTTTTCAAGGATAGTAAATAAAATTGAATGAGACATAATTACGAGACGATGAATTAACTAAGGTAAACAAGCAAAACATAAAAATTGCAATGGCAGTTATTATATCAATTTGTTGCAGGGGTTAGTGCAATAGAGTGTAATTGCAGAATGTTTATATTTTGAATAATTGAAATAATATTTTTGAAATTATTTCATGTCAGCTGCTGTCTTCAATTACATTTTTTCATAACAAGCTGACGAGAATCGAAAGCATAAATATTGAATTTTATTTACTACAACGCAACACACGAATACCCAAACAGTTGATAAAAATGAGCCGTTGGATTTTGCATATCAAGTTAAAATTGATATGCAAAATTATCTGCGTAGCACCTCATGTAGTTTCAAAACAAGGGAACACAGTGGAAGACTTACAGCCACGCTGTCTAGAAAGAGCGATATCATTTCTATAGTTTGCAAATCTATACACTTCCAACAAGCCAAACGTGACGATGATGGAATGATGAAGCTTTAGCAGTTATCTGTCAGAAGAAGGCTAGTTCCAAGTGCACTTGATTGATTTAGGTGAAATCGCGCACTTCTAATACAAAGGAAAAATGCAACCAACTTCAAAGAAAGAATACGAAAGACTTGCATGTTAACTTGAAGAAAATTTCAGTAACGGATCGAGATTTGTGATCGAATCAAATTATGATGGCGACATCAATCATCAGCTGCGATAGAAATACTTGATATTACAGCAAGGCTATCGAGGCTTGATCGAATTAGCAGTACCAAAATTTTGTGGAAGCTTTCATGTTAAAAATGATAACAATTAAGAAGGTATCTAAAGAAATCCTTATCAATGTCAACAGAAAAATCGAGAACAATCCTCATTTCCTCATACAAAAACAACCAACTGGATAGCCATCGGGGTATTTTTTTTTGGAGTAGAAAATTTGCTAAAAGTTTTTTTGAATCTCTCTTGAAAGATTATCCCATTCGACCAACGAAAGGGTCTTAAATTCTTCATCAAGGAAAATGTTAGACTCATAATAATCGGACAGAAATTGAGTTTACAAAAATATTCCAAGACTCACTTTTTCTCTTGAGATTTTTAGCTCATTAGTATAGCAACGTTGCCAGTCACCATTTTTTTTCCTTGGCCATATGACGGTGGCTCGAGCAGCTGCTCTTTAAAGGTCAGCAAATCCATTATTTTGTTGGGTATTACTCGAATTCTTGCTTTGGCATTTTGAATTGTTCGGGTTGAAAACGTTTGGCTTTAAAGAACACAAGGAGGTTTTGTTGCTTTAATGTTGTGCGTTAAGTTATGCTTGGTTTAGCCTACGATGATTTCATCAAATTCTTTTAATAAATCGTAAATAGGGGATGATGGATTTATTGTTTTAACATTTGTAGCACTTGATGAAGTTGCTCCATCAAAAACCATATGTTTGAAGACTTGTTTTTTGATCGATTATATTTTTTTGTTCTGTACGAAAACCAAAAGATAAAAAAAGACAAAAAGTCGGAATGATGAAAAGTTCAACTTTTATCCATAAGTTGAAGTTCTGTGCCATTCGTTGCCTAAAGTAAACATCTCGGTTGGCTTTTCCGTTTTCCCATTGTTAAATGACTGAAAACTTGAACTTGGCTCTAGTTCCAATGATAAAACATTTGTGTAAAGATTTCTCATTGACTTGAACAAGACTTATGGGGTCGGTGGAGTGGCTAGTTACTGATTGCTGCAGGCAAATTAGTTTTTCACCTATAACTCATAAGTCACAACGTTCTGAAACTCTTTTTTCTCTTTGTCATATGGCACTTCTTGGAAGGATCCTTCAAACACAAAAAACTTCGGCATCTAGGAACTCTAAGTTTTTCACGTTGTTTTTGTAGACGTCAATCTGAATTTGTAATTTGAGGTCTTGGTATTTTTTTCCACAGAATGGACGTGCTTGGCAGTTGCTTCATCCATAAGGCTCTGAAAATCCCTTCCGAAATTGTAGGAGACCCAAGGTCCCTCATCTTTGTAAAGAGCCGAGTCGATTGTCTTTGATCAAGAGTGATTTTTTCGTTGCACGAGGGTTGGTAACATACTTCGGTCAGCAAATCTTCCTCTAGGTTTCCAATCAAAGTGCAATATTTCCAAATTCCACTGGTATAGAACTGGACCTAAAGCTTTAGGAACCAAAAGTCGAGGCTCCGCTTTCAAAATGGTAGCAATTTTAAAGAAACATTGGAAATAGTTAGTCTTGCCACTCTTTCATTTAGGCTAGGCATTGTGGTATTGGATGTCATTTGTCCTGTAGATTGATAATGTCACCTTATAGTGCAGTCAATGAAGCATTTTGGTCCGAATTTTTTTACTGTGAACCGATTTGCATGAAATTTTGGAATTAGGCTCATCTTACCCTTAACTTCAAAAGTGAAAATGATTTGAACACCGCCACCACCCTGGGGGTGGTTGCCACCCCTTTTGGGGGGCGAATTTTTTTTTCAAAATAACATCGGATATCGATAAAAGGCCTAATTTTAAGCAAAAAATCAAATACAAAGTTTTTCATTAAGTCCAATACTTTTCGAGTTATTGGCTATTGAAAATTCGAAGTTTTTTCACGTTTTTCATCTATTTATTGCAAATATCTCCAAAACTATACGTTTTATCGAAAATTTTATAAAGAACAAAATTGTAGCAGGTAAAACAATGAACAATTTGGTTTTTTATAAAGTATTCTAAGAACAATATTAAGCTAGATATAAAAGATCAAAGCCATTTTTTATTTTGTCGGAAATTTAATCGTTGTGGTCAATGCCATTTAGCGGCGAGCAGATGCATTTTATGCATTCTAATACAAGAAGATGTTTTGTAGTGCTTAAAATAAGCTTTAAAATGAGCACTATTAGAAGTCTTTTGCATGTAAAATAAGTGAGCTGTAGTGCAAATAAGGAGAGCATCTAATGTTTTTTTCTTTTAAAGAAAAAAACATTAGATGCTCTCCTTATTTGCACTACAGCTCACTTATTTTACATGCAAAAGACTTCTAATAGTGCTCATTTTAAAGCTTATTTTAAGCACTACAAAACATCTTCTTGTATTAGAATGCATAAAATGCATCTGCTCGCCGCTAAATGGCATTGACCACAACGATTAAATTTCAGACAAAATAAAAAATGGCTTTGATCTTTTATATCTAGCTTAATATTGTTCTTAGAATACTTTATAAAAAACCAAATTGTTCATTGTTTTACCTGCTACAATTTTGTTCTTTATAAAATTTTCGATAAAACGTATAGTTTTGGAGATATTTGCAATAAATAGATGAAAAACGTGAAAAAACTTCGAATTTTCAATAGCCAATAACTCGAAAAGTATTGGACTTAATGAAAAACTTTGTATTTGATTTTTTGCTTAAAATTAGGCCTTTTATCGATATCCGATGTTATTTTGAAAAAAAAATTCGCCCCCCAAAAGGGGTGGCAACCACCCCCAGGGTGGTGGCGGTGTTCAAATCATTTTCACTTTTGAAGTTAAGGGTAAGATGAGCCTAATTCCAAAATTTCATGCAAATCGGTTCACAGTAAAAAAATTCAGAGGTAAGGCCCTATTTTTCTCTTCATTGACTGCACTATTAGTCTTTGTCGGAGGATACGTTGTTAACTGTGTCTGTGAACATGAGTTGTAAGGCACCTTACCTTGGGAGGGGGCATACGATGTATATTGAATACATTGTGATAGTTTGGTACCTTGTCATAACCGATCAATTGTACCAATACAGTAACTTTTAATTACATTTGATAGTCAAACTTAATAAATTTTCTATGAATGAATGAAAATTGCTCTTAACACAAAGTGAATTATAATACCGTTTAAAACAAAGTTGAAATTTGACAAGAAATTGATGAAAATAAGTTTAACGATCGTCACATGACTTGTCAAGTCAAATTTCGTACAGTCCTATGCCTTCAATGTTTAATGTTTTGTCTGGCAGTCTACAAGGCCCTTTGTTTTCCATTGTTGCAAAAAATGATGTAGTTAGTAACATCTCCACAGCAACATTCAAATTTATGCTGATGATATGAAGAACTCAGAGAACATCGCTAATTGTTGAGATTACAACTTCTTAAAAAAAGGTGTTGATGCTGTTTTGCTATATGGTGTCTCAAAAATAACTTTTAACGCATTCAAGTGCGAAGGTATGACCTACTTCTGCAAAGCTCACCCAGCATGACAAAATACTCAATAGCCTCTCTAAAGTTTCTAGATTCCGTGAATTTAGTTTTGTCTTCAATTTTTTTGATGTAGGTACTTACATATACTTTTTAAAAAATTTTATTTTGAGATAGTGGTTTACTATCCACTCCCATTTGCATTAATGAAGAAAGATAACTTCGTAGAGCTTGTTCTAAGCTCCACACCGCTAGGTCTCTGATATGTAAAAAACAGTTTCACTCCCTTTTTAAGGACGTTTAATAGGATTTCTATCACGCGTCCGCCTTTATGAGAACACTTACATTCTGTTCTCAAACTGTCATCGGGGTGCATCAGAAGGCTCACCTGCAAAAAACCTTCTGCATCTTTGCTTGTGCTCATATATTTTAACGAAACCATAACACCAACTTCTGTAAAAATACTCAACATTCGAAAGAATACAGGTTGAAATTTTTGGAGGTGGGTTTGCTGTTAAAATACTTACAGATTAATTAACCATACCATTTTCTCTGAAGATTTTACTTTAAATTAACAAACAATCCACATAAAAAACTGTAATTAAATTTAAAAATAGGCACACCTTGATTATTGTACACCTGTGTCTACACCTGTCAATGATTTGAGTTTTAAAGGTGTTCTCATAAGTATCAAAATAAAAGAAGGAAAAAATGAGCATGAAGAGGGCGATGACTCTAACCACATCGTTAAAGGAAGAGTTAAACGCAAACCGAATACCGTTTTATCTCCTTTCGTACTTTGAACTTATTTATACCAGTTTTGAGTTTGTTTGATGATAAATTAGCATCTTATTGAATGATAAACCGCACTAAAACAAACACAGCAAATAATATCAAGATTTCTGCAGTGAAAGATGAACTTTGAATGTATTTTGGTACGAAGAGATCGTTTCAAACAAAAAATTGATAAAATAAAAGAAACAAACAGTGTTAAGGATCATATACGTGAGACGTGACGTAGTCAGAAAAAAGTATGCAACTTTAATACCAACAGTAAACTCCATGTTTCAAAAAACAATAATTGCACTGCAGTTTTGTTGACAATTACAACAACTTTTTACTGCCTTGAAAGCAAATTGTAGTCATTATTATTGTAAATGCAATTGATAAATTAATGTCCAAATCTACATCAGAAACCTTTTCGTTTGGTCATTTATAACAAAGTTGCATTATTGGCTTTTATTTGAAAATTACATTTCAAATGTTAATTTTGGCTTCTACAGTGCCCCTTTTAAAAGTTAATCCAAAAAAATCAAACAAAATAAATAAGCTGAAATCATTTATAACGAATTATTTTAAGAGTAACCAAAATAAACTTTTATTTAAAAGCCAAAAGAAGAGAAGTATTAATTCGATTTGGACATGTATGTAATTATTACGTATATTGATCATAAATTTAAGAATATGAGTGAAGTTTTCGCGTACTTATCGTCAACAGAGAATTTAAAGACATTTCCATGTTCTCCATCACATTTTTTGTTTAAAGCCTAGCGCAAACCAATGCGGTGAGTGCGTGCGATGCGGTTGCGGTAAGTCAAGTCCATATGCATTCAGTCAAATTCCTATGTAATCTTATGGACGTTTGACTTAATGCATATGTACTTGACTAAACGCAACCGCACCGCACGCACTCACCGCATTGGTTTGCGCAGGGCTTAAATAAAAAAAAAGTGGCGCAAACGAGAAGCCACGGGGGCTAACGCATTTCTCACAACCATTGCCTTGTCAGGAAATGAAAGGGATCTACAATTTTCTGCCAATTCCGAACGGCTAATCGAGAAAGCGCTTTTCATGGAAATGAATTTATTATCGGACGACGAAAACCGATACCCGTGAAAAAAATTGTAGGTTCTGTTGGGATTGGAACCAACGAACCTTCCGGTTAACAGGCAGAAATGCTTAAGTTGCATAAAATACAAGACAAAAGTCTTTCTACGTGAGAGAGTATTCAATCTTCCCATGCTACGGGTCTTAGCTTAAAGAATTTCTATTAGCAGAAATCTAAAGACTCTCGTTTAGATGTTTCCTTCAGAAATTTAAGCTTTTTGAGTGCACATTGTGGTGCTAAAAAAATTTGTGCATAAATTTAACCTTGCTAATTTTTTGGTGAACTGAAACGCTGGAAAATACAGATAAAGACTGTAATGAAATTATCATTTAGATTTAAATTTTACATTTTAAACTGTGCAGCTTTAACTTTCGGAAGTGTTCGGGTACCTACTTTTCAATTTTGAGTAGCCTTTTCTTCTTTTGTTCAGGGCCAGCTCTAGTTGAAACTAGCGCCCTGTATGACACCAACAGAAGTTTTTTTTTCGTTTTGCATTATTTGTTCGCAAAAGATAAAATTAATTAATCCATTTAAATGATGGATTAGTAGTTAGAATTTTCTTTTCTTTAAACAATGCATCAGACAGCTTGGTGTTCTGTGCATTTGTAAACCTTGCAGGTATCATTGGTCCGGCCCTGGATTTATTGTATAAGGAGTACTCCATAGCACAGTAACTATCGCAGCTATATCAATGTCTTGACAGTTTCTGTAAGTTACATTTTAAATAAATAAATAAGGTGGCACAACAGACGTTGGGAGGCCCAAGCCTAGAGCAATTCTCTCAACCATACTTTGCTAGGAATAGAAGGAACCTAAACATTTTCATCAATTTCAAACGGTAAGTGACAGAAGATTTGCCAGTCCCCTGCCTAAGGTGATACCCGAGAATTACTTTTTTATTTCTTTGATGTTTCTGGGATTTGAACTTCAGACCTCCAACAAAACAGGCATACATGTCAACGGTTACCCCAGGGGCACCACAAAAAAGGAAATACCTTACATACAAAGCCTTTGTCCAACACCAGGTTCTAGACTATCTCTGTACCAAAATTCATATAAATAGGTTTTAATAGTTTGGGCGGTAGATGGACACAGAAAAACACACAGAGTTGTTTTCAGATGACGCTTATGTTACTCGGGAATAGTGTAGCATTCTAACGGTGTAAGAATGTTTGAGATCTCTGCAGTAGTTTCTAGGTTCCCGCTTACGTTCCCGTTCCCGTGGAAATATAGGAATAAAATATATGGGTGATTCTTATATAACAAAATTCGTGTTTTGGAAACAAAATACGAGAACCTAGAAAACCAATTGGATGAAATGCAAAAGAAAAATACAGAAAAAAATCTGATGCTGCGAATTGTAAAACAAAATGGAACGGATGAAAAAGATATCATCAAAAATACACTGTCGCGGCTCATACAACCGAGTCTGATCATCGAAAATCAACATATTCACGAAATAAGAACAAATAACGCAGATACGAAAAACTTTATTATAAAACTTGATTCTAGGCAACAGGTGATTGCAGCACTCAAGGAATCCAGATCACTGCGAGGTACAGGTATCAACATATTCAAAGTAAACGTCTCTGTATGATTACCAAAATCCTATAATTTATCATTTGCTTTATTATTTTAAGAGATTTAGCCAAATATTCTGAATATTTCATTTTGATGTAGGTACCGTGGTAGTGGAATTTCTAATTTTCGTTCTAGCTTCTTTTCTATTGCAGTTGTACTAGAGCTACGTTACATGCTTAATTTTTAGCATAATAAAAGACCAATAACACCCAGATCACAAGTTTTAAATCATATTTGATTTTAAAAAATTTTGAGTGGTAGAAATCACAGCTATATAAGAATCACCCATATAGCTTATGTTCTTTATCCTTCCTCAGGTTCTAGACTATCTCTGTACCAAATATCATTTAAATCGGTTCAGTAGTTTCGGCGGGAAACAGTAACATAGAAAGACACACGTGAAATTATTTTGAAACAGTTATCACATCCCTCGCTTCAAGCCAAACAACGCAAGGACGTTACAGCTCAAAACTTTTCACACGTGGTGGTGGTGGATCCCAATCGCCTCATATATGTATGTAATACATCAGAATTTCAGAATTATTTTATTTACATTGTAAAAAGCAGTACCATAGCAATTGCAGTTATGAAACGGTCTGATAACTACAGACATTGTTCCTAAACAATAACAAGCTTCAATTGCAGATTTCTTTTAAATTATAGTACTGACTGCTGAGTAAACATACATCCACACATACACATATACGAAGATTTTATCAACATAATTGCTGGATGACCGTTGAAACAATTGTTCTTGTCGCACAGCCCTAAACAATTCAGGCTTAATTGGTTCGTTCATTGATATGACATATACAAACACTTATTGCTGCAGAAGCTATACCACGTTGCCATTGCCGTGCCGTCGTGCATTAGAAAGATCTTGCTTCACTACCATTTGCTTAAACTTGACTAAGAAACTTTGGCACGGAATGCCCCACTCCTACTTGAAGCTTCCTTCTTCGCATGGTGAATATATATACTTTGAACACATTTTGACACTTTATTTGACCCTGGTCAGTTGAAAAGACTCAAGTAAATTGACAGCAATTTATATCTGCAATTGTCCCAATCAAAGAAGCTACGAATTGGAAGATAACAAAACAAAAATGAGGCACGTTAAGCTTGATTTTTTTCCATCTTCTAATGGCAACAATAAGCTTCATCAACTTGCTTTAGCTAATTTCAAGTACGACTGTCCGCTTTATGGCATGGCACTGTGAAGGAAATATTTCATCAAGTGCCAAGTGGCAAACAAAATGCGAACTTAATGAAACTTTGTTGTTCTTTTCATCAGAGACGATCGTGGCTTGGTGTATGCCAACGAATCGCTCTATATTGATTTTATTAAGATTAATGACATAGAAAGCTTAGTGACAATTTTGGCACAGACATTAAACTAAAAGAGACAAGAAAGAGGGTGTGTGTTTGTGTCTCAATTCAAACATTGAATGACCGTTAGCTTGGGTCACAAAAGGTTAAGGTTCCAGATTAATCAAAAAGATCAGCTGTCATCTACAATTGACAAACTCATTATATCCAACAGTTCAACGGCA
The DNA here is from genome assembly GCA_914767635.1 of Melanostoma mellinum. NCBI lineage: Eukaryota > Metazoa > Arthropoda > Insecta > Diptera > Syrphidae > Melanostoma > Melanostoma mellinum. The sequence continues at coordinate 170,528,259 of OU612059.1, read as the reverse complement.
ATGTTATTGAAACTATATGAGGAATGTCGTCTCAAGATGTACATAGCTATTGCGAAAAAACAATTGAATTTGAGGTCTAAAGACTGTACAAACAAAACAATTTAGGTTAGGTTGAATGGGGGGTGCAGCCACAAGTGGCAACACCTCACTCGGATCTCGAGGATCCATTGTGCTCCAACAAACAAAACAATTTACCAGGGCGTTAAATTAATTGCGTTGCTTGTTAGCAATTCACTGAAAGCCACTCATAGAACTGAGCAGTTGTATGGTCGAGTCTAATCATTATAAATCATAGTTGAGATGTTAGTATTGGGTTTACTGAAATACATTAAGACTTCACTCTGAAAATGAATTTTTGTTTTTTTAAAATAAAAATTTTAATGGAAGTTCATTAACAAGATAAATTCCAGCTTTTGAGTTTGCTTCTATTGCAAACTTAAAAGGACACTTAATGTTGATTTTGTGCTCGTAATTTTTCTTCGGTGGTAAAAGCTTTCTACCATTGTAGGTTATAGAAACTATAGTAAGTTCAAAATGCGATTTAACAATGTTATCGACCGGAAGAAAGCGGTGGCGCAGCATTCACTTTTCTACACACAATGGTGAAACCAATAGCTTGGAATGGAGACTGCTAAGTTGGACCGGAGAAAATAGGTTCGCCACCAGTCCAAGAGTCTACATAATAATACTTTAAATTTTTTATATACAAAGCTTTTACTACATATTTCAATTCGGACGGACGTTGGAAATGTTTCCATTATTTTAACATCACTTATTGTATTTAAAGCTCTCTTATGCAATACATTCAAAAGGTCCAAGCGAGTAATAAGATCATCTGACCAAACGGTGATAACTTTGAAGGGAAAAATTTACATCCGTCCAGTACGTCGTGGGTTTCATCCGTACAGTTGAAGTTCGGAACGCATTTTATAAACTAAAAAATGTAAAAAAATCGTTTTGTATGAAAGCCTTACGCTTTAACATACATGCCACGCCCTCTTATAGAACCCCGGGTTATGATGCTTTAAAATTTAATTTTCTGCTACGACTGTAGGCTATAGAGCGGTTTTTGTGGACTGAAGTAACGTCTTTGTAAAAGAATCACACCAAAAAGCAGAAACAAAAAACATATCCTTGTCAAGTGTGAAGTCATCGATGGCAAAACAAAATGGAAGAGACATATGCGTTACAAACTAACACAATAAAATCAAATTCCCCTCCGTAGAACACAAATTTTTTTATACGAAAAGTTTCTTTTAAAATTAGAGAATTTTTTGGGTTCTGGCTTTTATAAAAAGTATAATTTGTATCTTTCAATGTTCCCGTTCTTTTCTAATATTTTTTTTTAGATTTTAAGTAAATTTTTAAAAAATTGCCCCTACCACGCACCGCCTAAACGGGGGGAGATAGACCCCCTTCTACAGTTATCGTACTCTCTTCTACTTATCGATAGAGCTTCAAAGGCTCTTCGAAAGTAAAAAAAAAAAATTTTATTTGAAATTAGTAAAGGCCCCGACCCATAGAATCCGTTGCGTCCGTTCGCCGCCGGATTCAACTGACAGCTCGATTAAATACACACGATCTTATGAGAGGTGAGAGGTGACCCATAAGTATCAGATGCAACGGACGCAACGGAAAAAGTAGCCAAACTTTTAGCTTTTGCGTCCGGCAGAACTGATGACATGCGCAGTCAAAACCAATTTGAAGTTTTCTCTTCACACCGCAACGGATTCTATGGGTCACCCCAATCCGTTGTGTCCGGTAAAACTCACTGCTGACGGTTGCATCCGGCAGCGAACGGATTCTATGGGTAGGGGCCTTACAGATGTTCCGCGGTCGGACACATTACGCAGCCCCATCAACATCTGGAACAAATTTTTTTTTTCATGATCTGCATCCGTTTTGCAAGTGAGGTACACAACATAATAGGATGTGGGTTTGCTTGGCGAAAGTTGATCAACGGTGTTGATTCCGTTGGTTAAACAAAGTCAAGTTGCTGGCTGGTCATAGCACCGAAAGTAATTTGCTTTGGTTTTCTAATAAGATCTACACTTGTTGATTATACTAAGATAGCGTCTGCGATTGATATTTTGTTTTATGTATTTTTGTGAATTGTAATGTCGGCAAATTTTGGGTCGATTTCAGCAACATTAGAGGGTTGCGATCGAATTTATTTGCTTTGTATGCACACACTGCAGAATGCAGGCCAGCTGTTTTGCCACTGAGTGAAACACAGGAAATAGCCTGGAAATAGCTTAGTGCCATTATTTTTTTCCTCCCATGGCCTCGCCGTTTATGTCCGCAATGAATATTGCATGCCAACTCCTACCACAATACGGCCTCTGTTCTAATACGAACTTCAATTTCATGTGGTTAAAATGCATCGTCCGTAAGCAAATCATCCACTATTGTTTTATTTACAGAACTCCAATTTAGATAGCAATTCAACCTCTATCGAGTTTGATACGCTATCTGATTCCATATTAAAAAATGTTTCCTTTTATCCTCACACTGAAATCGCAATTGCGGGCGATTTCAATGTACACAATTCAGGTTGGCTTCGACATTCTGGCCAGACAAGACCCGAAGGAAAATGTGTTGAGATCTTCGCTGTGATCTTCGCTTGTTGATGAGCCCACTCGGGTTCCAGATATTGAAGGCTATGCGTCCAACACTCTTAACCTATTTCTCACTTCTCATCCCGAAAAATATAGGGTTAAAATATCATCTCCTCTAAAGGCAAATCGGACCATTGTGTCATATCGGTAGATCTTTCCTTTTTTTCTGGGCTTTCCCGTGCAGATGGAAAACTGCTTTTGTCCAGCCGGTCCCTAAAAGAGGAGAATCTTCCTCCCCTTCCAATTATTGTCCAATTACACTAACATCCATTCTTTCTAAGGTCATGGAAACGTTGACAAACCGTCAACTTATGAATTATCTTAAAAAAACGAAAGCTTCTTAATGACCGTCAGTACGGCTTTCTTAGCAAATGGTCCACTGGTGATTTGATGGCTTATCTCACCGAAAAGGTTAACCAATCTTTACATTGTTTTGGAGAAAGTAAGATTATTGCTCTTGATACTTCTAAAGCATTTGATAGAGTTTGGCATCAGGCTCTTTTATAGAAAATGTGTGCTTTTGGTATCAATGAGTCTCTTCTTCGTTGGATTAGAAACTACCTTTCCGACCGTTCAATACAAGTTGTATTGGATGGCTTCAAAGGCAACGTGCATCGGTGTCTCCTATTAAATCCTCTCCTTTTTTCCTAAATGCTCGCACTGTGTATCACTACATAGTATAAAACAAAGAAGCTTTCTCTGTCCCTATGTATGCATAGATTTTTAAAACTACGCAACGGATTTTGATGTGTTTTTTTTTTTTAATGTATAGAGTGATTCAAGGAAGGTTTATGAGCTGGAAAAATGAATGGCGTCAGGTGGTTTTTTCTGATGAGAAGAAGTTTAATTTTGATGGCCCTGATGGCTTCAACTATTACTTTCATAGTACTTACATTGCAAACGCTGGCTAAACCAAGATAGATCAAATTTATGTACTACGGAATTGTATACCTTAAAGAAAAAAGTCCGCAACAGCATATGTTTATCTCCTAAGGATAACCCACAGTAACCATTTGTATCTTTTACATATTACAAAAAAAGTATGGGTTATTTACCAAGCTATTTTAAGCGATACAGTATCATTCCTTATCCAATTAAACACATTAGATACATTGTGCTTTTCATGTAGATCAAAATGCAAGCCACGGACAGTAATGAATAAATCAAAACTACTGGATCGATCTTAATCATTTTTTCAGTGAGTGACATAGGCTATATATTTTATACCCGTACGAAGCCATGGCGGGCCGCTGTGTTTTTATACACAACGTTCACAGTTTTTCTGTAGTATCAGCATTGTACCCGTACGAAGCCGGGGCGGGTCGATAGTAACATTATAAGGGTATTCATAGCCCCTCGCGCTAATTATAAAAAAAAGGTTTAGCATCAATTTTTCGTAATTTGGCGACCATTCAAACAAAGAGTTCCTTCTTTGACCAAAAAATGAGTTGAATTGTTTATAACTTTTAAAAAAACCAATCGCTTGAATCGTGTGTACTTCACTAGATAATCATCTCCCAAAAAGTTTTGTTTCCGGCCAATTTTAAAAACGCAGTTTTGAGATAAGCGCGTTTTAATTATCAAAATGCTATAAATTTGCATCGGGGTTGATTCAGGAAATGAATTCTCAAATATTTTCTGAAGTAAATTAGTATTTGGTCCTATTTGATTTCAATTTTAACAATGTGGCAGAATACTTTTTTTTAGCAAAACTTAGGTATGATCTGCTAAATAATCGACCCAATTAAACACATCGGTCAATAGCTTTACGATCTGTTAACATCTCAGACTTTGGATAACAATGAATTGACTAGATACACGTGTCCGACTCTTTGAATTTTTCAATAAACACTCTGTCCAAAGCGTAATGGAAGAATCACATCACATCTAAATTGATGTTAGGTCACTGCTCCATCTGTTCTAAAAATTGTTCTTCTTACAACAAAATGCGCTGCATAAATAATAGCAAAGCACATTACCTCCATCACGCTATTTATCAACTTCAAATTATTTACAGAAGGAAAAAAAACGTCAAACGTAACAAAAAGCTTTGAAAATTCCATTGGTTATAACAAACTGCAACAGAAATTAAAAAAGAAAAAAAAAACAAGAAACTTCCTATCTGCCAACTGCAGTAAAACCCAACAACACAAATATAACGATTCTGTCGGATTCCGATGCAAATCAAACAGAACAGGAACTTGAGTGGTTATGTACCTATATCGTAACTTTATATTTTTCTGCTTTTCAACTCAAAGAAACACAACACCTCTTCCAACAGGTACTTTTGCTTCATTTAAATATTTTTTTTTATTGAATCTACCTGTTCCACCGAGAGTGTGAAGAAAAAGAAAAAAGAAAAAAACCAAAGAGAGAATTTGAGAGAAACCAACTCCTTTCCATACACACTCAACAAATACTTCTCTCAAATATAAACAATATGAGTGATATAAATTTAATCTTTAATTTGTTTTCTGTTTTTTTTTTTTTTTTCTAGACCCATACCTTGCTGAATTTTGTAGATTTGAAAACCCGCACTTGAACAGCACATGCACACGCACAGTCACTAAACCCATGCATCGATTAGAGTTCTGGCAAATGATTGCATTGCCCATTGCCCTATGGGATGGGTGTGTAAGTTGTTTGTGAGAGATCGATTCAACTAATACAACAACCCAAACAGAACTTATCACTTAAACTCTATAACCTGATACGCGAGAGAGGGAGGCCAGTCTCAGTGGTTTTTCACAAAGCCACAACCACCCAACCCCGCAACAACAAAAAATACACTTAAACTTACATCTATAGTCTGGTCTGGTCTGCAAATGATGTGCCTATGCCTAGTTTCTAGAGCAAAAAAGTGCTCATTGGCCAACAACTACTAGCAATCAGTTACTTGTTAGCCTGTGACGATATCACAACGTATAACGTTTACTTCGCTCAGAATCAGTTAGTTAATCAAACGAGTTAGTAATCCGATAAAAAAAGAAAAAAAAAAAATTCCCAGCTGCTCGTGTTGAAAAGCTCACACGATACAAAAAGTTAGTTTGATCACTTTTGTCATATTTAGATATCTTCGTTTTGTTTTTGAAAGAAAAAGCTTATTCCCTAAAGGGATTATCGATAGTTGAAAGCCACTCAAGTGTGCCACAGCCGCACACATTCTTTTTTCAGATACATCTTTGAGCTTTTAGCGGGTGGCAGCAGCGTTTCGCTGGAAACCACTACGACTCGAACCACCATTGATCGTCGCGCTGATTGTTAATTGTTCTGATCGTTGAACGTTGAGTCGCCGCTGCCGCGCCGCGCCGTGCCGTTGTAGTCGTCGTCGTTATTGCTTACTTGATTGTGTTCGCTTTCTCGGGGTTCTCATTGTATGTCGCTTAAATTGGCGTTTGCTGTCATCTTTGCAAAATCTTAGGCTCTGCACATATATCGCTGGTGCAAAACGTGTCGTATCGTCGCAAGTAAACTACTCCTTTTCGTTTCAATAGTGTAGCGCTGCGCGCCCGTGTCGGTTTATAGTTAAATAAAAAAAAGAAAAAAAAAGAACAAATAAATTCTTGATCGATATCAGGGAGAGAAATTCATTTCAATTCATTGTTATTTTAACCTCGAAAGCGGTTACAGTTATACTGCCCAGGCATTTGATTTCCCCCATTCGTAAAAATGCTGTCTTCGTATGGCTATGCGAAGCACTGCTTCGTTTTAAAATTGCTCCTCTGATGTGAATCAAAATAGTTATAGTTTTTTTTTTCTCTCACTCCAATCTCACTCCGCTCACAACGGTAGATATTTCACTAGCGAATTTTTGTTCATCAGCACTTTACCCACAAGTGTGATCTTATAAAAGCTAAAATTACTAAAACAAATAAAAACAACCCATCCGCGCGCCTCATTGATAATAGTGTCACAAAAGAGAGAAAATAATAAACTGTTGTACATAATACAACCGTGTTAAAAAGTGAGATTCAATAATTAAAAATAAAAATTATTATAAAACGATCGTACCCCCTCAACAACGCGACCGGTTCTCGAAAGCAATCTTTTTTGTGATTAGAAGTGTTTGTGCTCTCGTAAAGTTCAAAACTCTATCGTCGTCGCCGTCGTCGTTTTCGCTGTCGTTGTCGTTGTCCGCATAGCCGTATCTCTGAGCGCTCTTATCAGAAGAATTTTTATACTTTTGTCTGAAAAGTAATCAAATAAAATAATTTCATTATTATCACCTCCCTCTCTCTCTCTCTCTCTGTCTCTCGTTTAAGTGTGTTAAGTAAATTCATTATTAATACTGAAACTTATTTTTTTCTTTCGCTTAAAGGAAAGGAAATTCAAAAACAAAATCAAAATCAAAACCATTCAACCCCAAAGCGAAAAAGTTTCAAATTTATGAAGTCCTTCTTCGAATAACAGTAACTGAAAACTATTTACAACAATAAATGGAGACAAGTCGTAATTTTTCAAATGAATGCAACCAAAGTTTTATGTGCATGATAAACAAGATGCTGCTTAAAATAGAAAATACATTATTACGGAGCCATCGACAACGTGAAACAACTGGAATCAAAAAGCTGTACAATTCGTTCTTCGTTTTGTTTTAATTATTTCAATCGAACAAGACTCTCAAAAAACTTTAAGAAAATCAAAAGAAAAAAAGTAATAATCCCAAAAAGTGTCTCTTGGAGCCCATCTCTATTTGAAAGTTCTTCCCTGTCTAAATCTGTCTATACTCGTACTTAGAGAAATAAACATTTCTTTAGTGATATTAATTAAAAACATAAACAAAAAGCTTATAATATATAATATAAAAAAAAACATATGTTATTCTACCAAAAGTGCCTTATTAGTTTTATAAAGTGGGAAACACAAAATCTTCCATTAAATTCTCACATGCGAGACATATTTAATGAAATGTGACTAAAATTAGAACAAATACAAAATTTGATATTAAAACATATAAATTTAAACCTTCACTTTAAAAAAACCAAGTGGGACACTGAGAACTTTTCGCCACCAAGCTACATAAACTTAACCAAACTTAACATAAAAATAAAAACTGCACTGGATTGACATTTTTTTCTGTTTTGTGATTTGATTTCGAGAATTGTGAAAGATCAAATACTAAATAATAATTAATCTCCTTGTTCCTTAAATAAATTGCAAAAAAAAAAAAACAAAATTAAGAACTGAAAGGATAAGAAACCTTGGCATTACACGAATGGCTCTATCGTTACTTTCACATCCAAATTTCACGGATTTACAAAACTTTCTCGATCCAATCCGTTCTACTTTTGACTTTCAACTTAATAACGATCAAATGGAATACCATAGTAACACCAGTTCAAGCTCCACAATACATCAAGTAAGTTTGAGTTGAACTTTAATTAAATTTAAAAATAAGTACTTAGTCCGTTTATCTTTTCTTTCAAAAAAAACTTTGTTTGACAGCACGAGCCATCAAATTGACATTGGTGTGATCAAGCTCTCAAACTCTTTTACAGAAAGTACATAGATGTGTATAGTAAAAGCGAAGCAAAAATGATACGACGAAGAATGCCACGAAGCTAGAGGAAGCTCTTTCAATCATTTGAAACTGGTTAAAGTTCATGATTAAGACCTTTTTTCAAAAAAGCATTGTAAAACAAAGGAATACTTTGCAAATAGCAAGAAATTTGGGTAGTGTTAGAGATTCTTTTCCATTCCGAAAGTTAAAGAAATAAAAATTAAAAGGGTTGCCCCTGGGAGCTGCACATTTGTTACAACCACAACAGTGGAAGTGACTTACAATTCTTTGTCGATCATGAATGGCTAACCGGGAAAGCGCTTTTCGTGTCAAAGAAATTACTATCGGAGGACTTGCAATTCCTCGCAAAAGGCGACGGAGAACCCGGGGCCTAGCGCATTCCTTACAACCATGTCTTGTGAGGCAATGGAGGGACCTACAATTTTTTTACTGGTTCCAAACGGCTTAACGACAAAGCACCTTTCATGGCAACGAATTTATTATCGGATAACTTGCCAATTCCTCGCGAAAGACGATACCCTTACAAAAACAACTTTTTCTGTTATGGGACTCGAACCATGAAAGTCGCAGGTTAAGCGCCGTTATGTCCCGGGCACCAGCCGAAGATAGTCTAGGAAAATTAAACAACTTCAAGAAAGAAACACAGACCCTAAAAGTCTTTCGAAATACATTAAAAGTTCCGCGTTGTTCGACTAGCAGGTGATTAACCGGCTAGTCCCGTAATGGAAGACTAATTAGTGATCAACTCGTTAATCTTGCATCGGGTTTCTGAGATCAGTAGGTGATTAACTTGCTGATCTCTGTGGTATCACAATGGACCCTTTCGGCCTAAGTGTGTCAGGCAATGTACTCATTGGCTGACAGCCACTTCCACCTAGCCTAACCTAAGATAGGAAAGAGCTTTAATTCAAACTAATTCATTTTTCTGAGGACTTTCGCACAATAGATTTCAACTTAACACTGTAGTGCTCAAGCTCAAAGCTGCATAAGATGAACCCACCAAGTAAATTTTTTAAAACAATTGAAGAGATCTAAATCGTTGTTAACGCAAGATGAAACACATGGAAAAAACTAATTTTTAGATGAGTTTTTTAAAAACACCCCATCAACACTTTTGGAAAACCTAACAACTTATTCTTATTTATTTTGCACACGAAATCAGTAGAAATCATACAAAGGTAGGGCAAATAATGGAAAATGTTCTTTTCCTTTATAAATGTAGTTGAAAATATATTTATAGGAATTTTATTGAAAAGCCCAGAAGTTTGGATAACTTAGAGAAATTGTTTAGTGAGTGTAAACCTGCGTTTCAAGGAGGGTTTCTAGTAGCTAACAATGATCGTTTGTCTTTTAATAAAAACGGGGAGAGATTCTGTGTGATGGTTAAATGCATTTCGACTAAAATCTTTTACCTATATGATTTAAGATAACTATGAGAATATGACATCGACGGTATGCGATGGGAAGTAGATTTTTCAATGGCTTTCAACTAAAAGCGGAGCTTTGCTGGGACATTCACTACCACAGTTCACATTGTTCATCAATGATATAGGCTTCGCTGAATTTGATTGACAGCCATTGTGCTAGAAACTACCTCTCTGTCAGTCGTCTTAAGACCAAATTGGTTGTCTTTACGATACGCAAAAAATTAACTGACTAGCATTCCTTTCCTTAATGAAACATCTTGGAGTAGTCCAAGTCTGCAAAAGCACTTTTAGCCTTCTGGCAACGGATGGAAGCTTATGGCAAGACATTGGGTCTATTACCGAGAAAGGTCTTCCGGATCTATACGGAAGTGTTAAGACCAATCCTTTCATATGTATCAGTTGTGCTATGGAACAAGCTCGGATTTCGCAGGCAGCATATTTTTGTTTCATGTCTAATGGATATGCCGGTCGATACGATAATCCTAAGGATTTAACTGCGTCTGAAATACACGGTCCGCTTTCCTTCGGTTCAAGACTGGTTCACTCTAGAATTTGAGAGAAAAATGGACTGCCATCGGATATTCAAGGATGGTATTAAGACGAAAGACCGATGATGATCCTTTGTGGGGAGCGATGACTTATGGCTGCACCCCCCGTTAGACACATACGCGTCTATCTTCCAAGCGGAGACATACGTTTTCGAGCGACATCCAAGCTGTGATTAAAGCTCTACTCAACCCTCTTGCTACTTTAAAAGTGGTCAATACAAGAATGCGGCGGAAGACAAAATTCTTGGAGTCTATTTAGGTTTTCAGACCATCACAGCATAACTGGAAACGAGATCACCGATCAACTTGCAAGGCAAAGATCGCAGAAAGATTTCTCCAGAACTCATTCAGCGCTTGGTCACCCGGGGTCCTCAGTGAGGTTTTCAATCAACGATTGGAAATGTCAGGAGCACAACCGTTCGTGGCATGCTTATTAAATGCAGACAGACTAAACTTATGACACACTAGAATTAATAACAAAAAAGACTGCAGAAAGCAAATTGCCACGTAGTACTTCTCTTTTCCCAATCATTTAAACTTGTAAGGCTTAAGTTATACCACGCTCTCTGAATCTTATGCATTTTCTTGAATCAGGTTACAAACACTCGGCGCAGACATGAAGAGAGCTTACTTGAACTAGGCTCCTTATCATGGGATCGTCGTCTGGTTTTTCTATGAAGAAATTTGATTTCCGAAATTGAAAGGAGTGGTTCTTAGGTCTGCGTGCTCCTGTTAGCTTTCAAAAACTAAAAACAGGAAAGGAACCCATCTTCTAGTGAATTTTTTGAACATGCAAGATGAGTCTTTTGGCCACAAATTATTTTTTTATTTATTTTATTTTATTGAAATAATTCACAAAATTAATTTACAAATTATTTTGTAAAAGGCATCGGGGTAGCCAGACCATATGATGCCGTCTTTAAATTTTTTTTTGTCTTACAAATTATGTTTACTTTTAGAAATTAATTTTTTTTTTTTTTTTTTAAAGAGAAAAGAAAACAAGAATGCAAAAAGTATAAAACAAAAAAATAAAAAAATCATATCTCATCGAATTTCTGGTGGGCGGATGTGGCATCTTTAATGTGTTGGATGGACCCTACTTCAAATTATTCAATGCCAAAACAAGATTAAATAAACAAAAATCAAAAGGGTCTTCTCGCCAATTGCTATAAAGGAAACTGGAAATAACTTAAACTTATTTTCCTTCAATATTTTTCATAGACAAACTGCTTGATTTAACTACAGTCTACAGCCCATACTTAAACGAAAGTAGAACATTTTGTTCACTTAAAAGAACAAAAAACATTTAACCAATTTTCTTTCTGTCTGTCCTATTTTGAAAGGGTTAAGATTTCCTTCAAAATGCGACACTAAACAAAGAAGAGCCTTTTAGTATCCCGAACAAAAACTTTGAAATATCGAAAAGATTTTCTGAAATTGCAACCGTTTTAATTCTCAAAAACGAAAACCGCTCCTGCTAAATAAAGGGTAATCTACAATAGCATGTGCATATATGTGAATCTGTGTATCAACTCAAAGCTTTAAACATTTCCTACAATTTAAAATTTATTCAAGGTCTAAATTTGAAAAGAACTTGTCAAAAAAATTGTTCCTTCTAGTATAAACTGTCAAATATATTTTTGTAGGAAATTGTACGTTTTGCCAAAAAGGCATTTGATATGCTCAATTGATTACTCTATCCGCCTAGAAAATATTCGCCACCAAAGATCGGAATTTGTACACGAACGTCTTCAAACTCTGTTGCTTTATTGTTTACAAGTATTTTGGTTTTTTCCCCTTTTACACATCAATCCAAAAAGTTTGCTAATTTTATGCAAGTTTTTTAAGTTTTTGTGCGAATTGGGATTAGATTTATTAGCACATCACTAAACACCAAACATAGTTGATTGATGTTAATCAAATAATAAAGCATCTTCTTTAACGCAATGACCGTTCTACATGAGACTTAAAATATGTATGAACCTCGTGTATAAAATGTCATTGAAACGGCAAAAGTGCTCATAAAAAAGGGTTAAAAAGTTTAACGAATATTCGACAATATAGATATGCAATATGTTGCACAGTGTGCTTTCAACAGCATCTTCAATGGCTTTGAGTTGGTTCTTAGACGCCTTGAGAAACCCAACTAAATATAGTTACATAAGATTTCAATTTTCTCATCTAAAAATGTTTTTCGTACAAAAAAAAAGGTTCAGAACATTCCGACATTTGTGAACCAATAAAAGGCTAATGAAATTTTAAAGTTAGCTCCTACTACGATGCTTAACAAAAAAAGTAACGTGTAATATTTGAACGTCTGAGACCATTGCGGTCTTATATACATTTTTTTTATCGATTTCAAGGCCGCACTTATTACAAAGACTAGCTGTTAACAGCCATGTCTTGTTTTGGTTGTAAAGTACAGTCGTTCATTATTTTGAGGCCTAGGTAGGTAGAGTCTCAAAAAGAAATTTGGATCCGAAATTGAGATCGAAGGTTCTCAATATGCTGAATTCAAATCCAGTCAGCGAATCACTCTACAACTTCAGGTTTTTAACGAATTTAGCATTGATGCCTTGAACATAATCTGCTATAATCTCAAGAACCAAACGTGATAGAGTAATTCTGTGACTGAATTTCAATTCAGCATCATCAATACTTTATTCCTTGCTAATTTAATTAAGCTAACCGATGATTCGCAGCAAATATCTCTGAAATTATTTCATTTTCCAACTTAGCGCCTAAATCACTTAGCGACTTGTTTATTGGTGTAATAGTTATTTGAAACAATTTCACACGTTTGGATTTCATATGAAAAATAACAATTGATGACACATTTAAGATTATTTTTATTTTATGAAAAGTGAAACCCAAAGGACTATAATAACCACTTTTGCATAAAACGTCTTAAATGAAATTCTGTCATCGATGGCAAAAGGGGAAAAGATTCTTTTTTATTGAAGTCACGTGAGAACGACCTGAGCAGTTTTCCATTTAAATAAGTAGATACTCCATAAATGCCTATGCCACACTCACAATGAATTAAACGCTTCCTCTTTAGATTCTGGAGGAACTGTATTAGCTTCATTTATACGCAGAATATGCATTGTATAGTTTTTTTTTCAGAGCTATGAATATTTACATACATGTACAGCTACGTACATCGTCATCATCATACATCAGGGAGGCTTTATGATATCTCGCAGATTAATTATATCCGTTTTAAACAAGAACGTAATGACGTCAATGGAAATGATAATAATTTAATCTACCAGATGCTTTAGCAAATGATTTCATTAACATGCATAAACGAATTCATGAGAGACAGGAGCACAATAATATTCAAAATGTTCTTTTTTCGCAAACTAAAATGCAAATGTCTTTCCAGTTTGAAAACATGTATGTATGAACATATGTACAGTAGATCTTTAAAAAAAATTTAATAATAAAAATGAATAAAAAGGCTGTTTTTGTCGGTGTGGGTATAACTTTATTTTGACAAATGCAATGCCGCTGCCGCGACTGCAAAAAAGCTTTAGTTTGGGAGATCCTTTTCGCACAAAAGAAAGTTTGAAAATACGAAGCTCTTGTCGGTGGGATCTCAAAATACTCAGTAAAACGTAAAAGGTTATTTGCATTTTGAATGTCTTGAAAAGAACCTTGACAGTAAAAAATGGAGCCTTACGCACTGTATGACTGAAAGAATTGGCAATCGTTTCAGCATTCAAAATCAACCTGCTATATGAAAACGTGAATGCAATACAAATTAACTAAAAAAATTAAGTATACAGACATTGCACCTAGTATGGCAGTTATTATTACCACCGAAAGTAGTAAGACCTAAGATTTAACACTATTGAGTTCTACATTTCTAAAAATAAACCAATTCGCAGTCAAATATTGATAAATCAAAACATAAAAATGGAAGGCTTATAGAAGAATGTAGAAAAAATGTGGTTGGAAACAAAGTAATGTTTGGCCATAAAAAAAAGAAAAAAAAAAAAAATAGGGCGGCACAACAAAGCGAGTAGCCCCCGGACATAGCACATTTCTTATAACCATACCTTGTGAGGGAATAGAAGGGACCTATAAATTCTGTCGGTTTTGAACGGCTATTCGAGAAGCGTTTTTCAAAGCAATAAATTTTGTATAGGATAAGTTACTCTACAAAAAAGGTGTCATATCATTTTGCGGTTTGTCACTTAGCCATTCGCGCAACAGTTGTACGGTCCCTTCTTTCCTTACCAAGGAATATTTGGGAGAAACGTGCTAGGCACAGGGCTCTCTGAGCTCTTTTGTGTCCCTCTATTTATTTATTTGTTTATTTATATCAAAATTCCTGTTTCTACCAGAAGAGACAAAATGAATTATTATTATTTTTTTTTTTTGTTGAAGTGACCCAATGAGGATATGCTAAGCGTTTTCTATTCTCTATTGGAAAATAAAAGTGAAAAAAATTACTTTCTTTACTGTTGTGGCCATCTTCGTAGAATCGAGTCACATAGATGAAAAAGATACGGTCAAAATACCGTCCATAAAAAAGCTATTTTATAATTTTCTTGTTATTTCAGTTACAAAAGACGGTAGACAATTTTTCTCACAATAGGGCCGCCTCATGCAGGCGTTCTAAAAGTTGGTGAATTAACAGATGGAAATATTTTTCAACTTTTCACTTCGCCAACGCTATCATTTTATTCGAAGCTGAGAGAGTTTCGCTTTGACTTAAATTTTTATAGTTTGCTGCGATTACATTGTACTTCTCTATAAAAAGGAAATAATTCCACTAGAACCCACCTTAACTTTCAAATTTGATGTTTATAGGAATCGATATTAAAACAAAAATGAAAAAGGACAAACATATCATATCAGGATGAGTGTTCTGAAAGAAATCATCTGCCAACGCTACGACCAAGGGGCAAGTCATTCATAGTTGATTTTACGCAAATTTTGCTTTCCGCCAATGGGAGCGTTCAAGAATCGTATCCGGATAGCTTTTTGTTGTTTTTTACGTGTTAACTTCTACTTCTACTAAAAAGCTATCTAAAGGTATCCGAGTATTTTTGGTATATCTTTCTATTCAAGTGATCAGCTGATAGAAATTTTATTTTTATTTCTTTTCATGTTGATTTTTTGTTTTGGTGTGCATTTATTTCAGCATTAGAGTCTTTTAAAACGCATGGGAAATCGAAAAAAATAAATTATAATCGTCTAGCACAGATATTTTGAATGTTTTTCTGTTTTCAAAAGTCAAATTTTAATATTTCACAGCTGTTGTCTGCAGCTATCTGGAAAAAGATATCTGAATCGTTCAAAAAGATATCTAAGATACAGCTATCCGAGATAGGCTATCCGATAGGTTCTTCAACGCGCCCAATTATAAACAGACCACGGAATGAAACACCACTTTCTTGAGCCAGCCTACCACACCTCCGTGCAACTTTTATTGACTTGTCGGCGAGCAGGGGAATATGGAATTGACCGCGACGCGACGTCCTTGTTTGCCTGATGTATTGATAAAATGGGCGAAGTGTGAGTCTGTCGAGCAACAGATTAACTTTTGAAGGAGTGAATTTGTCGAAAAATGATAAGGAACCTTTTTTGTAGAAGAATAAATTTTCTATAAAAACATGTATCGCTCATTCCGGCACTATAATAAATATTTCCATCTGTTGATTCACCAACTTTTAGAACGCCTGCATAAGGCGGCCCTATTGTGAGAAAAATTGTCTACCGTCTTTTGTAACTGAAATAACAAGAAAATTATAAAATAGCTTTTTTATGGACGGTATTTTGACCGTATCTTTTTCATCTATGTGACTCGATTCTACGAAGATGGCCACAACAGTAAAGAAAGTAATTTTTTTCACTTTTATTTTCCAATAGAGAATAGAAAACGCTTAGCATATCCTCATTGGGTCACTTCAACAAAAAAAAAAAATAATAATAATTCATTTTGTCTCTTCTGGTAGAAACAGGAATTTTGATATAAATAAACAAATAAATAAATAGAGGGACACAAAAGAGCTCAGAGAGCCCTGTGCCTAGCACGTTTCTCCCAAATATTCCTTGGTAAGGAAAGAAGGGACCGTACAACTGTTGCGCGAATGGCGAAGTGAGAAACCGCTTTTCATGGCAATGAAATTATTATCGGAGGACTTGTCAATTCTTCGCGAACGGCGATACCTGTGGAAAAACAATAAGATGCTCCTGGTATTCGAATCTCGAACTCACACGTGTACCAAATTCTAATTATTAAATCGTGCACATGATAAAAAAAAACTTCAATTCAATTTATTTAACAATTTTGACATCTCCAACTACTGGTTAAGTCAGCTGTTGGAAAACTGTTCTGAATCCGATATAATCAACCATTTTGATTGCTGCTGCACATTTGACACTTTGTCTCAATCTATTGTAATTCAAAATTACGTCGCAACTACAAGAAACAATTGAATGCACAATGCTTATTATTTGTGCTTCCCTCACTTATTTATTAATTCTGATTAGAGATGACATTAGCTTTAAATACACCGACCAACATGTTTGGCGTTAATTAATGAACAATTTGGTTACTGAATAATTTTGTTATGCATTCACAAAGTGGAATTAAATAAAAAAAAAAATACTATAATAATTTCACCTTTGCATGCGATTTATTCAAATTATCTTGGATGCTTTAATGAATGAGATGAATATTCTACCATACTATGATAAAGGTATTTTTTGTTTAACGTTTCACTTAAAAGTTACGAATTGACTTTTTGTTTGATGAACGTCAAATGAACTGCGAAGTTATTAAGCACAAAAATATATTGCAATTGATGTCATTCAACCAGGTAAATGTCACTCAGTGAATTGCCATTTGCTTTGTAGTTTATAACCATAAGGTTTAGCAAAAAACAAGTTTCGGCACACATTTGTTTATATTTTCATACAAACGAAATTAAGTAAGACTTAAATTAGACGTTCTTTTAAAAGCACAGTAGGTTCATGAATGCACTACTTTGTAAGCATTTCGGGTTTGTTTTAACTTGAAACTTCTGAGTTTCGTTAAATCTTCACGTAAAAAATGTCACTTTGCAGAAAAATGGAGCTTAAGAAACTGTCAGCGTTCAGCCTCATCAAAAAAACAAAACCCTGCAAAAGGTTTCGACACAAGTAATATGTTTACCTCAGATTCAGCATTCAGAGACTCCGAAACGAAAAGATCATCGATATTTTCTTTTTTTTCAGTGATAATCTTATAGTAAACTAAAAATAATATCTTATAGAATAGTATAACAAATAAGGGTTTGCAGTGTGCTAGTCCTAATGGAAAAATTTCGTGATTCCTTAAAAAATTTGCATCTGTGCTGGTTGACTTCGAAAAAGCACGAGATTTTATATGAGTGACCCTCAAACAACGCGGAGTTCTAGGGCCTTATGTGCTGATGATCGACGATATGTATGAAGGACAGGTGACAATGATAAGATGTTGTGTGTACACCAAGGAATCATCTTGAGTCTCCTGCTCTTTATTACAATCTTTATCTCCCTGCTCAAAGATAAAGTACACCCTAGCACATCAAATTATTCTTTGCTGAAGATGGAGCCATTATAACTGAGTATCCAACTTTCATGCAGGAAGCACTTATTGTATGGGTAAAAGCTTTAGGATGGAAGTGGGTATCCTATCAGACCAAAAAAGAAGGATTACTTGTGCTGCCATTTTTTTGATTCAAACATACCTACTCAAGACAATTACACTTTTTAACAAAAATTTTGCACCCAAAAGCAAACTATATTTTTTAAAGGTTTTTGGCTCGCTAAACTCAAATCTGGCCTCAGAATTGTTCTGTTACATCACCTTTTCGAGATATGAAGCCTTCAAAATCCAGAAAAATAGGTTTTAGTAATTTTTGAGCATAACATAAAAAAATGTAAACCCAAAAACAAACCATTGCTTTTCCGATGATTTGCTATCCGCTGAATCTAAATCTGATCCCAAAATGGCTCTACTACATCAAATTACTGAGATATCTAGCTTCAAAAGGCGTAATACACGGTCATGCATTTTTTTTTTTTTTTTGAAGATAACGTTAGTCTCGAAAGGAAATTTGAGCCAGAAAACACATTTTAGAAGGTTTTGGATGTGTTGAATTCAAATTCATTCACAGAATTGGTCTATCACATCAGTGTCTTGATATTATATCCAGAGTAAAGTCAAGACATCAATGCTTTATTTTTTTGGAAACCTGCTGTTGTAGCGCAAATCTCTGACTGGATCTTAATTCAGCACCAAAAGATCTTTAAAGAATGTGATTTCTGACTCAAATTTCCTTTCGAGACTATACGCATACACTATACATACGTAGTCTTCAAAATATTGCATGACCGTGTATAACAACTTTTGAAGCTAGATATCTCAGTAACTTGATGTAGAAGAGCCATTTTGAGATCAGATTTGGATTCAGCGGATAGCAAATCATCGGAAAAGCAATGGTTTGTTTTTGGGTTTACATTTTTTTATGTTAAAACATAGGCTCAAAAATTGCAAAAACCTATTTTTGAAAAGGTGATGTGGCAGAACAATTCTGAGGCCAGATTTGAGTTTAGCGAGCCAAAAACCTTTAAAAAATATAGTTTGCTTTTGGGTGCATTCGAAAACGTGAAATTTTGTTGACCAGTGTTATTTGAATGAAAATGTGCTTCCCAAGTGTGAAAAGTTTAAATGTCTGAGCTCAATGGTCAATAGTGAAGCAATTTGTGATGATGATACTGATCATAAAATAAGCTTAGGGTGGATGAAGTGGCTAGAAAACTCCGACTACTGCCACTTTAGCTGAAGGGAAGACTCTACACAGCTATTGTACGTCTAGCACTCACATTCGGTTTACAATGTTGGACAATGTGCGAAAAGTATCAGCGTAAATTTACTGCAACAAAGACGATGATGCTCCGTATGATTGCAGGATTAAAAAAGCTTTATCGTATAAAAATTACCAAAACCCGGGGAATATACACAAGGTTGGCCCATATATTTAAAACAATTGAAAAATAGGAGGCTTGCCGACGCATTCTAAAGCATTCTTAGTGGCAAAACCCTCAAGCATAAGTCACTAATGTGGATCAGAGAAATGGGAGAGCTGTTATCCCTTCGACGTGATGGGTAACTCAAAAATGACTTCGCTTTCTTCAAAATCGGTCCAGTAGCTCATTTTATTTCAGAGCTTACGAAATGCCTTATTTACTGCCTAAATGAAATTTGGACCAAAGAAAAATGAGTCCAAACCAAGAATTAAAAACATTCCAAAAAATGTATATAAAACGCAATTACAATTAAAAAAATAATTATATTTTGTTAAACTACTGTGGCGCCAGTGGCGTAATGATAAGCATGTCTGTCTATTACACCGGGGCGGAGGTTCGAGTTCTTATCAGAATAGAAAACAAAACAAACGCCTTTTGCAAGGATTTGGCAAGTCCTCCGATTGTAAATTCGTTGCTGTCAAAACCGATTACTTGATCAGATGTTCGGAATCGGCAAGAAAATTGTAGATCCACTTCTTATTCCTCCACAAGGCACAGTTGTGAGAAACGCGCTGTCCCCGGTTGTGAAGAATGTGCTAGACCCCAGAACTCTCTGCTCTATTGCACCACACTTTGTATGCATATATGTTAAATTACTAGCTAACTAAGATGCGCAATAAAGTTTGGGTATACCACATTGGATCCATCTAAACAGACCACCTACAAGCTGCTCTCGAAAAACAGTGGGTTTCACTTGAATAGTGTTGTATTCCAGTATAATCTCAACAACGACTACAGTCCGCATTCTAGTGAAGACACCGGAAAACATAGACGGCATATGGGCTTTGTGTTGTGTTTTGCATCAAAGAAATATGAATTAAGTGGATTCTACATACACCAGCTGAACATCTGGATGTTCCTTTCAGTCAACAGAAACTTTACCGAATGCCCGACTCCAACGATGGCATGCTTCTATTGTTGTAAAAGGTAAACTTCAATAAAGTTTAATGGACAAAAGGTTCTAATCGTCTTTAAGGATTTCGTGAGAGTGTGCAATTTCTTGAATTACATTTCTCTAACCGAAATAGATAACTAAACTTAAATACAGGCAACTGAAAGATCTTAGCATTTTCGGCACTGGAGAACTTATAACTCATTTCTTTAAAAAATTAGAAACAGATTTTACCATAACTAAACTGTTTATTGAATCAAAACAATTTTAAGCGCCACACCATAAGAAGCGTAACTAGTTCAACTTTGCTTAAATTAATGTCTAACTCCAGTCACCCCATATTTACTTAAACTTAAGCACACGGCTCTAAGCGAAAATGAAAATGTGTTAAGTTAATAGCGTGGGCTTGTTTTGCACGGTTTCGCCAACATAAATACTTTTTTTTAGATTAATTTAATTCTTGTATACGTCATTAGTTTGCATTTAAAACACCATTATCTCTGCTTTATCAGCAAGAGCTTTCAAAAGTTTATTTAATTAATTCCCTTTTTTTTTTAACGAGTTTTGAATGAGAAAAAAGTACAATAATAATAACTTATCACTTGATTGATTATAAAAACTGTATACGACCTCTAGACAGATTGAACAATGTACAGCATCTACAACACAGTGTACCTAAGCTTTTGTAAACATATTCTATTCTTTCGTTGTTTTATACTCAATTGCTTGTGTGTGGGTAGGTTAGTTCGTTCCAACAACAAATTGCTTGCTTTGCTTTATTCCCGACACAAACTCTAAGCATGAATTAATGTGCTTAATATGACTGACCATAATTTTACTATACAAACAATGTTGACCAGCTGATTAAAAAGTCTATTTTATCAATAGTTATGATCACAAAAGCAGGTCAGCCATTTTTTGATAAATAAACAACTTAGCGCTGCGCTGGGTAAATTGAAGAAGCTAATAAAAATCTAAAAAATAAATAAGTAACTCCCGGTAAGGGAGTAGGTTGTAAAGTGCGCTTTAGTAAGCAAATTTCACTGCACGATGTACTTTCAATTGTATTTAAAAGCTTTGCTTCAGAAGTGCAATCTCTGTCAGCCGGTAGCACACACTTAAGGTCTATGCCTAGTTTATCCATGAGTTAATAGCATCCACTCACATTTTACCAACCTTTGCTGCCATAAGTGACATAGGTTCTTACAAACTGCTTGGTTTTGAAATGTAATAGCTTTTACTTTAGCCTTGAAGAGTGGTTGGGTATAGTAACATGAGTGATATTGTGGTAAAAGCTTTATGCTTGCAATATGAACATTGGTGGAAATGCCGCTTTCGAGGAAAAGAACAATAACACGGAAATTCCAGAGAGAAAAGTTAATCGGAGGTTATCAACCATCTGTAAACATAAATGACGCAGAGTTGTTGTTCGGTCTTGTTCGAACGGCTTAAGAGTGCCACTGACACGATGATCTCATAATACATCTTTGAACTCACACTCTTCAAACTTGGTATAAATTTAGGAATCTGACATCTTAAACCAATCAGCTATTATATGCACCGCAGAGGGTGTAATTTTCCCTTAATCTTCAAAAAAAAAAAAAACTACTGTGGCACTTATTTAAGAACAAATCAAATTACCATTCGACGTGATCGAACTCAATTCTAAAAAGCTAAGGTCGTCTAAATGTTCATTGAAGCCTTGGGGTTGCCCTGTGTTCGTTTTTTGAAAAACCTAAACTTGCCTTGGATGCCAAACTGAGTGTTTTCCCGAGCCTTGGGTTTGCTCTCAACTTGCCTAAGGTAACACTAGGTTTTTGCTGAGTCAAGTTCAAGTAATGAACAGGACTGTTGAATCAAATGTATTTTTTTTTTTAAAGGACAGGGATGTGTGGTGACTGTTGATTTTGTGGTTAAGCGATTTTTGAGAACTGAACACATAGGTTTTTTTTGACAACTCATGGGTTAAAAAAAAGTTATCACTTTCGTAAATACACACAGAAATTGTGTGGAATTTTCTCTGTGCATGCTCTTCTACTCTCTCAAAATCGTTCTTTCTCTTTTACATAATGAGCAACATTTTGATTATCCATTCAAAACCTAAAAATGAGCGAAACAACGAGTCTAGGCATGATTACACATACTTTCCTTTTTTTTGAAAAATCATCCGTTGCCAGTGGACAATTAACGTTTTTTCGAGCGTGTTACCAGCGTGTCTAAGGGCAGTTTAAGACAAAAAGATCGCGAAGACGATATTTTCCGTTGTATAACATCACAAGCATTTCCAACAAAATTTACTGAATCAGTGGCATATTTTGAGTAAGACTGCTGAATTTTTTTTTAAATTAAGGCGCCAGTGTACACTGTTTACTTTTCAATGCTTAAAGGAATCCCGAAGATCCTCTCCTAGGTACCTACGTCTGTGTTATGTATAAAATGTTAAATAAAAAGACAAACAACCGCGCACTTTGATGGTTAAACTACAACTCGAAATAATCGTGTCATAGAACCGATCGCGAACTCCAAGTTCAACATTGGATAGCCGATACGTTTGAAAACTCAGCACAATTTGATGACTAAAATGCATACACTTTTTACCCAATACAAGGCATTGGGCAATCGATGTGCAACGCGTCAACTCAAATTGCATTGAGTTCAACGCAAAACGACTTTCTCTGAAGGTGTGGGAAATCAAAGCACAACATCTGCCCGTTACGTGGAAGGTTAGAACCACCCCACAAAAAACAAAAATGTTGTTCACGGTTATCACATTTCGTGAGAAATTGGCAAGTTCTCCGATAGTAGTTTCATTTGTCAGGGGACCTACAATTTTTTCAATTTCGAAGGGCTAATCGAGAAAGCGCTTTTCACGGCAATGAATTTACCATCGAAGGACTTGCCAACTCCTCGCGAAAGTTGATACCCGTGGAAAAATATTTTTGGCTTTTGTTGAGATTCAAACCACAAACCTCCAGCGTAACAGGCAAGCATGCTAAACATTACCCCAAGGGTACCTTAATGATTATAGCAAAGTGAAAATTCGAACAATTTTTTAAGTACCTATGTCTGCAAAATAGAGGACTTACATGGGCCAACTTATCATTACGCAATGGAAATCCGAGGCTTTTTCGGCACTTTACTGGTCCACAGCATGCAAGAAGCTAAGATTAGCTATATGGGTAACAACATTTTAATCTTAATTTTTAAAATTCAGAAACAATAATGGAACGGACAATCCACCGTCAAAATTGCCATAGCCTGCCAAATTCCAGCATGAACGCACTATTAGCAATTTTCAACAGCATTTGAAAAATATGCATCGAAACTAGAAAAAAAAGAACAAAATTAAAGAATTTGCGTGCAGTAAAAACACAAGTCACATGGATCTTATTGCAGAGTTGTGCTTACGATCAGCTGGCCTGCAAATCTAGTGAAAGGAGCGTGCATTTAGTTCCATCGCAAGGGCTAACAGTATTCAAAAGTACGAACCAATAAGGTTTTTAAGTCGGCGCGTTTTAAGAGAAACTGAAGGCTCTAGTCAATACCGCTCTAACTTTAAAATGGGGTCATTAAATACATACGATTTAATAATAACTCACTTACTATTGACAATTTTATAATGTACTTGGAAATTTTTGACAGTTATGCTGGCCTAAAGTAAAAAAATAAGTAAAATCAGTGTTGAAAAATAACATAATTTCTTCTTTAAAACCAAACATTTTGAATAACAGTTTTGTTTTTTTTTGATACACTCATTTAGAGTTGAGACTAGTTCAAGAATCAATAACAAAAAATGTCAAGCAAATGACATACGTCACATGTTTACAAAAACATGGGCCAATAGCGTGAAAACATAAATTCGAAGGGGCACCCTGCTTACTATTTGGTTCAAGCGTACAAAAAGAATGGTGTTTTGAATAAGCAGATTTTAATGGGAAGTTTGCTTTATATGATTGACACTTGGTGTGTCAGAAACGGTCTCACCAACAGTGGCACAATTCGCACTGGAGCTTTGAGGAGCTCGCAAGCAGCATATCTTTTGACTCACGTCTAATGGATATGCCACCTGACACGATGATCCCAAGGTTCAAACTGCGTCAAAATTACTCAGTCAACTTTCCTTAGTGTTAAGTATTTGAAATCTATTTTGTTTGCCTGGCAACACCTCCATTCTATGTTTCTTTATGTACCTGTCATTCTCTAGTATGTAAGAATATTGAAATAAAACAGTCTTGTCTTATCCACCGAACAATCAACATCTTTTATTGTAACTACAATACATAACATAATTGGCGACGAGATAAAAAAAAAAAAAAAAAAAAAAAAAAAAAAAAAAAAAAAAAAAAAAAAATTGTAAAATAAAAAGTAAAGAGATGAGTACAACTGAAAGTAAAGAAATACCAAACATTATGACCACGGTATACCAAACAACAACTTTGCCAGAATTTTCTCCATCCAGTGAAACGTGGTTTGTGTGGAAAGAGAAATTGGACCTGCACTTTTGTGAAATAAATTGTGAACGGGAAAATGCAAAAAAAGCCATTTTGCTGAAATCAATTGGTGCTGTTCCATACAATTTACTTCACAGTTTATGTTCACCAGATTCACCAGTTACGAAAACTTTTAAAGAATTGTGTAACATCTTAGAGACTCATTATACACCACCCACTATTATATATCGCGAACGGCGAAATTTTCACAGCGCAAAAAACGGAGGTGAATCTGTTTCCCAATGGTTTGCTAAAGTAAAAAAACTAGCAATTAATTGCAAATTTGGCAGTCATCTGGATGCTTTCATCTTGGACAAATTTATAATGGGTTTACCAGATAAAGTTTTTGATAAAATTTGTGAGGAGGATGAGACTCTCACAGTGCAAACTGCATTAAAAAAAGCATTAATTGCAGAAACAAAGTTTTCAACAAATAAAAATGAAGCAGTTGCAGATCACAGCGTTAACCTGATAAGGAAACATGTAAAAAACAACAACAGTAAATTGAACAAAGGCGGTAGTAGCAGCAACAGTACAAAAAATAACAACGGGAACACCAGTAGAACCAGCTACAACAGTAACAACAGTAACAACGGGAACGGACAAAAGTCATGCAATCATTGTGGATGGCGAAACCATAGTTCCAGCACATGCAAATTTAAGAACTTCACGTGTAACTATTGTTCTAAGATAGGACATTTGGCATCTATTTGCCGATTGAAATTAAAAGAAAGTGTAAATTATGTATCTGATTCAGATAATGTTTTATTTAAAAATGATCTAATTGATGATCTTGAATATTCTGTATTTAGTCTCTCCGCAGGTAGTTATTCTTCAGATGTGTACTCGCTTTTGGTGGAATTGAATGGAACATCCATGAACATGGTTTGTGATACGGGTGCTCCATGTACATTGATTTCAGCTTCAGTATACAGGAATTTGCAAAGCAAAGATGAACTGAAACGTTGCAATATACCGTACGTAACTTATAATGGTGATCGAATCAAATTACTCGGTGAGTTTAATGCTACAGTTAAGTACAGAGGTATCGAAAACAAAGTAACAGTTGTAGTTTCTGATACAAATAATCCTCCATTGTTAGGACGCTCATTTTTAAGAAAATTCAATTTTGAATTAACACAAATAAACTCAATTAGTCTGGAAGAACCAAGTACTGTAAGGCCCTTATTGTACGAGCTTATAAAAAAAGTAGATCTTAGACATAGAGAAAAAAATGAAGAAGAAGCAGCAAGTTCTCTACATCGAACAATCTACAACCGCCTCGATTATTCTCTCAAGGAAAACAATTACTTCAAAGATGAAAATAGTATAAAAACAATTTCAATGATGTTCCGTCTACGAGGGGAATTGCTACATCTCAATTACATTCCACATAGAAGCGATTTGCCAATTTTATGTGATCTGTGCAACCGAAGGGAACGTGAAGACATCATACATTTCTTGGGAATCTGTCCGGTTTTGCGAGAAATAAGAAGAAGCATTTTTGGGTGTGACACCATATCAGAAAGTTATTGTATTTTCTTGTTAAACCAAATGAATGTTGAAATATTGTATGAATTCCTAAAAATTGCTCTGATGTATAGAAACAGAATTAAAAATGGTGATTTTTGAAACTTGTACCAGTAGCCGAAAAAAAAACAAACGAATAAACAAATAAAAAAATTGAATACTTAATGCTTAAACTATTAAATTAAAAATTTAAATTTCATAAAACATATTATAGAGTTAAAGTGGATTGTCAATCTGGCAGACGGCGAATGCCATGCTTAAACGATTTAATGTATCATATCAATTGTATTCTTAAATGGTTTTTGCGCGCAAACTAAAGTTCACTGAAAATAAATACAAGCATTAGCTATAAAAAAAAAAAAAAAAAAAAAAAAAAAAAAAAAAAAAAAAAAAAAAAAAAAAAAAAAACTCAATTAGTCATTGCGAAAATCATTCAATTATTATTGAACAACTAAAAGATGAATTTAATGGTGTTTTTGATGAACAATTGGGTTCATATAATGGTGCGAAAATTTCATTACCTATAAGTGATGACGCAAAACCAATTTTTTTTAAACCGCGTGCCATTCCATTCGCATGGAAAGACAAAATTGAAAATCAATTAAAAGAATTAATAAAAAAGGTGTTTTGGAACCGGTAGACAGCTCTGATTGGGGAACGCCATTAGTTCCTATACTTAAACCAAACGGTGAATTACGCATTTGCGGTGACTACAAGGTCACGTTAAATAAGTATTTGGTAGATATAAAGTATCCACTGCCACGAATTGATGAAATATTTGCATCCTTGGAAGGCGGTAAACTTTTTACAAAACTCGATTTATCGAATGCATATAACCAGCTTATTTTAGATGAAGAATCACAACTTTTGTGTACGTGGGTACCCACATTGGTACTTTAAAAATGAAACGTTTGCCTTTCGGTGTTAAACCAGCTGCTGCAATATTTCAGAAAACGATAGAAAATCTCTTACGCAATATTCCAAACGTCGTTGTTTATCAAGATGACATTACGGTCACTGGTAAAACTTTTCAAGAACATGTTAAAACATTGAAACTAGTTTTGAATAAACTTCAAACTTCGGGTTTAAAATTAAACAAAAATAAATGTGCTTTCTTTCAATCCAAAATTAAATATCTTGGATTTTCAATTGATGAATTTGGGTTATCGAAGACTGATGAACGAATTTCAAATATTTTAAAAGCACCCATTCCATCTAACGTATCCGAAGTAAGGGCATTCATAGGAATCATAAATCATTATTCGAAATTTATAGATAAATTTGCTGATAAAATGATTCCCTTATACCATTTATTACAAAAAGGAGTTGCATTTAACTGGACCAAAGATTGTCAGGACACTTATGAATTAATGAAAAAGGAAGTTACTTCAAACAATATTTTAGTACATTTTAATGCAAAATTGCCAATAATATTAACGACGGATGCTTCCAACAATGCAGTTGCTGGTGTCCTTTCGCACAAATATTCGGACAATACTATAAAACCTATTGCTTTCATTTCAAGGTCCCTTTCGAAAAGCAAAAAAAAACTATAGTACGCTCGAAAAGGAAGGCTTAGCTATTATTTTTAGTGTAACGAAGCTAAGACAGTATTTGCTAGGAAATAATTTCATTTTACAAACTGACCACAAACCCCTTATCTCAATTTTTGGGGAAAACAAGAGCCTCCCTATTATGGCAGCTGCTCGAATTCAAAGATGGGCATTTATTTTGTCAGGATTCAATTATACGATTCAGTATGTCAAGGGCAGTTCGAATGAAGCTGATAATTTATCACGCATTCCTCATTTAAATTTGGCTGATGATTCTGCCTATGAACAAAATTATATTAATTTTGTTGAAAAAGAAAATCCTTTGCGTCTT
Source organism: Melanostoma mellinum (assembly GCA_914767635.1). Taxonomy (NCBI): domain Eukaryota; kingdom Metazoa; phylum Arthropoda; class Insecta; order Diptera; family Syrphidae; genus Melanostoma; species Melanostoma mellinum. The sequence continues at coordinate 170,500,280 of OU612059.1, read as the reverse complement.
AGTTTTAAAGATATTGCGATTGAAACAAGACGAGATCCGATTTTATCAAAATTAAGTCATGCGATACAAAACGGTTCACTTATGAACTTAAATGATTCTGAATTTAAATCATTCAGATCTAAATCGTTAGAATTAACGGTAGAGCAGGACTGCATTCTGTGGGGATTTCGAACAATAATTCCTCTAAAATTACGTAATGTACTTTTGAATGAATTACATAAGTCTCATCTGGGCATTGGGGATATGGAGATGAAATATAGTCTATGTTACTCAGGGACAGTGAAACACTCTAACGGTGAAAGAATTTTTGGAATTGGTTCATTATTTTAAAAGTTCCCGTTACCAGTTCTGAGGGCATGTGGAAAGGAAATATAGCCTATATCATTGCTTAGGATCTAGGCCATTTCTGTTCCAAATTCCATTCAAATCGGCTGAGTAGTTTTGAAGCCTTTTCAATACAAACACTTAGTACTCGTTTACGTTCCCATTCCCGTTGAAATCGGTCAAGCAGTTTCTTAGTGTCCGTGTATATTCCTGTTCCCGTGGGTATGTTGGGATGAAAAATACATATAAACCTTTCCCTTGCATCACTCTAACTATTTAAAAAAAAATCGTATCAAAATCCGTTGCGTAGTTTTAAAAATCTAAGCATGCCGTCAGGCAGAGCGACTCTACTTTATACTATATGAGAGGAAGTAACAGCTTCGCCGCTTTAGTTTGTTCTTGTTACATAAAAACTTAGCCATGCATATGCATGTCAATTTTTTGGCTTGTAATGAGTTCGTCCCTGTGGTACTTAGCTACCAAAAATTTTCATACTCAATTCCAAGCCCTTTGACTAAGAAAACTTAATTTAAAAATTTAACATTTTCTTTTTTTTTAATTGTAATGATTGTTCATTTGCTTTTCTTTCTTTCAGCAACTAACACACAACAACAATAACAACAATCGCAACTACAACAATTTCGCATCAAATCAATCACAAAACGCTTTCAACAATGCTTACGACCAAGTGATCAATTTTGTCGACTCTCCGCCGAATTCTGAAGAATCGTGGACAGGTAAGCTGTTTTGTAAACTAACCATTTCACTTCCTTCCACCACTTCGCCCATCCAAACCCCCTTCATTAACCCCCAAAAAAAAGAAAAACAATATCTTTGCTCAAAAGTACAATTTATTACACAGATGAACAACATCAGCAACAGCAATCGCAACAGCAACAACAACAACAACAGCAGCAGCAGCAAAACGCCAAAATTCCAACAGTAGGGCCAACTATTATTGATGTGCAAACTATCTTTGGGCAACAACAACAACAGCAGGCATCTTTAACCGCAAGTGGACAACGTAAGAGGCGAATGGACTGGAATTCCCTCGAAACCAGCCAAAATGGTAACGGTGGATCAAATGCACAATCAACTGCACCCAAGATCCCGAATTTGACAAGTGGAAATGCAAACAACACCAGTAACACTTCCAACAACAACAACGTCGTCGTAAAGGAAAAAGATAAGAAGAAACTCTCCAATAGTAACGGCAGTGGTGAGTTGCTTTCCATTAATGTTTTCTTATGTTAACACTCAAGTCTTTCTCTTTTTGTTGATCTTCACCAAAAAGTTTAATTTAACTCAAACCCTGATGTGTTATGCTCTACTCGTACGTAATAAGTTTTAGTGTGTGAATTTGTATGCGAAATGCAAACTGATCAATCTACGCCCGTGCTTGGCTAGAAAAATGCAGTTTTCTACAAGACGTCATCAAAATTTTTGGATGGGGACAAGTTGTCTTGGAGATAAACGATCGTTCGAAAAAATTAGCGGGGTGTTTTTGGCAATGTTACATAATTACAGGGAAGCCCGATTTTGTTCAAATTAAAAACTGAAGATCCGGTTGTGGATTAAGGGAAAATTCAAATCCTGCTGCAGATAGATTTTTCATATGAAGTTCTTTTTTATTTCACTTTTTGTATTTCGAAGAAAAACTACCGCGTTTCCGCTAAGCATTGGATCACTGATCCCTTTTCGAATTAGTGTCAAAGTTTAGCCAGATGAAGTAGAAATAGAACTACCCGATCCGATACAAAATTGATTCTCTTTACCATGGAAATTTTCATCAATTTTGAGTTAAGACCAAATGTCGGACAACGCTTAGAGTTTAGATTAAACAAATGTTTCTTCTCTATCAAACCACAAAATATATAACATGTCTCCCGGATAAAACAAAAGTATCCAGGTGTTACTCCGTTTCCACTACCGGTTCGAGTAATTGAATCGAATTGGAATGAATCGGAATGAAAATTCGACTCTGGTTTCTACTACACCGGATCGTGTGATCGGTGCATAAGCTTCCTGTATAGTTTCGATTCGATTCAGCTTGCATAGTCGACTCGTTCGGGTAATCGAAAAATGTCATTTCGATTCCATCTAGGTATACTCTTACAACGTTTCCACTTATGATCGGGTAATCGAATCGGATTATGATTCAGATTTCGATGCAGGTATCTACCTCACCGAATCGGTTAATCGACTTCGTATGGAATTGAATGTGCATGTAAGTGTGTGTGTGCGCAATTTTCACTGGCAACATACAACCATCACACTCGATTAACAGATTACTCGATTTAGGTATACACACACCCTTTTGAATCTATCCAGCTATCAAAGCAGTATCGGATCGTGCAATCCTATTTCAACTCGATCTAGGTATAAAGTTGCACTAGTTCGAATTGAAGTGTTTAGTGGAAACGTAGTATCTGAAACTAATTCGAATTGAATTGTATTCAATCCTGAGTGGAAACGAGGTATATGATGACAATTTGTTCCGGAATTCTGGAGCACACGGAATGATTGCACACCCAAAAACAGTTTAATGCCGCTAAACAAGAATAATTAATGAGAAAAATACACCAAATAAGAATTCTTCAGCTAGAAACACAATATTTGTTGTAGAACGTTGTAGAAACGCAAAAGTTGAGTTGTATGTTAAAAACACATTTAAAATTTGAATACGAGGGCGGTTTAATTGATTTTCCCGCGCATTAATTTTAAATGTGACATTGCTCCCCTAACTGTAATCTATTTATGGACTACTATCAAGTTTTGGACAAGCAATGTATATCAATTTATGTTTTACAGACATTCAAAGCAATAATCTCGTGAAAATTAACGAAAATGAAGAAAACTGAATTTGGTATGCTCATTAAGCATTATTTTTCGCGTAAAAAAGCCATTCCTGAAACCAAGGAAAGATGTGATAAGCACTATCAGTTTCCACGGTTAAAAAGTGGTTTACGGAATTCTTTCGTGGTCATCCAAAAGAGATCGTCACACCAGAAAACGTCGATAAAATCAATGGATTGATATTTGGCGATTAGAGAATGAAAATGCGAAAGGTGGCTGAGACTGAAGGCATCTTTCGGCTTTCGTAGCAAAAGGTCCACTAATGATTTGATGGCTTATCTCACCGAAGAGTGGAACCAATCTTTACATTGCTTTGGAGAAAGAAAGATAATTGCGCTCGACACTTTTAAAGCATTTGATAGGGTTTGGCTCTTTTATCGAAAATGCGTGCTTTTGGTATCGATGAGTCTTCTCTTCGTTGGATTAGAAACCGGTCGGAAACCGTTCAATACAAGTTGTGTTGGATGGTTTTAAGTCTGATACTCACTTTATAAGTGCTGGTGTGCCCCAGGGCTCCTCCTCATCCTCATTATCATAAATGATCTCCTGTCTGAAACTTCTAATCCTCTCAACTGTTTTGCTGACGACTCAACCCTCAGCTTTTCATATTCGTTTCCAAATGCACGTCCCTGCTCTTCAGATGTGGAACTGGTTGCGTATGATAAGCTCATTGAATTCTGACCTTGACAGCATTGTTACATGGGGTCTTAAAAACCGAGTAGAATTCAATGCTTCGAAAACTCAATGCTGTCTCTTGTCGTTGAAGTTTAACATTCCCCCATTGCCATTATCCATGAATGGTACCTGAATTCAAGAAACCGAAAAGCTGTCAGTACTTGGTACGTGTGTAAACGATGATCTTCGTTGGAATGACCACATATTTGAAGTCGCCAAAAACGCTGCTAAATGCTTAGACTTTTTGAGAAGATGCAGGAAGTTCTTCACCCCTTCTGATCTGGCTACAATTTATAAGGCCTTGATCCGCCCAAAACTGCAGGAGTATTATTCCCATATCTGGTCAGGTGCTTCTCAAACATCTTTGCACCTACTTGATAGGGTACAAAATAGAGCGTTAAAATTGATAGGTTCAAACGTACGTTACCTGTCTCACTCTCTTTTATCGCTTTTTTCAATGTGGAATGCTTTACCTGGCTCTGTATTTCCCCTGCATTTCGATTCACAAAGATTCAAAAGCAACGTGCATCGGTGTCTCCTACTAAATCCTCTCCTGTTTTCCTAAATTCTCGCACTGTGTTCTATAACATTATAAGGGTAGTCATAACCCCTTGATGTGCGCGCTAATTATATAAAAAAAAAACCTAAGCCAAAGAAAGCTAGGGTGGGTTTGCCGGTTAACAAGATCATAGCCACATTTTTTGGAATCAATGCGGTGTCATTCACATCGATTATCTTGAAAAGGGTAAACAATAATTGGAGAATATTATCCAGAGCTTTTGGATAGATTCAATTTCGATTTGAAAACAAATAATCGCATTTGGCGAAGGAAAAATTGCTGTCGAGTACGTTGAGACATTGCACGGGTTCATACGTGTGTAGTCACCATGGCAAAAGTCCATAAATTGGGCTATTATGCTATACCCCATCCAACACATTCTCCAAAATTTAATCTCCTGCGACTATTTCCAGTTTTCAAATCTGAAGAAATGGGTGGGTGGTAAGAAATTTGGTTCGAATGAAGAGGTCATCACTGAAACAAATGCCTATTTGGAGGGCCTTGAGGAATGTTTTGAGCTAAAAGGAGATCATGTTGAAAAAAGTTTGATTTGAATAAAAATGTTTCTTTTTATTCAAAAAGTCAAGACTTATCAAACCGCCCTTGTAGCTCGGGTAGACGAGGATACATTTTAGTTGATCGACAACAGTAGACGACATATGAGAGGAATTTTTCAACAAAGAAAAACGCACAAAAACGTCTTTTATACTTGCAGGCTTCACCCAAAATGATTTATATCCAAATGCTCAAAATGTTGATATCCCCCGTAAGACGGTTTCTTACTTTTCACCTTTCTTTTTGTTGCTGTGTTTTTCTCGCGAATTAAGCTTATAGTATAAGCAAAGGAAATAAACATCAAGTTTAATCAGATGTAGCCACAAGAACAACTTTACATGCTGCTCGTGCATGATGTTAACTTGACTGCTTAAAAATTGTTGTTTTTTATGCAGCGACATGGCTGTGCTGTTTGTAAAATGACTCGTATTTCTAGCTTGAGAGCTTAAGACATAAAATTATTTGTATTTGAACTCCCACTGTGTTTGATACAGAGCATATGAATGACCACGCCACGCAGTAACTTAGCATGTTCTGAAAGACGCAATGTGATTCTACTTCTCGAAACTTTCAGGTAGCTTATAGAGAAAATTTATGCAGACTAACTTAAATCAAAGGTTAACTAACAGCTTTGAATCAAAGACTATTTCGAGTTCTTTTCTTCGATGGATATAACCTTCAAAGGTTAGTTTTCACATAAATTTGTTCTGGCCTTAACAACTGTCACCTACATGCTTAAGATAACAGAAAATCTTGATAGGTCATGTAGATACGCCTCATCGACTCGGGAAATACTATAAACGTCAAGCAAATGGCTTCTGAGCGCAACTTTCTAAACTCGTTTGCTTAGTTCACATTTTATTTGGTTGTCGTGCCGCGGTAGCGTCACACTCATTAACATAAATAAAGTGCGTATACGGTATACTTTTCTAATTTTTATTGACGTGATCTGATTATAATTTACAGCTTGCTTGGTGATTGATAAAGAATCTTACAATACGAAATGTTCTTTTTCAATCCTCACTAAGAAGGTACAAGATACCTACTTTATAGGCTCTTGTATCTGTTTCTATTTAATCAATGCATTTATGTACATAATAGAAAAAATTCTTTTTTAATAAACCAAAGTCGAGAGGCGGTAGATAAGTTTCCATGTATTAGTCAAACAATCTCTACCTAGATGCTTTTGGCTGAGTATCTAACCACTAATATAGGCCTCACATTTTGCTGTGTCTGATAACACAGCAGACAAACGTGTTTTAATGTTTTGACTTAGCTCTGATGAACACAATACTCTATTTTTATTCCTCAAGTGACTATTTGTTAAGAGTGCTTAAGGTTCTAATTTGAAGTATTCGCCCTACCGAATTTGAGTGCATGTTTAAAAGGTAAAAACTCGAGGCATTTAATTAAATAAATTGTAGGTATGATCAAACCGCGTCAAAATAAACATTAGGCTTCTATATGAAAAGTAAACATGTCACTTAATTAGCGCACAACGTTTTAGCAGTTGTCTTATTTAAAAATATAAAATTACTAAGGAATCAAGGCTTTAACTCAATCTGATTTTTACCAACTAAAACTCTTACGACAGCATAAACTATTAATAAACATGACTACCTGATGAGTGAGTTATCTTTAATACACGAGACTATAGTTAAAGTAGCTTTTGAGAGCATTGAAACAGAAGCGGCAAAAATGGGTTTAATTTGCAACATTGCCAAAAATAGCGCAATGGCCAAGATCCTACAGGTATGCAAATTGATTGTTTGGGATGAATACACAATGGTCCATAATAGGTCATTGGATGCACTGGACAGAACGTGGAAAGATCTTCGCGACAACCAAAATATTTTTGGTGGACCCATGATTCTATTGTCAGCTGATTTTCGTCAGACTCTTCCAGTTGTTCCCCGATCAACTGTTGCTGATGAGCTAAATGCATGCCCAAAATCATCGAATTTGTGGCGGTACGTAAAAACACTGCAATTTTTGCAACATGATGAAACTGCAAATGTGTTAGCGAAGCAGTTGTTAGACATTGGAAATAATAAAATTGCAGTGGACACCTCGACCGGATTCATCACATTACCCATAGATTTCAGTCACATCGTAGATTCAAAAGAGAAGGAGTCGATGACCTCAATGCCACCATTCAGAATTTTCTTGGAGGACAGTTGGTTTCCTTTAAATCAATCGACACCGTTATGAACCAGGATGACGTAGTCAACTATCCCACGCAGTTTTTAAATTCACTGGAATTGCCTGGATTACCACCTCTCAGCAGTTTAAAGTAGGATCAGTTGTCATCATGATGATCAGCCTCGACTATGTAATGGAACAAGACTGGCTGTGAAAAAGCTGATGAATAACGTCATTGAAGCAATAATCATAAAAGAAAAATACAAAGGAGAAAATGTCTTGATCCCGCGAATACCGATGATGCCATCGGATATACCATTCGCTCTTAAACGCTTACAATTTCCAGTACGTCTGGCCTTTGCGATGACCATAAACAAATTGCAAGGACAGTCGTTAGAAGTTTGCGGAATCAACTTAGAGTTTGCCTGTTTCGCGCATGGACAATTATTCGTCGCATGTTCGCGCGTCGGATAACCATCATCTTTATTTATTTACGCACCAAAAAACAAAACAAAAAATATTGTTTATGAGAAACATTTTCGATACATTTTCATAAGTGTATACCATTGACTCTGGCGTATACGTACTATTTTTTTTTTTTAATTTTTTGGAAGCTTTATTCTGATAATAAATTGTACTTAATTTTAGTTCATTGAGAAAAATTGTAGTTGCTGCATGCTGCTGAATTGGTTTCGTCTGTGAGTTTATCAATTCTAATTCAATGAACTTATCCCTCTGTGACATACACTGATATTTCATTCACATATTTCCACGGGAACGGGTTAGGAAATGAAAACTTAGAAACTACTGAACGGATTTCAAAAATTCTTTCATCACTGGGATGCCACATAATCCTTCAGTAACCTAACGTAGATTTCATCCCCATAATCTCACGGGAACAGAAACAGTGACGAGAACGGCAGCCTTTAAACTATAGACCCGAGTAACGCCGGGTGGCTCAGTTAGTTGTTTATAAAATTATTATTATTATATTTCTTACTTAATTAAAGTTGTATTTGTACTCATGTACAAGATTTCGATATTGTACTAAGCACACAATCGCAAGTTCGTACGAACCAGTCGTGTCCATTTTTTATAAGATTCTTTCTGAGAAAAGTATTTGAAAGCCATAGAATTGACATCAAAATCATTCCACAACCGACATAGACATCCCTACAACCTGCCATGACTGTGACAATGTGCAGAATGCACTGATTAGCGCTTCTGCTTCAACCTTCAACCACGGTTGCCACCTTGCCAAAAAAATATGTGTCCAAAAATGACCAAACTTAGCTTGAAATGACCAAGACTATGATCGATTCCGATGAAGAAAGAAGGGTAGAGCAGCAAGTTCTCAAACGGACAAAGCAGGATGAGAAGTGCTTGTTTAAGGAGATATAGAAATTTCTAGAAAGTATGAGCTTCAAAGTTTGCTCCAAAAGTTAAAAAAATCATGCCAGGGTGGAAAACTAAGAACCAAGCCCGTAAAGACCACCAAGCAAACATAGCTGTAGAACCGCAGTCATCTCTGTGGATCTTGAAAAGTTAATTATGCCGACTCGACTTAGACGATTATCAATAATGCCATACTCTGGATCAGAAGAAGTTATGGTTGCAATCTGCAAACTCGTATGTAAGCTTAAATCAAATAAAACTAGATTTCCAGACAGTCTCGACGACGAAATTTTCAAGGAAGCTAGTGATTAACTTGAAAAGAGAGTGCACCAGCTGCATGATTTAGTCAGGAGAAAGCATGTTAAATGTCTTGTCTTTATGAAAGTCAGAACACCCCCCGCGTCAACAAATTCGTACAGCACACGGGAGATCTTGGAAAAAAACATGCGTATGACAATATTGACTGAAACAAGCTGTGTAGCATCATGTCTAGTTGCCAAAAAGACTTTGTTTTCAGTTCGTAAGACAAATTTAATCACAAAGTCACCGGTCATTTGGAGAAAAGCATGTGTCATATGATATCAGTGTTTGCTACCTGAACTCTCCCCGGCAAAATCCTAGTTCTATTTCAGGGCGAGCGATGAATTGAAAAAACACCTAGCTTGGTATTAAGGGTAGACTGAGGTTATTTAACTTGCGGCTACCGCAGCAATCGTCGATCTTGAACGAACGAACTTATTGATGCACTTTTTACGCAATTCGATACGAAAACTGCCTTACGTATACATTTCAATTTTAAGGACCTATAAACTGAATTGTTTCTCTTATTTCATTTCGTTGAAAAAATGACCAAATGAAATAAAATGTGACCATGTGACCAAGTGTAAAAATAATGATCAATTTTGGACATAAATTACCAAACTGGCAACCGTGCCTTCAACCCTCTCTACAGATAAGCATACAGTGTTGCCTTTATCAATTTTTATTTGGCTACTTTCAAAATTCTTCTGCCGCAGAGGTTTGGAATTTAAACTTAAAACCACAGATTTGTACTCAAAGTGTTGACGTAAGTGTATTCGTTTGCGATTCCTTTAAGGATTAAAAGATACCTTAACATGCCGTAACAAAATTTTTAGTTTTTTCCTTTTCGGAAGAGAGTAGTTGAAAATTCGTGTGTTTATTCGAGGTCTTGTGATGAAATAAGTTTAAATAAAGAAAGCTTCTAGAAGATTGTTTTCTTTTGAATGGCTTCAAAGTATTCAAAGGATTTAATTGCTTCGAAAGCGTGCCTCTAATTTTACCTTTGGCTGGTGTGGAAAAATATCAATCTTATTTTATTGAATCTAAAAGCAGGATAACCCTACATAATTATCGTTTAAGATTTTTGTCAATTTATAATGCATATTCATCAGCCTTGGCATAGATTTTGTCTCAAAAACACTTATAAGTAGTTATCAAAAAAGAGCGAGTGAGAGGTAAATATCTCTATATTCCCATTACTGCAAATTTTTATTGAACAGAGAGACTTTCAAGATCAAGAGAAAACAGTTCTTCGAATCATGTCCCTGAAATTGGGACTCCTCCTGTATAAAAACTGAACAATGCTGCCTAAGTTATAATTCTCAAAACGTCGTACACATTTAAGCCATTAATACGAAAACATGTTCCACAGATGAAGGTTAGTTAATTTTTTTTGAAAGTTGTTCTTATTGAGCATACAAAAAGATAACGTTGATTTGCCCTCTTTTAACGATGGCAGACTCTCAACTAAAAACGGTCTTATCTTTTTGCTATCAAAAACACACCTCTCTAATCAGCCATATGCGTCTAATTGACGCTACCGGTTCCGTCCGAATGACTGGATGTTTCTGAATTACCAAAATCGTCCGTTTTCGTTTGGTCATCCGGAAGCCTTTTGAACGAAACTCCTCCTGGGAACGATGAAAATTCTGGCTTCTGGATTAGAAAATGCAATCGAAACCAGAAGCATACGCACAACCTATTTAAAGTTAAAAAAACAAATCAAACCCGTTTACAAAAAAGTAAATCTCTCAGAATAAAAAAGGATGCCCTTATCATTCCATCGACAACCTAATAAACTAACCAAACCAAAACAATTGTAGTTTGTTTATACGACTAAAAACATTAAAAAGCTTAAAGAACTTATACAAAGTTCCAAAAACACCTCCTTTCAACAAAGTGTTCATAGGCCAAAAGATGACAACTATCACCGATTGGTGACCGGTGAGGTTCATCTTTTATGAGAATGAGTTGAGTACTGCAAATCCGCTCTCCATACTTAACACAAATTTATTACTATTTTTTTTTTTTTTTTTTTGTTCGATAAGGGTCGTCCATACAGTGGTAAGGGAGACGGAGATTATGAATACGTGTGGGTATGGAACTGTCGCATACTAACCTAAATTTTGTTTATGTGTTTGTGTTTTCAAACGAAGGTTAAAAATTGTAGATCAATTCAATCTACTTAACCATCACCAAATCCGCGATTGAAGGTTTCCCTAAAAATTATTGTAGCCCTGTCTGTCGGGTCGACAATTTGTTTGTTTCCATCACAGCGTGTAGAATTTTCAGACTTTTTCTTTACCAATTTTCCATATACGGTTTCATATTTTTCTAGTCGTGTATGGGACTGTTTACCAGCTGATTCTGCTCGTTTTAGTGTGTGCTTTTGTGTGTCAGCCTCGCTTATCAATAATTTGCAAACTCAAGTGCATAAATATAATTAAAAAAACAAAAGAGGCAAACTTTGTATGACGGTAGCTGCGCTGCAGTAGCTCAATTCAAAAACTAATTAATCAGCTAAAACAAATACATGCCACATAACAACTGCAACCCTTGAGTAGCAGTGAAATTGTATTTGGTTTAGTATCGAGGGGCGAGAATAGTTTTGCAAACGCGAACGAGTTTGCTGCTGCTTGATAACCTTATCGCGAACTCAATACAGACAAGCGCCATAGTCATACTTGTTGTTCAAGTATAGAACGAATACACTTACTGGCCACAACATCGAAGAAGTGTGGAGGTGAACGAATGTTTCGGTGTTTGTTTATTTGTTTAAATAAGTTTTGTGCGTACGATTTCAACTCTAGTCTGGGAATTCAATGAAATGCACAACTTTTCAAATCAGAATGATAACAATCGGCGATTTGGCAGATATCAGAACAATGTTGGTATGTTTACCAGAATTTAATTATATTTTTATCTTAATATGCCTAACCGTAAATGGTATTTATGGACAAATTGTAGATTTGCAGAATGCATTACGTAAATTAATAGAATCCGCTAACCAAGAACTTCGAACTAAGTTTTTTACAAACACGAAAATAGACAAAGATCTGGTGCGGTGTTGCCAGGTCAGTGCTGCAAATGATAATTTTAGTGTTAAAAAGTTAACAGTTTGTTTTGAAAATAAATTCAATGCTGGATTGTTTTCAAGTTATTTTATTTTTTTTGGACAATTATTAAGACATCCAGCATTCGTTTAAGCATTCTTTAGTACAAAACTCTTACTGCTCTATAACACTCAAGAATATAGGCCAATTCTGTTTATACCTAGTCTGTATATATTTACTTTTTTCTACTTAAATTACTAAAAAAAATCACTAATATTCAGAGAGTTTTTTTCAGACGAATATAGCTTTAGACGTGATAAGTGGGGAACTAGATAGAGTGTCGGACTATTATTTCAAAGATTAAAGTTCGAATCCCAGTAAAACCCAATGTTTTCATGCAAATACCATCTCTGGGTTACTTCCCATTTTAGTTACAGTTGCAAGTCTATTGCATAACTGAACCTTGTTTGCAATCTTATTCGATACCATTGCTGAGTCTACACCAAGTATACAGAGTGTTCCGTAATTCGTGTATTATACTTTGGGATGCGATTCTTGGTTATATTCTAAGAAAAAAATTGTTCAACTTTGACATCACTTTTTGACAATTTAAGAAAAGGCTTTAACTAAAATAAGTCGTATTAAAGAATAAGAAAAATAATTTGTTCATCAGTTTATCAAAGTAAGTCACGATTGCAGTTTGATCAGAGAGCTTTTTGAAATGCCTTCATTTACGAAAGAAGAATACTCAGACATTTTTTTCTTATATGAGTTTTGCAATGGGAATTCAAGAAGAGCACAACGAAGATACCAGGAACTTTATCCTTACTGAAAACCTGGCAACCCGAAGTCTATAAGAGTCCAATTTAAATACAATTTCAAAGATTACAAGACTGCAAGTAAGACAAGAATTATCGAGAGCAAACATCCACAATGAAATCTAAAAACGGGCTCTGGCATGTATTCAAAACGAAGGAGGGCACTTTGAGCTTGTTATAATTGTATTTGTATAAAAAACATAAAAAACTACTAAAAATGCCCATAATATTGTTTTATTGAAACAAAGCTCAAAGCTAAAAACTTTTTTTTTTTAATTTTACTTATTTTGTACTTTTTCAAGTATCATAAAATGTATGGGTTTTTGAGTGCACTTATTACTGAGTTTTCTTTTTTATTATTGTTTTGTTCATCTGTAAAAAATGATGAAGCTCTATGTTTACAAGGCTTTTTCTGAAAAAGATGACTTCAAAGTCAAAACTTTACTTGGGGGAGAAAATTTGAACACCATTTAAAATTTAAAATCTGGCAACCCTAAACCTATGAAAGCTCAACTTAAATACAGTGTTAAAGATTATTATTTCTACAAAAAATTAAGTCTAAGATAAGGTCTCTATCATCAGTATTGACAGAGATATCGAATTTAACACAGGTCAGGGTACACCAAAGTAAGCCTTTTCTTAAATTGTCAAAAAGTGATGTCAAAGTTGAGAAACGGAATATGACCGTTAGAATATAGAATATGACCAAGAATCACATCCCAAAGTATAATACACGAATTAGGAAACACCCTGCATATGGCTAATCTAAAAAAGTGCCTCATGGCAATGAACTAACTATCTATGGAGGACTTGCCAATTGCTCGCTGAAAACCTTTTTTTATTTTCTGTTAAGATTCGAAACACGAACTTCCCTGGCAGACATGCTAACCATTACATGGTCAATGTACATGGCTGCAGACCTGGCTGTTAGTTTGTACAAGCATGCAAAAAACTTGCGCCATCTATTGCAAAGTAGAGGTACAAAGCGTATATTTCAAGAGAAAGTAAACCCAAAACTAGTTTAATTATAATTTGCCCAAAAGATAGTGTGACACAACATTATAGCTACAGGTTCATGAGCACACTACTAAAGCAGCTACATAAGCTTACAGATAGATAATTGACACTGAAATGTTAAACATACCACTAACTTCTGGCTGAATAACTTTTACGTTGTAGCGATCAACGGTGGCGGAAATTTTCACGCTTGATATGTGCACAGAGAGCTTTCTGCGTTCAAAAATAACACTTCGTGCAGTGTTACTCGAGGTTTCTACCGTTCTGAGTATAAATTACATGAACTAAATCAGTTTCCCAGTGAAAGTGTGATTGCAGAGGGTGTCAAAAAGTTCCAGTCAACTGGTTCCACTCTCAATCAGAAACCTTTGGGACGCCCAAGGCCAACTATTACTGAAAATTCCATCAACGAAGTCCATTTTTCTTTGAAAATCAAGGGGGGTATCTGTGACTGTAAATTCGGATCGATACACACTCATGATAGGAAATTTTTTACTTTCAGCAACTGCAAGTTGGATATAACCGTGAGACATGGTTTCAACAAGATGATGTAAGGCTACATACAGTCGTAAACGAGAGATTTAGAGGAAAACTCACATCGCGCTGCATTTGACATCACAAGTCTTTTTTGAAGGGGAGGGATACATGAAGAGTTTACCACAATACTTTAAACCACAACTGCCCAGTTGAAGACCAATATTGATAAAAAAAGGAGACTATTCTAAAAGCAATGTGCCAGCGAGTTTTTGATAATCTAAGGTGTGATGATAAAGATAAGGATTCGTTTTCAAAAAATAACTTTCCCGTGTCTCTTTTTGTACTAAAATAATGATTTTGTTTTGTATAATTGTTGTTCCTTTTTTAAGGACTTATTTAAAATCCACCCAGCTTTCTGGCCTTAACCTCTTAAATTGTCTGTCACACAAACGAAGGTAGAATGACCTTCTGCAGCTCGTGTACTAAAATTGTACATATTGAAATAGAATTTTGAGTTCACGTTACTTACATATTCTTTTCTGAGAGCTTTGTTTAACAATTTATGCTTTTTTAGCTTTCTGGAAGAAAAAACTTTATGTTTTTTGGTCTGTCCATATCTCCATTTTCGTTCTTTGGTAAACCGTTGAATTGCACTGCAATTAAGTGCATTTTCATTCATTACTTTTTTGAAATTAAAGCTAAAGCATGCTTTGCATCACGGTAAACTCATTTTCGGTTTGAAACAATTTATAATGGAAACCAGTAGTTTTCAAATTTCTGAGTTCACGGCCCCCCTGTAATTAAAACAAATCGGCAATCCCACCACTTTGAGTCGTAAACAGTGCGTCGACCTCACTTTTGTCAGATATCAAAAGTTCAAAAGTTCACTAATACGAAATCTGTAAAGCCTCACACAATACGACTTTTTTACCCATTGAACATTCATACCCCAAATTTAAATCTCCGTAAGAAGATGTAAGTCAATTAGGAATTTGGTAGAAGGTCAAATACACTTTTTACCATTTTCATCAGTGTACAGTCATTAAAAATTACCTTAATCAATTCTTGGAAAACTACTCCTATTGCAAGCAATCAAAGTCCTTAAAAAAACCAAAATTAGATTTTTTTACCTGTTGTAGATTTTTCCAAGTATCATAAAATGTATGGGTTTGTGAGTGCACTTATTAATGAGTTTTTTTATATTAATATTATTATTTCTGAAAAAATGACCTCAAAGTCAAAACTTTGCTGGGGGAAAAGTTCAGAAAATTTCAACACTATTTAAAATTTAAAATCTGGCAACCCCCCAACCCCAACCATAAAGGAGCCCAATTTAAATATAGTTTTAAAGATTACTATTTCTATAAAAAATTAAGCCTAAAATTAGGTCTCTCTCTTCCATTAGTATTGACAGAGAAATCGAATTTAACACACGTCAGGGTACACAAAAGTTAGCTTTTTTTTTAAATTGTCAAGAAGTGATGTCAAAGTTGAGAAACAGACTTTAATGTAGTAAAAACAATCTTTTTCAAAGAATATGACCAAGAATCACATCCCAAAGTATGTAACACGAATTAAGGGACACCCTGTATAATGTGTATAATGTAAATTAGGACTTTGTGTAAAATAAGTACTCCGAAAATTTAATGTGAAAATAGTGCGGTACTTTGTCAATACTTGAGCTAGAGAAATTTTTACATTAAAAATGGCTTGTCATTCGCCATTGTTTTGAAATTCTAAAAAAACAAAAAAAAAAAAACTGTTGAAAACCGATTTGATTTTTTCGATCGATAATTAATTTCAATACTAATCGATTACAATCGATATATTTTTCTAAGCTTTAGATTTATTTGAAATCTCATGTAAAGTGAGGTCCACGTGAGGTCGAAGCTACGCGACGCCCCATTGTGTTTCCACTTTAACTCGATAACGTGCCAGTAATTTGAAAAACTATGCCACTTAGCGTCTTCTAAAACCTAATTATTCGCCAAGAAATTTTCAATAGTAGATATTGTTGAAATTAAAAAAAAAAAAAAAAATGATGTAGTAGGCTCTAAAGTAACATTCTTTTTTTCAATTCTTAAGTGCGCAGTTAGAGTTGAGGAGCAATTTCGCAAAACGCAGAACATCCGATTACGATTATGAGATTACGAAATCGATTGGACAAAATGTTTTATAGCGATGGTACGTACACATACAGCAAAGTGAACTCATTGCAAAACTGAAATTAACAATCACAAAAGTCCGAGCGTGTTCCCGTATACACACTCCTTTCTTCAACTGTCCTCAATCTCAATAAAATTATGTACTCAAAGATGTGATCTATGTTGGTAAGGCTTTGCAATGTAGGCTTATTAGCATAATATGCGAAGACATGTGCTCACTCCATCAAAATCACCTGTTTTTACACAAGTCAGGTGGCTGTCAGAAAGAAAGGCATTGACAAAAGTTTTGGAATGAAAAGCTAAACTGTTGATGCTTTTACAAAATTCAAAAACGTACCATTCGAGTCATTTTTTTTGACATAACTTGTCTATTGAAATTATCTTTCCT
Organism: Melanostoma mellinum; assembly: GCA_914767635.1. Lineage (NCBI taxonomy): Eukaryota > Metazoa > Arthropoda > Insecta > Diptera > Syrphidae > Melanostoma > Melanostoma mellinum. Next base: position 170,483,556 of record OU612059.1, on the reverse strand, counting down.
TGCTGGACTGGCCTTTTCGAATGTTTGATTCTTTTTTCTGTGTTAAAAAGATCATTAAAGAAATTTGTCTATGAAAGGTTATCCGTAGCTCTCATTTTCATCTTGTTGCGTCCATTGCATCCGATGGGTCACCTCTCATAAGATCGTGTGTATTTAATCGAGCTGTCAGTTGAATCCGGCAGCGAACGGACGCAACGGATTCTATGTGTCGGGGCCTTAAGTTACTTTCCAGAATTGCAATTTGAGTATGTCAGTCGAACTCACTACTCTATTAATCTTGTAGTAGATTCAACTGCAAATGGTATGCCGAAATCGGAGTTCAATTTTGAAACTGATGATAATTTCTGAATAACCAGAGCTGGCAAACGAGACTTTGAAGTTGTTAGTGCCATCCCACACTTTATATTCATTGCATCATGTGATTAGCAATATTTCAGTTGTCTTTTCCAAGTGGAAAAATCACTGCCATTTCGGTCGTCGTGTTATAGAGCCAAAAAACTACTGGCTTGTTTTTACATGAAGTTCCTCATAAGGGATGCGGTTAAGCCAGAAAATTACTCAAAAATGTTCCGCAAACATCAATTCACGCACCTTTTCAACTTTCATGTATTGCATCCATAAAAAAGGAATGGTCGAATGGTTTTTTATGTCAGTCCAACATACTATAAGATTTTTATTTTCATAATTTGAAGGTTCGCATTCCAAATTGCATCAGAACTTTTGGGAAATATCATTCTCACTTCATCACTCACCACCAATCGTCTGACTATCTATGTGCTGATGATTGTGATATTGGATTTATCAACCATTTTAAGGAGCACACGCAGCAGACACGTGATCACAATAATTGATTATTATTATTAATCAAAACAAACAAATAAAGAAGAGAGTACAAATAAAAAGAAACATTTTTTATTGGTCGTTTAATGAAATTGACATCGAATTCAATATGGGTCAAATGTATTGTGTTGAGTCTAGAAAATACCTCGACTTCGATCGAAATTAAAAAAAGACATCTTGTGCCTTGATCAAAAAAAAGTATAACTTCTCTCTCTCTCTCTCTCTCTCTACTGCAAATTAAAGTGTAGTTGTTAACAAATGTTGGCTGAGCATTACGTAAAAACATGAAAACTACTTGTTAACAATTATTTATTGTATGTTCAATTCACCAAAATATATTTATCGAATTGTGATTTGTTTTCAACAGAGTTCGTGACACTTCGTTTGTTGAATGCATTCGCATTACAAACTTCGCCATGACAACCAATTAGGTTGTGCAAGGTGTTATGGGTGGATATGATTTTGTATTCAAATTGTGTGCGATCGTTGAGGATGATCAATTAAATGCAAATCAATGATCAGAATAAGGCATATTCCCGACTAGCAGACATTAACGGTTATTCGAAGTACTTTTGCAGGTCTGCTGTCTGCTAATGTATGTAGGTAGAATAAAATATATACTTTGTAGGATAGTATTTACTTTTTTATCAAAACAATTTGTTTTTTTTTATAAGAAACTTTCCATTAGGGGTTCCCTCAAACTTGAGTGGGTAAGGTTATCAGAGTGATCTGTGTTATCTAATCTCTTCAAATGAATTTGAATTGTCTTAGATTCTTTCAACCAAAAAAATCAACTGAGCAGGCTTTTAAAAACGAGAAGTAAATAAATAATAAAATTTGTCCCAATTTATTTATTTCTTCAGCTAACAACAATATTTTTATGATACATATGTCGCGGAATTGTTTCGCTGACATTTGAAGCTATCTCAAAGGAAGAATAAAAACCAAAGCAGAATAGGGGAGTTCAGACTATCAAACTTGTTTGTCAAATTTGTCGGATGAAAGTTTGACGGAGAAATACCCATACCGTTCACACTTTTCAAATAAAGCGTCAAACTTCAAGTCTGATTTGAATTTCAATCATGGAGGACATATTAGTAGCCGCGTTTATTAAGAATGAAATTTTAGAAAAGCAAGAAAAATAAAAGTTGGGATTAAGAAGGTGCACTATCTGAAAACATCATTAATTCCAATTTTTCAATGTTCCCAACAAAGAAAAAACATTTTTTCTGCGCGATGTGCACTATCTGAAAACAATTGGGAAATGAAATTTCTTGCAAGTGTGACGATTAGCGTTCACATTGTCAAACTTGCTTTCCAACTTGCAAAAATATCAAACATTTTTGAAATCTATCCAAAAAATTTAACAAGCCGCTTGATTGAGAGTTCACATTTACAAATTTTGTTGGCAAACACGATGCTTGACGAACAAATTGGATAGTCTGAACGCCTCTAATGGCTAAATCTTTCTTATGACGAATAGCTTCAAAGATAAGATGTTTTAACCACATTTGTAAAATGATAAGGATATACTTGAAGGGGTTAGGTAGAGTTAGGAGCTCGAAAAAATGCAATTTTTTAATAATTTTTTTTTAGTAGTTAAGTTTATTTCACATAAGTTAAACCATAGTATAATTTCATCATACTTTAACATTACTTCACTAAAATTTCAAAAAAAAAATTTTTTGTGGCGGTCTAAGTTGAAGAGGTTTTAATAATGGGTCCTTGCAATGACCACTGTAACACAAAAACCGCTTTGATTGAAACTTATACAGCTTTTAAAAAACATAAAGAGCTAGTGCCTGATTGAAGCTTTTTTCAAAATTAACAAAATGGCGGCCTCAGGAAATGGTTTTTTTCTGATTATCGGAAGAAAACCAACAAATAATTGTTTATAAAAAATCGAAGTTTAAAAAAAATTTTTTGGATCAAACACTAGCTTTTTATGTTTTTATGTATAAACCTGAAAGCGAGGTGAGCCTTGAAGTCCGCCCACCTGTCAGCAGAGATGTTTCCATCCATATTGCTCCCGTCGATGATCGCGACAACAATCTGTCCCTTGACCACGCCACCAAAGGTTTGCCCCGGCACCAGTGTCGATGGGACGCTAACCCGGCTTTGCAGCTGGTCCACAACCTGTGTGCGCACCTTGTATCCCACTGGTGGAAGGTTTGTCCGTTGGCTCACATTCCTGCTTCGGCTTTGCAGCCAAATCGGAGAATGTGGACAACTTCCGTTGCCTCCCCCCAGTTTTCTTTTTTGTCTTTTTGTTCGTTTGTTTGTTAGTTTTTAAGAAGTCCATTGAAAGTCCCACGAGTAACTCCGGAAGGAAAAGGTCAGCCCGGTGAGTGTGAGTGAGTGCTTATCGCTGCATGTATTTAAAATTGCATTATTCGAAGAGCGGTTGGAAAATAAAAAATGTTTTTCAACGTGTATCGCCTTTCACGAGGAATCGGCAAATCCTTTGATAGTAGATTAGATGATTTCTTTATTTTTTTTTTCAGTATTAGTAACAATATTAGATTAATTGCCATGAAAATCAATTGAAGGTCCCCTGCATTCCCTCAGGGGCATGATTGTGAAAATTACGTTAGACCCCGAGCTCTACGCTCTGTTGCGCCACCAGATGTATATTCGAAGAGCACTTTGACCAATCCGCTATATTCTTACTATCTCTAACCAAGTTTCAACATTTTATGACCAAACCTCCTAAGAGTCTTGTTGATCAAGTGGCGGCTTCGTCTGGCTTCGCAGTAGTGCACTACAATTTTGCAAGACCTTGAGGATGATTTCAGGTTGTAGCTCACAAATTGCTTGGATTTCACGGTTTCGCACATAAAAGAAGTCTAAATTGGCCTAATCGTAGCCCCGAGGCGTTCGATTGACATCCCAAAAACGGCTAAAAACTCGACAATAACGTGCGGGTTATCTTACCCTTAGAACCGGCAATTTTGATGTAGATGTGGCTGTCTAGATGAAAAATCTCCTCATCAGCTATATAAAAAACTCGCTTTGTATTAAGTTTTCAATAATCACCAATTTGTTCTGCGGACGTATCATACTGAATTTCTGGCAAATTTTGAGCGGGAATCAGTAGCCAGTTTTAAAATAACATATATGTTTTAGTAAGAAACCACCAGATTGCCCACCCTGTACACCTAGCTTAACGTTAATAAGAATTGCTCGCCTTTTTCTTCACCTAGGTCATACCACCTAATTATACGCTTTTATGCTAGTTTGATTTCCGCATTACCCCAAAAAATCTGTCAACATATGACGACATCCTTATCCAGCAGCACCTTATTTCTTTCATCTGAGGCTTGTTATCTAAATAGTCCCCGTTTGTCTTTCCGACGTGTTCGTTCAATCTTCAACGCAATCTCTTTCAATTACTTTCTATGCAGGGTGTCCCGTAATTCGTGTTATATACTTTTATTCCACAGTAAAGTCCACTTCTAACTTTAACTTTGGTGTACCCTAATCTATGTTAAATTCGATCGTAAAGACCTAATTATGAACTTTATATGAATGTAGGTATTTAACACAAAACAAACATGATTAAAATTATATTTCTTTTTTCTAGGTCGAGGAAGTTGGGCTGACGATATTGATTTCGATTTAAACGGAGATTTCAACACCAATAGCTACTTGAACAAGTACACAAAATACAGAAATTGTCTAAAAAAAATAATTTTAAATTACAAAGTTCTTTTTTGTTATAGTGAACCATTTTTATCATTTTCACCTACTCTGACTGTTCTCAAACAGGAAATCCACTCTCCACAAGCTGATCAATTGAAGGGCAGCAAGAGTCCTCTTAACCCAGTCAATAATCAAGAAAACTCACTCAGTTCAGATAATAATGATGTCGATCATCAAGTAAATGGCAATGCAGCTGATTTGAATGATTCAAATGCACAACCATGTGGATCCCCACAACAAGCAACGAAAACAAGTTATGATAATTCGAAGCCAATTTTAATCAATGGATTTTCCGTCAACAATCAACAGACTGATAAACCATTAAGCAATAATAATGGTGAGTATATTTATGTTTGATACAACTGCATTTTTTTTTTCAATTGTGTAATTATTTTGAATAGCTCGCAAAAGTCCAATTCAACCAGCAGCTGATTCTTCAAAGATTGAAAGTTCTTTTGCAGATGATTACAAGTAAGTTCCTTGCCGCTGTGCGGTATTGCGAAACGTTTGAATTTTCTTCTTGCAATTTATAGATTCCAGTATATTTTGGCTGCGGCTACATCAATTGCAACTAAGAACAACGAAGAGACGCTAACATATCTCAATCAGGGTCAGAGCTATGAGATTAAATTGAAGAAAACTGGAGATTTATCCTTCTACAGAGATAAAATTCTCAAGGTGAGCAAACATTCAATTTTTTTTTTACACAGAACATAATCCCCTCGTTCGAAATGCTTCATATGTTAAAAACAACTCTTAAAGAATGACTTTACTCGAATGGATTCCGTTCAAGATATAACAAATTTTTGTTTACTCCTTAATCTCGAGAGACACACCCACTAACCACTTATGATTCAAACTAAGATCTTTGGTTATCGCCACTTTAACGTTACGATTTTGGAATCAAAATAACGGACCCTATCACAAAGCCCGTCGTAGCGATTTCGGACTACGAATATCAAAATGGAAGCATCACAGACGCCCATGTGGTGAATGTTTTGCCACAAAATTTGTTACTATTGATAAAGTTATTAACAAGTTACAAATATCTGTTGCCAAGAGTTCATTACGATGATGTTTTTAGTCATTTGACATTCGTAGTCCGAAATTGCTACGACGGGCCTTGTAATAGGGGTGAATAGAAAAGTCGTACTCGTCGCTAAACGATAAGCCAGGATGTTGGCCACGTCTTAGTCTAGTGACTGTTTGATGTCTCTTAATTTAATAAACAAGGAACGGTGTGGAGTATTTTCATGCAAAATTGGATGTGGGCAGATGGAAAAAGATCCCCTTTGGCTCGATTTTCACAAATACTTGAGGATATCCGAAAGGAGGAGTTTCTGGGTGTTGATGGAAACGAGAAAGCCAAATTTGAGTACCATTTTAACCCAAATTGAGTGCCATTTATAGTCACATTTGTGAAACCTCAGGTAAAAGAGTGCGACGTTTTACTGGGTGAAGCTATCGTCCAGCAACACCGTTTTTCAGTAAAGAAGATTGAGAAAATCAAACACAAGAGCTACTAAGACACTCAAAAAATAAAAAGGCGAGGAGTTCATTTTGAATTTGGAAAGTATCTGTGAAACACTTTTGACGCAGTTGTAAAACAAAACCCGAAGTATGTGGGATAACCTGCAACGAGTTGGTTTAGATAGAACAAAACTATTTTTGAAGCTTTCAGAGTGTCCTTTTCAACGAACAAGCTGAAAAATTTGATTCGCCAATAGATGAAGTTTTAGCAGTCATTTATAAAAATAAGGCGTCTTTAAAAGCATAGCCAAAGCGGCCTTGAAATAATAGCGATAGAAATATTGTCCCCGCAAAGCAATACAGAAGCTGCTAGAAAAAAAGCGAAGAAGAAGTGCACTCAACTATAAGCAAAGAGCACGAAGGGAGTGAATCGAAATCTGGAAGAATTTCTGCTTCTGCTGCTGATGCAAACCGAGAAATGCTACAAAACAACTTGATTAAGAAGCAACCATCCCCAAAAGCTCAGAAGATTCATTCACCGAAGTTCTTTTTCAGTTTCTTGTAGAAGACAAAAAAATAAAATTAAATAGGATGGCGCAACAGAACGTGAGGGCCCTAGGGCCTAGCGCGTTTCTCACAACCATACCTTGTGAGGGAATGGAGGGGACGTACAATTTTTTGCCGATTCCGTACGGCTAATTGAGAAAGCGCTTTTCATGGCAATGAATACTAACGGAGGACTTGCCAATTCCTCGCGAATGGCGATACCCGTGAAAAAACATTTTTGCCTCTGTTGGGATTCGAACAACGAATCTCTGGATTAACAGGCGGACATGCTATCCATCACACCACGGGTACCACTTGTGGGTGACAACAAAACTCTAAACCAACAATCACCAAATTAGCAGTTCAAAGAAGCAAAAATAGTCAGCTTCGCTGAAGTTCATTTCATTCACGATTGATAGGTTGGTGTAATTGACGACGAAGCCCTACAAAGGTGTGACAGCACCGTGATGACCTATTGAACGAACAATTTCCTTTAGCGCATTTTCGAGAACCTAAGCCTCACTTTACGGATTTACTCGACATCACAGTCGAAGAAGTTATAGTGAAGCAGTTAAGAGCTCCAAAAAGACAATGATGCTGTGCTGGTAGAAAAAATAATGAGCTTTGCAAAAAGACTCTTTCGTCTTCTAGTTTAGATAAAGCTCATGTGAAAGCCTACCTATGCAAAGTAACCTTCGACCAATGTATATTGAAAAAGGAGATACACAAATTTGAAATAATAAGCGTTCGATAAAGCTAATAGCCAACACTTTGAAATTAAATGGGTTAGCCGACTGCAAAAAATTATATGGGGCCAGATTCCGTAACGTTTCAAAAGAATGTCGTCTAAGTTTTAGGTCCTGAAAAAGCATGTTTAAAACTCTGAAAAAGTTACGAAAATTTTTAAGACGATAGTAGAATAGCTTTCCATCAACTGCTTACGATAAAATTTACGGTATATTAAAACGGTATTCGAAAAAGTTACGGGATCTGGGACAAGGCTATCGGATAATCTATGGAAGTTTATCGGGCTGCGCAATTTAGCCCACATGAAATAACTTTCCATTGAAACAGTCCTCACCCGGGCACAGTAAAAGCGGTGAATGCACGGAAATCTGTCAATATACCCTTGCTTAAGGTCGATGGTAGAAATGAAGTTGGCTCGCTTTAGATTTTCTAGGATAGTCATACGATCTGAGGGAGAGGATACGCGTCCATGACTGATATACTGTTGAGCTGCCAGTATTTGACGCATATCCTCGAACCGGCCATCTTTCTCACGAGCACTATAGATGAACTATGTGGACACATAGAAGGTTCAATTTTGATATCTCGGAGCAGCTCATTGATCTCGTCATCGATAATCTTTTGCATGGCAGGGTTTTTAGGCTAGTGTCTTTGTTAAAATGGCTGGTAGGTTCTCAATTTGATTTGGTGTACGGCGGCATTTGTTACTTTTGATAAGGTTTCGAATTTTGGGAGCTCTTCATCTAGCAGAGTTGCCAAAGTTTTTTCTTGAACGACGGATAAACACGCAACACGCAGTGTCGATCTCTTCGTTCTGCGGGGCTGTCAACAGACCAAGGTATCTCTCGGCCTCCTAAAGTCATGCGGAAATCAGCGCTGCAAACGGAACCATCATAAGCCAGGATCCTACATTCCTGCAACAAAAGCACTTCACGTAAAAGTCTTGGAAGAGAGTGAGTACTAGTTCAAAGATGAATAGTAAGACAGCGGGAATAACAAAATTTCATCAAACGAATACAAAGAATTGCCAAACTATTCGCTTTCTTCACACGTATTGCTGTCGAAAGAATGACAAGTCACCAATATTATCTTTATGTAGTTACTAAAAACATACGATTTGTAATTCCTTAGAAAAGGTATATTTGTACTTTTCAGCTATGAAGACATGCCCAAGTCCTACTAAATCTTACAAAACAATCTTTTCTTTGAAACGCTCTCTTCTAGCTGAAGATTTGTAAGAACCTTTTCATTAAGTGAAGAATGTAAATATGACTATACTTAGTTAATGACAGGGTTTCATGCCAGGATCATCTACAATAAGCGTGATAGCGGATTCAATTTTTATCAATTCAATTTTATGACCACAACTACTCTCGTACAACTCTACTCTATTTGTACGAATGACCTAAGCGGAAACAATCAGTTCTTGGTCTGTCCGTAACTTCTGACTTATGCAATAATCCCGTAGCACATTGTTAATGTAGTCAACATATACGAGGACAAACTATGAAAGAAGATGATTGGCTTATAGCCAGAATATACACAACAAATCTAGTACGTTCTGCTTTCAATTCAAACTCACAAATATGGCCTCATTTTATTAAGCTCAACATGAAAACTGTTTTGTATTTTTCAAATGAACTTAACGTTTCCAATGAATTTAAATCACGCGTCAAACTGGACCTCCATTCCTAAGAGAGAAAAAAAGCACTTCCATTTCAATAGTTTATTATGAACGACATCAACTACGACGCAACACTCCTCCAAGCGAATTAGTCCAGCATGACCGTTCAATGAAAAGTAATTTGCATGCCTCATACCATTTAATTAAGTTCAATTGATACCAATAAAGCCACTCAAGAGAATGTCGTCGAATCCAAGGGAATGGAAGAAAGTCCCCATCAACACCAACCCAACAATCAACTATCTGACCTCGAGAAGCCCCAAGCCCTTGTCTATACGGTTAAGATACGATAACATGCAATGCAAAGTCTTCTTATTTCTGTTTAATTCGGAATTAATAAAAAAGTTTTTTTCTGATTATTATTTTTAATAATTCGTCACGTATGCAAGTTTGATTTCTTTTATTTGTTTTATTTTCCTTTACCAGAGCGTCATCAAGATTTGCTTTCATGAGCGTCGCCTTCAGTATATGGAACGTGAGCAAATGCAGCAATGGCAAGCATCACGTCCAGGTGAAAGGATCATAGAAGTTGATGTCCCATTGTCCTACGGCCTGTGTCACGTATCCCAGCCGTTAAATCAAAATTGTCTAAATACCGTTGAGGTATTTTGGGATCCTCTCAAGGAAGTGGGCGTCTACATTAAGGTCAATTGCATTTCAACAGAGTTTACACCAAAGAAGCATGGTGGCGAAAAGGGTGTCCCATTTAGGATACAAATTGAAACGTATATAGAAAATGCAAATAACTCACCACTTGGTGGTGATAGTACAACGAATTGCAATAATAATTTAGCAGGAGGAGTAGTAAGCGGAGGAGTAGGGGGAGGTGTAATAAGCGGAGGAGGAAGTGGTGTTGCTGGAAAACAACCCATCCACGCGGCAGCTTGTCAGATTAAGGTAGGACTGACAATTTAATTTTTCTTTTCTCTTTTGTTTAATTAATTTCCATTTTTATTGTTTGAGTGCAGGTTTTTAAATTAAAAGGAGCCGATCGTAAACACAAACAGGATCGTGAGAAGATACAGAGGCGACCAGTATCTGAACAAGAAAAGTTTCAACCGAGCTATGAGTGCACCATCATGAATGATATCCCATTGGACACTCTATCATCATCAACTGGCTGCTACAGCCCTGAATAGTAAGTTGCTTTTCATATAAACTATTTATTGGCAAGTGAAATCGCTTTAAAGATTTAAACTAATCAAAATGGACAAGGGCGATATAATTGCAGCTAAGAGATTTTTAATGTTAGAACAATAAACTTTATAACTTAGATAACCGGTTTTCGCGTACATGCATATTCAGATTCACACAGAGTGACTTAGTTCGATAACACAAGACAACAATTTTTGTATTATGTTGCCTTTCGAAATCAATTGATGCTTTTTAAAAGGCTTTGGTCCAGCTGAACACAAAATCATCCTTATAATATCTCGAGTTTTCCAAAATTAGATCTTCGAAATAATAAATGAAAGTTTAGTAAATTTTTAACAATTCACAAAAATTTTTATATATTTCCTCAAATGCACATTTGATTTATAAATCTCATTGACGATGGAAGCATTGCTTCCGAAATGTGCATTTGAGAAAATATATAAAAACTGTTTTTAATTATTTAAAAATTTACAAATATTTTATTTATTAGATAAATATACACGAGGAAAATCTCAACTATAAGACTTATCTTCGAAATATGGTTTTATCTTCTTGATTTTGTTTAAAGGGGGACAACTGTGCAGACGACTATTTTTTTAATATTGTTTTTTTTAGAAAGCTTAAACTATTTATTGAATTTAGAAAAAGTACACTTTTTCATTGACATTATGAATAAATAAATAAATCAAATAAATAGGGTGGCGCAACAGAGCTATCACAAAAAAATGTTTTGGGAAAAAAAAACTAAATGGTGGCAGCCCTTCGAAATCGACACTTTGAGTTTGCGTCGTGCAAAGTACGTCCACATTAAAATTTGTTATTGCCCTGTTCATGAACCTAACTTTAGCGTATAACAAAATTTTGAAACCAAAAAAACAATGCAACGATTAATTAAATTAGATTGAGAAATACTCGTGGAAAATTTCAAATTAATAGCCCCGTTCACACTGTACAATTAGTTGGACAGACTTAGGTTTGAATGACCAATGCTTAATAGTGTGAACCCTTCATACGACCGCTTGTCCAACTTGTTGGATGGTTTTCAAAAAATTTTGAAAATCTAGAAGTTGGATGGAGTGGAAGGGTATGTGACATAAAGTTGGACGACAAGCTTGATAAGTGTGAACGAAAACTACATCAGACCATCCAACTTTCATCAAACGAAGTCTGTCCAACTAATTGTACAGTGTGAACAGGGCTAATCGCTTCATTGATTTTTGAGTTATATTGCACGGCGCAAAGTTTTCGTTCGTTTGTAGTTATTTATGCTTACTTGGACCCAGTCTGCGATGCCAGGACCACACAGTAAGCCTTCTATTTTCATGAAATGTTCGTTTTCAACAATTTTACTTTTTTGGGCACAAGACTTAACGTACAATGCCATAAACAGGGTGCGCGAATTTATCTATTGCGATTGATTTGAAGCCTATATATTTCAGAACTATTTCTGCTCAAAATAAAACCTTGCTTTTCATGGTTTTCAAAGTGCTTAATCCCAAATTTGCCCTCGGGAAGGATTAACACGACAGTAAATTTTAAAAAAACATAAATTTATTTCGAAAGAAATATTTAGCGGATTTTGACCAACAAAGATCAAAATTTGGTATTAAAACAACATTTTGTCGTTGTGGAAGAAGTTCTCAAACATCTGTAGTTCTTTTGCGTACATTGAGCGAGGTTTATCAATACAAATTCACCCTCTAATTGCAACAATTTTACTTTCGTGCTCTAAAAAATAAGGCGTCCGCACTGATGTTATTTTCCGTATGTATAGACCATAGAAGATTCTAAGTGACGACCACCTGGTCGATGTTCTTTGTCCTTGTTTGATGACAGCATGCACTTCGTTTTGCACTCATTTACCATCAAAGCAATTCGAGATAACTTTTGTAACATTTGACTAAAAAACATTTCTAGCATTGACTCGCTTTTCGCAAGTCTTACGATATTTATACTGCCGTGCCCTAAAAACTACTTGCGGCCTTCGTTTTTGGAAGCTGGAACAATTTTGTAGGCCACTGTTTTTATAATTAACGCACACATCAAGGGGTACTAAGGAGTGAATACCCTTATAATGTCATAAATCGCAGTGCGACCATTTACGAAAATAGGAGAGAATTTAATAGGAGACGCTGATGCCACGGTTGCCAGTTTGGTCATTTATGACCGAATCTGGTCTTTTTTTTTACTTGGTCACATGGTCATTTTTTTTCCGTTTGGTAATTTTTTCAACGGAATGAAATAAGAAAAACACTTGAGGTTTTAGGTTCTCAAAAATTAAATCTATACATCAAGCAGTTCTCTTATCATATGATATAAAAAGTGCATTGATAAGTTCGTTCGTTCAAACCCAGGGATTGCTCTGAGGTAGCTACAATACCTCCTTTTGAAAAACCTCAATTTACCGTAAATACTAAACTGGGCGTTTTTTTAGCTCTGGATTTGTAGCTCGCCGAGAAATAAAACTAGTTTTTTGCTGGGGAGAGGTTCAGGTTACAAACAGTGATGTCAAATGACACATGGTTTTCTTCAAATGACCAGCATGTGTGGTGACTGCATGATTGAATCTTTTTAACCGAAAACCTAGGTTCTTTTTAGACATGGCGCTGTACACCTTGTTTCTGTCAATACTGTCACACGCGGGTTTTTTCCAAGATCTCCAATGTACTGTAAGAATTTGTTGACGAGGGAGATTTTCAGAAGTTCAGATAGACAAGACAAGAGATGCGAGGTTAAGGAGGCGTATTCCTCTACCATTGGTGCAATTGTAAAGTTTTCCATTAATTGAACATTCCTTAGCCCGTCTAAATCATCTAGCTGGAGCATTCTCTTTTAAAGAAAATCTCTAGCTGCCTTGAAAATTTTGTTGTGGTCGTGTGCAACTGCTAAATTAGGTAAATTAATATATAGAGTGGCGCTATAAAGCTATGGAAACCACTGAGCATAAGGATTTTCTAGGACCTACAATTTTATGCCGATTTCGAACAGCTAAATTGAGAAAGTTTCAAGGCATTGAATACTTTCGGAAGAATTTCCAATTCCTTGTGAAATGAATGCAATACGCGTGGAAAAACTAGTTCATGTTTCTTATGGAATTCGAACTTCCAACCTCCATTACGCTACTAGCACCATTTTCATTTCAATTGGCTTATAGTGATAATTTGTTTTATAGCCGTTTCCCACCAGGACAAAATTCATAGTTCGTTTACGAAAAGAATTTGAACCGGTGTCACCAGTTTTTTTAACCATTTTTGCAGTCATTTTTTTTTAGAAAAATCACTTTTATTAGCGTTATTATATTTATTTATTGCAAAGTTAAAATAATAGTTTAACTCTAAGTTTATTTATATCATTAAATTCTTAAAAACAATGTACTTGAAGTGAAGGGAAAACATTTGTTGCGACAGCTGTTTTGGGTGAACATTTTCAGCACACAAAAAAGCTAGATAGAATTGCACAACCATCACTATGGGTTTTAATCATAAACGACTTGAAAACACCTCGTTCATGAACACATGTAGTTTAAGAAAAATGTATGGGAAAATTGTTTGGTTTTGGGAATGATTGCTAAAACCGCGTTTTTGTCCCGTTGGGCAAAGGCCAATAGATCAAAAAAAGAATTTTTTGGGTGTTTTTATTTGCACGTGTTTTTAAAAACTACACAACCACATGTGAAACTTGACTTGCAGTTACTTTATGGCATCCCTGTTTTAAAATTCAACAGAATTTTTAAATATTCACAGTCCTAAAGTTAGTGAACTTAAAAGGATCAAAAATTAAAGACTTACAGTCGCATTTATAAAATTTGCTTAGAACATCCTTAGACAACTGTCCAGCTAGACGGTCTAAAGAGTTGGACAAGCCTTAGCCAATTTCGTATTTATAAACACATTCCAACAGTTGTCTTAATAAGCCCTCAAACTGTCAACTTTGAACGAAAAACTAAACAGTAGCGTTCATGATGTATCCGTGCAGTACCATTGTTTGTATTTTGATATACGACTACAACAACTAAAAGGCTCCGAAACAGTGTGGCATAGGAGTTGAACTAGACCAAAAAAACAGCTGATTTGACTTTGTGTTACAGCTTTTCCAAGTCTCATAAAATGATGAAATTTGTGCAATTTATAAATGAAATTGTTGAAAGTACTATTTTCGCACCTCAAATTACTTCATTTTATCGATCACACTCGATCGATTAACACTCACAACAGTGTGTTATAACATGTTCAACAAAATTATTTTTTGTTGTATCAAATGCCACTTTAGCCACAGTTTAGACAACCAATTCGATGTCGTAGTTAGACATTCCTTAGACAGCGATGAAAGTGTTTATAAATACGATTTGGAGTTGGACACTGTTCTAAGAGCTGTCTAAAGTTAGACATACTTTGGAATGGGATTATAAATACGACTGTAAGAATCTTTCATCATATCAAAAAAATAAAAATCAAAAATATATCTCAGAGTGAAGTGTATTTAATATTAGCCATGTCTAAAGCGCAAGTCTTACAGAAGAGCACCCAAAATTGATAACACATGGCAAGTTTCGAGCACTCTCATAAGAAAATATGCAATGGTAATGGGACCAACCATTTTTGGTCATTTATGTATATAAGACACAATAAACACCACATAGTTGTTGGTCTTAATGTTTTTATTTTGTTTCCTCTTGTTACTTTTATTGGCAATTAAATTTGCTGGCATTGTTTGCTGCTTGCTCTATATTTTAAGCAGCATTACTTTATCACTAAGTCTTCTGTGGTACCCGTGGCGTGATGGTTCGAGGTTCGAGGCTCGAATCCCAGCAAAGGCAAAAATGTTTTTCCACGGGTATCGCCTTTCGCGGAGAATTGGCAAGTCCTCCGTTATTAAATTCAATGTCATGAAAAGCGCTTTCTGAATTAGCCGTTCGAAACCGGCAGAAAATTGCAGGTTCCCTCCATTCCCTCACAAGGCATGGTGGTGAGAAATGCGCTAGGCCCAGGGGCTCCTCGCTCTGTTGCGCCACCCTATTTATAAAATCTTCTGGATTCAATGATATCTGGAATAATTGCGCTTGATAATTTCTCAACTTGTGACCCTGACATAATTGTGGTGAAATGAAAACATATTAGTTTTAAGGTATTTGAAAGTCCAAAACTGTCTGCTTTCTTCAAAACCCTATAAGAACCATATATGGCATCTATCAACGAAACTTATCCTATTTCAAGTCAATGCTTGAAACCTTTAACCTTAACATAATGAGCGAAACGTCAAATTTTAATATTTTTTATAAACAGACAGCTTTAGAAGTTGAACATTATCTGCATCGTGAAGCTCCTTCACCGACGCCGATGGTACCTGAATCAAGAGCTTTCAGTAAAAATCGACGTGCAAACTCATTTACACTTCCAATGATTTAGTATTATGCTTATTTGAGGCAGCAAAAATTATCCTCAAACAACCCGACTAAAACAAAAGAGCTGAAAGCGAACTTGCATTTGTAGTTTCATAGAAATTGAGTCAAATCAACGTTTCTTGTGAATATAGGCTTCGAAAACTTTAAAAACGCAACAATATCGCTGTAATTATTTGTCCACCTTTTTTTCATCTGTATTCAATTGGGTCAGTCAACTACACAGGATGGATTCAATTCGAGATCCTGTTTGAATCAGGTTCTAATTGAAGTACATTACAACTCTTTGGACTTTGTTCTTACGTTTCATGCATTTATAATGCATTCGTCTTTACATACAAAAACATAGTGTCGATACTCCTCAAATTGGCAAGGGTCTTAAAATAATTTTCTTGTCTTTCTCTTTTGTTTTGTGGCCTGCAATCGGCCACAGCTCATGATTTGTACGTCTTGTAAGTTAATTTGGGTCAGCAAATGTAGAATGTTAAACATAAAACAAGTGGAGATTCTGCAAACTGGTTTACCAAAGCCGCCACACAAAACAAACATATTTTTTTGGGGTAATAACCTGAAGGCGAACTGTACATAAACAAAACGTCTTCTTTAGGTATTCTGCATCGAGTTCGAGTGCTATCGAATAAATAAATTGCATTGCCAAGTAAAGAGGTTTGCCCGGCTGCGGCTTTGCACGCAACATTCATGCTATTTTAAGCCCAAGCTCTAAAGTAGGAGGGGCACGCGAAACTCGTCTTAGACGATAAAAAAAAAACCAAACCACAACAATTTATCAGTAATTGTTCGTTCGTAAGTGGAGTTGCTTTCAAACATTTATCATCATGCAGTTTCCAATGAGGGATCGGTGTGGCCGGTGATAGTTATTTGTTAGTTGTCGTCATTAATCGTCCTCAAAATTTTTTCTTTGTTTTTACTTTAACTCATTTATTTTCTATTTTCAGTATGAAACTTTGGCCAAATTCGCCAGTTCATATACCAAAATACGATGGAATCATGCCTTATGCCAATGTTTCACCAACAGCCAATTCTAGCCCGATAGCCATAAATAGTGTTACATCAACGAATACCAACAATTTAAAGCTTATGGACGCAAACATGGTCTCACCACAGCAAGTGGAAATGGATGATTTTGTATAATGAAAATCGAATCAATTGAAAATAGCATTTAACAATTATTTGTTTTCCCTCTTTCAAGCAATCACCTAATGTTATGGCCGAATCAACACCGGCTCAGGTTACACAGTGGTTAACCTACCATCGATTGACAACGTATGTGTCCACATTTGCACACTTTTCCGGTTCAGATGTTTTGCGGTAAGTAGCTTTTAGAGAGGGGGCGCTCTTGGGATATTTCCACTGTCATTTCTACAACAAGTTATATTTTATTTTTAGACTTTATTTTCAATTGAAGACTGTTTATAGATTTGTTGAATTTATTAATCAAATTATCACTTTTTTCATGTGTTTGTATGGTGGGATGCAATAATAATAATTTAAGAGAGATTGGATAGCGTAACTTGAAGAATTATAGCATTTTGAAAAGAATAAAGATTCTGCTTTATGGTTGGGAATGAGGATTAACCAAAAGAAGACCTTGTCTAAACGACATTAGTCGATGCTTATATTTTTAGCCAACCTGATTTATAAGGTTGAAAAAAATCAGGTGTAAATATTATTGATTATATGCCATTCACTTCAAAAACTTTTCTTCACTTGATGTCAAAAAAAAACTCTTGATTAAAAGTACCAAAGTGGCCGAAGTTGATATCGCTACCTAGGCCAAAGCTTTAAATACTGCCTATGATCCTAAATAGCTCGGTATAATATATTGAATAAGACTGAAACCATTTTGTAATAAGCAATTCCTTCAGTATGCTGCATGCAATAAGGAGTATAATGTTGATAGAGATATGTACATACCATAGTTTTTGGAAACGGATTCTATAGATTCAATTTTGTTTTGGCATCCATCCATGTTTACTGGTTGGAGAGCTGTGACACACAATGTTCAAAGAGCCATTTAAACAGAGAAAAAGAAACACAAACAAGCGATTATGGAAGGCTTTGGAGCAATTAATCCCAAACCCATTAAAAGAAGTTTTATCAAAACTATTGGAGTATTGCGAAAGAAATAGGATTTATAATAACAGGAGCAGGTAGCATTACTTTAAAGAATACAAAAGAATACTTTAATTTATTTATTTATTTATTTATTTATTTACACTTAGTACAAGCAAGCAAAATTTAAATCTAATATAAAAAATATATTCAAAAAAGCGAAATGAAATCAGGAGGGTTCAGTTCATTGTGAGAAGGAAGCAAGAGATTTACGGAGGGTTGATTTTGAGGTATGGAAATCGAACAGATTATAGGAATCATTGACATTACGTAACATACGTGACATAGGGTTGTAGAAATTATAATTCGTACGGTGGGAGGGAATTCGGAAAGGGGGAACAGTCCTAAGATTCCGTGAATTTACATTAAAAGACATTAAACTCAATAGCGAAGGACAATCAATGATCTTGAAAAAATACGATATCTGAGATCTCGCATCTCCTTTGAAGAGACTGAAAATCAATAAGCTGCAGACGATCAGCATATGGAGGCAAGCGATATCTATCTTCCCAGGGAAGTTTGCTTAGAGCGTAAAGGAGAAATCTACTTTGGAAAGCTTTGAGGCGTTTATCTTGTGTTATTTAAAAAGGTGACCACACTTCGGAGGCATATTCAAGAATTGGCCTAACGAAAGTAACGTACAGGGATTTGAGAATATACGGATCGGAAAATTCTTTATTTTTGCATCTCAGAGACTTAAGTGGCACTGAACTTAGAGCAAGCTCGTCTGTACACACTTATCTACGCTCTTCATCATTAATGCAAGTGTTAGTGGTTAGTAAATAACGCCAACACAAGCACAAAGAGAACGTATACGAGGGAAAATAAAAAAAATTACAAAATTATAACAAAGTAAAACTTAAATTAAATTAACATTAAGAGAACAACTAAACTAGTGAAACATAACTAGACAAGGTTTTAAATAAAAAATGAAATTAAACTACAGTAATAATAAATAAATAAACACGAAATCTACTAAACATGAATCATGCAGATGGTACACTGGTTTTTAATATTAATTTTAAACTACTTTTACTAATGTTGAAATCAACAATAAAAGGATTAGAGTTGAATAACCTACTCATGCGTGCTAATGGCTCATGCATTCCATAGTTAGTTCGGTGGTGGGAGCGATGTATAAACTCTAAATTACGTAGTTGGTGAGTTCCTCCGCGATAGTTAAATCCTACGTGGGAGAGCAAATCCGGAGCATCAATTATACCGGTTATTAATTGATGAAAAAATACTAAATCATTGTTTATTCTTCTCTGTGAGAGGGTTTGAAGATTTAATAAGCGAATACGATTTTCATAAGGAGGGAGATTGAAAGGATCTTCCCAAGGAAGACCTTTGAAGCGAAGCGTATGAATCTGTGCTGTATTGCTTCGATTCGTGATTTATGAATATCGTAAAATGGTGACCACACCTGAGAAGCATACTCTAGATGGGGACGAACATAACAGTTGTATAAAGAGAGGATGACATAAGGGTCATTAAACTCCTTTGCCCATCGCTTAATAAAGCCAAGCATTGAATTAGCTTTGTTAATAATGAGGTTGATGTGTTCATTAAATTCAAGGTTGGTACTAAAAAGAACACCGAGGTCACGGAATCTAGAAACTTGTGATAAAGATTGTTGCGATATTGAATATTCTCCAATGCTAGGAGATCTTTTGCGGGAAAAAGTCATACTTTGGCACTTGGAAGTGTTTAAAGTTAGTCCGTTCATTAAACACCATACAACAAAACTATCAATATCTTTTTGTAAGAAGTCGCGGTCTGAAGCATTTTTGATGATTTTAAAAATCTTCATATCATCAGCAAAGATTAAAATGTCGCTATAGGAGATGCAAGAAATTACATCATTTATAGCAATAATGAAAAGCAAGGGGCCAAGATGACTACCTTGTGGCACGCCAGACATAGTATTGAAAGGTTTTGACAAAATGTTACGAAATTTGACTTCATAAGTCCTATTTTTTAAGTAGGAGCTTATTCAAGCAATAAATACTGTGGAAAATCCAAAAGCTTTTAGTTTATAAAGTATGATGTTATGAGACAGTTGGTCAAACGCCTTAGAGAAGTCAGTGTAAATGCAATCAAGCTCGTTCCCACATTCAAGAGCATTGGAACACTTATGATGAAAGGATAGAAGGTTGGTAACCGTCGATCTTCTTTGCATAAATCCGTGCTGCTGGTGGCAGACAACATTCCTTGAAAAAAAGGATACGCTTTCGCAGACTACTTGTTCAAATACCTTAGGTATACATGAGAGCTTTGAAATAGGTCTGTAGTTTTTTATATCGGATTTTTTACCCTTTTTGAAAACAGGTATGATAAAAGATTTTTTCCAAAGAGTGGGGAATATTCCAGATATTAATGAAAGCTTGAAAAGATGTTCAAGTGGAAAGGATAATCGTGAGGAACACTTCTTTAAAACAATTGGCGGAATCCTGTCCGGTCCAGAAGAAACGTCATCTTTGAGAGAAGAGAGGTAGTAAGTAATTCTGTCTCTTTGAATAGGG
This sequence comes from Melanostoma mellinum, assembly GCA_914767635.1. Classification (NCBI taxonomy): domain Eukaryota; kingdom Metazoa; phylum Arthropoda; class Insecta; order Diptera; family Syrphidae; genus Melanostoma; species Melanostoma mellinum. The sequence goes on along the minus strand of OU612059.1, from coordinate 170,463,356 downwards.
ATATTATTAAAATTCACTTGCGAGCAGTGAGTTAAATATTCAAAGAAGTTTTCATCAATTTCTTGATTTGTATTACAAAAAGAGCCATTAAAATGGTCTGCAAAGGCATCGCAAATGTCGGGAGTATTTTTTAAAGAAATGGAATTATAAATAAAGTTGGCTGGATAGCCGTCTGATTTTTTTTTTAGAATTTACAAAGGACCAAAAGCTTTTTGGATCGTTTTTCAGAGAACAGCCCATTTGGGTGACGTAGCTAGAGTACAGACTCTGAGAAAGCGTTTTGAAGTCTTCAAAAAAACTTATAAATATTTGGTGGTCGGTTGGAAAAAGAGTAATTAAATAGGTCTTCCAAGCCTTGTTTCTTTTATTTCTCAGAGCCTTTAGTTCCTTGGTAAACCACGGTTGACAAAAACTAGCATTTTTGAGCGTCTTTTGGGGAATGGTTTTTTTCATGCAATTTTCTAAAATGGACTAAAAGCAAGCGACTGCTTCGTCAATATTTGCAATAGTTGATATATTTTCAATACCAGCCCTGCTTAATTTATTCGAAAGCAAATCGAAATTTGCCTTTCGAAAGTCAAAAGTATATAAACAGTCATTTGAATTATTAATAACGTGAGATACGTTGCTTAGTTCAATAAAAATATCTAAGGGGGGATGAAGATCATCAATTCTAGTAATACCTGAATTAGATTGAAGAACAACCGTGCTAATAGCTTCGGAAGAGAAAACAAGGTCTAACATACGGTTTTGGAAATTTCTAATACAGCTTACTTGCTGTAAGTCAGTAGATATAACATTATCTAAACAAGAAAGCTCACGCTGCGGTGAAGTTAGAGAGGGTTTTTGGAATGATTCATCGTCAGAGGGTAACCATTGGACATATGGCAAATTAAAGTCACCTAGTAACAGAATTTGTCTTTCTAGGTCCGACAATTCAAAAATATGATCCAAAATTAGCGACAGTTCAGCATAAGCAGAGGCTGAACTTTTTGGAACAATGTAAACGTTAACAATAAAAATATTTTTAGACAGTGTACAGACTTTCACACAAACAACATCAATAGTCAGTTCAAACGGAAAGAGTATACGAGACGACATATATGTGTTCCCGACCGAAATCAAAACACCACCACCGACCTCATCTGGCCTGTCTATGTGCCGATCCTTACGGTAGACCGAGAACTCAGGGCTCAAGATTTCGGAATTCAAGAAACTTGGACCTAACCAAGTTTCAGTCAAAACAAACACGTCATGTTTGAAAACGTGGGAGTTAACATACAAATCAGCAGTTTTACTGCGAAGACCTCTTACATTTTGATAAAAGAGGGAAAATCTAATTAGTTTTTTGGAGCAGTATTTATAACCAATTTGTTTTTGGCTCTCCTGTTGATGGAAAATTCTTTAACAAGAGCACCACCAGGCCAAGAGTTACTATCACAAATAGAGTCGAACGACGAGGGCGGGACAAGCAATTTGAACGAAGACACAAAGCTATCAGTTTTGCTTATCTTACTACATTTAATAAAACTTTCATTGGGAATCAATTTTTTGAAACGAGATAATGCAAAACATCGTTTGTATTAAGATCTGGCCTAAGTCGAGACACAAAAATTAATTTCGGTTTTGGAACCGTCTCTATTGGTGTGAAAGATGCACCAGACTCAGGTTCAGAACTGGAATTAGTTGACAACGATCTATTTTCGAGATCCACTACTTCTGCTACTAGTTCCATCAGGACAGAAGGACCATTAACTTTGACAGAGTTGCTTCTCAATGTCTTGCGCTTTGAAGGAGGGCTCAAATTTTTGCTAGCCACTGTACCTTCACTGTTCTTCTTAGCGCCCGTATTTGGAAATGAAACAGAGCTCAATGACATAGATTGAGCATTAAGATTCTTCAAGCCAAGGGTTTTTTTGGGAATTGGAATTTCTAAGTCTTCTGTAGATGTAGACATGTCAACAGAGCTACAGGGAGAGGAAAATGTTGATAAAGTCAAAACGGATTTATTAAAAACTTTAAAAAATTGGTCACAACCTTTCGACAGCTTTTCAATGTCTAGTTTGAACGTAGACATTTTAATTGCTTAGTGGGAGAGAGATATCTTTTTACACTCCTCACAATACCAACAAGCACTTTTAAAAGCACTTATTTTATCTAAAAGCGCATTGTTCGCCCCAATACATTTTGCATGAAATGCTTTGCCACATACACCATAGCATGCAAACACAGGTGAGTTGGAACTATCCAAGCATTTAACTGCTGCACAATCCATAGTTAGCAAATAAAAAAAGTATTGGGCAAAAAAAAAAAAAAAAAATTGGGATGGACTGGGAGTTGAACCTAGAATGGATTACTAAGTGTGTATTCCAAAAATAAATCTACGCTTTTACCAACTGCACCAAGCAGACGATAATAAAGAGTTATACAAAGTTATATATTTCAAATGTGGTTATGGAAGGAAATTATAGTTTGGGGAGAAAGGATAGATTAGGAATTCAAAGAAGTTAAAGGGAGAGACAAATATTAAAAGAAAACAACTCAAATTTCACTCAATTAATGGGAACGGGTAAAAAAAAACTTTTTCTTACCAATCACTACACAATTAAGAAAGTAAGTAAGAAAACTTGTAAATACACAGAATTTAGATTATTTTACAAAGAAAATTAACACTTTAAACAAAGATACGAACTCTAAACACTTATTTAACTTGCAGTTTATAATTAAAATTATTAGACTACACAAGATAAATGAAAATAATTAAGACGCGATTAGAACACAAACTAAACACACAAGAACCAGTGTTACCACTGTAACCAACGTTTTATAAATCCGAGCATGCTGTTTACTTTTTTTATAACATGTTCAATGTGGGAGTGAAAGTTGAGCTCTTTATTACAAATGACACCTAAGTCACGAGCAAGAGAGACAACGTGGATTGGTTTACCTTGCCGAAAAAAGTTATAGCGTGGCATTTGCTAACGTTGAGTTCTAAATTATTTTTGTGACACCAAACTGAGAAAATGTCTAGACTATCTTGTAAGATACAAGAGTCAACGGGGGATAAAATGCTTCTAAAATATTTTCATATCATTCGCGTATATCAAAACGTTACAATACAATCAAGCATTTTGACATTATCGTTAATCGCTAAAATAAAAAATAGTGGGCCAAGATGGCTGCCTTGAGGGACACCAGAATGTGCTATGAAGGGGTTGGAGAGAGATGATCTGAAGTAGACTATGTATTTTCTCTGAGATACAAACCCACGAAATAAAAAGTGGGGAAAGCCTAGGATTTTTAGTTTGAAAAGTATGATTTTATGTGACATTTTGTCGAATGCTTTTCTAAAATCAGTAGCAATAACATCAAATTCATTTCTTTTCTCTAAGGTACACAAGGTATGGGAAACAAAATCCACTAGATTGGTCGTAGTTGACCTACCAGCTAGGAATCCATGTTGTTCAGGAGCCAAAATAGATTTACAGTGGAAAGACAGTGTATCATAAATAATATTTTTGAACAACTTTGGTATACAGAACATTTTGGCTGTGGGACGATAGTTAGACACATCATTCTTTGGTCCTTTTTTATGGATAGGGACTATATATGATGTTTTCCAGAATGTAGGAAAAACACCTTGTGAAAGTGATAGCTTGAAAAGGGCTGCAAGAGGTTGGATAAAAATGCTCGAACAGTTTTTTAGGACAATAGCCGGAATTTCGTCTGGTGCAGATGAGTAATTATCCTGGAGTTTATCTAGTTTAGTTTTGATTATGGATGGGAGAATATCCAATGTGTGAAATGAGGTTTGTGGAGAGTTATTTTGATATTGTAAATAATGAAAATCCACTTCTACCTCGCAATCACTAAATGACTGTTTCAAAAAGTATGCGAAAAAATTTGCAATCGTTTCAGGGTCTGATGATGAGTTGTTGAGGTAAGAGAGGGAGGAAGGGTAGCCGTCAGATTTTCTTTTGATGTTTATAAACTCATAAAAACGTTTAGGATTTAACTTTATTGCAGATTGCATTTGAAGAACATATTCGTTACAGAGACGTGTACTAAGTTCAGAAAACTGTGTAAAAACGAACGAGAAAACTTGGTAGTCGTTTACTGATTTTGAAAGAAGATATTTTCTCCATAAGTTATTCCTCAGGTTGCGAAGTGACCGAAGATCTTTATTATACTAAGGTGGGGAAGAGGAGTAATTTTTACGAGGCATAAAAGGAACAGATTGTGCAAAACATTTAAAAATCTCTGAATAAAATACTGACAACGCATGATCGATCGAGTCTTGAGAAAAAGTGAAGTTAATATTGGCAAGAAGGGATTTTAATTTGGGAAAGTCAGCCTTTCTAAAGTTAAAGAAATAGTCTACGGCAATGTTAGGTTAAGGATTGTGATAAGAGAATGAAAGCGACAAAGGTGGGTGATATTCGACATTGTTGGTAAACCCTCTTTGACTTCTCGGCACTTTTAAGGTTTTTTTAGGCTTTCTTATGAAGTTCTTGTAGCTCAGCGTTCCAATATGGAAGCGGATACTCGTTATCTATTTGTCAAGCTGGACGGCCAGCTCAAAGCTATGGAAACGTCGGGGCCTCGCCTGACGCATTTCAAGGACCTACAATTTTATGCCGATTGCGAATGATTGAGTGAAAGCGCTTTTCATGGCAGTGTTACTACTCTCGGAGGAATTGCCAGTTCTTTTTGCGAAAGGCAATGCCCGCGAAAAAATCATTTTATGTTCATGATAGGAGTCCAATCTCGAACACTCCACCTAACAGGCAGACATGCTAACCATCGATCATGGATGTAAAATTGATCAAATTTCTCTGTTGGACTGACACCTCCGAGGTAAATCGGGACACTCATCACCGAAGAGTGGTCCCGTGGCGTAATAGTTAGGATGTCTACTTTGAGAGATCCGTGGGTAAAGTCGTAGAAACAACAGAAAAAAAATCGCAAGGATCGCCTTTCGCGGGGAATTGACAATTCTTAAAAGAGTAAAAACACTGCCGTGAAAAACGCTTTCTTACTTAGCCGTTCGGAGTCGGCATCTAATTCTAGGTCCTTGAAATGCGTTAGGCCCCGATGATTCCACAGATTTCTTGCGCCACCCCATTTATTTATTTTATTTCATCATAGAAGACACCTAGTAAACCGCCCAGACAAAGAACGAGTACATTGCAATTCCGTGGCTCCGGTGTGGCTTTGTACTCAGAACGTAAAGTCGGCTACAAAGAAATGATGTAATAACCTTAAAGTTTTGGGGGTTGATCTGAATTCACGTTCTGGGTTCGTCGTTTCGATTGGAACATTACAAGTTTCTGTTTTGGGGGCTTTTCTCCGTCAGACCAGTGTCTGAAGCTGAGATTTGCAAGCCTTATGACTTACATCGCCTTCGATGAAGGCGGGGGGAGGGGCAGTGGGAGCGTACGAGAGATATAAGTTCAGATTAATCCCCCCACACAAACACAATGAGTGAAATACAGTTTTGAACATTGTTCTATTTCCAAAAGCAACAATCCTAAAACTTTACGAAACTTTACTAAGTCAAAAATTTTGTGTGTTTCAGTGTAAATATCAAACCATGGATTTTTAAGAACCGAAATATTCTAAATTATTTTACAGATAGGACTTTTAAGTATTTTCAAGTACCTTCTCCCAATCAAAGCTTCGTAATTCATTTCAAAGACCTATATAAAACCTATATCAATATTTTGACTAAAATTTCTCTTGTTAAACAAAATTTTCTATGTGTAACAACAGTACTAAATAATTTGATTATTTACAGAATGTCCAAAGACGATTTGATTCAAATATGCGGTCTTGCCGACGGTATTCGTATGTTTAACATTCTCCATGCCAAGTAAGGATCGCCTTGTCATTAATTCCTGTCAATTGTAATCTTATTTTAGAATTCCGAAACATTTCAGAGCTATAGCCCCACGTCTTACCATTTATATTAGTTTGGATGGCAACAGCTACAATGCCATCTATCTAACATCAAACTCATCCAAGGAACTAACTCAGAAGCTCTTCAAATTGCCAGGATTTTATGAGTTATATGCCAACAGCTCAAATATGAACGGAGGAGTTGATGGAGGAGTCTATCCAAGTTGGGGTCAGTTTCATTTGATCAGCTTACATTTTAACATAGCTCTTAACGAATATCTCTTTTTATTTTTAAAACAGGTATGCAATCAAAATACTCAGGGAGTGGTTCAAATATTTTCAACGACACAATGAAAACACCAATTTTCATTTTTGGACCAGCTGGTGTTCATGTCACCATCACCGACGAGGTCCTCAAAAACGAAATCAAAGATGGAAGCCTCTATGCACTTGAAGTACAAAATGGAAAAGTACTTATGAAACCCGTTAGCAAAAATGATAATTAAATAAATTTTAAAGCAAAATTTTAATAAAAATTAAATAAATTATTAAAAATAAGTAAACCAAAATTATAGAGATCTTCTATTTGGGAGATATTTTTTACATACGAACCATGTAGTAAAACAAAATCAAACTCCTCGACCTACTTAAAACAAAAACAAAAAAAAACAATCCGTTGTACCATCTCAAGGCTTGTAACATTAGATTTGCATCATTTATATACGGACAAAATTTGTAACTTAAAGTAGAAACATTAATGGTGAAGGAGAATTTATTGTTTTAGTGCAACTTTTTATACACGTGCATAACCACATAAAAATATTATTACAAATACATAATTATATGTTTCTTATATGAATATTATTTAGTATATAAAGAAATAGTTCAGAAAGATCTTAAAATTCAATGAATTATATTTTAGCTTCTTCATACACAAATATCAAATAATTTGAAGAAAAGAAAATAAAAAAATGATGCAGACCAAATGTTTCATAATCGTTTTCAAAGTCTTTGTGATGACAAATACATATATATACATACGTAAAGTAATATCAGAGAAATAAAATTTGGTCTGGTCGAAAACTCACGTTTGGTTTTAGTATGCATGTGGACAACATTGAACTGTCGCGGCAGAGGCCAGAGGCCATTTAGATTAAAGTAGTTTGAAGGAAACTTGGGTGTTTAGTGTTTTTATGATCTCCTTTGACTCTTTTTTAAAATTAATATGATTAGGTACTTTTGTGGGCGATAACTGTGGTTGAATGTTGAAATATACATATAATATTTCAACATTCAACCACAGTTATCGCCCACAAAAGTTTTATGTTTCACAAACGACAGATCACTCAATCTGGTAAATAAAAAAAATTTGATAGACACTCACTTCCACCAAAATGTAAGAGAGCTACTGTTGATAATGACTAAAAAAGAGACGTGCTTATATGCACCCAATGTAAAAAAAAGAATCTTGTAGTTCTTTTTCGTTCGTTTAGAACGACCATTTTGAGAAATTTGAAAAGAAAAAGCAAATCGTGTGACTCGTGTTTTTTCGTTCAAAACAAAACGATGATGATGCGTTTCCTATTGGTCAGTCTGAAACAAGCTCAATGGAGTCGTTTGATTGAAAACCTCTTGGGTTCGAGTTGGTTCTTTAAAACAAATTTGCCTTATTTTGAGAATAAGCTTACTACAGACGTTTGAGTTGAAAGTCTTATGGTACTGGCATAATTCGAGCAAGGCTTAGGCTGTAATTAGTTTTGTTATTGAAATGCAAAGTTAAAATAATTTTATTTTTTATTATCTAGAAGCTCTTATTGGAGTCAAAGACTTAGTTTAGAACTACTGCAGTGATTTGAGCTGCTCCCTAGTGTATGTCTTTGATTTTCCACAAGGACTCCACGGGCACTTTTGCAACGATTAGTTTCTGAAACATTAGAACAGATGAGTTTTGAAACCTCCTTTTTATCTGTAGGACTGTCGTGCTTATTTTGACATTCTATTCGATAGAAAGTTAGTCGAATTCGAAAGAAGTGCATTTTGAAACTTGAACGATTCGAAATTTTACAATGTTTAACATTCGAATCATTTGAGTCTCAAAATGCACTTCTTTCGAATTCGACTATCGAATATTTCTATCGAATAGAATGTCAAAACAAGCATGTGTAAGTCAGCTTACGATCAGTATAACCAGATCTACAAGGAGAAAAGAAGGGAAGAACACCGACTTCTTAAAAGGAAAAAGAAGCAGCATGAGAAGCGCTCGTTTGAGGAAATAGAGAGGTGCCATGATGCCATGCCAGGAACGAGATTCGGAAGTTTCTGCCAGGGTGGCAAACCCCGAACTCAAGCCTGTAAAGACCAGCAGGGAAACATAGTTATAGAGTTACAGTCGCTACTGAGGATCTGGAAAGATCATTTCTGCAGACTGCTTAACGGCGATGAGGACACAAATTCCGCTGTCAGGCAGATTGCCCCATTCAGCTTGGACGATGATCAAGAATGCCGTCCTCCCGAACTAGAGGAAGTTAAGCTTGCCATATGCCAAACTTAAATCAAATAAGAATGCAGGGGCAGATGGCCTTGATGCCGAACTCTTCAAGGCAGCTGGAAACCAGTTGGAAAGGAGCATGCACCAGCTGATCTGCAAGATATGGTCGGAAGAAAGCATGCCCGATGAATGGAACCTCAGTACCGTATGTCCGATCCTAAAGAAGGGAAACCCTCACAATTGCGCCAATTATAGAGGGATAAGCCTCCTTAACGTCGCTTATAAGATCTTGTCTGCTGTAATATGTGAGTGTCTGAAAACCCACGTCAACAACTTGATAGGTCCTTATCAATTTGGTTTTAGACCAGAGAAGTCCACAATAGACCAAATTTTCACATTACGTCAGATCTTGGAAAAAACCCGAGAACATAATACATATCGATATTCACCATCTTTTTATCGATTTCAAGGCCGCGTATGACAGTATTTATAGAGACGAGCTGTACAGAGCCATGTCTACTTTCGGCATCACTTGTACAACTATTACTTTGGAGAATTCACGCTGCTCCGTCAAGGTCGGTAAAGAACTCACAGAGACCTTTGATGTCGAAAAAGGTTTTAGGCAAGGCGACAAACTGTCATGCGATTTCTTCAACATCATACTTGAACAGATTGTAAGAAACTCAAACGTCAACACCAGAGGGACAATCTTTCAAAAGTCTGTACAATTACTCGCCTATGCAGAAGTAATGGGAAGATAAAAGCGTGATGTCATAGGTACTTTTGCGAGAATTGAAACAGAAGCGGCAAAAATGGGTTTGATGGTTAATGAGGGCAAAACGAAGTATATGCTGTCATCAAACAGGGACACAGAACATCGACGAATTGGACAAAACGTCACAATAGACAGACATAACTTCGAGGTAGTACAGGACTTCGTCTACCTAGGGTCCGCTGTGGACACGGACAACAACATCAGTGCGGAGATCAAAACCCTCTCCAGAAAAACCAAAGTGACCTTGTATAAGACCTTAATCATCCCAGTCCTGCTTTACGCGGAAGCATGGACCTTATCGAAAGCGGATAAGGAAACTCTTGGTCGTTTCGAAAGAAAAATTCTCCGAATGATCTTTGGTCCCGTATGCGAAGACAATGTGGGGAGAAGAAGATACAACAACGAGCTGTATGAGCTGTCCCGCAACATGGGCATAGCCAGAAGAGTACGCATCGCGAGGCAACGATGGTTGGGCCATGTAGAGCGGATGGACCCAAACGCTCCGGCTCGTCGGGTGTTCGAAAGCACATTGCAGGGAAATCGCGGCACTCAATTTCACTGCAAAAATTTCTCCATGAGCAGCGTTTTGCCCGTTGAGTTTCGTTTTTGAATTTCCTTTGGCTGGATTTGTAGATCAAATACCTAACAATAGTTTTTTTTTTTGCAAATCCTAATGATGCGGACGCAGCTGGTGTAGTGGGAGTATTTCTTTCGAATTCGTATGAGCTTGATAAGAAATAAAATAAATAGGGTGGCGCAACAGAGCGAGAAGCCCCAGGACCTAGCGCATTTCTCACAACCATGCCTTGTGAGGGAATGGAGGAGAGCTACAATTTTCTTCCAGTTCCGAACGGCTTATCGAGAAAGCGCTTTTCGTAGCAATGAATTTATTAACGGAGGACTTGCCAATTCCACGCGAGGAATGTGTTTTTGTGAACCAAACTAGTGACGTGACTTTGTTCTTCCCATGTAGAGTGTCTGTAAGTCTTTATTCACTTCTTTTCGAACTGCATGTGGTGTAACGCAGATAGTTTGGCAGATAAATTTTTCTTGCCGAATTAACCAAGTAAAATCTCACAAATTATATTAATCAACTTTGTGAGTAAAATATACGTGTGTATAGGTGTGTTGGTTCCTAGCAAAACGACTACAATATTTATGCTTTTGAATCTTGTCGGCTTGCTATGGAAAAAATTAATTGAATGCAGCAGCTGACCAGAAATAATTTCAAAAATATTATTTCAATTATTCAAAACATAAATATTCTGCCATTACATTTCATTGTACTTGTACCGCATATACCAGACTTGAAGCTTGCAATAAATTGATTAGTCCTATTACAATGCTTATGCTTTGTTAATGCCTATTCAATTATTTACTATGTATATCTATAAAAAGAGGAGTAACGATTAAAGTATCTCTTTATATAACATGAGCAAACCGTTCACAAGTGCACATAGTTTGAAACGTCGTGTTTCGTTTTTGCTAAAATGGAAACTCATTACGAAAAAACTGAACAATTTTACAAGTACCAAAACAATTTATTTCGGTTTCTTGGAGTCTTTGGCTCTGCCAAATTAGCCTACAAGTTATACGGTCTAATAACTTTGCTCTGGCCATTATCTTACATTTTGAATCTCTTGTATTCTTTATACAAAGTACCATCAATTTTGGATAAAATTATGAAAGTATTTTTTCTGCTGGGCACTGTTTTGGGATCATTTTCCAAAATGATTTTTATCCAAATGAACTATTCAATCTATCAAGATCTGTCGAGATATCTGCACAAGGATTTTTTTACACCAGTTAATGAATCTGAAGAGGCAATGTTTGATAGAAATCTAGAATCAAGCAAAAAAGTACGAAATATTTATGGCGTGCTCGGTATTTGTTGTATCATGTATTATAATGTCCTGTGGCAAATAAGTAGCTGGGAAATGCTACCACCTTTATACACACTATTGGACATGAACTCGAAAACAAATTTAGTATTTCTGAAGATCTATTCTTTAGTTTCGATAACAGGTTTGGGCTTTATACACCTTGCTTTCGATTCTTGGTGTGCGGCATTCTTGATTTTTGTAAAAGCTCAATTGGAAATATTGGAATACCGATTAGAACGAATCGGTGACACTAACACCAATGATTTGGCTATTAACGCTGAACTTAAGAAGTGTATCAAACTGCATGCTGAGGTCAATAAGCTAATGACAAAACTGGAGGAAGCAATAAGTCTGCCAGTTTCGTTACAAGTGTTCTGTTCAATATCAGTTCTATGTTCCAACTTCTACGCACTATCATTTGTGAGTATATTTTTCATTTCGATTCAAAAGTCATTTAAAAGTCTTCACTAAAAAGTCCTCAGTGGCAGATAATACGGAACAGTTTCTGATGTTTGTATTGTACCAAGCCGTTACGTTGGTACAAATATTTGTAATTTGTTACTTTGGAAACGAAGTTACATTGGCCGGTGGCAAACTTTCAAATGCACTCTACTCATCGAACTGGTGGTTCTGGCAGAAGACAAACCGAAGGCTGGCGTTGTTGACCATGTTAAGATTTGACAGTCCAATTACTCTTCGGTCTATCAATCGTTGCAATTATTTTGACTTGGCTGCTTTTACGTCGGTAAGTACATCAGAAAAAACTTTCTTTCTCAGGTTCGTAAAGATAAACAGCTGTAACTTTAACTCTTCAAACTATTGCTAGCTATTGATATATGATCTGATTCTATAACAAATCAAACGAATTCAGAAATGGAAGCTTTTTCTTTCCCAAAAAGTTAAAAATTTTGCTAAGCTTACAAATAAGCTTGTTCATCTTTCAGCTCCAATGTTAAACTGCTCCGAACCGCACTTTTCGATTTTCCATAAGAATAACATAAGAGCTATAATCTTATAAATCTTCGCTGTGTATTTTCTATTTTTGAATTTAACAAATTCAAAATGGGGTGAACCTGGGAGTTGTAGAGCAGATATTTAGGGATTCGTAAACTGTTGAGGCCATCTTTGAATGAAGTCTTACAACACCAGGGGCTATAGTAGGCAGGCATATATGGCAGGCCATTAACATACATACATGCATAGGGTGGTGCAACAGAGCGGGGAGCCCCGCCCTGGGGCCTAGTCCATTTTTTACAACCATGCCTTGTGAGAGAATGGAGGGACATACAATTTCCTGCCGGTTCCGAAGGACTAACCAACAAAGCTTTCTTCAAGGCAATGAGTTTACTGTCGAAAGACTTGCCAAATCCTCGCTGGAAAAACATTTTTGGTTTCTGTTGGGATCTGAACCACGAACATAGATTCAAATCTTCTCAAGTTGTTGAATGCTTCATTTAAAATTTGATTGCGATATCTTAAAGAAGCTTTCACATTACCGTATAAAATAAATAAATAGGGTGGCGCAACAGAGGAGCCCCTGGGCCTAGCACATTTCTCACAACCATGCCTTGTTGTAGATCCCTTCATTTTTAAAAGATTGTAGACATTGTATAAAAATCGAATATGTGTCGTGTAATTAGTTGTTGACACTAGAGTTTTGCTGCAGGCTTCTGTATATCGTTCTAGACTCGCTTCGTAGGGCCATTTCTGCAAACTTGTTTCCTCGATCTTCGACAGCAACACGCAACAACTCGAATGTTCCAGTCCAGTCCTCCAATCCTATTTCCACCAGATCAACGTTATACTAAAGTTCTAGCCGTGACCATTCCACAAAAAACTGAAAATTTTGCCGCAGCAGTTTTCTTGCAATTATGTTTGTTAGTCGATGCATTGGGAGGGCAAATATTTTTCTCTGAATGAGAAAATGCAGAGCTGCGATCACGGTTGCCAAAAATATGTGTCCAAAAATAAAAATAAAAATGACCAACCATTGCTTAAAATGACCAAAATATTGGTTGATTGCGATGAAAAATGAAAAAGGAAGGAAGCGCTCGTTTGAGGAATTATAGAAATGTCATGATAGGTATGAGCTTCAGAGTTTGTACCAAAAGATGTGTGATAAGCATGCCAAGGTGGAAAACCAAAAACCAACCGTAAAGGCAAGCAAGTAAGGCAAAGCAATAAGGTAGAACCGCAGTCTCTTCTGAGGATCTAGAAAAACCACTTTTGCAAGCTCAATTGAAACAATGATCAAGAACGCCACACTCCAGGCATATAAGAAGTTAGGGTTGCCAAGCTCGTATGCTGACAACGGTCTTGTCACTCGAAAGCATCCGAAAACTGAAATTTCTGCCTGAGCAGTACACTTTGCATATCCAGACTCCAGACGATGCTCATAACCTTATGCTTTTTTTTTTCAATATGATTTCCAACACAAAAGGGAGAATACCCCTCCCTAACTTCACATCTCTTGTCTTGTCAATGTGAACATCTGAACCCTCTACCTCAGAGCAATCCCTAGGCTTGAACGACCGAACTTATTAATGCACTTTTCATATCATACGATAAGAGAACTACTTTGTGTATGTATTTCATTTTTGAGAACCTAAAAACTGAAGTGTTTTTCCTATTTCAATCCATTGTAAAAATGACCAAATGCAATAAAAAATTACCATGTGACCAAGTAGAAAAATAATGACCAGATTTGGTCATAAATGACCAAACTGGCAACCGTCGTAATCGGAATATCTTTTGAAGATAGTCGAAAATTCCAAACCTGACCACATAATTGTTCGCAGGGTTGGTGACGTTTGCCCCAAACCAAAAGCCCCAAACGGAAATCCCCAAATGCGAAATCCCCAAATTAAAATCCCCAGCTCTGAAATCCCCAAAGAGAAAATCTACAAAGTCAAATTCCCCAAACCAATAACCCCAAAACAAATATGTATGTTCAAATAGTAAATCATGTGACAAAATCGCGCGCGCGATTTTATCGCATGATTCACTAGTTGAACATAATTGTTTTGGGGATGTTTGCAGGAAAATGTAATACAAATCGTTAACATAAAATTCTTTATTAAATTTGTTATGTTTATTGAAATGAAAATATGTATGTACATTTTCAACATTTGTAAGTTAATAAAAAATAATCAAAAACTTAATATGTTACAGTAATCCTAACAAAATAAGGTCCCTTTCAAAGTGTTAAATGAAACGAAAATAAAAAATTCAAAATAAAAGTTTCTCTTCATTCTTAATAATTTATAATGAAAAATAAAAATTTTTGTTTCTTTTACCTAAGACAGAACATAGTTGTTCTTAAGAAACTGTTAATCATTAGTCACTTATTAATTAGTATCACAATGAGATAATTTCATGAGATTTTTCTGAGAACTAAATGCACATAATTTAGATGCACACGGACCCTGGGGATTTGGAGATTTCGTGACAAAAAAGATTATTTAGGTGTGGATTTCATCCATGTGCATTATGTCTGTGGGGATATTAGCAAATTGGATTTTAATTTTTGGGGAGTTTAACCGATGAGGATTTTTTTTTTTTTGAGGTTCCGTACCACTCCCTTGTTCGCATAATCGCTTCAAAAAGTTGTGCACTTTAGCACTTTGGGGCAACATTGTTTTTCCTAAGCACTCCCTTCCAGTGTTCCAGTTGCAGTTGAATCTATAAGTTTATCTCGTAGATGGTTTTTAAAGCAAAGTTGTGGCGATTTTAAGCGAAAAGCACATTCATTTATTTCCGTGGGCATTTTGCGTTTCATGAACATTGCTTTTGATTCCTTGACGCTTTTGATTTTTGTCAAATATATTGGAGTATCGATTAGAAAAAATTTGCAGTACTATGAGCATTGATTTGGCCATCAACATGGAACTTAAGAAATGTATTCAACTTCAAGTGTAAATGCATGAGTTGATGGTAAAATTAGAGAAAGTAGTAAGCCTACCAGTTTCGATACAAATTTTCTGTTCAGCATCTGTTTTTTGTTGTAGTTTCTTTGCACTATATTTGATTTGAGAGTTTTTTTTGGTTATGAAAAAAAAATATCAACAATGATCTTGAGCTAAAAGTTTTGGGTGGCAGACGATACAGCAAAGTTTTTTAAGTTTGTATTGCACTTAGTGGTGATGTTGACACAGATCATTTTGACTTGTTTCTTCGCAAATGAAGTTATGTACCTTGGCCAGCAACAGACTTTCACATCCCATCTACTCAACAAACTAAGAACAAATCAAAAGCTTACGCTGATGGGCATTTTTTTTTTTTTTTTTTCTTCTACCAACCGTTGTTAGTCTCGCTTTGGCGGCTTTTACATTGCGTCGTTAAGTTTGAATGTCTTTTTAGTAAGGCTTTTGTTTTTTCACAAAAGAATTTTTACGAAAATTTAGCACAAAATATAAACTTTAGTGAAGTAGTTAAATTTTTATTGCTAAGTATTTGCAGGAAATTTGTGAAAAACTATTTTTGAAAATGGAAGTCATTTTTTTTAAATTCTATTGATGCAATTTTATAACTAGACAAATAAATTCTACGTGACTTATTAATTTTTTTTAATCTTGCATTTCTTTTAGATTGTCAGCACTTCGTACAATTATTTTGCATTACTCAAACAAATGAATAATTAAAAAAAATTCAACCAATTACGTCAAATATAAACTCTAAACCGTTATTTGATATGCACATCGAGACAATTATTATCATCAAAAACAAAATAATTTCGCTCTACGGATTAATTTCTGCTAAAGAAGGCTTCACTGTAACTTGCACGCAACTCATCCCACCATGAATAAACTACTGGAAGTTTTATATAAAAAATAAAATTTTTAAATAAATGGCATACGTTTAGCTTTATTTTCATTTTGGTTTCATAATTTTAGCTCTCACCGTTATTGTTTTTAAGAAGCGTTTGAAATTGTGAATAACCTATTGGCCCACCCTATATTTAAGATCAACTTTTAAAAACAGAAAAACATTCAATATGCGATTAGAATTCATTTTTCTTCGATTTCCCATGTACTTGAAGAGACTCTAATAAATTAATAAATAAATTAATAAATAATCGAAGCGACTCAAATACTGAAATAAATGCAGACCAAAACAAAATCCAACATTAGTGGAGGACCGTAAGCTTTTTACCTAGGAATCCAGGGCCAGTCCAAGGATTTTCATGAAATTTTCGGAAATATGTTTTGAATGGCGTATAGAAAAAAGTTAAAAAAAATTTCACAGCTCTCAATTTTTTAAATATTTTTAAATTTAATTATTAACTTTTGTAATTTTTCAAAGGCTCAGGATAGGTTTCGTCAAGACAAAAAAAAATTGTATATCCCTCCGTGTAGGCACAAGGGGCAAATTTATATGAAATTTACTCAATAATTAATTAAGGAAAAAATATTTTCTTTTTTCAAAATTTTTACTTTGAGGCTTGGTCTCTCAAAAACTTTTCATTAAGTGAACTCAAATGAAAATTTTTATTAAAGAATAAACCAACAGCTTTCAAAAACACTAAAGTATGAGAAAGTAATTGGCTTAGTTGATTTTTAATAGTTTAAAAAAAAAATTGAGTAAATTTCATATAAAATTGCCCCTTGCGCCTACACGGAGGGAAAGAGACCCACCCTTCCATACAATTTTTTTTGTCTTGAACAAATCTATGCATCCTGAGCCTTTGGAAAACCGTATCTAAAACACACTACATAGATAAAAGAAAATTCTAAAAGTTAATAATTAATTTTAAAAATATTTAAAAATTGAGAGCGGTGAAATTTTTTTTTTAATTTTTTTCTATACGCCATTCAAAACATATTTCCGAAAATTTCATGAAAATCCATGGACTGGCCCTGGATTTCTAGGTTTTGCCTTTTTTATGTCTAACGGCCCTCCACTACATGAAAAGAAAAAAATAAAAATATTTTTTTTATCATTCGGAGGCAAGAGTCACACTAGTTTGAAATGAGAAAAGTATATTTTCTGATTTAAGCAAGGGGATTTGTAATTAAATCCTATTAATAATAATAATTTTTGTTTTGTTAGAAAACAGCTGAAAACAGGACGTCAAATCGCGCACATACAGGGACAAAAAACACTTTCGTCTTTGCATGTTCCATATTCCATTGCGCAACAAAAGCACTTTTTCAAAATAGATAGCTTTTTAATATACATGGGTTTTTAGCTCTGTTCAACGCTTAACACGAAGACAACAACAAAAAACTATCCAGATACACCCCCAATATAATTCACTATTCACTTTTCCCATTTCAAACAAACAACTGCTGGATGTCAAACGTTTTGTATTGGTTTACTTAAAATTGCAAGTTAATCGCTTTTGTGTACCAATGTACATCCGTATTAAAAAATCATCTCATCGCCTCACTACCACCTCTGTGTAAACGAAAAGCTAGCGGCTCGCATCAGCTCAAATACTTTTGACAGCAGCTGTTCCGGTTCCTCTCAATTGCTAGTGTATCGTCCCTGCATGGAGTCAATGACATAGGAAGACTCCGCCTCTCATTACAAACCAAACGAGCCTGTTACGTTTGTAGACGGTGAAGCTGCACATTTGTACTTGAAACAAATGTGAGGCGAAATCAAAAACAAAAAAATAAGTTTCGCCCAATAAATGTTCTAAATTAAAAGAATTTCAGTTTTAAGGGAGATGAATTTTAAATTTGATAAAATGTAATTCGTCACTAGCCATTTGACAACTTAGATTGAGAGAAGACTGAAAAATCGAATGCAAGCCAAGTCTTTATAATTCGCCTTGCAAAACAAAGACTTTTTAAATACAATTTTAGACCAAAATCTTATCTAAAATGTGCCATTTACAGAGAAGTATTTTTACGAAGCCCTTACATTCCAACAACTACTCTCCTCTGTAACATACCTGTGACCTGCAATGGCTAGCGGCTATCTGCAATTTGACAGCCACTCATCGGTCTAGGCAGGAACAATGAAAACGAAATTAGTTTTATTGCAGTTGTTAAATGTTAAATTATTTGGTCAAAATTAGTATTTTTTAAGCAGCTTTAAACAAATATACACAAAGAAAAATAACTCTATCCAATTCAAAACGCAGTGCTCGTTGTATTCTAAACGTTGGTCATATTATAGTTTAGTGTTGTTTTATAATTTTTTCATAAAATTTGTTAGCTTTGATATAAGTTCAACAATCTACTTATGTATTATTTCTAGCGAACGGCTCATGTTGTGAAAACAAGAATATATAGATTATATATAAAAAATATACCAAGAAATAAATGTCATCAGGCGTGTCAGATCGGTACAAACGGCAAGGTGCCGCAGTTTCTTCAGGAAAACCTATGGACGAACGAGATGCCATACCCTGGAGTCAGCAAGTCGATGAAGATTTGTTATATGAAAACTTATCGTACACAGAAAACAAATCTGGATATAGTAGCGCAGCTGCGTCAGTTCAATTCCAGAATCCACCTTTTATCATTCGACCCGATAATTGTCCAAATCAGAAACATAAAAAAACATATCCTTATGAATCAAAAAACAAGTGCTGCCAGCCGCCGTGTGATTGCACCGATTCCAAGAGGACCGACGACATTAATAGCGACAAAAAAGTGAAGTCATACAACACCAAAAAGGACAATTTTAGTTTCTCCCAAAAAATGTTGGCACGAGACACCCAACAGAAGATGGTTTTCGGTGACTCGCCTGTAGGTACGAATGAGGACCATAAATTAGCTGATGAAGGTTCGTCTATGACAAACGAATCAAACAAGAAGAAGATAACATGGGCATCCATAGCATCCCAGCCAGCAAAACCAAACAAGAGGAACAATAATATTTCGTTAAAGAAGAAGGGACCTGGTATGCCACCGCCACCAATGATTCCTGGCAAGCATAGTCTGGATATAAATACGTGGGATTTTTCTGCAAGCAACATAGCTTCACCAGAAACAAGCGAATCAATTCCAATTTCCATTCCAACAAGCGAAAGTGTAACTCCGCTTGAAGTAGACTTGTCTGCAAGACCCCACAAACCCCACATCGCTCCAGAACAACAATCCAATTTTGGTCGAAAACAAGTAAATGCCTACTCCAAAAAACCTATCAAACACGTCAAGACTAACAATCCGAGACCAGTTGAGTCTGTTTCACGAGATCGACGATACATCCAAAAGCACAATGAAGAGCAGAATCAAAATCAAATGAAGCAACAACACCAACATCAGCACCAACCGATTGCGAGCTCCGTTTCCAACTACAAAAAGGATTCGTTTGATGGTGAACCTGTTGAGAGAGGAAATATGGGGCCTGGCGGTAATGTCGGAGTCGATAATTCCGAGACCATGCAACCCAAAACCGCTGACGTTAGCCATGTTGTGTTGAAGCAACTAAAAGATCGCAACAACTATAATCCACCCGAAATGGATTTGCAAACTGCTGCCTTATCAAGATTTTTTGTCATCAAATCGTACTCCGAAGACGACATTCATCGTAGTATCAAGTACGAAATATGGTGCTCCACAGACCACGGCAACAAAAGACTAGATGAAGCCTTCAAAGAACGAGTAAAAGAAGGTGGCAATGTTATGTTGTTCTTTTCAGTTAATGGCTCTGGCCACTTTTGTGGAATGGCCCAGATGATGACCTCAGTCGATTACAATTCAATATCCAGTGTCTGGTCCCAGGACAAGTGGAAAGGCAAATTTAAAGTCAGGTGGATTTATGTCAAGGACGTCCCCAATACTCAGTTACGACACATTCGCCTTGAGAATAACGAAAACAAATCGGTTACCAATTCACGCGACACCCAAGAAGTTCCCATTGGTAAGGGATTGCAAGTGCTTAAGATTTTGCATTCATACAAACATCAAACTTCTATTTTTGACGACTTCTACCACTACGAGAAAAAACAAGAGGAATCCGTTTTGAAAAAGCCAACGGACAACTATGCACATTCTTCGTCATCCATGAATGTTGGACATAACGATGGCAAAGAACAGCAACTAAACAATGACCGTTACGGTGGTGGAGGTGGTGGAGGTGGACAACATTTTAGAGATCGTATTGTTTCCCATCGTGGTAATAGCGGCAACCTTGGCGGCGGCGGCGGCGGTGGAGGTGGCGGTGGCGGCGGCGGCCATCATAATTTCTTCCCCAATCGAAGGTACGGCAAGAATACCGTCGAAAATCAACCCAATAAAGATGAAAAGGAAAAATCAATAGGTTTTATTAGCCAAGATCGTGAGAACAACGAAACCGTTAAACACAATCTACAAAGATATACAAATCCAAGTGTAGACAATTGTAGCAGTAAGCGCAACAATACGGAAATTATATTGCATGTAACTAATTTCAATTGTAATGAGAATAATATTGTAAGAAAAAATCCAGAAACGAAATAAATACATAAATACTCTAATAAACTAAACCAATGATCTTTGGCTGGTGCCTGGTGCACTTAAAGAGTGTGGTTCAGTTGGAGAAGGGCGTTGGAAGATAGGAGATAAGGTAAGCCCAGGGATGTTTTACTTTCTTTACGTTGAATGAGTTCGTTGATTCATATGTTGTTATCTATTTTGTGGAAATTCGCATCAGCAAGAAAACAAAAAACAATTTGGCAACGAGCATGTGTGTACTTTAACCCCAACTCTCCTGCACTCCATTACTCGATGTTGGTTGGCTTCGAAGTGAATATTTGGATACCTTTCTATGGCTTCATTTTGCATTTTCTGTTCCTTTTTTTTATAACTTTCATGTTGTTTTAGTTATTTAGGTCTTAGGTGAAGCAAGATGAGGTTATTATTAGAGGTTTTTATAAAGGTACGGAGTACGTTAAAGTTTTTTTTTTTTGTTGGAGGTTTTTAAAATACCAGCTGGAGCACTCAGACCTAAATACCGGTCCATTGTACTTCCAGTTAGCTTCCTTCTATTTGTTATAGTATTCCAGATGTTCGGAGAAAAGCAAAAAGACGCTGCCATTAAAGGAGCCTAAGTTACCAGCTCTCACCATGTCTGCGCCGAGTATCTGTGACCTCATGCGAGAAAAAGCAGGACATTCACAGAGGAAGTGCTCTGCGGTGGCCTCATTTTCTCCACAAGATTCACAGAGTGTGGTATCACTTAAGCCTAACACATGTAAATGCTTGGCAAAAGATAAGTGCCCGCTGGCAACGCCAATAAGCTTTCTACAGTCTTTTAGCTAGCAAAAATGTTGCAGTTTTCTTACTAACGTTGGGGAACATACGCTTGGTTTGTCTGCATCCAATGGAGGCATGCCATCTACGGTTGTGCTTTTCACAGATCCAATCTATGGTTCAGGTCCTGAGAAAGCTGTCTGAGATCCCTGCCTAGCGAGTTCATCGGCGATCTCATTTCCAGTTATGCCGTGATGGCCTGGAACCCAAATGAGACTCAAGGAATTTAATCTTCCGACCGCATTCAGAGAGCTATTGCATGCCTGGATCACTTTCGAAGTGGTTAGAGGGTTGAGAAGGGCCTTAAGCACGTACGTTAAAGTACTGCGAACTACTGTTTTATTCAATCAACGCCATAACGTATTTCACTCAAGACCTCCTGGGGATACCGGAACGTCCGATTGAATCCTGTTATCATCTAAAACGAGATCTAATGTTTGAAGATAAGTGTACTGTGAGGTTTATAGCGTGAGTATCCATATCTGTTTCCCGTGATATTGTTGTTTTTAATTCTTTGCTGAAAAGGCAAAAGCTCTTAAGTCCATTTTCAAAGTGTATCAGAAAACGACATCTTAACTTTCAATCTGTATTTAAAAACTTAGCTTGGGCTATTTTAAATGTGGTCATAACTTTCCTGTTTGTAAAGATGGGTCAATAGGTACGTTTGTTTGTTTGTAAAGATAAGTCATTATGAGTAAGAAAAAACATAGGTTTTGTTAACAGTGTTTGAGAAAATGAAAAATAGCTAAGAACACCTAAGTCGACTTAAGAGCTTTTACCTTTTATGCACAGAATTTATTTGACTCAAAGTTGTCAGCAATGGAAAATGATTTTTTTTTTTTTGGCTGGACCTGATGGAGATGCAGCCACAAGTGGCAACACCTCGCTCCGATCTCAAGAATCCATTGTACTTCCCGTGATAATGAATGATGATGAGTTGAAGGGGATGAAAGTTTATAAATAGAGGAGGTTTGAGTCATTGGAGTAGGGAACCCTCACTGAACCATTTGTAGCTCTAAATGAACTTTAGGATGCTGTTCAGTGGAAGGTTAGATATGTCGGCCAGTTCCTCCCAGAAGTATTTTCAGAGAATTTTTAATTCTGGTGTGGGTTAATAGAATGATGCTTCCTTGGCTCATCTAACTTATGTAGAGGATCATAAGTTAGATGAGCTAATGCCCATCCTCATTATGCTCACTATGCCTTTGCCATAAAAAATTTCTTGACTTCATTTCATTTCTGCACAAAACTAAATTCCTTGCAAACTCACAACCATATCTTTGTGAGGAATAAAAAACAGTATAAATGTTGTGTTTAAATTACAACAAAATTTCAAAATCTTATTAGATTCTAAGAAGTTTGCAAAAAGATATCTTTGCAACACAGCATGAAGCATGAGAGCCTACAACAAACTTATTTAAATAATGCCAATTCATTGCTAGGGGTTTTAAAGGAACACTGCCAACTAATTAAAGAAACATGTTGGTGGAAAAATTAACTAAAGCAGTGATTAATAGGAAAAAAGACCTGCTTTAAAGGCATTAGACCATGCCAATCAATTAGTAAAGATAAAAAGCTTGCTTCGAAAGGGAATACAAGAGATGAAAGAAAGAAACGAAGGAGAAGTTCGTCAGCTCCGAGCAAAAAGAATGGGATCAATATATCGGGAGTGAAGTAAGGTTGATTAAAACCAAACTATTCAAGCAATACGACAAAACAATTTGAATAAGGGAGCAACAATCTTCAAAACAGCCGTTCAAAAAGGAGACTTGCTCAGGTGATTAGTTTGCCGATAAACGAGACTCAAGAACAGCTTCTTGTGTATGACAATAAAATTATGTACAGGTAACGACAGTATTGTGATGGCGTTTTCTTTTTTTTCAGTTTTCTAACTAAATGGCAAATCACGGCACCTAATTCGAAGAATCGAAGAAGCTAGTGAATCAATTGAGAAGGCAAAGGTGCTGGCTCAGACGAGATACCATATGAGTCCTTGAAAGAGATGGGGGCAGGGGAACATCGGGCTAGAGATCTCCAAGCTTGTAGGAAGTGATACTCTACCTAAGCAATGGGGGAAAGCTACCTCTTACCAATGTGCAAAGAAAAGAAAGATAAACGAAATTGCTATAACTACCGTTCGATCAAGGTGTTTTTCTGCATTCTAAAGATCGTTGAACTGTCATTGGGCAGCCGACTTTGATTCCTTAGAGGATTTACAAGTTATTCTGGTTGACTTCGTAAAAGCATTCGATCGACAACCACGAGATATAATATGGGTGGCCCAAAGAAGAAGAGTTTCAGAGGAACATGTGAGGATGATTGAGTGTATGTATAAAAGAGCGTGTACACCAAGGAAGCGTCTTTAGTCTCTTGCTCTATATTTAACCCTTTAACTACCTGAAGATAAAGTACAGAACATCAAAGGACATTAACTATTCTTTGCAGACCATGCAGCCATCATACATAAGTAAGTATCCTACATCACATCCCTACCTGTTTGGTGTTTGGATTGCGCAAATAAAATATTTGTTTGTTGAAGACCTAGGGTCGCCCTGGAGTCGCCACAAAGCGTTTTTTGAAAAACCTAAACTCGATCTTAATGTCAAACTCAGTGTTTTTTTGAGCCCTAGGTTTGACCTAGGTTTTCCCTCAATCCGCCATAGGTTTTTGCTGAACGCTGAAGTGAGTTGAGGGCTGTCAAATGACATGTATTTTTTTAATGACAGGGATGTGTGATGATTTGTGGTTTTGCGTTTTTTGAGGACTGGAAAACCTAGGTTTTTTTTTTGACAACTCATAGGGTTGTCAAGAAAACCTGGGTCAACCCTGCGTAAAGTTCAACGAACAAACCTAAAGAGTACGAAATCTAAACTTGAAAATATTCAGCCCCAGAGAGGTATCTGCACGGAGCGGATAATGGTCCGCAACTTCCAATTTTAGACAAAATTGAAAAATTAATTGCATTAAAGTGTCTGAAATTTCACAAATAGAAAACTTGATCGCATTGTTAAATAATTAGGTGTGTTAAAATAATTTCGGAGAAATTTCCGAACCAAAGTTCCAACCGTTCAAAATCGTAGAGCTTGCCTCTCCGAATCGATACCTCGCTAGTACCGATTTGCTTTACGTTGGTTTTGCTTTTTAAGAAACAAAAGTGCTTTTTTGTCATTTTATGTAGAAATAGTTTTTATCTACTCTTTTCCATAAATAAAATTATTCCTACTCGTAACTAAACACAAATATCCTTTCAATATAATTAAATTTAAATTTTAAACCGCTTTTTGTCAAAGGTTTGAGTGCGAGAAAAATTGCTCGAGTCTTGGTTTCGAACCGAGATTCACAAAAGTGCATTTTTATTATAAAAGTGATCTTACTGCACCATTAGCACTTTTAAAAAGATATTTATGTCATTTTCCATCAGACGAAAAGAACCGTCCAGGAGCGTCCAGCGACATAGATCTACCAATGGAAATCTTATGTCGCTTTCCATTGGTTTCACTCGGGGAAGCACTCATTTCAAAAACCAATGGAACACCTAAAATTGTTTCAATTCAGTTTTAATTTCCTTTGTGTAAGTGAAACACCTTAAAAAATATTCCAAGAAGAAAAGTTTGTTTTTGACATTTTAGTAACATGTGTTGGTGCTTCTTGAGTCGATTCTCACTTCTAATCGAGAAGCGGCTGTCACTGCTCAAAATCATGAGAAACGATCTTTTGGCACCAATGGAACGGTTTGAGAATGCTTCTAGACGGTTCTTTTCGTCCAATGGAAAGTGACATAAGAGAGTGGAAGTGAGTGGAGAGAGAATAGAATCTCTCATACGTCGTTGACGTTCTGCTCACACTTTATATCTTTCTCTTTTTAACCTAAGACAAAAACATCAACTGGAAACTTTTTTTCATCAAACCATCCTGGAATGAAAACCTAAAATAACTTCAAGTGGGGACACTCCGTTGTTGCAAGCGGAATCTTCAATTCAATCATTCGATCCAATATGGGGTAGAAACTAGAAACATAATACATATAACATACCTGCACATTTCCATTTTCGTTTCGTTAACTTTTCGCCTGAACGCCAACAATTGAAACTTTCTTGAAATTGACAAACCAAAATCACTAGCATTCTCGTAAATTCAATTACAATTCAAAGTATTAAAACAAAATCTTTCAAAAACTGTAGCCAACAATCAATAAAACCGAACTTTTAATAAATCTCACTCTGATTTGATTAGATAAACCACGTTGCAAGTACACGGACACTTCTATTCGTAACGACACACAAAACTACTGAAATAAGAACGCAAGTACCGTATTGTTTTCTCACAAATTTCCTAACATCCAATCTTTTCAATATGTTAGGATTTGTATAAATAAAATAACCGTTGCAACAATTCTCTTTTTGATACTCTGAATTTAGATTTAAAATGGTTTTGAAATGCTTGCGATGCAGTATTTCTTTAGAAAATGATTACCAACTAATTTTCGATGAAACTGGCATTGAATTACAGCTGGACAAACTTCTAGCTGAACACTTCGAAATTTTCGTTGTCAAAGATTCAACTAAAGACCAGGCGCTATGTGAAACTTGTGTTAATGACCTCATTGAAGAGTATGATCTTACTCAAAAGTTGAAAGAAGAAAAATTAGAACCACAGAGTTTGGAACCCCATGAGACCGATGTAAGCAGCACAGAGAAAGATATACACGATGTCTCCAGTCAGCAAATTAAGCAGGAAGATGTAATAGAAGAAATTGAAGAAGAGCCTATAACAGAAGACATTGAAATAATTGAAGAATACAACTCATGTAGCGATAACGAGCAGTTCCATGGATTTCAGGAAGCAGATGGTAGCTACGCCTAAATTTAAATAAGGGTGTACAAAATCTAACCAACCTTTTCACATTCATAGAAAATATTGAGTTTGCGACGGATGAATGCAATTTATATGGACTCAGCATCCAAGAATATTTACAAAAAGTAATCAAAAGTGATTTAGAGGAAATTGCTTTTGACCAAAACTCGGACTGTAAGGTAAGCATGTCTACTTATTATCGGTCTTGAAGTTAAAAAAAAATTTTTTAATAACCTGTAATATTTCTAGTTATGTGGAGAAACACTGCATTCTCACTCCGACGTACTTATGCATGCATCAAGCCACGTAACAGAGTCTAATCAGTTTCCGTGTGTTTTTTGTAATGAGGTAGAGTATTTCGAATCAACTTCTAACCTGGCTCAGCATATAATTTTGAGACACTATGACTTAAATACGTAAGAAAGTTTGTGTTTCTCATGTTTTAGATTTTGAACACTTTTATGTTTCCAGAATTACCATTTATTGTTTGTGCATTGAGTGCGAAAAGAGATTTTCTTCGTTTCTTGAATACAACAAACATTCGTGCTACAAGCAGACTGTAGGGTCTCGTTTACTGCAGCAGTGCGAAACCTGCCACAAGGAATTTTCTTCAAACAAGAGGTAGGTTTTTTTTTAACCTTTTCCATGGCCAAGTCTTTGTTTAAGAGCTGAATATGGTAGCACTCTGAAACAATTATAAAGGTTCATGGTTTTAGCAGTTTTTAATATTCAAGGTACCGTTTTCACTTACAATTCCATTTGGAGAAACGAAGACCGAAAGTCTGTTTCATCTGCGATATTCTGTTTTCCAACGAAAGTGACTTCTTTGAGCACATTATGTTTTTCCATGAGGAAAGTGGATTCATTTGTACAAAGTAGGTGATAGCTTCTTACATCGAAAATCTCTTTATTATTCTGTTCCTTTCAGATGCGATCGTGTTTGTACAACAAAAGAACTGTACGACACTCACATGAAACTACACAATGCTATCCGATCATATCACTGCCAGTTCTGTTCGAAGTCCTACCTGCACAACCAAATGCTGACCAATCACATTGTAAGTAAGCTTGGCAGACACGAATAGAAATGAGATTAAAACTTTTTGTTTTATTAACAACATTAAAGCAACGGCATCACTCTAACAATGAGTCTAATTGCTGTAAAATTTGCAAAAAGACACTGGCAACAAAGCATCTCCTAACGAAACATATGCAGACAAAGCACCTTGAAGCAACTGAAAATGAAGTTTATGTTTGTTCAAACTGCGGCTTTGTTGGGAATTGTGAAGAAGATGTAAAGGTACAGCTTTTATTTCTCATGCTTTCCAAAAAAAAAAAAAAACAGAATTGTTACTGCTTTTCTTTTTTTAAAAAACATTGTAGATTCAACATGATTCGTGTCAAGGAGCAGAAATTGGTATGGAATGCATGAAGATCGCTTACGCTTGCGAGTTTTGTGAATCGGCCTATAATAGTGTAGAAAACTTGAAAGCACATCGTGCAATCCATGCCGAAGGTCAGTACAAGTGTTGGATTTGTGAAAGTAAATATTCGACATACAAAAGTTTGAAAACTCACATTCAAACACATGGCAATTATGAACCAATACAAAAGCTGTTTGCAGTCAACAGGCATTACGTGTGCAGTTTCGATGTGAGTACATATTTATTTTAAATAAAAAATCTGTTTCCATTGTTCTTAACTATAAAGAAGGTCATCGTTAGCTAAGTTTGATATGATGTGGCTGTTTGCTCAGCAACCTGCAGGTGCTTACTTACTTACTTACTTTTTTATGTAGATGGGCATTACAGTTCGGGGTGAATCTGGGCCTCAACCAACATTCTTCTATAACGACTTCGATTTCGGGCTCTCTCTTTTCAGTTTTTGCACTCTAAGTCTTGCACTTGATTGCGCAACCTAAGACGAGGTCTTAGCCTTCTGCAATGTGCTTTCGAAAACCCGTCGAGCCGGACAGTTTGGGTCGATCTGCTCTACATGTCCCAGCCATCGTAGTCTCGCGATGCGTACTCTTCTAGGTATGCCCATGTCGCGATACAGCTCATACAGCTCGTTGTATACAGCTCGTTGTTGTAACTTTTTCTCCACACATTGTTTTCGCATCGGGACCAAAAATCATTCGCAGTATTTTACTTTCGAAGCGACTAAGGCTTCCCCATACGCTTTCGATAAGGTCCACACCAGAGAACGGCATGAGTGTAATCACTTGCGCTTTCGAATCATCCCCCAAAAACAAGTACACAACACTCGTGAATACGAGCCTTCGCATTGCATTCAAACTCAAACAGGTACACCATTCGCATGATTTCGAAAAAAGAGCGAATGTTCACGAATGATGGGGAAGGACAACGAATATTTTTTCATGTTTATATTTTTTTGTTCTTGTTGTTGTGTTCTTCATCACAGTATTGCACTGTGAACTATTCGTTGCCTTATAAAGTATTCGTTGCACTGTAGATGATTCGTTGTCTTAAACACTATTCGCACAAGTTCATACGCATAAACATATTGCCATTGCCTGCCATTGTTTCAGTTAAGTGAATGAGAGTGAGAACCTTTCTTGTTGACTAAAAGAGAGTGCAGTGGTGTGTGTATTGCTTTGGATTAAGATGAATCGTGTCTGAATGCAGCTCCCTGGTCCACACTTCCGTGCCGAAAAGCAGGACTGGGATGATCAAGGTCTTATATAGGGCTTGGTTTTCCTGGGGAGGGTTATGTTTCTCAGTTGCCTTCCTAACCCAGAGAAGCTGCAGGGGCTAACAATAGTAACATTCTATGTTATAATTACTCGTACTTCTTGTTCTTCCTTTTCCGGCGGTACGAGCATCGTGATCGCGAAGAGATCACACCTCTTACCAATTAAATACTTTACACTAGGAATCCGCTTGTTGACGCCATGTTGATCTCAGAAAATTTCGGCAAACCGTCCGGTTTTGGACAGTTGCAGGTCTAAAGCCAATCAAATTTATTTCTATTGCATTTGTGTTTACCAAAAATGTTTTGGTCGGCCTTTTTTTCCGATCGTGTCTGAAATACTATCCAAAACCCGCTCGACGATCTTTAAACTGTGGGACATCGACATGATCAAATGGTAGTTATAGCAATTTTCCATATCCCTTTCCGAAACTCATATGGTATTTAGTGTAAGCCAGCACCTTGTCTTTTTTAGTGTTTTCAACTGCTTCACTAACTTCTTCGACGTCGGGTATTGCCTTTTAGTTAGGTTCATTTTTGGAAAGTGCTTTTGAGCAAACTGTTTGTTCGAGGTCATGACAATACTTTTCCCATCACCACTTGTGCAGAATTTTGTAGTCATACAAAAGAAGCTGTTCTTGATCATCGTCCGTTGCGGCTTCTTTTTAAAGACTTGCTATTTTCTGAGCCTTTTGTGTTTGAACAAATCCTACAAAACGTTTTCCAAGAGCCTTTTGTGCATAACAAATCCTACAAATAATAGACGTCTCTCCAAGCTGGAGATGTAGATGAACACATATACACAGTGGGTGGCCAAACTATTAGGGACAGTGTTCATTTTTATGGAATTTTCAGTTAATTTAATTTAATTTATAGTATAAGTTAATGAGTAGTTTTATGCATGACTCTGCACCATGCCACAAAGCCAGAAGTGTTTCTGCATTCTTGGCTGAAAAATTGCCACAATTTTGCCTTGGCCAGGGAATTCACCAGACATGAACCCCATAGAAAACATGTTGGAACTCACCTGTTGGAACTACTGTCCCTAATAATTTGGCCACCTACTGTATTTTTTTTAGTCCCCAGTTTATCTTCATTTAATTTGAATAGAAACTCAATAATTAGAAATAATAAAATTTCTATAATTCTCTAGTCTTGTGAAAAATCATACCTCAGCTGGCCATCTCTGCGTGCTCACAAAACAGAACACACCAACAAATTGGTATGTCAAATTTGCAACAAATCATTTAAAACGCAATCCAAACTCCATAATCATCTTAAATCTCATGAAGACAATGTGATAGAATTCCAATGTGAATTTTGTTTTAAAATTTGTACTTCACAAATGTCTTTGGCAGTCCATACTGCACGAAAGCACAATAACAGTAAGTTTTGTAAAATAAACCATTGAATCGTTTTTTAACATATTAAATGAATTTTTTTAGATCACAAATCCTGTCCAACTTGTAAAGCTACTTGTAGTACGGAAGAAGCACTCAAAGAGCATATAGAATTGAATCATCTTCAAATGATATGCGAACAGTGTGGCAAGACAACGAAAAACAAGAGAAACTTGGATCTTCATATACAAATGATTCACTCTAACGTGAAAAGATTCTTTTGCAGCACTTGCAACAAGGGATACTTCAATAATAGCGATCTTAAAGTTCACGAGAGAGTAGTAAGTACACAATCCCTAAATTTAGGAAAAAGAAATAAAAATTTAAATTGCATTTCTAGGCTCATGCTGATACTAACAAGTTCAAGTGTAAGTTATGCAACTTTAGCTCGAGCTATGAAGCTTCTTACAATGTTCACATGCTGAATCATGGAAAAAGAAAACCTTACAAATGTGGGGAATGTTCGAGAGAGTTCACAAGAAAATCTTGTTATAAATTGCATCTTCTGAGGCACTCTGACGTAAAGCCGTAAGGATTTTGTTTTCGTTGCACTCCTAGAAATTTTATTAAATCTACGATATGTTTCTTAGGTTTTCTTGTCCGGTTGAGGATTGCGGCCGAAGTTTTGTGATGAGAGGCATTCTAAATTCGCATATGAAAGATGCCCATCCTGAGGTCTTAGACGAAACCAAAGCCAGAAAAAGTTCCTCTCGTTCAGCGAAACCAAGAAAACCCAGCACGAAAGCAAATAAACCGGAGAATGTAACTTCAATTTCTTCTAATTCAGTGATAGTTGAAGAGCTATCTGAAAATGGATTCTTAGAAGTGGATGATGACGAAGGAGGCATCGTTATGTACGATGTTACAACTGCTGAAGAAGAAATTGTTTTAGAGTGTTCTGAAGAAGGTGAATTTTATATGAATTAAGTTTTTTTTAATTCAATACTGACTTAGACTTAAGGGGGGACGCTGGTCTAGAGCGTGAAACAATGGGCATAATTTATGAATTTTTTGTGACTAACAAAAAGATCAATCGAAAATCTGTGAAAAGGGTTTTATAATTTAGGTTTTAATTTACAAATACAAATTTTTTCGTGTCAATTAAATTCAAAATGGCGGCTGTTCAGCATTTCTTGGGAGGCACCTAATTTTTTTAGATGGGTCCATGGCCGAAAACGTAACCTCCTTAATTTTGATCCTGGAACAAAATCCCGAAAATTTTTAGTTTCCTTATAACAACAGCAAGAGCCGTACGTAGGATTTTTTCGATATTTTGTTTTTTCGCGAAATGGTGCACGTTTGAACAAAAAATTAAAATTTTCACTAAAAAAAAAACGACAAAATTGTTGATTAAAAAAAAACTATGCAATAGTTTACGTACAGCTCTGGAGAATGGTATTTCGAATGTACTGCCAAAATTTCGTATAGATCGGTGAAGATTTGCTCGAGTTATGTTTTCGGCCAGTTAAAAAAAAGTGATTTCGAGAAAAACGTGTTTAAAGTTTTAAATACTACAAAATCATATGGCATACCTGGAGGACGTTGCCGCAGAATGGAAAGTTTGGGCATTTAGACATTATTGCCGGCATCCATCCTTTGGTATAAATTCTTAAGACCCTAAAGTACCTTTTAAGACAAAAAAAAATCGGTTTTTTCAAAATTCTAGACCAGCGTCCCCCTTAACTGTAAAATGTTGATCTTATTGTGGAGCTCTCTTAAGCTTCATCTGATTGTAAATAAAGGGAATATCCTTGCACTATACATAAAACTTATTACTTACATGTAATCGAAATAAGGAACTTGCTAGAAGGAAACTTTGTTTATAATATCCTCTGAGGAGAAGAAAATGTAATGATAAATTTGGAGGGAGAAAATAAACCTGATAAGTTGTAAAAGCAAAGCAAAAGCAAAGTATTTAATCAAAATCAAAACATTCCTATTCGAACTGAGCATTCACAAACAATCATTAACAAAATTCGTGATTTATACAATCCTTTGAAGACTGGTGACTGCAGCTAAATGTCAGAATGCGTACTCAAAATTTAGTAAATGCATAAATAAAATTGATCTTAAGGTTGACGAAAGTAGCTTTAGTGGGGCTATCACAACTTCTTTCTTCTGCTCTTACGCCAATTCGTTTGATTTCCACCAAAGATCACTCGGAATATTTTTCTTCCGAAAAGACCAAGGGTTTCCTCATCCGCTTCCGCGCAGTAAAGCAGGACTATGATGAAAAAGGTCTTATGAAGCGTTACTTTGGTTTTGCTTCTCAATTCACTTCTAAACCCAAAGAAGGAACGGTTGGGAAAATTGAAGTGTTTTCTGTTTCAATTTTGTCCAATTTGTCGATGCTCTCTGTCTTTGTTTGATAAACTTCGTTTTCCCCTCGTTAACCATGAAGCCCATGTTGCCGCTGTGACATCACGCTCTCTTCTTCTCATTGCGTCAATATTGTCTGCGTAAGCTTGTAATTGACTTTTGAAAGATTTCCTCTTTTTGTCTTTTTGAGAGTTTTACACAATCTTTTTAAGTATGATATCAAGGAAACAGTTTGTCGACTTATCGAAAGCCTTTTTCAACATCCAAGGTTTCGATTAGTTCTTTACCGTTCTTGACGGAGGAGTGTGAATTCTTCAAAGTTATTCTGTATAGGCGTATCAGTTTTACAGAGACGCCAAAACTTACATGGCTCTTTATAGCTCGATAAAAAGATGATATGCATCGATATTTTATCCCCGGTTTTTTTCCATGATCTGGCGCAATGTTAAAAATATCGTCGATTGTGAACTTTTCTGATCTTAAAGCGTATACATAAGGACCTATCATGTTGAAGTCTTGAGTTTCAGACGTATCATCCGAAATCAAAAATCCCAAGTTGTTTCGTTAGATAATTCTTTTCTGGATGTAAAGAGGAGGGTTTTTCGAAATTTCAATTTTTCACTTTTTGGAAATACTTTAAACGAAAGAATGCGCATTTGTCATTGTTAAAAAAATTTTAACGATTTAAAAAAAAACTCTCGAGGCTTACCTCGTAAATTATGTAGAGAAATAGAAGGTTCGTTCGTTAAAGCCCTGGGTTCTATCTGTGGTCGCCACAAAGAGTTTTTATAATAATAAATGCTTCAAATTAAAAAACAAAAAACACTTGCTTCTTACTTCCAACAACATTAATAACAAATAAGTAGAAAAGAAATTGAATGTGATACATTCTCCATTTTTTTTTCTTTGTATAATCCATTTTACATAAACGGGCAGATAGTGAGACAGTATAGTTTTTGGGTATTTTTAAATTTATTTCAGTTAAATTATGGAACCTACTTCTCAAATATTAAAATAATTTTTTTTTTTATTTTATTTCCCAAATATTAAGTTCTATAAAAGGCCGTCTTACTTGTACATTTCGAATCGAATACCCTGGAAATTCATGTTGTAGGTGAGTCCTCATATTCCACGACTTGTAAAGAGCCTTTTCGATGTCGATGCTATGGTATGCTAGTGTTTTCCTTTCTGTCTAGTCCCACGGTGGTGTGGCTGTGAATTTCTATAAAAGATGGATAGTTAAGTATTAAGCCTTTGCAACTAAAATATCTGGATTACCGAGTTTTTTTTTATTAATTTTTATGGTACAGTAGGCGTTTTACTCAAAACACCTAAAAAATGACAGAACTGCAGGTTCAACGATTGTGTTTTAATAAAAACTGAAAATCGGCCTTTTTTCTCTTCTATTTCTTATTCTATTCTGTTCTTATCATCATTTTAAAGATATTTTAGTTATGTTGCTTTTCATTGGACGAAAAGAACCGCCCAGGAGCTTCGAGGAGCGTTCTCAAACCGTTCCATTAGTGGAAAAAGATCGCGCTTCTCACGATTCTGAGAAGTGACAGCAACCAAGAAGCACTAATACATGTAACTTAAATGCCAAAAAAAATGTTACTACGGGAATATTTTTGACATAGGTGATCCACTCACACAAAGGTTAAACTGAATAGAAACAATTTTGGGTGTTCCATTGGTTTTTTAAAATGAGTGCTTCCCCGAGTGAAACCAATGGAAAGCGACATTTAACGCCAATTGTGACACCTAGAGTTACGTCATTTTACCGCCGTTATACTAAAATGCGTATTGCAATAAAAGTGATTTGCTTGAAAACAGATAGCTCCAAAGATGACGTGATCTCTACCAACTATGTCTTTTCTAAAAACAATCTGACTCAGATTTTATTATTTTTGAATACATATTTGAAATATTCATATTGGGAAAAAATTTAATTGGCAAACTCCAAAAATCCTCTGAGTGATGATGTGGACTGCTGTCTTACCCGACGATACTGCAGCCACTACCACTCTCCTCTACTAAACGTTTTACCCGTTCTTCAGTCAGCTGTTAAATCATTTAAAATTTTGGATTAGCATTAAACTCTTACCAGCAGAAAACAAAATTGACATATTTTTAAAATTTTTTATTTCAAAAAAGAAAATCAATATTTGGTATGAAAAAAAGCATATTTATTATGCAAGCCTACGAAAAAACTTGCATTCATAAAATACGCATTACTTAAACTGTCTATCTTTTTAAAAAAGTAGACAGAATAGTTTAATATATATTTTGTGTTTTTTTTTTGTATTTATAACATTTTTTTTTATTTTAGTGTAAAATATTTGGCAGAACTATTTTTTTATATATGTATTAGATTATTTTAAACATTTTTGCCTTCAACTTTTAAATTTCATCAGAATTTTTTAAACAAACAAATTAAACTTTACGATTTTTCGTTGAGAACAGTTAGAATTTTTTTTAAATATATTTGTCTTTTTTTTTTAATTAATATTCTACATTTTAGTCAGTATCACATTGTACTTAGCTGCCAATGCACTGCGCTGTCGAAGACAAGGAATGTATGTGTGTGTTTTTTTTAAAGAAAGTCAAACAAAAAAGTTTTACTTATAAAATTTGTAATAATAGCACTTCTTGATTAATTCACTTTTGTTTAATCTTTTTTGATTTTTTGTTATTTTTTAGTTTCTCCTGCTTTTTGAGCTCCTTTGCCATGAGTGATTTGTACAGCTTGTAGCCGAAGAGTGCTGGAAAAAAGAATATCAATAACATAGATAAGAATTGTTCCAAGAACTTGTTTAATTTATATAAAAAAAAACTTTGTTCCTAACCGAAGATAACCACAACAATGCCCAGAAGAAGCATTGACAAATTGAACATCTGTTTGTTATGATCCTGCTTGGCTAAACTATTTTCAATGGATTTGATAGTGTGTTCAAAGGAGTTTTGCATTTGTTGGGCGAATTTGGTTTTTTCGCTTGCAGTGAGAGAGTCATACTTCTTTTCTAAATCTAATAATTTGCTGAGGATATGTTCGACCGCTTTGGCATGACCTCTTTTTTTGTCAGCGGCAACTTGGAATATGTACCGCATACGACTTAGAAAATCATCATCGGTGGCGCCCAGTAAGTCTACGGAAGCCATTGTTTTGAAGGTGTTATGCTGTCCGTTTGCCTTAATATACTGAGTGCTGTTGTGAAGCGATTTCTTATCTAATTTTCTAAGAAAAAGCTGAAGCAGTTGGTTTCTTTTATCGATCGGTAAATAGTTTCGATTAAGGCATATGCGAGAAGTTTTTTTTATTAATTGATTGTTTGCACTCTTTATCGAAATTGATAGTGACAGCAAATATAAAGGGGGTCTGAAAGGAATCTCTATGAAGGTGATCGACTTTTTTTTTTGCCAAATTTTATCAGCGCGAAAGTGGTTTATAAATTGTTGACAAGTTGTTTTGTTTAGATTGGTAGTTAATTGCTGGTATCACTTGTTCTGAGGTATCCAGGTATCCGTATTTTCTCTTTTTGCATCGCTATGTCTCAAAACGAGGTAGTCCAAAACTTTGTTTTTATAGAGAATTAAGGATTTTCTATAGAAATAGAAACCAACGAGTCTTTTTACTTTGTTTAAAGATGCTCTGGTCAGCACTTTTATTTGTTAATACTTAATAAAGCACAAATGACACAAGATGGCTGACGTCCTATGAATTGGATACCGAAGCAACGAAGTCCGTACTCCCGTGTAAGTGGCATTCACAACTCTGAGTAATACCCAGTGAATGAGGCTAATGGAAGTCCCTTGACCAGAGCTAGATCTAAAACGAACAAGACATTTGCTATCCATAACCAGATTGCACGTGAGCTCCGTAATTAATGTCACTACCGGACATCGTCTGATAGGAAGACACGCCATAAGACTCGGAGTTTCCTCTAATGACTTCTGCTGTCCTGCACTCTCCTTTAAAAGAAAACGGCATCTAGGAAAATATTTCCTAGATGATCTAAACGATCGGGGGAACACAGATATCCTGCATCTCTTTCGCTTTATCAAAAGCTCCAAATAGTTGTGTTAAGTGTGGTTCTTCCTTCTAGCCTTGTCGGTTAAAAGAATAGAAAATTATATACCTTAGCCGCAAAACTACAAAAAAAAAATTTGTAGAGTTTGAGGAGATACTCTGGCGTATACGTACTATTTTCAATTTTGCAGCGATACAAATTGTGGTTCTATGGAATGAGGTTGAATCGATATTGTTTCCTTTTATGAGGAATAACGTCACATACAAATTTTTGCTCTCTTTTCTACTTTGCCTCCTTTTTAAAGGCTCACCCAAATCAAAGCTAGTTCCAGTTGCTGCAGCGAAAAATTCAGTTGTGAAGTTATGTTAACATCACAGATCAAATAATACAGAGTCGACTCGTACCCCCTTTACCTGAAACACCTGCTCAAACTCAAATTATTTTCGTGGTGAAATCAGAGATAGCGTCTTCTTTGAACTAACGGATAATCCGTCACTCTACGTACTTGAGAGAGGTCAAAGTTGTGTCTATACCTAAGGCTGGGAAATCATCCCACGTAAACCCAAAAGATCTCCGACCAATAAGTCTATCATCTTTCCTTCTTGAAACTTTAGAACGACTGATTGATATCCACTTGCGTATAGCTATAGATCCTAAACTGTTATCTACAGCATAACACGCCTACTGTAAGGGAAAATCTGTAGAAACGGTCCTACACACCCTGGTTCGTACTTTAGAATATTCCCTCCATCACAAAGAATACACCCTGGCCGCTTTTCTCGACACAGAGGGTGCCTTCAATAATGTCAGAAACTCTGCAATTACAAAGGCAATGAAGAAGCTCAAAGTAGACAGCTCCTTAGTGGAATTGATAAATCTTATGCTAGGTGGAGTTCTGTCCCCTCTTCTATAGAATCTAGTCGTCAATGAACTTCTAGTTGACCTAGAAGCTGAGGGATTCAAAGTGATTGCATAAGCAGATGACGCGACGCGACGTCTCCATTGCGGTATCTGGCAAATATGCTCACGTTCTTATGGATCTGATGCAAACCGCTCTAAACAAATTAGGAAAATGGGCGTTCTCGTTCTCTACACCAGGACAAAATTCCTCAACTAACAACTCCATCAATAAATGGAATCCAACTAGCTAAATATATAGGTATTATCCTAGACAAAAGGCTAAACTGGAAAGCCAATATCCAGGAAAGAATCAGCAAATCCACCGTAGCCTTATTTTCCTGTAAAAAAAAAGCCATTGGTTATATTGGAATCAGTCCATAAACTTCTAAAATCTCTTTCCTAATCGTGGTAAAATGGCCATCAAACCTTTACAGGAACCATTTCTTGACTAAAGTATATTCACACACGAGTGGATCCGAAGTGAAGAAGCAGAGCACAAAGAGAACTAGAATATAAGACACTCTGTATAATGCTTCCTTTCTTAATTTCACACACATTAAATCCAAAAAATTATGTGTTTTCTCCTTTTTACTGTTTACAAACCGAGAAAGATGCTAAAGAAGTTTTCAGTTCATAAAATCCAGCTCGACGTAGAGATGGTCGATTTAAAAAATAAATTAAATAAGTTAATACGAAACTCTAATTGTAAGAGCCTGTTTAGCACATCCATCTTTCATAATAAAACCCATTCATAGATCGAGAGCCCGTTGCATTTTTTGATGATATGATTGAGTGGTAACTAAAAATTAACTGCTATTTTTAAATAGCCTTATAAATTCTTCGCATGAAATGTGAAAGTTTTGCAATTTGGGCGTAACGATTTATATTCAAATAACATTGAAAGAGCTACTTTTTTGATATCAAAAAGCTTGACTGAAGTTGTTTTTCACTAAAATTGAATTTTGAAATACGAATGATAATAAAAGCATTAGAATTTCCATAGCCCTGGTTTTATAATATGACAATTTAACAAACCAAGCCTTGAAACTAATATATTTTGAATAAAAACAATAAACCCTCTTAACTACAATCTTTTGGGGGACTTGAAGTTCTTACCAAAAACCAAAGCAATTAATGCCACCATCGCCAAAAATAAAAAATAATCAATTGAAGAATGTCCTGCTTGTTGAGCAGCTGATTCAAATTGCTGCCGCATTTGCTGTGCCATATTCGCATCAGGGAACATTATACTCGATTTGAGTTTTTCACGTTCTTCTTCGGAAATGTCCTTCATTTCATCAATCATTTTCATAATGTCTTCAACGCTGGGCATCTTGAAATTGCCCGTATTATCAACCAGATGGGCTAGGTTGCCGGCATCAGTTTCAATGGTTCTATCGAGGATAGTTTCTTCGCGGACTATTTTTTCTGCCATCTTGGTGTTTTTATATATTTTATGTTCTTGATGACGATCGAATTTAGATGAACGCTAAATTTAAAAGTTTTGTTAATTAAATTGTAGTTTGTTTGGTTTTATTTGTCAAAAAATGTGCGTTTAGTTAGCTTTTGTTGTTGTTTGTTGTTTTTAATTAGAGTTTCCTTTAAATGTCAGCGTGAAAGAGAAAAGTACACGGCTGATTAGGGGAAATCAGTGATGCTATTTATGGTTGCGCATGCGCGAGTTGACAGCGATTAATGTTCTTTTTTTTAAACACGTAACATGCTGGAACCAACTCAACTAAACTTTGGACTAAAACAAAGTAAAATTCTAAATATGGACATGCAGGGTCTTCAAACGATAACAAAGGAATAGGGTTTTAGGGTTGAATGGAATGTTACTGTGTTTTTTATAGCAATCCGAGGATTTTGGATTGAATTCAATTGGCATTGGAATACAGTTTTGTATGTTACCAATTGAATACTTAACCTGTATTGAATACTTTAAACTTTGACCTTTTTTACCAACAAGCAGAAGCACAAACTTACGAGGAACGAATATATTTTCTAAAGCTTTTGGGATCTAAATAAGGGGTCCTAACATTTCGGGTATTTTACAACTACATGTTTACATGGACTAGTAATAATTTCTTTGGAAACTGGTGATAACTTATTAAGCAAAGCAGAAGTAACTTTTTTTTTTGTTTGTAACAGAGATTTAATTTGTGTCATAAATATAGTAAAATGTAAAGTAAAGACCGGCTAGCTTACGCCAGACGATCATAAGTGAAATTTTTGTTATCAGAACCATTTCATTGAATGAATATAAGTGGTAGGTTCGTTCGTTGAACTTAACCCAGGGTTGACCTAAGTTTGCCTGACAACGTTATCATTGGCAAAAAAAGCCCAAATCACCACACATTGCTGTCATTGGGGCGTTCAATAATCGTATCCGCATAGCTTTTTGTTGTTGTTTACGTGTTAAGCATTTAGCAGAGGCTGATACCCAAACTATCTAAAGGTATACGAGAATATTGGGTATACCTTTCTATTGAAGTGATCAGCTGATAGAAAATTTATTTTTGTTTCTTTTCATGTTAGTGCATTTATGTATTTCAGTATTAAAGCCTCTTATAAATTGCATGGGAAACCGAAAAAAAAAATTGATCGTTTGCAACGGTATTTAGAATGTGTTCCTGTTTTTAAAGTTTATTTTTATACAACACAGCTGTTATCGGTAGCAATCTGAAAAAAGATATCTGAATTATTCAAAAAGGTATCTATCTATGATACGGGTATCCGACACAGCCTACCCTTAGGTTCTTTTACGTGCCCATTTGAAGAAAAACACATGTCGATAAACAGCTCTATTCGTTACCTGAACTCGCCCTAGTGAAAACCTTGGCCACTTCAGGACGTGTTGAGGGCAAAACCCAGAGCTCAATAACACTCAGTTAGACATTCAATTTTTGACGTTTGGCTAAAGTACATAAAAGGTCTGTTTCTTTACTTTTCGTGTAAAGTTTGGGAAAAAGCCCGGGAAAAAGTTTGGGCTCGAGCTTTTTAATGTTGTTTTTGTAATCTCCATCCGAAAATGAAAAGTAAAGATACACCTTTTGGGATGTTTCTTGCTGAATGACATTTACCATGTACTCTCCGTAGAGATGTAAAAAACATACAAACAATTTTGTTTCAGAAACGTGTTAAAATTACCTCAAAGCAATATTGCATTGCATATTTAACATTATTTTGAATTTTCAAATCAACAAAGAGAGATTATGCTTTCCATTTTTCATTTAATTTCAAATATAAATTTGAATTCAATCGAAATGTTTCGATCAGCTGATTTCACAAACCGCCGATTTGACAAGCAAGAAAGTGCACGAGCAAATTTTTCGTGTGAATTCTTACTGGAGGGGAAGTGACAAAAAAGCAAAAGCTCTGCCACTTTTACGTCAAATAAAAGTAAAGATACACGTTTCGGGATCCCGCGGGATCCCACGGGATCCCGCGTGTGAGTAAAGATACAGACCTAAAATAAAATGCAAGAATTAGGTTTTTTGTTTGGAACAGACATTTTACTTAACAATCCCGAATTAAATTTTACGAAAAACTGGAATTTTAACCTGTCGTATACAAGATCTACTTTAGAGCAAAACCAAGCCAACTAAACTACTCAAGAAACAAGGAGTTTGACTTGTATCATTTTAAAATAAGAAATAAAATTTTCTATAGTTTCCAATTTTAACAAAGTCCTGTACAAGCTTGGAAGGTCTAACGTAAGGCAGTTACGTATGTGGAAAATTTGTCTGTGTATGTATCAGGTTAGTTTTTAATTTCGATAAGTAATATTA
The DNA here is from genome assembly GCA_914767635.1 of Melanostoma mellinum. Taxonomy (NCBI): domain Eukaryota; kingdom Metazoa; phylum Arthropoda; class Insecta; order Diptera; family Syrphidae; genus Melanostoma; species Melanostoma mellinum. The sequence goes on along the minus strand of OU612059.1, from coordinate 170,422,121 downwards.
TGGATAATTTGAGGAAAACTAAAATATTAACAATCACGCTTTTCGAACTCAACGGACAAACAATCTCCTCCTCGAAGTAGGGCCACTTAAAAGATCCTCAACTTATGCCAAAAAGGGAACCTTCACGTTCCAGTGTGTGTTCTATGCCGAGACAATCTCACAAACTTGAACAACTTACTTAGCCTTGGAACCCTGGCCAACGTTATTTCCAAGGTAATGAAATGGTAGACGAACTCATCAGGAATAGCTCAGTTCAGAAGTAGTAAGAATTTCAATTTGCACTGCGAATCTTTCTGTCAAATCTATTTTAAGTCTAAACAGGACTCAATTCTGGACCTATATTACGAATTACGAATCGTAAGGCAAAAATTCAAATCTAATGCCGTTTTCGTTTGGGAAAAAAGAGTACCCTAAGGGTACTCTTTTTGCTGTCAGAAATTACCCTCAGAGCAAGTTTTGCTACTCTAGAAAGTTTTTCAGAGTAAAAATCAGGGTACTCTAAAAAAAAGGATACTCTAGGTTTACCAAACGAAAACGGCATAAAACAACGATAGTCAGGAATAGACCGATTATGAATTATGTACATGATGGAGCCATTTAAATGTTACAACGATAGCAAAACTACTGGCAACAACAGTCGTAAATGAAAGTGAGTATCGTAAAACGTAATCTCAACATAAACAAGTTTTTTTGTGCGAGTATCGTAAGTTGTAATACAGGTCCAGGATAAAAAAAGTATGTTTAAATTTATTTGTTTGGGGACTTCGTTCAGATATTGAGATTAGTTGTTAAATTCGTATCTGAATACGATTCTACTAATTTTAACGAAATATAAGAGCTCCTCGAGGTTCTGGGTTTCACTCGGCCCCCAAAACGAAACCCATGGTTCGTTGAAGAGACTACAGACAGCCAAATGCAGCCAAACATAAAGCACGACAAATGCTGATGCAAAAGCGAACAAGGGCTGCTTACGGTCAGTATAACAAGATTTACAAGGAGAAAAGAAGGGAAAAACACCGAATTATCAAAAAAGAAAAAGAAACGGCATGACAGGAACGAGATTCGGAAGTTTTACAAAAATGTTAAAAGATCCTGCCAGGGTGGAAAGTCCCGAACTCAAGCCTGTAAGGACCCAGCAGAGAAACATAGTTATAGAGACACAGTCGCTACTGAGGATCTGGATCACTTCTGCAAACTGCTTATAACGGCGATGGAGACACAAGTTCCGCTGTCAGGTAAAATGCCCCATTCAACTTGGACGATGATCAAAAATGTCGTCCTCCCAACCTGGAAGAAGTTAAGCTTGCCATATTTAAATTTAAATCAAATAAGACTGCAGGTGTATATGGCCTTGCTGCCTAACAAACTGTCATGCGATTTCTTCAACATCATACTTGAAAATATACTCAACGTCACAATTACTCGCCTACGCAGACGTAATGGGAACATAAGGTGCTTTTAAGAGTATTGAAACAGAAGCTGCAAAAATGGGTTCGATGGTCAATGAGGGCAAAACGATGTATATGCTTTCATCAAACAAAGACACCGAAAATCGACGAATTGAACAAAACTTCACAATAGACTGACATAATTTCGAGGTAGTACAGGACCTATAACTAGGATCCACTATAGACACGGATAACAACATCACTGCGTTGGAAGATCAATCGGAGAATAACCCTTGCCAACCGTTGCTTCTTTGGGTTAGGAAGGCAATAGAGCAACAAAACCCTCTCCAGAAAAACCAATGTAATCTAGGACCTTGATCATCCCAGTGGAAAGCGGATGAGGAAACCCTTGGTCGTTTGGAAAGAAAAATCGCGGAAGAAGAAGATCTCGTCTTAGGTGGCGCTATCAAGTGGAAGACCTCAACGGACTTAGAGGGAAAAACTGAAGAGATCTCGCTCGAAATCGAAGAAGGATGTTGGTTGAGGCCCATGTTAACCCCGGACTGTAATGCCCACCTTTGTAAATAAGTAAGTAAGAGCTCGAAATCATAAACCGAATTTGAATACACTTTTAATTTTCAATTCAGAAAATCTTCTGTTGGGATAACTTAAATGAATGCTTACTAAAACATGTTTTTCTTATCATTGTGTTAGATTATCCAGATAATCAAACACTTAATTAATTTCAAGGGTGGGTATTACCCTAATCGACATAGGGTACAATCTGACTCACAGACGACTAATCTAAGCACGCACGGAGTTTTACAACTAGATAATTCTTTAAGAGTGGTGTATTGGGAGCGATGCATTTCCAGTGGGATTGATGTTCTTTAAGTAGAAGCACCATGTTTCTTTTGAAAGCAGAAGGATTTGAGAGTAGGTAAACTGTAAAATTTTCAATCAAAGATAATAGTGCTTATTTTGGCTTTCGATTCGATAGAAAGTTAGTCGAATTCGAAAGAAGTGCATTTTGAGACTCGAATGATTCGAATGTTAAACATGTAAAATTTCGAATCGTCCGAGTTTCAAAATGCACCTTTTTCGGATTCGACTAACTTTCTATCGAATAGAATGTCAAAATAAACAACAAAAAAAAAAAAATAAGTGATGCGTTCACAAGACCCATGTCATTTTACAGTTCTGATGTCATGAGTTAAACATGTTCGAATTGCTTTTACACTTTTCGAGCACATCAGATTATTATTTACTTTTCAACTGAAAAAACATGCCTCAAATACAATTGCGAGTTTTATTCTTCCAGATCACCAACATACTGGCCATCGGATTCTAGTAAAATACCAGACCTTGACTTTTTCATAGTTAAAGGTATCAAACGAAACCATATAAGAGTCGATTGGAGAAGAGAAGAGCATGAAGAAAATGGCAAAATACTAGATTTCCAGACGACAAAACTGCGTTTAACCGGCTAAGCAACGAACTGAAAAAACAAATCTACGAATTCAAAAATGATTCATTAAGTAGATTCCTGAAAAATTTAACGACTGATGCTTCAACCGATTATTCGCTCTGGAAAGCAGCTAAGCGCCTGAAAAGACCGCAGTTACAAAACCCGCCAATAAAATCTCTAAACGGGAATTGGATCGGAAATCCGAAAGAAAAAGCTAACCTGTTTGCAAAAACAAAATAAAAAGTATGTGTCGAACAAAAAATCACCTGGGTACGATCTAATACCTGCTCAGGTTATGAAAGAAATGCCATCAAAAGCCTTCATAAAACTCCAATTCATAATAAATGCATGCCCAAAGACCCAATATGTCCCACATCATTGGAAAATTGCTGAAGTAATTGTTATACCAAAGCAAGGTAAGCCACCAATAATGGCAAAAGTCTTTGAAAAATTGCTACTGAAAAGACTAAGCAAAGTCATAGAAGAAAGAAATCTAATCCCAAATCATCAGTTTGGATTTAGAAATAAACATTCCACGATAGACCAAGTTCATAGAATAACGGATGCAGTTGAAAAAGCATTAGAAGAAAAACAAGTATGTTTTAGATGTTGCTCAAGCATTCGACAAGGTATGGCATGAGGGGCTAGAGTACAAACTGCAAAGGGACCTACCCAAGCAGTACTACGAAATACTAAAATCTTATATCTCAAACGGCCAAATACCTTGGGATGAATTTGGATGCAAAGCTCTTATGATATGCTCTTTATATCAAAAAGAAAAGGGAAGAGCTCAACTTGAAGTATAGAAAATTGTGCTGGTTACTCTGTCGAAAATAAAATAATGCTTTATAAACAAGTACTTAGACGTGTTTGGACCTATGGAAACCAATTATGGGGCTGTACAAAGAAAACAAATACTGAAATCATCCAAAAGTTCCAAAACAAAGTCCTTCGTGGAATAGTAAATGAAATAGCGATTTACATCGTGACCTGCAATCTGCAAATAGAAATGGTTACAGAAGTTGTAAGAAAACATGCTGTATCACACAATCAGCGATTGCATAGTCATATCAACTCTGAAATGGAGTCCGTATTCAATACGAGAGGCAATGTTCGGAGATTAAGAAGAACCAAGCCACACGAGCTAATGGTCTAAAAGTCATGGGAAGCATTAAAAGTTTAAGCTTCCCTTAAAGCGATTAAATTATTGAGAAAGAAAAATCTGTTGTCGATCGTTCATAGATTGGTTCTGATTACGAGGAGTTTTTAGTGAGGTGAGAATCCCTACACAATACTTGGTGTCGAATACTGCCAAGGGTCTTTTGAAGATTTCCTCCTGACAAAAAAAAAAGTTGTAGTTTGAACCGCAGGTGATTTTAAACTGAATTTGGCTGAAAAATAAGTTTCCACGACAATAACAAATCAAACTGATTTCAGATTCTTATCAACTGGCAACTCAATAACTAATTTACTGGTAACAATAACTCACTGCAATCGTTGTGCTACGTGGACAGCTTTGAAAGGAGATTAAATACTTGAGACATTCAAACCTTCAAAGCTCTTAAGACAATAGTAGCAACAGTTTTGATAGTGTCACAAATTTTATTTGTTATTTGTTATTTCAACAGTGCTAAAGGTTAGTTGTTCAATATGCTGAAGTAAACACTTTGAAAAGGGAGTTTCAATTAGCAGTCGTGGCCGAGTGGTTAAGGCGTCTGACTCGAAATCAGATTCCCTCTGGGAGCGTAGGTTCGAATCCTACCGGCTGCGTTTACTTTTTTTCCTTTCCGGTTTCTTTTTCAAAATTCATTGCAACACTTTTGTCTTTCAGTTTTTAAGCAAATGAATATTGAATTTTGTTTGATTAGTCAAAAACAAATAAAAACACCTGAACAAATAAATCGCTGAATAAAACCGCAAACAACAACAACAACTCACTAACACCAGACAGGAAATACGCTTTTAAGTACCTTTTGAGACACAAAAAAAGAAAAGAAAAAAAATGACTACTGGAGCAATCGATCGGAACACAACACGCCGACGAACGAATCAAACTCAACTGGATAAGAACCTAGGTTGCCGGCAAAAATATGAGGTACGCACCACCGGCACTCATATAGTTGTGGCTGATTTGTTTTCCAGTTTTGTTTGATATTCTTGGATTAATTTTAGACTTTTTCTGACAACGTAAGCAATTTTGCCAGCGATTTATGAAAGCTCAATCAAACAACCAAATAAACAATTTTTTTGTCTTTCTTGAATATTTTAAGAGAAACATAAATTTCGAAACACACCGGTCGATAACATTGGCGGCGCGTTCTACGAGAGTTCAACGTGGATGATGACGACATAGCTTTGCTTTCTGGTCAGATTAGGTATCTATTGGGTTAGGTAAACAGAGATATGTTGGCCAATTGAATGAATGTGGGATTGATTGATTTTATTTAACAGTGTGGGATATGTAATCTAATCTAAGGCATTCCACTATCAACGCAACTGAGGGTTAAGAATATTTTAAACATTCATGAGCACAGAGATTATGAAGAAACATTTCAAAATGAAAAGATAAACTCAGGAACTCACCTGCTAGTCCGAAGACGATTACAGCTGGGGCATAGAAGACAGCGTTTGGAATGCTTTGCTGGAAAGGATCCGATGACCCCGACAAATCAACCATTTTCCAACTATTGAATCTGTCTTGACAACACTGGGCTGGAGGATTAGGAGAAAGTAAACATTAGGAATACGGAAAAATGGATAAGCAGATTTCACTTGTGTACCAATAAATGAGAGCACTCAGCCGGAACACTTGATTTATTGGGGCTGGCGGCGAATGATTGTCGGCGGCTGTCGGGAAAATTTTCTAATCAGAGTTGGAGCTTGGAAGACGGCGGAAGTGAAATGAAAATGATATAAACGAAAAGTTGTATGTTTTTATTGGAGATTTTTTGTTGGAATCTCGTGAGGAAAATGACAGATATTTGTCTTACTTTAACCAACTAGGATTTTCAAAAAGAGTGAAAAGAAAAGGGCTAATTTTCTGTAAGCATGTTAATATCACAGGGGTGTTTGTGAGGCGATTTAAAAATTGTTTGTAAGAAGTTTTAAACACGATAATTTTTCGCTGTCAAATTACATTTGCATAGTTTTTAATGCGGGTACCTTAGAAAGTGAAGGAGTTTTCATCATTTGCAGTTGTCGCTTTGATCGTAAGCCCATGAACAGTGTTTCTGCTACAACTCCAAAAAGCTTCCGTTTGGGAGTTCCTTTAAAAAGACGGCAGTGACAATTGCAGCTGTCATAACTGAATTAAGTATTGCGCACAGTCACCGTCTATCCTTCAAGCCGGTCGCATCGTTGCTTCACTCAGTGCTTGTATTTCGTTCGGTTACTTTTCCCGCTATTTTTCAATAGCCACAAAGCTCTTTGCTTTAATTTTTTTTTTCTTAACACCCCGTTACCCAGTGCATTCAATCGTATAGAGATAATTAAATAGAAACCATGGCCGCAGGGCCACATGTGCTTGCGGGTAACCGGTTTCGCGATCTCGATGTAGATTTGCAGGCTGATTACTCGAATAAAAAGAAAAGAAAAAAAACTAACTTTACAATCGCAGACACCGATCTTTCATGGCAACCCCACATGTCAACATCTAACCCCAAATTTATAGTGATGTCTCCAGCGGACAACAAAAAACCATTCTCTCTATTTAGTGTGTTCTTACTAAAAAAAGCTATTGATGGAATTAGTACGGGCTACGATTCCATTACACAAATGCGTGACGGAAATTTGCTTATCCTCGCTAGAACCCAAAAAATTGCTGAAATTTTCCTATCAAGAAAACACTTATCAAATCTTTGCCCGATCAACGTATCCCTTCACATTAACCTGAACTCTTCTAAAGGTACAGTTTATGCTCCCTACCTTACAAATGTTCCTGATGAAGAAATCAAAATAGAAATGAAACCACAAGGCGTTACAGAAGTGTACAAGTTTACTAAAAAAATCGATGGTATCCAAACTCCAACGGGTCTCATTCTCCTTACGTTTGACTCCTTCCGGCCACCGTCCTCGGTTAGCATTGGTTGGTACAATTGCAAGGTAGTGGAATATTTCCCCAACCCCATGCGGTGTAGAAACTGCCAGCTTTTAGGACACACTGCGAAAAGATGTAAAAATTCTCCATCCTGTGAAAATTGCAACATGCCACCTGTCGACCCCCACTCATGTTCGCGTACCTATTGCGCTAACTGCTACGAAAACCACCCTGCTTCTTCTAAAACATGTAAGAGTTTCGTGAAAGAAAAAGAAATATTAAAAATTAAAACAATTAGAAAGTGTACTATTCGAGAGGCCAAACAAGCGTATAAAGATCTACATCCCGAAAACAATGCTCAACAAACTTACGCAGCAGTCACAGCCGGATCATCGCCAGCCACACAAACCCTCCCTTCGGATAATCCAGCCTCAGCCGCAGTCAACCACCCACCACCGCAATGTGAAACTGAGGTAGACTCGATCGCTGAACAAGGTCCTTCTTGCCCACAACACATCCATCAAAATAAAACACCTCAAACCACAATCTCAAACAACCCACCACAAAAAACCATTCAAATTAATACATCAAAATTACACGGAAAACAACCAAACCAACCCAGTAAACCTAATAACCACTTATCAACTCAAACTCCCACCAATCTTCCCCCGCGTAATACGGAACCAAACACTTATCTTAATTCGCCTCTATCCAATCTCACAGAATCGTTAATCAAAAATAACAACTATTTCATCACCCCCATAGAGGTCGATGATGACAGCACTTAACCCATATAAAAACTCCCACACAAACGACTCCGCTGTTGCTAGGATGGGACAGGCGGAGCATCCGGACGTTACGGATGCTCCGGGTGCCCCCTCCAGCGGGCAGCGGGGTCACAATATCCATTTCACCAACAAATACAACACCAACAACGGCCTTAAACAGTGCAACACAGTGTGCACTGGAAATAAGCGCCCTCACACATTCAAAACTTATTTAAAAATCCTACAATGGAACTTGAACGGTCATTTTAACAATTGCCATGGACTGCAATTGCTATTGAATGATCTTGATCCCTCCATATTGCAATAGAAATCAACATGAACATCAAAATAACAGTTATTTCAACATACATACATCCTTCCCAATCATTTACGTCCGCCGAACAAACAATAAACATTCCTTAATAACATCCAAATTCTGATCCTGTTCACTGGTGACACAATTTGCTGGAATACCCTTTGGGGCTCACCTATAACCAACACTAGAGTCTACTTTTCCACACATACCAGCCGAAAGCCTATGTAGCTAGTGCTGTTAAAAAAATTGTAAATTATAATTGTAAATTCATTTATATTATAATAAATAATAATAATAATAATAAGTATTGCGCAAGTCAGTGAAGTTGGTGCTTGCGACTCGAATGGATGTGATTTATGTCAAAATGAAATACATGTTACCTTATGGAGGTTTCACTTAACGCAATCGCATTACACGCACTATCCGCGCTGGTTTGCTCATAACTTTATACATTTGTTTTGCTGTGACGGCAAATGTATGAAAACGCTACGTTTTTTATTGTCGAGTTTGTGTGGGTGTTCTCATGTAATGTCAATTCATAATTTAATTTTGACAAATGCAATTGGCCTTGCCACAACTGCAAAAACGTTTTGGCTTGGTTGGCCCTTCATAGATTTCCCCGTGTAAACAGTAACCACTCCTTCTCAAAATCTAGTACTTTCAGATAAGTACAGTTTGGCATCACTTATCACAACACAAATTAGCGGGATTTTGAAATGTCATTTCTAGTAAACAAAAATTTCAAATTCGTTTAGTTTGTTTATCAATTTATTCGGTTTATCAAACTACACAAAAATGCCCGAAGCAATAAGTGAAACACTTTTAGCCCGAAGATTTATAAAAGAACGCCTGCAAAGAGACAGAGTGAATTTCCATGGACACGATGCTGAATGGAAGAACGTTCACGATTTGCTAGAGCGTACCGCTGAAGCCGGTGAATCCAACTCCCTGCTCCTTATTGGACCGCGTGGATCTGGAAAAACTACTGTAAGTTTTAAAAATATTTATTTTGTCTATTTGCTTATGCTTCATTGATATCAAAAAACAGATGGTCAACTCGGTTCTGAACTCACTGCTTCCTAAAAAAGACTTTCAAAAGAACACCCTTATTGTGCACCTCAATGGACTCGTACACACCGACGACAGATTGGCACTAAAAGCAGCAACATTGCAAATGAATCTCGAAAATGCCACCGATGGAAAGGTCTTTGGATCATTTGCTGAAAATTTGGCTTTTCTCCTGGCTTGCCTCAAGTCTGGTAACAAAAAGTCCAAAAGTGTGATTTTCATTCTTGAAGAGTTTGATCTGTTCTGCTCGCACCATAACCAAACGCTCCTCTATAATCTGTTTGATGTTTCTCAGTCTGCTCAGGCGCCACTGTGTGTGTTGGGAATCACCTGTCGTTTGGATGTAATCGAATTGCTTGAAAAGCGCGTCAAGTCCAGATTTTCACATCGCCAAGTGTTCCTCTTTCCCAGCAGCGATGATTTCGAGGGAAGAGTTGATTTATTCATACAGTTGCTTCGCCTGCCGACAGAAAAGCAACACAAAGCCATGTGTGAAGCTATGCCACATGCTAAGCAGCTCCAAATGTCCCAAGAACATTGTTTCTTGCGCAACCATTTCAATCCGTCAAAGTATAACTTTTCAAAGAAATACATCGACTCATGGAACAAGCACATTGAAGAGCTGTCGATGAACAGCACCGTTCGGACATGTCTGCAGAACATCTATGACTTTGATGTGAGTGAAGCGTTCTTTAAAATATTCATTTTCAAGGTCGTCGCTCTGGTCAATGATGTACACCCTACGATCAAAGCAGAGGACATACAACAAATATGTGCCGCCTATGAATCTGACGACAAAGTTCAAATGATGAATGGCCTTTCGGTGTTGGAACTTTGTTTGATTATTGCAATGAAACACCATTCAGAGATCTATGACCGTGATCCATTCAATTTTGAAATAATTTTTAGTCGTTTTATGAAATTCGCAAAAGTCAGCAGTACAATGCAGGTTCTGGAGCGTTCCGTTGTCCTTAAGTCATTTGAACACTTGAGGAATTTGGAATTAATTATTCCGTTAACTTCAACAGTGTGCAAAGTTCAAAAGGAGTTCGAGATGCATAAGTTGGCCCTGACGTATGGACAAATCGGGCAGGCAGTTAGTAAATATCAGGCACTTCCAACGGAAGTTGCTCAATGGGCGCAAAACTCTTTGATTTGAGGCTACGTGTTGTTTATTTATTTCAATTGTTTTTTTATAATAGATTATTTCCTTAACCTTTTAGAAATAACCGTTTCTATTCTTCGAGAATCCGTTTTAAAAGCTTTTAAATGATTTTGAGTTGTTCTAGTTGCAGTTATGTTCATCTCATAGATTCCAGGTATTGTTGTAATTGCTTGGCTTTTTGCCTGTCAATTGACACAACAAGGCTGGTGGTAAAGGCATTAAAAAAATAAATATAACATCCTGGCTCATCATCAATCGTAACACCTAAGCTTGTTAGTTTTTGTTTATTGAACGATATATTTTTACAATTGATACTTATACTAGGTAATTAAAAAAATTAAAAAATTAAAATAATGTAGGAATGTTGGCACATAGGGGGCCTAACCAAATACATTGCCTAGAATAAAAATAATAACTTAATATTATATAGCTGAAAAGAAAGAGAATTCTTGATTATAAGTCGGTTGACTTGAGTTATCTCGGGATGTTCCGTCCCGGTTGTCGCTGGTGTCCCTTTTTATGGGGAGGTTGTGGGAGGTGGCTTCAGCCACGGAAGTATGCTGACCCAAGGTCAGCGTAGAAGTTGGTGGCTTCGTCGTTGGTTGGTATAACTTCTTCGTCCAAAGTGTTCATTACGCTTAGGTATCTTGGCTCAGGGTGTCGGTCTTTAGTGGTCATCCTTCTCACCAGGGGATTAGGGTGGTTGCTGATATTTGCAGCCGTCTTCAATACAGTCGATAAGACTTATTGGTTCAAGTGCGTCATCTTGGCTGTCTCGTACAGATGCTAGTTACTGTAATGTCTCTGACGCTGGTGGTTGAAAGTGAGGCCGGTGCAGAGTCTCAAAATCTTCCTTTCGAAAATTAGGAGCTCCTTCATCGCGGTCTTCGAGATGGTAACACCTAAGCAACCTGAAATAAATGTTAATCGAGTTGAAGCAAAGGGTTTGATTAATTTTGAGTAAAAAGCTTATGCTTTTCATTAAAATTTGCAGTGAGAGCAGTTAACAACTCACCGCTCATGTAGGTAGCGTAGGCGATGTGTGGCGATGTTTGGAAGAAATACTTTTCCAATTTGGAAGGTCTGTAATCAAAACTGCTGTGTGATAGAGGTATGCACCATTTGATTCGATCAATAAAGCTAAGCTAAGTAGTTTAGTATCCACGATTACTTATGAACAACACTCAAGCATCTGAGTGTACCTTCATGAAGTCCCATGGATTGGGTGTGTATCAGAATGGAGAATCATAAATTACTGAACCCAAATAATTTTAAATTTGTTCTTGACGCAAGTAATGTCTTCTGTAAGGGAATAAATGGAAAGGAGAGTTGCTAAAGCCTACGCATTAGAAAGACGTTTTCTTAAAATATGACGGAGCGGATACAGTGACAAACAATCTCTTTTAAATAAATCAGAAACTACAACATATTATGTTACAACGCATATAAACATTTGTTATTATCATTTTTATTATTTTTATTAACAGAATAATTAAATAGAATTACAAAATTAATATTATTTTTTAAGGCACTAGCTACAGAGGCTATCGGCTTGATTACATATTTGTCTTATGTACTAGTATAGGGGTTAGATTTAGGATAAGTTATTTAGATAAGAAAATGTCTGAGAGTTAGATTTGTATGTTACAAGATGTTATAAGTCCTTTTATTAATTTTATATTTTTAACAGTAGGATTTTGTAATATTGATAAAATAGAGTTGTCTTTTAAAATGTTAATAAGGATAGTGGTTGGTAGAGCGCATTGTCCCGTGCCAAGAATGTGTTTTATGTCGATCGTGGAGTTGCATTTGCGGCAGTTTGGAGGATTCTTTTTTCGGAGTAGGTGTTGATGTGTTCCGGATGTGTGTCCTAATCGCAGTCTTACAAACTTTGAGAATTCAATTTTCGGTATGCTTGTCGGGTAGTTTGGTTTGATGCGGTCGGGGTTAATGGTTGTGTAATGATGGCTGTAAGTTTTCCATTTTTCTTGGCTGGATTCATAGTCGAGGGGTTTAAATGCGTTGGTGGAATCTTTTTGGGTAAATGAGTCGAAGAGAAGAAATGGTATTTTGTGAGCCATGGCTGCTGCTATGTCAGTGTACTCGTTACCCTGTATACCCACGTGACCAGGCACCCACATAATTTTGATTTTACCTTGCGTACGAATGAGGAAGTCCCTTATTTTATTTATGATAGTAACATTGTAACTGTCATTAAGGATAGCGTAGATAACAGATACACTGTCTGTAACTTTAAGTTTTTTTTGTAGCGGGGTTGTTCGCTTGGTGGCTTGAATTATTGCATGTGCTTCTGCAGTGAAAACGGATGCTTGTTCAATGAGAAGCCCCGAGTTCAATATGGAACCCTCTTCGAGAGTGACTGCATATGATACGCTGTTACTTTTTTTTGAGCCGTCTGTGAACATAAAAGTAACACCAGCAAAAAATTCTATTGCTCGCTATACAACGACATCACTATAAACATTTAAAAGCCTCTTCCTTTTCGACCTCAAAGGGTCATTAAAATAAGAATGGCTGTGGAGAAAAATGCAAAAAAGAGGAAATTAAAACTAGTGGCCTTACTAGGACTCTTTCAAAGTTCTAAAAAGAGATAAAGGAATTCAAATAATTTTTTATGACTAACAAAAAAAGAAAAAAATTTATAAATCGAGGCTAATTGAATGTCAACCATTACAGTTAGGTATGGTCATTCCCAGATCCCTACCGACATCTTATAAAGGTACTATCGAAGCAAGCTTGTTTAAAGTAACTCTTTTCCAAGTTGTTCTTATATTAATATAAAGTGAATTTGAAGAAAACGATTACAATTTACAAATATGTGTTACTGTAGACTATGTCGCCATGCTCTGGGCCGGCTAAAATTGATTGGCATCTGATGTATTGAAACGGTCTCTTTGCAATCTTATTAAAACGGAGGTTGTCCGTTACGAAACATGAAATTGGCTGGTCTTACGAGTTACCTAAACTTAACGCCTAAACTTAACTTAATACTGCAGAAGCCATTATTGATTTGTAGAGACAGTGGTGTTGCCCATCGTTTTTAAAATTATAAGGCATTTAATTGAATGTCCCAAACAATATTTTTCTTGGGATACAGCCATTTTTTGTGATCTAGATGACATGAGAACCTTCCAAACTAAACAAAAAAGATTCAAGTATTCCATATATTATGTACTTTTAGAAAGATTCATTCTGATTTGGGAAATTTAATCAATGAATGGGCCTGTTTAAGTTAATGAGCCCATTATCGAGGCTTTGATGGACAAACAGATTTTAACCCCATCTTACAATTTTTTGATAGGCCTTTCACCATCATCCGTCGCTTTTAACTATTTTTTTGTTTCTTTTGCAAGAAGCGTGATTGATGGTTAGCAGGTTTGTCCGTTACGCGAAAGATTCATTGTTGGAACCCAACAGAAGCACAAAATGTTTTTCGACGGGTATTGCCTTTTGCGAGTAATTGACAACTCCTCCGATAGTAGATCCATTGCCATGAAAAGCGCTAGCGTACCAGGTGGACATGCTTACCATCACGCCACGGGTACCACCCCTCGCAAGGCATGGCTGTGAGAAATGCGTTAGGACCCGGGACACGTCATTCTGTTGCTTTATCCTGTTTATTTATTTATATAGGTTTTTGCTGGGGTGAGTTTGGGTAATGAACAGTATTTGGTAAATTGAAAACCCGGGTTCTTTTGACAACTTATAGTGTTTTCAGGTAAACCTGGTTCAACTTTTGGTAAAGTTTAGCGGACGAACTTTGTGTAAATGTAAAATTTGAAAGCTGAATTTGTCGCTATCGCAACTACAAAATCGCATTGGTTTGGGAAAACCTTTACTCTTCCAAATGTATCAAGATAAAATATTTTTGTATATACCGTAGTAAGAAAACATGTGTTTCTATCAGTGCCTGTAGAAGTCTATCGGATGATGAAAAACCAGAGGCATAAAGTTAAAAGCATTGTTTACAGAAAGTTCTCCCATAACAAACCGTTTTTTGCAGTTGTGGCAGCGGCAGAAACGCTGTTTTCAGAATTTTTGCAGTCGCGACAATACAAATGTGTGAAAACACTGAATTTTTTGTCGCGTCGATGTGGGTATTGTAAGTTTTTGCTATACAATGCAAAAACGCTTTGGTTTAGGAGGTCTTTAAGACTTGATTTGCTTGGTAATGTTTACATGAGATTACTTCTACTTGTGATTTAAAAAATTCAAAATAAACTTGAAAATTGTGAGCAAAAAAAATAAAACTCATCGATCATCCCAACAATAATAATCCAAATTCTAAGCAAAAACTTGAAAACATGTTTCATAGAAACAAGTAATTCTCAATTTAAGAGATAATTTTTTGAGTTTCAATGAAAAGCGCTATCAAACAAAAATATTTAAGAACTCAGCCTTACGTTACGCCACGCACCACTAGCCCCTCAAATGATTAACACATCTCTAGCAAGCGCAGATTATCTTATTTTATTTTACAACAGCGGAGTATAGAACATGGATTAAAGAGAAGAAGCAAAAACCACTACAAGCGCTCATTTGATTTAACATAAGAATACAGGTAATGTGAAACGGGTATACCTGCAGTTGTGCTGGTCGCCTGGTATCGTGTTGGCCCCAAAAACCGGTATTCAAATATAATTTTGTCAGTTTCACTTGATTTTTGTTTAGTGTGTTGTTTTATGTAGTGTAGTAGTAAAAATATTTTGGCCAGCTGCGCTTGCTTGAGTTACTTGTCTGATACTCAACAAGAAATTTCTTCGTTTTCAATTTATTCGAGAATTGCTATTCTGGTTGTTTTGTAATACGTGGGTATACTTCATGCAAGTTTTTAGCCATTTTTTTTATCATTTTTAATTTGTTTAATATTTTTCGGCCTTCTCAATAGAAAATTTTGGATCAATGCCTAAAATGGAGAAATTACTTCAAAATAAAAACCCCTGCTGTGAACTTTCGATCGGTTAATTGTTTCGTGACTTCCAATAAGCCGTATGACGATGTGTGGAAATGCCAGCTCGTTTTTTTTTTACTAAAAACAATTCAAAGAACAGACAATTAGGTCAGATTTACACGGACCGTTGACCTCCAAATACAATCGATTGCACCCTTACAATTCTCTTTTTCAATGCTTCAAGTTCTTTATCTGATGCTTTATAACGGTGAAAATGGAAATTAAAAAAAAGTATCGCACCTCAATCGATAGTCTTCAAATTAACATAAAGTCGGGGTACAGAGTGCGGGTTCAGCAAGAACACTTTAAATGAACAGGTAGTATATAAATAATTTGGAAATTGAAATAGACCATCATTCATTCTTCACGCAACTAACTAAAAGCTAAATCGTAAAAGTTCTCTAATCAGAAATGGCATCTTCATTGCTGTTTACATTTCTATCGGTTATTCTTGCAGTGACTGTGATGATCACAGTCGCAGACGAGAGTCCTGGTTTTTTTCTTAAGATCACTAAGAATGTTCCACGGTTGGGTCGCCGATCTGACAAGCAGTTTAACAAACTTTTTTTCAAAAATGCGAAGCAGATACCAAGAATTGGCAGGAGGAATGAAGTGGTGAGTTCAAAATGCTGTTTTTTTATTTTTTTATGTATATTGAAACCTTTATTTCCAGGAGGATTCTGAACTTCCGGAGGCATTGGATGAATTAAGTGTTCCTAATAAGCGGTATATAGTAACTCCAACTAGAGCAGAGTCTCGAGAATACAGTGTAGTACAACCAGTCAATGCAAACACTCTGATTGAGCTTATTGAGAAGGATGCTATTCCAAGGGATAATATCAAATTTGTGCATTGGATGGACTTCGATCGTGCACTACAAGCGGACACCGATCTTTATACGAAGATAGTTTCTCTCGGAAGAAAACCTGATCGCAAGTTAAAGGAAGATTTGAGTTTCAGTCGTTACTTGCCATTTTTCGGAAGTTCGCATAAGGACGATGAAATGCTTATTTATCGTGGAGATAAGGAAATGTATTCAGGAAACGACCAGGATTTGTTGAACTTCAATGCAATATAAGTTCAAGAACTGTGAATTTGCTAAACTAAACCTTTTTAAATGTGAGATGAGTGTTTCTAGTCCAATTATGTCGAACCTATTGTTAGTGTTAAATTTTAAGTGAGAAAATATAATAAATTAGTGCAATGATTTCAATGAGCCATTTAATTTTGCATCCATGTGTCAAAATGGACACAGCATTTATCATAAAAATATTTCTATCGAGTTTTTATTGAAGTTCAACGGATAAAACGTGCTTAATACACAAAAAACAATAAATGGTGCATCTCTTGCAAATATTCGTATGGGATTTCCTAAAACATACAATATTATAGAGACATACAAAATAAACTTTGATCAAAACGCACAGAACACATCGATTATTTCACGATTGAAAAGAAAGGAGACCAAAATAAAAAAACATCTGTGTTACGTACGTTGCACATATCTAGCCGCTCAAATAAACCACACATCTCTAATAAACACAGCTTCGTAGTTGTAGTAGTAGTTGTTTTACTACAGCAGATCACAAGAGAGAGATAAAAGAAAACAAACAAGAACAACTATTGGCGCCAAATTTAATGCCACAGAGATGTAGGTAATAGCAAATGGGTATACCTGCTGTTGTTCTGATCGCCTGGTACCAGTTGGACCAAAAGCCTATATTTAAATAGATTTTCTTCTTTATTTTTGTTTTGTTTTGGTCAAGGGGAGGAGCATAAGCGCGAGTTCTGCCGGACGCAAAAGTTAAAAGTTTAGCTACTTTTTCCGTTGCGTCCGTTGCATCCGATGCTTATAGGTCACCTCTCATAAGATCGTGTGTATTTAATCGAGCTGTCAGTTGAATCCGGCAGCGAACGGACGCAACGGATTCTATGTGTCGGGGCCTTAAAATTTCTTCATCTAAACTTGATTTATTGTTTTGTGTAGAGTGGTCAAATCATATGTATGTATGTTGTGCATTAGTGTAGTACACACAGAACTTGCGAGTCAGCTGCTTGCTGGATTTTCAGCTGGTAGTTTCTTCGTTTATGCGATGTGAAATTCTCTGTTTGCTTGATTTTGCGTGGTGGTTGAAGATTTCAAGCAAGTTTTTTCTTCAGCTAGATCGCCTAAAATTGTCAGACTTTTTTGTGAATTATGCTTACAGAACTGAGTAGACATAAACTTATCTCAAAACAGACAACGCAAATCTTATTTAACAAAAAACAAATTTACAAGTACGCTACCTCCCTTTATGTTCTCGTAAAATAAGAAGACGGTTTTATAATAAATTTAGTTCTTCGACGCAAATTGTTGTTATTATACTATTCCAATTTTCTGATAATTAAATAGACAAGCGCAATATCTCGTAATCAGTTTCCAAAACAAATACATATCTTAAAATCTTTCATTTTCTTTTTTAAGTCTCAAAAAGAATTTCTTTCAACAACTGTCAGAAAGTATGCGATTTTGCTGCGTTGCTCATCACTAGTTCCATAAATAAATCACACATCTCTAGCAAGTGCAGCTCTACTTGTATGTGTTTTACACTACAGCAGTGCACAGAAGAGAGATAAAAGAAAATAAGCAACAAAAACTTTTGGCGCCAAATTTAATGCCATAGAGAAGTAGGTAATAGCAAATGGGTATACCTGCTGTTGTTCTGGTCGCCTGGTATCATGTTAGCCCAGAAGCTCATATTTCAATAGAGTTTCTTTATTTCTGCTTTGTTTTGGGAAGGGGAGGAGCATAAACGCTTAAACGAAAAGTTTTTGTATGTGTAGTAGTCGTGCTCGTCAATTTTAAAATGAGAAGAGGCTTGCTGGAACTTCTGATTGCCTGGTACTTACTGGTAATTTTTCGCTGGATCGTACAAATTTCTAATCAGTTTTCTGCTATGGTGGTTAGTGAGTGTGTTGCATACTTCAAGGAAGTTTTTTCTTTTTATTGGTAAAGTTTAAAGCAAATAGGGGCTAGTGCCAAAAGAGTTGAATAGAAATTGTTTGTCAAACTTATTAAATGACAAATTTAATATCTTCTCTGGCCTCAAAACAAAAAAATAAGTAAAAAGTTCTGTTTTTGTTTCAAAGTCTTAATAGACGAAAAGCAAGTCAGACTCTTCTTTTAAATTTTATTAGACAATATGTCACTCTGATGCATTTATAAGCAAATAAATTAAGCGGTTTCAACTGCTTGGTGATGGTATTGACATTATTAGCAGAGCAAGACATGTAGTTCAGTTTTTTTTATTTCACATAAATAAAAAGCAATTAAGCTTAATTTAAAAAAAGGTTTTATTCTCAGGCAATGTTTAAGTTTTGTGTATAAAATGTCTGGTCAGTTTATACATACATACGTAGATATTATGTAGGTAATTAAAAGAACATACATTCAGCAGAAAATCAATAATCTCTTAACTAAAATCTACTAAATATCTTACTAAACTAATTGTTATTAATATAATAATTTTCCAATGCTTTTTTGTTTTTAATATCATTATTCATTGCTCGTGTGTTTTGTTTTTTTAAAATTTACTTTGACAGATAACTCCATGCGTAGGTATAAAATAAAAAGTGTTATATCGAACACTTGTTGACACATTAGACAACACTTGCATAATATAAGTCCTGCGTATCATTTGTGAACAATATAATTTAGTTAAGAAAATTAAAATAAAACTATCATTAAAATGTAAAGTTTAAAGTTATGAATATTTTTTCGTTTAGAGTTCATAAAGTTTTAAAACAAAAAAGTAATATTCTTAGTTTTTTTGATTCCTAAAAATTGCTACAAGTAGTTTTTCTATTTTTTGAAAATTTAAAAGATTGTCTTTTTTATGTTGAACAAAAACAACATTTTATTTATATAAAAAGAAGTAAAATATCTCGTTTGATTATTTTGAAAATTTCTTGGTGATGGCTTGGTTGGGTTTTGATTGTTTTCTCTCTATATATCTCCCTTTTGTAAAACAATTTCGCTGTCCAAATTTCAATCCCACTCACCGATGTACATGGTTCGAGGTGTTGGAACATAGCCGCGGGTTGGCAGAGGCAAGCGACCATATATTTGATTGTAAGGTGACTCTACGATGTCTGAATCTGAAAGAAGTGTCAAAGATTTAAATTAATATAGCTTTTCTATGCAAAAGTAATCAATGAGTATATTATATACATGTACTACATACAGTTACACTTGAATAAAGCATAACATCATTAAAGTCGGATATAATTAGCCTCCATAAGGTGACTGGCAATGGTAACCTTAGGCTGGTTTTCGGTTAATATAAGTACCACTACTTGATAGTTTTTTCGAGTATGTGCAGTGTATGTGCTCTGTGTTAGTCAAAATTAATTACAATCACTTCAAGAGTATCTATTGCATTAAGCTTAGTACGTCATATTGATATTCAGTCTTGGTACCGCGTGCATGAGTACCTCGATCGAGGTGGTGCAATACCAGCTATTAGATAAAAGAAACCGCTTCTTGTATGAAGTTTTGTTGCGGATGTGTGTGTTTATCTTTTTTTCTTCTTGTCGTGTTCTGTTTTATGAAACGAACTTTCACGGGATTGGTTTTTGCTAGGCAATCTCGTGATATACTCTAAAGGCACAGGGGCTTGCCTGCAGTTGGGTACGAGACATTTGTTATGATTTTTGAAAGTACTGGCAAATGGAGTGTAATGAATTGCTTGATTGATTTGTTTTATGATGTATTCGAACCGCATGCATTTGAAAGGTGCACTAAACAAAGACAATTTGCGGTTGGCGCAAAACATGCGTTTTTGCCACGATACCACGAGCTGAATGCTGTAATGCATATGGTAAGTTTAACGATAAGCCATTTGCTTGGCTCGAGACAGCGTGTCAATCAAAAGTGAAAATTTGTAAAAGTTAAATATTGTTGCAATCAGGTACGTTATTTTCGAAAATGATATACGCGTACAGAATCAAAGTCACTTGACCGACAGGTTTGTTTTGGTATTAGTTTGTTTGCAACTTCCATTGAAATGTATGAAAAGCATGAAAATAGATGAAGATTAGCATTCAAGACTTGACGATGATCCATTACATGAAGCACAAAAAGTGACGTGAATGACAGCCAGTTATGATATGAGGGAAGACACTCAAGAAGCTGATTTCGAAGATTATAGGAATCACTTATATTCTACCTCATTGTCTTGTAAACGGAATCTTATAGGTACTTTTTTTGTGTCGCTGTTTCGTTTCATCGAATTTTCAAATCAATGACACAAAACCCTTGCTTTGTACTAAACCTTTTTAATAACAGGCGAAAACACATGTATTTAGTACAAACTATTTGCTATCTATTTATCAAACCAGACGTCACGACTATTTCAGAGAAAAACTAAAAGTCTTATAACAAGGTTCAGTTGTATTGTCATACCCACTATCCCATTACACAAGGTGAATACACATGGATAATGCTTAGTAGACGACATTAAGGACGCTGCGAATCTCATTCTATAGCCGACAAAGAAACAAACACACAAATGTATAGGATTAATACATTTGTGTGTTTGTTTCTTTATTGTGACGCATTTTCGTTTCATCGAGTTTCGAATCACAACAATTTTAATGAAGTTTAACTTCGAAAATTCAATCTCATTCACATTCAAACTCGATAGACCTCCAGAAGTCTCAATTTGTTCCAAATGCGGGTTTTATCACGTCTGACGCCATCTTAAATTGAATTGAACTAGTTTTTCAGATTCATCTTAGGCTAAAGGTGGTTTCAAAAAAATTCTTTAAAGTTTTCTAGTTTCAGAGTATTTACTTGGAAGACTTAAAACAACGGTATAGATTGCGAGATAAATAAAATAAAATAAATAGGGTGACGCAATAAAGCGAGGAACCCCAGGGCGTAGCGCATTTCTCACAACCATGCCTTGTGAAGGAATGGAGGGGACCTACAATTTTCTGCCGGTTCCGAAAGGCTTATCGAGAAATCGCTTTTCATAGCAATGAATTTACTAACCTCGCGAAAGGCGATATTAGCATTAGATTCGAACCACGAACCCCTGAGTTAACAAGCGGACATGCTAACCATCACACCACGGGTACCACCGGATTGCGAGATGAAGGCAAACTTAAACGAAAGCGTTGTTCATGGCAGTGCGTTTTACTGTCGGAGGATTTGCCAATTCATCGCGAATGATTTTACCTGTGCATGATGTTCTTGAGCTCCGAACCACTAACAGCTCACGTAACAGGCAGACATGCTAACCAAACGGACTTCCTTTATTTAGGGTGAGCAAATCATCGGTCGAGATACTTGATCCTGTAAGTGAGAGTAGTGTATGCAGAGTAAGCGTAGCCACAGCACTAGAAAAGCAAGAATCTAGCTAGACGAGTGCAAATAGTGAGGTAACTATGACTAAGACATGCCACCAACATTCGGCTAAAACCAGTATGAATTCGATTGCTCGTCTTAAGTGGGATATTCAAGTGGAGAGGGACCTCAACCTTACCCAGAATGATGTCTTAAGACTCAGACCTTCAATTGACTTGAACGTCCGCCCAATACTTCCCTCTTAGTAGTCAAGCAAGATCAATAAAATCGGATGAAGAAAGACATTCAAACTCGCTGGAATTCATTTCAATTATAACTGCATAAGTTCCTTGGAGTAAAATTAGCTCTTATTGCAACCGTAACATTAGCGAAAAATATAGGTGGAGGAGCAAGCCTATCAAGGTAGTGTTACAATTGCTACCTAAACGGAACTCAATTCATTTGCAACTTAAGTTACTAAACCGTTTAAAGCTGAGTACACTTTTTTACGAAAGGAACACTTTATTGTAGTCTCTTTGTTTTAACAAGAGCGTTTAAATTGAGACATCTGGGTAATTCAAAACGCAAGTGAATTGATAGTTGAGTTGCCACTCAAAACGTATTTAAGATGGTTTTACAAGAGCTGCCAGTGGTGCTGTGACCTGTGAGTTATGTCCCATTAAATTGGAAGTCACTCAATGGCAGCTGATTGGAGACCAACGTTGCTTTTGATCTTAAGTTTAGGGTATGAATTCTCAATAGGTAAATAATTCGTATAAAAGAATAAATAATTAAATTTGTTCATCAGTTTATCAAAATAATTCACGATTGCTTTTTGAAATGCCTTCATTTACGAAAGAGGAATACGCAGACATTTTTTTCTTATATGAGTCTTGCAGTGGAAATTCAAGAAGAGCACAACGAAGGTACTAGGAACTTTATCATTACTGAAACCCTAAGCCCATAGGAGTCCAATTTAAATACAGTTTCAAAGATTACAAGACTACAAGTAAGATAAGAGTTATCGAGAGCAAACACCCACAATGAAATTCAAAAACGGGCTCTGGCATGCATTCAAAACGAAGGGGGCCGTTTTGAGCACTTGTTATTTGTATAAAATACATAAAAAACTATTAATTATTATTGTTTATTCCAACAAACCTCCAAGCTAAATTTTTTTTCATTTTTTTTTTTTCAAATTTTACCCGTTTTGTATTTTTTCAAGTATCATTAAATGTATGGGTTTTAGAGTGCACTTATTCATAAGTTTTTTTTATTATTGTTTTGTTCATCTGTAAAAAATAAAAAGAAACCCTATGTTTACCAGGCATTTTCTGAAAAAAATTACCTCAAAGTCAAAACTTTGCTTGGGGAAGAAATTTTGAACACCATTTAAAATTGAAAATCTGGCAACCCTAAACCTCAACTTAAATACAGTCTTAAAGATTGTTAGTTCTACAAAAAATTAAGTCTAAAATTAGGTCTCTATCATCAGTATTGACAGAGATATTGAATTTAACACAGGTCAGGGTACACCAAAGTAAACCTTTTTTTTTAAATTGTGATGTCAAAGTTGAGAAACGGTCCTTACTGTAGAACAATTTTTTTCTTAGAATATGACCAAGAATCACACCCCAAAGGATAATACACGAAGTACGGGACACCCTGTATTATAAATGAATAGTAAACATTTTTAACAGTTAAAACACTTTTTAAAGACAAATATCTAAATTATGATTCAAAGAGAAAGTCTTTAGTCCTTTTGTTTGAGAAAGTTACAGCTGAACATAATGGGGTTTTGCCCCAAAAGTAAGAAATTTGTCCGAACATTATATTCACAATTTGTATTCAATTTAAGAAGAAAATGCAACGCATGAAGTGCGACATTTTTGCACGAATTGTTCAACTTCCAAATATTCGTTGTACTTTGGACATTGCATTGCAATATTATAGTATACAATTGTTCACTTCAGGATCTTTTAAGTTGATAATAAACCTTAACTGAAAATTTTTCTTACGAGATTTGTTAGATACAAATTATTTGCATTCCTTATTTAAAACAGTTTCTTTTTTTTGCTGTCTAGAAGTATAACATTGAATGACACCTCTTCTTTTGGAGGGAATTAGAGCGAAAACGGACAAGGTCGTCCTGAAAAAACCAGTGAGCCATCCCTACAAAATACTCAACCATATCTCTAAAGAGTGATATGAAGGCAAACTTTGGGCTGAAAAGCAGATTGCTTATGCTTTTCAACTGTTAAAAAAATCAGATTGCGGTGACTGTAGACTGACTCAGGGCAAAATTTATAATAAAACTATTACACTGTTTTCGTTTGTTATTCTATGAGCGGTGGTTTGAAAATTTGAGTTGGCACTGGCACACTCAAGTTGCTTGCTGCTTATCGGAGAAAGAAAAAAACTTGGATTTTGGGATAGATGCAGATTTAAATTTTTCTAAAGCTTGTTGACTTGTTGTTTTGTTTTCTTTCCTAAAAGTACACAGACATTGGAGGAAACTTTATAAAAAATAATCTTACATAGTCCAGTTCCTACCTTAGATAAATATTGTTTGACTCGACTGACCATTGGTGGATTGAATTTGTCTATTTTCGGTATTTTATTTACATTCTTTGAGCTCTTCAATGTATTATCCGAACGTGCATGTTGCATTAGTAATAACGGACGCATCTGCTTCTGTTGGTACGGGGGCTGCATAACATTAACCACACCAGGGGATTTTTTAGGGAGAACTGGAACACCTTTATTATTCTGGGGATGAAAGAGCGGAACAACTGGCAAAAGAACGGTACCAGGAGGAAGAGGTTAGAATTGGACACCAGGAATTAAGCGAACTAGTGGTAAGCAAAATAGCCAAAATCAAGCAAAAGGGTAGGTATATCATTAGAAAGAATTTTCAAGCATGTGTTCTCATCATATAGTTAGGCTAGTTTTAGATTTTAAACAGATATTATGTTTCAAAGTCTACAAAAAGTGTGTTTCAGAAAGAAGTGTCATTAAATGTTTTTCAATACAATAAATAAATTTCAAATAAATATAAATGAAACAAAAAAAAAAAACTAAAAGAAGAGAAAAAATAAATATAGAAGAATATATGAGAATCCATATACGAGTACCCCATGAGCGGGTCAATAGTTTGAAGCAGTTCAATGGGAGAGCTGTGATCCATTTGGGATCACGCTGCTCGCAATACCGAAAAAGGAAGAAGAAGAAGAAGGTCGGAAGAAACTCAGAAAAACTCAGATATGCCAAATCAAAAACATTCCTGTTGATTGTACCCGTTAGGATCGTACAAGGGTAGCGCAAAAAACGTTTTCTTGTATTTTTTTTCAAGTATGGATTGACTAATTTTATTCGCGAAGTTATGTTTAATATTGAGCATAATTTTAACTTTGTTGTATTGTTTTATCATGCAGAAATATTTAGGCATAAGCCGTTAACAGAGCTTCCCCAATAACACCTTAAAAAAACATTTTGTGTTCACTGTAACCTGGTACAAAACTATTTAAAATGGAAAACTATTAAGATTTTGTTTAGTTAAAAAATAATCAAATAATTTAATTTAAAAAATTATTTTTCCATTCACTTTAAAACTTTTGGTGTTCATCTAAAGTCTAAACTGTTATTTTCCACCAAAAATTCTGCCATTTTGTGGGTAGGAAACACCCTTAATGTAAAAAAAAAATAACCTAAAAGCAAGGGAGAGGCATTTTATGTCTCGAAAGTTTATGCAAAGTTTAAAAAAATCGATCAAGTACAAGTAGTTTGTAAATGGCAGTGAACACGGATCCCCCTTCCCCCCCCCCTTAACTATCAGTAAAGACACACGAGCTTCAGCATCACCCTCAACGTAAACAATTCATTTAAATTCGAAATGCTCAGAGCATTTGGTCAATGATTAGAACTTTAAAATTTTTATATTTGGGAAGGAAAAAAAGTAGACCTCCACAATTGCGCCAATAATTGTAGAGGGATAACCCTCCTTAACCCTTAGAAGCATGGTGGTAACTCACGTTACCACTTTGATTTAATTGAATATTTCTAGTTTATTTACGTTTGAACTTATTCAGATACGGTTTTTTGCACTTTTCAGTTACTTGAGTGATGTAAGAACGTAACAATACATTGGCATAATTGTTTATTATATAAACACCAAGAAAATCATGCTGCTGGTAACACTTGAAGTCCGAAACGCTTTTAATTCAGCCCGATATGGTCAAACATGATTGATGCTCTTGAAGGAAGATTCCAAATTCCGGAGTATCTCCTACGGATGATAAAATATTATCTCAAAGAACGAGAACTTATCTACCAAACCAAAGGAGGAATGATACGAAAAGATTTCACAGCTGGAGCAGCACAGGGATTTATCATTGGACCAGACCTCTGGAACATCTCCTATGATGGCATTCTCTGTATGGAAATGCCCGAAGACTGCTTTTTGGTTGGATACGCTGATGACGTTGCTGCGGTGATAACTGAAAGGGACACCGAAAGTGCACAGAAAGAGTTGAACCAAGTGATGCGAAGGACAAATTCCTGAAAGGAGGAACATGGGTAGTAATTCTAACAAAAAAACGAGTTCCCACGGTCATCGAGACCTCAAAACCCCCTGAGTACAAATTTTTATCAATATTCTTGTAGAGTTACGTTTCGGTGTCGGCCATGTTGGATCCGCCATCTTGAATTTCGAAAATCTGACTTCAGATTCGTAATCAGCTACCCCCGTGAAAGAAATTTGATGATGATAGGATCGTTCAAAAAATGTATGCTTCTAAGGGTTAACGTCGCTTATAAGATCTTGTATGCAGTATGCTGTAATATGTGAACGTCTGAAACTCCACGTCTGTACTTGATAGGTCCTTATCAATGTGGTTTTAGACCAGAGAAGTCCACAATAGACCAAATTTTCACATTATGGCAGATCTTGGAAAAAACCCGAGAACGTAATATCGATATTCACCATATTTTTATCGATTTCAAGGCCGCGTATGACCGCATTTACAGAAACGTCTGTACAGAGCCATGTCTAGTTTCGGCATCCCTGCAAAACTCGTACGACTATGTAGGTTGAATTTGGAAGATTCACGCTGCTCCGTCAAGGTCATCATCATCGAGACCTTTGACGTCGAAAAAGACTTTAGACAAGGCGACAAACTGTCATGCGATTTCTTCAACATCATACTTGAAAAGATTGTACAAAACTCAAACGTCAATACCTGAGGAACAATCTTTCAAAAGTCTGTACAACTGAAAGTAGACTATATTGACGTAATGGAAAGAAAGAAGCGTGATGTCAGGTGCTTTTGCGAGTAATGAAACAGAAGCGGCATAAATGGGTTTGATGGTTAATGAGGGCAAAACGAAGTATATGCTTTCATCAAACAAGGACACAGAACATCGACGAATTGGACAAAACGTCACAATAGACAGACATAACTTCGAGGTAGTACAGGACTTCGTCTACCTAGGATCCGTTATAGACACGGAAAACATCATCAGTGCGGAGATCAAACGGAGAATAACTCTTGCCAACCGTTGTTTCTTTGGGTTAAGAAGACAATTGAGAAACAAAACCCTCTCCAGAAAAACCAAGGTAACCTAATCACCCCAGTCCTGCTTTACGGCGCGGAAGCATGGACCTTATCGAAAGCGGATGAGGAAACCCTTTGTGGTTTCGAAAGAAAAATTCTCCAAACAATCTTTGGTGCCGTATGCGAAGGTAATGTGTGGAGAAGAAGATACAACAACGAGCTGTATGAGCTGTACAGCGACAGGGGCATAGCCAGAAGAGTACGCATCGCGAGGCTACGATGGTTGGGCCATGTAGAGGCGGATGGACCCAAACGCTATAGACTTATGTGTAGTCAATCATAAAATGAAAATCTATTTTGCAAAAAATAAAAATAAAAATATTGTTAATGGTTCATTGCTTTGTATCGGTTGCTACTAATAAGCCAAACAATTTTATACGATTCTGTTCTTAGTGGGTTTTAGACTGACTAAGGTATTCGACAGAGTTGACCACAATAAAAATAAAAAAAATAGGGTGGCGAAACAGAGCGAGAAGCCCCTGGGCCTAGTGCATTTCTCACAACCATGCCTTGTGAGGGAATGAAGGGGACCTACAATTTCCTGCCGGTTCCGAACGGCTAATCGAGAAATCGGTTTTCATAGCAATGAATTTATTAACGGAGGACTTGCCAGTTCCTAGCGAAAGGCGATACCCGTGAAAAAACATTTTTGCCTCTGCTGGAATTCGAACCTCGAACCGCTGGGTTAGCAGGTGGACATGCTAACCATCAAGCCGCGGGTACCATAGGCCACGTTGACCACAATACATGTATTAATTTTTAAACTCTATTACACCTTTGTCTCATAAAATGAAATTTTGTTTGGCTCAAGTGGTCAAATGTTTCTTCAGGAGTACCTCAAGGAAGTCATATTAGTCCCTTATCATTTTCTTTATAAACAAAACAGTATTTTTAGTTATTAAAAATATCTTTTTGTGTCGAAAATATTAACATTTGCTAGCTCATTAAAACTTTATTGGACTGCTTTCTTCGTCAAAATGATATTAACAAATAACATGAATTTTGTAACTATACATTGTGAAGCAGAGTCTCAAACTGAAGTTCAAATGAAACTGAGCTCCGGTTGAAATTTGAAGTTTTTCTCACTCGGTTTCAAAATATTAAAATTAAGTTTAAATGGCATGTTACAGTCGTTTAAAATAAACTCAGATTTAACTGGACAGTGTCTCAACTTTCTCAACTCAACTCAACATATATGTACCTGCTCTGTAAACATCAAAGAATTTAAACAAATTATATAAAATAGTCACATGTCTGATTGACTGTGATTACCAAGGATTCTTATAAGAAAACGGTGGTGGCGAGAAATGTAGTTTGTATTAACTAAAAAGAAGTCACTACAAGCAGTCAACTCTAAAAGCATTTTAGTTTGAGCCTTAGTGGCGAGTGAACTCTCAACACTACAAGCTAAATGCAAAAACATAAACAAATAAATTATAAATTAGTTAGTAATTTAATGCATGCGATAGTTGTTAGTGTAGTATGAGTCGTTTGTATGGTTCCCAGTCCGAGTTCTGTGTAGGATATTGGGACTATCAAGTGAGTTCTAATGATTTACCTATATAGCGAATGTAATGGATGCCCAATACTGAGTATGTGTCTCCGTCGGTTTTTGTAATTTTTTTGTCAGTAGAAGAAACAGAAGAAGAAGAAGAAGTAGAAGAAGAAATCATGTGTTCTATTCTTGTTCCATTTTGAGTTTAATAATCTTGAATTTGAATACGTTTCATGCTAAGGCTGCGCGGTTTACGTGGCTTCAGATATCCATATATGGATTCCATGTCGCTATCGAGTCTATGACTGCCATTGCCATTATTTACAAACGAATTGGTATCATATAAGGACTGCACGGCCACGTAATCGGGATTTGCGTGTGAAGGTCTTTTACGCCAGCATGGCGGTGGTACCGGCGGTATTGACATATAATTCGAATGGTCTACTGTCTTGTTGTTTTTGTTATTGGATGCCAGTCCATTTGTTGCACATGGCGTATTCTTTGAATTTGGTTGCTGTTGCTGTTGTTGTGTCATAGTCGGTATGGCAGAGGGCTTAAATTTGGTCGCCGGCGACGATGATGTCGCGGACACAGCGGATGGCGGCTGAAGACCGCGCTGGTCAATCATCGGTGGCTGTTGGCGTCTTTCATAGTTCGAGGGATGAACGTCAATGTGTTTGATTCTGTCGTAGATGTTTGTTGAGTTTTTGCGTTTGTTAAGGTCGTCGGGATTCTCAAAGAAACTTTCAGTCGAGATAGAGACTTTGCGTGAGCCTGTAAGATCAGTGTTCACTGTCGGTTGTTCTGTCCTATTGGATCGTCCTTCGTAAAGTGAGTAATGTTTGGTGTTGCTACTGTTATAGTCGAGACTCTTGGGACCATTGCTATTGTGATTGGAGGAGCTTTTGAAGGATCTGTATGTCGGTCTGGGTATTGAGGTTTCTCGAATAGGTTGGGCGCTCAATTTGCGATTGGCACTTGCCTTAGTTGGGGCTTCTACAGTTGAGGCGGCAGTGCTTTTAATGTCACCGTATGTCTTGTCTTCATCATGTATTTCGTAGATACGTTGTGCTTCTATTGCAGCTCTGTCCAAATCCGATATGTCACTTTCACTGCACCACTTAATGACGTTAGGCAGCTGTAGCGGTGCCACGGTGTCAGCGCCATAATTATTGTACAGTGGATTGTGACGCGTAGACTCGTGACACCTATTGCAGTTGTTCGGATGTAAATAATCGTGCGGAGTCGGTATCAGCACAGTGCTGCGTCGTAAGGAAGGACGGCGACTGTGGTAACCACCGCCACCGCCATTTCCATTCAAAGGGTTAGAGTCTATAGTATATTTGTCGAGTATGGGAAAGTTAGAATAGTCTGGTACATGGTCTCGGTACGGGCAATGATATGGATGATGATCAAGCATATAATTCATTTGGCTATAAATACCTATTCCGCTCTCGAAACTTCTGGCCTGCCACATCAACTGTTGATGATGGTGAGCAGCAGCGGCAGCTGCATGCTGGGGCGTTGGCTGGGGAGCGGCATGATGAGCGTGATGCGCCGCAGCAGCTGCGGCCAACATTTGCTGGTGATGCATGTAGGGATGGAGTGGAGCAATTGGCATGTGAACCATTGAGGTTTTCTTTTGTGATAAAGTATTCATGTTGCTGTGGTTTGTGTTGATGATGTTGTTGTTGATGGTGTTGCTATTGTTGTTGACAAGGGGTTCCTTAATCTCCTTGGAGGATTTTGGTGTCTTACCAAAATTTGGAACACGGGCACGAAGGCCACAGTAGTAAGGATCATCTGTAAATGAAAATACATGATACCTGGTTAGTTTTACTGAGAGCAGAAAAAATTTTATAAAACAATATTGCCAATAAAACATCAATGTGAGAATGATGCAATTTCATTTTAATTGTAGAATAAATCATTTCACGTTTTAGATAACTCAGAGAATTGCATAGAACTCTGAAATTTACATGTAATGTTTAATGTCGTTGGTATGCTGATTGCAAGGACCTAAAGGAAAGAAAAATTAAGAAGGCTGCAAGTGATAAAACTATAAGCGGTACCTATGGGCACGGTTGCCAATTGCCAAAAAATATGTGTCCAAAAATGTAAATAAAAATGACCCAACGTAGCTTGAAATGACCAAAACTATGATTGATTCCGATGAAGAAAGAAGGGAAGGACACCAAGTTCTCGAACGGAAAAAGCAGCATGAAATGCGCTTGTTTAAGGAAATATAGAAATTTCATGAAAGTATGAGCTTCAAAGTTTACACACGAAAAGTTAAAAAATCAAGCCAGGGTGGAAAACTAAGAACCAAGCCCGTAAAGACCACCAAGCAAACATAGCTGTAGAGCCGCACTCATCTCTGAGGATCTTGAAATGAAAAATTAATTATGCAGACTCAACTTAGACGATTATACAGAATACCATGCTCTAGATCAGAAGAAGTTAGGGTTGTAAATTCGTATGTTAGCTTAAATCAAATAAAACTGGATTTCCAGACGGTATCGACGCCGAAATTTTTAAGTAAGCTAGTGATTAGCTTGAAAGGATAGTGCACCATCAGTTGCATGATTTAGTCGGGAGAAAGCATGTTCAATGAATGGGAAATCATACAACGACCTTAACGTCAGATGTGATGTCTTGTCTTTGTGAAAGTCTGAAACTCCCAGTTGCAAAAAAAACATTGGTTTTCAGTTCGTAAGACAGACTTAATCACGATCACATGACGGTAATTTGAAGAAAGCACGTGTCATTTGATATCAGTGTTTGCTACCTGAATTCTCCCCGACAAAATCCTAGTTTTTTAAAGGCGAGCAGAATTCAAAAAACACCAAGCTTGGTATTAAATGTAAAATGTTTTTCAAGAGAACTCATTGTGGCTACCTCAGAGCAATCGTCGATAAGAAAACTACCTTACGTATACATTTCAATTTTAATGACCTATAAACTGAAGTGTTCCTCTTATTTCATTTCGTTGAAAAAATTATAAATAAATTTTCCCAAACTATGGCAAAAACAATGACTGAAACAAAAAGGTGGACAAACATAGAATCTATCAAGAGTCCTAATGCATTTCCTGACAAAAGCAATCTCTATCCAACTTATCTGGGTTAACTTTAATTCTCCTTTTGTCATAGCCCAACATGTTGTGTAAGGTAATGATGTTCACAGGAAGTCCAGAGATATTTTGTTAATACTCATGACGCTATTGTTACTTGTTTGAGATTAAAGGGTTTGATATGTATTAAATGGTTTGATATTTATCATTGTATCCTATTTGCATCTGTTTTGATACACAAATGGGTTCGGAAACCCAAGATAGTCTACTTTTGTGTTTTGTACCAAAAATCCTTGGCCCTTCACTACAGAGGGTAACAAAACATTGCAACCAGTTTAGCTATACCTAGACCTCACCGCGAAAAACACAACTGTAATAAAGAAGTCCGGGCTTAGGTGTGATAGCTGAGCTGTCAGCCACCTTAATATAACAGCTGACGCATATTTAAACCACCTGTTTAGGAGTAGATTGTCTCCGATTCCACGGGAGGTGATTAGTTTTGTTGTTATTCTTCTTTAGTTTGGACACTGTGATAATAGTTATTTTTAATTTCCTTTTGCTTAACCAGAAATACCAAAGAATCACCCCTGTCAAAACGCGATTGTGTTTTAGATTTAAAGATTCAAAGTCCAGATCTAAAATATTTCGGAAAGTTAGAGGCAAGTGAATTCAGAAACATTATTTTGGGGCCTTATCTACATATTGACCTGCCAAATTTAGTAAGCTTAATATTCATAAGTTTTTGTCAAAATTTTAAAGAAATCGGAAATTTATTCGATTAGAAACACTCCTTTAGTTGAAACTCTAGTCCGCAGCAAAATCAACATTAACAAGATCATTGGTGCTATTTTTTCCATGACAATAATTCAAAAGGCAGGTAGAAATATGTAAGTAGTCAATCAATGAGATGATGTAGTAGTTCTGAGTCTTTTCCAGCAACAAAGTCAACGATTTAATGCTTTGTCCAATTTTCGTTGCTACTTCATTCCATTTCCAATTGGACTCACCTCTGTCCTGACATTTTGCAATTTCTATAAGATAGGCTTGTCTGCAGTAGTTATGACTCAACATTGATCAACGATAACACCAAAGACGAAGACGATAGAACAATTTCTGTCATGAGCAATCGCTCGCAATGCGCTCAGTTTCGCACGTCATACAATGTCAAATGTGAACACGTAAGATACCTCTGACATTTAACTAGAGTATAGATACCGTTAAACAAAAAGCTCACTCCTCCTGTCCATGGGAAGATATATAATCAACTCATTGCGGTTCAAAGATCAGCATGATTTATGTGTAAGCGCATTGAAAATGGGTGAGAACCGTTGAGAAAAAATAAATAATATTTTATTGCTACCATTTGTGATAGGCTTTATCAAAATTTGTATTTATATTTTTTTTCCTTTTCTTCAAATAAAATACTAGAAGACATCTTAGCTAGACTTTGGCCGAGTGGACTCGTTGCTGATTTTCATGTGCATATTTGTATCTGTGGCTCTGTGCTACCCTGCGGCGGCGGCGGCGGCGGTGGTGGTGGTCGAAATGTCATTCATGGAAAGAATTATTACATTGACTTATTTATTGCTCCATTGATCTATTACAATTGAGAACTGTGTGTGCGCAGTGAGCACTCATGGCCAATGATGCCGCCACCGCCACTACTACCACACTATCACCATATCAGACGGCTGCGTGCAATTTCATGCCTTTGCGATTGCACACGCAAAAGTGCACACAAAATATGCATACGAATGTTGGTTAGGTTATATAGAATTTCATAACTTGTATATGTTTGAAGGCTTACCATATTTCTTGTTGTCTTTTCCTTTATCCGATTTACCTCGGGACAATTTGATTCTGCTCTCTTCAATGTCATCATAGTCCGGCTGCGGGGATAAATGTTTAGAAAAGAAACAATGTAGGTATTAAAAAAGCACAACAAATAAAACAAAAACAATAAAAATAGAATTCATGGATGATACCCATATGACATAGTAGTCTTACAGTTTCTATACATGGATAAATCAGTTAAACAAAGTCAGTGTGCAGTGAGTAAGTAGATTGTGCATTAGTTTCTGCGACTTTTTTTTTTTAATGGCATTGGCATTGTCCATTCTGTCAGAATGGATATATTATGCTGACTTCAATTTCAATTGGCAAATACAAAAGAGCGGTGCGCGTATAGTCATTTGTTTATCTGAAATGGAATTTGTTTTTGCTTCACAGAAAGTAAAACGCATAAGAGATGATGGTGATTTTTTGGCTTTTGAATAGTTGAAGATTGGTTTTAAGGGCTTCTTTTTATATGTTTGTGGATTGAAGGCAACAAGTGAAAGTAAACTGAAAAGTTTTAAAAAAAAAGTGACAGGGGAGCCATGAGTTTTGTAGAACTTTTCTGAAAGTGGTTCAAAAAGCGTTGCTTTACAATTTCCTTTTACCTGGTAAGTTTAAATTTAAAATAAGGAACCGACGTAGTTCCTGTTTTTTTTCTAAAAACAAAAGAGTTGAGAAAAAACTCGTTTTAAGGTTGTGCCCGTTGAAGACTCGTCAGAGGCATCTAGTCTTAGGAAAATCCTATCAACGAGTCCAAACATGCCAAGTTCTATAAATGATGAAAACGGCAACTGGACTAACTCATATGAAGAAACACTAAACTTGATACTCATTTCCCTGGTAGATCGTTGACAATAACAGACGAGGAGCACTTGCCTCGACTTGCAAACCAATCAGGTAAAGGTCTTATCTCTAGAGATATGCTGTTATGGGCAATAAACAGCTTTGACCCTTATAAATCACCAGGGCCTGACGGAATCATCCCTGCGGAGCTGCAGCAGGTTTCAGACATCAACATCTATAACTTAGAGATGATCATGAAAGGATGCATCAGATACGCCTATATTCCCAAGGCCTGGAGAGAAGTAGGGTCGTCTTCATACCTAAAGCCAACAAAATCTCTCATGTAAATCCAAAAGATTTAAGACCTATTAGTCTATCATCCTTCCTCCTTAAAACACTGGAAAGAATGATTGACATACACTTAAGACAAGAAATTAAACCTAGTCGGATCTCAACGGCGCAACATGCCTACACAAAAGGTAAATCAGTGGAAACTGCCACCTAAAAAAGCCATTGGTGGGAAATGGGGTTTCTTCCCCCAAATCACCCATTGGCTGTATACCTCGGTAATTAGACCGATACTCACATACGGGGTGATAGTCTGGTGGACCGCACTAGACAAGATGATCAACTACAACAAGCTGGCCAAAGTTCAAAGAACGGCTAGTCTGTGTATTAGTCGCGCACTAAGGACAACCCCATCGGACGCCCTCAATGTACTACTAGATCTCACACCCCTAGATATCTTCAGCAAACAAGTCGTAGCTAGCTCAGCTACTCGACTCAGAGCTACATCTCAGTGGACCAATAATCAAATCGGCCACACTACCATTCTAGATAACTTTAGATTCTTACCGAATCGATCCGACTACACCACACCCAAGTTGGTGTTTGATAACAATTTCCAAGTAACCATACCTTCAAGAGAAGCTTGGAAAAATGACACTCTTTTGGAAAATGAAGCAATGCACTTTTACACCGATGGTTCAAAAACCATCGAAGGTGTGGGAAGTGGAATCTACTCAGAAAAACTGAATCTCAGTTTTTTCTTCCGCCTACCCGATCATTGTAGTGTGTTCCAAGCGGAAATTCTGGCGATTAAGGAAGTGCTGTCTTGGCTCAAAGAAAATGTCATATCCTCCACGGATATTCGAATCTTCTCGGTCAGCCAAGCTGCCCTTAAATCTCTTGCCTTTGTCTTTACAAAATCCATCACAGTCCTAAATTGTCAGATGTCTCTGAGGGAGATGTCAAATCAATTCAACATTCACCTTTCTTGGTTGTCGGGGCACAGAGACATTCCAGGCAACTGTATGGCAGACGAACTAGCCAAAAAGGGCTACTTAGACAAGACGCTTCAGAGATAACAAACACTAGATGGACTGAGAGTAACAACTGCCTTGCAACCAAAAAAGTTTGGCCGTGTGTAGACTCAAAACGCTCGAAGAGTTTGTTAGCCCTGAACCGCCTTGTATCTAGGTTCTACCATAGGTGTTCTTACGGGACACTGTCTAATAGGGAGACACGCGTGGTTTCCAATGGTTTCCAATTATTTCTGCAGAATCTGCATGGACGAGGAGGAGGAAGAAACCGTTCAAAACCTTCTTTGTTCATGCCCTGCACTTCTTCAGAAGAAAACTCATCTCGGTGAATTCTTCTTCGATGATTCTAGCGACTTAGCTTACATAGACCCTGCTAAAAGTCTTTCGAAATACATTAAAAGTTCCGCTTGGTTCGACTAACAGGTGATTAACCCGCTAGTCCAGTAAAAGTAAAGAAAGTAAAGGAAAGACTTTTTGCAAAATAATTTTTTGGGTCACAAATGTGAGTAAAGTTTTGTTCAATTAAACAATTTTGATTTTCCACATTTGTGAAATGTAGTCTGCGGTTACGACTGCTTGTTTGAATTATTGTCACCATCTTCAATGTTTGTCAAAATAAAAAATTGATAAATGGCGTGGCATAACAGAGTTTGCAGAACCTCGGGGCCTAGCGCATTTCTCTCAACCATCACTTTTGAGGATTAGAAGGGACCTACAACTTTTGTTTTTGGTCGATTCCGAACGGCTAAGTTAGAATACGCTTTTCCAGTGTAGCTGCTCTGAGAGGACTTAATCCAATAAGGCGATTCTAGTGGGAAAATAAGAGAATATTTCTGAATTTCAAACTTCCACGAGCAAAATAATGCTTAAAGGTGGCGGCATATGATAAAAAAATAGTTGGTAGGACACTGTTCATTTCTTGCAATTGTAGCAATCCGAAGTGATTCGAGTTAAAGTTGATTCTTTTGGAAGGTTCGTACATCCATAATATTGGAGAGAGTCTTACGTCGATCGTGACGGCTGATTGATTTTGACGGGACGCCTGTGATACTTATAACTACATCTAACAGAGTCCGTTTTCGGAGCTTTAATCATGCTGGCTATACCCCATGAGTGGATAACTATTGTAAAGAAGTTAAGTGGAAGAGCTGTGATCCGTTCGAGATGCCGGAAAAGCAAGGAGAAGAATCGTGTAGGTTGCTCATGCCGATAGTGTTTTCAATAATGTCCTCTTTCTCCAGTTGGGCGTAAAAGAAGATTTTCACGTCATGTACTACACTACTTACTGTAGTGAAGTACATTTTTGTAGAAGGCTACTGTTGAAATTGCAGCCAAATCGTAGTTTTGTTTTAACCACGTGTGGAAGCAAAAGTGTCAGCGGATTTTAGAAAAATGGAAAAAGAGCAACATCGGTCAGTGATTCGATTCTTGTTTTTGGAAGAGAAATCAAGCAACAAAATCAAAGACCGGTTGGATGCTGTGTACGGCGGCTCTTCTCCTTCGATGGCGACCGTCAAAAATTGGTTCAACGAAATTCAACGTGGTCGCACGTCAGTTTTTGGTGATCAACGCCCTATTGCCAATTGGCAGATGGCCGATTGAAGGTGCGCGAGGTGGCTGAGATAGTAGACATCTCGAAAGACTGCGTGGGTCATATCCTGTGCGATGGGTGCCGCGTTTGCTCACTCCGCACTACAAACGCAACCGTGTGACCACTTAAGAGCTGTGTTTGACGCTGTTTAAGCGCAATCCGAAGGAGTTTCTGCGTCGTTTCGTGACCGTCGACGAAACATGGATCCACTGGTATACACCAGAGACCAAGGAACAGTCGAAACAGTGGACTTTACCCGTTGAAAGTGCGTCGAATAAGGCGAAAACTGTCCCATCGGCCGGAAAGGTGATGGCTACCGTTTTCTGGGATTCACAAGGTGTGATGTACATCGAATACCTGGAGAAGGGTAAAACGATCACAGGACAGTACTATGCCGAATTATTGGGCCGATTGGACGCCGAATTGCAGAAAAAACGGCCCCATTCAGCGAAGAAAAAAGAAAAAAGTGACGGTTCACACCTCTGCCATCGCCGCGGCTAAATTGGTCGAGTTGGGCTATGAACTATTGCCCTATCCACCGTATTCTTGTATATACCGTATAACTTGAAAAAATCACTTGCCGGGCAGAAATTTGTGTCGAATGAAGAGGTCATCACCGCCACCGAGGCCTACTTTGCGGAATTCGAGAAAACGTATTTTTCAGATGGGATAAAGAAGTTGGAGTATCGCTGGGTCAAGTGTATCGAACTAAAAGGAAATTATGTTGAAAAATAAATCAACACTTTTCCTAAAATCTCGTTTTTCTTTTGTAGGCTAAGTACTTATCGGACTGCCCTCGTATGTTTTGTCGAGAAGCTAGTTGAAACAATTTTATGATATTAAAGTTGTTTTCCTTTTTGGAGAAGTGTGAATATGGTTTAAGGAGCAGAGAGGAATCGTAGCCTCACCTTCCC
Source organism: Melanostoma mellinum (assembly GCA_914767635.1). NCBI lineage: Eukaryota > Metazoa > Arthropoda > Insecta > Diptera > Syrphidae > Melanostoma > Melanostoma mellinum. Next base: position 170,383,987 of record OU612059.1, on the reverse strand, counting down.
TAAGAGATTAATTTTCTTATCCCTGCAGGACAGATGTCTCAAAACACAAACTTTATGATATCAGCAAAACCTGCAAAATTCTTACACATTTCGACATTGCCATCGGCTTTTATAATTCATTCTCTTTTCTTTCAACGAACTCCCCCACATTGCTCAGACATATAATTGTCTCAAAGTTGCTAAACTCTAAGTGGAGTATAAACTTTTGTTGAATTTCTAGAATAACTACAAATTCTTGTCACGTTTCAATTGCAAGAATTAGCACTACCTCCTACCGACTAAGTCTCGTGTTTCGTCGTATATATTTATCCACACTTGCTTACGTAACACGACATCAATTACTATGTTCTTCCTTGAACAAGTGCCTCATGATGTCAAAGTGTTTGCTGCAAATTCCTACACCACCTCTCTCTTCCCATCAAATGATACCTAAAGCAAACTGAAATAATTACATTCCATAAGCCCATAGTTAACTCAGTCAATCCACCCGTTGTGTCACCCGCATGTAAAAACTACATGCACCAGCTACGTCTCCAACTCCTCCTCCTTCTTCAAAGCTGTTTACCATGGCTGCGTTCAGTGAGCCAATCAGTTCACCTGAAAGAAACAGGTATTTCAACCTCTCAGAGACCCTCATCCGGCGTCCCACACCGCGCACATTACTTTTCATTGCTTTGCCTTAAATTTGCTTCAAATTAGAGCAAATATTTCATCATTTCTTCAGATAACACTATGATTACCAATCTAGAACGCGCGACATGGCAACCCCTTGAATGTAGCTGTGGTGTATAATTTCAGCATTGCTCAGACCTCCCGCACCTGTCAACAAACCATCACTTTTACAACGGGACTCGATTTCCAATGAATCAATGTGATATTGATATGCACTATTTGTGTCTGCACTAATACAAGCCCATTCAGTTCGTTAACCATTCAGCCGAAGCGACCTTAAAATTCCAAACCGTTGCCCATTTGGCACGCATATCGTATTCGGTAAGCATTGGTTTTCTAACAGTGAAAAAAAAAAAAAAGAATTAAAACGAAAATGGTTGCACCATCGATCGCGCCATTCTAACATCGTTTAATGCCACTAACTCACTGACCACCTATTTTAGATTTTATGAACATTCTTCTTGTATGTAGAAAGATACTTTTGCACTCACCTTGGGTATGTCATGGGAGTAGATGTTATCTCTTGGAGGTAATTTTGGCGGTTTTTCACTGCGTTTGTGTGCCAATTGTTGTGTTTGGAGTAGCAATTGCTCTCTAGTTGCGGCCACATGTCCAGCTGGTGTCCCATTGTTACCACCAAAGCCAGAACTGCCAGAACTTCCACCACTTCCTCCACTGCCGCCACTACCATTGCCGGCAACGCTGTATGGATCTTCATCGGGTATGGGTATTCTTGGGCGATTCTTGATGTCAACCACTGGCCGTTGCACTAAAAAATAAAATATGAAAACAAGAAGGCATTTTAGTTTGTCAAAGTGTCAAAAAATAGAATTTATGAGGCTGCCATTAGTGTATGGCTATTAAATGATACGAAATAAGTCGAGGACAATAAATATTTATTTTGTAAACCAAATGTGTGTGTTTGACAGAAACAGTTGGGACGTTAATAGCTGTAGTGCTATGCAATGCGGAAGGGAATGTATTGGTTCGTAGGGTGTTCGTTGCTGTTGAGTTTAGTATCAATTAACATACCATGTAAAAGTTAGGTACCGTTAGGGAAAAGTTTGAAATCTGTTGCTACATATATTTGGTTCTATATTCGGCACCGTCAAAAGCCGATGCTATCACTTATCCTTTCTTTTTGAGGATATTTTTCCCTGAACTTCTGGATTCTTCCCTTCTTTTTTTTTAAACAAGCAAAAAGATGTAAAAAAAATTCGAATGACTTAAAATTCCCTTAGGCTTTCGATTTGTTTTGCCAGAAAAATACATCCTACACAAGCAGTCATTCGGCTAAATCGAAAGATGATTGACATCTCGCTGTGTGACATCGAACAATCTCGCAACACTGCATTTCTTATTCAGTAATCGATCTAGACTTGGTTTTAAACACGACCTACCATAACCAAAAAGCCTTCGCACTCACTGGTGGACCTTATCTTTAAATGTTACCTTGAACAGCGACAAATAAATCCTCTTCACACACCACAACACACTACGCCAACACACACACTTAATCAAAAAAGTAGATATAAAATTCCAAAAGTAGACACTACTAACCTGGTGGTAATTTGCTCTTTAACATATCCATTGCTACTACGTTAACAATGAGTACCCAAACGGGGCACTCCAAGATGTCACTTTCAGACTTAACAAAGGCCACTGCCGACAGGCACTGTGTTTCCAATCGTCGACGATCTGGATAGGCTCGCCTCAGTTCACGATTAACATTCGATTGAAACTTCTTCATGTCGAATAACTGCAAAATATCACAAAAAAAAAGAAGAATAAAACAAAAATTTAACACACTGATGTCAGTATCTTTGGGATTGGTTCTTTGTATTGAATGCAACACGATGCAGTCGAATGCGAAAAATATTCCTGCGATTGTTGTAGAGTACTTACCTTGACTATTTTTTCACTTTCTAGAGCTTGATTTGGGAGTTTGAGTATATCGGCACCAATTGATGTCTCTTCGTTGGAGTTGCTGGCAGTACTTTTGATGTAGACATTACTTTTGGCATAACGGCGAATTAATATATTACCGGCGTCGTCCATTTTTATTTTGACACCCTATGGAAGGAGAAGAAAAGGCAAATAGTTAGTCAATTGTCAAACTGAAAAATGGTGAGAGTTTCTTTGTTTTTCGGCACAATAGTAGAAGTAGTTCTAAAGGATAATCACATCAGTTTTGATTGCAAGGTTCGTGCCCTTTAAGGCTTCTTTTGCGAGTGCTTCATGATTTCAATGCCTCAACACTAACATTATCGTTAACATTTACATTAACATTAACATTAACATTGACGTTGAAATTAACATTAATGTTTAATCTAGCTCGTGCAGCCGAACAATTAGCGGAAGCCCTAAACTGCTACAAAGCAGATATTATACAGCTACCCAAGAAATGCGATGGGATGGACCAGGTAGACGCAAATTAAAAGACTGCGATATCTACTACGGCGAATGCTACCGAGAACAAAAGCAGCGACTGTTTGGATGTGGAATTGTTGTTGGAACTAGACTCAGGCAAAAAGCGCATAGCAATAATCCGGATCAAGGCTAAATTCGTCAACATAAGCCTCATTTGCGCACATGCCACCACAGAGGAAAAGACACCAAAGACTACGAGCTCCTGGACAAAACATATGAGCAATGCCCTAGCTATGACATTAAGTTTGTTCTAGGAGATTTTAATACCAAGCTAGGAAGAGAGGATATCTTTGGTGGAATAATCGGAAGACACAGCCTGCACGACAACACCTCCGATAACGGATTCAGGCTGATCGATTTCGCTGCGGGGTGAGATGTTCTGGTAGCTAGTATGTGGTTCCAGCACCTCAATATCCACAAAGGGACATGGAAATCTCCTGATAAATCAAACGTCAACCAGATTGACCACATTGCGATCGACGCACGACACTTCTCCAGTATAAAGGCTGTCCGAACATTCCGAGGGGCCAACATTAACTCGGGCCACTGCCTTGTTGTAGCCAAGGTACGGCTGCGGATATCCCGATCTAAGCCAAAACAAGGAAATACTGTGAACAAATTTGACGTTCGACGACAATCGCAAGAGATCGCCAAGTCCTTTTCCGATAGAGTCTCTTAAGAGGTCCTATGCCGCCAGCATCAAGTATTGAGAAACAGTGGCAGCACTTCCAATCAGCCGTCAGAAATGCCGCCTCTGAAATGCTGTGTTTCACACGGCCATCACAACTAAACTCCTGGTTTGACGATGAATGCCGGCAAGCACATACAGCTAAACACAGGAAGCATACAAGGCGGCGCTGGACAAAAAGACTAGAACTGTTTACGAGCTCTACAAGCAGAAAAGAAGAGACGAGCACCGGCTTCTAAGACGGAAAAAGAGAGAGCATGAGAAGCGCTCGATCTAGGAAGTAGAAGGGTGCAACAGCAGGAATGAGGTTCGGAAGTTTTACCAAAAGGTAAAAACAACAGCCTCGGGCTATAAGCCCCGAGCCGGAGCCTGCAAAGACGATCAAGGGAACATCGTGGTGGAACCGCAGTCAATGCTGAGGATATGGAAAGACCATTTCTCCAAGCTCTATAACGGCGATGATGAACCCAATTCCGCTGTTAGAGAGATAGAAGATAGAACCATTCGATTTAGGCGACGTAGACCAACAATTCCGCCAACCCGACCTGAACGAAGTGAAGACAGCAGTATTCAAGCTAAAGTCCAACAAAGCTGCTGGAGCTGTTGTCCTCACTGCTGAATTGTTTAAAGCAGCAGGCGATGACCTGGTCAGGAGTACCATATTTTACACCAGCTCAATTGTAAAATATGGTCGGAAGAAAGCATGCCCCATGAATGGAACCTCAGCATTGTTTCCCCGGTCCTCAAAAAAGAAGAACCTCTGAGCTGCGCCAACTACAGAGGTATTAGTCTTCTTAACATCGCGTACAAGATCCTCTCTGCCATATTGGGTGAGCGTCTGAAGCCATTCGTCAACAACCTGATAGGTCCTTATCAGTGCGGCTTTAGACCAGGAAAGTCCACCATAGACCAAATCTTCACACTACGGCAGATCTTGGAAAAAACCGAGGAGCTTCAAATCGATACCTACCACCTTTTCATCGATTTGTCTATAGAGAGGAGTTATATAGAGCCATGTCTAGTTTTGGCATCTCTACTAAACTTGCCCGATTGTGTAGGATGACGATGGAGAACGCACGCTGCTCTATCATGGTCGGAAAATATCTCACCGATACATTCGATGTCAAAAAAGGTTTGCACTGTCATGCGACTTCTTCAACATCGTTCTTGAAAGAATAGTGCAAAACTCCCACGTCAACACAAGAGGTACAATCTTTCAGAGATCAGTCCAATTGCTTGGATATGCCAACGATATTGACATAATTGGAATGTTGAGCGCATGGACAGCAACGCTCCGGCCCGGAAAGTCTTCGAATTCAATCCCGAGGGACGGCGCAGCAGAGGAAGACTGCGACTCAGGTGGCGCACGCAAGTAAGAGAGGACCTCAACTAACTTGGCGTGCAAAACTGGAGGCAGCTAGCTAGGGACCGAGCTGGCTGGAGAAGCATGTTGGCTGAGGTCCTATAGTCCGACCCGGACTGTAGCGCCACCTTAAGTAAGTAAGTTTAGTCTAGCTTACAGCATCTTGGAAACTTAAGAGTAGAAAAACATATAACCACCCAGACCCCGTGTGGTGCCAATCATGCACTTCCTTCATTTTTGTAATCCAAAGACTGTTTTTACACAGTGGAAAATTTGTAGTATTGAAAATAAAAGTTTTATTGCAAAATACGTCTTACTGACTTAACCAGAAGCACAAGTTCATTGCTGGTCGATTTGGGCTGAAGAGCTAGGATTGTCAATCTCTTTTGACACTTTTTCAGGGACTTAAGCCCTTTTAGGGAACTCCCAGTTGTATCTGATCCAGAAAATCAACTTGGATGCGTCGATTATGCACCAACTATCCGAGGAATAGTGTTTTGAGTGCGTATACCCTAACCACTAAGCAATCGGGTCCATTTGATTCGAATTCGGGTCGGCTTTCGATAAAGTTGAAGGCCGATTGAGACGCCAACACTAACTCGGTACAGCCGATTGGTGCCGTTAGGCATAGTTTGGACGCAGCTTAAGAACTGGCCGCAAAAGCTCACTCTAGATTGCAGTCTGACGAAATTGAAAAAAAGCGTTTTTAGTTGATGGTTCCTATCCTGGTAAAAAATTGCAAGAGCTTCGTGAGTCAAACGCCACAAACCGAATACCTGTCCTTCCAACACAGAAGAAGAAGCCGACATTTCTATCTGTCTCACACTTACGATTGCATAGTAAAAGAAAGACCAAAAAGCAAAAAAAAGCGAATAGTCTATGAATGAAACTTTAACTGAATGGTAAAAAAAGAAGAAGAAAATTAAAAAACATTTTTATCAAAGCTATTAATCAGGCTTCCCGTTTTCATATTAAACTTAAGGCCAATTCAACCTCTAAAACTTAGATTGACCTTCCTAGGTTTACTTTATCTTAAACGAGACAATCATAACTGTCAACTAATCGGTGGCTTTATTAACAAAAGACGACGCGACTATGTTTTAAAGAAACGAACTACACGTTCGTCTGTTGACACGCAAGCTTCGCACCCAGCCATGTGTCAAGGTTAGATCTGCATCAAGCTGTAGTATCATCCACGCCTATGTAACATAAATCACAGCCCAATGCTTTTTAAAATTCCAAATCGTAGATCTTTTATTCAGTGGCAATTAAAAGATTAAAAGATTCTCTATTAATTCGAAGGAATTCTCTAAATAATGTCAAATACTCTGAAAGCTATTTTAATTACTTATATGGATCTTGCTCTTACCTGTCCTATATGCCGCTTGAATTCGTCTGTCTTTGGATCTCTCATTGGGTTGTCAAATCCACACAAGCCGATTCTGCAATTAAGAAAAAACAAAAACAAATTATTATTAACTGTTTGCTTATAAATTGAGAAGTACATCTGTCAAATGTTCCCACAGATGTCAAATAGCAATTCTTTCCCCTACAAGTCATCATTCTCACAGGCATGTTGTACAAATGCACAGCACGTACCACAAAACACTTGACGCAACATAACTTTTGTGTGTGTATGTCTAACTATCTAGGCGATGAATGTAACGATGAATAGCATAACTTCAATGTCTTCACCCAATGAGTTGATGGTTGCGTTTGCGCAATGTGAAACACAGCAACAGTCATATTCCCGCCTTAATGGTGGCTTGCAAAAATAATAAAAAATAGAAAAATAAAGAAATACTGTTCGCACGAATGCGATGCGAAAATGGGCCACAAAAACGAGTAGATCAAGAGAAGATCAAAAAAACAATCGTCTCTCAAATTCAAGGGGGCGAAAGGGAGTATCTCTGTGCATTTAAGCCACCGACAGTTTTGTCAAAATGTGAATCAAACCTAGTCTTAGCATGTTTCTTACGCAAAAATGGACTCGGAATAAATTTTTTTCTTCATAAAAAAAAAAAAACAAAAAAAAAAAACAAAAAAAAACCAGAATGAACACTCGCAGATGTGTTGGCAAGATTAATATCACGCAATGCCCCTCCCGCGCGATTTGAAAAGGCAACTGTGATTAAGGTTTTTTGGAATGTCTTGCAATTTTTGCTGACTTTTGTTAATGATCTCAAAAACTAAACAAACAGTTCGTTACCACTGCAGTCAATATGACAAAAAAAACCTTGTGTTTTGTTTATAATGGAGTAGTGTGTGTCTTTGTCCACCCCCTCATGTGGATTGAAAAATAAATTACTTGGCGCCAATTTATAACAGGACAAAGAATTAGTGCGCAGCTGCAGCTGCAAATTCTATGACACTCTACATGCAATGCTGCGCCTAGCATATACTTTATGGTCTATTTTTTTAAACTATTTATTTTAACAGTAGACCATTGCGACTGACAATCATTTGGATTTCAAGGCTTTTGACATAAAACGGATACCAAATTGAGGGAGATAAATTTATGAGTCATGCAGTTTTGGTGCTTTGGTCACTCGGGCGTATGATGAACATTTATTTTCCAACAAATGGTGTTGTGTTTAGTGTCTGCCTACAATGTTACGTATGGTTTATGATGGGTTGACAAAGAACACAGGAAAACAAGGTGATTAAGCTGCAGAAACTTGTTTAAAATTCTAAGTTTATCCTTTCAGTGCACCATTCTCCGTAGAGATTTATTTCACCCTCCAAGCATGTGGGTGACGGAAAACAATATGGGCCAACAGGAGTATCATTTCCAACTGACCCAGAATTTGAACGAATTGAAGTCATGAAGTTATGTACCAGGAGGTATAGCAATAAAAATTTTTTAAGAATAAATTCAACATGTAGCAAAAGAAGTAAGACAAAGAATTCGGAGAGACCTTAACGACATAACACGAAGTTCTTATGGATTTCTCAAGGTCGATGAAAAACGAAAACTTGTTCGCTCAATGGATGGAGGGATCAGAGATTTTGTTTTTATTAATTGTTAATCTAGCTTCACTTAATATACAAATCTAAGTTTTGATCTTTCCATAAATGCGGTTTTGAAGTCTTAATTTTTTCCTCTCCTTCAGTCGTATATCTCTAGCGCTATTTCGATTAGCCCTTCGGAACCGGCAAAAAATTTTAGGTCTTTTCCATCCCTCACGAGGTGTGGTTGAGAGACATGTGCTTAAAGTAACAGGCTCCCCACTCTGTTTATTTATTTTTACACCTCGCATTTGAGATGGAAAATGGGACACAAAAACCAACATTGCATCGGGCTCACAAATCAACTATTCTGGTAACTAACTCTCTGGAACTATAACTAAACCAAAAAATAACTTTTCAGCTCCAGGAGTCAACGATCCTCTTTATGTTTTGTTTTGATTCAAACCAGGTCAAGTCGGTTCTTGTCGAATGAAAAACTCTACATTTTCTTGATTATTGTCGTGGGTAAGTTTATCTACCTCAGCTACTACCGTTCCTTTTTAATTTTAATTTTTTTTTAATTTTGGTGGGACTATCGCTCCATTTATTAGCTTAATACAAGCTTAAAAAAAAACTTAAACATACTAAACTTAAACTTATTAAAACTAACTAAAACTATTGACCTACAAGGATGAGAAATGGTTTAAAAGGAGGACTTTCAGACAAGGGTTTGAAAGATTGAGGTCGAAAAGAAAAGGAACAGAATTAATCTTACTCACCATGCGGGTTAAGGGTTCGTTGAGACCATAGGATAGGAAAAAAAATCGGGATGGTCTTACGTTTTGGGGACTAGTGTTGAAGGAGATAAGGTCTAAAAGGGGGGAGCTGTCAGTGTTACCAGTAAGAAGTCGGTGAATGAATATGATGTCAAAGACATTCCTTCTCTTTTCTAGGGATTGGAGATTAATGATTGCGAGACGTTCGCGGTAAGGAGGCAGGAGGAGGAGAAAGTTTCTAACGTCGAAGAGATCCCGAAGGGCAAAGAGCAGAAAACGACGTTGAAAACTTTCGATTTTTGAGATATAAGCATGATATGGAGCCCACACTTGCAATGCATACTCAAGGAGAGGGCGAACATAGGCAATATAGAGGGATTTCGTTACAAGGGGGTTGTAAAACTCTTTGGACCATCTCTTGATAAAACCAAGGGCGGAATTAGCTCTTGATATTACCTCGTCTATATGAGAACGAAAATTTAATTCGCTGTCGCAGAGAACTCTTAAATCTCGGATAAGCTTCGCACGGTTTATAGAAATGTTCTGAAGATGATAGGATCTGGGGAGAGGTTTATTACTTTTACGAGAAAAAGTTATTGCTTCCTATTTGGCAATGTTTAACTCAAGGAAGTTTTTAGAACACCAAAAGACGAATGAATCGAGGTCATTTTGAAGCTGGAGAGAATCTCGATCGGAGGTGATGACTTTGAAAATTGTAGCGTCATCCGCGTAAAGTGAGATAGAAGAATATTGGATAATCTTTTCGACATCATTAATGGCCAGGATGAAAAAGAGGTGTCCAAGATGGCTGCCTTGGGGTACACCGGAGGTAGCCACAAATGGAACTGAAAGTCACAGTTAGATTCTATAGCTAATTTTTTCCTACAAGGTAAGATTCGAAGCAAATATTCTGGAAGGTGTAATTTTAACAGCAACGATGTCATCATCAAGAAGCCGGTTCCTGGAGTAGAGAATTGCTGAGATGTTTCCATACTTTCCAGGCAGACTCTGCAAATAAGGACTTTTCCTAGTCTCAAATCATTTTGATGCCGATTAATAGGCCATTGTAAATGTGCATAAATTGTTTAGAGAACTAAGTAGTAGCAATTTCAAAGTAGTAGAAATTTCTTTCTTCCAATTACCAAAACCGTTAGCTCTATGATAGCAGGCACAATGTTTTTAGAAGACAGTCTTGGTACTTTATGAGCTTGCAAGGAAAAAACTTTCCTTCAGTTGAATAGTAGAAAAGAATTATAGGAAAGCACTAACAATTAGTTGGACAGACTTCGTTTGATGGAAGTTGGATGGTCGGATGTAGTTTGCGTTCATACTTATCAAGCTTGTCGTCCAACTTTATGTCACCACTTCCACTTTGTCCAACTTCTAGATTTTCAAAAATATTTGAAAATCATCCAACAAGTTGGTCAAGCGGTCGTCTGAGGTTTCATATTATCAAGCTTTAGTCGTTCAAGCAAAAGTCTGTCCAACTAATTGTACAGTGTGAACTCGGCTATTAACGTTTTAGGTCAAGTTAATTTAGGAATATATTTTGTGAGTAGCCAAGTCTTTTTTAAACCTTTTCTCTGAACAGAAAAGGGGTCTTCTGAACAAAGTACCTAAAAATCCGAAATTTGCTCTCCCACCTAAAAGGAGAAAGATAGACCCTCCCCTTTCATACGATTTTTGTCTTATCTTGACGCAACCTATCCGTCCTGAGCTTTTGTCGCACCGTATGCGAAACACGCTGTATACTTTCGGATTTAAATCTTCTTTCATTCAAACATTTAGTCGAATACTGCGGCAAGGTGTAAAGAATCTAGAAGCTCAAGCTCATGATAACTACAAATTTCAATAAAAATTTGACTACGCAAAAATGTTTTTATGGAAATCTTTGGTATGCAGAATCCTTGGGAATCACATTTCAGGATGAAGCTCTCACATATGATCCCAAAATATGCTACCACAACACATTCTCTGCATAAGAAACTGTATGAGATAAAAAATTGCACCTCTGTAAGAAAGTTGAAAACGCATTTTGTTTTTGTACTAACACTGCGTTGAAATAAACTCGACTCTCTTATGACAAACATGCACAATTCAAAAGTATCTAATTAATCATTTTTTATTACAGTAATTAGAACCAAAAATGTACTGACAAAACTGAAAGTGTTTGAACCCAAAAAAAAATTACCCTTCACATCACACCAATGCAAAAAAGCACGTTACGGCTACAGCTTAGCACTTCTTTTAATAGATCTTCTTCTTGCTGTTGTCATTGCAAAGGTACTTATTAGCCTTGCCTTAAAGGCACATTTATCTCGTCATCACTCATTCCACCCAACATCGAATGTATTTCATGTAAATACTAAGAACAATTGTGAGTACAATCGTTTGACTCCATAAGTACTCGTATACGATGCCTACCTAAGAGCATACATGTTTTGACCTTAATACATACATCAACTAGTAATAGTGGCAAATGTTGTGTTAGCCAAGGAGGGTTTCTCAAGCTTCCAATCTGCTGCCATATAGATTCTTAGTTGCCTCCATCACAGTGTGGCACACAAAAATTCAAACCCATACTTTTAGTTTGCTTGTTTGTTTATATGTTCGTTTACTTGCAAAGCTAGATACTGGATACACGAGAAGCCACAAGATAAAGATACGAACAAAAACGAAACAACTTTTACTTTTATTCGTAAGTGAATCGGTCGCAAGGTCACCGAGCGGCAGGTTTTCATCTTCCACCCGACACAGAGCACAACAACGTGTGTAGGTACGGCTTTTGCATAGTTTCAGTTTCTGACTAAGTTAAGTTGCAAAACCCGTCTTGGTAACGCCTTAGTGATTATAATTTATGACCAGAGAAGAAAAAAAAAATTGGGGAAACGTTTCCCTATAGGCAGTCCGTTGCACTGCACTGCTACAAAGGCATAAGAATTCTTCGTTTATACAGAAGGAGGAAGAAAATTATATGTTTTTGAGTTGGGATACTTATTTGAAGAATGATGAAACGGACATGAACAAGGAAATCAAAAAAAGTCCTCTGAATCAAAAAAAGATGCATTATGCATAGCATACGCTAAAGCTCTATCATGAATCTCCACAGCCTTACGAAAGAAGGTCGTTCAACCAGCTGGTCAAGGCCGACTTGAGGTTTAACTTTGTGAATACAGATGTTTTTTTTTTTTTCGGTATAAATATACGGCTTTTAATACACCAAAAATTGGGTGGGGAATAGCAATCATCATACCCATCATCCGCGTAGAGGTGGTATGCGGTGATAAAAACACAGTTTTTGGACGTAAATGATTTTATTACATTCAACCTGAGAACCAATTTGAGACAACACAACTAAAAGCTGTTGACATTGAGCCAAGAATAATATATCTCTGTTAAAATAGCAGGGCTTAGTATTTTTACTCAATATGCGACTGTTTTGGAGTTTTGGAGTAGTTACAATGTCAAGATAAGGTATTATAGCTTAATTATACAAAATATCATCATTTGTGTGCGCATAAACATATTTGCTGAATTTGAAATCGAAATGAATTCAATAATTATTTCAAATGACTTCATTCAATTCGAAGGTGTTTTGTAGTTGCACTCAGTCGGATTTGAATATATCGGCAGAATTAAGTATTGATATTGTTCCATTGATATTGCTGAATGAATATTTGAAGTTGCGAAAAATATTTGAAATTGCAAAAAATGCTGCAAAATATTTAAGTTTCACAATATGACACAGGCTTTTATGCATCCCTTCAGAATTGGGTACAATTTATAATTTATGAAGGAAATACATCTGCGCCCTTAAAACATATTCATATTCAAACAGGGCGTTGAAACCGATAGGTGACAGTTTGATTGTAGAATCCATTGATTCTTTTGAACATCGTCGCAACGTTGTATAACTACCTCACTTTTGGTCCTTAGAGGAATGCTCGTCAGTTTCGCCTTGAGTTCAACTTCGGACATACAGTACCGCACACTATCCCTGTGAATAAGGCCCTATCAGACTCTGTTTTTCCCCCGGCTATGCGATTTAAAAAACTTGCCTCATATAATACCTATAATCGCAAGTTAAAAGTTCGAAACGACTGTTAATTTTTGACTCCGATTATGTCCTCTCCTGTTTTCCTAAATGCTCTCACTGTGTCCTGAAACATCATAAGGGTATCCATATCCATACACACCTGATCTGCGCATTAATTATAAAAATTTCTGCAATATTCAAGCTACAATTTTAGAGACTGAAAGAAAAGCTAATTGGACAAGGAGTCATTGAAAAGACTGAATCTTCATTAGCGCAGCTCGAATCGTTTAGAAAATTGTTCAATGGTAACTAGATGGCATGCACTTAACTGCAGTTATTTTAAAAGTTTTTTTTTATAAAAGTAATTTGACTTATTTGTAACGAGGGATTTTTTTAAAATAAACACACAAAATCTAGAAAAATTCGTGAAACCTTTATTTTAATCGACAGTACTGTCGATATAATTTAATGTTTGAAGAATATTTCATCCAAATGTTGGTCGCGGCTACACCTGAAATGATCCATCCACTTATTCCAATTTCGGTATACTCCTTCTATTATTTCGATCGGTATCTTACTAAAAGCTAATATATAAAAGCTTCAATATAGTCTTTAAGTGCGTCAATCGAAGAAGGCTTGTCGCTATAGACATCAGCCTTAATATAGCTCCATAAAAAAGTCTAGAGGCGTTAAAACGCACGATTTAGGCGGCCAATTGACCGGCAGCAAACGTGCAGTAAAAAAATGGAGTAACAGAGACCAAATTGCTGCGGACGAGCGGCGCCGAACCGATAATTCGCTGTCATCACTAACGCAGGCCGATAGAGCTGCGTTATTTTCCTCAGTTCGCTTTCTACACCAAGTTACATAGGTGGTTTAATGTTCAACAATGAAAATTCGGTGCAAAATTTGTTGACAATAGCCCGAAGTCGCCTTATATTAGTAGGTCGATTAATTTGACCATAAAATGGAAGAAGCGCGCGTTGAACTTTCTTAACAGAGCACGCATTTCGTAATAAAATTAGCGTTGGTTGTTTGTAAGGCCATTCACAGTTTAATTTATAGACCAAAAATTGAAGATGTTTGACAGTAACAACAAACACGAAACTTTCGTGCGAGAGCTGTCAAAACCAGTGTTGCCAAAAATAAGATAACAAAAAAAAAAAAAAAAAAATTGACCCATTATTCGGCTTTAGTTTCGTTCTTAGTTTTAGTGGCTCATCAAAACAATAATTTAAAAAACCCCATTTAATTTCTCTCGTCTTCCGACGACGGACGCGACTCGACGTCTGTCATTCACTTTATGTTCACTATAAAATAGATATAAGTGTGTAAGTAATGTAGGTGTTTACAAAAGCATATAAGAACATACTGACCTATTTTAAAGCTAGCGCAATCTTAACTAGATCCGCCACGACCCTCTTAGGAGCGTTCTGACCATAGGTTTGAGTTATTGCTTTTCAAAATTTGTAAATCAAAGTGGTATTTTAATTGAATTTCTATTCTAAGCCTTACTTGGTAATATATCCAAAATTGGCAGTAATGATGGTCTAATGAAATAAGAGATATGCAAACTGAGAGCCAATTGGACCTTTTCTGTAAAAGTTTTAACAGTGGGTGTCATAAGAACTAGCATTAAATATGCTTTTTTCACGGATGGGCACTTGTTGTGTTTGTAAAAATATGGGTATAGCTTTTTTCGGAGATTTTCATATTTCAAGTAGATTTGGATGCGGAGTATCTAGTTTGGTTTTGTATGCCAGATTCGCAATTGTCTTCTTCCCCGAAACATTAAAATATATTCCTCACAAGTCTGGATTGAGCAGATTAGCTCTGATTTTTGCCATGACTTTGTTGCACTTTTTTCCCGACAAAACAAATTACCACCGAATCCACAACTTGGATTTTAGCAAACTACTATATTAATTAATCGCAACGAATGATTAATTAATTATTTGTTACACAGAAATATAAATATGCACACCGATGTGCCGCGGCGATATTGTTCGGATTTAATTTTAAGATGAACTGTCAAATGACAGCTGGGTGGATTTTAAAGGAAAATAGTGCAACAGGTAGCAAGATAATATGCTGCCAATGCCAGCTGCTCAGCAAGGGGTGGTCCGTAGGTAGTTTATTTATTGGTACGTAGGTATAATTAGTCTAATAAAGAAAGGAATTAATAAAAAGAATGAGTATCAATCAAAACACACAACTGGGTGTTTCATACAATAAAGGGCGCCAGGAAATTTTTGCTTGGAATTTCCAAACCAACTTCAACGCTGAAAATGGTCTTCAAATAGAATTAAAAGAACGATTTTCCAAAAGGAATAAAATTATATTTTTGTTCAGGAAACCTTTACAAGTATAGGTATAAAACCTGAAATCTTTTCGTAAACAATTGGGAGTGTACAAAGTATGTAAAATCTGGCAAAGAGCCAGTCAACAATTTAAATATAATGAAATTTAAGTACGAAGATGGGGTTTTATCCAGGTTAAAATTCAAAACAAGAACTTGTGTGCACAATACACCCGCAAACAAACGACTCTTTGGGAATTTTCCCGAACAGACAAAAAGGTTAAATGGAGGTCGCGCGTCCTGCAATCTCAGGATTAATTACGTAAGGCGAAGGGTTACCGATTAAAACAATATGACTCAATAGTCAAAACAAAACAAACGCACTATTAACACTTTTCCACTTTTATAGGAAAATACTTAGCTTTTTCTGTTGACGAATCCTGCCTGAGTTTTCTTGCCCGTACTGGCACTAACTCCTCCGAATTCCTGCCTACTTGGAGCTTTCCTGCACAGATTCAAAACAGTGTTGAACTTGGCCTTCCTGCCAAAGTGCAAACACAAGTCTATCAAAATTATAAATTTGCGCTACTTGCAAAATTTTAGCACTCGATTATAAAACTTCCGAATAATTTCTCAATTCTCAAAACTCTTTGGCACAGTGTCCTTTTTAGAGGTCAACCAAGAAGTGCCATCTTCTTGGCGGTCTCTTCGTTCATCGGCGCATTCAGCAAATTCCACTCACTTCAACCAATCAGAGTCGTGGAGGTTCGTCACGGGGTATCTGCAATACTCTCAGCAAATTCGCTGGAGTCTGCGCCGTAGGCGAAACGCATCCATCGCTCTCTTCTAAACAATTTCGTTGTGAATCTCTTGGTCGTTAGAGATTCGCAACAACTTGCCTGAATGAACGAATCCAGACCTGTTCCATTTCAATCCATTCCAGAATAGAAAATTGAAAAACTATTTCTTTAAACAAATTCCCTCGGCCCAACCGACCCAAGTTACACTGTGCAAGAAAACTATTTAAGCTAGGATTCAGTTAACGAGGATTCGTCATTTTTCGCGAAAACTACTAAACTACTTCGGTGAACCTTCGCGCAGATTTGGGGGAATGGGGATAATTCTGTAAAGAGTCATTTCTTTTTAAGGTAAAGCACTTTAGGTTGGGCACTCGGCCTTTACGGTGGGCACTCAGCCATTACGTTGGGCTCTTGGCCGTTTATATTGAAAAAGGCTTCAAATGCCAAATTCTGATGATGATGACGTTAACGTAAACGTTGACTGATAACTAGTCAGTGCGTTAGAGATGGGTAGCCATATCTCTACCTTTAGTACACATATTAGGTTGTTAGTAACCTGCTGCTGCTGCTGCTGTTGCGATGGATTTTCTCCAGAACCTTCCTGGTTCTTATCATCGCCGCTGCTTGAGTCTCCAGCCGTCCACTGGCTCAATGAAGGGGTACCTATTTGGGTTGCTTTTCCAAGATGCTTTGAAGTACACCACTAGCTGATGGACTAGGGTTGCTTTGTACTCTGTCAGCACCTTGAAGCCACAACAAAAGGAGGGGTGAAAATGGGAAGAGGAAGAAAAGTAGAGGTCTAACTTGTTGTGGTAAAATATACCGCAACAACTTGACTTTTATTTTTCGAAGTTTTTTCTGTTTCTATAAAATTGTAGAATGAAATAAGAATGTTGAAATGATTTCAGCTGATCGATGAAAAAATGATTCGCGTCAAAAATACCATCTTGTCAAAAATAAAGCACGGAAACGCTCAGTGGGTATTGAAATGATCAAAGGAGCAATATAGAGAACTCCGTCTAAAAGGAAATATCATGCAAAGCTCGGACACGATCGCCAAGGAACAAAAAGAAACACTCTTGGAATAAACTAATGCAAGGACAACAGTATTTGGGTGGCTTCAGACATTTAATAAAGAGAAACTGGAAGACTTGCAGACGTTTTCTGTTGTTAAGGTGGCGCGGCGTACCCCATTGACCGATCATTAGTATGAAACAGGTAGGTGATCCCTTTGCGATAACGATACTCTTAACGCCAGTCGTGAAATGAAAAGAAGAAGAGCATCAGAGTTGAGCTATAAAGTTGTTATTTGATTTTTAGTTAATCATGTGTCATGTCTTTTATGGAATCCGCAATAATCTATTCCCGCGGATTCCAATTTTTTTATAATTAACGCGCACATCAAGGGGTTATGACTACTCTTATAATGTTATAGAACACAGTACGAGCATTTAGGAAAGTAGGAGAGGGTATAATAGGAGACACCAATGCACGCTGATTTTGAATCTTTGTGAATCGTAATGCAGGAGAAATACAGAGCCAGGTAAAGCATTCCACATTCGGGTGGTGCGACTAAAATAAGAATCTCTATACTTGACTGTACGTCCGAAATTAGGCTCAAGGTAAAACTGATGAGCATTCTTAGCGAGGCGTGTGTTGCGGCTAAATTGTTTCACTAAAGCACTGTTTGTGAAAAAAGCGATAAAAGAGAGAGAGACAGGTGACTTTACGACGATGTTCAAGAGAATCAATCGATTCTACAATTGAACTATCACATCTCAATTTTAACGCTCTGTGTTGTTCCCTACCAAGCAGGTGCAAAGGTGTTTGAGAAGCACCTGACCAGATATGGGAGTTATACACCAGTTTTGGGTGGATCAAGACCTTTTAAATTGTAGCCAGATCAGAAGGGGTGAAGAACTTCCTGCATTGTCTCAAGAAGCCTAAGCATTTAGCAGCGTTTTTGGCGACTTCAAATACTTGGTCATTCCAACGAAGATCATCGTTTACACACATACCGAGTACTGATTGCTTTCCGGTTTCTTGGATGCAGGTACCATTCATGGATAATGGCAATGCGGGAATGTTAAGCTTCAACGATAAGAGACAGCATTGAGTTTTCGAAGCATTGAATTCTCCTCGGTTCTTATAACCCTATGAAACAATGATGTTAAGGTCTGAATTCAATGAGCTTATCATACGCAACAGTTCCACTTCCACATCCGAAGAGCAGGGACGTGAATTTGGAAACGAATATGAAAAGCTGAGGGTCGAGTCCTCAGCAAAACAGTTGAGAGGATTAGAAGTTTTAGACAAGAGGTCATTTATGAAAATAAGGAAGAGAGTCGGAGACAAAACGGAGCCCTGGGGCACACCAGCATTTATGAAGTGGGTATCAGGCTTGAAGCCATCTAATACAACTTGTATTGAACGGTCGGAAAGGTAATTTCTATAATCTAACGAAGAAGAGACTCATCGACACCAAAAGCACGCATTTTCGATAAAAGAGCCTGATGCCAAACTCTATCAAATGCTTTAGAAATATCAAGTGCAACAATCTTACTTTCTCCAAAACAATGTAAAGATTGATTCCACTTTTCGGTGAGATAAGCCATCAAATCACCAGTGGACCGTTTGCTACGAAAGCCGTACTGACGGTCATTAAGAAGCTTTCGTTCTTCAAGATATTTCATAAGTTGACGGTTTATCAACGTTTCCATGACTTTGGAAAGAAGGGATGTTAGTGCAATTGGACGGTAATTGGAAAGGGAGGAAGATTCGCCTTTTTTAGGGACCGGCTGGACAAAAGCATTTCCATCAATTCAACTATCGAACCCGGCGGATGAACTGCTATATCGATCATACTAAACATTTACACTTGTCAATATTCGCTGGCATATATACTGGTAAAAAATAGGCTTACTCATTACTGTTGTCAGATCGTCCTTTTTTTTACTGACAAGAATCATTGTAAAAAAATTTCGAGCAAGTCATCAGTGGTTTACCATTTGGACATTTATCAATGCAAGTATCTTTTTCTTTATGTGAAAAGAACTCTTGAGGAAAAATTGCAATGAGCTTTAATAAAAAATTAAATTTTATTTGGTTTTGATTTTGGAATTTGGATACCGGATTACTTTCCAGCGGTAAAAACCAATGAATGGACTCATGACTAAAATTTACATGAAATTTCGACCCTTACAATTATTTTAAATACATTTTTGTTTGCTTTTTTTTACATTTTACTTTTATCCGCAACAATTTTGGTTCGGATGTGAAACTTCAAAAATTGTATGGAGTGCGGATGATTATTGCCCACCGCATACATAAAATAAAAGTTTGTTCTCCTTCCCATTAAATAAACAATTCCCCATGCTTACATCTTATTGAACCTATTAAACCTAACGATTGTGTGTCTCAAACAACATTAACTTCAGTCAGAGCTGATGGAGAGTTATACAAACATTTTTGTGTCTTAATGTCAAAATAACTTTGTCTAATGAATGTTTTCTTCAAGTTGATGAACTTTTGTTAAAGTAAATATTGTGAAACTCACTTTTCATTAATCAAAGACATGCATCGCAATTACCGCCGCCATCTATAAGTACCTCATTTTAATAACTTCAATCAAACGATCTCATTCATGTGAGATTGTTATGCTCACGAGAAGCGGAAGTGTTTTCGGTTAGGAAAATGCTTCCAAACAATTTATTTAAATGAAATCAGTCGTAATATTTTCTTAAAAATTCGTTTAAAAGTGATCATCATAATAAAGGGTTGGGCATTGCGATGACTTAATGTAGCCACAAAGCATTTCCAATTTATGTTTGAATATGAGCACCAGCAGCAATGTGGTTTTTGCTTTTTTTTTGTAAACCCTGTTCATTGATGATCGGAGATCAGGCGATGATACTGATTACGAATAATGATGCGAGAAATGACTAAGCGGTGGCTGCAAGCACAGCCTGTACCACCTGTGGATGTCCATAGAAAGGGAAATTTCTTTTTTTTGTATCGTTTGTGACTTGTCGTGCTTTTTTTGTGTTGGGTCTTGTGAAACTGCATGTGGTACTTGGCAGTTGGCAGTAGTTAAAAGTGTCTGTTGATGATGGTCTCATCGATACGAACTTTTGAAATATCTCGACGCGATGGTTAGATTATGCAAAGAGGTAATAACAATTATCAAATGATGAATTGATAGTTGTTGTAAAAAGTCGCGTGGGCTTTCTGCGTTGTTTGTTTTTTTATACATTTGATTCGTTTGTGTGATGCATTTGGGTCTTACTTACTTTGATGATGAGAACTAGCAGCTGGTTTTTGTATTATTAAAACATCATTAGCCTTTAGGACCCTAGCTTCTTGCACACATTGTGCGATATACGTTGAGTAAGTGGGCAACATTTGTTTTTGAGCAGATACTTCTTCTGAGAGGTGTAAAACTTCAACAAGATGATGATATTCAAGCTTTCGGTCGTTGTTAAAACTGTCAAAAAAATTATATGACTTTCTATGTATATGAAGCTTGAAGATAGACTCGTTTTTTGAGACGAAAAAGTGTTTTTAAATATCACTGTTCTGAATTTTTCTTTATCGTTCAAACGTGTTTCATAGGAAACTTTGATAGTTGAAGCCTGAAGTAGTTTGTGGCATATGTTTCTGAGTGGTTTCATTAATTCGTAAGTAGTCTTGTGTTCAACATAACTTGAATATCTGGTCATTTCGTCAGGATCGTGAGTTAGTTTTATCCGCCAATTAAGCTATTTCTGCTTTCTGATCTTACAAGTCTGACTTAAAGTATTTATGTACATTGTGTGTATATTTATATGTATTTATAGCTGCACTGTTAAGCTAAACAAGTTTCGATTGATTTATTAGTTTCTTGTCAGTTCTCTTAATCATACCGTTCGTGTTTGTTTGATTTTCTTCACTTAAGAGATGGGTCAAAAATTAATTGCGAAAGTGATCATTCTTTTCGATTGGATTTAAGCTAATTTAAAAGCCACTATGAATAGCATTATTGGCAATTCAAAATAAATTAAAAACAAAATGATCTTTGCAATACAATCAATCAGTTAATGGTTATGGTTAAAATATATTTTATATGATGTTTCGTTCATAGAAGAATCAAAAAAAGGAAAATTAACATTTAGAGAAGCTCTTAAGATTAAGTCGTTCCTCCCCATTTTACTGCATATTTTTGCAATTAGCTTTGCATAAATGGCAATATTATTGCTAACCTTGATGTTGTAGCTAACTGTTTTGTAACATTGTATGATGAACCTAAGATGGTAAGAGGTTATAATGATTTCATTCAGTAACGAGTCATAGTTGGTGATGAGCTTAACTTTTGATAAAGTTAAGGGAAAGAGGTATTTTTTTCTTTTTTCTTTTTTCTGAGAAAAAAAGAGGCTAATACTAAGCTGTAGCACTAATAATCAGGTCCATTGTACTACCACGTAAGAAACCTTTGTGCAAGGGTTAGAAATAAGGTGGTTGTATGTGAACATACAAAGCAAATCAAGTAAAAGAAACTGTCTCAAACGAGAACATATCTCAAATAATGTTTTTTATTCTGAAATTTACCATGCAAAAAATACATCTTCCTCTAGGTACCTCGGTTCTACTGAGAATCGAATCACATTTGAATTCGAATAAGTGTTCGTGTATACCTAGGTTAGGTTAGTGTACTTATACCTAAATCGAATCGAAATGATGACTACCTACTTGACTTGATGACATTAAA
This sequence comes from Melanostoma mellinum, assembly GCA_914767635.1. Lineage (NCBI taxonomy): Eukaryota > Metazoa > Arthropoda > Insecta > Diptera > Syrphidae > Melanostoma > Melanostoma mellinum. The sequence goes on along the minus strand of OU612059.1, from coordinate 170,362,231 downwards.
ATTATAAAAGTCATTTCCTCTTCTCATGATTCCTCTCTTCTTCAAAAAGACCTAAATACTTTTCTTACTTAGTCTAATAAGAGCTTTCTTGAGCTTAAAGTTAATAAATGTCAATCTATGACTTTCTCGCATCAACGCTTACCTTCTAGTCTTCGAACGTACTACTTCAGTAACTTGCCTATACCCAGAGTTTCGTCTATTCGTGATCTTGGGGTTATTTCTGATAAAGAGCTGAATTTCCACTCTCACATAAACTATATTATTGCGAAAGCAAACTCCTCTCTTGGGTTTATCAAACGGTGGTCTAGAGAATTTTCCGACCCCTACGTCACTAAATCATTATTTAACATTTATGTTAGACCAATCCTTGAATAAGCTAGTCAGGTTTGGTCTCCCTACCAAATAACTCAATCTCGTAGAATTGAAGCTGTGCAACGAAGATTTTTAAGTTTCGCTTTGCGCAGATTGCCTTGGTCTGATCCGTTCATTTTACCTCCATATTAAAGTCGTTTGCGACTAATTGACATGGGCACCCTTTCTAAACGTCGTCGTGTCGCCAACATAATTTTCGTCTTCCGGAATTACTTGAGCTGATTTACATGAACACTAATCCATGTAACCTACGTTCTGTCCCCTTCTTCCGCATCCCTACTCTCCGCACAAATTACGCATATTTTAACCCCTGATGCAGAATACTACGTTCAGCGAGTTCCTCTTCTCTCAGAAAAAATCTATACTGCTCTTCCCCTTTCAACTTCTAACCCTTTCACTTCAATTTAGAATTAAGCTCTGTATAATTGTACATATATTTATTTGTTTATATTTTTAAGTTTAAATTTATGTTATAATCGCTCGCAGTAAGCTAAATAAAAATAAATGGACTAACCAAACCGTTAAGCAAGCTAATCGAACCGATTCGGTGCAATAGAAAACCTGGAATGCAATTTCATTCCCATTCTTTCGGATTCGATTCGATTACCCAATTTACCAATACGAGGTATTTCTCATTCCTAAAATCATTTAGTGGAAAATTAACAATAACATTTCAGTAATGGAAAGTAGAAGAAAAATAATAGCAAATAAAAATGGGCGCGGCTTGGTCGCATGAATTTGCTAGGTACAATACCAAAATCTTAAGGCTGAGTTTAAAGTATTAGTATTCGCTCTTCATAATATATTTGGTGATTCAGGATGGCCAACTACACATAAATTATGAAAATTTAATTGAAGCACGAAAAATACTGAAAAAATTAAATTGAATATTCCAAAGGTTTCAAGCGAAAACGCCATTATTTTGCAATTGCTAATACATACATATAAACGCTGAAAATTGAATCAAAGTCGTTGCAAAGATTAACATCTTGACAGTTTTTTTTTTTACAAAAATTTGAAAGAATCAAATACACAGTTTTTAAGTTTTTTTTTCAAGAAATCAACTTTTTTTAAATTATAAAAATTTCAAAAAATAAAATTTTTCAAATTTTGATATGCAATATTTCTTAAACAATTTAGGACTTCTAAGATACAAAATTTTGTCAACATAGCGTAAGCCATTAACGAGAAAGTCGGTTATGAAAAAAACGTTACGATGTTAGGTACCGTTTTTAGACTTTTTCCAAAAAAAAGAAATGATCCTTCAAACAAAATTTTATCGAAATCGTCATAGGTATTTTCGAGAGAATTATGGCTCAAAACATAGAGACTCAATCCCGAAAACCACTCTGTAGGCTGCCCCACAGAAACTGCAAATTTTGAAGAAAATCGGTCAAACGATTCAGGCTGTAATTCCCTATACGGCTCTCTGTCCGCAGAATTGCAGTACCCATTATTTTAGTATTCTCTGTGATCATCATAATGTCAAATGCAAAACTTGACTTAAAGTACATATGTATAATCGCAAGTAAAAATATGTAAATAAATAGGGTGAAGCAACATAGCGCGGCTTAGCGCACTTCTCTCAACCATACCTTTTGATAGAACGGAGGGAACCTACAATTTTTTGTCGATTCCGGTTAATCAAGAAAGCACTTTTTATGGCATGAAACTACTATCAAAGAAATTGCCCAATTCCTCGCGAGGGGATCGCCAAATACAATTGTTTTTCTTACTGTTTCTGAGATTTGATCCTCAGACTTCCCACGTAACAGGCAGATACGCAGTATTGTGGTAAAAATTTTGTTTTTTTTCTATACTAGTTGCCATTTTGCTAATTTTTTTTTTAACATTTTCGTGATTATAGCGACATTATTCTAGATTGATATAATCTTTCTTTTTCGATTGATAGAAGTGTTGGAATCGTGGGTATGCATGCCAATAACTCCCTACTTCAATAGCTGCTAATATTTTTAGTTTTCAACTTTTTGTCTGTATTCTTTCAATGTTAATTATAACTTATGGATAGTAAAGTTATTAATTGCTTTTTGTCGACACTTCAAATTTGAAATTCATGCCTCAATACCTCAATACCCCCTTAACTAATATCTTTTTAGTAAAAACGTACCTAGTAGGAGTTTCGCTTCCTTTCCCTTGCTTTTTTTTTAATAAATTGTTAAAAAATTGTTAGCAAGAATCTAAATTTGTGGAGGCGGTTAACAAAAGAAATATAAAAACTACGGCTATGCGAAGCAACCAAAGTTTGTGCTAGAAAACACGACAAATTATGCGATAGTTTGGCTCACCATTATGCCATATATGTGTTATGAACTTAAATATGGCTTCAAATTCGTAGGAATAAAGTCATAATCGAGTAGCACATCACATTTAGTTATTCTAAATAGTTATTGTTTGAAACTTATTTCCCTCTGTGCACTTTAAATGAAATAAGTGAACCTTTACGTGCAAATTCTAAATATTTTTGTATATTTCAAGGGGACAAAAACATTCAAATGATATACACTCATACAAATGATGACAATCATACCCGCGAAATTTATTACGTAGTTTCTTTTTTAAACACTCTTCAAGACCACTCAAGATATTAAAAGTCTACAAACCAAGATCTTCCTGTCTATTTGCCCTCATCCAATGTATAAAGCAATTACATCTTCTGTAAACGACCGTTATGATTTATAACAACCTCGTTAGTAAAAAAACCAGCCATCAGACAATGTTATCACCAGTAAATCGTATACAAACGCATGTGTAGCTAGCTCATCAAAGCGTCTCGCATTTTTAGCACTTCATTGTAACGATTATATTGTTGTACCATTTAAATGCTTGCCAATTAAAATTGGCCTTTGTAAGAAGGTATATCTTTTGTTTTTTTCTTGTTTTTTGTTCATTTGATTTTGTTTCGCTTAATTTTAACGCTTTACGCATCAGTATATGTTTTATGTGGAATCACCCTTGACCCAGTTGAATGCCAAAGGCTCGATTTAAAAAAGTCCATCAATCAACAGTGAATCTGGGTTATAATTTGGATGACAACAGGTAAGCCATGAAAGCAATTTTATGAATTTACACTAAGTATGCCAAGAAACACCCTAGAGTAGATACAAATAAAAATATGATTCAACCAAATAATGACGACTTCTTTAATTGCCTCTTCAAATTGTTTCCAAACATGTTCAACTAAAGACCACACAACCAAAGTGAAGCTAATTGGAGAAGAAGGTGATTACTGATTGTGTTTTGTTGTGTTATGTTGTTATTGGGCGGTCAGTTCTTTAGGCCTGAAACAATCAGCATCTATACTACTCTTCAAACGATAACTTGTCTAAACTGCCTTTAAGCATTATAAATATTTAAGTTGAATCACCTCAAATTATTGTTCTTTCAAAACTCGGCGAAGTTTTGATTAATATTTTGATTAAAGAGGCGCTATAAACGTCAAGCTTAACAAGTTTTTAATTTTGCGATCGGAAATTAAAAAACGTTCAGTGTCTCAACCATTCACTATTTTTAAAAGGATTACTTTCCAAATAGACAGACAGTTGACATGGATTAATTTTCGCACTTCAAAGTGCCCGTGACGGTGATTGACTTATTTTTTAACAACACATAATAAGAGTTTGTTGATCTCTTCCGTATGATCATCAAAACAAAATGTCAAATTGTTTTAATGATCATGCGAAAATGAAAAAAAAGAATTAGAATAAAAATTCTGCGTTGGTAGAACAAAGCGTTAGAGAGAACAAATTTGGAAAATGGCCTTCACAACATTGTCATCCCTGGGGATATTGAATTTGCATAATTGGATTTTAATTAAATGAAAGACTCATATCTGGATGTGCCTGAGAGAACGAGAGATCTTGTAACCTACAACCCCAAGCTAGAATATTATTAATTGTTTGTTTTGGAATAAGTCCTACGTTAGAAGCAGCAATGTAGGTTCTGTTTAAGTTCAAAGAACCACAAGAGCCCTACTTATGCGTTGATGAGTCTCTGGCAAATTCGGAGGAAATTTGTATTGATTAAGTCATCATTGTGAGAGTGGAATTTTTGTTCATTGATATGCCTACTACCACGGGACTAATTTGAATTAAAAAGAAAAACTGAACGCAGTTGATGATTGTATTTAAATTAAACTTTATTTAGGTTTGAACTTTGTTACCACCAATCACACGTTAGGTCGGACTGTTAAGTTGGAGGTTGGCATTCGATCCCCAGTAAAACCCAAGTAGGGCAACTGTGGCTCTATATTGAAATGTTTACCTGCTTCAGTTTCACCTATACAACTCTTTTGAGGTGATAAGTGAAATCACAAGTTCCTTATTTTTTTCTATCGGTTGTTTTTTTTTAGGTTGGTTTTTCGAATAGGCATGAAACTGACATCTTATGGCCAAATCGGCCAAATCTAATGTTCTGTCATTGTCATGATCAGTTTTACAAAAGAAAAAAGCTTACAAATCGTGCAAAATTATTGCGAAAATAATGGTTCAGTTCGCGAAGTTTACCTCAAGCTCCGTCCATTTTATGGTTGTGTTATACCTACATTTGGTTCCTTCACCTTTACCTACTATGCCAGCAAGCATAACTGTTATTATGCATATTATTGATTTATCGATATTATGCATACTAACAGTTTCCGGGCGCACTTATTGTGACATGGCTTAGTAGGCCAAGCCGAATTCCAGAATGCAAGTTAAGCAATGCGTTCTGGAGTTCAATCAAAAGTTCCAGGCAGGTCTACGAAAATATGGTGAGTCGATTGTTAACCACCAAAGTGCGAGGTCGTTTTTAATTCAAAGTTTTTAACTAAAATACATTTGGCGCAGCCGCACACAAACAGCTGTTAAGCTTTATATTCCCAACTCAAAATCAAATAAATTGTTGATACATTCACAATTGATTGATTGCGGAATCTACTTGGGAAATGCAATAGTAAAAGCAAACAACAGCTACGTCCATGTTCCTATCATGAATTGTAACACACAAGACTACTGCTTGGACGAAAACTTTGTTTCAAAGCAAACAGAATATTGGCTAATTCTCCAAGGCAACAGCTGAGTGAACGGGTCAGTACTCTGACTAGTTCCTGAAAGTTAGATGAAAACCTGAATAGGGAAGAGAAGGAGTCAGTAGAAAAGTTATGTTCCAAATTTAATGACGTTTTCTTACTGAAGGGGGATAACTTAAGCTTCATACCTGTCTTAGCACACAGTATATGTACCCACTAAATCTGACCAAGGACCGATTAACACTAAGCAATATCGAACTTCGGAGATTCATAAGAAAGAAATTGAAAGACAAGTACAAGAGATGCTTGACCAAAACATAATTTCGGAAAGTAAATCTCCATGGAATTCACCATTGCTTATTGTACCTAAGAAATCCAGTGAAGGTCAGAAAAGGTGGAGGGTCATTGTGGATTTCAGAAAACTAAACGAGATCACGATAAAAGATGCTTTTCGCTTACCGAGAATCGAAGAAATTCTTGACCAATTGGGGCACTGCCAATTTTTTACCACATTGGATTTGGCAAGTGGCTACCACCAGGTAATGATCGATCCGGCTGACAAGGCAAAAACTGAGCTTAGCACTATCAAAGGGCATTACGAATTCAATTGAATGGCGTTTGGGCTAACCGGTGCCCCAGCAACCTTCCAAAGGATCATGAATCACATCCTGACTGGTTTGAATGGCATTGATTGTTTTGTTTATTTGGATGATATATTGTCGTGTAGGGCAAAAATCTTGAACAACACAACGAAAAGCTTGCAAAGGTTTTCGCTAAGTTAAGGCAACACAACCTGAAGTTAAATATTGAAAAATGTAATTTTTTTCGCCGTGAAGTAACGTGTTTAAGGCACGTGTGCTCTGAAAACGAAGCTACTCCAGACCCATCAAAAATTCAATGTGTCTCCAATTTTCCCATCCCAAAGAGTAAAGCAGGTACAATCATTTTTGGGGCTTGCGAACTACTATAGAATTTTCATACCTCATTTCTCTCAAATATCCGCTCCAATCACGAAGCCATTGAGAAAAGGGGAGGTGTTCGAATGGTCCCCAGATTGCGAAAAATCGTTTAGGTTTCTTAAAAAAGCTATTTCTTCCCCACCAATTCTGATATATGCAGATTTTTCGAAGCCGTTTATCTTGACAACCGATGCGAGTAACGAAGCTTTGGGAGCCGTTTTGTCTCAGGGCAAAGTTGGTGAAGATAAACCTATAGCTTTTGATAGTCGATCTTTAAATGAGGCCGAAAAAAATTATTCAACCATAGAAAAAGAATTTCTTTCCATAGTTTGGGCCTGTAAGCATTTCCGAACATACCTCCTTTGTCGTAATTTTACTATCTTTACGGATCATCGCCCCCTGATTGGTGTTTTTAATGTTAAGGACCCAACAACAAGACTAGTTTGGTTCCATCATAAGCTGTCGGAATATGATTATAAGATAATGTATGAGGTAGGATCCCAATATCATCCAATACAAGTTGTACAAACTAGGAGCAAGGCAAAAATAATTGAGGACAAAAAACCTCAAGAAAGTAATAACCAACTCAATGACAAAATAGTCACTGCTCCAAACAAAAGGTTTGTCACTTTAGCGGATCCTGCTGATATTTTAACAAATCTCCGTGATTTCCATGATTCCCCACTATATATATATATATATATATATATATATATATGACGACAATCGTCCATCAGCGCAAATAATTCGGTTAGCCATATGAATCGCTTTCGCACTATACGTTTGCTTTATGTGATAATACGCATCCGTAGAGACGTCGAAGTGTGCGCACCGAAGAAACAATTGCCGGTGTTGAGCAAAATGTTGAAGAGGATCCGAGTGAATCGATTCGCCACCGTGCACAGCAATTGGAGCTTTGTCCATAAACTTTATTGAAGATTTTGCGCAAAAGATCTTGGCCTACTACCTAACAAGACCCAGCTTGTGCAAGAATTAAAGCCGAGATGCATTGGCGCATAATTTCGCGGAATGGACGTGTCAGTTGGCCACAAAGATCGTGTAATTTGACACCATTGGATTATTTTTTTTGGGGATAAGTGAAGTCGCTCGTCTACATCAACACACCAGAAACGTTAGGGGGTTTGGAAGCCAACATTCGTAGCGTTACTGCCTCAAATGCTCGAAAAATTCGTTCAAAATTGGACCTCTAGACTTGGCTTTATTCGAGCCAGCTGCGGCGAACTTATGATCGAAAGTATAGTGTGTGTATCAATGGCATAAAATTATCCTTCCAAAAAAGGCAAATTGGTGGACATTCAAACGATTTTCTTGTGTTATATTTTAATACAAAGTTCTACACCTGTAAAAAAACACCCTTTACAATAGACTGGTAACTGGTCTGAGGTAAATGAAATACCCAAAACGTTTTTGGAGGGTATCCCTCGCTTGGAATTTGTTAGTTCTTAACCCTAGAAAGATAAACTACGCCTTTGAGGCGCCTGCAAAATATAAATATTGCTTTCATCTTTAAACGAACGCTCGGACAGGTTTGTTGTTTTAAACCAACTCATTCGTCAATCAACACTTGCGAAAAACGGTAGTTCCGATTTAATAAGTACTACCGTTTTTTAGTTATGGCAATGCGTTGCGCTCGAGAGGCGCATGTTTATCTTCTGTGTAACTTTCACGCTTATGTATAAACTGCCTATAAAAATAAATTATTTTTTTATATTTGACTAATTGATATTATTTGAAGTAGAATAGTATATTGTAATTCATCAGTTCATAAGAAAATAATATAATTTATCTAATAATTACTACTTAAATACCGAAGATTTCTAATTGTTTGCTCCTTTTCGTCATTGATATATGTATAATATCTTACTTTTCTTAGAAAAAATAATAATATATTTTTTCCTTTACCTAATAACTAATACTTAATAAGCAACATAACAATAATATAAAGAAATAAAAAAAAAAATTATTTAATTTTGTATGAAAAAAAAAATGGTTTTTTGAGCGTGCGCTTCGCAGGCGCATGTTTATCTTTTCAGTACTAAAAAATAAGTTTATCTTTCTAGGGTTAAGGACTATCATTGAAAATGCTTTCTCACCAGGCCCGTTCCAACCTGACAGAAAATTTTTCATTACATACTTATTATTCCTCACAGAAACGGTTGAAAAAAAGTACAAGGCTCTGGAGATTGTTGCGGATAAATATTTTTTAGTTTTAGTGTAGATATTTAACACAAAAATAACAAAAATATGATCGGAAGCAGAATCGTCGATTAACGCATTGCTGATAGGAACATGGGACATCCAACCTTTAAATCGTCACTCTTCCGAGTAAAAGCCTAACTCCTGCAAATGCTACCAAGCGGCCTTGTCAAGTTTGGGAACATCAAGCCAACGTTAGACTCCATCAACATCAAGAAGAAACTTAAAGTGGTGGACAGTTCAGTTTAAAACTTCTTCTACACACCCTGCAGTCGAGTACTCAATTTTCGTTACTAGAAAAGCACCAAGCCACTTATCCCAGATAGAAGACTGACCTGTCAAATTAGTTCTCGTGTTATGATTGTTAGATAAATTTCAAGGCACATTCTACATTCAATTCAAGGTAGGGAAACAAATTGCATGTAAACAAGGACACAAAACTAACAACGCCAAGCCTTTCCGGCATGCGCGTTGGAAGAATACGACTACGAGTAGGTGGTGCCAACTAAAAGCTTAATCAAAATCGAAAGCAAAATCAAAAGTGACTTAGGAGGGCAATTGCTAAGATATATTTGATTAGCTGAATCATAAATTGCCGCCATTATTTAATTAGCAATTAATTGAGTGTTTCACAACTTTTCACGTCAAAACGTCCATAGTTCTCTTCGACAAACAAAAAATCGAGAAAAGCCAATTGAACCGTAGAAAATAGGTTACACTATTCGATTGCTATAAATCATGTATATTGCCTCCGGGTAACACCCAATAGACCTTGCCACCTTAATGTACACTACCTAACAACAGACAATCAAAATATTATCAATTTGCCATTCACTTAACTTCAAAGTGTTCCAAAAGGAAACAACTTGTTTGAATGATATTCCGTGAGTAACCTTGATGCCATGTGCTCTACTTTGTTATAAAACCACCTCCGGCTCGTGCCGTTTGCAGATTAATCCAACTAGAGCCCAAATAAAAAATATAACAATAAACCAACCACCCACTAATGTAATAGATAGATTGTAGTTTAGAGGCTTTGTTGTACAGTGGTCATAGTTCTCCTTTCAATTGGCGCCAACTACGTACGTACTGTTTGATTAAACTTTGCGTCTAGGAAACCACTTCGAATGAATAACTGTGTGACTCTGCGTTCTTAACCTCTATGTAGACGTTCTAATTTTTCTCACCAGTCGTAAAAGGGCGTGGTTGATGTATTATCTGATTCCCTTTCGCTTTTTATTGTTTTAGCTTTGAGAAAATGGTTTGAAGTGTGCTCTAAGACTTTGTTCAACATCAAAAGAGTATTCTTTATTTAGGGTTCTTGAAATATAAATAGCGCGAAAATAAATCAGCTCTCAGCCCACTCATCAGATAAGTGGGGCTCTCTGGACGAGACTTCACAAACTTGGGAATAATTAATTATGATGCGCATCGCACTTCTAAATGAATTCCCATGAATCTCCCAAGTCGTCTGAGTTTTTTGTTTGTGTTTTCTTTTCTTTTTGAATTCAAGTGATGACTTGCGAACGGTTATCTTTTCGAAATGATCGTGTCCGTCTCGAAGTCGTTAGGTTTTTTTTTTCTTGGGTTGTTGTGGACTAATTAAAAAACATTTATATGGTTAAACGTGGTACGGATTTACATTTTGTCTATGCCACTGACCTGGGCTCTATAGGTAGGTACTACTTTCAATTTCAAACTCAGCCACCGTGTTGGCACAGTCACTGGAGTGTGCTATATCATCCAAGTCCAGGCAGACGACACATTAAGAAGATAGCATGTCAGTGGGGGAAAATTTACTCCTTAGTCTAGTCTAGTATCTCACGAATATGGGTTCCGGGGGACCAATAGAAGTTGTAGACAAATGCAAATCTATGCACTGGCAGTTGACTGCAACATTAAAAGCATGTGTGGTGTAGGGCACCCACGAAATGAAAGATTCAGGCGACATGATTACAATTTGCCTTAATGAGTCAAACGCGCCCAGGAGTCAGATAAGCAAAGGGCATTTTCTGTAGGAACGGACACTGTTAAATGTCAATTGCATTTAATTAGGAACACCATTGCTTAATTGCCATGTAAGGACTGTTGACGAGATGCGCATGTGTATAGTACCTAGAGTGTTGTACAAGAAAACCTTTAGACCACAAAGTTGCATTTTACTTCTATGAAAGCATTTATTTCTGTTTGTATGTGTTGTTCAAACGTTCTTTGTGGAAAATTATTCATTACTGTACTGAAAAAATAGATTTAAGGGTATTTGAGCAGTTGCTCTAAGAGCTACTTCTAAAAATGTCTTTTGAAAACAGTGCACATCAGTTGATAGATTTAAAATTATGAAATTATTTTTAATTTTATTGTTATTATTAATCATATTAAATTATTATGTAAACTTTTACAATGGCTTGAAAGCCAACAACAACTAATTTCAGTATATGTCATTACTGAAGTGACACCAAAGCCGTCTTTTTGATAAAAGTATGTAGTTAGTATGTTGACAATTTTGGTTTCATGGACTCGAAATTAAGGTGGTATCTTGGTCTAGAGGCATGAACTTCAGGTAAATTTTTGAAGCGTCGTAAAAAGAAAAAGCAATAAATATTTTTAGTATTCACTTTTTTTAAGTTATTTATCAACATTTAAAGAACGTAAAAATGATAAAAAAGAAATTAGCAGCTAATGAAGTGGGGAGTCTTGGAACGTGACCATACCCAAGAATTTTTGAGTTCTAGTGGACCAGTTTATCTGAAATTTTTCGAGAGTCTTCTTTAGTCTTCCCTATATCGAGAACTACGCTCATACCCAGTTTTTCTATTTTCAAAAGATTCGAAAAAGTTAAAAAAAGAGGTAAAATTTCTTCTATCTTGTATTGTATTTTTTTGAGACTCCTCACTTCATCACATGGTAATTTTTTTAATTTTTAACTTTTTTTTTTATTATTTTCAGTGTTCTTTAAATGTTAATTAATAACTGTCAAATTGTCTTGATGAGTATCAAACATTTTTGATATTTAGGTGGTTAGACAAACATATTGAAGAATATGATGGAATTTTTGATAAACCATGAGGGAATTTCATTTTCAAAAGGTTGGAAAATTCTGATGATCAAAAGAATAGCAAAACAAGATAGATGACTATAAACGGAAACTGCCAACAAATTGAACGTAGAATCCTTAGAGCGCTTTTTTGACAATTTTTTAATCAAAACTCATTTACTTTAATTTTGTTGTCTTCTTCATCTTGTGATCACAATTTTGAAGGGAACCAATTTTCGGTAAGATGTTTGACGAACATAAACACTTATCACTTCAGTCATCAAATAAGTTTAAGGTACCCGTTGCATAATGGTCAGCATGTCTGCCTTTCGGCCATTCCATCACATGTCCTTTGGCATGTCCATTCCTCACAAGACGGGGTTGTGAGAAGTGAACCAGACCCCAGGGTTTCCCGCACAGTTGCGGACCCCATTTGTTAAAGTTTTCTTATTGACGTCGCCCGAGAATTGTTTTGTCGTAAGCGCCAAAATGGGTTTTTTTAAACTGGATATGCAGTCTTATGTTTTCAAAGGTGCTCTTTTCATTTCTGTTGTCAGAGTTTGCCTATCTCTTACCGTTGCTGAGATAATTAGTATGCATTTTGTCGTATATCCACAAAATAATGACCCCTTGAGTTTTGTTTTGTCGTAACCGCCATTTTTTGGCATATACGACAAAAATTCCATGTGTTTTCCCTCTTTTTTTTTAATGTTGTTTTGTCGTAAGTGTATAGGCTTAATACATACGATCAAGAATTTAAAATAAAACTTTAAAATTGCTTTGTCGTACATATACTTACTCACATATAATGTAGGACTAATCGTATGCAAGTACGACAAAAATGATAAAGAAAAGGATTGCGGTTTGGTTTGTCGTACGTGTATAGATATTTCAACTGGGGCGGCGCGGCGGTGCAGGAAGTATAAATACAAAGATATTGCCAGCGCAGTTTCAAAAATACTGCATCAAATATTTTCTGACAATCCTTTTGTTGAAGTTCTGCCTATTTGTAGTGAATCCTGCGTCCTCCAAAATTAAAACAAGGCCATGTCCACTGCTGTGATTTTTCTCATTCAAAATTCAACATTCTTAAAATAAATTACACAAAAATTTTCGGAGCCTGGACATTCTCTAATTCCAGAGGCAGCTTGGAAATATTTAGCCTGCCTTCGCTTATGCGACATCTTAAAAATATGAACTTTAAGAACGTAAAATTAAAATTAATTCAAATGTTCCCAACAGATTTCAAAGCATTTTCCACCAGAGCGGGCCAATTAAACTTTTCGTCAATTCCATTTAGCAAAATAAAGTTTCTTAAACATATTAAGGACGAAAAATTTACACTCTATTATAAAACGAACAGAAGAGAAGTTGGGTATAAAACAGCTTCAATATAGAAAAACTCAAACAAAAGTAGCCGGCAATTCCAACAAATTTGTTCTCTCAAAATCGTCTTGTTTTTAGCAGGTAACAAGTCAAAACTATTTAATGACAAAATGAATGATATCTTAAAAGTTTATTTGTTTTTGTGCAAAAGGTAGACTAAAACTACTACGAAGCCTTGTTCAAATCAAGAGCGTAAAAATTAAATCATCAATAATTTATTATTTGAAACTATACTTTTACACTATGGTGTGCTTATAAATCATACAGTGTTATTTATGTAAGCTTTAGGTTTACTAACAAAAATTACATTTTCGATCTCAAAGATCTAATTTTATAATTCATAGTCAGAAAATGACTTTTTCGTTAGTTTTTATAACTAAAATGTGAATGAAATTTTGTACCTGTAAATGTAAATATCATTGATATCATATAGTCATAGGATGCATTTTTTGTTATTGTATTTTTTTTATTACTATTCAAGTTAATTTTTTTCACACCAAGATTTTGCCTATGAACACAAAAGCTCTTGTGATGTAGATATGTATTCCTATTTTAACCTTTATAAAATAAATAAAATTTAATTGTTAACATTGAAAATTTAATTTTTTAATTGGTTCTCATACCAATTTCTATACGATTTAAACAAGACGCTTGAATATTGAAATGTCGTACGTGCGTTCACTTTGTCGTACGTGTACGGGATGGAAACAAAAAGCTTATTTTGGTGGCGTATACGACAAACTCATTTTGGGTAAAAAGCTCTATAATTTGAAAAACAAAACAGTTAGGACAGTTCTGAATACATAAATAAAAAGAAGATACTCCTAACAATATATTCTAATTAAAAAAAGAACAACTTAATCGCTTCGTTTTCTTTTTATAGTAACGTAAACCTTTAAATGCGATTTCCCAAAATTGTGTTTTTGGGAGATACGACAAAACAATTCTCGGGCAACAGGTTGTCAAGCATATTTCAGAGTGCTAACCATATAAAATCAACCGATGTTGAAGATCTATCTTACAATTTACTTGGAAAAGTAGATTTTCATCCTAACTTATGTTTCAAATGTGAAAGCAAGTTTGTTTTTAACGCCATCATGACCAAACTAATGAACCGATTTCAATGAAATACAGAGATAGCCCGAATCTAAAATAGGCTAAAGGCTATATTTCATCCCCATATTCCTACGAGGATGGGAATGTAAACGGTAAATAAAAAAAAACTGCACAGATTTCTTAATTCTAGAATTTCTAGATTATATTTCATCGATATATTCCCACGAAAACAGAAGCGGAAACGAGAACGCAGGAACTTTAAAACTATTTTACTGACTTCAAAAATTCTTTCTTTTAAGATGTCACATAATTCCTCAGTAGCATAGACTATATTTCATCACAATATTCCCACGGGAACGAAATAACGAGAACAAGAACCTTAAAACTACAGACCCGAGCAGCGAGCGCCGCGCCGCGTGGGTCAGCTAGTACTAAAATAATTTTAATCCTGCGATGTGTCATCGCTGAGCAGAAAAATTTTAAGTATTTGATACTAATATTTTGGTTAAAGATTGGTATTTCAGCTGCATTTATAAATTCTGCTATCTAAAATCTGGACTTTTGACTGGAACTGGGAATAAGTAATGATTAATACGAGTATTAAAAATTCATATAAAGCTTCGTAAACGACTAGCAAAATATTCCATCGGTTTTCATTCCTTGACTGGAATCAATTTGATGCTATCGACCTTATAAAGTTAAAATGTCGAATCTTAACAAGCGTTTGCAGCTCTCGGTTAGTAAAATTTATCACAGGACGAGAAACAAGATTTGTTCTGAGTTCCGATAGAACTCGAATCTAACTGTTCCTTATCCATGGGAGATTCGTGGTTCGAATAGCAAAAACAGCAGGAAAAAATGTTTATTATTAGTAAAGCAATGTAAAGCGCTAGCTAACTTAACTGTGGTATAAAATTGAAGATTCTTGAGGATTCTCTAGTTTTGTTGCGCTTGTTTATTTACTTTTATTTATGAGAAACATTAATCTTCCCAACAAATATATCCTGGTATTACTTGCAAAATGATAATTTCTCTGTTCCTTGAAAAAAATTGCTAGCTAATTAATTGTATCAACATCGGAAATGAATTCCACCTTGTGTTGGAACAATATTCAAAAACATCAGACAACGACAATGAAGAAACTCACGACGCATCTAAAAACACACTTCTTCCAACACAGAATGAAATAACCATTGCCATAATTCGAATTCGTAACACGCATACATTCCATAACAAATAAATTCCATAGCCCAATAAATAAATACGAAACATCAGCACTTCCTGTAACACACGCACAAGAATCAGCGACAAAATACAATAAACAATCTCTTCACTCGCTCAATATGGATGTCGATGCCAATACGCAGGCGTGTACAACATTCCCTTTCACAACAGAGATACCAAAATCCATATTTATTCACCCCATCAGCAACCAACAACTGATTACTGCAACAGATTCGCCTCCGCACAAATATAACTCCAACTACATATCTGCGCCAAATCACACTAGTGGAATCTTTGCTGGGCAAATCCTAGCGCGCAGACACGATTAACATAAAAATAGATCAGATCCTTATCCCGTGTAGCTGCTGCTGGCTGAGGGAATAGTTGCCGAACACGCAGTCATCCCTAAGTGGCTATAAATATCTAGACGCACGCGCGCGCACGCGTATTCAGTGTGCAATGCGCATCTTCCACATCAGTGAGTTGCCTGCGCAATTTCGCACTGCCAATAAAACATATTCAATATGGTACATTGCCCGAACAGCGACATGGTTCTATTTCCAAAGGTGGCTGTTAATCTACCTCCCATTAACTACAGCTGCGACATCTAATGGCCTCTGACTCTGGCCGACGCGACGCGACGAACGACCATCGACCATCAGAAGAACCACGGTGACGACGCAAACACCCCACGCCGCCGCCCAAACTATCTATACCAATTGCATGTATCTATTCTATTTAAGGATTAATCAAAGCAACAGATATTACATGCGATCCGCAGTTGCAGTTCCTTCCTTCCTTCCGAATGGATTAGAGAACCTCGGACATAGAAGATGCCAATTAATATTATGTGTGACTGTCCCCAAAAATGTCACGAGTTTTTTCTGTCTTCGTCGTTCGTTTGCTGTTGTTGTAGCCAGAGGTCTGTTCATAGCGTTAACAGCCACAGAACAAGAAAACCGGGGACAGACGGGTTCTCTATCGGGTTTTACCATCAAAATTGAGGCTCGTTATTTCTTTGCATGTTAGTCTTGTCGTTATATGTCTTTTTACTTTGCGAACGATATGGAATCGCGTTGTTTTGCATTTGATGCTGGATGCTGTAGTTGGAACTACCTCATCCGAGTCGAAGCCCGAACAACCTCAAAAAAAGATGAGGCTTCACGAACATTTGTGTGAATTCCCAGGTAAAGACCCTCGATATGCGAAAAGCATGCTAACCATTTTTTCTTTGTTATTTTCATTAAAATGTCATTCGACGACTCAGTGAATCCATAAGAGTCACTCCACAAGAGAAACATCAACTTTGAAGAAGGTGAAAGTCGTTTGAGCGAGGTTACTCTTATCCTGCTGCTGCCATTGCCTCGTGCAACCGATGAATTCTAACAGGTGGAAGCCGCCGCACCGTTTTGGTTTTTTGTTTGAATTTTTTTTCTGTCCTACCTTGTCGTATATCCATCTCTGTGCTAAAAAGTGAGAAGGCAAAAACGAAAGAGACCAAGAAGTGGAGAATAATTCAACAAGATGCCATGAAAAGGAAAAGTTAATTGAAAGCAAAAGGGTATAACATGTCTCGAGACAAAAAATCCATGGTCAGTTTTTATGTACTGGTTGGTATTGGAAGTTTTTTTTTTTTGTTTTGTAGGCTTACAGCCTTGACCTAAATACCAGTCCTTAATGTTTGGAGGAAGAGAACAACCATCTGTATGACGTGGAAAAGATATGTTGTGAAATTCTTTTTTGGTCAGCCCTTTGTTGAACTTTTATTTTTGTGTTGATGATTCCCACTGCAACGCGCAGTTTTATTCAGTGTTACGTAAAAAGGGTCATTGCATGTTCTTTTTCGTTTTTTCTTATATAAGACTGAGGTAGGGGTTTTTTGACAAAACAATGAAAAAAAAAACCATTTGGACGAACAGACTCGTAAAGAAGAGTCTTAGTGAAGAAGACTGCTACTCTTGGGCATTTCTTTTGGAACACTGATGTGAAGTCTTTAAAAATGATATGCAGAAAAAACCCAAGTATCATATACAACAAGGAAGAAACGGCCAGCTTGTGATTGTATCGTCTAAGGAATTGATCAGATTTTTTATGCTGCCATTTTGAAAATACATACAATTTATCAAATAATTATAATGGCGCCGCTCTTGGACATAACATCAAAGTTGAAGCTACAGTTTTAGCAACTCACTTTGAATCCCTCTTAAGTGAAACACTAAGCGGAAACACTTTTCATTATACACTGCCCCTGCAAGAAGTCACTCTCTTGGACCGAAATATCACCCTGGAAGACGTTAGCGGAATCATTAGCCGTTGTGGTCAAAACAAAGCTCCAGGAGAAGATCGGATTCCCTACGAGTTTTTCAAAGGAGCAACGGAAGACTTCCTGATCAAACGGCTTTAAAAATAGCATCTTATTCCCCATATTTAAAAAAGGAAACCCAAAAGAACCTTGCAATAATGGAGAAATATCCATTCTAAACGCAATAGCAAAAAAATTCACTGGGATCATTCTGGATAGGCTTACAGAGTGGGTAGAGGAAAACAATATATTGAGCAAATTCCAAGCTGGGTTTCGGAAAGGGTACTCCACTGTGGACAGTATATTTTGCATCACAAGTATTGCCAAGTACTTGAAAAAGGATAGAAACTTCATGCTTTTTTGTAGATTTTAAAGCTGCGTTTGATTCGGTAGACAGAAAGGCATTAATATACAAATTAAGTATTGGAGTGTCTACAAAAGTACTGAAAGTCCTGCAAAACCTCTGTCAAGGAACCCGAACAGAAGTATGGGACGGGAACAGACTGTCAGATTGGTTCGAACCAAAAACAGGAGTCAAGCAAGGATTTCTTTTGAGTGCGTTACTTTTTTTTATCATATCAGACGATATAGTTCACTTTCTACCGGGAGGAGTGGGCTCAGAATAAAGCTCTTATTGTATGCAGACGACATTGTCATTCTTGCAGAAACATCAAACATGATGCAAATGATGATAAACAAGCTAGAACAATATTGTTCTCATTGGAATCTGGAGGTTAATACCAGGAAATCCAAAATAATGATCTTCAGAAACGGAAATAACGAGAGATGGACGTGTCTAGGCGAAGAACTTGAAAACGTCAACGAGTACAAATACCTTGGCTTTATTATAACACTACAAGTCTCAATTAAAAAACATTTGCAAGGAAAAATAATAGAATCCAAACGTACAATTAACACCAGTTGGCGAGGAGTTATAGGGTCAACCAATATATGTAGCACCAAGTGCTAAATACAAAATTTTTGAAACGGTGGTAAAATTCATAATGTGCTACGCTTCTCAAATTTGGGAAATCTTTGAATATGAAGAAGTCAAAAAACTCTTAAGGTTCTCTATTAAAAGAATTTTCAGACTTCCACACAATACACCGAGTTACATGCTCCACCTGGAAACGGGACTACCTCCACTACACATTTACACTCTAAGTCTTCACTTTGCCTACATCTCTAAGGTCATGTCACTACCCAGCAATCGCCTTCCAAACGTAGTTGCAAAACATCTGCGAGACAGAAATCTTCAGTGTTTTTGCGAAGATAAATAAAAGAACGCACGATATAATAATAAAAACAGAAGAACGCTCCATGAGAGCTTTTAAGTTGCAATGCGGAACAAAAAGCAGTTACAAAACGCTAAACCACGAACTCAGGGAGGTGAACTATTTCAATTACAGTTATAGGCTGAATATGATCTCAACCCTTTTCAAAGCAAGAGGCGAACTTTTACCTTTGAATTACCTGCCGTACGTAAACGTCAACAACGTGAACTGCTCTCTGTGCAACCTAAGGACAAAAGGAGATGTTCGTCATTTTATCGGCATCTGCCCCATACTTAACGAAATACGGTTATCGCGCTGGGGAAAGATCACCCTGTCAGTGGAAGAATCTACTCGTATACGTGATGGAGAAAATTGGAATACTCTATACATATACCTGAACTGCGCTCAAATATCGTACACAAATAGTTAACGAAGCTTTTTAAGATTTAATTTTTTTTCCGCTTCTATTACCTTTGATTTTGTGATAAAAATATACAAATAATGAATTAAATATTACTTTGAAAAATTGTATAACTTTCATTTTTCGGCCCTCGGGCTTAACTCTTTCAAGAACCTACAAATATATGCCTTTTCCCAACGGCTAAGTTAAAAGCGCTTTTCAGTAGTGTGTAATTCTTCTCCGAGAACCTGCCAGTTCCTTAAAAAAAGCCGAAACCCGTGAAAAAAATTAAATTTAATTTTTAATTATTATTCAACATCCTCCACGTAACCGGCAGCCATGCTAACCGTTTCTCCACAGGCCTTCAATGTTAATTGTTAATTGTAAATTAAGCGTAAGCTGTGCTAGTAAATAAATAAATACATAGCGAGATTACATAATCGTTAAAAACAATTAGATATTCCAGGATTTCGAAAAATGGACTTTTATGTAACGGGCTGACATTACGCTACCGGCAACGCCTTGCTTTATCATCGATAAAATTATACAACAGTCTCTACTTCAAATCAACATATTCTGTGTGTCCAAGTAAATTTAGTTCTTTAACACAGACGAAATAGAGATATCAGACATATTATCCAAGTTCAATATTCACGATTCACTTTAATAGCCACCATTTTAAAGCGTGACGTTAGTTGTTTTAAAATAAACACGAATTTATGACTTGATAAGTATTCAAGTTTGATGAAAGTTTAAGCTCATTTTTTTACTCTCAGACAAGATCGATCAAAAGGAATATAGTTAAGTTTGGCAAATAATTTCGAAGTGAAAAATAAAAAGAAATATAACTAAATATTCAAAACATGAAAAAAGGAAACAAATTGAAGGCGAATGTCAGGGTGAAAAAAAGATTTTATTAATTCTTTTTTTTTTCAAGGAAAGTGCTAAAAACTTAAACCAGGGCCACAAAATACGAAAAAAGAGGATGTAAGAAGCAGTAATAAAAATGTTAAGCTCCCATTTCCAAAAATTTATAGTGACGATACTGCGAATAGCGGTTCCATCGTTAATTTAACTGTCTACTTTATTTAGTTATCTAGTTTTGAGAATAAAAAAAGTCCAATGGAATAACGTCCGGTTGATGAAAATAAAATCAAAAACACAACTTTATTCTAATTAGCAAATTGTGTTCTTTGTCAGTCCCGAGCTTATTTTAACTTGATTTACAAATAATTTGAGGTGATCCCGGTCCTATCTTCTAAAATAAAAGTTGAAATGTATAGATATTCATTGGTGTACCTTTTGATACCATTATCTGAGTGAGACTCTCGTGTAGACGGATAAAAAAATTTTTGTTTCTGGAAATTTTTTGCTTTATGAATTGGTTTTTTTTTGCATTTGGTAACGATAGGGCTCCTTGCTATTAGTATAACGGGATTTACAAAAGAGAAAAGAAGGAAAGAATACCGAATTCTCAAAAAGAAAAAGAAGCAGCATGAGAAGTGCTCTTTTGAGGAAATTGAGAGGTGTCATGACAGGAACGAGATTCGGAAGATTTACCAAAAGGTAAAAATATCCTGTCATGATGGCAAGCCCCGAACTCAAGTCTGTACAGACCAGTAGGGAAACAAAGTAATAGAGTCACTGTCGCTACTAAGGATCTGGAAAGATCACTTCTGCAGACTGCTTAACGGCGACGAAAACACAAATTCTATTGCCAGGCAGAATGCCCCATTCAACTTGAACGATGATGAAGAATGCCGTCCTCCCGACCTAGAGGAAGTTAAGCTTGCTATATGCGAACTTAAATCAAATAAGACTGCAGGTGCAGATGGCCTTGATGCCGAACTTTTCAAGGCAGCTGGAGATCAGTTGGAAAGGAGCATGCACAACTGATTTGCATGATATGGTCGGAAGAAAGCATGCCCGATGAATGGAACCTCAGTATCGTATGCCCGATCCTAAAAAAGGCAGACCCTCACAATTGCGCCAATTATAGACACATAAGCCTCCTTAACGTCGCTTATAAGATCTTGTCTGCTGTAATATGTGCAAGTCTGAAACCTCATGTCAACAGCTTAATAGGTCCTTATCATTGTAGCTTTAAACCTGAAAGATCCACAATAGACCAAATTTTCACATTACGGCAGATCTTGGAAAAAACCCGAGAATATAATATCAATATTCACTGCGTATGACAGTTTTTACGGAGACGAACTGTACAGAGCTACAAAGCCATTAGACATGGCTTCCTGCAAAAAACAATGTGTGGAGAAGAAGACACAACAACGAGCTCTATGAGCTGTACCGCGACATGGGCATAGCCAGAAGAGCACGCATCGCGTTGCTACGATGGTTGGGAAATGTAGAGCGAGCGAATGGATCCAAAAACTCCGGCTCGACGGGTGTTCGAAAGCACATTGCAGGGAAATCGCGGAAGGGGAAGACCTTGTCTTACTTTGTGCAATCAAGAAGAAGAAAATTCAACCGACTCAGAGTGCAAAACTGAAGAGAGCTCGCCCGAAAAGTCGTTATAGAAGGATGTTGGTTGAGGCCCAGGTTCACCCCAAACTGTAATGCCCACCGGTAACGATATGTGCGTTTTTGTTGCAGCTCAGAAATCCTATAATCATCTCAGGAATTCATTTTAACACTGAACACAAAAACAATTCAATACTGAGCACTTTTGGAAAAAATTATATTATTAATTGTGATTAAATACTTTATCTTTTTTTCTGAAAATCACAACAAATTCATATCAAGTCAAGCGACTGCCAATCCACATAAATAAAACAAATACATGTGGGTCAAGGTCACAATGGTCATGAACCCTAATTTTGAAAATTATAATTTTTTCGCGCTATAGTTGGATAGCTATTCTCAAGAAATTCACACTACACAAAAACATTATTTCCTCACTACAATTGTAAATGTCAATGGCAGACAATTATTTTTATTAAATTATCTAAATGGCACATGCAAGTACTTCAATTGAAGTGCTCGGCACTTATAATTTATTGTTTTCTTCTTCTTTTGGGAATTGTATATCGCATTTGAACAAGTGAACAAAATACAAGGCATTATTCTCACTTCAAATGTTCAATGCAAGACAAGTGATTAAAATTAATAACTTGACAAGTCCCAAATGTTTCCTGAAGTAGTAATTGTCACCAAAAATCTTTTATACATTTTTTTTTTTTTTCATTTAAATATATGTGTCATCTCTAGACTTAGATCCGGGCCGAGGCTTCGATTCAGGTTTTTAAAATATGTTCATTTTTGTTTCAATCCAATAAAATTTAAATCGAATTAACAAAACACGCGCATATAACGCAAAAAATGCTATGAGTATAACCATCGAAAATTGTGGGAGTTTTTAGTTACCTATGTTTTTCGTTTGTTTGACAAGTTTTTTCTTTCTTTTTTAAAGAGAAACACCGATGAAACTAGTTGGTTTGGCTTGTTGTTTTAGGGCGACAAGACATGCGCTGGTAAAACAGAAGCATGTATACGCTGGCTGTCCACACGAAACAAATATTTGGACGCAGTATGAAGTGTCAAATATGGTTGAAGTCATCACCTAAGATCAGTTATATAAGAATTGCGCTAATGGCACACATTTATGAGCACGTTTGGCACTTGTCACGTTTCCTGGTTTTATTGTTGGTTGCTAAACAGATTGGCAAAGATTTCAATTTATTTTTATTTCCATCAGGACAACATCGAAAAATCATGTTGACTACATTCTCAAGTGGCAAGTCTGATATGTGAAGAAAAGTGATACCCTCAAATAAGCTAAAAGTTGAATGACAGCTTCTTAACTAAGTTTGGAAACAATTCAATTAAGATGCTAATTCTTGCGTAGGCTGTAGCGTGTGTAAAAAGAAGTGAAGATTAGGTCAAAATTGCCACCTACAACAAAGTAATTACATACATCAAAATATGATTTTCAGCTTTTTGATTGAGTGTAGAGGTGAAAAAAAAGATAAAAGAAACATGGAAGGAACATTATTTAATGGTAAATAAGTTATTGTAATAAGTCAACCAAAAACAATACACCTCATTGACTAAGGCCTTCGGGGTAAGCTATTTCTTAAACCTAATCGTTCAAGATATCTACTTCCCTGTTAAAAAGATGGTAGGAAACAAGAACTACAAGCAAAAAACAGAAAATTATAGGTTATCCCCTCAGAGGACTTTTAACTTAAGTTTGCCAATCAACTGTTATTGAAAGAATTCTACGAGACAGGATCAATATCAGGTTGCCGTATGTATGTTCTTAACCACAGAAATTGTCGAGCTTATCATTAAAACATGCAAGTTGGAATCCTCTGGATACCTTTTTATCCTGTAGGTAATGCAGGATAAGAAGGTATCTGCGCTCATTAAGAAGCATTTACTGTAGTTTGAATATTTTAACGACTACGTTAAGTTTTGTTAGCATGTGTTTCCCAGTTGCCAAAGGCAATGTTAGAATAACAAATTAAATTGAGATAAACGATGATGGACAAGAAAACTAGGTGGATTCAGAGAACAGAGATAGAGATAGAGATAGAGATAGAGATAGAGATAGAGATAGAGATAGAGATAGAGATAGAGATAGAGATAGAGATAGAGATAGAGATAGAGATAGAGATAGAGATAGAGATAGAGATAGAGATAGAGATAGAGATAGAGATAGAGATAGAGATAGAGATAGAGATAGAGATAGAGATAGAGATAGAGATAGAGATAGAGATAGAGATAGAGATAGAGATAGAGATAGAGATAGAGATAGAGATAGAGATAGAGATAGAGATAGAGATAGAGATAGAGATAGAGATAGACATAGAGATAGAGATAAGAGATAAGAGATAGAGATAGAGAGGAGAGATAGAGAGAGGATAGGAAGTGTGAGAGAGAGAAAGAGAAATTGAGAGAGAAAGAAAGTGAGAGATAAAGAGAGAAAGAAAGAGAGAGAAAAAGAAACAGAGGGAGAAAGAGAAAGAGAGAGGGAGAAAGAGAGAGAGAGAGAGGGATAAAGAGAGAGAGAGAGAGAAAGAGGGAGAGACATAGATAGATAGAGAGAGAGAGAGAGAGAGACCTTCCACTTTTTTATTATGCTGTATATAAAGCTTTCGAAA
Source organism: Melanostoma mellinum (assembly GCA_914767635.1). Taxonomy (NCBI): domain Eukaryota; kingdom Metazoa; phylum Arthropoda; class Insecta; order Diptera; family Syrphidae; genus Melanostoma; species Melanostoma mellinum. The sequence continues at coordinate 170,337,858 of OU612059.1, read as the reverse complement.
GATTTTTTGTTTTCTTACAGACATAAAAACAAATGTACATACTCTCAAACGGGGTCCCTTGTAGAGGCATATTACATTTATATTTATAATAAAATGTCAGCAAGGAGCGGTTTGTTTTTCGTTCTTTTTTAGTGTTTTAACTTGATTTTTAGGTTTGGTTGAAATTCAATTTGACTCACCCTGAGTTGCAAATCAAACAGAGGTTAAATTTAAGATTTTAATTTCAATAAAAACACTTGGAAATAACACTTCTAAGGAAGCCTTCAAAGATACGTGTTGCTTCTCCAAATTCACTCTCTTTTCTCTCTTTGAGGGAAAATTGGCAGAATCCAAAAAAAGCCATTAACTGTAACTGTAGAGGAGATCTTAGCAGAAAATATGTCTTTTGAAAATCACCGTCTGCTAAACATTATTGCGAGGCAACTACCTCAACAAAAGTCACAGTTTTTCACAGAATGGTCGCGATTGGAGCTGTTCAATTGGTTGAGGGAGAATGTGAAACTTGGGAAGAAAGCTTTCGAGAATTGCTGATAAAAATAGAACAGATAAGTTTCTCAAATTAACAAAGTGAAACTCGAAACACCTACAAGCGTCTCCAACACAACATTGACGTTAACAACTACTATGACGATCGATACAGTATAGACTATAGACAATAGACACAACTCTACTATTTTCAAAACGAGAGGAGAGTTACTCCGCTTAAGCTACCGTCCCTATGGTGCAGAAGAAAATTTGGAATGGATGATGGATGATGGAATGAATTTAGGAACGTGCCCTATTTTTGCGTCAATTCGGCGAGCACACTGGGGAAGAAGCGTACTTGCTCTTAACGAAGTTATTGAAGTAATAAACGGGGAGAATTTGAACGTGCTTTATAGCTTCGTAAGAACTGCAATAAGATATCGAAACCAAATTATAAACGAAGCTTTTTAAACTACATAATGAAATACCAAATTCATCGAAAATTTACTAGATCTGGAATTTAGAATTTAGCCCTTATCTAAAATGTTAACTGATTAATATTTAATAATTGTTATTTTGTTTTGTTAAGAATATACTCTTTTTTTCTAGGCTGACGGCATAAGCCGTCATTTTTTTTTTATTATTCTATTTCGGTACTCCCGACGCGATAGTAAGGGTGTCAAACTGTTAAGCAAAAGCAAAGCTTTTTGGTGGGTACATGCGTTTTCTTCTGAGCTCTTTCATATAAAAACTGCCTACTCTTCACTTTGCTTTTCGTTTCGTTACAGTAAATGGTTTTGACTCCTCCTGACTCAGATCTAATAAGGCATACTTATAAGCTTACTTTTCAAAGAATACTTTGACTTGAATGAATTCAGAGTAAATTTTCTAAACCTACAAGTATTTTTTATTTTTAGTTTGAATCTAAAAAATAAATGTTTATATCAAAATTAGGAGCCCCACAAGCCGTTCTCAATCTCCTTGTTTTAAAAAGAAGTTATTCGAGTCCTGTTCCAAAAGTAAGTGTTGAAAAGTAGCTTCAGAAGCTTATGACAACTATGTCATAAGAAATGTACTTGTAATTATTAAGATTCACATACTTTACTAAGCCTAGAACTATCAACTGATTCTTCAAAATGCATTTATTGGAATAAAAATGGCCGGTTTAGTTGTTCTAGTCTAGTCTACTAGTCGATGAAGATAGTCTAAGAAAATAGTGCACAAAGCTAAAAACTCGAAAACCTGGGAAAAACTGCCTTAAATAACTCCTCACATTCAGATAACCTGTAGGTGTTTTTGTCTCGTGACTTTCATCGGCAAAGTCGTCAGATTTCGACCACGCCTTGTCTCCCTCAAGTCATAGACATTGTGGTACGATTCTAACAATTCATTTCTGTGTACCGAGTCTATCTATAAGCTGTTTAGTTATGTAACAAGCTTCTAACTGCAATTAACGTCTAACCAATAGAAGCTCCTAGAACAAGTTTCCGTCGTTAGAGTCTGAATTCCTTTTAAATCGCTAAAAGATAACATGCAAATGTGACAAGTGCTCTCCCTCTGGTCACAAAATTTACATATATGTGTCCACAATCATGTTTAAACTTACCGCATTCCATCGAATCCATCGTCTGAACCGTTAATAGTTAGAACTGGGGCACGTGCATAAGCCTTGGCAACGCGACGATTCCGTTCGAAGACAATGACTTTAGCCCAAATTTCATCGTCGATTTGGGTCCATTTATCTAGAACCTCTTGAATGTGTTCCTGCAAAGAGAAGAAAAGATAAAATTAGTAACTACACAACATCATATCACGTATATCTTTGTGCCAGATTTCTGACGAAAAGAATGCTGCAGCTTGATTGCTGTACCTACGAGATGTACGAGTATCTACATAAGCTTAGCATTGAATTTAAAATTTTGTTTTTCTATGATTGGTATGTCAAGAAAAGTGTTTCCCTGCAATGAAAACTCAACCCGAAACGAGCACATGTTGGTTGTATCTCTGGCAAATGTGCTTACGTCCCCGTTTGAGAATATACGAGTATGTAATCAAAGCTTAAGGCGCATACATTAGCATGGGGCCACAAAGAGATCTACCGAATAAGATACTCCAATTGGAACGGTTGTTCGAATGGTGTTCCCTGACTTAGATTGAGATACTGTATCTTTTCAGCTAGGTGCTGCACCGGGCCACACCAATACCATTAAATTATAACAACAAACGGCCTTGCACACGATATCACTTTTACTAGTTGTTGCTGTAGGCTGATTTCGTTTTGTTGTTGAGCTTGCGTCATGCCTGGTGCATTTTCTTGCGCACCTAACCATGCTTCAGAGAACTTAAAAGTGCTGTTTCTGTTACTGCTGCCAGTGCTGCTGGTGGTGGTGCAGAAGAAGTGCGCTGCAATACAAGTTGCAGTTGCAAACTGGGCGGTTTCGAAGGGGGGAGTTTGACTGCAGACTTTCAATGAACATACATTTCTTGTTAAGATACAATTTTGCGGGACGTTCTCGTTTTGCTTCTTTTTATATATTTTTTTTAAATTTAAACACCAGTACCAAGTGCAATAAGTAGAAACTCTTTGGCATATAACACAACTCCAAGCCATCGTCACCGAGTGAAGTATCTTTGTGTTCATATTGCACAGATTGCTTTTGTTTTAAATAAATTGTTTAGCAGAAGATGTATTTCACAATAAGTGCTGTGCATATGCATTGAACAAGTTTTAAATACTGAAACCTGCATAAGCAAAGGCACATGCTGCATTTTTTTGTGGAATGAAGTGTACAAAGCTCTGATGGTTTCCGCATTTTTGCGCTTTATTTGAGCATGATATTGGATGGTAATTTGTGAATATTGGATCGCCGAAGACAGGTGGTTGTTATTAGTTTGGCAACTTTTTTTAGTTTGGGTTTTTTTAAAGTCACCAAAGTGGATTGGATTATGTGATGGTTGCTTCAAACATGAGAATTGTGCGATGTGCGGGTACTAGATAATTAAATTGGAAGACTATTCAAGTGGAAATGGTCTTGTTACATATTGTTGTAGGCTGGTAGAGCATAAAACTAGAAATGTGTGTTAAGGAAACGAGATTTTGAAGTGAAATATGACTGAAATATCTGGTGGTGTCAAAATGTGAATAAGATAGGTACTAGTAGGGTTGCGAACGATACATCGATGTTTTCAAAGAATCGATGTTTCGGCCATAGGCATCAATGTTAACATCGATGTTTTGAAAAACGATACATCGAAAGCAAAACTGAAAACATCGACAAAAACATCATCATCGCACATTCATTTCCTTGAATATTCCCTACATGTGTAAAGTGTAATTCTTAAACAAAAAAGTTTTTTGATCACTGAATTGCAACAATAATCTACCTACAAACGAAAAACAGCAAAATCAAGAGCATGTAGATCTTTTGTAAGTTAGTAGGTATGAAAACTAATTCTAAGCAATTGAAAAATATTTTTGTGAGAATCGGCGCAAGGATTTAATCACACAGACATAAGACGTAACTCGTGACAATTGCAGTTTAATTTTTAAATGAGTGCACTATTTCTTTTCTGCTTTGTCGTGGGAGGCGGGACAATGCGACATAGATAAGTAGTTAGGTAAGTTTGTCTACTGTCTTTCGTTTACCCGTCATAAACTCATCAATTATAAAATTCAATTGCCGGGAGAAATAGACGAATGCGAAGTACTTCATTCTTGTTTCGTTTCGCGAGTTGTCAAAATTACGTTAAGTTAAGTGTATTCAAAGAAGATCATATGAAATCTGTTTTTAAAAAGCATGCAAGAATTGAAATGCTTTATCTTCCCATCGTTGCCTCGTCTGTCTGTCCCAAGCGAGCGTTTCTTCTCGGGAGCTGGGTCAATTACTCAGGACAGAAATAGACTTCTGGGGACAAGAATATCAAAGCTTCTTTTGATTCGATCTGAAAATTCTTGGTTTTTACCAAATAATTTGAATATTTGTAATATAATTTACATTCAAATAAATGTTTTGTTTCGCAATTTGCGAATGAATCCTGTCGATTTCATTTAGTCTTTTGAATTTGGAACTGGTAAGACTAGTAAATTTCCATATTTAGCTATAGTACACGTAAATAAAGCAATTTTTTTTTTTCATTATTGACAAGATAATTAAAAAATCGGTAAAACATCGGAAAAACATCGATGTATCGTTGTTATGACCGATGTTTTTTTTGACATCGATGTTAGTCAGAGAACATCGATGTTTTCCAACATCTATATTTGTATAGATATAATATATATATTACATATATTTTTGTAAAGGCCTTTACGCATTATGCAAAGGTTTTTGATAATTTCTTCTGAGTAAAATAAATAAATAATTAAATAAATAAATAGGGTGGCGCAACAGAGCGAAGAGCCCCTGGGCCTAGCGCATTTCTCACAACCATGCCTTGTGAGGAAACGGAGGGGACCTACAATTTTCTGCCGGTTCCGAACGGCTAATTGAGAAAGCACTTTTCATGTGGTACCCGTGGCCTGATGGGAAGCATGTCCACCTGCTAACCCAGAGGTTCGGGGCTCGAATTCCAGCAGACGCAAAAATGTATTTTCACGCGTATCGCCTTTCGCGAGGAATTGGAAAATCCTTTGAGTAAAAAGTTAAGTATTTTATAACAACGGGAGAGCCCACTGACTTTTTACCGCAGTACAACGAGATGTTCAAAGAACATTAAAAAGGGAAGGACTACGAGTTCTCTCACACTCTCTCACTACGAGTTCAGCACTCTTTTGAGGAAATTTAGAGATGTTATGATAGGAATAAAAGTTTTACCAAAAGGTAACAAAAATCATGCTCTAGTGGTAAACCTCGAACTTTTAAGCCTTTGAAGACCAGCAGGAAACATAGTGATTGAATCGCAATCGCTACTGACAATATGGAAAGATCACTTCTGTAGACTGCTCAAAATCGACGAAAAAACAAATTCCGCTTCCAGGCAGAATGCCCCATTCAACTTGGACTATTATCAAAAATGCCGTCTTTCTAACCTAAAAGAAGCTAGGCTTGCCATATGCAAGCTTAAATCAATTAAGACTGCTGGTGCACATAGCCTTAATATTGAGCTTTCATAACAGATGGAAATCAGCTGGAAAGGGGCATGCACCTGCTGATCTATAAGATATGAGCAGAAGAAAGCATGCCCGATGAGTAGAATCTCCTATCCTTATAAAGGGAGACCTTCAAAATTGCGTCAATCATAGAGAAATAAGCTTCCTTTACGTAGCGTATAAGATCTTGTCTGCTGTAATATGTGAACGTCTAAACGTCAACCATTAGGTAGGCCCTATTCATGCGGTTTTAGACCAGCAAAGTGTCCACAATCGACTACATTTTCAATTTTCATTTAGGTATATCTTCGAAAAAACCCGGGATTAGAGGTAGTGTTGTTATACACCATTTTTTATCGATTTCAGGTCCGTATATGACAGTTTTTACAGAGACAAGCTGTACAGAGCCATGTCTAGTTTTGGCATCCCTGATGCAAAGCTTGTACGACTTTGCAGGACACTTTGGAGAATTCACGCTGCTCCGTCAAGGAGAGCTCAGGAACTTTGATATCAAAAAATGCTTTAGACAAGGCGAAAAACTATCATGCGATTTCTTCAACATCATACTTGAAAAGATTGTAAGAAACTCAAACGTCAACACCAGAGGAACAATTTTTCAAAAGTCTGTAGAATTACTCGCCTACGCAGACGATATTGAAGTAATGGGAAGGAAAAAGCGTGATGTCGTAGGTGCTTTTGCGAGTATTGAAACAGAAGCGGCAAAAATGGGTTTGATGGTTAATGAGGGCAAAACGAAGTATATGTTGTCATCAAACAAGGCATCGCGAGGCTACGATCTGTACATGTAGAGCGGATGGACATCAAGGCTCCAGCTCAATATGCTTTCGACACCATATAGCAAATAGCACGGAAGGAATACCTCGCTTTAGGTGGCGCAATAAATTGGAAGATCATCTCAACCGACTTAGAGTTAAAATCTGGAGAGACCTCGCATGAGATCGAAATATTTATCGACACATGTTAGTAGAGAGACATGTTCACCTCAAACAGTAGTTTCCACCAAGGCAAGGTAAGAGGAGGGCAGAACGTTAACAGGAAACGGAAACAACAATTGGGTTTCCTATTCGGTCGCTTCATTCACAGCTTTAATTTAAGGTCAATAAAGGCTGGAAGTTTTTGCATTTGAACATATATTTTGCAAAACACACCTGTCTGGAAGAGGAACAGCAGTGAATGCTAGTCAGATTTGATTTGAATCTAGGTGTGAAGATGTGATACCACCAGTGACTTGAGACGGAAGCAAATAAGTGGACATGTAAATAAAGAACTCTTTTAATGCAAATCAGTTTTTTATATTAAACGTAGGCATAATGTAGCTCCATTCAATTTCCAAAATCAATGCTGTAAACAACCATTGCAACATCCGTCTCAAGTCACATTAACCTAAAAGAAATGTAATTGAAATCTAGTGTTTGTAGATATAAACTCAAAATAAAACAATGTACAATATAGCATTAGCCTTTCTTTATATCATCACTCTGCTTTTCTCAGAAAAGTTTGTCACTAGAGACCACTGACTGTTACATTGTTGTTCCATGGCTTCTGCAACAATATCAGAATATCACTGCGATGTCAATTCCTATTTTTTTTTTATTTAAACTTTTTATTTATTTATACACAAACTTGTTAACCTTTTGCAAAATGAACACCAAGATGGATGCACATCACACAAAAAACTTGTGAAAACTTGCTCAAACAAACAACCTAGACGGCCTGAGCAATGAAGAAGACACAACTTCCATAGAGCTACCATCATACTCAGCGTGCACTTGAAGTAAGGAGCGTTGCTTATGGCACAGTGCTTAAGGTTTTGCAATTAGGTTATTAACAGAAAAAAAAAGAAAAAAAACTAATCCCAGCACCCAGTTTCAAGTCAATACGAAGAATACCAAAGTTCAACACAAAATTAATTTACATAGCTGAACAAGTAACGCTCCAACACCATAACGATTTAATGGCCAACGACGACTTCGTCTTCTATTGAACTTTTTGTGGAATTTTATTCTATACCACGAACAAACATGACTGTGAAATGTTAACAACAATATCAAAGTATAAACAACTCCTCTAAGCACAAATAAGTAAAAATTCCATCAGTGTGTGTGTTTTGGAAATCATTGTTGTATGGATGATTTTATTTGGCAGAGCATCTCTTGTCACTAAGCAAAACGTATTCGGTGACTACACAACTTGTCAGGTACAGTTAGCATATTCAAAATTTATTGATTATCACACATATTTGACACAAAGATTATAACGGGACGCAAAAAATATTCAAATTTGCTTTATTTAACGTATCATTAACGATGGATGACATTGCCAAGATCGTGTCGATAGAATTCCCGATCACAGCACCATTCTATCTTTGGCCTGCTGCGAAAATGTTGATAAAACAAAATCTAGAAAAAAATTGATTTGCAAAAAAAGAGAAACGATAATTAAGAATCTGAGAACGATCTTAAGGTCGCTTTATGATGACGCGCCAAACCACGATCACGTCGCGTCGCCTCTTTATCGATCGTCACTACATCTATATAGGTATTTATCGATGCGATGCGACGGGTGCGATTGCTGTGCTGGTATCTAGAGAAGCCGCTACAATCTGGAGTTTCTCATCATTGCGATCATTTATCGGAGCGACGATCTATGTGGCGTCAATAGGCGCACGTGGATGTTGTAATAGTTGAATGACATAATTCTACATACATACACACACTCAATCTGAGGAGATTTTGTGTGCTTTTTTTTGTTGCAACAATGTGCAACGGAAGCATGGTAGAGTCTTTTTGTTGGCATTTACACGATTGTATCGAGGGTAGATGGAAGCGATAAAAATTAGATTTGTTATGGTTGTAATTTGTTTTTGTTGGCCGATTAATTAACAGCGATTAGTTTGTAATTGCTAAATGGTTTTAGCTAGCGGGAAGTTGACAAATCAATGCTTAACGGATTTTATTCCCATGTTTCTTTAAGTGCGAGGGTATGGCTCGTTAAGCCTCGGACGATTGCATAAAACACATGTCAACATATATGTACAATGTACATGTTGCTTTAATCTCAGCCGTGTAAATTGTTATGTTACGATAATCAGGGTAGGAGTGATAAGAATTCCTTTAACAATATCCTGTGAATCTAAAGCTTCTCTGAAGTTTGTAATGAGTAAAAAGAAATTTTAGTGACAGCAGTTTTGCGACGACTCCTTGTTACTGAGCAATCGGCAAATCTGTTCCTATGCATCAGAGTTTATTGTGTGAACTACACAAATTTAATTTTTCCTCAAAGCTTCAAAACAAGACTAACAGTTTTTTGAAATTTTTAATTTACGAATGAATCAGTTTTGGATTTAATGGGCTGACCAATAAAAACCCTATAAAAACGCAACGTGGTTTATGGCCTACACTTTTTTTTTTCAAAATCCAAAGGCTTGCATGCATTGGCTCAACTAGTGCCATGAGAACAACACCAACTTGCAGCTCTGGAAACTTTCCTGTCGCTAGCCCCCCTAGATCTTTTTACTAAGGAGATGGCGGCCAAAAGCGCACTGCGACTCAAGCAATGCAACAATTGGAAAACAGGTATATCAGGCCATAGAACCATCAAGAACCATACAGATATAGACATTCAAACAGACTTTACACACCCCCCTCCCCCCGCATATTGACTTCAACCCAGTGGCCCTAACAGTCTTCTGGGAGGAAAACAGAGTTATAAAAGGAAATCACATTTCCGTCTTCACAGATGGTTCCAAAGCGGACGAAGGGGTAGGGTCAGGTATCTTCTCAGACTACCCTACCATGAATAGATCAATAAATCTTCCCGACCTCTGCAGTGTCTGTCTTTCAAGCAGAAGTACTCGCAGTGTGCGAAGCCGCGAAGCACCTAGCTACACAAAACTTGATCAATAAAAATATTGACTTCTTCATAGACAGTCTGGCGGCCATTAAAGCTATCTCATCCATTATTACAGAATCCAGACTAATAGACAGCTGTCGCAGTAACCTAAAGGTGTGTCCACACCAGAGAAACAAAAGTAATTTTCTTACAACTTGCTTGTTATTCTTCCGAAACAATACACATCTTCCCATTTCATATGTTATCCTGTGTATAAGTTTGACTCAGTCATAACACCAAACATGACACCTTCATAAGAAATTCTGGGTTAACCAATTCTCATCATCGACAAAAAATCTAGGGCAAGATAATGATCACTTGTGAAGTGGGACTGAATTCGAAGAAGGCAATTCAACATTCACCGGAGGTTGCATGGTTTGAGTAAAAGTCCCGAAAAGAACTCCTTTTAGAAGTAAGATATCATTGAACCCTGAAATTTTGTTTGCTCTTTCATTTAAAGAATGCCACTCGAATAAAGTCAACAAAATGTTGTGAGTATAAGCAAAGGCCTTGTGCTTACTTTTGGATGAAATATTTACTTTTCACATGCGGTAAATGTGCATCAATTAGCCAGAACAAAATTTTGGCGAATGCATCACGTTCTTTGCTTGAATTCGTTGCCAAGTACAAATGTAACAGGCCGCTGTAAGTAAACTTTTTGTTTGATAAAGAATGGTTTCTGTTGTTTGGCGGTTTGGCAATGTTTGCTAAGTTAAATAAAAAATTCCTGGGTGTGTTTCATACAGATATCTATTGAGCTTCTTAAGTTTTATGAAAGAAGAGTTGTTTAAAAGAACTGTAATTTCAAGTAGTGGTTCTTAAACATTTAACAAACCAAGGCTTGTTAATTCATAAAACTTCTAAAAATCAAAAGAAAAACATACCTTGGAAAACTCTAAGTTGAATTGGCCAATAGAAGATTGTATACTAAGCTAGTAATTTTGGTGTAAGTGGTTTCATTAAAAGAAAAATAGACGAATTTTACTTCCTTATCGTTCAAACCAATCAAATCATTTAAATTCATAATTTTACTTCCGTCTACTCAGCTACACTGAAAAATGAAAAAGAAATCTTAGAAACCCATTGGTTAAAAAAAACTTGCATCCACAGTCTTGGTTTGCGATGAAAACGTTTGACCCTCGGGCCAAACCACTACCCAAAAATCGCAAAATATTTTTTTAATTGATTCATAGCAGGCGATAGCTACGAAACCTCGAAGAAAGTACACATAAGTACAGCCACAAGCCACAAAATGGCAACGCCAATGAGTGCCTGCCAAAAGTGAAACAGCTCGCTTCATGCCAAATTCAAAAACTTATACACAGCTCTCCGATATAAATACGTTCCTACATAAACAAATGCATAATTCGTATTTCGCATACTAAGAGACTTTCGATTACGCAAGGAACTCTTGATATAAATATACACACGTATACACATCACTCTACGCTACGCTACGGCGTTGTTGTTTTTTCCATTCGATATGCAGTCCAACATTTTAAAATTGTACGGCTATCAGGGTAGGCCAAACTGAATTCCACTGCTTTTAACCCAGTTAACTGATTATGAACGAACAACGCAGCGTTATGCTTGGTTCGTATTACAAATTATTACGAAAGTGGTGTGGTCAGTTATACCTTTCCGGCGTGTGGGCCATTTGAAATAGACCACGACCATTGCCTTTGGTCCGTGTAAAGAGTTGTTGTAAACATTTCAATAAATCAAACAGAGGAGATGTAAAGAATTGGAGAAAAGATCTAACAGTAATATACAATACACCATGCGTTTGATACTCAATTGGATGGCTTCAATCTGACTATATGAATGAAAGGCATGAATAAGAAAACGAAATTAGGAGCAACAATCAAGAGGCGTATTATGTGCGCCATAGAACTGTGCGCTGTTCACTTTTGCAATGCTTAATGTTGTGTCTCTAAAAGAAGTGAAAAAAAAACTTGAGGAATTTTCAACAATAGGAACTTGATTACGCAAGGGTAAAAGCTAATTTTGGGATTGACCTTAAGCAATTAGTAGGCCATCGCTTAGATTTAGATCAGATTTATTGGAGCGATGGATTTTCACAACAGAAAGGATTTATTGTTTTGTCTAAGACTAAATACGAGCCATTCAAATAAGAAGAATAAGAGGGATTAGTTATTTTGAAATGCAAAACGCATTGAATAAAAGAAGAAGAAATTTTCTTTGAAATGGCATTTTTAATGGAAACATAAGTGAAAACAAAAGAGCTGATCAACGAACCTCGCTTTGCTCAAATTTGCATAATAATCTAGTTTTGGTCATTGAAGCTGCGCCATTTGTGTTTTAGTTGGTTTTATAAATAGTTTTTAGTTAGTTGCGTAGAAGATGGCATCGAAAACCTGTTGTGGAATTTGACAATAGTCAAATATAACTCGTCTAGCCAATATAACTATAGCATACCGGTTTAGCCAAAGGTCACCCAATTTTTTTATTTCCCAGCACCATCAATTTGTTATTTCTATAATTTTTTTTTTGTTTGTAATAAGAGCTTTCAGTGAATTGAGATTAAAGACACAGAAATTCATTCATAGCGAATGCATTTTTTTGATTCAGTAAGAAGTAGTAACAGCTCAAAAAGATTTTTGAGTACTGACAATCTTACTTTGATTTTGGTATAAGTGAAATTTATACTCATTTCGCTCTGTGCCTTGTTGGATATTCTAATTGGGCTTATGATGATTCAATTGAGTATAAGATGTGCTAAGCTCTGCTTAATTGCATTACTCGTATCATGGATATGAGATCATAACGATCACATTTTTTAAATTAAAGTTCTCTACTCATTTAACTTTTTCGTTGTCAGGTTTCGTTAAATCCTGAAATGTTTTGACTCACGGCATGTCCCAAATGTCAACGATAACCATAAAATCTAAAATTAAATGAATATCCGGCTTACTAGCTGCCTGTTTGGCAGGTATGGTTGCAAGAGTCAAGAACGTTTTCTGGATTCTGTGAAACCCATGTTTTTCTCTCATCACAAGACGATACAAAGTAAGTTAAAGCACTAAATGGTGCTAATTAACGATTATCAATTAATAATTGAAATATTTCAAGTCGGTTTTATCAAGCGGTACTGTCAAAAATTAGGGGTACCAATAATTCTTTAACAATTCTGAATACGTAACTAAAAATCAGTCTCACGAAAGTCTATTGTTTTCTACCTTTTGTCATTTGATTTTTTCCAATCAAATTCTGTTTTGAAGTAAACGTAAATATTCAAGATGGCCAACAGTACATTTCTCTCAAGTATTCCGATGAGGAAGAGTGGAGCCCAACGGTTTACTACCGGTTCCTAAGAACTAAGATGAAAAATTACTTCTCATTGCAGTTTTACTTTTGGAAGCCTTGAATTTTTTGCAAAAAGCTGATACTTTCAAAAATGTATAGGGTGTATGTTATTGTAAAGGGTTTTGCAATGGTAACTCGACAACTTTGAGTCTATTTTGTGAACGCACCCTTTCACATATCGTCGAACTAAAATAAAATAAAAGGGTGGCGCAACAGAGTGACAAGCTTCTGGGCCAGTTGTTATGGAATTGAGGGAACCCTCAATTTCCTGCTGTTTCCGTATGGCTTATCGAGAAAACGATTAGCCAATTCCTCACAAAAGGCGATGGCCATGAAAAAACAGTATTTGCTTCTGGTGGGAGTCGAAACACGAATCCCGATTAACAGGCAGACATGAAAACCATCATGCCACGGATACCACTGGCGAACTGTCGCTGTAAATTTTTTCAGTAAACTCAACGTTAACAAACGAGGAATGTCTGCAAGAAATAATAAAAAATTTCTATCGAAAGTTGGAGACGGTAACCGCTTTCGGTCTTACTCCTCACCTTACTAGACAGTCAATAACAAGTTTAGTGCAAAAATTTTGATCTACATATTTGACCTCACCCGTAATAGTCGGTGGCCGCGGGTATCGCAAATGATAATTTTGATATCCCACGGCAAGCCATTGGTTATTTGGTACCAAAAAATGTGGTATGCAGACATTAAACAATCGCAAACGATCATACCGTTAGCTCTTTGTTCTTTCTCTTCTTTGTATTTGAAATGTGTCCAACTGAGTGTCGAGTGATGCAATTGATATAAACCATTTTCTATCTTTTTATAATGTACACTGTATTATAAGTATTGTATTTAACACTGATAAAAGTTTTAAAATTTTCAAGCAGCTCGAAAATTTTGCAGGGCTCTAATTTGCCTCGACTCTTCAATTTCATCAAAAACTGATCTTCTGAGTTCAAATGAATTCGTTCTCTTTTCTTCTTAAATTAATTGAAAATATTTTGCAAGCGTACCACGATATTGAATTGATCAGTTTTCACTTTGATATTAGTTGACGAACTTCTTTCATCGTCAATCGGTTGAAAGTTGATTTTCGCGTCAAGGGTGATTGTTTTTTTTTATCAATTTTAAAGTAAGTATATCAACTTTCAAAAAAATAAGCTATGTAAAGGTCTTGTTGAGCTTCATTCCACTCAAACTTCCTCGACTCTTTACGATGTATGTGACAAAATCCTACTTACCGTCAGAGCCGCCAAGAGCCGACTTTCGAAAGGCTTTCGATCATTCCGATACCCACTTAGTAGGTATAATTTTTTAAACGAACAAAACAAGGTATGAGTTGATCGTTCTCATACATTCTGAAACTGCTAGATGTTTCGGCATTTTCAGCGACTGTCCTAGAACGAATTTCTCAGTAAGCCTGTACGGTCACTCGTCCATTTTCCAAGCTGAAGTCTTTGCCATTAACGAATGTTCGAAAATAATATGTTCTTGTTCATCGAACACGAAAAACAAAACAATATTCATTTTTTCAGACAGCCAATCTGCACTAAAGGCGTTAAGCTCACCTGTCATGAGATCCAAAACTAGCAAGGAAAAACACTGTAATCCTTCACTGGATCCCAGCACACAAAGGCTATGATGGTAACGAGAAGGCAGACCATCTTAGCTAAAGACGGCGCATCTAAACCATTCGTCGGTCCTGAACCCTTCTGCGGTGTAAATAAAAGCACCTTCAAACATACTGCCAAGATCATCCTACTGGAGGAATCAAATAAAGCTTGGAGTAACTCATCAGGTCAAATCTGTTCAAAACTCTTTTTGCCAGAATATACTGAAAAAACTTCAAAATTCCTACTGAACCTCAATAGGAAAACCCTAAAAATTTGCACAGGACTACTAACCGGTCACTGTTCTTTAAAGAAACATCTTCATCAAATGAGGCTGGTAGCGGACCCCATCTGTAGACTATGCCTCGAGAATGAAGAATCATCTCTGCACATTATTACAGAATGTCCAGAGCTTTTCCGCCTTAGAAAACAAATACTTAACTATGAGATTATCCCCCTAGATAAACTCAAACTTATTCACCCACAGAAGATTGCTAACTTATGTTTCAATTCAGGAGCAGGAGAACTGTCCTGAAACCTCACATGGGCTGGCACAATAGGTTTCATTCTGACACCGCAGTACCCGGAGCTGAGCAAGCTCTACCCGTCCTCTAAATCTAATCTAATCGAATCTGATCGTTCTCCAGTATTAAAGCTGACCAATGATAATAGCTCTATACCAGAAATTTATGTTGTTACCAAGACAACTCATCACCGGGGATGGACAGAAATTACTTCAGAAATGCTAAAGACTTTTTTCTGGGTTCCACACTATTGCCTTGCAAAACGACATTAACTGCTTCTTCAGGCTTGTCATTAGTAAAACTTTCACTCAAAGGACCAATGAGACACTATACTACACCTTATCATCATCCCAGTCCTTCTTTATTGGGTTGAAACACAAAGCGTTTAGGAACTAGATGAGTTGCATTGAGAAAAAAATTCTTTTTGTAATTACTGGCTTAGGTTGCTTCCACAACATATAGTGCTAAAAGCTTTTCGGCATATCGTAGTGACACAAATAATCCAGAAGTAAGTAAAGATCTTTGCTCCGGCCCTTGGAACACAAACCTAAATTTCTTATTTCCTTTTTTGGGACCTAAATATATTTTATAACGTTTTTCAGGACCCAGATTCCAAAAAACTAGTTTCACACAAATAAAGAAGGCGGTAAAAGTAGGAACGGCAAACTCTCCGTAAATTAGAGACTCAAAGTTGAAAGCATTTTAAGGCTCACAGAATGTTGAAGGAAAACTTCATCTCACTCTCCAGTATCTAAAACATCAATCAATGAACTTCTACGAGATATTCATTGGAATCATGTCAGTTCCCTTTACTTTATTGTTTTCCTTTTTTCACATATTGGTGTAAAAACGTAATACAACAAAGAGCTTCGAATCGAATCAAAGGAGTGAGTAAAAACTTTTCTCATTCAAAGTTATTGTTCGAAAGCATTTGATAGATACATCGACTCACATCAACAGACAAGTTGTTTTATAAAACAAAATTTCAGCATCAAACATGTCATCGAATGCGTAAAATTTGTCACAATTTTTTCATAGTGTCATGTACTGACAACTATCACTTTTTGCAAAACACAATATTTTCCTACGTTTATGTAACACTTTCCCAATGCCCATAAGTAAGTCACTCTTACAACTGACGATAGTTGATATTAATTTCATGAAAATGTGTCATTAGGTCTTTTGTTTCCCAGCCCATGTATAAAAAAAGCTCAAGTTACCCCTTCGCGTCTATGACAAATGAAAAACGAAAATTGTCTGTCGCTCGAGTTACACATTCATCAAAAGTCAACACAGGAAACAAACTAGAGTCCAATATAAGATATCTGGTTTAAGTAAATTTTATGTCTTGCAAGTTGCTTCTTTCAGAAAGACATTGTTTCCACAGCGTTTGAGTCTTAAAAAGGAATTCTACACCTTTAATTCCTCATACTACCACCGCTCGTGCATGTCGAAAAAATGACTTAATCGATGTCGACTGTGGTACACAAAAAGGGCACCCTTTACCCTGCAATTGCAAAGGAGAAAAAGGCCCAACGAAACGGTGTGTTGCACAATTAAACTTGTTTTCTTTCTTTTTCGTCCAAGTTTTGTTTTTGCATCCCGCGCATTCGCCTCTGTTTGGGTTTCCTTTTTTTTTCTGTTTTGTTTCTCTTAAACCAGGTGAACTATGTGAGATACAGAAAAAGAGATACACATGCGAGTATATGCCAAACCGAACGTCAGACATCACAGACGGACGAAAACTCGTGAAAACAACTTTCATTTTCAATTTACCACTACACTTGCAAAGCATTACTTGAACTGGATGGCTGGTTGTAGCGCTTGATTGGGCCGAGAGAAAACAAAAACTGCGGTTCTTTGCTTCTCGCGTGGAAAATTGGGTTTTCCTCTTACTGAGTGTCTTGGTGGGAGGAAGTGGTTTTTGTAGTGATGGATGGTGCATAGGAGTCGTATTCCATTCAGGTCTGGGCCAGGTACTATACTGTGAACAGCTGGGCCAAAAAACTACTTATACCACATGCACAGAGTGTTGCTTAACCATTTTGCACAGCAAACGAGATAAAAAAATTAAACGTGCAAAACATAAAACAGGAAAATCTTTTAAAATGTTTCGCCGAAGTTTTATTATGGGAACAAGACACAAATCAAAGAGACAATGTGCAATGGAGTGGCGGTTTTCCATTACCTCACAATATTGGGCCTCATTTCAATTGGAAATAGGAGCGCGAGACATGAAAGCATAAAAAATGGGGAACAATGTCTGAGATTTTTCCTATTTTTTGTTTTTTGTTTTGGCTTTCCTTTTTTGTGTTTTTATTCAAAAAAGAAAAGGAAAAGTGAATGAATGAGAACAGCTGCTGATAGTGCAGGGGGCTCCTTTATTTCCCCGAAAATACTATTACAGCTGTTAGCTTTGGATAGGTTACCATGCTGTTGAAGTACAATAAGTCACTTTTTTCTCTACTTCTAAAGGAAAGCTTCATTGCAGCAGCAGCTGTTGAAATACAGGAAACGCTGTGGCATATAGTGTAACTAGGTTGTCATCTTGGATGTCGTTCGATGTTAGTTGATGAGATTACGAAAATCTCTTGTCTTGTCAATTTTCATCGCCTTGAGGGAGATTGGCTGGCTTGAGAAAATGACGTAAAGTTGATGGAAGAAGTCAATCAAGGGTGGACTGTTGATGGGTGGAACGTGATGGTGGAAGTGATTTGTTTATGTTGACATTTAGCTTTTGAGAGACTTTTCAAAATAAGTCGCGTCACAATGTGAAAGGAAAAGTTAAACGGCGAGATGCATGATTAAAGCCAATTGACTTATAAGGCACTGATTTGTTGACATTTTTGGGATGACTAAATTTTCGTGATCGAAATGTTGAATATGCAATGTGTGTGGGCTGGAATGTTTGGCTGATGCAATCGCAACATTTTCCTAAAGCACTGGGCTTGGGGTTAGGCAGAATGTCTTACGAAATGTGAACTGATCAATACTCTGATGGCGGTCTTTTTCAGAAGTCAATCAATAAGAAACTTTGGAAAAGCCGAACGAAAGTTTTGTAGATGGGAGAGCTTAGGCTTGGCGACCCTACCCGTGTAGCTGGGCTTTTAATGCCTTAACATTAATTATGATTTTGAAATATTTTTTTCAATATCCTATGTTAACCAAAAGGAAGAAGAAGAAAATGCTCAAAGAATAAAAAGAGAAACAAGTGCGAATTAGTTTTATTTTTGATTGTTATTCGTATGTGTCTTCATTTTATCGAGCATCATCAGCCAATTCTGAAAAGGGTCCTTTTGATCTATGCGGCTATGATAAGACCAATCATCTCCTATGCGTCAGTTGTTTGGTGGAATAAGTTCTCGCGTAAATACGTTATTGCCTCGTTTGCCAAACTTCAAAGAACAGTTTGTCTTGGTGTTACTGGGGCCCTCCCCAGCACACCGGGAGCTGCTCTCGACGCACTGCTGAATCTTCCTCCCCTTGATACCTACATCATTGGGTGCACTCTCAAGACCATTTCTAATTTAAAGAGATGTGGTCTCTGGCACAATTCGCACTGGAGATTTGAAGAGCTCGCAAGCTTTTCACTCACGGTTAATGGATATGCCGTCTGACACGATGATCCCAAGGCTCAAACTGCGTCAAAATTACTCAGTCAACTTTCCTTCGGTTCAGGACTGGTTCGCTCCAGAATCTGAGCCTGGAAGGAACTGTTATCGTATCTTCACAGATGGCTCCAAAACCGACGAGAGTTCTGGTGCTGGTGCTTTTGATGAGAACGACGACATACGACTGCACTCATCTTTGGGATCATACGCATCCATTTTCCAAGAGGAGGCTTATGCTATGGCTTTGAGCCACGTTACGAACAATGGATGGACGGGGAGAAGTATCTTTGTTTGCAGTGACAGCCAAGCTGTGCTTAAAGCCCTTCTTAGCCCTCTAACCACTTCGGAACTTATCCAGGAATGCAAGAGCTCTCTGAATGCGATCGGAAGATTAAATAAAAAAAATGGAAACTTAGGCTCCTTATCATGGCTTTCTCTGAACATTTGGAAAGCTATAACAAATAGAAGGTTGCTAACTGGTAGTACAATGGATCGGTATTTAGGTCTGAGTGCTCCAGCTGGTATTTTGAAAACGTCAAACAGAAAAAAAAAATTATCAGCCAATTGCCATTTCCTCACATTTTTTGAGCAATATTTACCGCACCCTGTACCTCAGAAGAGACTATTTTTCGGCTTACAATAAAAGGTGGTGCCCGTGGAATAATGGTTAGCATGTCTACCTAAGCCTATTATATTGATATTCAAAGTTCAAAATCCCAGAAGCATAAAATTGTTTTTTATCACTTTTCGCGAGGGACTTTGTTGCGTCACCGTATTTTTTATTTATTGGGTCACAGTTTAGTACCATTTACAATACCGAAAAAAAGTCATGCCTTATGCACTAAAAGGATAAAACGAAGGGTTTTTTTGGAAAGTAATTAAACAGTCAAAATACCATATTTTTATTCACTTTAGAGCAAACTAAGCCGCACATTTGACTTAATTTAGGTATTATTCCGAATCATTTATTTTCACTTACTTTGTACAGTTTATCCTTCTGATACCAGACGTCCTCTTCTTCTTCCTGTTGACTAAAAGTCTGATCCAAATTCAGATCATCTCTAGACCTGGATAAAATTTTTCGTCGCGATACCATTTTGTTCTGAAAGAGAAGTAAAATAAAAACAAATTGAAAAAACTAATTACGACTGTAATGAAATTTGATATAGGAATATATTTTTTCAATAAAAAACGAAATAAGAAAAATTAACCTGCTTTCGGCGGCGTTAAGCAACACGAACTCCAAAAACAATCAGACTGCATCAGAGCACCAACGTTATCCCAAAAAGATTGCAATCTTTTATCAGAACTTTACGGATAATGTATCCCACGATTCTCAAGAAAATATCTGCCTCAACCAGGAAGCGCTTTGTTAGTCATTCATGCGTAATGATGCGGTTGGGTAGAATTCGTACTAATTTTACTGAGATGCATCTCCGGTTTTTGGAAAACAAAGAATTCTCAAGTATATAGGCACCTAATGTAACCCAACCAAAAGCCAATTAAGTAAATAGGTTTTTTGAACTTCGTAGGCATGCGGGCGTTATGAGTGTGAACGCACACTGCACATGAATGAATAAAAAAAATAAGTTTTTATTCGCAATGAAGTCCACTCAAAGTGACATTAATTGCAACCATTAACGAGTGTTGTCAACGGTTGATGACTTTTGATGACTTTTGACGACGTGTGTTTTGTTTTGTTAGACAATCAACTTTATACAGGATCCTCCCATAAAGGATGAATTACCTACTTAGATTTGAAGTGTAAGCACGTGCAGAGGATTTATAGCTCTTTTATATGATTTTCAAAAGACTCAGTTTGTTGAACTTATATGTCGGCAAGAATTCGTCAAAGAGAGCAGTTATGAATGTGGCGCCTGTGTGGTATGACAAGTGTGATTTATGAATGTGTTGATTAATGTTTTCTGGAGTGTTGACTAATTTGTTGCTCTATCAAGAATGCTCTGATAGGATTATGTTAACAGCACTTTGTTAATGTAATTAAATTGCAACAACATATTTTTTATGATGAAAGGAAATCAATAAATGCTATTACCAACTATTTTTTAGGTTTGATAGAACTTGCATTTGCAGTGTTGGAATTGAGGAAATTTTATTTTTGTTGGAGTCTCGACTTTACATACCAATAAACATTAAAATAAAAATAAATAAGGTGGTCTAACAAAGCGAGGAGCCTAGCGTAATTCTCACAACTATACCATGTGAGGAATGTAGGTGGAGGATGCTTTGAATTTTTGCCGATTTTGAATAGCTAGCTATTCGAGAAAGAGATATTAAAGTCAATGAAATTACTATTGGAGGATTCGCCAATTACTCGCGAGAGTTCATAACCTTGCATGAAAAGTCCTTTCGGCTTTCCAATTATTTTTTTTTTATAACTAACGTGCACATCAAGGGGTTATGACTATATTCGTAAGTTTTCAGTTCTTAAAAAAAGAAAAACATGGCGGTGATACACAGCTCAAGCTTTACTGACAATTTTTTACTTCTTAAAGAAAAAAAGTTGTGGTGCAACAGATTTTGAAGAGCCCGCCGGCCTTTACGTTGGAAAGGAATATAAGGACCTGCAAATGTTTGCAGATTCAGGACGGCTACGTAAGAGAACGCTTCTCATGGCAGTGTTATTACTCTAGCGAAAGGTGATATTCGAGGAAAAACAATTGTATTGAGTTTCTTGAAAAGCAGAATGCATGTGAGGATTTTTTTTAATTGTTTTCTTTTCCAAAGAATTCGTTTTTGAACGATTTTTCGTTGAAAGCCTCTTCTTTGATTCATATCAGCGATGCTAAAAAAGTGAATCTTTGAAAAAAAAAATCCCATAGACACAAAATTTTTAGGTGACCATGCAAGAGGTCGAAGAACTTTTCAATCAAGAAGAAAGTTGAAATGCTTTAAAAATGATATTAAAAATTTCTGGCTAAGATGAGATTCTTCAAATAACCTATTTAATCCTTTTAAGACTTGAAAGTCAATATCCTGAATACTGTGGGATTCTGTCAGCCGTTGCCTTGAGTACATCTTTTAAATACTATGACGCATTATCTTAAACCAGGAGTTGTAACGAAGGAAATATCAAAAATAACTGGGTGTCGACTAACACAAGAACAGTAACCCACAGCCCTTTGAATAGAATTTTGAGTATGCACAACGAGTAGGAAAATATAAAGATTATCAGTTTAATCATTAACAGCCCAAGAGAAGAAAACTGTCTCTAATAAAGTACTCAGCTGCAGACCGATTGAAATCATTTAACTTGGCCTACAATGACAGGCCTTTCATCGACTCTGGAACATGATATGGATTGAGGATGTTTTCCATCAAGAGAGAAGAAAATCCACAGTTTTTTCTTCCAATTGAATAAAAAGGGCTATTTTTAAGCGCTGGTTCTCTTGGGGGAAGTCCAAGATATACAATGCCAAATACGGCGAAAATTATGTGATTGGGTGGTTTATTGATAAGCTTAATTTAAGTTTAAGCACAGTCAGCTTTATAGATTATAGATTCGATTTTTCAATCAAAGAGACACCGACAAAAACTGCCAGGGAAGTTTAATATCGATGGGTATGAAACAAACCCCACCCTAGAAAAACCAAGGTAGCCCTTTATAAGAGCTTAATCATTCCAGTCATACTATACGGTGCGGAAGCATGGACCTTATCAAAAGCGGATGACGAAACCCTTGGTCGTTTCGAAAGAAAAAAAACTCCTAATGATCTTTGGTCCCGTATGCGAAAACAATGTCTGGAGAAGAAGATACAACAACGAGCTGTATGAGCTGTACCGCGACATGGGCATAGCTAGAAGAGTACGCATCGGAAGGCTACGATGGCTGGGCCATGTAATGTGAATGGACCCAAACGCTCTAGCTAGACGGGTTCTCAAAATCACATTGAAAATCGCGGAAGGGGAAGAAGACCTCAACCAACTAATGGTGCAAAACTGTAGAGAACTCGCCCGAAATCGCAATTTTTCGCGAAAGATGTTGGTTGAGTCTCAGGCTCACCCCGAATCATAATACCTGCCCAAGTAAGTAAGTAAAGGTGTTCTATTCAACTTTCTTTATTTCAAAAAAAAAAAAAAAAAACACTAGCCCAAAAAATTATGTGTTTATACGCAAGGAAGGAAAGGAGAACTTGTGGCCAAACTAGCCCTGAATAGAACCATTTTGAAACAAAAATTACATTAGCTTTATGACAAAAAAAGTTTTCAGAAGGTGTATGGAGTCTGCCAAGTTTCATGTTCAAATCTCTCCTCGTTTTAAAGGGTTGAAAGCTTTGATCCTCTTTTAAGGACTTACAGATTTGTTATCATCAACTTTATGGTAAAACTTAAGTCTTAGTGGAATACAAACATAACCTTTGGTATAATGCAGTGGGAAGATGCTTATTGCGGTGATAAAAAAAAATTCTTAAAATAAAAAAATAAAAATAATCACCACTCAATGAATTACGAAGAAGTTGGATATTGTATTTCAAAACGACTCATCAAATGAAATAGTACATAGATAAACAAAATGTACGAAAATTTGTTTTCCTACTGCCTAGAGATGAACTTTTGAGAGTGTTGATACTCACTTTAAGTGCCAAACTGTCCTCGATTCCAAACATAAACAGCATCTCCATTGACAAATCGACCATATTCTACTGAACTAGGCAATGTTTGGTGCGCTTGGTATAATGGCTAACATGACTGCTTATCATGTGACAGTTCGAGGTTCAAAAAATTTTCATCATAAAAGCAATGTAAAGATGATTTACTGACCAATTTGTGGATGTATATGATAACAATAGCAGTGTCATCACTTCATTTCCGGTTTTGTAAACATTGATTCTATTCAAACCGGGTTTGAACAAGTGCTACGGTGTTTTCGTAAGAAAATTGTGACAGCAATGACATCAATGTGCTGCAAAAATTCCCAACAGCTCAAATTCACCTTTGAATAGCATCATGACTGAATTGAGAACATATTCTAAGAATTCAGTTTCCAGACCACAAGAACTCATCTCTTCCCAAAAATGCATACTCTTTTCTTAAGAACCCCTAAAGAATTTTACTTCGGTTTTTTTTTTGTGGTCTACTGACTCATTTCTAATTTTTGTATTTTTCTTCATTCTTTCTTTCTGTTCTTCTTATAGATATGCATGTTTCTGCCTTTGAACTAAAACCGACAAGATTATTTTTGTCTGGCTAAAAATACAAAAATAAAAATAAATTCAACATTGTGAGAAAGATATTTGATTTTTTTTTATTCTTCAGTCGGAAAAGACACACTTCTGGTCTTCGACTGTCTTTTTTGATTAATCGATATACTGGAGTGTTTGCTTAAATTTCCCGGACCGTTTTTGATAACTCAGTGGTGCGATTAAAAATTGTAATAAAGTTTTTATTGAAAGAAAAAGTTCGCTACTCAGCTCTTTTGTTTTGCTCAAATTCCCACAAAATTTTTTTCTTCGATGCAAAAAAATGAAAATGCCCAACACTCGTTTAATCTTGAAAATAATATGCACTTTCAACAAGTATTATACAGTAACTTACAAGATCAACAAACCTCAGCGGCATGCTAATTACACATGATCTTAGAAAGTCCTTCTCACGCACGCGACCAATCCACTTCTTTGTCTTGCGTCTGCGAGTTTTTTTTTTTTTTTTTTTTCTTGTTACTAATGCAACTTCCTACAACATAACTTTGTACTTGCAACCATAATTTCACCCCCACAGACTTCCATCAAAGCCATAGATTCTTTGGAATTGCGTAGAAAAACAGAGGAATAAATTTTCTTCATTGCGAATAAATCTGTTTAAGCGGACAGTCGATTTTGATATTAGCATTACTCAATAATTGCTCAGACATTTAAATATCTCCCGGGCTTTTGTGTGTGACCAAATCAGGCTTTCATACGACATTTTCTTTGAGAGGAAATCGCTTAGCGAATTCCTAGTATTTTTTTCGAACTAACTCCAAAGTGAAAACTCTTTATAAAGCGAATACACATTTTCCACTTGAATAAATCTGGCAGCGCTAGTGCACAAAATAGTTGAGCTATAGTTAGGTTTTTTCTTTCTTTCTTTCCTTTCTCATCAAAGTCATGAAAACGTTTTTATTTCGCTTTTCTTTTGTCTATTACCAGTGCGGAGTGTAAGAAACACATTTACACCACTTGTTGCATTGAAGCAATTCAAAAGAAAGTCTCTCCCAACTGAACCACGGATATCATAGTATTCACCCGAAACACATATAATTGCTTCAGATATATTTTCTCCATACACATTATAGTTGTTTTTTGCTGCTACACAGTGGGTACGTTTTTGTTGTTTAACAATAAACTGTGAGTTATTTTCTGAGTTCATTACATTTGAACAGCATGTGTGCATATGGAGTGGTAAATGTGAAAGCAAGTGGCGTGCGTGGTACATAGGTTTTTGTTAAAACCATTTTTTCCTTCCCAACTTATTGCCAAATAAGTTTACAACGAAGGGAAGGATTAAAAAGTTGCGAATTCTTCAAACGCTCTGTTTGATCAAAAAAAGAAGCGGAAATTAAACTACAAAATATATTTATTCCAGAGAAATGCAGAGGATTATTCAATTCTATCTCTATCCGAAGGCTTATTTGTATTTGAGCTTTAAAACACAGATGATAAAAATAAATCCGAATTAAGTCTTTGATAGATGAGGCTCTGAAATTACCATTTCTCACCGAAGAATTTGTTTCTTACTTTCAAGAGTTAATAGCCAGTGGCAAGCGAACCGTTTCCTACATAAAGCCACAATGTCAATGACATGGAATATTTTTGATAAAAATCAAAGGCGATATGAGAGTCTCTTAAGGCACCTTTCTTCCGATATGTGTTCGCTTAGGCGTAACTTAAATAACCACTGTCTTTTTGGATTAGCAACTTTGTTATTCGAATATTTGCATTTGGCTAGAGGGAAAGGAAGAGATGTGTTATTTTGAGTCTTATGTTGAATGTGTAATATGATTGATTTATGCATTGAACAGCGGATTGTTTTCAAGAAGGGCAGGCTATCGAAGAGAAATGTTTTGTGAAAGGCTCCAATATTTACAAACAAAAAAATGTATGTGGTGAATTCATTAATTATTAATTTTGAGAATCTTCAGACTATTGCAAAGTTCAGACTTTGATTGATGATCAATGTGGTAACATAGGTGACTGCTTTAATTTAATAAAGTGAATTTATTTTCTATTGGCGTTGTTCAGAAAGCGCAAACTCTAAACAGAAAGCAAATATTTTAGCTTATGGCATATAAAAAGTTAATAAATACAAGGCTTTGAAGGTATTGTAAATTCGGATTCGTAACGGAGTAATAAGACAAGCGCTGAATTGCTAAGCAGAAATGGCTTCTGTTTTTTTTTTATTTGCATACGAAAATCTTGTGTTTAGATGTGAGAAAATTTCATTAATGAACGTTCAATCTACGTCACAAACCAAATTCTCTAACAGTTCAGCTGTGATGGACTTTTCTTACGATGTTGTCCTACCAATCAAAACAAATTGAAATGCT
The DNA here is from genome assembly GCA_914767635.1 of Melanostoma mellinum. Lineage (NCBI taxonomy): Eukaryota > Metazoa > Arthropoda > Insecta > Diptera > Syrphidae > Melanostoma > Melanostoma mellinum. Next base: position 170,311,771 of record OU612059.1, on the reverse strand, counting down.
TATCATTTTGAAGGTTATAAGGGCTTTTATAAACCTTATGATATTTTTATAATATCAAGCTGGGCCCATAGAGAAGTGGTTTGACTAAAGTTCTTCCAAATTCCCTAGTTTCAAGGGAACTGCTTATGTTTTTAGTAGAACCTTAACCCGAAACACTTTCAAATGTGTTCAATGATCTGAGTCCAATTTAATGACAACTAATTTTTTCTCAATTACACAGCAGAATTAAATGGTCCAAGGTCTGAAGATTGAAGGAAGCCTCGAGCAGTGTTCTGTCCGCTGTTCATAGTAAAATAGCATATATCATACATTTATGCGGTGTACCGGAAGCTAAAAACTAAACAACAGGAAGCGCAGAGACCTGAATTGCAAGTCATTTTTTAGTCATGGCAACACATCAAACATTTTTCAAGAACTTTTTTAGAATTGTAGACTAGAAGAAGTCAATAAAGATTAGGCATGTTAAATTGTTCAGACAATAAGGTAAACCTGAAATCCCTGAGCTCTGATTTTAAGATTTTGTGGAATATTTTTACTGATTATTTCATCTCTTGCACAATTGTCCACACACAATTAGATTGCTCTCACTTGGATTCCTAAAAACAAGGGCCAATAAGTAATTGCAAAAAAAAAAAAAAAAAACAGAGAACATCGACTAGTTGGACAAATTGTCATAAAAGTCAGACATAACTTCGGGCAAGCACAGGACATCATCTACCTAGGATCCACTTCAAAATAAATAAATAGGAAGGGAACCTCGGAGCCCGCATTTCTGGGACCAACACTTTTATGCCAATTTCGAAAGGTCAACAAAGCTTTTCATGGCTGTGTAATTTGGCTCGGAAGAAAGGCGACACTGGTCTTTCCGGGATTCGAAACTCGAAGAAAGCAAGTAACAGGCAGACAAGCTAACCCTAATACCACGGATACAGACAAGGAAAATAACATCAGCAACTGTTTGAGTTGTACCGCGATGTTAGCAAAGTTAGAAGAGTACGCATAGCGAGACTACGATGGCTGGGACACACTGATTGGATGAACACAACAGTTTGGCCCTAAGAGTTTGCGGAAGGCCACTGCAGTAAAAACACGAAATGGACGACATCACCTCATCAGGTTGTGCATCAAGGAAACAGGGTTTCAACCGACTTAGAGAAAGTGGTTTGAAATTAAAATTGTTGGCCAAAGATGACTTAAGCTCAACACAAACTGAAATGCCAAGATTGACGATAGATGAAACTCAAACAAATAAAGAAATAAAGAAATTCTTGCCCGCAATCAATGCGACGCTATAAGCTCACGGACAACTTCAATTCTCACTTCTTTTTCAACTTGAATAAATAAATGGAGTGGCCCAGCGAAACTCGAGGAGCCCAGAGGCCTAACGCATTCCAGGAACCAACAATTGTTTGCCGACTTTAAACGATTAGGTGAGAAAGACCTTTTCATTGCAGAAATTACTTGCGGAGGACTTATCAATTCCTCGAGAAGAACAATATTTTGTGACTTGTTTTACCAGTTTTGAGAGTTTAGACAAGAAGTGTTTGGTAAATTAAGTGATCCAAAATTAAACTAGAAAACTAATTTTTAAGTATCACTTTTAACACGACTGATCTCCAAGCAGGTACTAAAAAACGGGCTTAAAAGCACGGAAAAAACACCAATTTGTCATACGATTATAACGATTGAAGAGTGGAAATGGCTACACTTCAAACGCCCGCCAATAGACGATTAGACGAGTTTCAAAAAAATTAGACTCTCTAACACCAATATTTGTTTATTGCGCACAAAGTAAACTTAAAAATGTCAAAACCTTACTCATATTACGCAACTTTCGAAACTAAAATTAAAAAAGAAGTAGATGATTAAAAGCAATGATTAGCTTGCCCATATTGATTATTTCAGCACAATATTGTGAAAAACAATTGTAAATCAGAAATTCTGAACACTTGTGATCTACAATATTTCAGAACTTGTTCCAGAATAAATATCTTGACTTTTATCTCTTTTTAAATGAAAAACAGTTGTAAATCTATTCTTATCCCTACTCTAAATTGGATCGAACAGCATACATTCAACATTGAACTGAACTTACATTCCAATTGATTCTCACATGGCCTTAGGTGGTTTTTTTTGGACAAAAGAAACATCCTATTTCATTCACGATTGAACAGTTAGTCATCAACTATAGTTACATAATGTGGAAACATTTTCGACACCTACTTTCAGAACGTGGCCTATTTTTTTCTCACCAATAGCATCACCTCACTACCATCCTCCACAAATAAACCGAGATACTAATTTAAAACAACCTTAGTTCTACACATGTATATTGCATAATATTAAACCACCCAAACCAGGTCACTAAATAATAATTTAAATAAACATCAAATCGACTCAAACTTGTTGGCCATCAACAGCATTTTATTCAAATTCGTCAGACTGACTGGTGACTGGAGGAAAAACCAAGTAAGCGACTAAAAAAAGTCTTAAATAATTTATTTTATCATAAAATAAATATAAATACCATCCCATCAACGCCAGAGCTATTATTATTATATCACACCACACACGCGCTTAGATATTTTTCTCAAACGTAATACCATCAGAAAAACAACGAAAAAAAAAGTGATTACAATCGCAATGATATGTAAATTTAACCGAATTGTCAGTTCTTTAGTTTCGTTTTTCTCAGCCGAAAAAAAACACTTAACTGTAGAAGTGCAAATAAATCGCAACCTACCATCATCGTCTCTTTTTCACTCTCGGTTGTCACCGTCTCGCAGTCATAGAAAAACAAACGTGACATCAAAATTCATCCTCCAATATCGTCGTCATTTGTGCTATATATTTAGTTACAGCACCCGACCTCTGTTTAGACCGAACCACCGCAGAGCACCATCTTACCACACGGTACGCCATGTGAGACAATAAGATACGCGCAATGTAGGTGTGTGTTTAAATAATACATGAGTTGAATAACACTGTGAATCTTATCGTCCAAGATATTTATTTGCTTCAAACAATGTAAAGATTTTGTGTGAGCGCATACGATTCCCCTGTAAGCATTTGGTAACAGAAGCAGCAGTTCTCTAGTAATAGAATGGATCTCTTAGGTGAATTAGTTAGAGAGTGTCCTCTCTGCACTTGTAGTGTCATTGACAACAATGGGTCTGTGCTACATGAAGGCAAACGACACCATTTCATTGGAAGCGATTGGTATTCCTGCAGCCATTTGGTGGCTATACCTCTTTTGGTGGCACTTCACCAGAAGTAGACACATATGTTCGTACGACACAGAAAAGACACTCACACAGCAGCAGTAAGCAAAAAACAAAATATTTAGCTCAATGGATTTCCTGACTTGCTTACTCATTACGTGGATCTATTCACTCGGATTGATTTTATTTTCACAATTTATTCGTCCGTCCGTTTGTCGCTACTCGTTGTTTGGTTTGTGTGCTCAGTGCTCACTGTTCACTTAGTGCTACTACTGGTGTCGTTCATCCGCTCAAAAAGCAACAACCAGTCAGCCATATGAAAAGTGGGAAGAGCGAACGTATGCCTGTTGCATAATAAACACTTGATTGTCATTCAAATAGGGTTCGCTAACCTGTGACAGACTCTCCAGAACTTTATCAAGCCATCATCATCATCACCATCATCAAGCAGTTATCTTTGTCAGCAGCGTTTATTTGTCAGAGATTCCCAAAATGACTAAAAACAAATTCAAACGAATGATGCGACCGACGCAACAACAGGCTCGGTGATGATGAAACGAGCCCATTTGCTAAAGCAACAGACATTCAGTTATTCTTAAATAAAAATATCTCAAAATAACTTGCTGAATGAAACACGGTGACTTAAGTCCACCTTTCAGCGCATTAACTATTCACAAGTCTCGTGTGAAATCTCAAGAGTTGTCAGGGAGCAAACTCGAGGAGTGTGTTTGTGTCTGCAAAGAAGACGTCTTAATTTATGCGAAATGGTAGATAATGCACCATCCTCACAATTCACTTCAAACAAAAAAAAAAAAAAAATATCTGAAGATTGCCATCTTTCGTTATTTGATGTTGTATAATTTACTTCTTTGCATTCCAAAATGAAATGAAGAATTTCCAAGAAGAAATGCAACCCAAACCTTACACTTCTTGTCAAAACAATGTGAAATAACTCAATTTCTGGCGTTTTAACACCCTCGTCTCAAGTCTTAATTTCTTCGGGCACTCTCTCCAATTTGCATAATATACGCTTGAGGCACAGAAAATAAATTTCAAATTGAATTGCAACACAAATACGAGTATTTTCGGACAAAACAAGTATAATTCATGGGCCTTTGTACCAGCTTCCCATGTGTAACGTTAGAAAACCAGTTGCGAAAAGTCAGTGTTATTCCGCATAATAAAATAAAATAAAAAGGAACCCATAACCACACTGTATCTTGAAAACGTAACTTTTAATCTTAACTCTTTATGACCAAGTTATAGCGTCTATTAGAAATTCATATGGTTTATTTAGCTCACTCCTGATCGCTCGAGTGTGATAAAAAGCTTGGGTCACTATGAACAAAAGAGTTTAAATGTAATCGTGATTTGAATGTTGTATTTTTGTTGATTGTCCAGTTCGCTAACTAATCCAATAACAATTGAAATTTATTGAACATTATTTTTAATTACTAATGATTTCGGTTTGGTAAATGGTTGTAGTCTTTTTATTCAATAGACGGTGAGGAACCCTAGTTTGAGTCTACCTGCGCTTGACTGGCATAGGTGTAAGAATCGTTATAAATATTTAACTCGATGTGTTCATAGATAAATCGAAAAATGTCAGGTTTCAGTTTTATGTATTTATGTTTATGTAGGCACAAGTCTTGTGGTATATTTGAAGTGTCCCTTTCTACTGCAGAAAAAAACTTTTCAAGAAACTTCACTAAAAATACGTTAGCATAATGCACTCAAATTCGACTCGGATCATATCTTGTTGAATTAAGCTGTCAGTATTAATTTAAGAAGCTAATCTCAAAAGATTCAAATAAAAAACAATGACCCTTACCTATTTGAGCAGAAAGAAGGAGAAACCAAAAATTAAGGGCGGCTTTTACAGGACAACCTGCTGCTTTATGGGAAAATACAGCATTTTTGGGCTTGATATCTATTCTTCAACCCAAACAATGCCATTTTAAATATGACTATGCAAATTTTTGTCATCACAACTTTTTGCTTAGCGCCAAAAATTCTTCATACATTATAAGTGGTCTCTTTGTTAAAATTTTTAGAAAAAACCATCAAAAGGAATAAACACCAGAAAATTTTTTATATAGTCCTCAAGGGCGAGTTGGTTTAAGAAATTTGACTCTGGCTGAGTCTGCTCTTTTATGAACTTTGACTTTAGCACTTGTTTGGCTTGAAATCGACATTCTGCTGGATATCTGGGTGAGTTAACAAATTGTTACAATTTTTTTCAAACATTTTTAAGAAAATCATAGAAAATGAACGCCTGAATTTCAGTAGCAAAAATAATAATATTTCTTTGTAAAACAAAAGCATCTAATTTGGTAAACCACAAATTGCTCAAACCAAAGAGATAAAAATTCAGGAGTAGTACTCAGTGGCGTAGCAAAGAGGGTTGTGGGGAGCGAACCGCCCCGGGTGTCACTCATTTGGGGGTGACACCCAAGAGCTACCAAGGAGTATATATACTATGGCGTTATAGGTCGTAGAAGATGCAATTAACCTTAGTATAAAAACATCGGAGAAATACGACATTCCAACAGAAAGAAGAATTCGTCGTGGAAAGCGAATGCAGGACTTTCTCTGAGCGCTAAACTACAGAAAGACATGTTCGAGTGCCTTGATCGATTCATCACTGAACTTCGAACAAGAACAGAGTCTATTAAGAAGATGGCTTCATTGTTTGAAGTTGTACAGGCGAATACTTAACTTTTACCAAACATTAATGATTTTAAAATAGCTGTTTCAAAATTTGCTAGTGCTTATGATGAGGTGTCAGAGTCAGAACTTCTCTCAGATACCATGGTTGAGAAGTCATTTGAAAGCGGCTAAAGTGACAACATCTAATTGCTTATCTTTAGACTTTATGAAATTCATCCTTGAATGGGACTTTGCAGAATCTTTTCCGAATCTCATTGTCGCATTAAAAATGTTAATGACAATATGTGTGTGAGTTGCGCCATTTGAAAGGAGTTTTAGTAAGTTTAAATTAATTAAAAACTCCATAAGGAAAGTATAACAATTGAACATGAGGCCACCCAGCAAATAAATTTTGATGACGCTATCAGCGAGTTTTCTGCTTTAAAAGCTATGAAGAGGACGTTTTATTATTGTTTTCTGTTTTCTGTTTTTAAACAATGTGAATATGTGGATACTGGATATATTAATTTCTGTTCTCCTTTTTTAAATTTTTTATTTGAATTTAAATAAAGAAATCGCAGTATATGGACTAGCGGAATTTCATTTAGTTTGCTCTTTTACATTCTAGAGGTGACACCATATTTGCCGCCCCAGGTGCCACCCATGCTAGCTACGCTACTGGTAGTACTTACAGCTCGTTTTCTTCACGTTTTCAAAGCAGCCTGCGTATCCCACAGAAAGATCATTAATGATAAGCTGAAAAGTGAGAATGAGCTCATAGGGCCGTCAAAAAAAGAAGAAGACTGCAATCTTTTCTGTGTTAATGAAATTTGAGGCAATCTTATTTTGTGCAAAATTGTAAGTCTCTTGAAGGGTCTGTTTTTGCTGCCTTACTCTTTTTTATAAAAATAAAATTTTTTTTCAGCAGCCTTTGAATGGGAATATAAATGTCTTTGCCAAAAAAATAAACCTGCTGCTGCATTTGTCGATCAACTTAAGACTTCAATTAGACTTGATTTCTTCGTCTTAGAAAACTGGTTCAAGAGCCATTCAAACGGTGCTTGGCACAAAATCTTAGTTTTTATAAAAAAATTTTGCAACCAAAAATGTTTGACTTCATAACTGTAATAAAGATCATTCTAGCTGCAACGATTCTTGGCTGCCACTTAAATGCATCTCGAAAATGGAGGACCAGAAAACACATATGTATCAAACTATTCAGAAGAGAATATACAGTGCTTTGTATGGTTAAAGAAGGATTTTGGTAAGCTTGCTACTATCAATTTACAACTCGTAAGCTAACTATTTCTTTTCCAACGTTGTTTAACTTGCTTAAGAGGAGCATGCGTCATCAATCTTGTTGCAAAAATGTTACCTTCAAGGAATGTCAGCTTTCACGAATATACATAATTTTTAAATGAGATCGTGGAAGAAATTCCAATGTGGATACCAAAAAGATTACGAACTGCCAAGTGCGATTGTGTATCTAATAAAAAGGGTAAAAATATATTTTTTTCCCAAATACTTTCAAGCAGAGGTGTTTGGTTTTAGTTGGTTATCCCAGATTAGATTAGATTAGATTAGATTTAGGGGACGGGAAGAACTTGCTCAGCTCCGGGCACTGCGGTGTCTGAATGAAACCTGTTGTGCCAACCCATGTGAGGTTTCAGGACAGTTCTCCTGCTCCTGAATTGAACCAGAAGTTAGCAATCTTCTGTAGTTGAATGAGTTTGAGTGTATCTAGGGGGATAATTTCATAATCAGGTTTTTGCTTTCTAAGGCGGAAAAGTGCTGGACATTCTGTAATGATGGGCAGAGTTGTTTCTTCATTTTCGAGGCAAATTCTACAGATGGGGTCCGCTACCAGCCTCATTTGGTGAAGATGTTTCTTTAAAGAACAGTGACCGGTTAGTAGCCCTTTGCAAATTTTTAGGGTTTTCCTATTGAGGTTCAGTAGGAATTTTGATGTTTTTTCAGTATATTCTGGCAAATAGAGTTTTGAACAGTTTGACCAGATGAGTTACTCCAAGCTTTATTAGATTCCTCCAGTAGGAAAATGAATATTGTTTTCTTTTTCGTGTTCGATGAACATATTATTCTCGAACATTCGTTAATGGCAAAGACTTCAGCTTGGAAAATGGACGAGTGACTGCCCAGACTTACTGAGAAATTTGTTCTGGAACAGTCGCTGAAAATGCCGGAACCTGTACCAGTTTCCATTTTTGAGCCGTCCGTATACCAGACCATATCTTTGAAGGATGAGGTTTTGTGTTCTCCCAGTCTTCCCTAAGGGGGATGACAATGGAGTTGAGTTTAAAGTTGTACATGGGAATAATAGCATCCAAGCACATACTAAAGGTATTAAGTTTTTCTAGACTTTCAATTATCGACAGATGTCCTTTCGGGTATGGATGTGATTTTATGTGTCCTTGATGGAAAAGACGGTGTGTCGCTAGTCTTGCTTCTATTTTTATGAAGAGGTGAATTGGAGGTAGTCCTACAATGATGTTTAGAGTGTTTGCTGGTGTTGTACGCATACATTCAGTAATGCATGTTGTTGCCAATCTTTGAATCTTTTCAAGTTTTCGGATTGACAGTAGTTATCCCAACATTCAATACAAAACAAGATCCTTTGAGTGAGGTGAAATAAAATAGGGGGCAACTTTTTTGGTGGAGGCAATGTTATGGCTTGAACAGCTTTTGTCGTCTAATGAAAAGAAATTTTAATAACACAATAAAGTCTCTTGAAGATATCTTAAAGATGCATACTTTCTAAGTGTTCCTTAAATGCTAAATTAGACCTAAAAGGAATCAAAGTAGAAGAGCCAGCTGTTAGAAATAGAAACAAGAAAAAAATCTTCTTTAAGAGGTTTTGAGTAGGTTTTCAAAAATGAACATCTCGTAAGCGTAGAGAATTGGTGAGAAAACTGCAATTTTCTGTGATCGAAAGCCACCTTCTAAGCCAATGAGGAGTTTTAACAGTATGCGACCAGCTATCTCATGCGACTCAGAATGTTGGACGAAAAAAAGTATGAGAAAGTAAATAGTAGGTGAGCTGAAACACAGATGTTTGGTAGCATAGCTGCTTCAAATACGAGAGTATATCAAATACAGAGAGTACCATCTTTTTATTGATTTAGTGGGTACTTACAGAAGAAATGAATCGTGGGACTACGGTGGCTGAAACATTGAGCGAGAAAAGATCAAATCCACCTTCAGAGACAGCTCGTCAGGATTCGTACTCGTTGAAGAGATGTGTTCTTCGGAGCTCAGTTTCAGTTAGAACTGAAATGCTGTTCTGATTAAGTGATTAATTTTTTAATAATGCGAACTTAGCCTAAGACTTTATTTCAGCCTACAAAAGTACGTATAATGTAGTACTTTTCCTTCTATTTAATTTCAAATAAAAAAATACTCTCATGCTAAGAATGGGCAGATTATAACCAAACTTTTTGATTACAAATGTTTTTGTTCGAACTTAGCTCTTTCAGGCAACGTCATAAGAAAATAGCAAAAAAAAAAAAAACAACTGTTCGACATGCACTCTCCGTTTTCTCACTCGTTAAATTCAAATGAGACATAATGATTCTTGTTACTCGCTTTCATTATGAACATTACATCATCACTGTCTTTGCTTCAACTCAACACCCGAGACCACAAAAATGTGTGGAATGTAAGTCTTATTCTAATGCGTAAAAATGCATAACTAGCGGGCTCTAACAGCACCAAGATCTTGGATAGATTTGCATTTCATCTCCCAAGGCAAACAAATGAAAATCCTTCAAAGACTAGCAGAAGAAAAGAATTTGTACAAAAATGACAAAGAAATTGCGGAAGAGACATGAAGCAAACAAGTGAGGAAAAACATAAAGCAATATAAACCAGCTTCAACATGTTTTCCTTTCTTAACACACATTTAGTTGGTGTGTTGTGTTGTGTTGCTTCTTCTTGTAAAACTTTCTATTTTTATTTTGTGACAACAACTTGAAGTTTCCTAATTTGTTCAGAGCACAAAAAAAAAACTATTTTTTCTCTGTTTGCTAGTGTCGTCAAATGCAACTTGTTTCGTTACTGTACAATTCGATAATCTTCAATGATTGCAGATATTTATTTAATAGTTCAAAAGATAAAGATACATTCACTCACGCGAAAAGATTTTGCCAAACCAATAACTGGTGGCGTGTAGTTTATAAAAGTGCAGATACATGTACAATACCTTTCATTTTGCAATGAGTCTTGTTCATATAAAACTGTAGAAGGCTATAACTTCTTTTAGCACGACCAACAATTTATGCTGTTGTCGTTTATATATTTTTGCGCTCTGAGTCTCTAAGTTACATGCAAACAAAAAATTTGAGAAGCAGAAAAAAAACAAATTTCGTTAATTTTTTGTGGCTTTCGATAAAGTCAATGGGATTGGAAGATTGCTGTTAACCTCTGGCATCAATTTATTGAAAGTTGAGGTTGGTTTGTTTGGTTAACTGATTTTAGCAGTGTTTGTTGTTTTTTTTTTTTTTTTTTTTGTTTGTTTTGATAGTCAAATGAACGGAGAAGTAAAGTAATGTTCGATAGTCAAAAACAGGAGGTTAAAAACGAAATGACATCACTCAGTTCAGTTCAATCAAATGATTGTGGAGCAGACCAAGAGGACTGACTTCCCGAACAAATAAGGAAAAGAAAGGAAAATGGAAGAATAAGTCGCAACCTATCTAGGTGGAAGCTAAAGAGATGAGATTCTAACAAAAATGCTTTTCCTCAGAAACATAGACACAAGAAAAAATATCATGGCATAGAGTGGAATATGCTCAGGCCTAAAAACAAAGTTATGGTAGCATTTTGCTGAAGTTTTCTTTGTCTTTACGTGAGACTTCAATAGCCTCAATAGCCTCAAGCTTAGAAATTTGATTTATGAACACAAGGCCACCAAGAAGGCACTAAGGTAAATACCTCATCATCTTGTCTTCCTTCTTCTCTTGGTAATGATTGGATTGATTGCAATATGTGTGAGGTTCGAATACGAAACATTGTGAAAAAAAAAGGAATTGTCTTCGAATAGTAATTTCATGTCAAGAAAAGCGCTTTTCGATTAGCCGTTCCGAATCGGCAAACAAATTTTGGCACGGGTATAGCCTTCCGGGAGGTATTAGCAAGTCCCCCGTTGCCATCAAAAGGGCTTTCTCGATTAGCCGTTCCGAACCAGCAAACAAGTTTAGGTCCCTTTCATTCCCTCACAAGGCATAGTTGAAAGAAATGAGCTGCAACGTGGGCTCCCCCGTTCTGTTTCACCATTCTATTTATTTATTTATTTAACATACTCAACGGCGTGGAAATACTTACGAAAAGTTGTGATCTTATAACTTTGAATCTTCTCATGCTTAAACCACTCTTTTGATGTTTGTTTCTAAACTTTGAGGAGTTTAGGAAATCTTGGCAACCCTCAGACCCATAAAGCCACCAAAACCGGGTTATGTCAATAATTGAAAGTTCAATGTCAAACGTTTATTGATGAAATCTTTGTAGATTAAACTGTGGGAAATGCTTCCCTCAATTAATTCTTCGAAATAAACCATGAAACATGACAAAAAAAAACTTAATGCACCCACCTAGTTACCAGTTCCCAACAAAAACTCAAATCAAACGAAAACTGACTATGGCCACCCATGTCCAGGTTCCTTATTTACAGCGCCATGTTGGATGTAACATGTTTCACATCCTTATCACATGCCATTTCAGAAACAACAGGTTGAATGCCAAACCGAGCAACACAGAACCTGAAAAAAACTATATTCCGGAAAAATTTTCTATTTCTAACGAAGCCACACGTTCTTTCGAATGCACTTCGGTCTTTCTTCCATGGGGGACAAAATAAAGAAATCTAAAGGAACTTTAAGCCCGCCCAACTGAAGAAGCGAACGCGCCAACACGTATCGGTGATTGACCCTAAACATCACAGACGAAGACGTTCGGAAGCGTTTTCACAAAGGCACTCCACTCCACTCAGAGGTATTTTTTTTTTGTTCACTTTTCTTTTTGTAATAAATATTATTAAGAAATTTTATTTTGTTATTTTTCATTCATATATACGAGTACCAATAACCAATAACCGATTTGTGAGAGCGTATACGATTATTAATAAGAATTACGTGACAAGAAATTCATGTGCGCGCGATCGCGGAGGCAGAATGTAATTTTTTTTTTTTTGTAATGCACCCTCAAGATATTCGTGTAATGCATTTTCAGTGACTCTACAAAGAGGGTCATAAATGGTTGGATGATATCGTGATTGGAGGAGGAAATATTTTCATGTCGATTGGAGCATTTTATTGATTTTTTTTATTCTTAGGGTGGATCATCGATCGTGAACACAGTATGCAATATGTCATTTAATTGAACCCACAGATATTCAAAACCATGATGAAGCACATTGCGTGTGGGTCAGAGTGACGAAGATTTAGATATGAGTATAGTCAATGATTGGATGTTCAAAAATTTCAAATTAGTTCCCACTGCTGTAAAATGTTAAGTGTTCCTGAGACGCAGACAATATGGAAAAAAAATTATAGAGTTTTTGACGAGGACGAACCTAAGAAAACTGTGGGAAGAGCATAAATGATTGAAGGCCCATCCGATGTCAAATAAAAATGAATAAATAAATAGGGTGACACAATTCAGCTTGGAAATCCTAGGGGCCTGACGCAATTCATGGACTTACATTTTTTCCAACTTAGAATGACTAAGCGAGAAAGTGCTTTTTATGGCACTATTATTTCTCTCCGCAAACTTGTCGAGCCTTGAGCTCCCACTTAACGGCAGAGGTGCTTATCATTACGCTAAGAGCATTACATTACTCACTATCCTTAAAGAAAAATCTTTAGTTATGTTATTATTTCAGGATAAGATTTTTATCGTTAATACTTGGGATTGAAATTATTAGTTTCATAACATTGCTTTTAAAATGACGGTCAATAGAAATGTACTCTGTTTTCAGAGAAATATCTTCTGTCTGCTATCTTTGCAATTATTATTATAAATTTAGTGCGGTCGACTGAAAAAACTGAAATATATTTTTTTCGTGTTTCGTCCACAGGAAGCAGACCGAGGGAAAGCTGTGATCCCTTTGAGATCGAAATCCTCAAAAAAAAGGGAAGAAAAACAGAAAGAATGTATAGAATTTTTTTTTCCAAAAAAAATTGGTTTGTTTGAATTGGAAACCATTGAGCAGCAGTTTCCAGAGAAAACTCAGGTGAGGACCCATGCGTTAACTCTTCATGATGTGAAAATGTGAAGTTGAGAACAAAATTTAAAAATGAAGTAAGGAATTTATCTAGAATTTTGCAAAAAAAAACTTCGGATACCTATATTAAAAATAAATTAGTAAACAGATAGGCGCAACAGAGCGAGGAGCCCTAGGGCCTAGTACATTTCTCACAACCATGCCTTTGTGAGACAGTTTAGTAGATTTACAATTTTCTGCCGGTTCCAAACTGCTAATCGAGAAAGCCCTTTTCATGGCAATGAATTTACTAACGGAGGACTTGTCAATTTGCCTTTGTTGGGATTTGAATCACGAACCTCTGGGCTAACAAAAGACATGTTAACCATTTACGCCACTGGCACCACGGATACCTATATGAGCCTAAGAATAAGCGTAAGTTTTTTAGGCTCATTGATACTATGATAAGGTAGTTCAAACATGCACATATGCTGGAGGTTTTTTTTAATAACTTTTCTGAGTAAAAATATCAACGCAAATTATTATCACTCAAAGTTCTCATATTAAAAAATTTTAACTTTGTTTTTCGTACTAAAATGGAAAATTTTTTTCTAGTTTCAAAAAATTCATGGACGTTTTAAAGCTGTAAAAACTTGAAAACGTTTGAAAAGGTGAAAAGGCATTTCGTGTACCTATTTGAAAGCTTATAATGAATTTATTAGGCAAGTTTTAGACCACGAAACGATAAACAGGGCCCTAGGCCTAATTTTTAAGACATATTTATAAGCCCTATAGACACTGAAAAAATATGTCTGAAAGCACCTAACGTCACCAAACTTTGGAAAGCGACAATAAAACAGCTCTTATTTAATGGCTCATATTGAAGTTACACAAAACAATACTTCGACTACATGGTTGGCGACAAATGATAGTTTAAAATAATCATAAAAGATATGTGATAAATGCCCAGATGATTTAGGGCAAATAATGATCAAATTTTACATAAAATTTGGTGTTTAAGAAAAGGAAATGTGGGAAAACTATCAGTGTTACAAATTGAATAAATTTGCAAGCGTCATCTTCTTAGTTTAATTTTATTATTCTTTGTTTTAATGTTACAAATGAAAAGTTGATTTATAAGATAATGCATTTTTAAATTAACTTTTAACTTAAGAAATGTTGGCCTTACATAGCTGTCATTTTAAAAACTAAAATTCCTATTTATGTTTTGTTGTTTTTGCTTAGGTTTTCTTTTTCCAATAGACTGGGGTTGGAGATTGCTTTAGCTCTTTTTTCATTTAATTGGACATTAAAAAAAAAAGAGTTTACTAGTTCTCAGCTTTCAACAGCGACAAATTGAGCAACGAAAATGAAAAGTTTTCATTTGCCTTAATTCAATCCCTGAATAGTCCTAACGCTTTGTTCTGAGTTAAAGTTTAAGTTGACTATGAACAACTTGCTCAAAAGATATATTTTTTACATGTGGTTTTCGAGTTGGCTCGTGTTTTTGTAAATTCTGAGGATTTTTACTTTTTTTTTTTTTAATTTTGAATTGGGTCTGGTAACAAAGAACACCTGTTGACAATATGATTCTTTGAAGAACATTACTTGCATCAAGTCTGGGTGTTATAAGATTCAATTGGGCGAAGCAAGCATATTATTCAGTTTGATTTCAAAACATTTCAATTCTGAAAACAATAAAATCGACACAAAAAAAACAAAGCAAGCAAAAATTTTCGTTTGTTTGGAAAATTAAACCATTTGAATGCTTCAAATTATACACTTACCTTAAACAATCTTTCAAAATTTTACTACCACAGTGACGCATATTCACAGTTGCTTTTGATTGCTAGTTTTTTGTATTTCTTTAGGTTTTTTTGAGGTTTCAACCAACTCCTGGACAGTTTATGTCCAATTCTTAGCTTTTATCACATTAGTTGATTCGGTGAGAAGATTAAAGGAACACATAAGTATGTTTGTGCATTTGTGCATATTTATGTACATATTAGATTTTTTTGTGCTGGCGGCATATGCATAAATGTAAAGTAAAGTGTCAAAATATTTTTAGACAAATTTTCGGAAAGATTTTCAGTATTGTGAGGTATTTTTCCAGATTGAGGAGTTATCGGAAAGGTTATGAATGCGTACTTTGTGGATAGGATTTTTGACAGTTTATTTGTGGAAATGTCCAAATGAAATGTTTTTCCATCGAGTTTTATTATCCTTAAAAAAAGTTTCAAGTCAAGTTGAGATTTATCGTTGCATTAGGGCGTGAGATTCTTAAATGCTGCTTCCTAACGATATAACATTCGGTCTCTTTTGTTTTTGCTATTTTTACAGAATATAAAAAATTCATTGGTTCACATTGGATTACGCAAATCACAACCTGTTTTAGATCACAATCTATGCTCTCTTGAAACTGTAATTTTTTTCTCCCGCATGGCATTGTCAAAGTTAGCAACGGTGCTCGTCAGGTGGCACTGTGCTTATTCAAAAAGAAAGTTAAATGGGGACTTTTAGAGAAAAGACGATAGTTAAATAGTAACAAAACGCAAGATACCGCTCTTTAAACCGGTGCAAATTACAAAGGTGTTGAGTATTTGAGGTCAAATATTTTCATAATTTACAATTTTCGGTATCGACAAGGTCATTTGTTGTTCACAGGTTCATATTTCTTTCTTTACATTACTTCAGTTATAAAGGATGGAAAGGATTGATGGATTAAGCTCTACAAGCACAAAATTTTGATTTAATTTTTTCAATTCAGACTCTGTGACACCATTGTTTTTGTGTGTTTGATAAATATTCCAACACTTATTATGGTCAAATCTTGACCATTAAATTGCTAAGTCCTTCGTGATTTAAATTTAAATTTTTAACTGCTAACAGAGAATATCTTTCCTACGAATGAAGTATAGAGGGAATACGTTGAAATTAGCGCTTGTAAAAGAATTGTTTACTGTTTTATCTTTGGATATTAGTAAATTGTTATTAAAAAGCCATTTGAAATCTTAAGATAGAATTGATTAACATTTTATAGACTAGAATAAAAAGAAACACATAGCTGTATGTGTAGGCACATTCAGCCGTTAAATATTTGAAAGAAGCTTACAAATCTATTGATTGTGGCAAACTTGGTTGTTTTTGATAAGCTTCCTTGTTATTGCTAAACAACTTATACGACATCTGATAACTGATGTAACCAAAGACTGTGATTTTAAACTGAAACAATTAATTCTTTTTATTCTTTTCCAAAAGTTAAAAAATTTCTAGTCAAGAAAACCAAAAATCCTTGACATGTTTTCAAAGACTTTCCAGCGTTGAATGGTAAGTGAACGCAGGTAAAATATACCCCGTATCAATTGGAGCAACTGATCAAGCTCAGACGACTTGTCTTGCTTACATTTATATTGAATCCCCCGCAAATAAAACCTTGGCTTATGAAATGTTACCAATTTGTCTGACTTACTGAAAACATGACTCACAAGCCAATATAAATCCAAACGTCTTTATCTTCATTACGAAAAATGTGCATCATCTTCCACACACACATTATTATGACCACAATTGTGTATCTTCCTCACATTCTTCTCACCTCGAAAATGAGCAAAATAAAGAAAAAAAAGCAAAAAAAAAAAACAAAAAACAAATCAACCACACTGTCTGCTTTAAGAAAAAAACCACATTCATCAATTTCCACAAGACACCTTGACTCATTACGCGCCAGAGGAAATACTCTTACGCAATGCACTTACAACTTGCCAGTTGCCACAAGCAACAAAAAAGAAACAAGACGAAAATATACATCAGCCACTCGCTTTAACAATAATAATTCTCCGATTTGTCTGAGTTGGTAATTACCACCCACCTTCTAACTTGCCAAAAACGCCCACAAACACTCTGAATATACAATGTTCACCATGCCACCTAAGACCTAACAACAGGTATTACAATGTACACCAAATTTGGTATGCAAACTGTATTTTTATATTTTGCTTCTTTTCATTCTCTTTTGAAAGCTGTTAAAAATTATTAATATCATGAAGATTCCCATTTAGGGTTGTTCCACCGTTACATTGAACAGCGATTGAATTGCTAAGAAAATGACCTTGTTACTGAAAGACTCACCTCTGAAGTTGTGTATTCCGTAAGTTAAATTTGTTATTAATTTTTTTCCTTCAACGATATCAAGTATTTTCATCCGATGTTCATTGATTCACACAAATGTTATCCTGGTGACCGAGAGAGGGGGATTCCGCACTTCCAAAATGTTAAGAGTCAACAAATTTACGTTTTCACTTAGCACGGATTTGAAATAAAGTTAAATGGCAGAATGGATAGACGAGAGATACGATATTTTATTTTTAATTTTAACGAATCAAAATTTTGTATATTTTTCTTCTGCAATCTGTAATTTCACTTTTTTGTTATTTTCTTCTTTGCTTGCTTCGACGACGTCGACGATGGACAATGATGGTAAAACGCTTTCTATTCGCTTTGCAATTGTGTGTGTTTGCTACACAAATATAATTATAATATAATACTTTTTTTTATTATTATATTTTGTTACTTTCACAACAACACCGTTCACAATATATCAAAATCGACTTATTGCGGAACAAATTAAATCACGACGTTAATATTTAAATTACAAGACCACTATAACCAATGAATATTAATTGAATTAAGACTGTCCGTTTGAAAACTGTTAGCTGTTGCGAGTCGCGGGTATATCCATTGTGTGCAATATTTTTTATTTTTTTATTTTTTCAATAATCTCACAATAGTCAAAAATGTAGATAGATGGTCAGCAAACGACCGTCTAACTCTCTTTTCAAAATGGTAAAATTGACTTCGTTTTCTTTTTTCAAATTCAAAAACGAATTTTTGCTCGGATTTTTATTTCGAATTGAGAAAAAATTAACATTTACCAGACAAGAAAGAGAGCAGCACCTGGAATCAGAGGTTGAAAATGAAAAATTTTCGGGGAAGAAACCAGCGTACTCGACGACTTTCGCGACTCAACTAAACTTAAGTCGAGTGGTAGGAGGAAATCGATGGTAACGACATCGAAATTGTTTCGTTGTCAGTTGTCTTTGTTGGTCTCTGAGGAGGTGCAGCTGAGCGGTGGTATAACTGCTATACACAAGAAAAGAAAACTTTAGTATACCATGGCCAAAGCACGAAAGCTGGCTAAACATTGCTACTGGTTGGTGGTCGTGGTCAGTGTATGCGTGTTCGGTTTAGCTAAGAAAACTTTAATTTTTTTCCACTTGATGTCTTTCGTTCTTCTCTTGAAGGAAAATATTCAAATCAAAGAGAAACTAACATTTGACTGGGCCTCTCTTAAGAAATTAGCATGTGATCTTTTCTGTTTTTTTTTTTTTTTGTGTTAGAGATACTTCTCCGGTGGATTTTTTGATCAGACTTTTGCTTCTTTTTTATTTTCGGTTTGTTTTGAGTTTGTATTTCTTTGATTGAGCAACAGTGCATTAGAGGTGCTTGTGCGTTTTTTAATGTTTCTTTTCAGCTGTGCTAATTAACATAATTTGGATTTCTTTGGTTTTTAGCGTGTGCTCAACTTAGGGTATAGACCAACGAGAATTGTATAATAAAACATAAAAGATTAAAAATACGACCAGGAAAAACAAATTAAAATAAGCTCAAGTCTGTTGGAGAACAAACAAATCAGTACCACCTTTTCGTTCAAAACAAAAGAGCTGCTTTGCGAACTTGATTTTAATTGACCAATGCAATTATTGATAAATAATAATCATATCGTTATTTTAGAAAATCATTGAGAAGATTTTATGCTTTTAGGGGTTTTTCATGAGTATTTGGGTAATATATGCCTCGTGAGTTGTGCAACAGTCAAATGCTGTCAGCCTCTTTTTGGGAATGGAAATGCCTGCAGCGGTTTTTAAATTAATTATTGACGATTGTATTTTAATGGAGACACAAGCTCTTTTCCATATTCAACACAATACTTATCATCAGAGAATTAAAACGGTCCTGAAGGTCATGACACATAAAGCAGACCAATACTGATTCGAATGATTTCGCATAAGTGGAAATGATTAACGAGAAGCACCACAAAAAGATTTAAGTTGATGGCAGTTTATTGTTTGTCGATGAATAAAATTTGTGTAAGAAATATTATTAAAAATAATTAATAATAATGAAATGCAATCAAAAATTAATTGGAGTTGTTTTCGATGAATTCTCAGAGAAAATTTAGAGACTCGATAAATTGCGAACTATATTTATGTATATTTCCTTTCCTTTTTTTTATGGTTGAGAAGAAGGTAATGCCGTGGGGTTGGTATTGATGTTCGCATTATTAAAGGTGAAGTTTTGTAGAGCTTTCAATTAATTAACTTGCATGGGTGCGGCCGGCGTTTGATAATCCCACGAAGCAATGCATAAGAAACTTTTTTCTTTTTTTTTTCATCAAAGAAGATTATTTAATACAAAACAAAATTAAATTAATCAATATACATATTGACAAGTTGGATAATTGCTGTTGCGTTGTTTTCTTTTTTATTTCATTAATGCCAAGAAATAAATTATTTGGGTGTTTTTAATGGTCAGTAATTAATTATGTGATGTTTTTTTTTGTTGTTGTTGTTGTTTTGGTCTGTGGTTCAGCATACACTATAAGTAGTGTATTCAGACACTTTGGTGAAATATTTAATGACCTTAAGTCGCTGTAAGTCTATCTTAAGCAAACTTTTAAGAGAATGACTTTGTTCTATTATTTTACGGCTTTGTGAAATCGAGCGCAAATTTGGTGTTTTGATGCATTTTATTTAAAAGAGTTAAACAAAGGACATTAGTGATATCTTTAAAACTTGTTTATATTGCCTCCTCGATATCTACTTGTTCCAAGACTCAATATAATTCTTGGAGCTAAAGGATCCTTATTGTGAATATTCGTATTACAGTCAATATTCTGCACCTGTTCAAACCAATCAGCTTTTTGATGTGCAATGCATATTTTTAAAAGTATGACCGGGAACGTTTGAGCTCCGATGTTGGGTTTAAAGATTTAGTGATGTAAATCAAGCTACTTAACTAGTTTCTAGCATTAAGACCTAATTTGCTGTGTCCATAGGCAAAGAAGAATTTGAGCAACTTTCCTACCTTTTCGGTTTGGCAGTCGTAGTACATAATCGAACGCATTTTGGACCCAATTGCTCTACACTTGGCAGATGTCGGGATGTCCTCTTTGCCATTATTCTTCCATGAAAGATTCTTTCAGGCTTATTTAGTTTCACTACAACTGTGTAGGAAAGTTACTCCAAGTCATATTTATACCTTCTTTTCATCTACCATACGCTTAAACGATGATTGTGGTCATCATTACAATTTACTTTTTATATGTCATGTATCTCAGATATTTAAACTTTTAACTTAGGAAAACACACATCCATTCAAATATAAATGTCTCGAACAGGAATATCTGGATCAGAAAATGTTCAACAGAAGTATTTTATCTTTTAAAACTCAACAAGACCCACTTTTTCCAAAACATTTATCCATATGTCTTCATTGTCAGCAGAGAATGATTGATGCCCAGAGGAGTTTTCTGATTTGGACACCTTTTCTCTGTAACTGTTATTTCGTAAATAACCTCAATCATTCGCATTTAGACCTCTAGAATTTTTCGTTGTCTTGGAGATCACAGAAAATGCAAATCTTCTGATCTATGGAATCTTGATGTTATTCCGTAAGTATTCCCATTCTTCAGATTGCATCTGTTGCTAACCGACGAGCGTTGGTCATCCAACAACCGTTTCTTTTGAAGTTGGGTTCCCAACATCGGCTAAACGATCCCCAGTGCGAAGGATATCGGCTTGATCAAGCGATAATTATCATTTCCTTGTATATTGGTAGAAGGCAGCTTTTACTCTATTTTAAAGAAAACCGTCACCACCTAAGATTATAGATATGAAAATAGTGAGAAGTTTAAGCATCATATCATATCATATATTTTTAAAGACTCAAATAGTCAGCCCTATCATCGTAACAGATCGGAGAAACATACTCTTAGTAGTTTAAGCATCATATATCTCCCTTTTTTTAAAGACTCAAATAGTCAGCCCAAATAGGTACCCGTGGTGTGATGGATAGCATGTCCGCCTGCTAATCTAGAGGTTCGAGTTCGAATCCCAACAGAGGCAAAAATGTTTTTTCCACGGGTATCGCCTTTCGCGATTAATTGGCAAGTCCTCCATTAGTATTCATTGCCATGAAAAGCGCTTTCTCAATTAGCCGTTCGGAACCGGCAGAAAGTTTTAGGTCCCTTCCATTCCCTCACAAGGCATGGTTGTGAGAAATGCGCTAGGCCCAGGGGCTCCTCGCTCTGTTGCGCCACCCTATTTATTTTATTTACTTAAATAGTCAGCCCTATCATCGTAACAGATCGGAGAAATATACGATCGTAGAGAAGTTCCGATCGTAACATTTATTTTGTTTATGGTATCCATTTCGTAAAAAAAAACACTGACGCATGTAGTGTACATAAAACATATGTGGAATAAATTACAAGTGAGTCTGTGAATCATGGATGGCCCAGCATTATTTTTGGCAGCTCATCGATATGAGAGAAGAACGTCAAGTAAACAAAAAAGAACAACACTTAGAAATTCTTCAGATATATCTTGCAAAAAAAAATGGATAAAAATGTTTATTTACAATGTTCTGTCCCTCAGAACTCATGTTTTTATTTGTTTTTTTTTTTACGTACAACCCTTTCGCGACTACTTTGCTGTCGGAGACATCGGATAGAACAGAAAACCAAGAAATCGGTATGCATCGCATGAATTCCGAATGTGTTCCCACCATTTGCACATTTATCGGCTACATCGCATGAATTCTAGACGTGTTGCGGTGAGTTTGACATTTTCATCGCATTGTTTCGTTCTTTTCGGAGACATGTCCGATTAAGCAATCGGAAACGTTACCATAATACAAATATCTTACATTTCGTACAAATCGGAATGAATTTCGTTCCGGTCTGTTACGATAATAGGGCTGAGTATCTCGTCTGGCCTCGTGTCTTTGACTTTTTTCAAGTCCTTAACTGCCTTACAAGCTTCTTCGAAAAAGTTTCTACATTTGGCCCAATGTCACTAGTTACTTTGGTCCAATTACAAATCTTCAAAGCGGCATTATACCAAACGCTAATGTTCGGCAGCCTCATTGTGCCAAATTTCTTGGCATAATGTCGCTTGGCACAATGTCACGGCACCGCTAAAATTGACCCACGAGCTTTCTCGGAGGATAAAAGTATCATATCAGCGGATGCATCGAAGGAAATTATAATGTCATACTTTGAGTTTTGAATTTGTGGGTCTGTAAGCTTTGATCAGAGCGGGGACTAATTTTCAGGTAGATAAAGAAAATAACTATAGAAACATTTCACTCAGTACCCTTGGATATAGATATGTGTCCTAGCATGACACTTTAATCGCATGTTGAGGGTCTCATTGCAAAATAATGCATCCGATACGATCATTTACCTTTCTATTCTAAACATATATTTAGTTGTTAATAATATTACCAATCTATGCAGTTTATTTCGTTCAGTCATTCTCATTGAATGTACAGGTTTACCATGCTATTATCAAAATATTTTCCTAAGAGAATAAATTAACAAAAGAAAAATAACTGTGAAGGTCGAACCAACCTCAATTCCATTTCCAAATCTATAATTAACAAAATTGCCTTTAATTTTATTATATGTGTTCCACTTCATCAAACCAAGCAAACAAAATCATGGATTTGACAGCTCGTTCGTCAAGTTAATTGTCACAACAGACATTTACTCAACCACCACCTGTCAAAGCTCATAATGTCACATCATGCCATCACCACATAAATACAAATTGGATGAATTTATATTGAAATGAGATCAGTAAATAGATGTCGTAATCTTGTATCTTGTCTCGCACAAAATTGACAAATGCTCTTCCGTCAAATTTAGATTATTGCGATTATGATGCAAATGAGTTGTTGTCTGCATTAAAAGATTCATTTGACACCATCAGGATATTGAAGCAATGAGAATCATTAATGAATGCGTGATACATATATTGGAATCATTTACAATTACAAATTGTAGCAATCAGTCAGTGCAATCGAAAGTCAAACGTTAAGGCTTAAGGTGGCTAAAATAATCTTTGTGTACATCAAAGTGTTCACGAGTTAAGAGAACTTGGTATTGAGTGGAACTGTGGAGCTATTGCAACTAATTGTTAAACGCTGGAACGCTGTAAAACTGTCTGTTTTTGTGTACATAACAGTTAAGCCGGACATACTCGTATGTACATAGTTTTAAAATTGTCCTTGAAATGCTAAGGAAAAGCCCCACCGCTAAGTTAAACAAAATGTGGATAGATTTTACACATCCCGTGGAAGAGTTATTTTGCAGTGTGTTCATCATCTCGAAGTAGTGCTCGTTTGGCAAGGACTGCCATTGCGTAAACTTCGCAATTTCGATGCGAGCATGTAGAAAGGATACATTTTCATTAAATTTTCATAGCCTACTGCATAAAGACAACCAAATCAGTGCTACTGCTTTTAAAAGGGCACTATCTACAAGCCAAAAAAGAGCTATTATTGGAATGATGGAGCTTAAACAGTGATAAGTAAGAAGGAAGTTAATTTTAAAGGGTTTAAATAACAAATATTAAGAAAATGGAATACAGCTCGTGGATTATGAATGACAAAGTTCTGCAGAAATTGTGTTGGTCATTTGAATGAATAGTTGGCTTAAAAGCATTTATGCAAGCTGAAAGTTATTGAACGTATAGAATACCACAATCGAAGAAGCTTGTAAGGCAGTTAAGGATTTCAAAGGGCCAGACGAGATACTATTTGAGTATTTTAAAAAAAGGGAGATATGATGCTTAAACTTCTCACTATTCTCATATCTAATCTTAGGTGGTGACGGCTTTCTTTAAAATGGAGTAAAAGCTGCCTTCTTCCAATATACAAGGAAATTATAAATATCGCTTGATCAAGCCGATATCCTTCGCATTATTTAATTACACTTTTGCAAAATGACATTAGGCCGAACATTAGCGTTTGGTTTAGTGGCACTTTGAGAAGTGTCTTAGGGCACTAACAATATTGCTCGAGTCTGTACAGATACAGACAGTCGTTTGGTAACAAGATGCGTGGTTTTTTTTTTGTCATCTGTGTTTACAGTCCTTTGCTGCACGACTAAAGGGATTATTGGCCTACTGACATCTAAGAAACTCCCACGCTTATCATTCATACTGTGAAGGTCTGATGTATTCAAATGTTTTTTTAATCAAATGTATAGTTTTTGAGCATAATATATGTTCTTACTTAGTTCAATTTTAAGACATAAGTGATGAAAATTCCAGCGACTTTTCAATTTACAGAACACAAACCAATATTCTTTCCAAAAAATTTTTCCGCTCCACTTTTAGCTTCCTTTTCTGTACTTAAGGCGGCGGCTGCAAATTTTTTTTTAGTTCATCACTTATATTTTAAAATTGAACTAAGTGAAAACACATCTCTTACACACACAGGCGAATTTCTTGCTATTACTTTATCTTATGCTCAGAACCTATACATTCGATTGTTTTAAACGATTTTTTTAGTTTCTTAATCAAGTCTTTAGTTTATGATTAATCAATTATTTACTTTTTAATAAACAAGAGATTTGTATTTTCATAGACTTATCCATTTGCATACTTTCTTACGACTCACAAACCTGAGCAAGTGCATCTTCATTTGATTCGTTATATTGAAAAATCGTAAAAAACCGTCAGGGTACCAAATTGGCCTTATGACGCTTTACAAAAGCGACATTGTACCAAATGCTAATGTTTCATCCGAATGGCACTTTACCAAAGCGTCATTGTACCAAATTTCTGCATTTGGCATAATGTCGCTTGGCATAATGTCACAGTGCCATTTTAGCAGTAAAAAAGTTTTAGAAGCACTCACACCAAATTTCGAAAGTGACCCATAGTCAAAAAACCGATATTTGCTCAAACGGGAAAGAAATGTTCGTAAAACTTACAAACAAATGTAAAATTTTTGTATTACCAAGCAGGAAAGGAAAAATAATGATTTATTCAAAAGAAATCAAAAATTGTTGGTGTTTTGTAAAGAATACTACAAACTCCACCACATAATCGGCCCACATTCGACTATGATGGCTCTGCGTGTATCAATGCATTCGATAAAGCCAATTTGCAAACCTCTAAAACGAATTTTGGTCCAACCTGAATCTGTGAATATAACTTAGCCTTATAGCATATATTATACTCTCACGATTGCGAGTGGTACCCGTTGCGTGATGGTTAGAATGTCTGGTTGTGGTTCGAATCCCTACAGAAACAAAAATGTTTTTCCGCGGGTATCGCCCTTTGCGAAGAATCGGGGAATCCTCCCTTAGTAAATTCATTGCCTCGAATCGAAAAGCGCTTTCTCGATTAGCGGTTCGGAATCGGTGGAAAATTGCAGGTCATCTCCATTCCCTTACAAGGTATGGTTGTGAGAAATACGCTCTGTTGCGCCGACCTGTTTATTTTTAATTATTTGATTGCGAGTCTTCCAAGGAGCTGAACATACATATATCCGCTGGTCCAGATGGCATCTCCACCATTATTCTGACAAAATTTTCTTCTGCGCTGGCAAAGATATGTTTTCTATTTATCCTATATTCTTCGGGGCTCCTTTTGAATGCGAATTTACTTTCCCTTCCAATTACCGTCCAATTGCACTTTTATTCCTTTATTCCAAGATCATAGAAACGTTAATAAGCCGCTAGTAAATAAAATATTTTTTAAATTTAAGGCTTTACAATGGCCGACAGTAAAGAATTCTTAATACCTAAATGATCCACTAATCAAAAATTAGTGCTTTTGGTATTGATGAGTCCCTCATTGATTGGATAAGAAACTAACTCCCTCAGCACTCAATAAAATTCTTGTTTGGTAGTCTCAAATCTGATGTCTTCGACTCTCTTCATTATTTACATTAATTTGATAACGTTTCAGCTCTCAGCTTTCCATTAATGCCACAAATGTCATTACCCAAAACTATTGAGGCAGTTTTGTTTTTGGAACTTTGCTGTCAACCCTTGCTATGTGTTTTAACAATGATATTTGTTAGAATACCCAAGGGTATCGCGTTTCGCTAGGAAATGGCAAGTTAGTAAATTCATTGCCATGAATAGCTCTCTGTCGATAAGCCGTTCGGAACCGGCAGAAAATTGTAGGTCCCCTCCATTCCCACATAAGGCATGGTTGTGAGAAATCCGCTGGGCCCTAGGGCTCCTCGCTCTGTTGTGCCACCCTATTTTTTATTTATCTGTTTTTTTTACCACCATACAACACAAATTTCAATAGAAAAAGTCACTGTTGCTCGATGAAGAAGTAAGAGGCAGGCGAAACATCAATTTAAACCGTTCCGTCCAAAAACACAGTCCTTGTTCCTTACATATTTAAGAAATGATGCAGGTTTGATGTATTTGACTCTATTTGTATAAAAGGAGATCTGGGTCGAAAATTACCTAAGACGTTTTTTTAAAGAAGAGATACAGTGCCAAAGTTGTCAGTAGACTATTCTCGTAGCTCTACGCGCTGTGGTGTTGCAACTGCATTGTTGTCCACTTTCAGTATTCAGCAAAAAAAAAGTGAAGAATAAGTTGATTTCTGTGGCCAAACTGGAAAGTCTTAGCATAGATTTTCACTAAATGTTTTAAATTTACTTCGGAGAGTTTCTTATCTCTCCTTGGTTGATATCTTCAACAACCAATTTCTTCCACTTATGCCAGCCTGTGAAACGTGTCGCTGTTATCGATACGGGGCAGCTAAGTATGTTTTCGTATGCTTATGTTAAGACTTCTGTAATCGAACATTTTGCAGGGCAACAAATACATCTCGTAGATTTAAATCCACGATAAAACTTTTCCCGCTACTTAAAACCGGGGGCCCTTCTCAAGGAACATACATCAACCAAATATTCAGTTTACAGTTTGAATGAATGTATGAGCATTTCAACAAATCAATTCCACTCAGTTGCTTTGGATATATTACCGAACTGTATTACCAAACGTTTCGACCAAATTAACCAATAAGTCTTCGAATTATTAACTTTTCTTATCATCGCTACCGATCAACTTCACGAAATCAATGTGAGACCACAAATTGCTTATGCTTCTTGTTCTTTGTTATAGGCTGTGGCAAGGCTTTGCATAACACTATAGCGTTTCTTGTATTTTCAATGAGGAAATGATTGAATATTGTAGGCCACCATGGAACCACACCCAATCCCCATTGTTCCCCTGTCGTATGTTTAACACAAGTACCAAGCAGTTCAATTAAATTTCATGGCTTCCAATGAAATTAAAAAAACAATTTTGCCACTCACTGTAGTGAGTACAAGTATCTTGTAGAGTTCCCTGTCAAATTACCCACCCGTCGCGTCGTTGGTGCTCTGAATGTCTTTCTCTTCGTCGTCGTCCCTTGTTCGTCATTACAATTTCCGATTGCCAGAGTTACTGCAATCTATGCTACCACATAACGATATTGGGGCACTACATTACACACGAAATCTATCTGCAGATATTTTCATTTTTGTATCTCAAGGCTAAGACAACGGTGAATTTGTAATGTAGGCTGTTTTGTTGGGGAAACCAGCATAAGTCCACATATCTCGTCAGCAACTTGCATGTATATTTGGCTCGGACACCTGAATACAGTTAAGCGGCCAATATTACTGACGAAGTTGAGTCGAAAGTTTTGACACGCGCTCTGAATTTATAAAACGGCCCATTCCCAAGCACAACAATGCAAACTACTTGGCCCAGCCACGACAACACAAAGGCTCAGTTATTGCGACCGTGATGAATGCGAGTGGTAGTGGCACCATGTAGCACAAAAATTTGTCCAAATGACAGCAGTAAAACACAGAAGTTCTAACAAAAACTATAAGTCTTTAAGTAGGTTGCTCTTGGTGCAATATGTACACCAGGCTTAGCTTGAGTATTTGCGTTTTATTCTACGCAGCAGCAGCAGCAAGTAGTCGCTTCGCGTCAAAGGCTTGTAGTCTTGGGATACAAATTAAAATTCGAGGCAAATTGAGGGTAGGCATGCGCATTTGATTGCTGCAGAGTCAGCGGCAATACGTCAGTTGTGGCTTTGTCAAAATAACCATTTTTTGATCCCATATTTGGATGATTTGATAATAAATGATTTCAAGAGAAAAATATTCATTGATTGGCATTTGCAGTGCAGCTGCGAAACAATCCCATGATGGCGGCATTTTTTGTTAGTTACACACAAACCTAACCTTACTACGAAAATCAATGCGCACAATTGAGAAAGGGGACTTTGTCAATGATGCAAGATTACCATTTTTGGTAGTAGCGCAGTCAAATTGGAATACATACTTTGGTAAATGGCAGCCATTTTCAAATGGCTTTTGGGTGTTGCTGGTAGTTTATTTAAGCGAGAGTGCTGAGTTCTTAATGTCATTGGAAAATTTATTTCATTGCTTTGGGAATTTCAACATTTTCGGCTATTCACTGTCCGTATCCGTGTGGAGTTAATTGGGAGAAGTTCAATAGAGCTTGTTGTCATTTACTGCTCCTTCTTTGTATTGAGTATGAGGATCATAGTATGAGGATCTCCCAACTTTTGGATCTCTTTTATTCGTTTGTCCTTAGCGGTCGATATATTTTTGATTTCGGAGTAAGGTAGGTAGGTGTGTATGTAGATAAAAGATAAATATAAAAATGGCGAAAAATCACTCAACTGTATTGTTGTGTTGGTTTTGGGGTATTCATTTTAAAACAAGTAAAGAACTGCTTATTTAACGAGCTCGATATTCTTTCCTCAACCCTTTCCGCATATTTCTTTAAAAAAAATAGTTGCTAGGAGTTGGCCCATTGTTTTTTGATTTGCAGTACAAGATAAGGGACCTTTGAGAAAGAAGTGCTCCGACAGTCGACAGTGCATTAACAATTGTTGTTATACCAAGTGAATGCTGTGGTATAGCCCGAAAGCGGATCACTGTGTTGTGAATTAGTCAAGTGGGAGAACTGTTATCCCTTCGAGATCAAGGCCTCTAACGCCGGAAAAGGAAGAAGTCAATTCAAATTTGCTTTGTGTGTTTCAGAAGTGGCATAACGCTTTGATCCGTCTGCTCAGTTTTAATTGCATTACTATTTTTAGAAAAATCTGTACACAAACCCAATCCACCTTGCCAAATGCTGAGGTGAACGACTCTTAAAACAAAGCTCTTCATCATTTGATTAACCTTCAAAATGTGTTCCACTTTGCGAATACTGATTTCCATTTTGATCTCCTCAACATTAATCGAAATGTAAAAAATACTAAATGCTCTCTCTGTAAGGTGACTCGATGCCAAAATCTGATTTAACTGAAGGCTGCTATTAATTTGAAACGATTTGAAAGCCATCTTGACAACCACAGTATAATAATGACTTAATAATGAGTAAGGTTGTTGCACGATTGATTCGCTTGCTTGTTGATATGTTTTCGATTTATTTTGTTTTAAATCGTGAATGCGCTGGAGATGCTGCGGTGGCTTATGAGTTATGAGTCAGCAAAGAAGCAGACAGATAAAGAGCATTCTTCATAAACTAAGAAGAGCACTAGACGATGATGTTGCTTTATATGAAGGTCGTAGATGAGTTTCATCGGAGCGAGTGATATTTATTTAGATGGTATAAAAAAATACCAGCCGAGCAAAAAAGAAATATGGACTAATTTAATTATATCTTCGAGAGCACATGAGTTATTGGCTTATAAGGAGAGTTGAGTGAAGAAAAACCTTGTAAGCCTTGATCTGTTCCGTTTTTGACTGAAAAAACTATGTGACTGATGTTCAAAGGTGGTTGAGGTGAAGGATGTAATCAAGAAATTATGTGTTATGGACCTTGAAAGAATGGCGGATATGTTATGGTTGCGAACACTTTCGGAGATAAAAAATAAAGGAAACCCCACCGAACGAGAGCATACGCGCCAATTCTTATTTGTACACCACAAATTCATACGAAGCTTCTTTACACCACAAATTCATACGAAGCTTCTTTATTCTTGTTATAAGTAGAAAAAAAAAATAACTAAAAATGAAAAATTGTTGCATCGCAAAAAATAAACGAAATTATCATTCCGCAGAATGTGGCTCTCCTGTTTTTGGGTGCAAGTGCCTATACCTAAACGTTGCTCAGGTTCTGCTTTGCATAATTAATTTAAGACCAGAATTTAATAAACTTTGAGTTCAACGCTGGTGAACTTCCACATTCGGAGGAAACAAGGAAGAGAGTCTGAAAATGAGTATTTAGAGCGGAGGGTTTTGTAGCCGGTCGCCGCCAAAACAATTCGATTGATCAAAAGTTTGAAGTAAATGATGACTTCGACTCCAAGTTGAAGGTGGAATTGACAGCTCAGATACTCCAGAATTGTTAAAAATTTGAGGCTTCACCTATTTTCCACTCCAAAAATATTCGAATGTCTGTAATCCACTATTCAATCATCTTGTGACACATCATCCCCTGACACCCTCAATACCCCGTTTTACAGACATGAGATCATGATAGGAGTGAGTTTTATTTCGACAACCCCTAAGCCACGTCGATGTATTTAGATGTTGACTTTATGATGAATATTTTTAGGACCGGACAATTTATAGGCCAAAAAATTTCTTATAAATTCTTACCGAGGTTAGGTTTCAGTTGCAGTGCCTTAACCAATACAAGCTTACCCGCCCGTCGAGGCGTGGAATAATTCGTGTCCGTTTACGAGGGCGGTTTAAGTCAGTGACTTTTTGAATTTCTCGCGTAGTTACTCCAAATGCAACTGTGCTGCCTTCAACTGTAATCTATTAGTAGGCTACTGTCAAATTTTGAGCAAGCAACGTCATGCCGTTGGCGTTTGATAGCCATTCAGAGAAGACAACCTCGTGAATTTTTACGAAAATGGAAAAAACGGAATTTTGTGTGCTCATTAAACATTACTTTTAAGTAAAAAGTCCATCACTGAAACTAAGGAAAGGCTTGATAAATACTACGGGGACTCGGCACCATCGTTTTCAATGGTAAAGAAGTGGTTTACAGAGTTCCGATGTGGTCGTACCAGCACTAGTGACGCCGAACGTTCATGTCGCCCAAAAGAAGTGATCACGCCGGAAATCGTCGATAAAATCCATTAAATGATATTGGATGATTGGAGAATGAAAGTGCGTGAGTTGGCTCATGCTGTAGGTGACTCAACTGAACGGGTACATCATATTTTACACGAATATTTGAACATAAGAAAACCAGATGGGTGCCGCAGATTGCTCACACTCGACCATAAGCGCAACCGTGTGACCACTTCAAAAGAATGTTTAGCGACATTCAGCCGTAGTCCGGACGAATTTTTGCGCCGTTTTGTTACTGTGGACGAAACATGGATCCATCACAACACGCCACAGACCAAGGAACAAGAACAAGGACCAAAGAAGGCTAAACAGAGTCTGTCAGCCAACAAGGTCATGGCCACAGTTTTTGGGATGCACGTGGTGTCATTCACATCGATTACCTCGAGAAAGGTAAAACGATCACCGGCGAATATTATTCAAAGCTTTTGGACAGATTCGACGTTGATTTGAAGCAAAAACGCTGTTTCATCAAGACAATGCACGTGTGCACACTTGTCTAGTCACGAATTGAGATACGAACCCATCCAGCATATTCTCCAGATTTAGCCCTCTGCGACTATATCTGTTTCCAAACCTAAAGAAATGTCTTGGTGGTAGGAGATTAGAGTCGAATGAAGAAGTCATTACCGAAAAAAACGCGTATTTTGAGAGTCTTGAGAAAACCTATTATTTGGAGGTATTAAAGAAACTAGAAAAACGCTGGACTAAATGTGTCGAGCTAAAAGGTGATTATGTAGAAAAATAAAATGTTTATTTGCCACAAAAAGTTTGTTTTATTTAAAAAATCATGGACTTATCAAACCGCCCTCGTATTCCGACGGTGAAAGAATTTTTGAAATCAGTCAAATATTTTCTCGTCTCATTCCGGTGGGAATCGGGATGAAATCTCATCTACCTTACTTTGGGGAAGTGAAGCACTGTTCTTGTTCCTGTTTCCGTTCCTTTTCCTCTTTTCCGATCCCGTGGGAATATGGGAACGAAATATACAAATAAACCTTTCTTTCGTATCAATTTAACTTAAAAAAAAAAAAAACATCAAAATCCGTTGCGTGGCTTGAAAGATCTAATGATTTTGTGATCAAAAGGTATCATGATATTATTTCAGTCATACACTTCATCCCTGTCTGTACTGCTATACTCTGTCCAACAAAGATTGTCAGTACAGGGAAGATAGGACGTTGGCATCTCACTTTGGCTGCAACATATTGCATAAGTCTATCACACGTGAAAGCTCTTTCAGCGTTCCCATGGCATGTATAAAAAATCATACTAAATCGCTTCAAAATGAGAGAGAAAAGTACCAGCGCTACCACTTTTGCTTTTTAATTTCACAATTACGATTTAAACAAAAATTTGATCATCTTTTTCCACACCACCATGAGGTAAGATAATAGGTGCGTTTTTTTTTTAAAAAAGGTATTCCCAGTAGGCCTAATCCTTTTTTAAAAAAAAACAACATAAATAACAAAAAATAAATATAACTTCATTTATTTAAAAATAATCTATTTAACAATATAAAAATATACATTTCATAACAAAAACATCATAAAATAATTTTAATTTAAATAATTGGATACTTACATCTATTCAATATAGAAAAAGATCTTAATTACAATCTGACGAGTAGTTGCTAGTGCTACTATCTTCGTTCAGATTTATAACTAGCCTTTCTGTGGCTTCTTCGGTGAAAACATCCATCGCCCGCATTTTCGGCTCAACAATATTTATAACGTGTTGCACACAGTTATCCCACTTGACGTTGTCAACATTTTCAAGTGCTATTGTTAATAACTCCTTGATTTCGGACATTTTAAATGTTTTGTTTCGGCTTGCTACACATCCTTTCACCTGAGCCCAAACCAATTCTATTGGGTTGAGTTCACAGTGATAAGGCGGTAAACGAAGCACTTTATGTCCCGCGGCTTGAGCCAATTCGTCCACAACATACCTTTCATAATTGGATTTTCTTCGTTTGACGATTTCCAACAACTCTGCTTTCACCATATCGTCTTCGAAACTTATGGCATTGCTTCTCAACCAATTTCTTATGTTGAGGTTGAAGGCGCCTTATTTTGTTTTCTGGAATGGTATGAAGCATTGTCCAATACGATGACGGAGTTGGGTTCCAATCCTGGCAAAATACTCTTAAACCATTTTTCGTAGACTTCTGAGTTCATATCCTCGTGGTAGTCACCGCTCTTATTTGAAACAAAACTTAAAAGCCCATCTCTGAGGAAGCCAAAGAACTTCCAATGTGGCTTATGATCAATCTTTTTCCTTTTCCCGATGGTGCTTTTAATCCCGTTGATAGGCCTTCATTAAATGCCTGGCGTGGTGTTTTTATATTCGGGTCAATCCAAACATGTTGACGAGTATGCCCTTCATTAATCCAAGTTTCGTCAGTGAAATATATTTTCTTTTCTTCTTCTCTATATTTTTTTATTTGTCGCAGGTATTTCCGTCTCCACGAAACAATGTCACTTCTCTCCAACAGAATACTTTTCCGCTGACGTTTGACAAATTTGAATCCAAGATCCTTCTTTAAAATCGTGTGGAGGGTTGACCTGCTTATTGTGGATATGTTTGGACTCAATCGCACCTCCGCCAATATTTTGTCAAGTGTAGGGATTTCATTATTCATAAAGAAGTGATGTACTAAATGTCTAATGGCGCATTTATCGAAGTCATCGGTAATTTTTTTCAGACCGCACTTATTTTTCTTCTTAGGCGGTGAATTGTGGTCCTTGTTTTCTTTTTCATTTAAGGCCCTGTAAACAGTTCGATCTGCTACACAAAAAACTCTTGCAGTGTGCTTTACAGCAGCCGATTTATTTTTAAAATTTTCTTGAAAAGTTTAAACCGATTTGACTATTTTTTCCTTTTCCTGTGCACTTAGATCTCTTTTTGTTGTTGAAGCCATTTTCTTGTGCCTCTTAACCACAATATTTCACCAAACAAACACTTTGTAATAATAATACACTTTTTTATCAATTTTGCACTTCACTTTTTAAAACTTGGTTTTGGCGTAAAAAAAGTACTTTTTACTGTTGAATCTATGTTGAAATATGATGAGCACTACTGGCGTAAGGATTACAACTGTAGTCTTTTTGACCAATAATCAAAATATTTATACTAAACCATAGCATAGTTGGTGTCAGTGTTCGTTTGATGGAAAAACCCCAAAAAAGGATTTTCAAATCCAGGCCAAATTCTATTTTACAGGTAGTAAAATGTTGCACAGCCCACCGCAAAAAAACCGCCAATAAATGAATGAAAGAAAAGAAAGGGCTTTTCTGATTCATAATTTGGTGGCGTACCTAATTACCATTTTTTATGATGTCAAAATGCTTCATTCTTTCTTTCCTTTTCTCAGAAGTAGAAAATAAAACTCAAAGTGCAGTTAGAATTGCAAACCACCGATTTGATTGATTTACAAGACTTTTCAGTTTTCATTAATGGAATCATTGCGAAAATTTTACTCAAAGAAAATAACACATAAATAAATTTGGTTTTCTTCTTCTTTTTTTCATTAATTGGAAAATTTTTTACTTTTTACATACAGACTCAAAAAAATTAATAACTAACCTAGCCATACAAACCTATCGCCAAAATAATAATAGATGATTGCTTAAAGATAGAGAAACAATTCTATACAATTTTCCAAGCATCTTTCCTATCATGTAGGAAAAGAACCAATGAATTTATAAACGTTATGATGGCAGTAGGCAGTACTTACATATTAAATTTATCTCAAAAGCTTCAGAAAAGCATTATTTTTCAAAGTTCTTTAACAAACTCTGAAGGAAGAGTTGTATTATTTCGGTCAAATTTGGTCATGGCAACGCCGTCTGAATGTACGCATTCTCATTGCACTCAGCAAATAAACGAGGGTTGAATAGCAAACACAAGTCATTCTGCCATCGATTGTGTGGCAGACAAGTTGTATGGGGGACTATCGCAAAATTTTTATTAAAACTACATGAAAAACTCATAGGTAGGTCAGTGGGTTGTTTTTATTTCAGTGGGCGCTACGTACATTATTACTTGTGTGGTGTCCTGAGAGCGTTGACAGGCACCACAGTTTCGAAAAAAGCTCTCCCATAAGGCCTGTACTGACAATCTTTGTTGGACAGAGTATAAGAATAGGATTGCCCAAGAGGAGGTCAACTAAATTTTTACTTAGCCTGAGAAAAGGTTTTACTACACTGTTCAAACACGTTTTCGTCTTAAAATAACTCAAGGAAATAACTTACCTCAACATGTGAGTCAAATACGAGTCTTTAAACGTAGTAAATTTATGAAGTCTGCTTAAGGAAATTTTATTTTTAGCAAGCTGATCTGGCGTGGGAAGGGGCACAGCAGCAGCATCATCATCATTTGTCATATTGTTGTGCTTCAAGTTGAAATTTAAATTCTGTGCACAAAACTTACTTTAACATTTGACAATCTGTCAAAGAATCACTTCCTTGTTCCTAACATAAAGAAAATTTTGCAAACCAAATTAACTTTGAATGTCCACAAAATACTAAGCCATCCAAATTTACATACGAACCAATTATTCAAATAAAACATCTGAATTCGGTGGTCTACTGCTCACTGGTTTTATAATCTTGCCAAATGCGAATTTCAGTTAATGAAAACAAATAATCATTTCAAGCCACAAAGCGGGTACTTAATCAGAAATTTGATCAGCAGCTTGTCCCACACAACTTAAATATAAAGTGGTACATGGTTCAATTTATCAAACACCAACTCCTGGTTTGTGCTAAAAACGTTTATATGTGCATTTGCTCTTTAGATTATTTTCTATAGTCTTACTTGGTTCATATTACTTGTTTCAAGGCATGAAAAATTCAACTAAAAAAATGCAATGATCGAACACATTTGTGGTATTAAATGACAATTTTGTGCTCTGAAGTTTTGGGTTTCAAATTTGTCAAAAGTTTGAGTTTCTGGGGTCATGGAACATAAAGCACTCATTGTAAATTAAGTAGGCGACAAAAAGTCAAATAGCTGAAAAAATAAAGACTATTCCGTGGAGATTATTAACTTACATTCTACTGTCAAAGCGTCTGTTGTCGTATTTTGTGCTACTTCACAATCTCCCTATTAACGGAAGAGCAACAATATCATTGCACCTGCTCTCCGCTTGTGGGATTCATATCTAGACTATTCCTATCAAAGTAAATCTTATAATAGGTCCGCAAGTCCTCAAAACTTTCCCACAAGTGTGTAAGTAGATCGCGAGGCTTACTCACCTGAAGATCATCGGTGTATAAAATAAGAGAAGGAATTCGAAAATGAAACACAAATGTTTCAAGAAACACCAATGCATTTCGTGAAATTTTGTATTTTTTGAACATTTTATGGAAATAGAAATATTAATGGCAATTCATACGTTAGACACAATCATTGGTGAAATTGGAGGCTCCGCGACTGAAATGCTCGGGAATAACCCGGATTTTGGGGGCTGTTAAAAAAAAGGGACAGACAAGACGAAATTTAAGAGTCGCGAGTTGAATGTTGTGGAAGTATGAAATAAAGATATGATGAGAAGGAGTTGACTAGACACCTTATTTATAAAAGAAACCAGCAGCCCGATTCTGCGCAAAAGTCACAAATAACGACATTGTGGCCTACTGAGAATTACGTCACAATTTGAGTGTTGAATGGAAAGTTGTGACATCAGTTGCTTTGGACTTAATCTGGCTTTAAATACTTGAGACAGGCAACGTTTCGACGATGTTCAAAAGAATCAATCGATTCAACGATTGAACTATCACCTATCAATTTTAACGCTCTATTTTGTACTCTATCAAGTAGATGCAAAGATGTTTGAGGAGCACCTGACCAGATATGGGACTTATACTCCAGTATTGAGCGGATAAAGGCCTTAAGAATTGTAGCCAGATCAGAAGAGGTGAAGAACTTCCTGCATCGTCTTAAGAGCATTTAGCAGCGTTTTTGGCGACTTCAAATATGTGGACGTTCCAACGAAGATCATCGTTTACACTCATACCAAGTACTGACAGCTTTTCGGTTTCTTGGATGCAGGTACCATTCATAGATAATGGCAATGGGGGAATGTTAAGCTTCAACGACAAGAGACAGCAATGAGTTTTCGAAGCATTGAATTCTACTCGGTTCATAAGACCCCATGTAGCAATCTGAGTTCAATTAACTCATCATACGCAACCGTTCCAGTTCCACATCCGAAGAGCAGGGACGTGAATTTGGAAACGAATATGAAAGAATATAGTCAGCAAAACAGTTAAGCGGATTAGAAGTTTCAGACAAGAGGTCATTTATGAAAATGAGGAAGAGAGTCGGAGACAAAACGGAGCCCTGGGGCACACCAGCATTTATAAAGTGGGTATCAGACTTGAAGCCATCCAATACAACTTGTATTGAACGGTCGGAAAGGTAGTTTCTAATCCAACGAAGA
This sequence comes from Melanostoma mellinum, assembly GCA_914767635.1. Classification (NCBI taxonomy): domain Eukaryota; kingdom Metazoa; phylum Arthropoda; class Insecta; order Diptera; family Syrphidae; genus Melanostoma; species Melanostoma mellinum. The sequence goes on along the minus strand of OU612059.1, from coordinate 170,274,027 downwards.
AGAGATTCATCGATACCAAAAGCACGCATTTTCGATAAAAGAGCCTGATGCCAAACTCTATCAAATGCGTTAGAAATATCAAGCGCAATAATCTTACTTTCTCCAAAACAATGTAAAGATTGGTTCCACTTTTCGGTGAGATAAGTCATAAAATTAGCAGTGGACCGTTTGATACAATAACCGTACTGACGGTCATTAAGAAGCTATCGTTCTTCAAGATATTTCTTAAGTTGACAGTTTATCAACGTTTCCATGAACTTGGAAAGAAAGGACGTTAGTGCAATTGGACGGTAATTGGAAGGGGAGGAAGATTCGCCTTTTTTAGGGACCGGCTGGACAAATGCAGTTTTCCATCTGCTCGGAAAAATCCCAGCAGAATAGGAAAGATGGAAAAGTTTACGCAGTGGTTTTCCTCTTCAGAATAACGGTGGGGATACCATCTGGACCAGCGGATTTACGTATATTGAGATCTTTGAGGACTCTTGCAACCGAGCGAGTTCGAAAAAATATCTGCTTCATCACAGAATTTGTAGACTCGAGCTCAGGTTGAGCCAATGTGCTATGAGGAAGTGTCGATTCAATGAAACAACATGTCAATGAAACAACACCGAGAGGGTTGATTACCGTTTGGTAGCCAATTTTGTAAAGTCTCGGGTGAAAGACTGCAAAGTGATATGGGGTCGCCCAGCACCTGGTTAATTAAACAAAGTATGTAGAATTGCGTTTAGCAAACTTGCTTAAAAAAGGTTCAAATCATTGCTAGGGGTCTTAAAAGGATTCTACCAGCAAGCCAAGGAAACATGATGGCGAAATGTAAAAGTTCTAGCAGTGATAAGTAAGAAAAAAGCAGCTTTCAAATCGTGGTCATAGCACCACTCAAGTCATAGAATTGACAAGGCTCGACTTGAAAGGGATTACAGAAGCTGCAAGAAAAGAATCGAAGATATAATAGAAATAATCGTTAAAGAAGCAAAGTTAAGAATTCTAAAAATGCTTTGACATACCAGGTATCATTTGAATTATTTTAAAAGATGGGAGACCAGGCTCTAGATGGGTCACGATTCTCAAATCCATGCTTATAAGATATGAAAGTTCGCCTAAGCAATGTAAGCATTGACCTAAAAATAATGTCACTTGTTTGTAATATTTAAAATTTCAATATTTTACAACAATTGAGATCCAAAGTTGGTAAATTGATATCATCGAGTAAAGTAGTGATTTTTCAACTGGTGTTATGTGTAAATGTATGTCTTGCAAGTAAATAGAAGTCTTGCATCCCTCCTTTTTCCTTTTTTATAGCATTTATTGTTGCTTTTTTTTATTTTTTTGGTAGATACACATAATAACGAATGTGTATAGTGACCCAATTTTCGAGTTGAACTCTTTGAAGGATTTAGGGCACTGCAATAACTCATGATTACTCTCTGTTCAAGTTTTTGCCCCGTATCAATAACTATCTGCTCAGTTAAATTTAATGTCTACGTCGATAAAGGAACGCCTCCTTACCAAACTTTGATACAGTACTCGATTTGGATGTAATCCAATAATAAAAGCTTGGTCTAATACAGGCGTAATGCGAAAAACCGCGAATTATAGTCTATGAAATACTTTCAAATAACAAACCGATTGAAATGAGTAACAAGCCTCTTTTTGTGTGCTCTGGTGAATGCTAGCCAATGCCAACGTCTGGTATTTGAAACAAAAAAAACCGTTAAGTTTAATTGAGTATCAATTTACGACTTCTCGAGTGTTTTTTTTTTCAAATTTTTCGTCTCCTCACCAACACACACAGTCCTCTTGTTTAACTCTGCGTGCCGTGTTCGACATGAGCAGATGCATTGCTGCCCACGTGCTGCGAATAAATCAGTTTTCTGGAATGTTGAACATTCCATTCCAACGCACATCTGCCAAAGAAAAGATTTTACACAAGCTAAAATTAACTGGGCAATGCTTCTGATACTTTGTTTTGTGAAATTCGAACGTCATGTTTGTGATCTGAATATTTTTGTCTTTTTTTTTTTCTTTAGTGCCTTTTTTTAAGCTGTCGTTTAGTTTTGGCAATAGAAACAAATTATGTGGACGGAATTTTTGAGTGGTTGGAGTACTTCAATTGTTATGGACTGATTTTAGAGGTGAGAATGAGGTAATGAAATGAAACATAAACAACTATGAATGTGACAACTATAAATTTATCTATGCTGCTCGAGTAGCCAAAACACGTCACGTAGATTTTAAGATAGGCACTACTACAATGCAAGAAACCAGTCAAAGACAAGATTTAGACTTGACCGACAGACTATCTGTATACTTCAATCTTCAGGGCGGTGCCATGCCGGTGTCTCAAGTGATGCATCAGTTGTGGCGTTCAAGAACTATATGTGAGCAGAATTTTCACTTAAGGAAAATTTTAAACAGAATTTAAAAAAAAAATACATACCGAAACACTCAATTCAACCGAATGAGCTTCGCTTAAATTTTCCTGAAAACATTAGGACAAACGATTCTTAATATCACTTTTTAGCTTCTAGGGATGAAAAAGATGCATTAAATGGTTTTTTCGTATTATGTCAACTGTCAAGATGGGGCACTGCAAGGAAGCGTTTTGAGTTCGATTCTGTAGATATTAGATTGTTTTTCTACAGTTATCGCCTTTCGATAGCTCTTAGACCAGTGTCCAATTCCGAATCCTATTTATGAACACTAACAAAGCTATCTAAGGAGTGTCTAGCTTAAGACACCGAAATTGGTTGTCAAAATTATGACTAAAGTGACATTTGATACAACATTTGAAGAAATAAAGTAGTTTGAGGTGCAATAATGATTGCCCTTTGCGTCTAAGACCATATAAATAAATAATAATTAAAAAAATTAATGGCAACGAAAATAAAAAACAAGAATCGCTGATAAGCTTGGACTCTTTGAGTGGGCACCTAAGCAAACTTTTGAATGTACCGATGTCGCAAGAACATTGCAGTTTTAAATACGAGCGTCCCTATCTGCAAATCAATCTCCTAGACAAAGATATTAAGACAGAGAAACTGGAAGTAGTCTTGAAGTCCATGAAGGATGGTAAAGCGGCAGGTTCAAACTTAAAAAAGCATTCCAGTAGAGTATTTTAAATACAACTCTCCTTGTTTCAAGGAAAAATTAGCAGGAGCTTTGAATGTAATATTTAACTTCGGTATCCCCCCAGATCATTTTTACGAAGCTCTTATTTGGCCTATTCTAAAGAAGGGAGATCCCATCAATCCTGGAAACTACAGAGGCATATCATTTCTAAATGCCTCTCTTAAAATATATATACAACTCTCCTATGCGAAAGGCTCACCAAATGGGTAGAAATCAAACAAATAATAAGCGAGTACCAAGCGGGGTTTAGAAGAGGTTATTCTACAGTAGACAAAATTTTCGTTCACACTGGGCTCGCAAGAATGAAACTCAGCAACAACAAGAAACTGTATGCGCTCTTCGTCGATTTTCGGCAGCAATCGATACAATTGACAGAAAATCTTTGTTCTTCAACTCTTTAATTTAGGAGTTTCAAATAAATTTATAAATGCCTTGGAAAAGCTCTGTCAACAATCTTTTGCGCAAGTGTTTGATGGAAAGGATAAATCGGAAAAACTGGAAGTAACCCGTGGCCTTAAACAAGGGTGCAATCTCAGCCCACTACTATTTGCACTATACATAGATGATTAGGTGCATTGCTTACCTTGTGGAGTCAGAATTGGAGTCGATATAATCAAAGTTATTTTGTACGCGGATGATATTGTCACTTTAGCTGAGTCTGCAACTTCACTTCAGTTGATGGTAAATAGGCTTGCAGAATATTGTAAAACGTGGAGCTTGGAAGTAAATATAGACAAATCGAAGGTTATGATTTTTCAGAATGGAAGCGGAAGAGTGTCGAAAGAAGAGCAGTGGAAATTTGATGGAAGGGATCTGGAAGTAGTAAAACAATACACCTATTTGGGCATGGAGTTAACCTTTAACCTGAACCTGGAAAAGCACCTCAATTGGAAAGCGGAAAAAGCTAAAAGAGCTATATGCGTAAATTGGTAAAGAATTTTTTGTAATAAAAATATCACTTTAAGCTCAAAATATAAGGTTTTTAATGCAACAGCGCGATCGGTCTTGTTTTATGTTGCACAAGTTGGGGGGACCTACAAATTCGATGTTCTGGAGAATATACTTTGTTTTTTTCTTAAAAAAATCTTCTCGTTGCATGTAAGTACTTCGAAGTATATGTATGTACTACCTAGAAAGCGGTCTGGCAACACTTTTCATTTCAACTCTTAATCTGTATGCAGACTACCTGGATAGGATAACTAATATGAAGGACACAAGGCTACCAAAATTAGTCTGGAAATATGCGATGCAGTTTCAGAAAAGCTGTTATCAAGACTGGAGAAAGCTGGCGGCAGACTGTGGTATCCCTCTCGACCTCGCTGTATCAAATCAATCAGGACTAAAGAAATTGCTTTATGAAGTTATCAAACTAACTGGCGAAAATGAAAGATATGCTTTTAAGGAAAGAGCGCGAGCATCAACCGAAAGGGCATTTTACTCAAAGCTAACTTATAATCTAAATGAGCAGAATTACTTCAACCCGAACTTCTCACCAAAAGCCATCAGCCCTATTTTCAAAGTCAGAGGATAGATGATGCGACGTAATTTTGTCCCACATCGCAGCGATTTGGAAATAAACTTTGCATTTGGGGAATATGAAGAAAAAGGAGGATACAGGCCATTTTCTGGGAATGTGTCCGGTTTTAAGGCAAATAAGAAGAGCAGTATTTGGTAAAAACACCCTACATGAAAATGAAGTTCTAAGAATCCTTAACGGTGAAAAATGGATGCAGCTTTTGGAGTATTGTAGAGAAGCGATATCATACCGAAGTAGGATAATTAGCGAAAACTTCTGGCAACTAAATGTCCCAAAACTAAAAGTAAATTTAAGCGTTACGCACATTTGTTTTGTTGAATTCTGATTTGAATAGCAAAATTTTTTTGTTTTGATTTTTATTTATATAAAATAACTAATAATGAAATTGCGCTATCAGAAGATATTTAAAGCCATTCGGAGAGACGACATAATATTGTCATGTCTTTACCTATTCATGTTTATAAAATGGTAAAAAAGAAAATGTATAAACTATTTTTAAGGAATAAATCTAAATCTAAATCTAATATGTAATACTGCCTACACTTATTCATTAATGGCTAGTTCAACTTTATGTATACGTGTACTTTAGTGGCTCCAATCCGATTGCAAAACCCAAATGCAAAGTGTAGGATAAACTCAGAAAGAGTATATTTGTAAAAGAAAGCTTCTCTTCAATGGTATTGAAGTAGAACACCCCTGAGCTCGTCAATAACAAGTTGTAACGCACTACGGTGCTTGGGAAAAACTTATTCGTTCCTGACACGAAATTACCTAAAAGCTAAAACCCAAACAGTTTTATCCTACCTTCACAGGTTGATCATAATAGTGTCTGAGAAATCGGTTTAGTCTTTTTGCAATCCATGCAGAACATTCAAAGGTACATACGTTTTCATATATAAGAACCATACCAAAAATGAAATCGGGCACGTTGGGTATCAATTCTGCCACTTTTAAACCGATACAGCAAAGAAAAGTAAGCAGGCCTTACTAATATCACAAACAAATTTACTGTCTAGATTCTTATCACCTAGCTTTCATTAACAGATAAGCCTTTGATCGATTGGGTGTTAAGTATCAGTAGCGAAAGAAACTAGTTTTGGCTTAGGGAACTAGCCGGTACTTGCCAATGAACTCCAAACAAAGTTCACGCAACAAACGAGAATTCTTTCTATATCCACTCATAGATAGATTATATCGATCCAAAACAAGAAGCTTAAACGTCTTATCGCACTTGTCCATATCGATGTCAAGATTTAGTTTTGGTGGATTATACTCACAATCTGTGAGATACAACGCGCTGAAACCATATACACGCCTCCTGGCCATTTGGACATGAAAAAAAAAACTTATTAACAAGCCCCAAATTTGATCAATGGACCATGACTGATTAGAAATGTGGTTCAGTGACTTCTGAAAGTCTATTTAGGATTAAATTTATCTATCTCACCAATCTGCCACATCCGCTCCGCAAGTCGCCCTAATGAATTGAGTGTTCCCATTTAAAATGATGATTGATTGAGTGTAAAACTAAATTCCACTACTAACCTGCCATAAGCAACAAATTTGCGGTCAATTATTTAATCCCAAAAATACACGACCTAATCCACATGAAACCCAATCGGAAAGTTGTCCTGGTTCAATGTGAATGTATCAATAAAATGTCACCCCACATCAGCAGTTGCACACCATCGAGACAATCTGGTTTTTGTCTTTGCTAGGAATGACCTTTTCTGGCTAATCGGACAGCAAACCCTCGCAATTGGAAACGTTTCAATGGAAAGATGAAAATGTACAAAACTCTTAGCCGATAACATTCAAATCAAACCGAACCGGATATCGCAGACCATTCACCAGCCGCCAGCCATTTTCATACATTTCTATGGACCGCAAGCGACAATAGTTATGAGTAGGTAAATGACAGCTCGAGCAAACGTCATCCATCAGTCCAAAGTTGTTCACCAAACCAGTAGCGGCTGTGTCGTGTTGACAATTGTGTTTTCCTATAGCAATAATGCGATAAAACATGAATTTTGAACTACAATCGCTTTCGAGTTTAATCACCTGAACGACCATTGAAATACAGCCATTAGACGACAGGTAGCTAAATTTTTTCTTGTGTCGTTACATGTGTAACCATTGCCATGTTGTCAATTAAATTATCCAAAGTAGGGTCATACCCAGAGCCACATGTAAAAGCGACACACTATGCAAAAGGAAATATAATCCGGTAAGTGACACAATTGGGAATTACCTTATAGCCGCATAAATGATCTCGGACGGGTGATTGCGCGCCAATATTCAAATGTCATTTAGCGTTTGAAAAAGGCAACCGTAAAAGGGAAATACTGATACCAGAAAAAAAAACAGGCTAACTAACGACAGAATTGGGAACTTGTGAGGGGGAAGTTGGTTTCGGAAAGTCCAATTAGCTACATTAAGGGCCTGATTGTCATATTTGGTGATTTATGAAGGAGAAGCCGTGCTGCATTTGAACTGGAATATGGCTATGGTTGCGCGGCGGTCAATGCAGGAAGGCTCTAAGGTACAGGTTCCTTGGAATGGCTATTAGTGAAGGTTATGTTTACGATGGTCAGTTCATAAGACATAAGTTGACAGCGGGATGTCGAAAGAATATTTGTACAAAGTCGAGTGACATAATATGCAAAATACAAGATGCTTTGAAAGCTTTAAGTGGTCATTATGTCAAAATAGTGACATAAGTCATTTCAGGAAGTTACTATATCCAATTTCAATGGGCAGCACACTTGTTCGGAGGTTGATCTTGAGTTCGTTGTTAGGCAGATTTGAAGAGAAGTAGTTTTATACATTTACCAATTGGGAGTGCCATCAATTTTGTTTGTCCATGCTTAACTTGCTTACCAAGAATGTTAAAAGCACAAGCACACTGGCTTTGAATTTCCTGAACTCTTAATAGCTGTATTGCTTATGAAATATACACCTGACCTAAGTATTTATAAAAAGGAAGGTATGTGTTTTCAATTGAAATGAATATCAAGTTTGGATTAGGAGAACAAAATTTAAGTTTGTAGCCTTATATGTACGCGGCATCAATGATCATCGTCACACAAATTTGGCTGCGAGGGAATGATTGGATCCAATTCCGAAAACTTTCCTCAAAGTGTAGGAAATGGGTCTTGTTCTATTAAAGTTTTCTTTGTAGTTAGATAATCAGAATATGTATTTGCAAGTAATCTTATGAAACTTTAATTCTTTAATCGCCTAGTTCTAGTTTCTTTTGCTTTGGTAGTTATTGATGGCAGTTTTTGCTCGATTCATTTCCCGGTGTGGCGATATAAGACGAACAAATTTTCTTAAGCATTTACAAACTAACAACATAACTACATAACTAGAAAATATTACATAACACTCACCTTAAGTGCAAAAAAGTACACACTTTTCTCCACAAATTTGTTAGTTATTTTAACCAGCTGGACAGATATCGATAGCTGTCAGGACCATCGCGCGGCTTACACACATTTTGAATAAGAATTGTAAATTCTTAAATCTAAAATGAATACATAATTTTCTGTATTCTGTAATAATAATAATAATAATTAAAAAGAAAGATATATAAATTAATCACTCTTATCACAAAGTCCGTCGTAAGAATTTCGAACTTCAAATGCCAAATAGAAAGGACTAAAAACATCTGCTAAGTGAATGTTTTGCAGCAGATATTGTAAATTATTATTTATGATCAGTGACAAATTTGACGCGCATTGTGAGGGGGCCAATATTTGTAATTTTGAGTCAACTTAAAATATTGCTGAGGTATTGAGTAATACTTTAGACACTTGGCCTAAGACCGTTTGTAAAACACGGTGAAGCAAAAATTTCGATATCTTATTATAATCAATTACATGATTAATTTAAAAATCTTCATGAGTGTCACTGAATGAAGCGCCAGTGGTACTTCAGAAAGACCATTGAAAGGATTTGACAAGACGTTACGAAATTTGACCTGATAAGACTTGTTTGTTAAGTAGCAACTTATCCAAATTAAAAAGTTGGTTCTGACTTCCAGTTCCACTGACTTCTCTGAGGGCTCTCATTGAAGTCAAACAACTTAAGATTTAGAAGGCAGTGGAATTGTGCCTTTATTGGATCTGCAAAAAATTTTTCAGTTTTGGTTAAATGGGTCATACATCTCTAGCGGTCATATTTTCAAATTTAAGTCTTCAAGTCTGCTTCCGAAAATGCCAAGAAGTTCTACTAAGTCCTCGAATAAATGATTTCCTGAGATTAGTCGCATAAAGTGGCGTATTAATGGGGTGTCTTCTTAAAATTCTTCTACCTTCCCCCTTAAAGTATTTATAAGAGATTCTAAGTATATTCTATCCACTTCTTCTGATAACCCAACTCAGTTATCAGTTATCCCACTCAACTGCATTTTTGCAGCAAAATAGGAAAAAATTTGGTACAAACAAAAGAGCTGAGCAGCAAACCCAGCAATCAAACTGAATATGGCTGAAATAATATTTTTTTCTTAATCTGTACAATTATTTGATAACATATTTTGAACAGTACTTAACAAACATGTTGCCTCTCTAAACTGACATCAAGTTAATCATTTTACACGATGTGTTTGTGTTCACTGCCGTTTTGATTAAAAGAGAATCGAAAGGTAGGGGTCATGTCGACTAAGAAAGACTTTTGCATCCAATTTGAAGTAATGAAAATGATAATGAGTGTGAAATATCAGTTTCTGATAATAACTAAGTCAATCAAGATCTTAACTATATTTCCTCTTAACCTATCTTGCGTAGCCTCATAAGTTGATTAAAAATTATAAAGAAAAACATACAATTTCCGGAGTTGAACATTTATTACAAAGACTTCTTCAGTGACACAGTGAAAACAATACAAAACGCGAACCAAGCCGATTCCAAACATTTCAATGATTTATGAACAGATTTAATAAACGCCAAGCTTATTAAAACAATATTCGTAATTATATATCGAAAGAAGTGTGGTGTGTGGACTGTGGAGTTCTCCACAGGTAAGCATGCTTAACCCACAAGAAGGTTGAATGCTATAAATTACATTCTGTGACCTTGATGCTCGAGAACCTTATTTTCGTTCATTTTATCTGCCTAAAGGCATCTTTGTGTTGTACCGTAATCGGGTGCAACAGTTTCTTGTTTCACCAGTTTGTATATAAAATCAAGTAAAGTGATTGCGATCATTTTTTTTTTTGTCATCCTCATATTTGCTGACTTAAGAACAAAGAAAGATCTCCCGAGGAATGATTCGATGTTGGGAATGAGTTGTGTTGCTATGAGTGTGTACTTAAAGGAGCGGAAAATAACCTACGATATTAAATACCAAGGTCATAGCTAAAAATAATAAGAGAATTAAATAAACCTGCAATCGAATTCCGTGGCAGCTTAAACTTTTACGGACAAATTGTGCACTGTTCAAGCTTTTGTTGTTGCCAAAGTTTGTGGCAGCTCTCTTCACTCGAGTCTAGGTGTGGTGAGATGCAAACTGGTGTGGAAATGCCAAACATTCCAACTTCAGTTGGGACCATCTGCTTTTAAAGTGCACGGCCAAAAGTATCCGAAATATTGAATATCTACTTGGCTTATGGATACGGAGAATTCTGTACTGTAGATTCAATCACTTGAGCTTGCTTCCTGACAACGCAGGCTAACAGGTTTTGGGAATGCATTATTTAAGTCTTATTTACGAGTCGGCGGCGGCAACGGCAACGGAAACTAATGAACTAGTTGGTGTTTTTTAAGTTCTTGGTTCTTGAATTTGCGAACACGTTTTGTGTGTTAAATTTATTGAGTTTTCTACGTTGATAACTTAAAGTATAACCGGATTGTCACATTCTTTCTAATATAATTTATGTTTTTTTAATTTCTATGATAGTTCCGCTTTGAAACAAAATTTTAGTTAATATCATAACTCAAAACATAAAACCAATCAGCACACAAATAAAAATTATGCAAAATCAGATATAAAAAAGTTTTAAACTCAACTCATTTCTATTTACAGTCCGAGCAGGATTTAGTCATCGGATTGGATTTGTAAGGGGTAAAGTGGTTTTTTTGTAAATTCTACTCTTTCGTTAGTGGCTTCTACAAAATTTAATATAGAAAGATTTTTTTTTAAGCAAGCAATTTTCTTACAAATGCTTCTCAAATATTTTGAAAACGCATTGTTCGATTTTCTCAGATTTTTTAAAAATACTAAAAGTGGCGTACAGTTTTGTTTTCTTAATATTTTAACAAAAAGCGGGAAGTAAATCGATTTCAAAATTCGTCAAATGATTTTGGTAGCTTTTAATAAGTAAATAAGTAAAACGTTCGGCGCAACAAAGCTTTGGAAATCTAACGCATACAAAGGACCTATCAATTTATGCCGATTAAAAACGACTATAGTGAGAAAGTGTTCAATAATTTCAAGGAATTATTGTTATTTATTACATTCGTCGGAATTGTTAATTCCTCGAGAAAGCCGATGGCCGTGAGAATAAATTTTATGTTTCTCGAACCTTCCACGGAGCAGGCAGAAACGCTAACCGTAATTTTTATCGATGTCGATTAAATAGCTATGTCCCATAACGTTGTCGTCGTGATAAAGTTGTTTAAAACAAATAAACTCAACCTCTTCCCTTCTTGCCTTTTCTCGTGAGTTTGCTTTCTCATTTTTTTAAAAAAAAAAAAAAAAAGGTCTTTAAAATGCGTTTTGACAGCATTTCTGACTGCACAATAAAAGCGCTTGTGCTCGTCGGATTCTAGTTATGTTTAAAAACTGTAAAACATAATTTTGCAATTAAAAGATGTTTTCATTATATGAGTTTTCTCGAAAAACCTTTCTTCCGGTTCCCCAATCAGTTATTAGCAAAGTGTGCATGATACACAGAACTACTGACGTTATTTAGAATGCTCTGCAAGAGCAAAATCGTTTTGTGGTGATTTTGCAGCAGTTACTACGAAAAAATGATAAACAAAACTATACCTTGGTAGTTAGATTGCAAAACTATCTTGGTAAATTGAGTGAATGGACGAAAGTATAATAGATAACAATGTAAACGATCGCCAAGCAGTACATTTGCTTTACACATGAATGTATTAGAAGGTTTTCTGTAACAACTTATTATCCTTTAGCGGTTACTTATTATCCTTTAGCGGTTACCGTGGTGTGATGGTTAGCATGTCCGCCTGTTAACAAGATGACCGAAGGTCTAGTAAGGATTGAGCTGTCCTGTATCAAGAGAACTAGTTTTATATGCAGGTGGTAACATTCTATCGGTTTTACGTGTCTATCGCATCTATAAATATAAATTTTCAGGTATTTTAAGAGTAAGGGACCCACTTTAAGAACTGAGCGCTTAGCAGGAGCCTCAAAAAATTAACTGAGACAATGTAATGTATGACCGGACCCTAAAACTGCCACAAAATTGCTGATTTTGAAACAATTTAGTGATGGCAGAAATTAATACGTCCCCTTAGTTCCACGAACTAAATGATACGCTCACAGAAAGGATTGTAGGAATAAAAAGCTCTACGGTTTCTTTGTCGACTTTCAAGCTGCATTTGACTCTATACCGCGTGAAGCTCTCTTCTATAAATTATATCAGCTTGGAATATCTTCAAAAATGGCAAAAAGGCTTTGTACCAGAACAATACATCTCGTATCTGGGATGGAAAATGCTTCTCTGAAGATTTCGAAACAACTGTGGGAGTAAGGCAAGGATGCGTTCTCAGTACACTACTATTTACGCTGTAAATTAACGATATCACAGATGAGTTTAGAGGTGGAATTGAGCTCCGTCAGACAAGTATTCCAGACTTACTTTATGCAGATGACATAGTATTTCTCGCCGAGTCAATTGATGGCATGCAGCTTATGATCAACAGATTAGAAAGGTATTGTAAGACTTGGAATCTATCTGTCAACCTCGAAAAATCTTAAAAGGTGGTGGAGGCAGATATTCGCGGATCGAAAAGAGGATGTTTCAAGGTTTTTAGAATACCCACTAGTTTTCCAAACTACATGTTTTATTTAGAGCCTGGTGTTTCCCCTATGTTTTTGGATACTATAAAGCTTCATTTCAAATACATAATGCTATTGAGCAGAGAATACCAAAAATAGTACTAATGCACTTATTGTCGACTGTAGGAGGATGTGTTCAAGAGTGGAAGAAGCTGGCGTCGGAATGTGGAGTAAACCTGGCAATTGCAGCTGAAGAGCCATTGGAACCCCTTAAGTCAAAAGTTGATGAATTGCTGAAGAAAACGGGAAATGGAATGTACCAAAATTTCATAGAAGATGCTCAGAATTCACAGCACAGATTACACTATAGCAAGTTGAATTGAACTTCTTAAATGAAGGAATTTATTTTTTAGAAGAGCACTCAACGGAATTAATAAGCACAATCTTCCCAATAAGAGAGTGCTATTAAATCTCAATTTTATACCGCACCGTCCTGAGTTACCAATTTTATGTACTTTATGTAACCGTAATGAAAGAGAAGATGTGTTTCATTTTATAGCTGTCTGTCCCGTTTTAAAAGAATTTCGAGTTCATTATTTTGGAGTTCAGTCATTGTATTTAGTGGAAACACTTAAAATTTTAAATAGATCTCGTGGCTGGAAAGTAGTAGTATAGAAACTGCATTGTAAATGAACATAAGCAAAAAATGTATACAATATGTTAAAATATAATCAAAATTTGAAGATAAAATATGTCAGTCTGGTAGACGGCTTCGGCCAAACCAAAAGACTTTTAGAAATAATTAACAAAATGTTTGTATAATTTATGTATTATTTTCATGAGTCAATAAAACTAAACAGAAAGGGTTGTAGAATTTTGAACTGGACTGCAACTTATTCAAAGCTGTAGTGCCAATGTGCTGATGGTCTTTGAGGCAAAATTTACTATATATGACCCTTAGCCTGTCAACAAAGTAAAAATACTCGTCATTCTGTTCGCTTCAATGGTAAAAAGAGAGAAGGTATTGTAAGCAGTGATGATCAGTTTGATTTGATGTTATAAATATTCACCCAGATGTGGTTTAATGGTTTCAGCACTATTTATAAGTAGCAAGTTGATATTTGATTCCCATAAAATTTCAAGATTCTTAAATACCGCCCAAAAAATACTATCACGGAATATGTTTTCTTATCTCCCCGGTTGGAAACGAAAGAACATTATAAGCTTAGGACCATTTTTCAGGAATGGTAGAAAGAAATGCTATTAGTCCTGGGGTCTAGCACTATCTTGAACTCATTGCGCCTAAGCAGTTAATTTAGTTTGTTTCCTTACGCCATCGTTTACCACAATCGTATGGATATCTCCGAGCATAATGAAAATCTTCTCTGATCTTACTTTTGCATTTAGTTATATGAATTACTGAAAGCATAGCAAATTCAAATCGCAACCAATAAGGGTTTCGACTTTCGATTATATTGGTGATTGATCATTAATTTTTATTGATTTTAAAGGCGTGTATGACAACATTTAAATAAAAAACCTGTACACAAAGCTTTAAACACTTTCCATAACTCGTCTGACATAGTCGTGCTCCTAAAGGTTTGACCGCGACCTTTGGTAAACCTTTAGATTTTACTATTGCTTGTTATAATTTGAAGTTCTTGAATCCCCGATAAAAATGCAACGCTATTTAAAATAAGATAATCAATATAATAAGGTCCAATAACACCTCTAACATGAATCTTAAGTGTTAATTTGAATCCTTCGGCAAACAACACCGACATTCTTTTGTATGTCGTCTCGTCATCGGATGTATCTGTTGCTCCGATTTATCTTTAATATTAGCTTAAAGAATCTGTTGAATGAAATTTTTCTTATCCATCGAATGAAATTAACTTCGACTCAATCAGTGCTTTGATCAAAGTGCTAAGCGGACAGAAAAGTAACTGCCATTAGCGCAGTCTGCAGTAGCACGAACAGCAGAAGTTTCATCTACTCGTGGTGTTTACTCTACGGCATACTTGAAGTGATTATCTTCATTTATTCTTGAATTGGTAATGGACGGTGGGGCACCTGTTGACTTGATATATAAATCAATGTGTCAACTATTTGAGGTGTTCAGTCGAGTGAATGTGCTAGGGCAAACATTGTAACTCTTGTTACAGTTGCAATGCATGCATTTTATATAGTAGCATGGTGAAACGGCAATGAATATGATGTCTGGTATTGGGGTGGCGTGCATACGACGGAGGTGCATTCCCAGTATGGTTCTTTTGATGGAATACATTTTCATCAACCTGTCAGACTAAGTTAAGCTGCATTTTTAAAGTCTAATTGAGTTGTTTTGAGATGGAAACTCTTTAAGAAGATGTTGTAGAATTTTGTGTAAATTAAATGGTTCATGTTCTTCGCTTTTTCCATTCAGTAGATCTTTCCCATTTAACAGAGGACTCTTATAGTTCACCATGCAAAACGAGCAGCTAAGAAAATTATTAAAATTAAATTAATTAAAATTACTGGACAGTAAATGGTGCCCGGTTCAGACCCATAAGCATTAAGTGAATAAACCCAATTTCTGCCGATTTTCACACCGGCAAAGTCTAACTACAACAAGGACTCAATTCTCAACGATGATTGGAACCATTAACAATCTGTAGACCGTTGGTAGCCATGCGATAATACATTTGTCAGAAAAACTGAAACATAAGTGGTTTAATTTAAATGTTGGGAATTGATAATCCCCTTCCCTTGCGTAAGGAAATCGAAAGTTCGACCAGTTGAATTTAGAAAACTTAAATGAAAAGTGACATTGAGCGGCTCTAGCAGGAAAGTTAGCGACTTTTATTTAAAAGACAGAAAGCACCATTAAATCAAACCAAATGGTTTGAAATAAATAAATAGCAAATCGATCTTCGTTTCTTGCGAGGGATTGGCGAGTTCTCCTAGATCAATTACATTGCCATTACAAGCGCTTTATTACTTAGGCGATCACAATTGGCATAAGATTGTAGGTCCTTGAGATGACCCTAGGTCCTTAGCTTTATTGAGGAACCATTTTATTGTTCTAGGAATTTGAAATATTTGAATGAATTGACATATCTGAATCTACTGTCTGAATGTTAAAATAATTTCGATAAATTTGTTTATTTGTGAATGCCTCATACCGTTAAATTTATTTCTCAGCACTTGGCGACAAAAATCTCCTGCAACCACTGAAAGACAAAAACAAAATTCGCATTCTTTCCACATATGTAACTGCTGCACCATTTGTATAATTTTTATTTTGTATGCCAAACAAGAAAATTACAACTACTTGAAGCTTAAAACTTGTTAACAACAACTTTATTCAAAGCACACTCACTAATGCAAAAATAAAGCAAGTCCGAAAGCTTATTCACTGCCTCCCCCATCTCTTCATGCACAAACGTGAGAGAGGCGAACCGAACCGCTTAAGATAGCGGAATGTTTTGAAAGCGAGAGTAACTAGCACCTGGAAATCGTGTCATATGGTCTCTAGTCTGGTGTGTTTTGTGGTGGTACAAAGTAGACACTACTCTACACAACCTGTTCCGCTAGCTTTATTTTCAGTACCTATACTCTTATGAGCAACATTAAGGTGCTCTTAAAACAAGCTTAGCATAGTGGTGACGATGGCAAAGAGAAATACAAAATGAGTTTCTGTTTAGGCTGTCTTTCATCGTTGAAGATTAAATATGCAGGTATCTAAATATGATGAGTGAAAAGCTTACCAGAAACTGTTTCCAAGCTTCTATCGTCTTAAAATAGCTCTCAAAATACATCGAATGGTTTTCAAGAAATTCGTTGGTTTATTTATTGTTGCATACTTTTGGATGCTTGATATCTCTTCCTATACGACATGATTTGATATTTGTGATGTGAAGCTTTGAAAAACAAATCTGTTTACATTTCACATACATGTCCCCGATGAGTTTCTTTTAATTTGTGATTTAAATTAATCAATCGTACATTGACAATGTGAATGGCCTACTGAAGTAATTTGGAATCATTTGCATCACTGCTAGGTAACAGTTTCGAATTATTTCCCAACTGTATTTCATCTATAGTTTTTCAGTGGAATTGTAATCAATAGGTAGTTTCGACAATTAAAAAGTTTTTAATAAATCAGCTTTAAACTTCCTGATGTCGTTACCAGTGAAATTAAAAATTAAAAACACAAAGGATTCACTTGATTTTGAATGAAAAACTATATTTGAGCAATAATGCTTTAAAAATTGAAAAGGTGAGTGTGTGCTAATAGAAAATCGCATGTGAATGAAAATTTTTGCATTCGCTCGCAAAGTGCCTTTGCGCTTGCGCGTATCAAAAGTGTAGAGTACAGTAAAAGTGCGCATGCGCGAGTGATGTGGTCGCAGTGATCATGTGCATGTAAACAGTGACTACTGCTGTTCACGTGGACTGAGCATAACAATATTATTTTTTTTCTTCATCACGACGGTTCTCTTCCAGTTTTACACTCTAAGTCAGCACAGGTCCTCTTTCAATTGATTTCACTATTTAAGACGAGATCTTCCCCTTCCGCTACATTCTTGCAATGTGCCTGCTCCTTTAAAAACCAGTAAACTTTTTTCCATCAATACTTCTCTTATGCTGCAATCGTTCTCAATGAGACCACTTTTATTGTTGAAAGCCAATAAAACAAGTAAAAAGTGAAGCAAGCTATTAAATTTATTAAATCTAAAAAATCTCCAGGCATAGACAACATCAACAACAACCTGTTAAAAGGACTTCCAGACTCTTGCCTTGAGCTGTGCTACTTGCCTAGCAGTTGGAAAGTAGCAAAAGTGATACAAATTGCCAAACCAGGAAAGCCCCACGATAGTCCTCTAAGTTATAGGCCTTTAAGCTTACTTAATTCTCTGAGTAAAGTTTTAGAAAAAATTATCAAAGAAAAACTTCAAGTCCTTATTGATGACTTAAATATCTATCCAGATTATCAGTTTGGTTTTAGACCAGTCACCAAATTGCCAGAATCAAATCTTCAATAGTTCAAAAATTTGGTGAGAAAAAATCAACTGGTCAAATTTGTACTAAAGAAATCGAATGGTCAGATAGTTGCGTAAATAAATACTAAGAAAATTTATTCTTCATTACATAAAATGAGAATTAAAGATGTAAGGAGTTGTGAACTCTAAATCACTTAAATAAGTAGAAACAATGAATATGAATAATCACTGTATATTATGCTATAATAAAGAACTTTGAACTTGAGAAAAAAAACTTTTATTGTTGAAATATTAAAATGTTAGTGTTAAATAAACTTTGTTTCGCCAAAGTGTTTATTAAGTGGTCTTGTTGGGTTGAATCTTGTTTTAATGAAAGTTCACCAGCCACCACCCTGAAATAACATATTCAACTTAAGAGTGGTGTATTAACCTAAATATGAAATATGGCCACTTACAAATGAATCATATTTCCTGAAAATCTGGCTAATTGACACCGTGTTCTTATGAGTTTAACATCCCAGTTGAATGCAATAAATGAATTCCTCGTAACGCACCCATGATGTTACCAGTTCACTAACCTGCACATTGCACAGCCCACAAACAATATCATTTCCGATATAAGTTTTCGTTAAATGAGGGAAAGATATAAAAATCCAAAAATAATATTTTCTCACATAATTAGGTTGCAGCACCATCGCCATCGACTTCATAATTTATCCACAAAGTAGACATACAAAAAAATATAGAGAAAAGCCTGCTGAAGGACTCTCAACTGAAACGTGAGCCCACATGCGACAATACTAACAATCTGCATTACATGTATTCTGTGAAATGAGATACAAATCAATGATTAATATTCCCCGAGAGACATCCGTGGAATTGTTCTTCGAATATTCACATTCTACTGCGAGACTGTGTGAAATGTTTTAATGATGGCGACATGGCAGTTGACTGCACACTTGAGTTTCTACCGGGGAATCTTGATCCTCCGGAAAATAAAGTAAAGTTCTGGATACGATTTCTCACTCGTATTAGTGTCAATGAGTTTTTTTGGTAGTAAAACACTGATTTTGGGTCAAGCTACCGAATTTAGTGTTTGAGAGTGTTAAAAATGACATTAACACTTTCAGTGCGGCTGTTTTGGTTCTTTGACTGTGTTACGACAGCGAAATGGGCTCACGAAGGATATATTATTTTAAGAAAATTGGTTTATAATACAACAGCAATATGCAAAACAGCATTGCAAGTAAGAAATTTTGGTAGCACTGTGCAATCAATCTTTGAGTTTCTTTTTATTACTTAATTCAAAAAGATTTATTGAGAAGAGCTTCTGTTGAGTCAATACTTTTAAGTATTCATTTTTGAAAGGTGTCTTTTCTTTGTAGGAATAATGACCTTAATGTTGATTGTCTCCATAAATTAGTTTAAATTTTTATGTTACAGACCAGGCGGCGCTACAAAATACGATAGTTTAAATAAAAAAAAAAATTAAATAAATAAGTAGAGTGACATTGATTCTTTAAATTCACATGGATTCTTTAAAATATTTTGGAATGGCTTACGTGTGGATCACTAGTCGGAAGCAATAAGGCATACGTGGGAGAACGACACTTTCAAAAGCACAATGCTCCTGGCGCCGTAAATGATGAAAAAAAAGAAGTGAGATTTTGGAACAGGCATAAACAGGATTGGTCCGAGCTGTCGTGGCGAAATATTGATTCAATTATTGACACCATAGAATTTTGTCAGACCGAATTTCAAATGTGCTTCTCTAGTCAGGAAAAAAGCTCATCAATTAGATGTCAGCATTTCAAACTTTTCAGAGCTCGTCTATCTTGACAGATGACGATGAATTTATGAACAAAAAAAAATAGGCCTGAGTGCGGATCCTTCAGGAATTTCACGATGCAGTTTTATATGTTAGAAATTCAACTTAACGACTGCAGCCTACCAATAAAGTTGGCCTTAATCATCCTATCTCCATCACGAAGCTGGTTACTGTGAAACCATAAACATGTATCTCCAAATCCAAACCTAGTTTTAAAAACAGTTTAGTAGTTTTCTTGCGCCCCAATAGAATTCGATTTTAAAGACAGCAGTTCTTCAACTAAGTTGTGCATGTGGAGTTGTGGCTAGCGTGGCTGTCTGTTACGTAAAAATTTCAAGGTCCGAATCCCAGAAACATAAAAAAAAATAGAAGAGGGATATCACCTTTCGCACACAAGCTTGCCATATGCAAACTTAAATCAAATAAGACTGCGGGTGCAGATGGCCTTGATGCCGAACTTTTCAAGGCAGCTGGAAACCAGTTGGAAAGGAGCATGCACCAGCTAATCTGCATGACATGGTCGGAAGAAAGCATGCCCGATGAATGGAACCTCAGTATCGTATGCCCAATCCTAAAGAAGGAAGATCCTTTCAATTGCGCCAATTATAGAGGCATAAGCCTCCTTACCGTCGCTTATAAGATCTTGTCTGCTGTTATACAGGGTTTTCCATTGGGGACTATCCATTTTGTTTCTTTAATGTAAACGCGCCCTTAAGGTCTTTTGACATTCTGTAAACGTCAGATTGCTCATTAAGGTCTAGCATTTCATCATGGTGAGTAACACGAATCAACAACGTTTCCAAATTATTAAAGCGTACTATCAAAATTTTGAGTCAGTCGCTGCAACTTTAAGAGCGCTAACTCCGATTTTTGGTCGTTATAATCGTCCCACCCGTGCCGCAATTCTTAGTTTAGTGCACAAATTTGAATCCACGTTTTCGCTGCAAAATGTTCCCGTGCCAGTGAGACAAAGATTAGGACGGAGTGCTGAAAATATAGCGGCCGTAAGTGCATCCGTTCAGAACGACCCAAATCCGTCAATTCCACGTCGTTCACAGGAATTGGGCATCGCACAAACCACATTGTGGCGTTTTTTTGGCGTCAGTTGCGTGAAGTTGATATTAGTGACATGTGGTTCCAGCAGGATGGAGCTACAGCTCATACAGCTCATGCAACCATCAACATTTTGAAGAGGAAATTTAGTCAACGTGTTATCTCAAGAAATGGACCGATCAATTGGCCGCCCGCCGCGCTCGTGTGATTTGACACCTTTGGATATCTTTCTTTGGGGCTACGCCAACAGGCCAGAGACGTCCATTGAAATAAAAGTTTTTTTGATATCTCAAATGGCTGGCGTTTTTATTTAAAAAATAAAATGGATAGCTCTTAATGGAAAACCCTGTATGTGAACGTCTGAAACCCCACGTCAACAACTTGATAGGTCCTTATCAATGTGGTTCTAGACAAGAGAAGTCCACAATAGACCAAATTTTCACATTACGGCAGATTTTGGAAAAAACCCGATAGTACCTATAATATCGATATTCACCATCTCTTTATCGATTTCAAGGCGGCGTATGACAGTATTTACAGAGACAGGCTCTATAGAGCCATGTCTAGTCTCGGCATCCCTGCAAAACTAGGTCGACTATGCAGGATGACTTTGGAGTGAGTGAGTGAGTTGAGGTGAGTTCTTTACCGTCAAGGTCGGTAAAGAACTCATGTCGAAAAAGGTTTTAGGCAAGGCGAATAACTGTCATGCGATCTCTTCAACAAAATTGAAAGAAACTCAAACGTCAACACCAGAGGAACAATCTTTCAAAAGTCTGTACAGTTACTCGCCTATGCAGAAGATATTGACGTAATGGGAGAAAAAGACGAGGAAACCCTTGGTCGTTTCGAAAGAAAAATTCTCCGAATGATCTTTGGTCCCGTACACGAAGACAATGAATGTGTGGAGAAGAAGATACAACAACGAGCTGTATGAGGTGTACAGTGACATGGGCATTACCAGAAGAGTGCACATCGCGAGGCTACGATCATGTAGAGCGGATGGACCCAAACGCTCCGGCTCGACGGGTTTTCGAAGGCAGATTGAAGGGAAATCGCGCAAGGGGAAGACCTCGTCTTAGGTGACGCAATCAAGTGGATGAAGACCTCAACCAACTTAGAGTGCGAAACTGGAGAGAGCTCGCCCGAAATTGAAGTCGTTATACATAGAAGGATGTTTGTTGAGGCCCAGGTTCACCCCGAACTGTAATGCCCACCTAAGTAATCGTTTAGAGTCACTTTAGTAATTCCTTTGAAACCTTAGAAATCTGTTTATCCATTTACTTCGAAGGACTTTCAATTAACCCAAAGAGTGGAGGTTACCCTTTATTCTAAACACAAAGCAAAGCTTTCTGCATAATTTGTAGCCAGAAAAGTAAGCAGACAAAGAAATAACGCTTTTTCGGAGATCCAAGCGCATGGCGGTAAAGCTCGAAAATATTAACTCACGCTTCAAATAATAAATTATTGCTAAAAGTCCAACAGTCAATTTCCCGTTTTTATTATTTTAAGAATTTAAACAATAGTTTTTCAATGATCCAGTGAAAGTTCCTTTTTTACTTCCTCTTAACCGAATACCAATTTGTTCTTTAGTTTTGATATGCAAATACCCAAAAAAGGCGGAAAGTCACATATATCATCACACACATTCCTTTTCTGTGAATGCAAAAATTCATCGAAAGTCAAGAATAAGAATTTACCATCAAAACCACTTCCGTCGTCTATAGATTTATTAAAATCCCCTTAGTCGCATTAGAGTTCTTCCAAAACCCAAACGCTTATTATATTCTTGTTTCAATTAAACAAAAGTCTCCAGCCAATTAAACGAACAAATGTATAGCATTCAAAACAATCTACATCAAGATGCCAAAGACCTCACTCATTAGACCGAAGGTCGAGTTGATTAATAAACGCCCATCAAGTGTTGAGGTATTTCGCTGATTCATACTCCACATAACCGCAATTCAATTCTGATTTCAACCATTTAAATAATAAAATGCATGTTTTTCCCCTCGAGACTATGGCTGAGGGAACAATAACACTTGAAAATTACGGTACAGCATCACTTCACAATTTCACAAAATTTTCTAACTCACCAAGAAGTCATGTATTTCCATACCGGAGGCAGGCCGGCCGCACCAAATCATCGCGATGTGTCACAAGCAACGACACGACGACAAAACCAACAGAACTCTTATGAACTCTTTTGTCCTCGAATATTATACATTCACTACTCCCTCTGGCCCCGCAATGATGCAAACTTAAAATGCCAACAAGGTTTATGGACTATGCACCATCATCAGTGTGCAACAAAGTTTATTTACTTATACTCCGGAACTTGGAGCGAGTGCTCATGCTCATGCACACCACAACGCTTATTACTAAATTCGAATACGAAAGTCATTCCAAAAGACCACAGTGTTTAGATAATCAGCGTAGTCATCAGTTGGAATCATTAGAATCAGCAATGAGAAAGCATATCTCCATCTCCGAGCATGTCCTTCTTGATCTCGTTTTGGGTTAGCAATGACTACACAAAGGCGGCCCACTCTAGAATGAGCTATTACAGCATGGCCCTGGTTCTTGTGGCAGATGTAAGAAAAAAAAAGCGAAATAAAACTGCCGCTGCCGCTGCTTGTTGCTGTCATCGAGAGTTCGCTGTGCTGTCAGAACCAATGCCTTTCATAAATAATAATACTTGACCTTGGGCTCTTAAACGGTGCTTCTAGTCAAGTTAATGTGCCTGGTGACTGGTGCGCCTGGATACTGGTGCTAAGCTGGCTCAATTGAGTTTCCAGAACAATGAGAGCGCACAGGCCATGTCGAAGGATATAACGGCGTGTCAGAGCTCCAAACTACGGCATCATCCGCATCTGCCTGCTGCACTAGAGAAAAATCGCATTAACAATGCAAAATCATGCATTTATGCACTCTAAAACGGGCGAACGTGACAAATTCTCTCGCCATTTGTCAGTCGGTCGGTTCGTGTAATGTGGCATGCTGGGCTAATACGGGACAAGTCGGTATATCATCATAGTAAGTTAGAAGAGACGGGCGAACAACTTGAACGCGCGAGTTTAAAAAGGCTAAAACAACAATTGGCGCTAGTGATGTACTTTCATGTAGGTACAGTTCTTTCTTTATTCACAAATTCTATAGCTACAACTTTTTCGAACAGTGGAGGCATTAGTGGATCAAGAATTGAATTGTTTGAAGTACAAGATTTCACACTTGTTTTCAGTAAACAATTTTCAAATGTTTCATAAAAATTTAAAGTTGGACATTACTAAACCTTGTTAAGTAATGTTCAACTAGTTTAGTTTGTTCTCTTAATGCTAAATTAATTTAAGTTTCACTTTGTTATATTTTGTAATGTTTTTTTCGTATACGTTCTCCTTGTGCTTGTGTTAGCGTTACTTACTAACCACTAACACTTGCATTAATGATGAAGAGTGTAGATAAGTGTGTACAAATGAGCTTACTCTAAGTTCTCTTAAGTCTCTGAGATGCAAAAAAAAAGTTCGTCCGAAATTGAGCTCAAAGGAAACTGATGGACATTCCTAGAAGCCCGAGTATTACGGTTGAACTGTCTGTTCGTTTGTCTTTGTTACCATCTCCCGCCTAAACTACTGAACCAATTTAAATGGAGTTTTGTACAGAGATGAACTAGAATCTGAAATAGACTATATATTTTATATCTTTATTCCCACGTGAAGAGGAACATAAGCGGAAACCGAGAAACTACTGAACCGATTTGAAAAATTTAGAATGCTGCACTATCCCCGAACCACATCAATTTCAATCCATCCTCATATCCTCATAGGAACGGGAGTCTCTACTAATACTATAAATGTGAAAGTCGCTCTGTCTATCCCGCCCAAACTACTGAATTGATTTAAACAAACTTAGGTACAGATATATTCTAGGGCGTCAGAAAGGTTACAGCTTATAGGATGTACTTCAATCTTACATTCCCACGGAAATTTATTTCCAATGGAATGTGATGATCTTAGATACTTATTTAAAGGCTTCAATGCGATCGAAGTCGCCAGTAAAAGTAATTTTTGTTACTAGACTTAAGTTATAATCGAGGAATGCCAGGCGGTTTAGCTAGTATAAAATATGGACAGAAACCTTACGACGATGTTCAGGTGACGTAAATGCTTCAATGATGCTGCTATCAAAATATTCAAGTAAGTTGTAGTTGTGCCTATGTCCATAAAGAAATTTACACTCCATCTTGGGACTAACTTTGGTTTTGTAGATAACGGCCAGGACAGAAGAAAGCCTGATCATTTTTAGTGCGTATGTGATTCTTTCACATGAGATGTTTGGTAATGCCATACCGACAGTTAAGGGTAGTTCAGCCTCATCGAAGCAAGATTAAACAATGCTGTGTCAAATGCAGATTTTACTGAGCTCAACACACGATGCGCTTTAATTTCCAGATTCGAAAAGGAAGGATGTTATTTATATAGAAATGAAAATAAAAAGCTGAGAGTACTGTCGTCGGCAAAACAGGGTCCAAATTAAGGCACACGTTATCAAATTGGCATTCTCTGATCAGTAGTCGAACGGAATTTCATTCGAAGAGTGGAGTGCTCACTGAATATTCTTGAAATAAAAATATAAGAAACTTTATGAACATTTTTCTTGTATTTATTACGAAGGCAGATTACTTTATCCCAGTCAAAGTAAGTTTGTTAACAAGAAAGTGCCAACCATATCGAAAAAGAAGTACCAACATATCCGTTGAAACCAATCAATTTCGTTGCCCATGTACACATGCGTCGGAAGGTAGCAATTAACAAGATTTCTTTTACCAACACCACTCGAGTGCATTTAAGGGGCTCGGCTAGTTTCACTTTTTAAAAAAATCGATTTTTTTTTCCTTTTTTGATAGGTAAACATCTCAAAAATGATGTCCTAAAATATTGGAATATCTTGGATATTTTTGAAATGGCAGAGTATAGAAGAGAAGCATCTCATCCTAACGCGGCTGGCCGCCCGACAGCTGCCTCGTCCTTAATGTCCTACGATTCCTTGTATTGCCTGCGGCTTAAATTTTTGAATGCTCAAGGACATCTAGATCCTTTGTACTCCCTACCTATTAGTTGAATCGAAAACTGCTATGAAAACTTTAAACGCGTTTTTCTCAAAACTGCATTTTTCAAATTTGCCGCAGCTGTAACTCGAGCAAATATTAACAAATCGTTTTGGAATTTTAAGTGTATACTCTCCATATATTTTTACATACAGCCATCTACGACTTTTACGATCGGATGAAAATTGTAAATTTGGCAGCCATCAAAAAACGATATTTTTGGCGAAATTTTGACCTCTTTTTTTAAATTGCGGCCATTATATCAATTTCCAATTTTTCACTCCAATTATAGATGGCTGTATGGGAAAAGGGTCTACTTTAACTCCATTTTTTATTTTCTTGTCACCGGTACCATTCAAAAAAATGCGGCAAATTGACGTTTTCCTATCTCAATGAGTTCAAGACATGGTTCATATCTCTCTTGGATTTCAATTTTTTAACTCGAAATTTCCTGACAATTAACATGAATATATGTTTAATACACTCCTAAGATTACAGAATATTTTAAGCTATAGTTTTTTTACACGTCTTCAAAAAATCATCTTCATTTGAGCTCGAGAAACTAGCCGAATCCCTTAATTTGTTTGTTTTCTGAAACTCTCACTAAAACTTGTTTTTACAAAGGAATAAATTTCGCTAGCAAAAAAAACTCAATTAGTCTAAAGAGACATCAGCGACGTCTGTGAGTTAATAGAAACCCGAAATATGCCAACGAATTTTCGATGTAACTAATACAATTTTAAATAGCTTACGATGCGTGAGATCAAGTGTGCTGAAATTCCAAAATGGTTACTCACTCACTCGATCACTGAAGCCACGTACTCACTCTATAAAGTGAGCTGTAATTCGGCTAAGGTTAATGGATTAGTATTCGTTAATGAAAATGAACAAAAGTGTCGGAGATAAAACAGAGCCCTGGGGCACACCAACACTTTTTTTTTGTAGTTTTTAGAAATTGAGATTCTCCCAAAACTATTCGTATTGAACGGTTCGAAAGGTAGTTACTAACCCACCGGAGAAAAGATTCATCAAAACTGAAAGCACGCATTTTAGAGCTTGGTTTCAAACACTATCTTACTTTTTCCAAAACGCTGTAAATTTTTTTCTACTGTTCGATGAGATATACCATCTTATCACTAGTACACTTTTTGCTACGTTAGTCTTACAACTAGTCGTCTCTTAGCTTTCCCCTTCAAGATATTTCTTTGGCAGAAAATAATTTTATCAACGTAGTAAGTAGTGAGAAAGTGGAATCGGTTGATGGTTTCGAAATCAGGAAGATTCGCTTTTTTGGGACTTGCTTGACAAGTGTTGTTCTCATTCACTGGAAACGAGACCTGTGGAGCAAGACATATAGAATGTTTAACCCTTTAATTTTTACAACGAGGAAGAATACCTCTACAGAACAATATAAGGCACACTATTCGGACCAGTGGATTTGTGTAAGTCGAGATCTATTTATTAATCAGTTCAAGTGGGTAACCGCCTTCATCTCTTGTGCAAATAATACTTCAAATAATGTTAAAAGAAAAAAAAGAACAAGAATAGGCTTTTTTGAGAGTTCTGGTGCGACCTTTTTTTAGTAAAAACATTCTGGTGATACTCTACATTCATAATGGTATGTCATCAGTTATTTAAAAAGTGTCGTACACTGAGCACTTTTCACAACACTAAAGATTCCCAATGCAAGCGAATTGCAAATGTCTCAAAAACAGAAGTAAAATCTGAAAACTTTTGAGTCAAACTCTTTTCATTCTTATCAGTTTACGGCCCTGAATAACACAGCTTTGGTTATTTACCAGAAGATAACTTTACGAAAAAGTTTTTAACCCTAGGTTAGGTTAGGTGGAAGTGGTTGTCAGCCAATGAGTACATTGCGTGACACACTTAGGCCTCAAGGGCCCATTGTGATACCACAGAGATCAGCATGTTAATCACCTACTGATCTCAGAAACCTAATGTAAGATTAACGAGTTGATCACTTGTTAATCTTCCATTACGGGACTAGCCGGCTTATCACCTGCTAGTCGAACCACACGGAACTTTTAATGTATTTCGAAAGGCTTTTAAGGTCTATGTAAGCTAAGTCGCTAGTATCGTCGAAGAAGAATTCACCGAGATGAGTTTTCCTCCATGTCTTTTGGCGTGTCTCCCTATTAGACAGTGTTCCGTAGGAACACCTATGGTAGAACCTAGATACAGGCGGTTCAGGGCTAACAAACTCTTCGAGCGTGTTGAGTCTACACAAGGCCAAACTTTTTTGGTTGCAAGACAGTTGTTACTCTCAGTTCATCTTGTGTTTGTTATCTCTGAAGCGTCTTGTCTAAGTAGAAGTTTACATGTAGCGATAGGTGCACTTATGTTGTTCCATTTTGAGCTTAGGGAAGTGGTCGTGCCCTTTTTGGTTAGTTCGTCTGCTATACAGTTGCCTGGTATGTACCTGTGCCCAGGCCCCCATGAAAGGTGAATGTTGAACTGATTTGACATCTCCCTCAGAGACATCTGACAATTTTGGACCGTGATGGATTTTGTAGAGACAGAGGCAAGAGATTTAAGGGCAGGTTGGCTGTCCAAGAAGATTCGAATGTTTTCTTTGAGCCAAGACAGCACCTCCTTAATCGCCAGAATTTCCGCTTGGAACACACTACAATGATCTACATGAATAACTACAATGGCGGAAGAAAAGTCTGCGATTCAGTTTTTCTGAGTAGATTCCACATCCTACAACTTCGCTGGTTTTTGAACCATCGGTGTAAAAGTGTATTGCTTCATTTTCCAAAAGAGTGCCATCCCAAGCTTCTCTTGAAGGTATGGTTACTTGGAAATTGTTGTCAAACACCAACTTGGGGCTGGTGTAGTCGAATCGATTCGGTAAGAATCTAAATTATCTAGAATGGTAGTGTGGCCGATTTGATTATTGCTCCACTGTGATGTAGCTCTGATTCGAGTAGCTGAGCTAGCTGCGACTTGTTTGCTGAAGATGTCTATAGGGGTGTGAGAACTAGTAGTACATTGAGGGAGTCCGATGGGGTTGTCCTCAGTGTGCCACTAGTACACAGACTTGCCGTTCTTTGAACTTTGGTCAGCTTGTTGTATAGTTGATGATTTTTAACCCTAAAAGTAAGCTACTTTACTTTGTTAAGAGGTGTCCTCTTTCTTGAATTATTATTCAGCCCTAATTGGTACCGTTGACAGTGTGGTAGCTGCTGCTTTCAATACAAGATACAATTTTTTGCAACAGTGTTGCTATATAATTCTTAAAGGTGTGCTTACCACTTCAATACAAAAGTACAACTTTGCAATCTGATCGGATCGTGAATATGGATATATCCGTAGAAATTAGGCATTTTTGTGATTTTCACTCTATAAGTAAGGTACTTACAAAACTTATTTCACCTACGCAACACTGAAACAAATAGCCCCTTCTATAAACTTAGTCAGAAACGTCTCTTATTATTGTACACTTATTTAAATTGATTCTTAAGCTCAAGCAAATGTAAACTTATACTTAAAGTTATACCCAAACTTTTTATCATGATTCTTGCCGACCCCACTGCTCAACATGTAAGTACTTTAAAGAAGAATAACCCTTAAAGATTATGAATACCCATCGAAATGAAGGAAGATTGCTATTGTGAACCTGCTTCCTATTCATAAATTATCAACAATACTAGCACTCACGAACGAAAACATTCTCGTATCTTCCTATAGAAGTCATAGTCCGGATAATTTATTAATTTATATAGAACCACAGAAATCATATGTGTTACTCACTCGCTATAACGGAGGACAAGCAACACAAAAATAGACATCATGCAGCCAGGCAGCCAAAGATACAGAGATACAACATTTCAGCATCAACATCAATATACACCAACCCGAACTCAATGCGACTGACTCCAAAGTATAAGGTTGTCCTTCAATTTGCTCCGGCTTCCATTGTGCATATAAAAAATACCTAAGCGAAATGTATCTTTTAAAGGAAGATGAATCATTTAGAACAGAATTTTTGCTCCTGCTGCATCTAAGGAACAATAAATCTCCGTTGCAGCCCTCATTTTGGTGTTTTGTGGATTTCCGAGTGAGCATAACAACGTACTCTATACGTGTTGACATTTCTTACAAGAGTTTTGTTGATTTTCTAGATTTCCTGGCGTGCTGTCTTTGCATTAATGTCATGCTCTGCACTTTCAGAGGTGGGCTTCGTTCGATCTGACAGAGGGCGTGAATAATCCACGTCCACACTTTAAGGGAATAAACATGAAAAAAGGTCTGTGCAAATCATCGGGCTTCTTAGAGTTCAATTACTACGGATTATGGTTGATTGTGTATTTTTGTATATACTCGTAGTTGAGCTTCGCTGGCCCGTGGATAGATGCGAAATTGAATAATTCTTATTGAAGCCATTGTGTGCAAGGCGCATTTGTCGGATATGCCACAAGTCTGGGACTAGTTCCTGCTGTATAGTTGCTGGCCTCCACTACTTGGTGATTGTGACAAATGGGCGAACTATGAGTCTTTGGAATGAAACTGAACGGCTCTTTGTATATTATTCTTGCAATCTTTCAATTCTTTTTTCTTTATCCCAAGCTTCACTCTTTAGATCAGATGGCATGTGGTCACACCTCGGAATGCATAATTCAATTGGATACGGAACATTTTCAACTGTTCTTATTGTTGTTATGTCTTTTGTTGTCATTTTGTGCTTCGTGGCTTCTTGTGAATTGTGCCATCGATTTATGGAGGCGGTCGAGGGGTGGAAAGTTTTTGTGCAGTGCTTTATTGTTTCGAGAGAGGTGGAACAAATTCAAAACTAAAATGTTGTAATTTTTCAAATGTCATCTAAGACAGGTATGGAGAAGTCAAGACTGAAAGATGGAATTTTGTTAGAATTTCGATGGTGTTGTCATTTTGTTTGAAGAATTACACCATTCCGTTATGAATGGAAGAATCTAGTGAAACAATGCACAAGCACAAGAACAGGAAAACTAACAGGTACTAGGTACATGAACAGACTATTTGAAAACATGCTCAAAACCATTAGATGTAGCATTTCCAACAGGTAGTTAAAAATAACGGTTATATTATTTATTAATGAGAGAAAATATGGCGGCTGTCTATTTGATTCAGATTAAAAAACAAAATCGAAACGTCTTTGGCTTCAGGTCTGAATATGGCTTTAGAGGCAATAGGCAATAGTGGTGCAACAGGACGAAGAACCTTGGGGTCTAGCGCATTTCTCTCAACCATACTTTGTGAAGAAATGGAATTGACCTACAATTTTCTTGCCAATTCCGTACGGCTAATAGAGAAAATGCTTTTCAAGGCATGAATTTACTCAAGGAGAAACCACCAATTCCTTGCGAAAGGCGATACCCGCGGAAACACTTTTTTCTTATGTGTTTCTTAAATTAGAACCTTGAATCTCCCGTGTAAGAGGCAGACAAGGAAGAATTGATGGACCACTTGTGTGCCGTTTATTTTGAAGTTTAGTCTGTCTTTAGTTAAGTTCCAAACTAAAACTAGTCAAGGTTAGATAAGGGCACCTCAGAAAGCAATAGCTTATTCATATCAACCAAGCCATAACTGATTTAATTTTTTATTTTTTCTCCCACAACCCTTCATATTAAGTTCCTTTTACGCTTCGTTTGCTCTTTGATGAAACAATTCATAAAAAACCTGTAGGTGTTTCTTACACCTGGGCTGTAAATGAAAGACTTGCAACTTGCAGATAATTACATCACATTGAATCTGCAGCTCAAATGAAACAAACTTATTGAACATTTGTTTGTGGCAAAGAAGCAGACCTTATTACATATTACGAAACAAAAAGTTGTGAGCAAGTGTTCGAGGGATGAAAACAGCAAAATGTACCATTATAGGCGTTTGTAAATATAAGTATCTGTGTATAACCCTAACGTTCAAATTGTAATCTCCTTCAATCTGTAGGAAGATTCGATGATGAAAAAATTCACTTCTAATCAAAATGGTAATTTACGGATACCCCAAAGTAGAGCGTTTTTGTAGTGGATACGATTGTATACCACGGCTGCTATTTCCTCTGTTCGGCGGCGGTGAACTCCTATCTGGCTCTGCGTTAGGCAGGGCGCTCTATCGGCAGCAGGTGACTTCGTAGCAAAAACGTCGTTGCGTGAAAGGTAGAGACGCAATGCCTAACTAAGGAAAATTTAATCGCCCCGCTGGGAACAAGCAACAACGATTTAATTTCCTTTACGGAGGTGCCAAACCGGAAAAGACCGAGCAAGGAAAGTCCAAACGCCCGGCTGAAACAAGCCACAACGAATAAACTTCCTACAAGGACTTCACGGCGACGCAGTGTCAAAAGAAAATTATTTAAGGGGAATTCAAACGCCCGGCTGGAGACAAGCCACAACGATTAAACCTCCTGCACGGACTTTATGGCGAAGCAACGTCTAACTAACTAAGGAGAATTCAAAAGCCCGGCTGAAACAAGCCACAACGACTAGACTTCCTTCACGGAGCCTAAACGGTAAGGAGGATTCAAAAGTCCGGCTGAAACAAGCCACAACGATCAAATTTCCCATACGGAGACTGTCAAAGTCAAAAGGTAAAGAAAATACAAACACCCGGCTGAAACAAGCCACAACGATCAAATCTCCTTTGCGGTGAAACTAGAAAAAGTATCAGGTAAATTCTATCTGCCCGGCTGAGAACAGGCAACAACACATAGAAACCTATAAAAATTTTTTCTGATTTCTGGTGATAAATTCACCTCTATTCATTGACTTTGCAACTGAAACCGAATGTGAGCTGTATCCGGTCAGTGACAATTTTGCATAAAAAAAAATTGTATGGGTATTGCCAATGTATTTCCCCGTAAGGAAATGCACAAGAAGTGATAAGGCACGGAGAAGTAAACAATGTCTGGCCTTGGAGTAGGCATTCTCTTTGTAATTTGATTGCGTGCGGGGGATTTCAATAGAATTAAATACAGCACTGTTTTGGTGCGGCATTTTGGGAGGAGGTAAGAAAAAGAAATTGTGACGCTCCGTCACAGTCTGCAAAAAGGTGGTGTTTTTGTAGTTTCGATAAGAACTGTTTGGAATATTTAAGTTAATTTTTGCAATCTGATTTTATTCAAATTTAATAATAAATGTATATGTATATGTGATGCTTGTCATGAATAAAACTGTCTATACAAACCTTACATGTCCTTATGACCCAAAGTAATTATTTATACATATATACATGCAACAAAACTTCAATTACTCAAAAACAAGAAAGGATTATTTGGGTAACTTTATATTAATTAACAAAGACTTTCGATCAAAATTACAGTCTTTAACTTCAAAATCGACAGACTGCAATTCAATTCTCAAGTTACTTGGAATTAAACCAAAAACCCAAATCATTTAAACGGTATCAATTTTAAACTTTAGCTCACATTTTAAAAAAATGGCTCCTCAAACAATGCCAGTCTGTTTTAATTGTCTCAGTGGTGACAAAGGCTTGC
Source organism: Melanostoma mellinum (assembly GCA_914767635.1). NCBI lineage: Eukaryota > Metazoa > Arthropoda > Insecta > Diptera > Syrphidae > Melanostoma > Melanostoma mellinum. The sequence goes on along the minus strand of OU612059.1, from coordinate 170,240,931 downwards.
TGTCTGTCAACAGCGTGACACTCGGTTATCAGGTCAGTTTGCACACGATTTCTCTAAACTTCTACCACTAACACAGTATTTAGCACACAATCTTTTGAACCTTACCGCCAATGGTTAACCTCACATATCCCATTTCCTTGATTATATCGTAACTTCTTCTCACCATTAAGCCCACTGCACCGCAAACTATGATCCAGATTTAAACATCATAATTCGCCAGTTGATTCCCGGATTTGCTAACTAGAACAACAGCACATCCTCCTGCGAATAGCCAAGTCACACCTACGCATGCGCCATCTCCAACACCACCGGTAATGGTAAACAGTGCACACGCCACAAGAATAGCACATGACGCAATTACGAATATGCGCAACCGCAACGCCTAATTTAGCAACCATCATGCAAGCGGCAAGTTAACGTGTTGAATTTACGTCTGACAGGATTATGAGAGTGTCAAACCGCCTAACAGAGCTCTCCGCGGGCACAGAAGGCACACTTTTTTAAGATTTATTCCCCATGAGAGTCTCACATATAAGAAGTATACTTTGGCATTAGGCGTTCAGAGAAGTAGGCAGAGTCTTTGTTTATGCGTGATAATTTGTGTTAAGTGCTTTTTGGCCTTTGGGAAGTGACCTGGAGATTGGTAAGCACAAATCGTACACAAATTCTGATTACCATAACCAATAAACAGTTTGAAAACTTCTGGGAGGGATTTCTTGATTGGTAATTAAATAGAAAAGTTGTAATCTCGGAAAATAACTCCAACCCACCTGTTGTATCAGTAGCTGTCATCCCAGGTGAGGAATGCACATCGATAGGGCTGACATCGCATCGTTAGAAGCAGCAAACTAGTTTTAATTAGACAGCCCTTTTGCGCACTGGAGGTCGTCCATTGATACGCGCGTCTTTTAATACAGATAAAGCAATCTAGGTAGAGCTTGGGTTATAGTGATTGAGGTTCTTCGATTTCAAAAGAGATAATATTTTCCATTCAACGAGTGAAGTTGACCGAACAGTGGCACCTGAACTTGGGAAGAGGTTTGGTTTCAAATGATACTCCTGTGGTGGACCATCAGGTGGCAAATGTGGCTACTCGAAAAAAGTCAGTTTTACCTTTAGTCGATTTGTTTAATTCACCATTCTTTTTTTAAACCCTCAGAAATTAAAAATCTAGGACCGGATAGGTTAGATCAGAAAGAAAGGAGCTCTAAACGAGAAAAATCTTCCCATCGAACACTTAAATGAGGAAACACTTTTCACTCTACTGCCAAAGCATCGATAAGTCTGCCAGTTGCTCATCTCTTCTAGTACAATAACTAGGCCGTACGCAGCAAAATATACGCACATCACACTCCACACACGGACCCCACTGTGGCCCGGTGCTTAGATTGATTTCCTAAAATTGATAAAAAATCACTTTCCATCTGTTTGAGTATAAATTTATTCGACCATCAGCGGAACGTATCACTTGACAAAGTCAATAAAAAACCATAATTGCAATGTAAATCCGCAGACATTTCGTCGTTAGACCTCTGCAATTCTGGATGTCGTAGTTCTAAGGGTCTCGTTTGCTTGGCAATCTTTCGTTCTCACTCCCTTCCTGACTGAGTGACTGACTTAGGAGCACTGGTCGCTTGTCTATGTCCTCATCACATCACGCAGCTATCATGGCCAAAGAAATACCAACTAATACGCCAAAGAACAATAAATTCAACAGCAATTGCAAAATAAAAAGGTCTTCAAAGTAGGTACTATCTATCCACCAAGACCTACACTGACTGCATAGAGAGCCGCCTATCGAGTCCACACAGCTCGTCTTTGAATAAAAAAAAAACATGAAAAAAAATTAAACAGAACAAGAAACAAAAATATTACCACCATAAAGTTAGCCAAAGTATGGCAAACGCAAGGAGTTATTGAAAGGTCCCCCGGACATGGGGGCAAATGCGTTAACCAAAAGGGAGAGATACTTTTTCAGATACTTTTATCGTACTTTCGCATTCTAACCTAGAACTTTGTTTCTGTTGCTTTGAAGTAATGTGGCCGGTGGGCTAAGACACAAGCCCCACAAGCGTGTGATGCACAACACAGCCGGATGGACATTCTTGTGTTCGTCTATGTCTAGACAACCGATCAGAGTTCGTCTAAGATGACGACGACGTTTATATGCAATCTGGGCTCGCATAGATACATTTGGTGGGTAAAAATTTATTTGCGCTTAGCATGTCAGTTTGATTTTACAACGGCCGCATTAAGACGGGGCGGGAGTGTTCTAAAAAACAATTTTGGAGGCCCCAAACGCTCCTGAAAGTTTAGTTAACTTATTTAAGCTTAGCTTCCGGGTAAAAACCTAGCAATGTTAAAATTTTCACTCAAACTGTGTGTAGTATCACTGAAGGTACGTAAAGCACTGCAATTCACTGCAATTTGTATTGCTTCCTTGTGATTTCATTACAACTATTTTCGAAATAAGAGTGAGTCTTCCATACTCCCATTCATTTAAAACTTCTTGATAAGTGCGGACCTGGTCGAGCACTCTACATTGCTTGTTCAGGGAATGTAGGCATATGGCGCTGCCATCACATTCATGTCATTGCTGTCATCGGCAAATATTATCGTGAAGTTCAGATTGGGGTCCTCGGCACATAGAATTAGCAGACTTAAAACCCAACAAAAAGGGAAATTCAAATTCGCTTTCTCTGGTTTTTTTGTAAAATGCGTGTTTTTGGCAAATTTATTACGATTAGCGTTTTAGAATAGATCCGAGGGCGCAAACAACAACCACACAATGATGTCCTTGCGGGGTCAAGTTGTCAAAAGGGTGGAGATGGTGTTGACATCAGCAGATACGCCACTACACAACAATATGTTTGGTCATACGTTAAGTCGAATACAAGACAGTATACTTTGGTTAATAGTGAGTGCGCCATAGAACGAACGGTCAGCACTACGACCAAAGGATGTGCGTTCTGGAAACATTCATTCTGACCAATTGAGATCTTCCGATGAGAGTGGGCACAACGACACGGCATGTTCGAACATTCTAATCAAAGCATTTGTTATAGTCAATAGGTTTTACACATTCAAAGGGTGGAAAGCGGACATGCGTTGTATGTGCAAGATATCTGTGGTAATACATTGATGTTAATTAATAGGAATGAAATGTTTTGTGCAATTTGAATGGCCCTGAGGATCATTTTAGAGAATTAAGTGCTTTTGTAGATATTCAGCCCACATTGGCTAATGTACTGAGCAAATAACATTTGTTTTGTTTAACATGAACATGAAGAAGAGAACTGGTCAAGTCATTGTTGAAAGGGTTCACAATTTCTGACGAAGCTGATGACTGTTTTTTGTTTAATTTTTTGTACTTTTAGTTTGTGTAGTTGTTAGAAAATCAATAAAAATGGCGACTGCAGCAGTCAAAGATAGAATTTGGTTTCGTAGAAGAGAATCACATCAAAAAAGTATGATAATGTAGTACAACAGTAAAAATATATGAGCAATACAAATAAGAATATACCAGTGGGTGTAATTTTTAAGGAGCTTTTTCGTGGCTAACCAGCTACATGTTACATGAAACAAATCAAGATGACAATGAATCATTGCTATGATAAAGAAGTCGGAAAAGTAGCTCCAATACACATAATGAAAACTCATATAGTATAGGTATATATGCGTTTGGTTCCGAAAAAATGGAATGAAAAGTCACAGAAGTCATAATGGTTCCTAGGGCCAAAAAAGCTCTGATGGTTCAAACGCTTTCCAAGACGTATCCCAACCTTCCGATTAGGCATGACACAATGGCTTTAGAAAAAAACTAAAATAAAAAGAAACATATTTTAGCTTTGCATTGATATTGTAATTGTAATTGTAATTCCAGTGATTTAATTGGCTCGAAAGTGCCATTAAGTTTACATGATTGTTTTGACGTCAAATTTGAGTTGGTTTATGATAAAATTAACATATCATTTTATTCCTAGTAAAACACGGAACGAAATATTTAGAATACAAAACTGTCCCGAAAGGTAAAAAATGGCAATCAGTCCCTTTTGCCTCTTACAATCGAAATTCAAATCAAGGCTAAACTTGCGAAGGCTTATTCGATTGAATCAGCAGAGGAAAAGATACAACGAACCATGAGCAAAGTCCCAAAATTGAACTTGGTACATTGTCCTTAACAAGTCCCAATCAACACAAGTCAAACTTACTTACAAAAATGTTGATTACTTATATTTTTATTTGTGTTTTATTTGTTTAAAAGGAAATAATTTTTTTATGTAGATAGTTTTACTAAGTTCTTAAGAGTTGCATTTTCTGTTTAAAAAAAAAGTACTTTTGTAAAAAGTCAAAAGTCAACAACTAGTTAAAAGAAAGGGTAAAATGATTACGAGACATTTTTTTGCATATGATATGCAGTGTTTAAGTAAAACGTAACTAACTATTGTTTTTAGATTTCTACTTGAAATTACTTTTATATTAATTTTAGGGTGTTTAAGAAACTCCTTACACTTATCAACTGTTTCTATAATTCCGAAGCACATGGCAACCCTGCACCAAAAAAATTTTCTAATTTATCAAAAGCTTTCCCATTACTTAGTAGTCCTAAAAACTACCCATAGTACCTGCAAAAGAGTAGGTTCGTTTGAACCATTCATGAGTATTTGTTTTCGTTTGAAAAAAAAAATCTGCCATCCGTAAAATTCTCAGTTTTTCATTTTATTTTTATGTAAAGTAGTAGGCTAAGCACCTGAAAAGATCGCAGTTACAAAACCCGCCAATAAAATCTCTAAACGGGAATTGGATCGGAAATCCGAAAGAAAAAGCTAACCTGTTTGCAGAACATCTTGCGAATTTGTTTAAGCCATTCCAGCAAATACATCTGAAAACAGCTTACAGTTTATTGATAAAGTCGATGAAGTTGACATACCAATTGTCACACTCAAAGAAAAAAAAAAGTTTGTGTCGAAATCAACTATCGAACAAAAAATCACCTGGGCACGATCTAATAACAGCTCAGGTTATGAAAGAAAAGGCCTTCATAAAACTACAATTCATAATAAATGCATGCCTAAACACCCAATACGTCCCACACCATTGGAAAATGGCTGAAGTAATTGTTATACCAAAGCAAGGTAAGCCACCAACAGAAGCGACGTCTTACAGACCAATATCGCTTATACCAATAATGGCAAAAGTCTTTGAAAAATTTCCGCTGAAAAAGACTGAGCAAAGTCATAGAAGAAAGAAATCTAATCCCAAATCATCAGTTTGGATTTAGAAATAAACATTCCACGATAGCCCAAGTTCATAGAATAACGGATGCAGTTGAAAAAGCATTAGAAGAAAAACAAGTATGTTCGGCTATATTTTTAGATGTTGCTCAAGCATTCGACAAGGTATGGCATGAGGGGCTAGAGTACAAACTGCAAAGGGACCTACCCAGGCAGTACTACGAAATACTAAAATCTTTTATCTCTAACCGGCTCTTCAGAGTACGGTATGATCAAGAATATTCAAAGCTAAGTAAAATACAGGACGGTGTTCCACAAGGAAGCGTCCTATGACCTACCATGTATTTGCTATATACAAGGGATATTCCAGTGGATAACAACACCATTATGGCCACTTTTGCAGATGATACTGCAATTTTGGCATCCAGTAAGTGCGTCGTCAAGGCTGCTGAGAAATTGCAAAATGCCGTCGACACCGTTAGTGATTGGACCAAAAAATGGCGTATCAAGCTCAATGAAGCTAAATCTGCACATATAAACTTTACAAATAAAAAGTTAAGCTGCGTTCAAATATTCATCAACAATCAAGCTGTACCTTACGCCAATACCTTGGGATGAATTTGGATACAAAGCTAAAATGGAAAGAGCATATCAAAAAGAAAAGGGAAGAGCTCAACTTGAAACATAGAAAATGTACTGGTTACTCGGTAGAAAATCTGACTTATCTGTCGAAAATAAAATAATGCTTTATAAACAAGTACTTAGACCTGTTTGGACCTATGGAATCCAATTATGGGGCTGTGTAAAAAAAAACAAATACTGAAATCATCCAAAAGTTCCAAAACAAAGTCCTTGGTGGAATAGTAAATGCACCATGGTATATAAGAAATAGCGATTTACATCGCGGCCTACAATTAGAAACGGTTACAGAAGTTGTAAGAAAACATGCTGTTTCACACAATTAGCGACTACATAGTCATATCAACTCTGAAATGGAGTCCGTATTAAATGCGAGAGGCAATGTTCAGAGATAAAGAAGAACCAAGCCACACGAGCTAATGGTCTAAAAGTCATGGGAAGCATTTAACGTTGAATCGATCATTGTCGATCATTCATAGATTGGTTCTGATTACGAGCAGTTTTTAGTGAGGTACCTGGTGTCGAATACTGCCAAGTGTCTTTTGAAGATTTCCCCCTGACAAAAAAAAATATAGTATTTTCACATCTGCGGAAATTTTTATAACGCTTAAAATGAAGTAGTTACATACTTTTATTCCTTTGTCTTACTGGTCGCAGGCTTTTTTCGTTATCAAAGGAATGAGTTCTTGCAGCAAAACATACAAAATAAAATTATGTATATTGTATTTTCTGAGTAATGTAATGTCAACTTTGTGGGTTTTATGTCCGAATTATGTAACTTGTGTTTTGTGAAACCCTACAAATGTTGTTCATACAAATAACACTCATACGCGAAAAAAAAAAATTTATAGGAAGAGTGAAAAATGTGTATGTCTTTTGTGTTGTCGGTCATAATCGGGAATTTTTGTTTCTAACTTAAACTAAATTTAATATACTTATCAAACTCATCCCTGAGAAGGACTTTGTATATATTTGTTTTTTTTTTTTAGCTCATGTGGATTTATCTCTTTCATTCGCTGCGCGCAACATAAATTCTTTTAATGCTCTGTGTCACAAAGAAGACTGGATGGGAGAGTTGACATTTTATTAACTTCTATTTGTTTTATCACTATTAAAAGTAAATTCATCATCGCTTCTTTCGTTCAAAAGATGAAAACTAAGGCTACCTGGCAGCGTTAGAACCTTGCTCCAATCGGAGTAAATCTACTCCAGTTTTGAGAAAAAAATTTAATTTACTCCACAACTCCGATTTTTTGAGATCTACTCCTTTTTTCACTCTGAAATTTTTTTTTGATTTTTTAGCCGAATCTCAGGAAAGTAAATTACAATCCTGTATTATTCAATTTTGCAACCAACCCTCACCCTGAAGCTGAACTGAATCAAAAGTTTCATACTGTTCTGAATGATCCTATTAATTTTTTTCTTCGTTTCTCGTTTATTTCGTTCTCATTGGCAATGCAAATCTGTGATAATAAGTTGAAAGAGCTTAAGTCGAATTAAGTGAAAATCGTGTTTTCAATTTTATATTTTCCATTTTGTTTACCTAAACGAAAATTCTGGGTTCCGTTACTATACGACAAAAAATAGCCGGTAAATTAAAAAAATTAAAGCAACTTATGTTTAAATAGACTAAAAAAGCATTTGCACAGCAGCTAACGTCTATCTCGAGCACAAATTGATCAAAACATTAAGAAAATATACTTTTTTAAAACGGGTCAAGTCATGATTTGAACGTAAGTAAATCGGATTATTTGATAACTTATTTCGACAGAAGTCTAAAGCTGATTTCAAAAAACCTTTGGTAAAGGTGTAGATAATGACCCCACCCCCGGAGGTGGTGGAGTCAACTTCTAATATATTATATATATATATATATTCAGAATAGTTTACTCGCTTTGTAGACCAATATTTATGTAATACTTTAGTTCAAACAAATCTTCTGTTAAATACACTTATTGAAAACCTGTGTTTTTCTTTCGTTTTCAAATCTACTCCGCAAACTTTCGATTTACTCCACTTTTTTTACAAATATGCTCCGAAATTTTGCTACTGAGGTTCTAACTCTGCTACCTGGTGAAGACTTGTGTTATGTTCTCCACTCTTCTAACTTTTTTCTTAATTTTTTTTTCTATAGGTACGTTGATGGTAATAACTATTCAAGCTGCAAGATAAGATCTAATTGTACACGTTCAGTGCATGTTGGTTCCAAAGAAAACCTCTGCACAACCAGCACCACTGCATCAATCATCTCATCGTTTCAACACTTGCTAAGGCTGAGCACTAACTCTTTGCATGTAACACATGTATCATCAGTTCTCGATTTGGCGCTAGACTCAACAACCATCAATTGTGTGGTTTCTATTAATCTTGCAAACAGTCGGACATTTTGCCTTCCCTGTCACAACGCGACCTTCAACTTTCATCCAGCCTTGTTTGTTGCGGACGCCATGCCAGTCAAAAAAACCAACACGATTGGCATTAGTGGCCAACATCAGAAGCCATTCACCCTCGCTCCTCTCAATCTAGAAAATTATTCGTCACTGGACAATGTCGTCGTTAAAGCCATTAAATTCTGTTGTAAACAAAAAAAGTAAACAGAAAAACAACAGCAAAAAATGCGAACGAAGTCGAATGTGTCATGTTGTTCCGGAGCTATCATGGAACTCCATCGATCTGTTCCAAGTTCTTGTCCAATGTTCACTATTGTTGAGGGCTTCATAGGCCGATTGTTTACTTATGCCGAGTGCTGATATTGTTGGATCTTGTCACAGGGTTAAATAATCCCAATATTAGTTGCTCTCGTGTAGAACATTGCATGGTTCACCTTACGGTAATCTGATCAAAATTATCCTTGCGCAGTCTTGGATACTCCCTTTGGTCATATATGCAAAGTGCCACATAAAGGCCAAGACAACGACAATGTCATTTCAATAAAACCTTTCCAAGAACAGTGTGTCCAGCAAAAAAGCGTTCAATTAAAATCGTATGAGTCGCTTTCAAGCACAGCAGAGAAAAGTTCGATTTTATTTCTAAAAACATTCCTGTCACACATACTTTCGTATGAAAAGAAATAGAGCAGAATGTACACATCTCGTCCCCGTGAATCGTCTACAAATGTGTACAAGTGTTCCCTTTCAGAATAAGCCAATATTTTTTTATAGTCGGGGTTGGGATGATGCTGAGACTCAACATCAAAAAAAGAAGACGAATAGATAGACAGATAGACGGATGAACCGAACCGAAAGTAAAACGGACAACAACTGAAACATGGAAACTCAAAAGTAGAAACAATACGACAGACAGCAGCCAAAGAGATCACTCCAGCAACTATGCCATGGAAGAAAGAGACGTATCCATAACATCATTAAGGCGATCCAATGCGCGAATTTTAACATCGCAACTATCCAAGCGGGGAGAGTAGGTGGCCCATCATGACGTTGAACCTATGTTTTTGCGTCAACATAGTTGAAAGTAGTGGAACCTTGCGGCCGGTCACTCTTGGTTCTTGGACATTCTTCGGCTAGAATCTGACCGTGCCCTGTTTTTATTTGTTCGCCGCCACAGTTTGCAGATGTCAAATGTAACTCAGCCCACTGTTCTATAAAATATGTTAATTGAATTTTTCGTTTCAGAATCCGCAGTGCCAGCCGCCAGCTTGTCCTAGCCTAGCAGTTGACTGCATCAATGCCAGTTTGCCAGGCAATTTCACTGTCAGGGAGCCGACGAAAAGACGGACGGGTTGGTTTTTTTGTTTTTTTGTTTCTTTGCGCGTTACTTCATTTGTTTAAATCAAACGCGGGTTTGTACAGAGAAGATGTTTGCTGGCACTTAAAACAATAAATTGTCCGATTTCGTTGTTCGGCAATGTTCGCCGCGTTGATAAAGACCCCAAGACTTATGGCATGTGGCAACAAAGGGACAACTTACCACAGCACAGAATATAAAAGCAAAAGAGTACCTAGTAGATCGACTGAAGTTAATTAACGCACGATTTGTTTTTGTAGAATTGAAGGCTCTTTGTAAATGGGTTTCCAAGAAAATGTTTCACAGTTCAAAATTGGAGCAGAACATGAGATTCTAGAATTTTTAAGTGAAGTAGGATGGATTTTGTTGTATGCGGCAAGACAACATGGCAGCTTCATGATGGTCTAGTGTTCCAAGTCACGAAAATAGGGTTAGCATTGACTTTGGAGTGGGTCAATGGTGTTAGCGTGAACTAGGCGAAGCTGGTAGGTAGTTCGTTCCGTACTGAAGAGCTCACGACTGATCCAATTAACCCTATGAATATGCTCAAAACTGTGATCGTGGTCGCAGCAAGGTTACCAAGGTAAGGGACATTCATTGAATTGACTTTTATGAACTTTCCGTGACAAAAGTATCTTAACAAGAGAATTAAGAGATGTTTAAGTGCGATTGTTTTAGTTTGTTGGTCTGGAATATACTAATGGTGTCATGTCTGGGAGATTGAGCTAATTTATATCTGAAGTATATGTATTTTCACAAACATTCTTTTTGAACATTTTTTTTATTTTATTTTTTATGGAAAGTGAAACGATGCTATCCAATCCGTGTTTTTTTTTCTATCCATCGTGCTTAAGATGAAAAAAGTTGATATGGTAGATACCATTTAGACCTTTCAGTTAGTATACTATAAGTAATACAAGAAATGCGTTTGATATCAGACCCGCACCTTGATTCGAATTCGAGTAACAAGAACATGACAATTGAAAAAATACATAGAATCTGTAACGTGATGATGTGTGATGTGTGACTATCGGTTAGATTTAGCTCCAAATATTGCCATTTAGTTCTGAAGATTTCCGGCGGTCAATAGAAAAAACTATCGGCTTCGTGTAACTCAGAACTTCTGGGTTCTTAAATAGAGTAAGTAAGTACAAGTTCACTTATGAAGACAAATAAATTTAGAATTTTAATAATAGGTAGCCTATGAGGCAAGTTTTCGATCGTGGAAACATTTTTGAGATAACAATAAAACATTACGACGATAGAGATTAAGAAAAAGGTGTGTACTGCAATTCTGTATGTTTGTCTGTCCGGCTGTCCGTATATGGATCTACCATCTGAACTGCTTGGCCGATTTTATTAAACAATTGCACTTAGGTTCTGAGGGGCAGCCTACTGAGGAGTTTTCCAGGTATTGAAATGACGGTACCTTCCAAACAACTTATACGATTTCATTTTTTGTCAAATTTTTTGTGAAAACATTTCTGGCAAAATCTTAAGACTTGCATACTCATAAAACTAGCTTTTAAAAAAGTGGAAAATAAAAAATTGAAAAAACTGGTCTAACGATTTTGATTCAAATTACAGCGTTTCACTATCACTACATAATATAAAACAACGTCGCTTTCTCTGTCCCTATGTTCCTATGTATGCTTAGAATTTTAAAACTACCCAACGGATTTTGATGCGGTTTTTAGTGAATAGAGTGATTCAAGAGGAAGGTTTATTTGTAAAATACATGCATATTATAGTAAAGAAAAGCCGAGAAACTTAAATATGTATTTGTAATGTGATGTCGTAAAAAATAAAAAATTAAAAATAAATAGGGTGGCGCAACAGAGCGAGGAGCCCCTGGACCTAGCGCATTTCTCACAACCATGTCTTATGATGGAATGGAAGGGACCTACAATTTCCTGCTGGTTCCGGACGGCTAATTGAGAAAGCTCTTTTCATGGCAATGAATTTACTAACGGAGGACTTGCAAATTCCTCGCGAAAGGCGATGCCCGTGAAAAAACATTTTTGCATGGATTTGAACTCGAACCTCTGGATTAACAGGCGGAAATTCTATCCATCACACCACGAGTACCACTACAATGTGCTGTCGTAACTGCATTGCGCTTACATTGCCAACGCTGGCTAAACCTTACGAGATAAATCAAATTTATGTGCTGCGGAATTGTATATCTCAAAAAAATTAATAAAAAAGCCGCGACAACATATCTTATCTCCTAAGGATAACCCACAGTAACCATTTTTATCTTTTACACTTTACAAAAAAAATATGGGTTATTTACCAAGCTATTTTAAACGATACAGTATAATTCCTTGTCCAATTAAATACATTAGATACGTTGTGCATTTCATGTAGATCAAAATTGCCCTTTACAGCATGTGATTTAAATGAATATTTTCGAATATATTACAGATTTTAAAATTGCGGGATGTAGCGTTTGCGGTGGTACCAGCCGACCAAGGCGGCGGGAGGGAGCCATAGCAAGAAATCTTCATGGTATCGGAAAAGGGGAATTGTTTTACTCCAAATTTAACGAGTGCAGGCAACGGACAGTAATGAATAAATCAAAACTACTGGATCGATCTTAATCATTTTTTCAGTGAGTGACATAGGCTATATATTTTATACCCGTGCAAAGCCATAGTGGGCTGCTGTGTTTTTATATACAACCTTCACAGTTTTTCTGTAGTGTATTTAGTATCAACACTGTCGCTATTCTATATATGTATATCAAAATGAATTGCTGTTCGTTAGTCTGGCTAAAAGTCAAGATCGGCTTAACGGATTTATCTTATCTTGGCCTTGAAATGTTAGAGGAGGTCTAGGGAAGGTTTAAAAGGTGAGTAAATATGGAAAAAAAGAATTTGAATATAGTAAAAGTAACAATTTTTTATTCTTAACTGTAATGAAAAAAAAAATGAAATTAAAACAATGCTTTTCTTTTTTTCAATCGTTTTTAGAAGAAGAATTTAAAATAAAATTAGTAACAAATAATAATATTATTGCATTGTTTGTTTTTAAACATTTCTTAGTTTAATTTTTAATTTTTGACTGTTAATAATAAAAATTTAATTTTTTTTTTTAATTTATTGTCGCTGAGTACCATAGACTATATTTCATCCTCAAATTCCTACAGGAACAGGAATGGGAACGGGATAGGGAATTCAAAAACCACTGGAACGATTCAAAATTTTTGTCGCCATTACAGTACGTTGTTATCCTCATATTCCCACAAGAACGGGGCGAGAACAAGAACATAAGCGGGAACTTGAAAAATACTGGACCAAATTCCAAAAAATTTCAACGTTAAAGTGTTTCATTGCTCCTGAGTAACAACGACTACAATTATTTCCTTTACATATTCTTTCGGGAATGGAAACGGGAGTGCTGTCCTGTTCTGCAACTATCGCCTCAATAAAAGCAGGCGATAATCGGTGGAAAATGGAACGAAGTCCTACGAAATTTATAAAATTTCGTTCCATTTTAAACCGTTTATCGCCTGCTTTTACCGAGGCGATAGTTACAGAACAGGGGCACTGGAAAGTACTTAACCAAAAAATTCTTTCATTCTTTCCTCCCGATACGGGAACGGAACGGGAACTGGAACATATCTGGGAACTTGGAAAATACTTTACCGATTCCAAAAATTCTGTCAACGTTAGAGTGCTTAATTCTCCCTAAGTAACATGAATTATATCTCATCCCCACTCTCCCACTAGAATGGAAACTTTGAAACTTAACTTTCAATTTGATAAACGTAGGGCCTGAGCTGCACCGGGCGGGTCAGCTAGTTTGTTATAAAAAGCACTAATAACTTATTTGTGAAAGACAAATATTCCCTTGTTAATACATTTCATTCTTTCGAAATTATCACTTGTAAACCGTATCTGCTAGCATTTCCCTTGTTTCTTATTTTTACAAGTGTCTTTCGAGTAACACAACTACCTTCAAAGCTGACATTTATTATTTTACCCTACATATAACCTGCATCCTGCATATATTTTGTATACTGTCTAATTGCTTACGATAGCGAGACATTATAAAGGCTCTTCAAGTGAACATCATATTACCTTGATTGTTTTCAGAATTCTCTAATTTGAACATGAAGTTTCTTTACCTCATACAGTAATGTAATTCTAATTCCAAAACACTTTCTCTGACTATCAATTTCGGTATTGATTAAAGTGCGATAAAAATCTTATCTTATCTTAATCTTAATCTTAATATATTATATAAATTACGTGTCCCGATGTTTGTCCGCGATGGACTCCTAAACTACTGAACCGATTTTAATAAAATGTGTACACCGTGTGCAGTTTGGTCTAACTTAAGAGATAGGATAGGTTACATCTTAATATACAGTCGCAATATTATTTTATTGCAAATTATTTGTTTTACATTCACTATTATCTGTTAGCTTCAAACGATTTTAACAGATGGCGATATCTGTGGACTGGATTGAGAACGTAAACAATAGATGTGACTGCTATGTTTAACCTACAACGTGTCATAAGCCGCAACTCAATAACACCACGTGTTGTTGAGCCTTAACATCTGCAACAGTTGGATGATTAGCAGCTGGATACATTCCGCTATTATTTGAACTTCCTTATCCCTTATCTTTATATTTGCAAAATATGAACAAAGTCGCTTTTCGCTGTCTGCCTGTACGCTTTTTTGAAATCTTTGAAACTACACAAATGATTTTGAAGTGGATTTTTTTTTTTTAATTGACACAGTGATCCAAGAAAAAGATTTTTATGTATACATATTTTTTTGGCAACACTGAACCGTAAGTGATAACAAGCAATTTGTAAGACCTCCTGAGAATATAATTGAAAAGTGACTGAATTTCCTTAAAAAATACAAAAAAAAAGTGATCCGAGTTAAAAACAAACAAAATAAAGTAACAAGTGAACTTTTTAACAACAAGAAAACCTAGGTGAGTGGCTATTTATCTTGTAAAACCAGTGCGAAAGAATATCCCCGTTACCAAACGAAAATCCATTGTTTTAAAAATGCATCGAACTCCTGTCAAAAGCAATGAAAACCCTGAATCGTCAGCTAAAAGGGTCAGAAGTCTCATGGACAGTTCTCCAAATATTTCTGACAACAGGAGCAAGAATGTAAAGGAACAGTCTGCAAGTACAAGTACCCCGGTTGGGAGCATGGACGCTGCTAGCTTGATTGCAATGATGCGTGATTCGATGGAGTCAATGCTCGACCAGAAATTGGCCAACTTGCCAACAAAAGCCGATTTTGAAGAGATGGGCATAGAGATGAAAGCGCTTCGAGACAGCAATAACAAGCTGGAAGTAAAACTGCAGCAAGTGGAATCCCGATGCAATGCATTGGAAAGACAAGTTGAGCTGATGGAACGTAAGGCAAATGAAAAAAACCTAATTGCGCATATACCCATCCAAACTGGCGTAGACCCGGCGGCCAAAGCCAAAGCTATATGTGTTGAGCTATTGAAAGCCAACAACGATCAGATAGTGGAATCTGCGAGAGCATTGAATTCAGTGGGAGCGATGGCGAACGTTATGGTAAAAATGCGAGACAGCGAAGATGTTGTCAGAGCTTTGAAAGCGGCATCAGCACTTCGAGGAACGGGTGTATCCATACACAGAGACTATCCTGCAGCAACGCGTGAAAAGCGGAAGACCTTATTGAAGATAAAAACACAAATAAACGCACAACATAAAAGCATTAAAACACAGTTGAGAGGACAGACACTCAAGGTAGAAGATAAAATATTTTATTTCGATAAAAAAAATGAAATTATGTGTGACGGAAAAAAAGCGGCTGTTGTAATACGTCAAATACTTGGCGACAATGACATTTGTTGGACATATGTCAACGAACGAGTTGAAGGTGGTTACACAAATGCGGCCGGGGGCAGTTCTTCTCAAACTGTACGCTCCTTAGGGTCTCAACAAAATTTTTAATGTAAAAGCCGTCTGCCTTAAAAGTAAATACAAAAGCAAAAATATGTATAAAAAAAAGAACTTAGAAAAACCGTTAAATCCAATAGAAAAAAAAGTAACCAAGTATAAAGTTATTTCGTATAATGTGTCAGGTCTGTTAAATAAATGTTTATATGTAGATTTTTTTAAATTTATCAATCAATTTCACTTTGTATTTTTGTTCGAAACGTTCCTTACTGAAAACAATTTTGAAGCTATTGATGAAAAATTTGTTGAGTATGAATTTAAATGGATACCAGCAACCAGAACCAATACAAGAGGAAGAGCGAGTGGAGGCTGCTACTTTGGGTACAAAAAAAACCTAATAGGAATCGGCTGTGAATATGTAGTCGAGTCTGAAACAACATTCCTCAAACTGATTTTCGATGACTTAGTGTTTCGAATTATTCCTGTTTATCTCAACTGCAATCATTGGGAAATAGATTTTGAGCAGCTACAAGAACTAGTGATGGGAGATGACATCCAAAACTCCATTATTATAGGTGATTTGAATGGTCGCACAGCCGAAGAAGCAGGAATGGTAAACAGCAACACTGGAATAACGCGGAACTCAAAAGATAAAGTTGGCAACGCAAGGGGCAGCAAAATTATCGATCTTTGTGATACATTTGGCTTTCGCATTTTGAATGGTACAAGTTTTGGAGATAAAGATGGTAACTTCACCTACATTGGAGCACAAGGGTCATCTGTTATTGATCTTTGCCTTGCAAATGGTGGATGGAACTCGTACATTACGAACTTCGAGGTTGGAGAAGCGCCTTATTCAGACCATCAACCACTTATTCTCGAATTTGGGATTGAAACTGAAGAACTGGAGGAAACGGTTGAGCTGAAGCTCTTACCAAAGCTTAAATGGAAAAACGCACACTTAGCTGCTTACAGACAAAAGTTAGATATAGCCCTATCAAATCAGGAAATCAATGACTTTGATCTACTAGAACAAATTATAAAGACAGCGTCGCAAGGGAACAGTCAAGAGTATGGGACCAAGCGGAGAGCCTTTGTGCAGCCATGGTTTGATGCAGAATGCATGCAAGCTAGGAAGCGAACGTTTGCCTGGCTTAGAATATTTCGTAGAAGTAATGGAGAAGATTTCAGATCCCAATACATCGAGGCAAATAAGCTGTACAAAACACTATGTTTGACAAAGAAAAAAATCTACTGTGAAGAAGAAGCAAGACAACTAACAAATTGCACAAATTCAGCGAAATTCTGGAAAACAGTGCGTAATATTAACGGAACGAAACTCACCATAAGCAGAAACTTAAATACATCTATATTGTTTACGCACTTCAAAACGCTGTTAAATCCACTTAACAGTACTAATTCGGTTCAATTCGCTCCTCCCCGCTTCGAAGACGACATACTAGATACACAAATAACAGTGGCAGAAACGAATGCAGTAATCAAAGATCTTGTAAATGGAAAAGCACCAGGTTTGGACCGCATTCCTGGAGAATTCTATAAGTTCGGTTCCGAAATGCTTATAAAAGCAGTAACAAAACTAAGCAACGACATGTTAGAAAAGGGCGATGTGCCTCGCGACTTTAAAAAGGCTTTGATATTTCCAATATATAAGAAGGGCTCTAAAACCGATCCAAAAAACTATAGGGGAATCTCCTGTTTAAATGCAACCTACAAAATTTTTACGACCATTTTGCAACGACGTCTTACAACTTGGATCAGCCACAATAATTTACTTAAAGAGTGCCAAGCGGGATTTCGAGCAGGTTACTCAACGGTCGATAACATTTTCGTACTTCGCAATGTAGCAGAATTATGTGCAGCACAGGGAAAGAAATTATACGCGTTCTTCGTCGATTTCAAGGCAGCATTTGATACAGTGGATAGAAGGTCGCTGTTATACAAATTATATTGTAAAGGAATGTCCCATAAATTTGGGAAAGTATTAGAAAATCTGCTAGGAGATACATGGGCTGCAGTCTGGGATGGTGAAGTAGTGTCAGAATGGTTTGAAACGAAAACGGGTGTAAGACAAGGTTGTTCACTGAGTCCTTTGTTGTTTGCGCTATTCATCGACGATGTCACGGATATCCTGCCTGGTGGAACAGAAATCAACGGAATTTCTATCAAAGCACTTATGTTTGCAGATGACATAGTGATCCTAGCTCACTCACCGGAAACGTTACAGTTAATGATAAATCGATTATGCGATTACTGTACCAGATGGAACCTAGTGGTCAACCAAGAGAAGTCAAAGATCATGATCTTGAACAGAGGAAGAGGCAGACTACGAGCAAGTGAGAATTGGCACTACAATAACACAAGACTTGAAGTGGTCAACGAATATAAGTACCTTGGAGTGATCTTCGCTAGTAACTTAAAAATGGAAAAACACTTAAAAGATAAGCTTGCAAAGGCAAAATCTGCAATAAACTCCACGTGGAAGAATTGTTTCTCCAACAAATATCTAGCTCATAGTACAAAATTCAGAGTTTTTGAGTCCGTTGCAGAATCAATCATGCTTTACGCAGCGCAAGTTTGGGGAGGTCAACAATATGATGAAGTAGAAAAACTTTTACGCTTTTACCTAAAACGCACCTTCAGGCTTCCATCAAATTCACCAAACTATACGCTGAACTTGGAGACTGGATTATCACCGTTGTTTATTAAAACGCTAAAGTTACAGGCAGATTATATTATCAAGGTCTTAAACATGGATGATAGTCGACTCCCGAAGAAAGTCATGATGAAAACAGTGAGCAGAAAAGTTGGTTGGTATGAAGAGTGGATGGAACATGCACACTCATGTAACTTACCTCTAAATCTTGAACAAGAGCTTAACTCAAACTGGAAGCAAAGATTCTATGAGATCATTTCAGCCACAGATATAAACTACAGAAATGAGTATGAAAGAAAAGCAAGAGGATCCCCCTACAGATCGGTGTACAGCAGACTCAACTATAACCTACTACAGACAAACTACTTTCGAGACGACTTATGCGTGAAATCCATTTCAATGATGTTCAGACTAAGGGTGGAACTCCTTCCTCTTAACTATAGGCCACACCGAGAAGACCTTCCAATATTGTGCAACATATGTAACACAGCAGAACGAGAAGACATATTTCATTTTGTGGGTAGATGTCCGACTCTTCGTGAATCGAGGCGACATTTCTTCGGTAAGGATACACTCTCAACGGAACAAGTTTTGAAATTACTGAACGAATTAACCGAACAGTTATTACTTTTTTGTAAAACAGCACTTAATTATCGAGAAAGAATAAGAAATGCTGACTTCTAATGCAACAACTCATCTTGGAACAGCGATAATAGTAGTACATCATTTAATTTTTGTATACACGAAGGTTTTAACGTCATTTTTTTTTTTTATATTCAAAATTAAAATTTAAAAGGAAAAATTATTTTTTAACTTTCATGATCAGTACCAATCGGCAGACGGCATAGCCACGCCATAAAGATTTTGTTTATTTAAATTGTTATATGTTATGATGTTAACAAATAAATCATTATAATCTAAAAAATCTAATCTGTATACATATTTCCACAGTAACGGGAAAGAGAACTTAGAAACTGCTCGACCGATTTCTAAATTCTGTAACTGTTAGAATGATATTTGTTCCCTGGGTCTCCCCGCTCTATTGCGCCGGCACAGTCTTATTTATTTAATATAATTCTGACGATAATTGGAACAAGAAACTAAAAGCTTTCAGATAATATTCAGCTTACCCCAGCGGGTTTTTCTAACAATTTTTGTTTTTTAGCCATTTTTAGTGAACAACGCTTTTGAATGAGACCCGCGCAACACAGGGTAGGTCAGCTAGTAAAAATATATATTCTTTTAAAGTCTGTTGAAATTCAAAAACTAATGAACTAATTCATTCGAGATCTTATACTTGGCAGTAAACTTTTTTAAAAGTTGAAATCAGTGACCATTGTTCAATCATTTCTAGTGAGTATTTTTGCAGCCATCATCAGAATTAAAAAAATTATGAAGAAACCACCTAGAGTGAGATTTATGTCCATATGCGTCATTGACAAGTGTGATAAGTAACATTTTTGGCTATCAGGAATCAGTTTTGTCAAAATTTATCATTACTCAGCACTAGAAAAAAAATTCCCAATTCAAAAGTAAAACCAAATAACAAAAGAGTTCATCGAACTTGAAAATATTTCTATTATTTGGAAGTCACCCATATCAATGTGACCACAAATAGATCCAAACATGATACATATTTATTGGAAAGTCCGTAAAAAAAATAAACAAGAATCAAACCAGTCCTTGCATTCATTCAATCCAAACGTGCTTTTAATATACCAATAAGCAGTTCCGAGTTCATATTCACCACCAACATTCTAATTGGCCAATTACATTCACATACAAGTTACTAATTAGTTAAAAAGCCATATTGTTACATCATACTTTTGATGTCGTTATTCTGCTTTTGCTCGTATTTCTTTATTCATATCTTTCATCAATGCTTGTAAGTGTAGGCGACGAATGCGATTCTTCTTGTGACGAAGCGCCCAGTAAATGTTGGGTAAATTTGCATGACTGTACTGCGGAAAGTATCTGCAAAAATACTTAGTTTTTACTAACTCGTTCTTCGATGGAATGAAAAAGACATCAATACCCAAATTGGGAATACCAAGGTGTTCAACTTGAACGACCTTGAACTTCTGATCAAAAAATGATACACACGACATGTACCTCATTCTTGGAGAGGAACGAGTGAGACACATCCGAAAGCTATTAATTTCTTGTTAAGATGAGTGAAATTCTCGCAACAAGAAGATACGTTGTTATGAAATCACTAATGAATGAAAATGTGTTACGCACGATGATGCAGCGATGCGTATGCGTGTTGCAAAGCGCAAGCTCTTTATTAAAAGGCGAATGATTAATTGGTGAGGAATTACTTAATTCTTGGGGGAAATCGTGAGCTAAGTCGAGTGGTAGCCTACAGTTTGTGTGCGTGTGGGAAATCTATTGTGACAATTTAATTGAGTGGCTACCGTGGAATCTATAATAATCAAAGTGTTTAATTCGATTGGAAGTTTGTTCCTTAAAAGGCGCTTGGCGTTTAGTGGATTACTATAATCGTAGAGATTGTTGTTTAATTAACTTATGATCTATCTGACTGCAGACGGCAGCTAAGTCATTAGAAAGAATCGCATTCTTTTCCCATCGTATGTGAGTTGGATGATGGAACTTAACTAAAATAGAATTGGTGACCACACACGAGGGTGTTTCAAGGTCCATAAATTTTTATGAAATAGAGTGGCTGTACCTATTTTAAAAAGGAAATCAATGCATGTAAGTCTGAATAAAATGCCAGATTGGTGGATAAAATTCGTTGTTCTGTAGTTTACTGAAGAGACATTTTAGGTCCTCAATTGGTGTTCTGTACATTTTGCATTTAAATTTTCTCATCCTCTAGTACCAAAATAAATTTCGAAAGTCACAGGGGACTCGTTAGTAGAGTAGGTCATAGAAGTTCTATTGCATAGTTGGACTCCATTTACATGCGGAGATTTTATTACTTGCGATTTGCGATTTTGCAATTTCTTAAAACGAATCAAAATATATATCTTTTTTTTTTCAAAATACGCTCTACCTTACATCAAAGAAACCATTTTGATACGATATTGCAGAATTTTTAGTCATATGAGCCTCTGTCTGACGGCTTGCATACATAGATAAGTACGTTTATAAGGATAAGCTGGTCCAACAGACATTTTTTACAACCATGGCTTGTGAGGGAATGGAGGCAATTTTCCGCCGATTCCGAGCGGCTCATCGGGAAAACGATTCCATTTGGTTGGGATTCCAACTCAAAGCTCCCAAGCAACAGGCAAACATGCTAATCACTACGCCACGGGTACCACGGTTCGCAATATCGGGGCTTCCCACTCTATTTTGTGCTGTACTGAAGGAAATTTATCCCAAATAAACACCAGTGTATGCATTTGCCTGCAAATACAAATCGCTGGAGTATATCAAATGATTATGGATAAAGAAGATATAAAAAAATGTGACTTCTTCAACATCGTTCTTGAAAGAATAGTGCAAAACTCCCACGTCAACACAAGAGGCACAATCTTTCAAAGATCCGTCCAATTACTCGGATATGCCGACGATATTGACATAAATGGAAGAACGCAGCGTGATGTCAATGGCGCGTTTATGAGCATTGAGACGGAAGCGAAGAAGATGGATTTAGTGGCCAATGAGGGCAAGATCAAGTATATGCTGTCATCAAGAAAGGACAACCAACACCGACGTATTGGACAGAACGTCACGATAGACAGCTATAACTTTGAGGTAGTTATGGACTTTGTCTACCTAGGCGCCGCTATTAATTAAGACAACGACACCAGCGCTGAAATCAAACGAAGAATAACTCTTGCCAATCTTCGGACTAAGAAGGCAATTGAGTAGTAAAGTCCTCTCTCTGTATCTGTCCCTGTATAGGACACTTATCATCCCTGTTCTTATATATGGCGCAGAGGCATGGACCTTGTCAAAGGTAGACGAGAACGCTCTAGGATGCTTCGAGAGAAAAATTCTTCGGGTGATTTTTGTTCCCTTCTGCATATATGGAGAGTGGAGAAGAAGATCTAACCACGAACTGTACGGGCTGTACAGTAAAACTGACCTGGTCAAACGAGTCAAGGTCCAGCGGCTTAGATGGCTGGGTAATGTAGAGCGAATAGACACCAACGCTCCGGCCCGGAAAGTCTTCAAATCCAATCCCGAGGAACGGCGCAGTACAGGAATATCTCAGGTGGCGCACGCAAGTAGGAGAGGACCTCAACCAACTTGGCGTGCAAAACTGGAGGCAGCTGATTTAGTAAGTAAAGTAAAGTAATTACTTCACTTTTTTTTTAAATTTTGCCCTGTCCAAAAATATTCAGACAGTCACTTCATTTTGCTGCTCAGTGAAGAAGGATTTTAATGTCCATTAATTTGTGTTTAAAAATGTATTATCAAGAAGTTAGGCACTCTGGTCAATAATGATAAGAAAACTGAACTTTTGTACTCAGCATCCTTACGATGTTCTTAGGAACTTTTTAAAGGTTTCCTTTTGATATGACCGCTGCTAACAACTCTGTCTGCTGAGGTTTTATGATTAACCAACATTTTGATATTCAAGCATTCCAAGACAGTGCTCAAGGCGAAAACTAAACAATGCCAAGAATGCCAAAAACACAGAGCATTCCTAATTGCGCTCAACCCTTTAATACCTCAACTTATGACCAATACCAGCCCCAGGACAAGTCTCATCACAAACTCCAACCAAGGCACCAACCCGAATCGCAAAACCAAGACTGTCAATTTTAGCTCTATGCGCTCTCATTCATTCTCAGTTCATCTTCCAACTTTGACCATCTCTTACTTAACCCCTAATGTCAGATTAACCCAGCAAACTCTTTCTGATTTCACTTAGCTCGTAATGCTCATTCCAAACTCAGGGGAAACAATATTCGTCTGTGTAAGCTTGTCTACACGGTAAAGAAGACTGTATTTATATAGATGATAAGACGAAAAGTTATGTCTTAACGTTCATTCAATCAAAAGGGATTTCCTACCTGTTCCTACCTGAAGTCCAGGCAAAGTGGCATAACGGGCAAAGGCAATCATATTGGCATCACTAATCTGTCTGACAGTGACGCTTTCTAAATGCGATGTTTCCGGCAGAAAATTAAAGGAGAAATTTCGTCCACGCAAGCAGCAGCAGTAAGAAAGCAAGGACCCAATCAAACGTAATTTATTAATAATTTTGTCACTACCTGCGTAGTAGTAATATGTATTTATATATATTTAGGATAATTTAGTTAAGTTTGAGAACAAATAAAACTGCAATTTCGGAATTTCCTAGGCGTTGTCTATTCTTTTGTGTGACCTACGTCAACACTACCTATAAAGAACCCGATCTGACTCTGATAAAGTTTATCAATCGCTATAGCTTCCGAATACATCAACCTTACCTCCATCTTTTTCCTTATATAAACAAAGTGTACGAGGCCATCGCTCTAATCTCAAGATCAACTATTTGAAGTTCTTAAGCTAACGGAAACAAATCTTTCCCAAGACAGCAAAACTCAAGAGTTTTTCGTGATGACGAACGGTCTCTCAATGTAGTAACCCTCCGAATGTTCTTTAAATATCTAGATATTAAAACCTTACTATTGCTTATTTCTCTCTTATCACATTTTACATTTTTATTAAGGTTGCGTAAGAATACCCTTTTTCGATCACAGTGGTGACAACACAGTTTGTTCTCGAGTACTAAAACAACAACTATTAGAATGAGGAAACTACAAATTCACTGAACGTGACCCAAAAAGGACTAAAATAATAAGATTGCAATGGCCGCATTAATTACCAGAATAGCCAATTTTTGGAGATACCGAGACATCAACCTAAATGCAAAAATACAAACAAGCATACAAAATATAAAGCTTTTATATTGAAAGGAATAAGCTTGTATGATATATCCGCCCCTAATACAAAACTCGTAGTTTAAAGTCGCAATTCGAATCATTTAAAGTCGTCTATACCCCATTGAGCTTTTATTATCAGTAATCATGATCATTACAAGTGAGTTACGAATGAAATTTATTACCACAGCCTTTGATGATCAACCGAAGTCAGCCAGGTTTGCGAAGTTGCTCGTTAAAATCTATATAGGCTCCTAATTTAAGACCCAGCAAAAAATATCAATTTTTTGATATCCGAGCCGTATTTAAAAATATTGTGAATGCAACAATCCGTACATTCAAAAGCTGGCTTGAGAAAACCAACATGCTGAGCCTTAATCGGTGCAGCGAACGACTACCACATCGAATCGCAGCACATTATACTCTCTTCGAAATATCATTTGAATTTTCTTGACATGAGACATGAACCTCAGCTCTAATTCTTCCTATTAATTATTTCGCTAGAGATAAGAACCAGTGTTCGATCAACAAAGAAGCAACCGTTCATTAACTTTTTAGCAAATATGCATTAAAAGCCAATGATTGATGATGATGACTAACACAGACACAAACAAATGTTATCCTTCAGCTCAAATCGTTAAAAGTGTGACGCACTTTAGAAAAATGACTACACCCATTTAACCTGACGCTTACTCATGACTTCAAGGACACTTTACGACAACAACTGACTATACACCATTGCCATTAAAATTTCAATTTCTCACGAAATATACAATGATGCTCGTAACTTTTTCAGTGCAATGCAGACGCAGAAACCTTACGATGGTCATCCAATCTCGAAGAAGAAGTCCCACAAACAATTAACCGAAACGACACCCGCGTAGGCGTCAGCCCTATGATATATGACACATTTCTTCAAAAACTACAACCAACAAGATAATTACATTTTTTTATCAATTCCACCTAATCCCAGAGAGCAGCAACATTGCGCCCCCAGTTCACGCACTCAAGGTCTCAGCAAATGAACCCCTATCTGTGAGTATGAATCCTTTGCGCCTCTGTTTGGCTGTCTATAGTGGTGTAAAAATTTAATTTTATTTCTATATTTAGCATAAATCTTCTTGAGTGTGGGCAGAGGTCTGCTTGATATGTCACCCTTTAGATTCATTCCAGGACCAATTTATGACCAATACAACATGAATGTCTCCTTTATCTGACACTTCGATTGCTTTTGTAGTGCAAAAAATGGTAATTGCCACCCATATCCTTAAAAATAAATTCCAATGATATATTGTCACGTTCAATCGAAAAGACGAACAAAAGACAGACACATCCATACGCAGACGTAAAAAGAATCACAAAAAAGCTGGCTGCATCCTTGCCAAGGACCTGTGCGATTATGACAACTGCTTGGCAATTAATCAAACAATCCATTTGCTTTTTCTACTTCTTCTTCAAATAGAACAGGAGAACAAAAAAAAAGGGGAAAAACATCCCAAAGAAAAGACACTGTCAGTTAATGGAAAATTGAAAATATGTCCATTGTCACGACGATGTGGTGCCTTAAAATACCATCCATTCCAGAAGGAGCCTACGCGCTGCTCATCCAACAGCAGCTACAAGCAGCAGCCACCATTGGGGTAAATTATGAAGTCAAGGAGCATGCAAATCACTGCTAACAGCATGGTGTCTTCATAATGGGAAAATTGGTTTCTAACTCGTGCCGGAGTTTTTGGCGCTGTGAAGCCGTGTGTATTTACACAGCGTCAACTTTTTCGCACAAGCATCCCGAGATGGGGTCTGGCGATTCCTCACAACAGCGCGACGCATGGCATAGCAACATCGATTCAGTCGACCGACTAATGGAGAGGAAAGTGAATCTGAGCAAGGAACGTATAGTAATATCACTTTCAATCGTGCAGATAGTGTTGGTCGATGGTCAAGGTGGCGCACAGTGATGGCGAACGATGTTGTTTCAGTTAACACGTTTTTAAAATTAGTGTGTTTGTGTTCTTTCTAGAAAATAAGAACAAATAAAATTTAAAAGGAGAAGGACAACCAACTGCATATCGCATCTATTCCTATTATTGGTTTGAAGATTGGATAATTTTTAATTAATTCATTCATTCTTGTATCATTGTACACGGACTCTTCCGGATCTCTAATCACTGCGATTCACTCCAAAACCTTGTCTATCACTCTGAAAATGCGGGTCGCTACGAATGTTGTTCATCTCTTGAATCACTATTGTTCATTGTGTATCAGTTTACTTTTGAGCTAACCACTTCGGACCACAAGAGATCACTGCAAATCACTTCGGATCACTCCGTGTCACAGAGATCACTACAAAAGCAAGAACGTGTGAATCACTGTTATAGATTTTTTTGAATGTGAATCTTTTCTGGATAACAGCAGAACATTACTTTTCACTCAAAGTCGAGTTGAGCCGTTCCGGACCTATATAGTTCCAGGAACTACATATGTCCTTTACTCGGACACATTTCCTTTCGTTCCACAAACTGAATTAAAACATGTCCATAGTTCCGACAACGATACACAAAAGAACGAGAAAACAAAGTACAGCGAAAATGTCTCTGTTTAGTTACAAAATGTAATGATCAAACACTCGCATGTCTATTGTGTTTGTGTTGCGAAAATTCCAACCAAAGCCAATATACAAGAAAAAGAACGAGTTGAGTTGAGCTCCATACAAATCGAAGCCAACCACAACGGTTTTTTCTTTTTTTAAGACCAAGAGGAGGCTTGTGCTAACCTGGAGAACTCAGACCTAATTACCGGTTCATTTCGCATTTCGTATTTTCGTATTTAACCTTAAGGGCAGCGTCCAGATGAAACTGGGAGGCTGAAAGAAAAGTAGATGCCCAGAGCGGGATTCGAACCCACGCGTCCAGCCTACCTACTAAACATTCTACCACTGCACCACGGCCACCCCCTACCACAACGGCATACTTTACTCCACAATCCACATAGCATAGAAACATACACGAACGAAATGGTTCCATGTCTCACATTGCCTTTAACACTTCTTCGTAGTTTCACAAATTTTGCTAGGTATGGAGTATAGTGGACTTGTCGTAGTTCCTAGTTACTTCATGTCCGGCTGAATGCAAATCGTTCCGATCATACTCATAGTTCCGTTGATAGTTCCATGTCTTTTGTTTTCATTTCAGTCATATTACTAGGAGTGGAGTATAGTGGACTTGTCGTAGTTCCTAGTTACTTCATGTCCGGCTAAATATAAATCGTACCGATCATACTCATAGTTCCGTTGATAGTTCCATGACTTTTGTTTTCATTTCGGTCATATTACTAGGAGTGGAGTATAGTGGACTTCTCGTTGAATGTAAATCGTTCCGATCATACTCAGTTCCGTTGATAGTTCCATGTCTTTTGTTTTCATTTCAGTCATATTACTTGAAGTGGAGTATAGTGTATAGTGGACTTGTCGTAGTTCCTAGTTCCTTCATGACCGGTTGAATGTAAATCGTTCCGGTCTCGTTGATAGTTCCATGTCTTTTGTTTAGACTGTAATGTGTAGTTCTTTTTCTTTCTTTCTCATACTGTTATGTAAGTTCACATCATAATTACTAGGATATGAAGCTAGCTTGCGTTTGCTAGCGTTGTTAAAGTATGATAGATAGATAGATAGATAGATAGATTCTTTATTTTATATTAAATTACAATATTTTTGTCTTATGAATACGAACATGGCAATTTTGCCGTCTGCCGTGTTTGTATGTGTTTGTGGGATTCAGGTAATAACAGTTTGAGATTGTGTGTATTTTAGTTTTAGTAGGTTTGCTGTTGTGATCTGAATTCATTTGGTATTTTGGAATCATAATACAGGTGGAGTGGATGGTTGGCAGTCTTTTTATAATTTTTTCTTCTGTTAAGCTCTTTCATTTCTCTCTTTCGTTTTCGTGTTCAAATTAACAATCTTTATTTGCTAAGATTAAAACTAAAACCCCAACGAATAAAGTTAATAAGTCTTTGACTTCAAGCTATAATAGAGCTTCAACGAGATTTGTCAAGCTAATGCCACTTAATATAGAATCTTGATAGTTCCGCGCACATGGTTCCACGAACTAGTTCCGACCGAAAAAAGAACCGTTCCATGTTCGTTCTGCCTTTGGAACTATTTTGCACAACTCTAACTCAAAGTCTTATTAAATCAAATATTTGTGAGCCAATTCGCGCTCTTACTGTACATTACTTTAGGTGACATAAAATTGATTGAAAGTATATTGCTGATCGTTAATGATGAAATCATCAACTCACCATCTGCCTTGCCACTGATTGGTCACACAGTGCACTCAGTACGATAGTAGGTTGTTCCTCTTATTGCGACTGGCTACCACTCACCGATCAAATAGAATGAAAAATATTTTCTCGCACTAGTGTACATTTATATTATTTTCGTTTCAGCTACCTCAAGGCGCCACTTGTCAGCTGTAAGGTTGTTTAAAAATCCATTTAAACCTTGAAGAACTACAAAAGGGTTCCCGAGACTCTCCTCAAGTCGCATCGAACTTTTCTCATCAGCATTGCTTGTTGTGTGTTCTTAGTACAGAACCTCAATATTGCATGTTTGGTGGTCTATTGACAGTTGGAATATATCATTAAAAATCAATTGATCATCTTATAACAAAAGAAGCATTATTTTGCATTTATTTACGATGCGCCTGCAGGTACCTGCCTGCCACATGGTTATGATATACAAAAATACAGAAATGAATTTATTTTTATTTTTCTACTTTTCTAATCGATCCACTATTCAAATAAAGCGCACAGCAAAGTCTTACTTGTACTCACATATGAACGTCAAGCGTCAGACAAGAATACACTTCGAATTCAGAGTTGAGTTGTGCCAAAATCACCATACTGACTATTGGCACGAAACGATCGCACACTCGATGACCTTGAATTTCAAATCATGAATATTTACAATGTTTTATATTTCTTTTATTATAATTGAAGATGAATTTGTATGGATGGGAATGATACAACCAGCACACATGAAGGTGTTTCTTCTTTTCTATGTGAAGATACAATTTTTTCTTTTGATTCTGTTTTGAAAACAAGAGTTGCTGATGCTGCCTTGAGACTTTTGTTAATAAAAGTCAATAAAAATGTCACGCTCCAAACATTAATAGAAAAAGATTGAAATTTACTAACATTGTCATTTTTTTTTAACACTGTCTCTAAGAATTCTTTGAGAACTTATATGCTATTTAGGTCCCGGATTTGGTTAGAGAATCATGAAAAACAGGAACTTTAGAATTATGTTGAAACGAGTTAGTAAATCGAGTAATTTCGAGCGTGATCTTGATGGCAGATGGGTAATGGGATACCGAAGTTTGTTTTAATTTATTTTAATTTAAAAGCGGTCAAAGCGGCCGGCCCAGTAATTCGACTGACGCAATATGGAGATTTAAGCTCATTTTTTTGCTCATTAAATTCGGCAGAATATATATAAAACTATTTTTGTCTTTTATTTAACAATTTTGAGCATCAAATCCTAGAAAATACTACGTTATTGACATCACTTTGATTGAATTATGGCTAAGAAGTGAGAAAAAGTTGGAAGGTGACCAAGCAAGCGGCAAACAACTCGAGTGGATATAAGAACAAGTTCGAAAGGAGCTATTCAAATAGACCTGATTGGAAGTTGGACTTGAGTTTTTGAACGAATGTTCTTTACGTCTTAAGACCGCAATTTGTTTATTCAGAACAAAAAGATGTACAGAAAAAGAAGCAAAAATCGTGTTAGGGTGGAAGGAAAACGATTTAACTAAATTTTTAACATATTTTTTGAAAATAAAATTATTATCATTGATATTAGTAATATCGTTATATTACTAATTTCAATTATAAATTTAACTTTCTTCTAGAAACTTGTAGAAAATTCAGAAAATGATTCAAGTGTAGCGAGTGGAGCAAGTCCAACAAATAAAGCAGAACAGATAGTCTAAATGAGGCAAATATACATATGAATTTTAGTGCTCCAAATGTTAGTAAAACTTCATATGTTGGCTTTGACGATTTCTTATCTTTTTATGGAGCGTTTCTTTGATGTGGATATGGGGTCGGGTATACTCAATACCAGCGCACCCAATACAACATCGGACACAACATACTTTGCGCACCTAATACCCCGGACATTTCATACCAGTACCGTTATTAATGGGTTGTAACTTTGTTTTCATTAATGAATATGGAGTTTGACTGTGCCACCATTTTTTAAGACTTAGGTGTTGTATGATTTGCTGCTTAAATGATAACATGTGAGTGTGTGCGTTATGAAATGCAGTGCAATGCATTTAATTAATAAATATTATATTAATATAATTATTATTATTTCTATTAAATATTTGATTTATAAAATTATTTTTATATATAAAAATATAATAATAAAATAGAAGAAGCTAATGCTTGTGTTAAAAATTATTTTAATGAAGCTTCATTTGATATTAAATTAATTTCTAATCCTATTCAAGCTCTTAATCAAGAATTAGCTGAAATAGTTATTATTAGTCTTATTATTAAAATAAAAAAAAAAAAAAATTTTAAATGAATTATTAAAAATTAAAAAGAAAAGGATTAAAACCTTTATAATTGGGGTATGAACCCAATAGCTTAAATTAGCTTATCTTTTTTAATTATATTTTAGTGTATGGTGCACAAAAGTTTTTGATACTTTTAGAAATAGTTTAATTCTATTAAATATAAATAATGAATATAATATTAAATTATATGATTTACTCTATCAAAGTAATCCTCTTTATCAGGCAATTCATTAAATTTTTTTTATTGTATTTATAATAAAAATTATGTAACTAAAGTAAAATATTAAATATAAATAATATTTATGTTAAATAACTTTATTTAGTAATTGCATATTTTTTCATCTGTATATATATATATTAAAAATTTATATATGTAAATGTTTAAAAAATTTTAAATTACATTTAAAAACTTATATTCAAGAATATAAGAATGTTGCGTGGGAGATTCGCGTTTTGAATCCCAGAAAATGCAGAGGGAAATTTTTTTTCACGGGTACCGGCTTTTGTTAGGAATGGACAAATTTTTCTTAATTAATTTAACTACACACTGCCATGAAAACCTCTTTCTAACGTAGCCCTTCAAAATTAGCAAAGCATTGTAGGTCCTCGAAATGCGTTAGTCTCTGAGGTTTCAAT
Source organism: Melanostoma mellinum (assembly GCA_914767635.1). Taxonomy (NCBI): domain Eukaryota; kingdom Metazoa; phylum Arthropoda; class Insecta; order Diptera; family Syrphidae; genus Melanostoma; species Melanostoma mellinum. The sequence continues at coordinate 170,209,662 of OU612059.1, read as the reverse complement.
AACTTTGCTGCCCCAGCCAATTGTTTTATTTAATCAGCAATTTCAATCTTTATAGAAAGACTTCACTTAATACTAAAACCGAATCTTTGAGTTTTGCCCTTGGGCCTTATCATACCCAACTTTCCTGGTTAGCTTTGAACAAAAATTATTACATATATAGTTTCCCTTTGCTAAAATAATATTTTCTGTGGATATTTATTACATAAACACATTTTTTACACAGTTTGTTTTAATTATTTTACAGAAAAAAAAACATGTTTACTGTGGACATCGTACCCTGTTCCATCGAGTTCAGTAAGGAACTCCCGGAATCTTTTATTTCGATAAACGTTTGCGGCAATGCAAATCTGTCATGTGATTTATTCAACATCATCATCATTGTTCAAAGCTCAAACGACAGCAGCAGATAGCAGATATACAGTTTTTGAGAAACTCCGCAACTTTCAATTCCACACAAAATAGTACAATAAAGAAAAGAAGTTATCGTTTTGTTACAGAAGCGTTTGTGATAAAAAATGGTTAAAATTTCTAACAGATATGGAACATTGGAGAAAACGTTCTTAAATACAATAATAACATGAGGTAGTTGATTTTTCCCGCCAACACATCATAGGTCTTCAGGCTTTAAAATTTGCTTATCAAAAAGGAAAGATCACGGAAGGCAGCCATACCCCAGAAAATTGACGAAGAAGAGAAAAAAGATCTTCACATGAATATGTCCTAAAAGACAGAGCTAGGAAAATAGTACATTTTAAATCAATTTTTCTATCATAAAAAAAAGGTAAAAAAACAATCAAAATTGCCAAAAGAATCACTTCCCACTCTCAAGTCCCATCAATTGGCGTTTGTAAAGTATCTTGAAGCTATGTGTGACATTAGCCACAGAAGAACATATGAGTGCTGTCAGGAAAAAATAAAAAAAAAAACGCACAAAAAGCCAGCAGTAGTCGATCTCAAAATATGAGTAATCTACATAACCAACACTTTTTTCATTTTTAACAAGCTCAGGTCTTACCTAATATCCGTCACAATATCCTTCGTCCTACATTCTACTATATTCAAATTCAAACCAAATGGTCAAGAACCCTTGTTTCAAGTCTTGCAATCAAGTGTAAGTGGATAGAGACTTCGAAAAAGAATGTGAAATATGGGATTTCAATGGCAATCAATCGCATTGCGGAATAAATTTAGCTTTGAGTTTAATTTAATATTTTTTTAATCCAATTTAAAAGTTAGAACCAAAAATAGGAAATTGTCCTTTACTAAGCCGGAGGGAGCAACCAAATTGTTCGTAATAATTTGAAAGCGCAAATAAATTCATACAAGTAAGGAGTCAGTTGGAATAAACGTTTGATTTTCACTGCACGCATCTCATGCAGACTCACTTAAATAAATCCAATGCACTGAATGTAATCGAAAATTCACCATAAAATCCAATTAATTTAACTTCACTCGATGTCCATCCAGATCTGATAATCCTCCATTGAGTTTTGTCAGGTGTGATTAATTCAATACCTTAGAGAAAATTAAATTTCTTAAAATAGCATCAATCCGTGCTGAAAATAACCTTCATCACTCATTCTCCCTTGAAAGTCATCCCTTTCAAACAAATAGCGTGAAATTCAAAAAGCCCTGGCATTACAAAACAGCAAAAATAATTGAAAATAATTTCAATCCAGTTCTCTACACTTTTGACACCTGAGAGGATTAATAGAAATTCACCTCGCCGGCATCACCAATGATATACTCAATTAGTTGGAGTGTTACAATCTATGATCTGCGGAACGAACTAATTGTGTTGTCCCATGATCGTAGGGCGCCGACGGTCGCCTCTGGCTGCATCTGTCAGATAATATCAAAATAATTCGCATTGTAGCACAATTAATGACGACATTATTAGTTTCAGTAGCTGACACAGGTTCCTTACCTATAGGTACAACTTGACCAAAGCAAACAACCACCAACGGAGTAGGATTAAAAAGTCGGCTCTAACTATAGCAAAACAACTTGACACTTCTGTGTGTGTACCAATACCATAGATGTTTTCGCCAGAATAGAACCCTCGATATAAATCTCTTAAAATGTCCAAAGTGCAAATTTATAACATGCGGGGTTGGTGATAAATAATTGATGTTTAGAGGCTTAGACATGATCTGAGCAAGGTAACGCTGAATATGACTGTCACTGATGAAGCTGTATAATTAATAAAAATTGTGTGACAGTTGGTGGAATAAAAGCGTTCGTTCGGAATTATAGCAAACAAAGGTACACAGCAGTTTGGTTGGTCTTCATTGGGTTTGGGTTCAAGGCTATATAAATGTTCTTATCAGAACAGTAAGTGGCGTTACAGTGGTGATGAGTACTGGTTTTTGTGATTTTATTGCTTTAAAAATAGAAACCCTGTTTAAGTGGACAGTATCTGTATTTTGTGAGCTTTAAGAAGAAGCAGTTTTTCTTTATGGTCTTGGTTTAGAGATGAGTTCAAGGACGTTGGTTAATGTTTGGATAGCGTAAACTACACCTCAACAGATAGCGGATTCACTGAGTTCAATGAGAGTTGAAAGAAAAATTGAAGTGCTAAATTGAAGTTAAGTTGGAATTGAAGTGGGTTGAAAACTTTAAATATTTTCAAGAAAAGTAAGCCTTTGTTTCGAATATTTCTAAAATGTTGACCTGCTCAATGCGCAAAGCAGACACAGCTGTGCATTTAAAACGAAAATCAGAAGCTTTTGGAGGAGTCTTATAAAAGCATTCAACTTCTGTTGTCCGAACTGAAGAAAATATCACAGTTGTACTTTAAAACTAGATTGTTTTTTTAAGTGCACCAAAGCTCTCTGATTATTTTTGTAAGGCAATGTGTAATTGATTTTGTTGATATAAAAACTTTGAATTCATCACTTTTTTGAGCCGCATTGCAGTTATGTTTTGGCAAATATACGAGGTGCTTCAGAATTCGAGTTCGGTGCTTTCGGAAATGATGCTGTGACATTTTCAAGAATTTTTTTTAGAATTCCAATTCTCCATTACTAGCCGTGAATTAAAAAGAAAAGCCTACCTTTGGTTTTTACCTTCACTCATATTGACACATATTCCTCCAAAGCGAATGACAATTGGTTTATGCGTTGGAAATGATAATTAATCGTTCAAGGAAATTTCCTGGTGAAAATATCCTAAGTGGGTAGGTGCTTGTTGCAGGGTTGTTGTGTAATCGACGTAGAGTTTGAGTGTAGTTCTAGCGAATAAATTCCAAATTTCTGAATAGAACGAACAAGTCTTCTCGAAATTACTATTCGACAGATGACTCCAATCTGACTTAAAGGGAATACTTGGCATTGGAGTCAAATAAGCTAGTAAGGTTGCTATAAGAACTCCAAAAAAGGCACAGATGCGTAGCCAGATGAGTTTTGGAAAAAAATAGAAGGCATCGGGGCTAGAGTGCTCACGATTTTCATTTGAAAGATGTGATAGTCTGCTTAAGCAATCAAGGTAAGGAACCTTCCATCAATGCACGATGAGAAAAAAAATGCAAGAAAGTGTAAAAAATTATTTATCGCTCGACCAAGCTCATGTCCAACACTTTGAAGATCGATATTGGTCAGCTTACTGGCGAACATGGCGTGGCTAGCCTAAAACGGGCTCCACAAGGGTAACTTCTCGCTGCTGACGAAAAATGTTTATATCATGACATATTTCATATTTCAATCTCTGCGAATGAGTGCTTTCGCCCGAATTACAGCCTTGAGAACAGAGCCCTTGTCGGACACTCCAATCTAAGAGACAAATTCTCACATTAACGACCTAAGATTCCTATTTTTACTTATTTCAACTTCGGCCGACTAGCAAATGGGGTGATTGCCGAGCGAAAAGGGGATTACACCCTGTTCGTTTCTTAGATGGACCCCATCTTTCACAAAATAAAGAAAAATAAATCAGCAGTAGTCAACGGCATACCCAATATTTCTGCGAAACCTCCCTTCGAAAGCGGAGAACATAAAAAAATGGACACGACTAGGTCGCACGAACTTGCGATTGTGTTCTAAATACGATACAAAAATCTTCAGGCTGAGTTAAGGGTTTTGGTATTCGCTCTTCATAATATATTTTATGGTACAGGGTTGCCAACTACACTTTAATTATGAAAATTGAATTAAATCACGCAAAATAATGAAAAAATTAAATTAAATATTCCAAAGGTTTCAAGCAGAATTCTAAGAACGTCATTCTTTGCAATTGCTAAAACATATGCATGATGAAAATTTAATCAAAATCGTTGGAACAAACAGTTTTTTCAAAAACAGTTTATTATTTTTCACTTTTTTTTAAAAACTGCTTTTTAAAAATCAAGTATGCAAAGTTCTAGATTTTGCTAGAAGTTGCTCTGACAAAAAATTTGAAAAAATCAAAGTTGTAGTTTTGATGGCGATTTACAAAATGGATGATTTACAAAAATCATTTTTTAAAATATTTATAAAAATTTCCAAAACTAAATTTTTTTAAATATTGATATGCAGTCTTTTATTAACAGCTTACGACTTTTTAAATCCAAAATTTCGTCAAGATCGTGTTAGCCATTAATGAGAAAGTCGGTTTTGAAAAAAACGGTACTATGGGAGCTACCGTTTTTAGGCTTTTTCCAAAAAATTTTTACATCATAAGAAAAACAATCCAAAATTAATCCTTCGCCCAAAATTTTATCGAAATCGTTGGAGCCATTTTCGAGAAAAATAAGTACATATTATCATATCGGCTGTAGGCTGTTCCACAGACTCTAACTGCAAATTTTGAAGAAAATCGGTCAATTGGTTCAGGTTGCAGATTCATATACAGACAGACAGACAGAATTGCAGGGCCCACTTTTTTAGTATTCTCTATCATCGTAATGTCATGTTAAATCAATTTTTTTTTTTTCAGCGCGATTGCAAAACTTTCCTTATAGTACATACCTTTAATCGCAAGTAAAAACTAAAAATCAGTGTATGGGTGCATGTCTAGTTGGATCACCAATGTGAAGCTGTAAAGTCAGAGAGTTGAGATCCCTTTAACATCTCAATGCTCGTAGCATCGTAAATGTATCAAAATCTCAGGGCTCGGCTGAGTAGAAAGTTTTAGTATTCGTTCTTTATATTATATTTGGTGGTATAGGGTTGCCATTAATTATAAAAATTAAATAAATCACACAAAAAGTTGAATTTAATATTCCAAAGGTTTTATGCTGAAAACTTAATCAAAATCATTAGAGCAGTTTTATTAAAACTAGATTTTTATCCTCAATTCTTTTTTTAGTGAAAATCAAATATGCAAATTTTTAAATCTTGTCAAAAGCTACATATTCCATCCTAGCAGGAAGAGAAATGAGAGCACAATATGAGTTTACGACCATATTCTCCTCAAGACTTGTCAATAAAAAGCTGTGTCTCTTCATTTTGTATTTAAATACTTGAGACAAAAGAAAACTATTTGAGTTTGTATGTCATTTACAATTAGCACATGGGCACTACACAACTCGCTTAGTGAAATTAAAACTGCTTTTAATATTCTGTTTGATTATATTATTGGCTAGTCACGCATGGAAGAATTAGTCTTCAATAACAAAGCTTATGTCATTTAGTTTGAAAAACTTAACAAATCTGGGCTATACTCATAGTTTATAGTTACTCATAGATTTTGCAGAGTGTTTCGCATGAAACTAGAACACAGGAAGGATAGGTTAGATCGAGACAAAGTCCGCTTAGGCGGGAAGAACGGTTTAAAAAAAAGGTTAAAATTCTAAAAAAAAAAAAACCTATCCCGTCCTTATGCAAAACACTCTGCATATCAATTCGAATACACCATGTCATCTCTTAAGGCGAGAAAAGCTTGGTACCTTTTTCAAAAATAAAATAAAAACCATGGTTCAGACGGAGAAAAAAATTCCTTTTTTATTTTTTAGTAGGTATTATGTACTTCCGGTGTAGAAGATGACCCAAAGTGGTAGTCTTCTCTTAATGTCCCCGACTTATTATTTATCATAATCATAAACCTCATAGTTTTTTGTGAGAAAGGTTTCACGACTCAATCAAAATCTGTGTTGTTGTGACAGCTGCTGAATAATAAATTAATTTTTTGGTATTGATTATCGCCATAGGAACTGAAAAAAGGCCAATTTCGTCACGTGATACATAATAATTCATCAGCTGGCGACTCGAAAATTGCCTTGGCAAAAGCCAAATTGTGGTTTAATTATTGTCATTTATTACAAGTTACCTTGGCTTTGGTAGTCGTCGTCTTGGACATCGAAACTGCGAAACTGGTTGCAGTTTAATGTTTTTGTTTTTTAAACACAGCGACATACACGTTCAATGAATAATTCCATGTTCTCTACACTGCGTGACTTTGCACCTCAAACACATCACGGACCTTGTCATTCTTAGCCCAATTCTGAAACCACTTACCACAAATTGGTATTTACCCGACGATTCCGAATACCGACAACAGTTCACTGAATCATTCAAGACTAGGGGAAGCTCCCTTGTATTTTATAAACCAAAATGTTATTCACCTCCCTGGTCAGTCACAGCCTGGCCTTAAAGCTCACATTTAAACGGTGGCAGAACTGAACCGGGTAAATAGAAACCACTTTGATTTTACCGATATCTATCCGAACTGACGTATACAAAATACCTTAAGTCACTAATAGAAGAGCATCTTGATTTGTGGTAATGATTTCTCAAGATTTCACTCGTACTCCAATCTCCCACCATCAAATGAGTAATGATGCAAAAAAAATCTGTCCGCGGTCGATAACATTTAGTAAATGGCACGTCCATCAGAAGGAATTTTCTTAGACGATGAAACTCCGGCGTTGTTGTTGACATTGCAACTTGGAGGCTTGGCCTTCTCAATTTAAAATTGGAAAGTATCCTCACAAACACAAAGCGAAAAAAAGAGTTCGTGTATCAGCTCTTTTATATTGCACATTGGTTACGGCTATTTAATCACACACGCACAACAAACAACATACGGCTTCTTCCCAAGTCGGCAGTATGTTACACATAAGTTATCGAAATTGTGTAAGGTCAGCCGCAATGGGCTGCTTCCGAAGTTCAACGATTTTTGAAGTTATTTACGGAAATACCGCCAAACGATGGGAGCGAAGTGTTTTTTTTTACGTCAATTTCTATGTTAATTGCCTCAGCTGACTAATAATATGCGCGCCTGTATTTCTTGTTATGGTTTTGATTAAACATTTTAAACAAGCTAAAGTCAGTGGGTAGTAAACAAGACAAAACACAAAAATTGCAACAGCCAACAACCGTCTTGGCTTGGGAATGCTGCTCGTGTAGCCTTCATTCAAAATTTGATGCGGAAGAGTTTCAATCTGAGAGAGGCTCACAGTAGGGACCTGAGAACTAAGAATTCAAGTTTTTGTTCTTCATGTTACAATTTCAATTGGATTCAATGTTTTGAGAAGCAAGCTAATTTTTTGATTAATGGATTGGGAAAAACTGGGTTCATTGTTAGGCTGGGGTTATAAACTGATTTGCCCTAATGATGCAAGCTTAAAAGTTTAAACGATATTTTTGTAAAAATAAAATTAGAGTTAATTACGCCGGGCAGGTTTGATTGGATTTGCCAATGATTAACATACCCACACTCGTTTTGTTTAAAGCCTTTATGAAGTCACTCAAGAACTCACAAGCTGAAAGTGATAAATTAAGGCTCTGACTGACCCAACCAATTAGGGTGGTCAAGTTCTTTAAATGGAATGCCTTATTATTTACATCATCACTTTCAATGTCTTTGATGGCATTGAATGATGTCTTCTGCTCGCTGATTTGGAGCTTGCCTGGGGGAGTTCTATGAACCTCTTAGATCGTGAGGTGTTTCGAACGAGTACTGACAAAAATTTTCTGACAGCAATTTTTAGGCCTAGAACATGTAATCATTCATTTTCCTAAACAGCTTCAACAGACTAAGTCGACTGACACCCACCTGTGTGAAAGGGCGTATGAATGAATGTGCCATGAGGGACCATATCCTTTATGTCTTGCCAGACTGAAAAATCTGTATTCTTTGTATCTAATGACATTCGTTCATTGCTCCTTACTAAGCAGTCTCCCGTAAGATTTGTTGATTTCCTAAATTTATTTCAAAAAAATTATGAACTGGTGTTAATAACAATTAAAAAAGTGTTCGTTTAAGGAATTCTTAAGCCCCAAAGTGCCACAGCAAACACTGATTGAATAAATTTCTGTCCATTTAAAATCTCGCTAAGTAATTAATTACAGTTGAAGAGTCTCGCCGACAAAATGCAGGTATCTGCTTCTGCAGCAGTAAATTCCAATAAAATTTGATGATTTATGCAAATATAAAAATAATCTCGTTCTTCTCAGTGCCAAGACCAAAAGTTATAACCGAAAAAACAAATTGGATTTGCAAAAAAGGAAAAGAAACTTACTTTTAAACATCCACTTCATTCCACAAGTATTTTTTTATTTTACACTCGAACGAGGTGATCTAAGAACGTCCAGTGATGTAATAAGATTGGATTGGCACTGTTGTTTACATTATTTAATGTTGATGATGCCTCGAGCATAATTTGTCATCAAAAAGAACTCCGATTCGGTATCCACTGGACGGCCATTACCAATCATAATTCTGCGAACTAAAAATAAAACTTAATTAATCACTTGTTTCCCGACAAATCGGATCTTTATTTTACTTTTACGTTCTTATATTTGCGGTTTATTTAAACTGTGATTTAAAAATATTTTAATTACTCTTTGGGGCTGGTTTTCTAAGAAGAAAGACGCACTCCAGCTAGACGAATCAAACTATCAAAACGAAAACAAACAAAAATTTACGTCTTTGAATCTAGTCAGTTCAATCACAGTTATTTTAAACAACAAACTAACTATGTACCATCAACAGTGATTGTATTCCTTTCGAAATAATCACCTGAGAAAATATAAAAAGCGTTGTCAAATTTTGTTATTTTATAAGAAAACACTTGGATCTTTGCACTTCAAACTACGCAATTTCTTTGGTTTTTACTATCTTCATCGCCTTTTTACAATATATGGAATATATAATTGTTGTTTCGAGTGTCAATTTAAATTTAGCCATAGTTTGGAGAACCATTTTCGGTGTCAAAAGTTTGACACTCCTTAGACAGCGATGGAAGTGTTTGTCAATACGTTTTAGAATAGGACAACGCTTTAATAGCTGTCTAAAGTTATAATGCAATTTTAAATACGACTGGAGGTGTCTTAAGACACCCATGTGGAACGAAGTTTTTTTCTAAAATAACTGGAAAAAGTTCTTCCAGAACTAGCAATTGAACATGGTTGACGTTTTTTAATGGAAAAAATTATTCACAACTATAAAAATGTAAGGCGTGCGTTGCTAAAAATGTGTTCACAAAGACATGAATAAAGGTAGTATAAAATATTTTTACTTGAAGATACTGAATGAAAATAGAAATTTTGGTTTCCTATGTTAGTTCATCACAGATGAACAAACATGTGTAAGGCCGATTTACAAGGCAAGAGCAAGAGCAGAAAAAAATTAGTTCTGAGCCAGTTCCGAACAATCAAGCAAAAAGATTCAGTTTTAAGTACCCTTTACGCAAAGTGAGTGCTCCGCATATGAACAATGGACAAATGGGTCATATAACAAATACGGCATCCATACGTGCAATTTGGGAAACTACCGTATTTTATTTTAACTACCGTCAACATTATCATGCGATGTAAGTTACATTTTATATTTAAGCATACACTCCACAATTTTTTGAAGCCATGATCAATAGACTCTAGTAAAAGGCCACATTTTCCTGTTACAGTTTGAAATCAATGTTTTTCTTCAATTCACCATCTGTCCTCTGTCATCTGCCATCTTTTATCTGCCATGTGCCATCTGCAATTTGTCACATGTCATACGTCGCGAGAAACAAAAGTTCAACAAGCACTAAACAGGATTGGAATAAGAGGAGTAATAACTGATTGGATCATGGACTATTTGCACAACATGTCGTTTGTGGTCAAGATTAGAGACGTGACGAGTGAAAAAGCTGCGCATGGATCTCAAAAAGACCTTATATGCACTGTCCCATTTGCGGTACTATACTACAGTTCCTGTGCTGAAGCAAGTGTATTATGCATTAGTGGAGTCCAAGCTTCGGTATGGCATACTTGCTTGGGGAAATGCTGCAACAACTCATATTCAAAAAATACAAAAACTTCAAAACTCAGCTTTAAAACTAATGAATAATGGAAATACGCGAAACAATGATAGCACATTTAAAACTCTCAACGTCGAGCAAATTTTCAAAATGACCCCTATACTGGAATACTACGATGACAACCGATTCATTCGACCAATTGACCATATGATCAACACCAGAAGACGCGCTCAAGGAATGCTTAAATTGCCCACCAACTACAATACCTACGGAAGACGTCAACAGCGTCCTTTACAGCATTCCTTCAACCATCAACGAACTACCTCGAAATTTGGTGAATATTGAAAATTTCAAAACAAGAAAAAAACACATTAAAAATTTCTTTTTAAACTCACATGAGTAAAATCATAATAATTCTTTTTTCTTATAATATTGTGTAATTATATAATATGACTTAAAATCTTGCTTTAAAATTTTGTTTTTGTGAAACACAATCTCCTGCAGAATATATATTATTGTTAAATACTTTTAGAATACATGAATAAATTAAAATCTAAAAAATCTATCGCCTATCGTCTATCGTCTATCATCTATCGTCTATCGTCCATCGTGTGTCGGCTGTTGTCTGTCAACTGAAATATCAGTATATTCTCTCTTTTGCAAGATATTCGTTGTTAGTTTTTTAAAGGGATCTCATTTTTGCATATACAGACAAAGTACACTAGGGAAAAAATTAAGGGATAAAAAAAAACTCCAAATTTTTGCGATTTTTCAAGCGGTTGTAATTCCTTCAAAAACGGTCGTACTGGAATTTTAAAATTGTATTTAAAGGCCACAGCTTCTAGTTTCGAAAAAAATTTCAAGCACGTATTCCGCTCAATCCTAATGAATATTGAGAAAACATTTTTTGGGTGGACGAACTTGGAAAATTTTTTTAAATTAACCCCTATATGGATTAGATAGCTTGTTTATTTAGCTTGGATTTGCTTTTTTGAAAACTTCGATTTGTTATCATTGAGATATCGATTTTTGAATTAAAAAGGATCTCCTTTTCTTTAACCACCAATATCTCAGCAACCGGTTATTGCACAAGAAAAACAAGGAGAGTTTTTATTCAATTCCCACAAAAATAATTTTAATTTGTTGTTAGTTTTTTTTAAAGTTATTTAATTTTTACTTACATAGACAAAGTACACTAGGGAAAAAAATTAAGGGATCAAAAAGAAATTCCAAATTTTTTGCGGTTTTTTAAGTGGTGTGACCCTTAAAAATGGTCGTACTGAAATTTTAAAAAAGCATATTGAAACTCAAAGACTCTAGTTTCGAAAACGAGATTTAGTAGTATCAAATAAGACAATGATTTTTCATGTAAAATTTTTTTTTCATAAAACTTTGTGTAACTTTTCCAATAAAGATTCTCAAAAAATCATTCTGAGGGAGGAATATGTGGCGTAATGTTTGCTCTATGTTGCATACACGTTTCATGTAATCGAAACCATGTACTCGCGCCATAGTTCAGAAACAGGTGAGCCAAGAACAAGTTGACTGTAGTATCAAGTTTTTTTTTTTTAAATTTAGAAATTTTTATTTAAGGATTAGTGTGAAAGTATTTTTAACAGCTTTAGTTTCTGCGGTGCTAAACAGAGAAATGAATCAAAATTTTTACAATTCACCTAAAGTAGGCTTAAAATGAAATTTATAGTAAACTCCTTTAAGTTGTGATCGGCCATAGCATTTTGAAATTTCTTAAAAAACGAACAATCTTTTTACAAACCAATCTCCTGTGACTATTGTGTTTAATTTTCATATTTGGGGGATAAGAAAAATTAAACGCAAGCCTAAAGGGGAACGGTTGAAAATTTTACACCCCTGAGAGTAACAAAACAAAGCCCTGGTCCATAGCCTTTCGAAAAAAAGCCTTCCTCTTGAAATTAGTGTACCTTAAATTTTTTTTTTTTTATTCAATAATAGCAAATCTTAGCAAGAATGAATTCCTTCTCTTATAGTTCTTCAACCTATGATAGCCTTTCACTGCTATCATAAAATACAAAGTGCTAATTAATCACCACACCGAATCTAGAAGATAATCTACAGAAAGTATCGATAATTTTAAAGAACTCAAAGTCAAAAGTCTGATTTGAAAGGTAATGCAAGTGTGTTTGTGAACGAGAGTTATGAGACGTAGAGCGATCACCGTCCTTAGAAAAAATAAGTTTTTGGGCTATGCTTAGTAGTTGATATTGCTTATTGTTCTACTTAAGATATGAACGCCATTTATTTAGTCGTTTAAAAAAAAAAATTATCCTTTTTTGCGAGCTTTCTGCTTAATGCAAATATCAAATCCTTCTCAAATCCTTGTTATTGTTTCTGTTGATAATAATGTTTTTATCTCAATCAGTAGACATTATATTTGAGTTTAAAAAAAAACAAAAACTTTAAACGTGTTTTCGCTATCAAACTTTAAGACCGACATCTCATTTAACTAACACAACATACCAATTTCAGGTTATTATTTACCAACCCTCTGGCAACAGAACAAAAATTCAATGACACCATTTCTTGGCGCAGTGCGTGTCTTGAAATCACTTGCTACCACAAAAAAACAGCCGACAAAGATCAGTCAGTAATTTAATATTAAAAGCACCACCAAAATGTATCACCTAAAAAAGCCCCATCTCAATAAGCTTTTTATTACTACTCTTACTCTCTGCGTGGTCTTAAGCTAAACTATGACGTCTCTTGTTGTATCTCTCAGATACTCACTTTGTTGCTTAGTTTGTTTTGTGTACCTTTTTAAACCTATGTTAGGTGTCTTTTGGTCGTATCTTCCGTTAGTTAGTTTTATTTTCAACCTTGTCGAGTGCGGACGCTAAGCTGCGAATTTCGTAGACCGTAGGTTTTTACTGGAAACTGCTAAAGCTTTTTTTGCTAACACTATACCAATTTGATCGAAAGTATCTGTTGGTTGAGTCCATTGTGTCATCTTTGTCGGTTTAAGTAGCTAACCAATGTAGTTTTAGTGACTCTCGGCCTCTTACAGTGATTACCTTAAAGTTTACTTAAACAATTTTAGCAGCGCACGTCTTATGCCTTGTCAAGAAATTGGATATATTACTTTAAAAACGGAATAATTGAGAAAACAATATTTGTGCGTGTTTCTTTCATAGAAAAAAATAAACAAAAAAATATGATTGATAACTTACATGGACTGTATTGAATATTTAAAAAAAAAAGACAAGTGAGAGGAAAAGTGATTAAGCCATTTTAAAAAGGAACACACTCAAAACCCTTGGATTTGAATTAAATTAAACTTTTTTAAATTAACGGAAAAAATTGATTATATATACAAAAAGAAAAACAGGACTATCAACCGCACTTCAATAACTAATCGGTTTTCATTTGGAAAAAGTTGAAATTCGGTGAGTTTTATTTTCTTGGATAGTTGCTACTTAAGTCCTTTGATTTTGAAGGATATTGAAAAGAATAGTTGTTTTTTAATATTTATATATTTGAAGAACTTTTTACTGAAAAAATTATTGTGTAAAGAACCAAAAAAACATACGATTTTTTACTTTTAAAATCCTTAAAGACTATTTCCTTAATAAATGATCGAGCTATTATTTAAAATAGATGTGAAGATTGCAAAGCACTTTTAACAATTTTATTATAATGATAACCAGTTTTTAAATGTTATAGCTTTCATGTTATGTAGAATGTTTATGTAAAACGACTTTAAAAAGAACAATTTTGCTTAAATTAAAAACTGGAAAAAAATTTCTTAGCTCTGCGTTTTTTTTTATTAAAAATAGATTTAATAGAACTTTAATGGAAAGCAAACGTTTTTGTATGAGTTTGAGCTTTTGAGCTTTGATGATATTAATTGTATTTTGCCCTTAAGCCTTTAAATTAAATCACTTTTGCTTTTATTTTGTATGATTTGTCGACTTTTTGATTAAGCTTAGCACCTTAACTATTTTTTGTTGCGACAAACCAGTTTTAAATGTCATTTTACTATTGCGTTGGTGTGTTCAATTCGTTGTACGGATATCTTCAGGTAATGTGTGTGAGCACCGACTTCCGAAATTAGCAAACTAGAAACTGATAGTGAATTTTAAGTTCAAAAGGACTGAATAATATAAATTTGTTCGCCCAATAAATTTGCCATCATATTTTATTACGCAAGGGGAATCTTTACAAATGATTTGTTTCTAAATTTTTTTTCGAAGGAATTAAGCACCCACCAACTTTTCTATAGCTACCTTTATATCCTTTATTTTAAAGGATATACCAAGTAGATCAGTGAAATGAGTGAAGAGAGTAGAGAGGAATAGAATTTTTTCAAGGGGCTATGAATACCCTTGTAATGTTATTAACACAGAGCGAGCGGTTAAGAAGGAAGGAAAGGATTAGAAAGGAGGTACCGATGCACGTTGTTTTTAAACTTCTGTGTATTACAATGAGAGGGAAAAACAGAGTAAGGTAAAGCATTCCACATCCGAGTAGTACGGGTAAAGAATGAATCTCTATGTTTCACTGTACGTCCGAAATTGGGCTGAAGGTGTTCTGGATAGCCTACATTGCTCCAAAGCTTGTTTAAATCTACTCAATATTTGTCTAATTGTGATTTTGGTTGTACTACGTTTTGAGATCATTCTGTGGGCAGGAAAATTTGCGTTTAACCTCTGCGTATAAAATCATTCCTTGCTTCGTTGACTTAGCTTTTGTACTTAGTTTTAAAAAACCAGACTAATTAGGAACTTAATAGCGCTTTTTTGGACTCCATTATTTAGATTAACATGATGTATGATACATAAAATTGTAGACTGTATAGCTACAATAAATCATGCAAAATACATCAAACGTTCTTAAAGACAAAAACACATTGTTGGCTTAAAGCAACAGCCAGATGGCTGATGATAGAAGAAAGATGACAGATATTAGACGACTGATAACAGATGGCAGATGACGGATCACAGATCACAGATGAAAGATGACAGATGGACAGGTGGACAGATGACGCACAACACATGACGATGAGTAATATGAGATGACAGATTACAAGCATCAGATTACGAAATTTGTCCTGACTTTATTTTAGTAGAACAAAAAAGATAAATGGAGATCTTCAAGGATTTCCTGAATAAAAAATCTCTGAAGTTAACTTTGGCACGGCTTTGGCAGAGCTCTTTTCTCAACTGAGTGCTTCAGAAGACCATTCTCCTTTTGCTATGCAAAGATTTTGATGCCACTGCACTAAGCATATTTTCCAATGCTTTTGATGTGATTGATGCTGTTCGCGTTAGTTTAAAAAACCAGATGTAGGTTTTTCCCAGTACATTCTGTTTTAAGCTACTCAAAATTTATCATAATACGATTTCTTCCTTGATCGATACAATCTTGAAATGTGAGGTTGTGAAGGATATCAACATCTTCTTCTCGTTTGATTTGACTTATGGCTCATGACTAGTTACTCTTCATAGTAATTTGGGCATCTGATCCTAGAGCTCTTGTGCCTCTGCCTTCTTATTTTCAAAATCTTACTGTCGAAATGTTGAATAAAAATTAGATTTAATGTGTACTGCTACCTTCATATAAAAATATCCGAATTTTTACTTCAATTCTTGTGAAAAGATTGATTTTGATTGAAAATCACCAAACTACCAATAAAACTAGCAAATGGCCAAAAAACATTTAGAGTTTCCAAAAAACCTTCATGCTGACGCTGGGGAGATATGAATTTGTTTTGAAATTTATGCTTTTTGATGAAAAAGTGAATTTGTGTTATTGAAATGGAAGGGGGGAGTACATGTTCAAGCCTAAGGAACTTCATTCCGCACAGGAGTCCTACGGTACCTTATGTCATTCTTTAAATTCTTCACTTAACGCGTTTTTTTAAAATGGCATCTTTAAAACTTAGGAAAGACCTTCTTAGCATTTCCAATACTTACATATTGGCTCTGAAAAAAGATTCCGCCGACTGTCAAGCAATTTCATCGGCGCTGCCGATGCCGATGAGATGAGAAATCAGCTTCTTTATTTCTTGTATGCATTATTACCGTAAATTGACTATACAACGGTTTCATAATGAAAATGAAGCATTGCCACTTGCGACATACAACCCAATTGGGTCTCGTGAGAAAACTCTGTTCAATGGTTTAAAGAATAACTCTGCTAATGGCTGTCCTTTACTGCAATTCATTTTATATTCACATACCTGAGCTGTCAGAACTGTGGACTGTTAAGAAGTCTCAATGTTTATTTTCTGAATATGGGAAACTCCCATTCTTTTCCAACAAATTGGAATAAATGTTTAAGATGCCCCTTAAATTAATTATAACTCTATGACAATTTATTAGCTACCATTTCGGATCATTATAGCTTTATTAGTCATAGTCATAATTACTAAATTCATATTTGGCTGCTGGACCAATTGTGACATTTTTATGACAACAATTAAATGTTTGAGCGATTTGTTTTGCGACTTGTATTTACTTGTTGAGAAGATGTTTCATTGCCTCGTTATGATATTTTAGAAAACATGAACTCGATACTTATTACCAAATTCAATTTTTACTAACTATAATTTATAGTGAAATGAATAAAAATTATTTATTCCATTGTTAAGCAAATTTTATTATTCAAATTAACTGTTTTTCAAGGCACACGTTTTTCATATTGTCGGCTTATGTAGGTGTTAATAGGCATATGCATAAATATCGCAATTCGAAGAGGAGACCGGAATCGACTCAAAGTTTGGGCTTAGCTTAGGCTTATTCGCTGTTGTACAACACAATTAGCTGTAGTATGTTTTTTGACGTAATCTTACCTGCGAGAACAATTCACTGTGGAGAACAAAAATTAACTACAGTTGGCAGAACACCATGCACTTCAGTGTTGGCTCATAAAAAGTCAGTGAAGTAAGGGTACCTAAGAAATTTTAAGCTTCGATTATTGTGTAGGAGACATCAAACATTCTTCTGTATGTCACTTTAGCGGTTCGTACAGATTTTCACAGTGGTAGCTTATGTCCTTTTTGAAAATTTCACGCCATGCTCGACTTTATTTGAACACGCTTATATAGCCTGGCACCCCAACCACCAATTAGGGTCTTCTTATGATAAAGTTAATATGATTGCCATTACAATAACATAAAATAAAAATAAATAGGGTGGTGCAACAGAACGAGGAGCCTTGCCTTCTCAAAACCATGCCTTGCGAGGTAATGAAGGGAACCTGCAATTTTAGCCGTGGAAAAAGATTTTTTCCTCTGTTGGGATTCGAACTACGAACCTCTGGGTTAACAGGCGGACATGCTAACCATCACGCCACGGGTACTACAATAGGAAACGAGAATAAAGCAGGTGAAATGTGCGAACTACAAAAGCCTCTAAGACCTATTTGAAAATTGTGGGTATGAGAGAAGGTGAAGTTGTCCTAGACTTTTTTTATTTATCATAATCGGGTAAATAATGCAGTAGTATGTAATGGCTTCATTTTCTCACTTTATTCGGCATAGCAAAATAAGTAGTGATTGCCAACAAAAGTGAAACCAAAATCAGATCGAAGTGTCTGTCCAATCGTTTTCCGTTCGCTGAAGATTCGGCTCAAAGTTCGTAAAGGAAGAATTTTTTAAGTTTAGAAAACAATCACCAAAAATAACCTCTGCATTGGAGCTTTATTGACTTTCCCAAAAGCAACCGATTTTTGGCCTCAGTAAACTGCCTGAGAACGTTAAGTGAACAAAGCCAATTTCCGACTCTCTGACAATAAGACAAATACTAAAAAAGGATCCCGCATTTCACGATACGGAAGAATTTTTGGGTACATTCGCGAAACAAAAATAACCCAAGTTTCAAATCTGAGTATGTTGAAAGTTCAATATACAGTAGTTGAAAGTTCAATATACTCATAGCACTTCAACCTAACGTTAACTATGACAATCAGTGCGCCTGAGTTGGAATTTGAATATGTGTACTCTGAGATCCGCAAATTGAGATTACTTCACATTTCACGCAATTCACAAACGTTTAATTTACGCATTAGCCATAAATTCAAGTCGTATGTGGTTCACCGCCCTCCTAAACGTTGTCATGTTTTTGTGTGTAAATCTTTGGTAATTTCAAATTTGTATTCCAAAAGTAATTGTTGTCAACGAGCCATTACTTTTGATCAAACGTATGTTAAAATTTCTTTCATTTTGTTTTTTTTTAGAATTGCCAGAGCAACAGAGTAGGTAACATCTTTTAGCCATTTGTCACGTACATTCTTACAGTGAATCATTTCACCAAAACAGCCAAAGATCTCATAGATTCGTTTTGTTTTTTCTCTTGGCCTTTGTTCAAAAATTCGCCTTATGCTAAGTAGCACATATTATGAAGTTATCTAATCCAAACCAGTTTCGCCTAGAATGTGATATACCTATTCAACTTTATTTATTTCGGCTTCGAATCTTTAAAAATGCATGCATATTCATCGAAAGGTATGGCGATTTAAGGAGAACGTTCTTTTGTTATGCAGCAAAGCATTAGCAGACTCCTAGAATTTTTAATAAGATTGAAGAATTATATCTTCAGAGATAACGGCTAATTTCACTGATGATGTAAGTTCTCTTCGAACTTGAATGCCAAATTTTAAGATATTTAAATTAGTTTTGTATATTTCATAAGTATTGCGACTGAAGATAGGGTAAGGTATGGGCTTGAAAGCCGAAAAAGTATATACAGACACTTTGATTTTCTTTTTTTACTTATAATCATTCACCGTTAAAAATGTGCGTTAATAAAGGAGCGCATAAGACATTTGAGATTTATCACTGAATGGGATAATGAGGTGTTATTTGTGGCTGTTGCTTGGAATGGAATTGGGTGGTAGTTAGGCTAATGGCCTCATCTTAGGGAAATTGAATTTAGCCGTTTTGAGCTCACCAAGGACGAATATAAATAAGTAAGACGGTTCCAGGCTATGAGATGTTAAAGGTTTGAAGTTCGATAACATGTGTTATAAGCAAGATGATGTGCTTCGATACTAATTTCGACTGATGATCTTCTTAAGGTTTTAATGCGTTTGCCTTGGCCTATTACAACAAAACAGCTACTTGAATGCCAAACAAACATTTCTCGATAGCTAACATCCACTCACTTATTGGCTACACAAAGTGAAATCAGAGTTTATTATGTACTCAACGCCGAATGCCCAAAGTTCCTTCTATATAGTTTAGTTTATTCATCAAACAAAGTTACAATACTTTAGTGATTACTAGATACATAATACATTTTAAACATTACCACCAACAAAGTTATTTAAAATTAACAATAATTTTGATTTAAAAAGATATCTACTCAGATTAATATTAATCATATTGCAAACCGAATCCGCTTCTCTTACACATCTTGATAATGGTTCATTGGCAGCATATGCAGTTCTGTGGAAAGGTATTTTAGAAAATACAGGGTTTCTAAGCATTCTCACAGGAACATTGAAGTTAATTAAAGCTAAAATTTGAGAACAATCAATATGGTCTGTTAATATGTCGCGAATAAACACAATTCCAGTGAACTTCCTTCGATAGTTTAGAGGCAGAATACCGAGTAATTGACATCTTGTTTCATAAGAAGGCATATCTATGTCCCAATTAAGACTTTTCACAACAATTCTCGTAATTCGTTTTAGGATTTTTTTCAATTCGGAATGAATGAACGGCATATGAGGTATCCCAAATTGTGTTGCAGTACTTCAAATTAGACCTCACAAAGGCAAAATATAGACATTTTAAAGTCGGTGGATCGGAAAACTCTTTGGAGTTACGCAAAATAAAACCTAACATTGAATTTCCTTTAGCTACTAAAAAATCTATGTGTCGTATAAAGTTCAGCTTCTCGTCAAAAATTACACCAAGATCTTTCTTAAAATGTATCACAGACAGTTCTTTCTGATCAATTATAAGTAGAATTAACTAGCGATCGGTTTCGACAAAATGTTAAACTTTCACATTAAGAAATGTTGAGATTAAAAGAGTTTGTTGTACACCACCTTGACAACTAATCAAGATCTTCTTGTAAAAATCAATTTCAGATTTTATGCAACGAAAAACATTCAAATTGTCCGCATACATTAAGCACTCTGAATTTAAAATATTTCAGGAATGTCGTTGACTAAAAACAAAAAAAGAAGGGGACCGATGTGGCTTCCTTGTGGAACACCCGAAGTAACATATACCGGTGTAGAAAGAACATTGCTCATACGATCGTACTGAATACGATCCCTTAAGTACGAATTGAACCGGTTTAAGAAGTTCGAGTGAAAACCAACTTTGTTTATCTTCTTCAAAGTCAGTTTAGATAGCGTCGTACTGAGAGCCATTATCAAGTCCATTAAGAACTAAATTACAAAAAATTGTAGGGTCAGTGGGAGTAGATCTACCAGCCACGAAGCCATGTTGATAGGGAGAAATTATTCTTTTAAGAGGAGGAATGAGTCTATGATAGACCAGCTTTTCAAAAATTTTAGGAACGGTAGATAGTTTGCAAATTGGACGGTAATTTGAAACCTCTTGCTTGCTTCCCAATTTCAAGATGGGTGTGATTGTTGATCGCTTCCATTTTTGAAGAAACTCACCACTCACTAGCGAGCGATTAAAAATTATTTTTAAAGGAATTGCCAAAGCACATAATTGTAAAATTATTGGAGGAATTCCATCTATATCTGAGCGTATGTCAGTCTTAAGCTGTGACAATGCTAATTCAATTTCGGAGGTAAAAAGACTTAAATTACCAATATTCAAAGTGCTTTCAGGAGTATTGGTGTTGGTAACATAAGATGTGGCTGAAGAATCATTTAGATAAACGGACTGGAAATGTTTTGTTTTTTTTATGTTTCTTATATTTTTATGTTTTTTTTTATGTTTCTTATATCTTTATAATTGTCATATTTAATAATTAATTTTACGTTTATATGTAGCTATCTAATTTGTTTTTGTATGTGTTTATCAATAATTTTGTAATATTTTTTAGCTCTGTTGTCTTGAGTGTGTTAGACTTAATTTTTGCTTACTAACTACTAACACCTCGCTAAATGATGACAGTGATACATATTTCTGAGTACTTAAGGGTGAAAAAACTCTTGAAGAAAAGATACATTGTTTCACAAGCTTGAAATAAGCTGTTCTGATAGTGAATAAAAAAAAAAAAAATGCTTAGCGAACAGATTACAAACAACTGAGAGATCAGAAGATATAATGCCATCATGACGCATACGATTGGGAATACCATTTGAATTTTTCTTGTCATTTATAAATTTCCAAAAGCTTTTACTATTTGACTTTAGCTTACTTTCGACAGAAAACAGATATTGATTATATAGAAATTTATTCAAAGTATCGAATTCCCTTTGCAGCACTCGATATTGATTATACAGTTCACGATCATTATTTGTCCTACGAAATTACTTATAAACCTTGTTTTTCATATTATTTAGATTGATTATTCTTTTATCATACTTGGTGGGTATGTGGATTTCGGAGAAATATTCATGAAAATTTCTCAGCTTAAAAAAAATTCGATTCATCGGAATCTTTCTAATCAAGTAAATAAATTACAGACACAAATAAAAAAGTTGCAAAATGTTTCTTGTAACGATAACTCGCATTTGTGGCACATTACTGTTTTGGTGCCCGACACGAAAAACCCGACAAACAATTTGTATTTTTAATAAATAATTATAATATATTAAATTTTTATTATTATCAAATATATATATGATTTTTTATTTTATTATTTCGCAATGAAATGTTCTGTGAGGGCTTTCAAATTTTCATTTTGTTCAAACTTCTGCGGTCTATTTACCTACAAGACCTTTTTTCGTCCTAATCAAATCGAACTAAGGATTGCGTTATTTTTATCTTCGACTTAAGCCCAAATAGATCAAGTCAAACTGCTTGTTCTTCGTCTTGTAACAAAATAAGAGTCTCACTTTGTAGCGGAAAGACAGTCATTCAAATATGAAAAATTGGGTCTAACATTGCGGAGGTCTATTCTGAAACTAAGAACTTTACCACTCAATCTTCCCACGTTATTTTCTCAAAAAAATTCTTAGCAAACTCTCGCTATAGTGCAGCAAAAACTATAAATTTCAATGCCTAGCACGTCTCGCACTTGACAAACCTCATTCATAGAATTCTTACATTAGCCAGCCTAGAAAAAGGAAACAGTAAAAGCTTTTTTTTTTATTCAAATAAAGACGTTTCTTCGAAAATACCAAAGCTATTAATAACCTCCATACAGCACACTGCACTCAGCCATTGCATTCAATTAAAATACAAACTTATAGAAGTGCGTATAACGCATGTGAGTACATAATAAATCAAAATCGAACGTACGTGACCACCTTGTGGAACACCTGTCGAATATGTACTTCGCGTCGCTTGTTCATTCACTCAGATACATACAAACACTTTTGCTCTTCGACCAACAAGTTTTCTCGTCACAAATCAGCACGTTCTGACATAGAACCTCTGGGTAAATACGGTCAAAGACAATCTGAAAGGTTACTCTAACAGGACATAACAAAATCAATTACTCATTCTTCATTGGCAAATTTGAATAAAAGTTTTGTTCTTGTGAACTTTTGCTTTTGTCTGATCTTTCGTTTCATACAAAGCAAATGTCTTCTTGTGTGGCAATTCCTATTTAAGTGTCTCATTCTTAAAAGAGCTTTAAATTTTTGAAAACGATCTTGATTAAAAAATCATAAATCATAACAAACAAAGTACCTACAATTGTACAACAAAAACAACAACAAGAAAAACAAAGTAAAACCATTAACCACAGCAAAAACAAAATATATTCTCTTAAGTAAATCACAACAATGACCATGGTAAACTTTGAAGAGCCATTTGAAGTATGGCAAATCTTCAGCAGACAGTGACCTGCGTGTTGTCTGGTGATTAAAATTTGATACAGATTGGAGATACAGTTCCTATACACAAGACGAACAACAACACAGTGAGTTGGGTTTTATAGACTTTACATAACCTTGAAGCGATCACTTGAAAGTCCGCAAAGAGTTTGTTAACACATAAGCGGAACAAAATGGAAATAAATGATTTTTATCTTTGGACACATTTTTTAAGCACACCAAGCTAATTGAACGCACCTCTTTGTTTTTACAAATTTTCGTTATTTTCTTCTTTATTTTCGTGGTGGTATGGCAGTGAAGTCAGACGAAAGGAATTCAGCAAAATTTGTGAACAGCTTAATTGAGAGTAATTTGAGAGTTGGCTTTTGTACATATTTCGAAGTTATATTAAAATATACTCAATATGATTGGTGCTAAAAAAGGGAAACAATTTTGCTTTGGAGTGCTTTTTTGGCTTAGTTTTTTTGTAAGCCGTCTATTGATTCCCTAACCGCTGGTGGGTGGAAATTTAAGAAGCACCAGCCAACCAAAAACTGAATGTTCTGCTTAAAAATCTTTACGAACCAATTTCTTTCTTAATATAAACTCATCTTATCTTTTATTCTATGTTCTGTTTTTGACCAAGTTTTTTTTGAATCAACCAGTCAAAATAGCCAATACTCTTCTTGCAGGGTAACTTCTGGTAAGATGTATGCTCGATCTGTGTGTCAATCTCACTTTCGGTCTATACCATACATTTTCAATGCTTCAAAATCGGTTAACCACTTGAAGTAATCCCGTTTCAAAATAGTTTCAAGAAAATTGTGAACCTTATTAGAAACTGTTCGGTGTTGATTAAGCTTATTAGGTCTCTTTTAATATTAAATTTGGTTGAATTGAAGACATTAGCGAGAATTTTTTTTTGAAAAACGCTATCTTCTCTCTTACGAATTCATTACTTGCGTTGCAGTACAAGTGAAAACTTTTCTCTACTCAAAGTCTCTGATGTTTTCTTGGCCTTTGGCGCAATAGAACTTTATAAAAGTAGCCATTTAACGCACGTCAGCCTTTACTTTAAATAGGTAAAACTTTAATATTTATATAAGCAAGTTTTGAAGTTCCACAAGATTGTTATTTTGGGCCCTTACTTTTTACGATTTCAACAAACGACAAAGCAAAAAGTTGGGTTCTTATATGAAATTTGAAAAAAAAAAAAAAATAAAGAGATTAAAATTACCACAACCAATTCAACAATAAAACAATTTAAGCTTTTTCCAGTTGTACCAGTTGGTCATACTACTATCTTTTATTTTCTCAATTTTCAAAAAGGGCTGTAAAAACCAGATCTCGAACTATCGACAGATAACTAAGCTTTCCGCCATCCAAAAACTTTTCGAAAGCATTGTGTACGGCTCTCTGTGTTTTCATTGTAAACCAATTGTCTTTTCACTTCAACACGGTTTCCTAGACGGAAGGTCTACTACGACTAACCTTACACAATTCGTATCAAGGACTCTCTTGGCCATGGAAAGGGGCAACGAGATCGATGTTGTTACTATCGACTTTAGTAAAGCATTCGACAAAATTAACCATCAAATTATCTATCTCAAACTCAAAGCCTTTGGCTTCCCACCTTCAATTATCGAATGGGCCAAATCATACCTAGAGAACCGTGTGTATAGAGTAGTTTTTTGAAAAGCAGTTTCTAACCCAATATTTGCCTCTTCTGGCGTTCCCCAAGACAGCCATTTATGTCCACTCCTGTTTGTGCTTGCAATAAATGACATCGCTAGTTTTATTCCTTTCTCTGATCTGTCTATTCATGCAGATGACATTAAAATTATAAAAGTCATATCCTCTTCTCATGATTCCTCTCTTCTTCAAAAAGACCTGAATGCTTTTCATATAAGTAATATGAACTTTCTTGAGCTTAACGTTAATAAATGTCAATCTATGACTTTCTCGCGTAAACGCTTGTCTTCGAGCGTACTAATTCAGTGACGTGCCTATCCACAGAGTTTCGCCTTTTCGTGATCTTGGGGCTATGTGTGATAAAGAGCTGAATTTCCACTCTCACATTAACTATATTATAGCGCAAGCAAACTCCTCTCTTCGGTTTATCAAACGCTACTTTTTTCCGACCCCTACGTCACTATTCAAAACTTGTTAGACCGATCCTTGAATATGCTATAGTCAGGTTTGGTCTCCCTACCAAATAACTCAATCTCGTAGAATTGAAGCTGTGCAACGAAGATTTCAAAGATTCGCTTTGCGTAGATTGCCTTGGTCTGATCCGACCAATTGACATGGTCACCCTTTCTAAACGTCGTCATATCACTGACATTATTTTCGTCCACCAGATCGTGACCGGTACCATAGACTACCCGGAATTACTTGAGCTGATTTACATGAACACTTATCCACGTAACCTACGTTCTGCCCCTTCTTCCACCTCCCTACTCTCCGCACAAATTACGCTTATTTTAACCCCATATGCAGAATGCTACGTTCAGCGAATGCAGCAGGAAAAACCTTTGACTTTTCCTTAAGTTCCTCTTTCTTCAGAAAAAATCTATACTCCTCTTCCCCTTTCAACTTCTAGCCCACGCACTTCAGCTTAGAATTAAGCATTTTATATTTGTACATATATTTATTTGTTTATATTTTTAAGTTTGAATATTTTTAAGTTTAAATCTATGTTCTAATCGCTTGTAGTAAGCTAAATAAATTAATAAATCCCCCGCTTCGCGTCAAATCGATAGTACTTGAACAAAAACATTTCATAGGCATGAAACCTATTTGTTTGGAAAAGTCTTTGCTGTCAACAACTTAGAGTAAAGTTAAGAAAAAAAAGCAAATTTTTAACTACCTCGCCCCATTACCAACAAAGTGTGAACATAAAACGCACTACAATTTGAAGGTGTTTGAGTGGTCGATGGATCAGCCACTCTTCAGGTGCTGTAAGGCTATGCCAAGAAGAAAGACACTACTTTACCATGCTGCACAGCCAAAATCTATTTAAAAAAAAAGGTATGACGTTTAGTGTTGCTGCAATTCCAATTTAAATCAAACGAGACCGTGCAGCATTAGCACACCCAAAACCCACGCAAGTATAGGAACCCATGGCCTAACGACTATAGTTATCTCGAACATGAAGAAATATACAAAGTGGTATTACTCACCCGACTTTTGCATCTTGTTATTTTAAATATGGGAGTTGTACCTAACACAAGTCGTGTTCGATTGAATCTTAAAGGTTCCGGTAGGACAAAATGGCTTACCAAAGTATGCAGGTATATCAACCACACAGTCATTTAGCTCTTAAGGCCACAGAAGGTTATCATAACTTATTTGACCCAATTAAGACTGACTAATTGGAAACCGAATTTCAACGGCTAAATTGAATGAAACAAAAGAATTGTATCGATCATGCTTAAATGCCCCGACTGACTTTCAAAAAAAAAAAACACTTCATTCCTTTTGTTCCTTCAACGAGCTGGGTTTCACAATTAAAATACCAGAAAAAAAGAAAGACAAAACCTGCTACAGTTCTGCGCTTGCATTACATCACTTACTACACAAGCTAACAACCTTGTGGCACGATTTATTTCTTCGCTTAAACAAAAACCTAAAACATTTTCCTTTTACAATCAATACAAAATATTTTAATCAAGCATAAAGCATATTTCTTTGATAGAGCTACACCACCGTCATGAATTGTATCACGTTCACTGTAAGCCAACCAAACCAATTTTGTGACACACTCGATGCACATGAGATTGGATTAGATTTTTTGTATTATTTCTTTTTCGAAGTTTGTTTACTCCAGTTTTGTTAAATAAGATAAATTTATATGTATAAATGTATCTCAGGTGAATGGGTGGCAACCTTCAACACCGGTGGGCAAACCATTCTCCTTCTTTTGATACACCTATGGTTGGTTATTGTCATCGCATACGAGTATAGTACCTGGTACGGCCCCCGCGTACGAGATATCGAATTTGTTCAAACGTCTCAATTATTCTGTGTCGTCGGCGTCGGACTACCCATGATGATGTTGCCATACAAAAACATGACCAGATTTTGCATGTCCAACAATATGTTTAGTTACTTTATGCAATCTGTGAAAGATGTTGAGCCAATCGATGAGTCAAGGCCGTCAGCAGATCGGTCGTATATCAAAATACTCAATTCAGCTGTGGTTTGTCTGTATGTTGGTATCGTATGAACGGTTATAATTTTGCACGATGCAAGTAGAACAGATATGGGTCAGATTTGACTCTCCTCCTTTGGTGAAGCCGAGATCGAACATAGGTTAGCACGACTAAATTGTCGTATTGACAATCATTCTTGTATTAAGAACAAAAGTAAACGTGATGCTTTTCGGGCAATTTGAATGCATGCTTTTGTTGGGACGGGTATCCTTTATGCGACTTATGAGCTTCGAAGAGTCAAATTGATTCGAAGTACTGAGAGGTATATAAAAATAACATTCTTTCTATACATCTGATCTAGTCAAAAACTAGAATTTCCTCCAATACAATTTTTGTCCTAAGTAGTTATCTGACAACCAAAACCTTACTCAGTTGTTAGAGATCGTAAGTCCCTTCTATTTCTCATAACTTGCACTTTATTAAATACCGAGTCTACAAATCGTGCATTATATCCAGGTACTGTACTATTTTGTACACCAAAGAGTGTCCACTTGAGAGGAAAATGAAGAGGAATTGAAATTTTAAAAGTAAATTTTCCATTTATATACTTCATTTCGTCAGAATAAAGTTCAGCATCTGTCTTTATTTCTACAAAATAGAGTTTCGTGGACATAGATATGTCTAATGTCTTGCTTACTTATTTACTTACTTACTTAGGTCGGCATTACTGTTCGGGGTGAACCTGGGCCTCAACCAACATCCTTCTATAACGACTTCGATTTCGGGCAAGCTCTCTCCAGTTTCGCACTCCAAGTCGGTTGAGGTCTTCATCCACTTGATTGCGCCACCTAAGACGAGGTCTTCCCCTTCCGCGATTTTCCTGCAATGTGCTTTCAAAAACCCGACGAGCCGGAGCGTTTGGGTCCATCCGCTCTACATGGCCCAACCATCGTAGCCTCGCGAGTCGCGATGCGTACTCTTCTGGCTATGCCCATGTCGCGGTACAGCTCATACAGCTCGTTGTTGTATCTTCTTCTCCACACTTTGTCTTCTCATACGGGACCAATGTTCATTCGGAGAATTTTTCTTTCGAAACGACCAAGGGTTTCCTCATCCGCTTTCGATCAGATCCATGCTTCCGCGCCGTAAAGCAGGACTGGGATGATTGAGGTCTTATACAAGGTTACCTTGGTTTTCCTGGAGAGGGTTTTGTTTCTCAATTGCTTTCTTAACCCAAAGAAGCAACGGTTGGCAAGAGTTATTCTCCTTTTGATCTCCGCACTGATGTTGTTGTCCTTGTCTACAGCGGATCCTAGGTAGACGAAGTCCTGTACTACCTCGAAGTTATGTCTGTCTATTGTGATGTTTTGTCCAATTCGTCGATGTTTTGTGTCCTTATTTGATGACAACATATACTTCGTTTTGCCGCTTCTGTTTCAATACTCGCAAAAGCACCTATGACATCACGCTTTTTTCTTCCCATTACGTCAATATCGTCTGCATAGCCGAGTAATTGTACAGACTTTTGAAAGATTTTTCCTCTGGTGTTGACGTTTGAGTTTCTTACAATCTGTTCAAGTATGATGTTGAAGAAATGACCGTTTGTCGCCTTGCCTAAAACCTTTTCGACATCAAAGGTCTCGGTGAGTTCTTTACCCACCTTGACGGAGCAGCGTGAATTCTCCAAAGTCATCCTGCATAGTCGTACGAGTTTTGCAGGGATGCCGAAACTAGACATGGCTCTGTACAGCTCGTCTCTGTAAATGCCGTCATACGCGGGATAAAGAGATGGTGAATATCGATATTACGTTCTCGGGTTTTTTCCAATGTGAAAATTTGGTCTATTGTGGACTTCTCTGGTCTAAAACCACATTGATAAGGACCTATCAAGTTGTTGACGTGGGGTTTCAGACGTTCACATATTACAGCAGACAAGATCTTATAAGCGACGTTAAGGAGGCTTATCCCTCTATAATTGGCGCAATTGTGAGGGTCTTCTTTCTTTAGGATCGGGCATACGATACTGAGGTTCCATTCATCGGGCATGCTTTCTTCCGACCATATATCATGCAGATCAGCTGGTGCATGCTCCTTTCCAACTGATCTCCAGCTGCCTTGAAGAGTTCGGCATCAAGGCCATCTGCACCTGCAGTCTTATTTGATTTAAGTTTGCATATAGCAAGTTTAACTTCCTCTAGGTCGGTAGGACGGCATTCTTAATCATCGTCCAAGCTGAATGGGGCAATCTGCCTGACAGCGGAATTTATGTCCTCATCGCCGTTAAGCATTCTGCAGAAATGATCTTTCCAGATCCTCAGTAGCGACTGTGACTCTATAACTATGTTTCCCTACTGGTCCTTACAGGCTTGAGTTCGGAGTTTGCACCCTCGCAGGATCTTTTTACCTTTTGGTAAGACTTCCTAATCTCATTCCTGTCATTGCACCTCTCTATTTCCTCAAACGAGCGCTTCTAATGCTGCTTCTTTTTCTTTTTGAGAATTCGGTGTTCCTCCCTTCTTTTCTCCTTGTAGATCTTGTTATATATATAGTATAGTATATCTATGTTCGCTCCATTCTACACAAGGAAAAGGAATTTTCAAAACACAAATACCATTTACTTCATTTCGTTAGAATAAAAGTTTCAGTACCTGAAAACAACGAGGCTTCTCTGTCTGTATTTCTACAAGACGACGTTTCGTGAATGTGAACATATTGTCTATGTCCGCTTAATAAAACTGATCTTCTTAGAGGTAGAAGGTTCAATTCTGATCACCCTAGCCAAACATCATATACTAACATATTGTCCGCTTAAGAGAATCATTCACATATAAGAAGCTCACGTTAGGATAAGAGGAAGCTAACTCCAACAAAATATTGATACTTACTGAGTGACAGCCTTAGTTTTTTTCGGGCTACGAAACGACCATAGACGCTACTGAAAATCAAAAAGTAAATTTTGAAATGTTCATGCCTGGTCTTTCTGTTCAGTTTAATCTCTGTCCTAACAGTTCTTTAAATAAGACATTGGACTTCACTGATTTATCTCATTGCTTTGTTTTGTTTTTCTATAAACTTGATTAAGTGATTTCTATGAACTGGTTGAGAAACAGGTGACTGCCGCCATGAACCCCACTAACGAATACAAATAATGCAACCTCCCTCAAAAAACAGTGCGGTGTCCGTATAACACGAAAAACATATTATAATAATTCTCTCTTATGGTTTAATTGAAAAGTTCACTCCCCATCAATCATGCAATCATGTGCAGCGCTGCTGTTTTTTGTTACTTGACTCGAGCGCAAGCACTAATGATCGATAAATTATAAGATAAAACCTTGCTGCAGATACAGATACAATTTTTTTTCTTACCTCTCTTCTCTCACTCGGTTGAAGAACAATTCATTTTGAACTTTATGAGAAGTCTGGTTGTGGAGGAGTATATGGTCTTGCCTCAAAGAATGTGCACGATGATGCGGGCGATAATTGAAATCGCGATGGAAACAAGCATTCCAAAAAGTATTTCTGAGTAAAGTGCAAGGGTGATGAAGAAATAACTCTTTAGATTGACGCTTAGGTAAAAAAAAAATAGGGAAAAGTAGGTCAGCAGTTTGTTTCTTATAGGCGCAGTGCATTCACTCATGAATGTATCTTTGGATTGTATCTTTTATGTAAATGCACCAAAGCAGTACGGTGGTGTTCATGTTTGTCGTCATTTTCGAGACGCTGCAGGTTGTTGTTCTTGTTGTGGCCAAAAGAAGCTTGCTTAAGCAATTTCAGTGACGAATATGTTAATTTTTGTACACATAATTATATCTGATGCTCTATTCGAGTTGTAGCCTAGTGAATGGTAAATTAATCATCGGCATCCAAATTGATAAATGATTTACTGTGTACTTATTGTTTGTCTTGGGCCCTTTGAAGCTGTTACTTATGTAATGTTTTTAAGATACTGCCCAAGTCTCTATTGATTTGTTAATTTAAATTTTTTCCTTACAAAAGTCAGGCCCAAACAAAACGAAATTGATACCTCAACGGCTGAACATATCCACCAAGTTTAAGAATTGGTAATAGGCCAGTCAATATGAAGATTAATTGATTTGTGTGTTATGTCATAGGTTTCCGATCACATCTTTTTTATGATCGGCAGAGGTTATCTAATTGAAAATTATGAAGGCATTAACAGTCAACACTGATGAAGATATTCAATCAGATTTCCTCAAAATTATTTAAAAAAAGGCAAAAAAGATTTTCAAGAGAGCGGAATGGATGAGGTTTATCTTGGATGGAATAGACTAAAGTAAACTTAGTAGTTATTTTGACTTACGAATGTGCAAAATCCTAGCAATTGAAATCTTTGATGACCTTGGGGGTTTCATGTCATGACAGGTTACTATAATTTACTAGTTCCTTACACCTTAACACAAAACTATAACCAGAGTATTTTTAGAGAATATCCTGCTGTGTAAGGAAAGCAGAGGCAAATAGTCCTTTTCGGGTGTTTACCTGAAAGAACAGACCAATAACCCACTGCTTTAAAAAAAATATTCTGGTGAAAATGTTTATGAAGACTATTTAACAACACCCATAGGCTTCAACAGATCCTTGGATAGCTCAAAGGAAAATTGGCCAAGAAACCAAATACAGTTTATTGAATCAACGGCTCAAAAATATTACATCATGTCTATGGAAACAGAGGATCCCTTGTGCTCAATGAATTTTCTTCTCTTTTTAGCCGTTACGAGCGTCGTGATCGCGAAGGGATCAAAGTTCTCTCACTTTTCTGATCTCTCCTTTAAACATCACAATATCAACAATCAACTGCGCCGATTGTGCTCTATTCAAGATTGTATTCACACTTTGTTATTCCTGCTTAATTAACGGATCATCTTCATCTCAGCTGCTGTCAACTTACTATCATATTTTTGAACATAAAAAACATTGGGAACCGTATGTGAATGCCGGACGCACAACCAAAGTGTAGCATTTTTCTATGACACAAAATGGCGAAGTTTTCTCGCCACTTCATCCACCCTACGCTTACTCGATACTTGATGTCGTCACAAGATGCCTCACCATTGATAATTGATCCCAGATATGCAAACTTTTCACACTTTTCCGTTCTTCATAAAACTCCAATTCATAATAAATGCATGCCTAAAGGCCCAATATGTCGCACAAAAATTGCTGAAGTAATTGTTATACCAAAGCAAGATAAGCCACCCCAACAGTGTGACGTCTTACAGACCAATATCGCTTATACCAATAATGGCAAAAGTCTTTGAAAAATTGCTGCTGAAAAGACTGAGCAAAGTCATAGAAGAAAGAAATCTAATCCCAAATCATCAGTTTGGATTTAGAAATAAGCATTCCACGATAGACAAAGTTTATAGAATAACGGATGCAGTTGAAAAAGCATTAGAAGAAAAACAAGTATGTTCGGCTATATTTTTAGATGTTGCTCAAGCATTCGACAAGGTATGGCATGAGGGGCTAGAGTACAAACTGCAAAGGGACCTACCCAGGCAGTACTACGAAATATTAAATCTTATATCTCCAACCGGCTCTTCAGAGTACGGTATGATCAAGAATATTCAAAGCTATGTAAAAAAAGTTAAGCTACGTTTAAATATTCATAAACAATCAAGCTGTACCTTACGCCAATACGGCCAGATACCTTGGGATGAATTTGGATGCAAAGCTAAAATGGAAAGAGCATATCAAAAAGAAAAGGGAAGAGCTCAACTTGAAATATAGAAAAATGTACTGGTTACTCGGTAGAAATTCGGACGTATCTGTCGAAAATAAAATAATGCTTTATAAACAAGTACTTAGACCTGTTTGGACCTATGGAATCCAATTATGGGGCTGTACAAAGAAAACACATATTGAAATCATCCAAAAGTTCCAAAACAAATTCCTTCGTGGAATAGTAAATGCACCATGGTATATAAGAAATAGCGATTTGCATCGTGGCCTACAAATAGAAACGGTTACAGAAGTTGTAAGAAAACATGCTGTATCACAAAATCAGCGACTTCATAGTCACATAGTCACTCTGAAATGGAATCCGTATTAAATACGAGATGCAATTTTCGGAGATCAAGAAGAACCAAGCCACACTAGCTAATGGTCTAAAAGTCATGGGAAGCATTAAAAGTTTAAGCTTCCTTTAAAGCGATTATAACTATTGAGAAAGAAAAATCTGTTGTCGATCGTTCATAGATTGGTTCTGATTACGAGGAGTTTTTAGTGAGGTAAGAATCCCACTACTTGGTGTCGAATACTGCCAAGTGTCTTTTGAAGATTTCCTCCTGACAAAAAAAAAAAACTTTTCCGTTCAAATAAATGTCTGGAGCAGGCATGTCTAGATCAGAAAATGTGCAACACAAGTACTCAGTCTTTATTGGCCTAAAAAATTACCGACATTGTTCGTCACTTCAATGACTGTTAATTTTTACAATTTCCACTTGGCATTTTTCTCAATGACAGAAAATTAGGTCATTTGTCATTTGAAAATGGCAAGAGGAAACCTAGCATAAGGCGGTACCCACTACCTATAATAGTGCTCGCGAGATAACGGATGAGGATAAGTGAACTCTTACTAGCAGATACAGTAAGTATGCTGGGTTATTACAACATGGACGGCTGGTCATGTATTCCATATAAGTGAAGCGATGAGGAAATGCGTAGGAAAGTCGAGCACTTTTTATGTCTCGTAAAAACATTTCTTGGTGGGATAAGACTCTATCGAAAAGAGATATCAAAACGCAAAATTAAACATTTATTATCATGGCTAATGTAGATGCACTTTCCTAGAAGCTTTTGAGAAAAAGTTCTATGTACGATTTATGTAGAAGAACAAAAAACTACCGTCGATGGTTGTAGAATACTCGTCGGAACGATACGATGGTGTCGATTCAGTCTTCATTGAGCTAACATTTGTAATCACATGATTAGGAAGCACACAGTTGGGGTCTAACTATGCAAATCTATTCAACTTTCGGATCATTCGAAAATTATCTTTGATTTTACTCTTACGATACCAATAGGAATAAAAGTAGAACTTCTTTAATTCCTCCAGTTGCTTTTGACAAAAACTTCCGACTTCCAATGAAGTCTAACATAAACTCCCACAATATCAATGGAAACGTAGAGAATTAATACTAAGAGCTCGCTTGAATATTTAAAACTGCGCATATTATTTTCATAGGTCTTGATTATGTATACATAGTATGGAGTGGCAATGCTTATTAACGAACGCGGGTACGGGAACGCATGGATGGTTGTGGCTCTGCAAGGGAATTATGGCAAATAAAAATTTAAAACATATCCATTGAAAGGAGAAACTAGAACAATTCAAACGTTGTTGATTGCTGGCGATGCTTACCTCCTTACACCACCAAAGCAGTCGTTTTCTGAGGATTTGACCTCCTTATGGAGGATAAAAGAAAGAACCTTTTGCAACTTGTGTTAATTTTAAATTTAAAGGAAAACGAGTACCTACATCAAGAAAAAAACTTGAAAC
Source organism: Melanostoma mellinum (assembly GCA_914767635.1). NCBI lineage: Eukaryota > Metazoa > Arthropoda > Insecta > Diptera > Syrphidae > Melanostoma > Melanostoma mellinum. Next base: position 170,174,930 of record OU612059.1, on the reverse strand, counting down.
AAATCCACTTTTATTAGTACCTAACAGTTTTAACTTATGGGTAATTTCTGCTGAATCGCTTTACTTTAATCAAATTATAATTTTTTAATTAGAACCAGTTTGATCAGCTTCGAACAAAAACATACTCACTTTGGAGCGTGTGAATGCTCGGTTATTGGATAATAAATTAATCCATCTTTGATTTTTATTACGAGACGAGACAAAAAATGAAGTAATTACAAAAAACCAACTGGTATATCGAAAAAAATATACACACAACGGTAAAAACGTATAAAAAACTCATTTATTTGGTACCGAACACAACTGAAATTTAAACATAAAACCATAAATAGCTTTTTATGATTAGCATTAACATTATATGATAATGACAAGCTGTTTATATGACCTCAAGTTGCTTGTCAATGCAAATTTATTAAGCAAAATAAGATTATAACTAAAAATTAGCAAACTTAGATTAAAACCTAAAAGCTTTGGTGTGTTATGAGTATTCTTAAGCCTTTAAATGATTGCCTCAAAGTCTTTTCAGCCTTCGGTTCTTTGACAAGAAAAATTAAAAAAAAAAAAATCGTCAATGGTACATTTAATTATTTTAATTCCAGAGATTGAGTCTTACACTTAAGTAGTAAAAGAACCTCGAGGGAGACATTTTATTCATCGCAGCCTCAAGCCAAAACAGCCATTATCAACGCCAAAATTATTAGCAAATAAACACTCACTCACTACCCAACTATTTCACACACATCCGACACTTAAAATATAGTTGACCGTCAAAGTTGCTGTGGTCAAGAAACCAAAACAAAAGACCAAAACAACAACACCAAAGAAGAAGAAGAAGACGATGGACAAGAAAAAAAAGAAGAAAATCAAAACGAAACACTAAAAGGCCATCGGGTTAATTAAGCTGATGTGTGATATCATCAAAGTAAATTTACAAAAATTTGTTAACAAAACCACATCGGTCTGAGTCTGAGTGTCGGTCGGACTACATCACACAGATCCGATGGTAGATGGTGTGAAAATTACTTTGTAGATTCCCAGAAGGGATAACATTCCATGCAAAAATTTGAAAAATCTTCTTCTCATAAATCAATTTGGAGAATAGAGTACCTACTCACAATTATTATGAAATTCATCTGTGCAAATCAGAATAATCATATTTGTGGTAATTTGTTGGCTATGAATTGAAAGCAAAGGCGTAATTGTGCGATTTGGTTTGGAAATAAAAATTAACGAAACATACGCGGTAGTTTAGTGAACTCATTAAGTGACTCTTGTGTATTAGACGTGCAATGTCAGAAGAGTTCATTGACACCGTTTTGTGTTTTTTTTTTTTTTCGGCATCTTAACACTGCGGGCACACTTTTCATGGAAAGTGTAAGTGACACATTATAAGAGGCCACGAACGGGTTGAGGATTCAGTGCAAGTACATAGACAATGACTGGCTTTAATCAACTTTTTAGCTGACGCTTGTGGCTTTAATTAAAAGGTTAGGTATAAGACTCAGAGCACAGAGGTTATACCAGTTATGCGCACTTGTGTTTAAAGTTGACTGAGTACTTTGTGGTTGTCAAACTTGTTTGAAACGAAAACGTGAAGGTGATTCGAGGATGGCAAGTAATTGCATCATGGAGTGAATAAGTTTTTTTCAAAGAGCAATTTGCTCTGAACCTCGTGCGTGGGATATAAAACAGCGTTGGAGTAAGGAACTGTATTTGAAGAATACATATGCTGAAAATAATTATGGTGTGCTTTCCAGAGATCAGATGTCGGTCAACTAAAGTACAAAATTCAACACGAAATATGCAAACATTCACGCCATTTACTTAAGAGTGCAGTTGCTATTTATTCGAGCATGAGTATTCGTCAACAATCAGCAACGTTTGATCCGTACTAGTTTCAAGCCTTATTCTTTAAATAGGAAAAGCAGACTCCAATAAATTTCTTTATAAAGACATTGGGCTTCAATATTGCGAGCAGTTTTAGAACCTTGTGAACCCTACAGGTGCTGTAGGTTATTTTATATTTATTTCACGATCTCCTTCAATCTTTTCAGTAAAGGGTCATTCCACGGAGACACCCGAAACGAATACTTTTCGATTCATAAAATTGTTAATCCTTTTGTTAAAATCTTCAAATCTTACAATTGAGATAAAGCAACTATCAAATAGCAAATATCAGCATAAGGATTAACGATTTTATGAGTCGAAAAGTTACCGTTTCGGGTGTTACCGTGGAATTACCCTAAAGATACTTAAAATTGCAACTGTGTGTACTTACTTTTTAACTGTACTGAACCTCTTCGACGCCGAATTCGTAAGGAATGGTTTTTAATCGGATCCAATAGGCAAGGCATCTGAGTGATATAAAATTATTCAGTAAAATTATAACTCTCTGAGAGCCGACGACCCGACTATCTAAGTCTCAGTGTATTGAAATTGCATATAAAAGTTCTTACAACGGATGAAATCGACTTCCAGACATCAACTCAAAGAGCAGGAATCCAATAATTCAATCAAGGATAGCAATGAATGAATTCCTTGTTGGTTATTCTAGCAAACGAAATAAGGAAGTGTGATGAAAAGACAGCAGAAACAACAAGGACTTAAAAACAAGTCATCAACTAGAAACTATTAGCCTGTGCTCCTCAGAAAAACATATGAGCAATGTCCTAGACACGACGAGAAAATCATCCATTGTGGCTTAAGCGCAAGTCTATAGAAGTCGACATTTCTGGAAATCTTTATCAACCGGTAAAATTTCCTTGCAGAACCTCCAAAAACGAAACTATAGGCAAACTGGTTTTGCTGCGTTACTGAATCTGGTTGGGAGCATTTCCTTATCTCAAAAGGGGTACATTACGGCCCAAAAGCAATATAACGTCTGTTTTTCAATTCCAAAAGATGCCCAGATTGTTTCCAATGAATAGTATCCCCCCAACTTTCACTGAATGTTATGCCTCAAGCATCAAGTGCCAAACGTATCAGAAACCACAATTCCAGCAAGCCACCATCAACCCACCTCTGAGGTTCAAGAACAGCATGTTCTGATTCAAAATGGAAGGAATGCGAAGCGCTCATTTGAGCGATTTGGGGGTGTGATAACAGTAATTATCATTCCAAAGTCTTACCAAAAGATTAAAAGGTCATATCAGGTAGACAAACCTCGAACCAAAGCCTGGAAAGACCAAAAGAAACTTAAGTAAAAGTAAACTTAAGTAATCCTATAGTAGTCGATACTGAGGATCTGGAAATAACACTTCTGTAGACTCCCTAACAGCGATAATGACATAAGTATTTACTTACTTACTTAGGTGGGCATCACAGTTCGGGGTGAACCGGGGCCTCAACAAACATCCTTCTATAACGACTTCGATTTCGGGCGAGCTTTATCCAGCTTCGCACTCCAACTCGGTCGAGTTCTTCATCCACTTGATTGCGCCACCTAAAACGAGGTCTTCCCCTTCCGCGATTTCCCTGCAATGTGCTTTCGAACACCCTACGAGCCAGAGCGTTTGAGTCCATCCGCTCTACAGGGCCCAACCATCGTAGCCTCGCGAGTCGCGATGCGTACTCTTCTGGCTATGCCCATGTCGCGGTACAGCTCATACAGCTCGTTGTTGTATCTTCTTCTCCACACTTTGTCTTCTCATACGGGACCAATGTTCATTCGGAGAATTTTTCTTTCGAAACGACCAAGGGTTTCCTCATCCGCTTTCGATAAGGTCCATGCTTCCGCGCCGTAAAGCAGGATTGGGATGATTAAGAGAGGGTTTTGTTTCTCAATTGCCTTCTTAACCCAAATAAGCAGCGGTTGGCAAGAGTTATTTTTCGTTTGATCTCCACACAGATGTTGTTTTCCGTGTCTACAGCGGAGCCTAGGTAGACGAAGTCCTGTACTACCTCGAAGTTATGTTTGTCTTGTGACGTTTTGTCCCATTCGTCGATGTTCTGTGTCCTTGTTTGAACATATACTTCATTTTGCCCTCATTAACCATCAAACCCATTTTTGCCGCTTCTGTTTCAATACTCGCAAAAGCACCTATGACATCACTCTTATTTCTTCCCATTCATCAAAATATCGTTTGCATCTGCATAGGGGAGTAATTGTACAGACTTTTGAAAGATTGTTCCTGTGGTGTTGACGTTTGAGTTTCTAACAATCTTTTCAAGTATGATGTTGAAGAAATCGCATGACAGTTTGTCGCCTTGCCTAAAGCCTTTTTCGACATCAAAGGTCTCGGTGAGTTCTTTACCGACCTTGAAGGAGCAGCGTGAATTCTCCAAAGTCATCCTGCATAGTCTTACGAGTTTTGCAGGGATGCTGAAACTAGACATGACTCTGTACAGCTCGTCTCTGCAGATACTGTCATACGCGGCCTTGAAATCGATAAAGAGATGGTGTATATCGATATTATATTCTCGGGTTTTTTCCAAGATCTGTCGTTATGTGAAAATTTGGTCTATTGTGGACTTCTCTGGTCTAAAACCACATTGATAAGGACCTATCAAGTTGTTGACGTGGGGTTTCAGACGTTCACATATTAAAGCAGACAAGATCTAATAGGCGACGTTAAGGAGGCCTGTCCCTCTATAATTAGCGCAATTGTGAGGGTCTCCCTTCTTTAGGATCGGGCATACGATACTGAGGTTCCATTCATCGAGCATGCTTTCTTCCGACCATATCATGCAGATCAGCTGGTGCATGCTCCTTTCCAGCTGGTCTCCAGCTGCCTTGAAGAGTTCGGCATCAAGGCCATCTGCACCTGCAGTCTTATTTCATTTGAGTATACCTATGGCAAGCTTAACTTCCTCTAGGACGGGAGGACGGCATTCTTGATCATCGTCCAAGCTGAATGGTGCAATCTGCCTGAAAGCGGAATTTGTGTCCTCATCGCCGTTAAGCAGTCTGCAGAAGTGATCTTTCCAATCGAATCGTCAACTTTAAGAAGAAAAAACTGAAATATTTAAAACGACTCTCTGGCTCTACGAGTCTTCGAGCTTACACTGAAGTATGATATCACAGAAGCGGGTGGTTTACACTTAGGTGGAAGCGCAAAGCTGAAGACATTTCATCTGAAATCGAACACGTTGTTAAAAAATGTTGCTTAAAACACAGGTTCAACCAGAACGGTTGTGCCCAACTAAGTTAGTAAATAGCGTAGCCGTAACGTTTGTTTATTTTCGAAAAATAAAGCTCGAAATGACACTGAGCTTATGGGATTTCTCTCACCGATTTCTGTAGCGAATTAAAAGACCTACAAATTTGTTGCAAAAGACTGGATGAAGAAACAGATTTTATAAAAGTATTCTTCTATTATGCGTTTCTAATCTATCGTGACAGTCGATGTCCTCGAAAAAGCACTTTAGATCTTATTGCAATTCGAACATCGTTTTTTCAATTGAAGCCATTCCTTACGTCCAACGGCCTGTATAAGAAGATGAATAATAAACGAGTTAATTAAGTCGATTCACAAAACTAGAGTTTGTTTTTAGTTCTAGCCAAGAGATATGTGGGCTGATAAGACATTAAACTTTTAAGTGAACAAATAAAATGTTTAAACATTGCTAATTATTCAACTAATCTGAGAACATTCAAACGTCAATGTCTATTTTAATTTCAGTATTTCCATACTTGCCCTACCTTCTGTCAAATTTTATTCAAATAAGTTCCCAACATCATCATCATATTCAAGCGGAAGTAAAACCTAACCATCTGCAACATGGCGTTAAGACCTCGAAATTCCTTTCGAACAAGAAACACAAAAAAGAAACGAAAACAAACATTTGCTTTTTGTTTTGTTCAACTTCCTATCGTGTATTACAATTATTACACCATTACCTCCTACACCTACAACAAAGCCGACAAAATAAATTGAATCCCATCGCTCTGACACAAGAAATAATTATTGAACGCCATAAAACAATGCAATTGAACGTCAAACACTTTGCAACAAAGGTTTTCAATCTCATTGAAACTGGCCGCAAAAAACACATACCTAGTCGTTCAAACAGGGAAGACATGTGCCGTGTTGGTTGTTTTTTGAATTGCCCAGCAATGTTAAAGATCTCTTCCGCTTTAAGGTAGGTAGGTAGACACTGATCCTCTGTTCCGTCAAATTAACGCAAATATATCACTCTATTGATTGACGCAAGTCATTAGTCAAATGAATCGCCTACCATCAAAGTGCCCAAAAAAATAAATTTTGAAACAAACCACCACTGTCATTTATTTGAGTTATTCTTCTTTTTTTTTTGTGAGTTCATTCACAACTATTGTCTGGTGATCAATGAACCCACTTTTCTAAATGTTAATTTTGAGTGACAGCTCAATTATGAAAGCTCAATGCACACCACACAACACACGTCCATAAAATGTTTGCAATGCACGCCATTTTGCTGCAAGGCGTGAGTGAGTAATAAGATTCTTTGCCAATATACTTATTTAATTGGTTCCAGACTTGGTTCACATTAGTATCCAGCCACCAACGACCTTGCACAACACACACTTTTCTGCAGTGCCTGTGATTCTCCTGGGTATGGCGTGTTGCCAGTGAACGTATGTGATTGTGTACACGATCATCGTTGTAGAACGATGGACCGCTATTCCAACGGGAGGCGCGGTATACAATAGCTGCTGCAAAAGAGCCTTGAAGGAATTACATAATAACGACAATTAAATAGGTGCTAGTCGCATGATGTGGATGTCTCAAATGTCAGAGCTGCTCCGTTGTGAATCATTTTTTATCTTTTTTTTTATTCTTTTATTTTTCAAACAGAGCAAAGCAAAATGTATGAGTCTAATCTTTTCGCGTGCTTTTCGTTTTCTTGGTTTTCCCTTTTTTGTCTGCGAGTATTGTTTCATTATAGAGCTACTGAAATGGGAAGTGATTGTTGTATGAACGAAAAAACATGGAAGCTCGTATTTTCATTTTAAATGCAAATGACTTAAGAAGAGCATAAATTTTGAGTGCTCCATGGAAATTCTCAAACAAAAGGTGCATTGTCTAAGTCTATGGCAATTTCGCCTTAAAAGAGAAGTGATTTATATCGGATGGTGAACTACTTTTTATGCCCAATATTCACGCCATTTGTTATAGAGTTTTCAATGGTAAGTATTGTTTTTGAAGGCTGGCATTGCAAAATGTTTTTATTAATATATACAAAAATAATCTAATTTTATCTGGAGCATTTTTCGAGGTCTTCAAATTAGTTGGAGATAGGTACTTATTTGTGATTAATCGAGAGATTTCGAGTAACATACTGTCACTTGGATGAACTGGAGAAATAAATAAAATGAATGTAAGGCAGGCACAACAAGTCTTGGCAGGGCCGGGGCTTTGAGCTTTTCGCTTTCTACCATTGCTCGTAAGAAATAAAGCGGGACCTAAAATTGTTTGCCGATTTGAAATAGGTAAAAGGGAAAGCGTTTATCAAGGCTGTTCCTATCGATGTCCATGAAAATCAATTACATTTTTCTGTCATTTGAACCTCCAATTATCACGTAACCGCAGGCACAATCCGTGGTTCAGGTTAAGTAGATGTTTAAGAACATATTCTATCTAAAAGCCGCTTCTTGACAATTCTAGTTATGAGGACAATAATCTAATAATCTGCCATTCATCCTCACTAGGATTATCCTCACTAGGTAGTTGGATACTTTATTTGATGAATACATAGATAGGTTGACGCAACAGAGCGGGGAACAACCATGTCTTGTGAGGAATTGGCGGGGACCTACGATTTTCATGGCAATGATTTTTAGTGCCGGAAGACTTGCAAAATCCTCGTGAAAGGTGACACCCGTGTAAGAACATTTTTTGGTCTCTGTAGGGACTCGAATCACAAACCTCCGGCGTAAGAGGCAGAAGTGCTAACCATTAAATCACGAGCACCACGTCAACATGTTCAAGAAAGGCATCTTACATTTTTCACGAGAAATTAGATGTTGTTGACTTTATTGTTTTGTCAAAATTGTTTGAAGCCCTTTTCACTAAAATAGGCAAATGAAAAAGTAGGCCATCAGCTTAGCACTCTTCTAGCTATTTTACGGTACAGTCAGTATAGTCTTGTAGTACAGCTCATTTAGATTTGGAATGTTAAACGGAATTTGCATGACTTGTGTTCTAAGTCCGCTTCTCCATCGTGATCGATATGGAGCTCTCCCTTACCTTTGATGTCGAAAGGACTGTAACACTGGAAGTCATTCCGACATTAAAGGTTTTTTAAACATCATACTTGAAAAGATTTTAAGCGGGCAGTGAAAGAGTGCTTATAGTGGCTATGGCTGTGCCGGACGCGTGGGTTCGAATCCTGAGTCTTTGTCATTAGCTTCCCAATTTCATCTGAAGTGAGATATCAGAACCACCTTATTTCCATCCTTCTAACCTCAAAAAGGGTTGCTATTAATTTGACCGCCGATTAATTGAGGTGATCTAATTTTAGCCTCCTCTTTTTTATATGAATAAAATTATATCTTCCACATTAACTCCTCAATCGAATTTCATTCATAAATAATTTGGGTCATCCTTCCTTTCTTTTCAAGCTAAAGATTATCTCAATCTTGTTATTAAACAACAAATTACGGCTACCTAAGATTCTGAAACATTCCTGTTTGTTTTCTCGAATTTGCTTGTAACTTATTAAACCATTAACAATTGCATTTCCCCACTACCTCAAAATACCGCTCATAAAAAATAAAGTTTGCGCATCAGCTCTTTCGTTTTACACACATCGAGAAAAATAGAAATGTAAAAATGTAAAATCAACCTTCCGTTACACACAAAAGTTGGTAATAAGTATTTTTCATGCACAAAAGCTCCTGAATTGTAAACCCGTTTTCAAGTTGAAATCTATTTCTCAAACATGTGTGACCTATTGGTCTGTTTTCGTTATTTTTTGCACTCGATACTTTATCTGTTTCAAAATATTTGTGATAATTAATCAAATATTGAAAATAATACAAATCACAAACAATAGCCAATCAGCCCGTTGTCTGCGTAGTGTTCAATCGTTACAAGAATATCCGGATGATGAAAATACGCACAAAAGCCTCTGGACACATAATTAATGAAAATAAAACCCGATTGAGTTTTCAAAATCTACAGTAAACCAATTCATCAAAGTTTGGTTGTACATAATTGTGACATAAACGATCTTCGGCGAAGTTTATTGACAAAATACTCCGCAAACCAAAAGCCCAACGTCCAAACGCATAACACTAGAAAACATAAACATAAATACCATCACACAGGCAAGCGATTTGAATTAATTTGTCGCTCGCCATTAGTATTACACCTGGTGTTTAAGATCACTCAATTACTCTACGAGAATTGAGGTAACTAGATTAGAAGCACGACTCGATGTTTGGAATTCTAATTCTAAGCCACGAATTGGTAATTACGGGAAGTTGTATCATTTGCATATCAATATACTCCATTTCGAGACTAAGCATTCAATTGAAATCGTTTTATAGAAACACAAGAATAAAATCCAATATAGTAAAGGAAATTGGATAGGGCCATCCTTTTCGGACAATCCCTCTACGAACCAATTAGCCATGGTCTCGGCTCACAAACAAACACCAACATAACGTTTAAGCGATAAAGCGAAGGTTGATTTCATCAGTTGTGTTTTTGTTTTTTGTACTTGTGAAAGAATGCATTTCGACCAAATAACGACGAAGACGACGACGACAACCGACGGTGTGCTTTCGCGCTGAGTCAGATTCATGGCGCACACAGATTTCATGGCTCCGATTTTAAACGGTAGCCTTATGGTAATTTGCACGACTAAATCGCTGGCCAACGCGTATAGTTACGATTTGTTTAGCTTGTTGTGTAAAAAAAAAACAAATGTTGACCGAGCTTGGCATATCAATTGATCTTGAAACTTCAAGCTCAAAATTTATTGGTTTCTGAGCTAATAAATTCAGAGCACATGCAAACACGCATGTAGTTGAGTTGACCCTTTTCCTCTCTGGCCCTCCTTCATTTATTTGAATAAATGTATGTCAAGTGAATTGTATTGGGAGTAACAGCTAATTACAGTGACGTTTTTCAATAGAGTAAAGCATTCAGTCATAGTAATTGTTAACACTAAATAGGCCACTTCATTGTCAACCATACCAAAAAGAGACAGTTCATGCAATGGGCGGCATATTCTTTTTTATTGACACTTCTTTTCCAATGCTCCAAATAATGTCACGTTCTAGAGATTGTCAATCTTAAGACTGACAAAATAAGGGAAAACCATGGGCGTTGAAATCCGGTAAACATACAAAGATATTCCAACGGCTAAGTTCAATGTCCCAATTTTGGTCAAATGTTGTGACTTAAAGTCGTGTGTTAATCAATTACTGTAGTAGGTGTTCGTTTGACCACGAAATCTACCAGACTATTTTAGACATTTTGGTGTGACATTAATTGATCGATTGTTCTGTGTTAACTTATGACCTGAATTTTGTTGAGATTTTCATTGTTCTCAATCTGTTGTTGTGCTACTTGCACAAAGCGTTGACTGTGAATATTATTTGAACAGATAAATGTTAATTATGTTCAAGTTCGCCAGACACTTTCGATTCGAAAGTTTTTTCGAATCATGCTTAGGTCATCTGTTGAGAATTTTTTTGCACCTAAAGACGACAAAAAAAGTTGTGTGAACAGCCATTGAACCCATTAAACTGGATGACCTGCAGTATGATAGTCTCCCAAACGAGTGAACTAAAAACAAAAGAGGAATTTAATTTGTGCATGCATTTTAGACAGTGCCGAAAGTATCTCTAGTCATGGAAGTACACATCGAAGACTTCAAAAAGTGTGACAAGTTGGTCTTTAACAGCTCTTAAGGAAGCGTTAGTAAAGTAGAATCTATTTTCGATTTGATGTAAACTTATGGAGAATTAAAAATAGTCGACCACCAAGTTAAAAGCGAGCTCAAAAAGACTCATTTTTATTGTTTTTCTAGTTTTAGCATATGTATTGTTTCTGACATATCATATGACATTAACTTTACTTGAGGTATTAGGATATTGCTGATAGGCATGTGGAAACCACCATCTCTAAAGTTTGACACTTTGCATTCGTGTAAGCTGAATTCCTATGTCATGTCAGTTCAATTCATATGTTTATTCAATCGCCAAAGACTTTTCGAAATGGAATTACCACCATGCGAGGCTCGTGGGAACTTTGACAATAAATGCGAAACGCAATGTATTAATAAACCAATGCTCGCTATTGCTGCAAAATTATCCAACATTGTACGTGTGGAGAATACCAATTTCATTGCTAATGCTTCCCAAACTGGAACAAGAACCAAGGCAATATATGTACGAATGTATACGCACCTTAATTTTAAGGTTTGGGTGCCTTTCGCATATAACTGTGAGAAACCTATGAATGAATTCATCAATTCGTGTGGTCGACGGAATACCTAATTGTTTCAATAGAAAACCACTTCGAAGTCAATCATATGGGTTAGTTTTTCCGTCTTCGTGTTGCGTTTCCTCACATGAGAAACAATGTTGTGTTTTATATGCCAGCAAATGAATTGTTAAGAATCTAATTCTTTCGTAATTCGTTGGGTCAGACACAATGAGCTGAAGTGTAGCTATTTTTTTTTCTATTTTCTGTTTAATTCCATGAAGGCGAATTAAATTCAAATTTTAAATCAATACGTTGAGTGCTGGCGTCGATGGATAACTAGTACCTAGTGTGAGCACTGAGCACTTTGGTAATAATTAGCACACCGGTACTTAGAGGCTATATGCCTAAGATTTCAGGTGTTTATGATTTCATTGTGTTAATATAATTACAAAATCAGATTCTTTTGTAGAGTAAATTGAGCTCTCAAGTCGATTATTATTAGCACCGGTAGAGTGATTAAGTGGAGTTGAGTGATAGACAAAAGCCGCAATTGCAGCTATTTGAATAAAATGAAAAAAAAACCAGCCTGGCCTAGTGGTACCATTAAGGGTAAAAGCAAAATCATGGCATTTTGAACACTTAAAAGTTGAAGAAAACTGCTCAGGGTCATTTCTTATGGGTATTGAATTGAGGGCTCAACCTATAGGTGCCGATGACCAAGAGAACCTTAAAATCGCTCAAAATCATATACTGAATACTGAATCGTTAACTGCATGGGTGTAACGTGCAGAGCTTTGAAAATAATCTTTGGGTTCATAGTCGACCTCATTATTAATCAACAGGGCGTTACCATCAAGAGTCTGTTAATGTGAAGTAAAACTTAAAATTCTTTTCCTTGATATTGATGAAGTTGAGGTGTTTATTACTTTATTTCAAAAATTAGTAGAGAACGAATCATTTGGTTTTCATCTGATTGCCATGTAGAGGTAGACACATCAAATCCAGTTGAAACTGTTAGCAACAACCTTTTTTCAAGTATTTTCTCCAATAAATTTACTATACCAAACGTTTCAAAGTCCCATTTGCGTTCTTCAAAAAAAATAATTTTACAAAAAGTGAAAGTTCAATCATAGAGTCGATGGCAGCTTCAAAAAGTGTTTTAAAATCTTCTCATTGTATAGTCGTATAGATACTTAAGCGAACACTGCTTAGTTACTCATTTTCATCGAGATTCTTACAAAATAAATTCTTTCGTTGGTATGTTTTGTTTGTAGGTTTGTAGGTATTACAGTTCGGGGTGAACCTGGGCCTCAACCAACATCCTTCTATAACGACTTCGATTTCGGGCGAGCTCTCTCCAGTTTCGCACTCCAAGTCGGTTGAGGTCTTCATCCACTTGATTGCGCCATCTAAGACGAGGCCTTCCCCTTCTGCGATTTCCCTGCAATGTGCTTTCGAAAACCCGTCGAGCCGGAGCGTTTGGGTCCATCCGCTCAACATGGCCCAACCATCGTAGCCTCGCGATGCGTACTCTTCTGGCTATGCCCATGTCGCGGTACAGCTCATACAGCTCGTTGTTGTATCTTCTTCTCCACACATTGCCTTCGCATACGGGACCAAAGATCATTCGGAGAATTTTTCTTTCGAAACGACCAAGGGTTTCCTCATCCGCTTTCGATAAGATCCATGCTTCAGCGCCGTAAAGCAGGACTGGGATGATTAAGGTCTTATACAAGGTTACCTTGATTTTCCTGGAGAGGGTTTTGTTTCTCAATTGCTTTCTTAACCCAAAGAAGCACCGGTTGGCAAGAGTTATTCTCCGTTTGATCTCCGCACTGATGTTGTTGTCCGTGTCTACAACGGATCCTAGGTAGACGAAGTCCTGTACTACCTCGAAGTTATTTCTGTCTATTGTGACGTTTTGTCCAATTCGTCGATGTTTTGTGTGTTTATTTGATGACAACATATACTTCGTTTTGCCGCTTCTGTTTCAATACTCGAAAAAGCACCTATGACATCACGCTTTTTTTTCCATTACGTCAATATCGTCTGCATAGGCGAGTAATTGTACAGACTTTTGAAAGATTGTTCCTCTGGTGTTGACGTTTGAGTTTTTTACAATCTGTTCAAGTATGATGTTGAAGAAATCACATGACAGTTTGTCGCCTTGCCTAAAGCCTTTTTCGACATCAAAGGTCTCGGTGAGTTCTTTTCCGACCTTGACGGAGCAGCGTGAATTCTCCAAAGTCATCCTGCATAGTCGTACGAGTTTTGCATTGATGCAGACATGGCTTTGTACAGCTCGTCTCTGTAAATACTGTCATACGCAGCCTTGAAATCGATAAAGAGATGGTGAATATCGATTTTATGCTCTCGGGTTTTTTCCAAGATCTGCCTGAAAATTTGGTTTATTGTGGACTTCTCTGGTCTAAAACCACATTGATAAGGACCTATCAAGTTGTTGACGTGGGGTTTCAGACGTTCACATATTACAGCAGACAAGATCTTATAAGCGACGTTAAGAAGACTTATCCCTATATAATTGGCGTAATTGTGAGGGTCTCCCTTTTTTAGGATCGGGCATACGATACTGTGGTTCCATTCATCGGGTATGCTTTCTTCCGACCATATCATGCAGATCAGCTGGTGCATGCTCCTTTCCAACTGGTCTCCAGCTGCCTTGAAAAGTTCGTCTGCACCTGCAGTCTTTTTTGATTTTTGAAAATTGAAGTTTGCATATTGTTTCGTTGGTATGGTTTGCTCACAAATAGACAAATAATGGCTACGATATGTCATAATTTCGGTTTGTGATGGAATTTCGCTCTATTTGCAACTGTCAACGACAAGCATATATTAAAACTAGACAAGCAATTCCTTGTTTTGAATCTAAAACAGCTAAAACATTTTACAAACATTCCAAATGCCAACTTTCTCTTCAACAACTGTCAAATTATATCCAAAGTTTCAAAGTACACTAAATATATTCCTCTGCAGTACCTTTCCATTTATGGTATTTTAGTCCATTTGTCAGTCTCTCCAACCTCCGCCTACTTTATATAATATTCGCATCTTCTCCTTAGTATGCATCTCAGACACGATTCCAATCACGTTTTGAATGCAACACATCACTTGGTGTTCTCTTTGTCTGTTTACAGCAAAAACCTATCAATAAACTATCAACATAATCTGAATTCATCACAAATTCAACATTTATTCGAGACTTGTGTTACTCAATCAAACCCTGGGGCAGGTACTTTCTCAAAAAGCGGAAAATTCGGAGAGCATTACATAAAGACTATTGCATTGCAACTCGTGCGTGCTTCAGAACTCCTTTAATTGTGTGACTTACAATTATGGACACATATCCACAGAAAAAGAAGAGCAACAAATGCTTTCTACTGACTGTTTATATATTGGCTTTGTAGAATAAGCCCCAAATTTATTCACATCCCAAGCTTTTTTTCCTGCTTTTATTTTGGCGCCAATGGAACCAATTGCATGACAGTGCAAAACAACTTCCTACAAAAAATTTACTAAAAACCAATTAAAACCCAACCCAAAGAGTGGTGGGCGTTTCAAGTTTATTGCCATGGGTCTAGTACAACCAATACCCAGGGGCAACAATCATTTTTCCCAAACGGATGCTTTTTAGGCTTCTTAAAGTTATCAAAATAAAACCATGCCTACACATTCTTATGCCGTAATTGACGCCATTGTGATCCAATTTTGTCTGACACGGATCTAGGTATTCACTCAAATCGCTATATAAATTGGTCAAAACGGAATGTCATTATTATACCTGACTACCTAATTTAACTCACTGTCTCTAAGATACTATCAACTGTTGTAGAATCGGCATCTAAAGCTTTTGCTTTTGTTTCATGTTAAACAAGTCTAAGTGGCCAAACAACAACTATACGAAGCAATAACCATAAGAAAAAACGTCAAACAAGACGACCTTCAAGACAAGAAAATAATAATTCTCCGACATTCTTTTTTTCACTTATCACAATTGCCGCCATGGCACACACTCACTGGCAGCGACAGTGGTGTGGCAAGGCAGCAGCAGTAGTTGAAGTAGTTGATTGCGTTAAGTGAGTGTTGGGCATGGCATTATAAAGTGAATGAAAAATACATATCTATAATTAAACCACTTGCCAAAGTAGCCCATATTGCAGCTTGAAATCTGATAGTGGCAGTGAGTACGCTGCTGCTGGTGGCAAGGCATCTTGGTCGGATATTCAACGAAACAATTATGACACAAACCTATCAAGTATCTTGAAGATATTCTTTTAATTACTTGCTGAGAGTATATGAATGACTGATGGTTATGTGACTACCAATAGACAAGGAGAATAAAATATATTTGTTTTTAATTTAATGTGTATACGTATGAATGTATGTATTTCAAATCCAGTTACTATGATTACTAAAGAATCTATTTTTGTATTTCAGTTGTTGCAGGCGAGTTACATTGCTGATTGTGTGTGTCACTTGCAACGCAATAAGTTCAACTGGGAAAACAAGCAGAGGTTAAGCAATTCAAAATGATTTCGAGGAGGAAAATCATATCACGGTCCTTGGACAATCTAGACTCGATAGCACCCAATGAGGACGAAGAAGATATGTGGTATGACAAGGACAAACTGTGCAAGGTAAGTGTAACACAGTTGTGAGTAAAAGAAGTTAATTAGCTCAAGATGCAAGACATGGCACTTAATGACAGTAATTTATAAGAAAAACAAACAAACAAGTAAACAATTTTCAAAGTCGTGCAAAGTTTTGTAACTGACAGTTTTTCAGAGATGCATGTGACAGCTTTCTAGGACAATTTAACATTTTATTGAATACATCAGTTGTGTTTAATGAAAGAAACTCTCCTGACTTCTGTAAGGAAAAGGAGAAACTGTTTTCTTTTTAACGAACTTTCAAATTTTAGACTAAAAAATAAAAATCTCCATTGGCGTTTCAGAAAAGTTTCGATGAGTAGAACTAGAAATTCAGCTACAGAACTGCTCGATCAAACCAAGTATTTTGTGTTTGCCATTGAAAGTGAGCAAAGCTTACTTTTCTTTGATTTCAGAAATATGTTGTCTAATTTTTTTATTCAAGGCTTAACACTCACTTGAAAATGGGCCACTACAATTTTTATATCTTTCGAGGTTAAATGTATCAATAATGTGATGTGATAAAGCTGTTCTGAGGCCAGGGTTTGATTTAGTGAATCTAAAACCACCAAAAATCATGGTTTTATTTCTGGTTAATGATTTCGTGTTAAAGGATGGCTTTCCATAGATACAAACTTAGACAAGATTAAGGATATCTTAAAAATGTGATAAGATAGAAAAATTTTAAGGCTGAATTTGTATTCAGCGACGTTGCTTAGCAAAAGAAAACTTAAATTCTGTAAAACAGTATGTTTTTGATCATGCCTACGACTACCTTGAAGTTTAATATTCTTATTCTTCGATTGTCATTTGTTCCGGGGACACACTAATAAAAAGAAAGTTGAAGATATGCTTTGGCAACAGAGTACTGAACCATATTAAACTTACTTCTGCAAAGGTTTCTATGTATGAGCGAATGAGACTATGTTTACTTCTTTAATAATTACAAATCAGCGACTTTAGTTTCTCTATGCAATTAAACTCAGACAAAGTTAATTTCAATTAGATCAGAGTACAAATTATAAGGAAACATTTTTTAATTACACATTCGTACCTACATGTACGCTTAAATTGTTCTGTGAAGAAAGATCGAAGTGGTGCATAAAGTCCGATTTGATTGTCGATGTGACAAGGCCAAGTGCAATGAAAATTGGATGAATTGATTGAATTGTTGAACTTGATTGACTAAGTACTTTGAAGTACATATTTAGAATGATAAAAGCTAATACTGCATACCCGATGGAACTCTTCAAACTTTGTGAGATTGCAAACTTGAATTAAAATAAAAACGTGATCTTCATGCAAAAATTATTGAGATGATATCATTTGGAATCGATTTGGTCAATTGAGTGTCAGACAATATGATGAGACAGCCGCGCCTTTGGTTTTTAATACCGATTAACCTTCAACTTTAAACACAAGCAAATAATAACTGCATATAGTTTATGGAGGCCTCAGAGCAATCAATGTTCTTAGATCAGTGATTGATTTAAGTTTGCTGTGAGTCAGGTTTTTTTTATATTTATGTCTCAAATCATTATTTGAGATAAATATGAATGCCGGTTTATATTTACACTTTAAATCATCATTTCTTGAGTTGCTAGTGGGAGTTCGAAGTTGGAATCCCAGAAACATCCGATTGCTTTTCAACAATTATTCTCTGGCAGTATTGCATTGCCATCAAAAGCGGTTGTGCTTAGCTTTTCCAGATCAATCAAAACTAGCCTCATTGTTCTTCTTTTATTTCAGGATCACATAGATGAAGTCCTTTCGAAATGGGAACAAATAGACGATGAAATATGGGCCAAGATTGTTGTTTTTGAAAAAAACCGACGAGTGGCAAAGGCATATGCCCGATCCTCTGTCATATCTATTAACGGTTCCAAACATGGCTTTGATGGAGTCAGGTAAGCTGACACTATATCTCACACAAAACTTGAAATTAATTTTGCTTTCGTCTTACAGAATCGGACTTAATGGATTTCAGAACCCAATGCGTGATACACAAACAAAAGAAGTCAAAAAAGCCATAGGCGAAGGTTTCAAATTGAAAATGGACGAAACGGGAAACATTCTTATAAAACGCTATGGCAAAAGTAACGTTTATGTTCACAGCACCTCAAAGTTGTCAAACGAAGAAACTGTTATTGGAGGGGATATACTACAATTACCACAACAAGCCATTAACGTCGGAGTGTCTTCGAAAGTAGGATCTTGCTTCCTTTAAAAAAGAGGTTTTATTAAGTTGTTTTTTTATATTTGCTTGTAGCTCTTCGATATGCGAAAGTTCACCACGAACATCAACAGAGAGTTCTCTCGAACTGCCCCTGAATGTAGCCGTCTAGAGCGTCAATGCTTATCTGCCATTTCTATAGCAAAATCTAGCAATAACCTCATTCACAGCCCTCTATGGATTCTGGTCATAAATATTGTTGCCATTGACATGCTCAAAAGCCGAATGACAACAATCGGAAGGAATATCGATAGTGGTAATAGAACATCCCCAACAACATCGGGAAGTGAAGACCCATATTCGACTATCGAAAGTCAAGCTGAGCTCATTTTAGCCGAAGATGCCAAAATGAATGCAAAGCTAAAGGATTATTCAACTTATGATGATAATCCTTATGTTCCAAAGGTAATGATTCTATAATTATGGTTTCACTAATTGTGATTAAAAACTCAAAACTTGCCTTCCCTTGCAGCCTGACTATGAAATTTACAATCAAACGATTTCCCCAATCATTAACCCCAAAAGCAAATCGGTGCAGCGTAAGAAACAAGATGACCCTTATTATTGTGGCCTCTTGGCACGTATCCCGAATTTCATCAAATCCACTAAGTCATCTAGTAAAAAGTCAAAAGATGTCAAAGTTGTTCGAAAAATATCTGCACAGCATCTCCATCTGCCCACGCATCCAATTCCAATTGCAGCGTTTCACCAGCACCCGCCAGCATCTTACTACCCTTTTAAGTTGCATCCGCTACATCCTAGAATATCGCAATCACAAATGTCCTTGTGGGATGCACGCAGCTTAGTCAGTGGAGTAGGTAAGAGAATATTTTTTATTCGAAGTTAATATCTCCCAAAACATAATTTGTATTTCTTCCTTTTAGAATGATCAGAGTCCTTAGACCTTAGAGTAACATCAAAGAAGCAAATTAAACTTTAGTTAGATATTTTATAAAAGAGAGACGAGGTAAACCATGAAAGGAAATCGTATCGCAACGTGAGTGAGGTCCTTTGCCATAAAACCGCTTAAGACTGAAATACGTCCTATAAAAAAGAAAGCTTCATTTTTTATGTAGGCCAACGGCAGAAATGTTTCTGAACTTTAGTTTTATTTAATAAGTCAACCAATATTTTTTTCATTTTTATTTTTTTGTTTTTTCTTTAATTTTTTTACTAATTTAAATCAGTTATGATTAAAAACAAAACTGCCCTTTAAAATAAATAATTGTTTTTATCATTTTAAAAGTACGAGCTTGTGTTTCTTGTGTATATTTTGTATATAAAAGTTTAAAAGCATAATTTTTATACACCTCTATATATATATATATAATAATTTAAATGAAAAATAAAACAAATTTATTTCTTAAGAAACCAGAACCAGAACTGTTTTATTTGTTAAATGGTAGTGGCGCTGTAGCAGGTAATTTATAAAAGGGGTTTTTCTTTTTTGGTTCGAAACAGTGAACTGAACTGAGAACGAACAGCTGGAACGTGTTCTGAACTGAGCGTGTTCAAATCTTGTGAAGTTGGCTGCGCTCAGACTCTTGCTCTAGATGCCAATTTATTTTGAGCTTTTGGTGAAGTTTGGACAAGTCTTCCGAGAATAATTACAATGCCGTGAAAAGTCTTTTCCCATTTATTCGTTCGAAATTGACAAAAAAATTTTAGGTGTCCTATCGGAATCCCCGAGTTCTGTTATGTAAGTAGTCGAACTCCAATAGCAGAACGAAGGTTGTGGCCAGAAACCAAAAGTCAAAATCATCTCAATTAAAGCTGAGTAATTTTTATTAAAAAGGCCTCTCACCGAAGCGAACACAATCATGGACATATCAACAAAGAAGGCAAACATGATCCTCTGCGAAGACGCAATGCTATTTGAAGCACAACAGGACCTAAGGAATTTCCCTGTTAAATTTTTATGTATACGTATACGTATGATCCCAAAGATGAGTGCAGTCGTATGTCGTCGTTCTCAACAAAGGCACCAGCACCGGAACCCTCGTCGGCTTTGGAGCCATCTGTGAAGGTACGATAAGAGTTCTTTCCAGGCTCAGATTCTGAGCAAACCAGTCCTGAACCGAAGAAAATTTAACTGAAAAATTTTGACGCAGTTTGAGCCTTGGGATCATCATGTCAGACGGCATATCCATTAAAAGTGAGTCAAAAGATATGCTGCTTGCGAGTTCCTCAAAGCTCCAGTGCTGTGCCAGAGACCACATCGCTTTAAACGAGAAATGGTCTTGAGAGTACACCCCATGATGTAGGTATCAAGGGGAGGAAGACTCAGCAGTGCGTTGAGAGCAGCTCCCGGTGTGCTGGGGAAGGCCCCAGTAACACCAAGGCAAACTGTTCTTTGAAGTTTGGCAAACGAGGCAATAACGTATTTACGAGAGAGCTCATTCCACCAAACAACTGACGCATATGAGATGATTGGTCTTATCATAGCCGTATAGATCTAAAGGACCCTTTTCGGTGAAAGACCCCATGTCTTGCCAAAGGCTCCTTTACATTGCCATAAGACTGATAGTGCTTTATTAGTTTTAGACTCGACATGTTTAGACTAAAGAAGCATGTTATCAAGGATCACTCCAAGATGTTTTACTTCATTTGAAAAGGGGATGTTGACGCCTTTAAGCGTAAGTTGGGTCAGACCAGTCAATTTTCTACGTCTCGTGAAGAGTACAACCTCGGTTTTAAGAGGAGGTATGAACCCGCTTCAAGTGGGAACATGGCATAAGTTTGCATCCGGATGCGCTAAATTTGGAAGCACTTTTTTTGAAACAAGTACCTCGTTTCCACTTAGAATTGAATCCCACTTCAATTCGGATTAGTGCCAGTGTATACCTACATCGAATTGAAATAGGATTACCCGATCCGATACACCTCTCCGAGCTGGATCGATTGAAAATGGCGTGTGTATACCTAGATCGAGTAATCGGTTTGTCGAGTGTGTTGATGTGTGTGTGTGTTTTTTTTCTTATTATTTTAGTGAACGAGTGGATAGTGGAAATTGCAGCGTCGTAAAAGAATTGTTTTGCTTTTCGTGTTTGTTCTTCTTCATTTTCGGCGTTACGAGTAGTGATCTTGAAGCGATCACAACTCTCCCACTTTGCTGCTTCACACTAGTGATCCGCCTGTGGGGTACGCCGCGTTGACCTCAGAAATCGTCGGCAAGCCTCCCGGTTTTGGATTGTTCCATGTCTGAGGCCAACCAAATGCTGCTGTTTTTGCATTTGCTTGTACCAGGAGTGTTTTGGCCTGCCTTTTCTTTTTCGTCGCGAATTTGTTGAAACGTTGTACGATATTGCCTTTTTGACGGGGTTCTGCGGATCTCTCCTTTGAACATGACAATACCAACTGAGCCGGTCGTGCTGAATTTTGTCCAAGATGGTACTTTTGACATGAAGGCTTCCACGGATCTTAGTACTTCTAATTCGATCAAGCTTTGTTACTCCTGCTGTCATCCGAAGCATCTTCATTTCGGCTGCCGTCAATTTGCTCTCATACTTTTTGTACATTGTCCAACATTGTGAACCGTATGTCAGAGCTGGACGGACAACTGCTGTGTAGAGTCTTCCCTTCAGCTTAGGGGGCATTTTTCGATCACAGAAGATAGCGGAGTTTTCTCGCCACTTCATCCACCCTACGCTTACTCGATGATTGATGTCGTCATCACAAGATGCTTCACTATTGATCATAGATCCCAGATATTTAAACTTTTCACACTTGGGAAGCACATTTCCATTCAAATAAATGTCTGGAATAGGCTTGTCTGGATCAGAAAAAGGGCAGCACAGGTATTCAGTCTTTTTAGCGCTAATACGGTACCCATTTCCTTCCAGAACATCAATCCAAACGTCAAGTGCTCGTTGCAGGGATGTAGGATCCTCGCTTATGATGGCTCCATCGTCAGCAAAGAATAATTGTTGTACTTTATTGTCCGTTACTTTTCCTTCGAGCAAATAATCCAGAACAGCAATAAAGAGCAGTGGACTCAAGACACTTCCCTGATGTACACCTACTGTTATTTGGAATTCTTCGGTGACTCCAGCTGGGCATCTCACTTTTGTAACTGCTCCCTCGTACATGTCCATAATTATTCGCACATAGGCTTCAGGTGCTTTTCGTGTTTGTTGTTTTGCAAAATATTATATGCAGTGTGTCACTTCGATTCCATTTGAAGTCGATTACCCGATTCAGTGGGTAAGTAGATACCTGCATCGAAATCTGAATCACAATCCGATTCGATCACCCGATCCTAAGTGGAAACGAGGTAAAGGTCTTAAGAGGAATAAAGAACAAGAGGGCAAACCACACACACACCACCACGGCATCTGTCCTTAAACTGGCTTTTCACAATAGTTAGTAATTTCACTGACACAGCTTTATATACGTAACACAGATGGATTTCGTGTTGCAAAAGCAACAATGTAAACAAATGGAAGTTGCGGGGCAAGAGAAGTAATGGTGGATTTACATGCATCTGCAAGTGCAGATGAAAATCGGAAAAAGACACAAGATGTAAAATTCATACTTGTCTGATAGAGAGGGAACGAACTTCCTAGTTATGGTTGCAGATGAAAAATTATGGGTGCAGATGAACATGTTCATCTGCAACCATAATTTTTGATCTGCAACCATAATCCTATTCGTCTCTCTTTTTAACCTTTGTGCTTTGTAATCTTCATCTGTCTCGCTTTACTTTTCTGCACTTCCGCAGTTGCAGATGCATGTTAGCCCAGCATAATGGAATTTCATCTGCAGCCATAATTTTATTCGTTCAAGTGCCAGTTTATATGGCGAAAATTGTTAAAACATAAAAATAGCAGCGAAATTAGTAAAACTAAAGTAATAAAAACACAGAACTACAAATTTTCGAATCCGAAGCTGTCAACAAGTTATATCTGATTACAGCAACTTCGAAAAGTGATAGGGTAAACGCACTAGTAGCCGGACAGTGTTAGTACCCGGACACATTGACCTTTTTTTGCGATTAATAGATACATCACACAAAAAAATCCACAAACAACAACATACATGGGTCCTTCAATGTGTCCTATACCTGCATGCAAAGTTTCAGGTACTCTAAATGCGTACTTTAGGAACTACGCATCATTTTATTGTTTAAGGTTTGAAGATGCGGTCTCGTTGTCAATTTAGGTAAGAAAAAAATAGTGGGAACAGTTTTTAGTAGTAAGCAATTTAACAAGTAATCGTTAATTTATTGTAATGGAAAGACATTGGTTTCGTTGGAAATATGATTAACTAAAACAATTTACAAAAAAAAACCAAATTTAATAAAATCTTTGCCATTATTTGTGGTGTCCGGGAACTAACACCAAAATTGAATATGTTTTTCAGTACCCAGACATGCTGTCCGGGTACTAACACAGTGCGATTATCATGCATATTCAGTACCCGGACAGGGGTTGTTTCTTAAAATAATTGTGTATGTATACTGAAACAAAAGCGTTCGGATACTAGATCAGTCATTTTAAGAGATCAATCATTAAGAGATTTAATCATTTAAAGAGACAAGCCCTGTATGGATACAAAAAATGTGCGCTTATCTTATATTTTCAGTATCCAGACAGGGCTTGTCTCTTAAAATGATTGTGTCTGGGTACTAAAACAAAGGCGTCCGGGTACTAAACTTTGCTGTCCGGGTACTAACGCAAATGGAACTTTTCTGAATTGTTATTTTATTTATTTTAACAATGATCTCTTTGCAATTTACTTGAACGCCATATTATTGAGAAATGTCTATATTCTTACAATCAATAAAAGTTTTCGCTGTAGCATTTATGGTTACAAAATGGTTTGAAGTCAAAGTTGAGAAAAAAGTTAAGTGTCCGGGTACTAGTGCGTTTACCCTATAAAATTTTTTTCACTTTTGTGCTTTAAACCGTGTTTTGTTGGGAATTTTTATATTCACTTCACTTAAGCGCTCAATAAAACGCTGTACTCACTTATACAACTTTATTCCATAAAATCCATTTACCAGCCATCCCCTTTGTTCACTTCTGCAAGTGACTTATTTTTTGTCCACTTACGTTGTTCACTTGAAAGTTGTTGTTTTTCCCTTGTGCGATTTCTTGCGATGTTTTGCTGAAGTGAATATGAATTTCCAATAAAACTCGGCTGAAATCTACATATATCCGTCCCGTTCTACTTTTCTGCACTTCTGTACCAGCAGATGCTTGCAAATCCACTTAAAGTAGATATAAGCTGAGTTTCATTGAGAATCTGATTCACTTCAGCAAAACATCGCAGAACATCGCCCATGGAAAACAACAACTCTAAGGGTGGTATTCACCAAACAATCTTACGAGCGCTCTTAAAGCTAAGAGGCTCTTAGTTTTAAATTTGGATGTGCTATTCACCAAGCAATAATAGGGTCTAGTCTAAGCTAATTCGAATATTCGAAAAATAAGGTTTTTGAGTCTCTGAACGCACACTTTTCGAAAGACTTCGAAAATTTCAGCGTCAATTGTCAAAATCAGTCAAAAACAGAAAAAATTATCGAAAATTTCAGAAATGGTAGAGCGTAAAATTAATTCATTCTCTGTATTGCAAACCATAATTCGAATTTCTTATTTTTTTCAACAGTTATTTATGAATTTTGAATAACAACCACAAATGACGCTGTCAGTAAATTTCGAATTTTCGAAGTTATTTAAAACAACAACCGCTCATAACTTAAGAGTGGTAGCGACCACTCTTAAGTGTTATGAGCGCTCATAAATCTGCACTAAGAGTGGTCGGTGAATAGGTTTATGAGGCACTTAGTTTAAGATTTCTTGGTGAATACCACCCTAAAATGAACAACGTAAGTGGACACAAATAACTCCCTTGCAGAAGTGAACAACAGGGATGGCTGGTAAATGGCGTTTATGGAATAAAGTTGTGTGAGCACAGCGTTTTATTGAATGAAGTGAATATAAAAATTCCCAATAAAGCTCGGCTATAAATTAAGAAAATACAAATTAGCAGTGTTTTATTGGGAATTTATATTCACTTTTACAAAATATCGCAAAACATCTCTCATGGAAAAACAACAACTCTAAACGAATAGCGTAATTGTACAAAAATAACTCACTTGCAGAAGTGAACAACAGGAATGGCTGGTAAATTTAGTTTATGTTGAAAGTGAACTTGGTAAATAAATATATAGCCAAAAAAGCGATATATTGAGACTCGCAATTGAAGTGAATATAGAAATTCCCAACAAAAACGACGGCTATTAACTTATCATGGATTGAATTGATTTTGCTTTGGACTTGCTGAATACTGCCCATGGCTGAAGCCATTCAGTAAACAAACTGTCACAAATTAGTCAATACCCGGCCAACACACCCTTCGCTGGTCAAATTCAAAATAGATTTGCCGTTCCGTTGGTTTGGGATTGCGGATTGGATTGATTGCAGAAATTAGATTCCAAGAAGTTTTTCGTGAAGTTTACTACACATTTTACTTTTTATTTAGAGCCAATATTGATTTTTGTTCTAATAAATGAAAATTAACAACTATCTACAGGTCTAGTTTATAGGTAATATTGTGTAATTTGTGGTTTTGCACTGAAATGTTTGTGCTATTATAAATAAAAAGACTTGTAGAGTGTCTACATGCATTTGGAGTGTCTACATGCATTTCTGTTTGACAAATAGTTATTTCCTAAAAACCACGCATTAAAGAGACCGAATTACTTTCAGTTCGATACCCCAAATAAAATGGATCGCTTTGTTACTCGGGCGCCGACATGGAAGACTCTCGAAATGTCTTCGTTTTCGCGTAGCTTTGCTAATGTATCGCTAACAGACAAAAGGTCAACTCCAAAAGAGAACAAAATAAAACCACAATCTACTAACAAAAGACTGAGCATCCATGATGAAAAACTACTGAAAATTTTTACCGGACAGGCCGATGAACCACTCATGCTAACCCCTACACAAGATTTATCGCCATACGCTGCGCGTTTTGATGGCAGCTTTGGTGGCAGTCAAGCTGTCAACAGCAATCAAAACAACTCGCTCTGTCTCATTCCCAATGATGAGAATACTCCGCCTCCAAATGCGCGAATCACCTGTAAGTATTGTCAAACTGACAGAAGATGGAAAAAATAATAGTATATTAATATATATATATTTATTTATAATAATTTCACTTTGCTTTGTTTATCTGAATTTTGGAAATTTCTCAAAGAGCTCTTGTGAAATGTACTTTCATTCCTAAAATACCTTTTGCCTTATCCAGCAGCTAAGGATCAGCCTGCCATGGATAAAAATCTGCGTAGTAGTGGTGAGAATGGTTCACGTCCATCAACACCTACCACCAATATGATACCAACAAATTTGGCATCCTGCACCCCCAAAGACAATCCGTTTATAGCGCGCATTCAAAGGGATCTCAACAGTCCTTCAGCTGCGACTAGAGTTCGAGCATTGAAAGCTTTAAAGTAAGCCACTTTTTCATCAATCGCTGACACGTAAGCATAGATTTTTTTCTTTTGTCTTTTTTGGTTGTAGGAGTCCCACTAAGTCAGCATATGCCATTTTTGATGTACCACACGAAGAGCAGGAAATTCTAACTGAAGAAGAACGCAAGCCACCTGTTAGGGTGAATAGCATTCAGGAAATAATGAAGGATGTGGTTGTCTATGTAGAAGTAAGAACTGGCGAAGACAATCGCTCGTCAGGTGTAAAGAATGTGATATCAGCTCTTGGCGCAAAAGTAAACGACAAACTTTTGAGGTAAGGAGAGGTCTTAACTGCAAAAAATAGTTAGACTCAAACTATTATTGGTCCTTTTAGAGACACAACTCATGTGGTGTTCAAGGATGGCCTTCAGTCTACGTACAACAAAGCAAAGAAATGGAATATTCCAATAGTTTCAATTCTATGGATTGAAGCATGTAAAAAGCATATGGGTCTGATGCATCCCAAGGATTTTCCTATTTCGAACGCAGATCGTTATGAAAACCCAGAATTGTATGATAAAATGAAGGTAAATGAAGTGCATTGCGAAAAGTGAGGTTAGATTGTTTTTTTTTCTTTTAGTTTTGCGCATTAGTATTTGACTTTTGTGTGTGTTGCTTTTGCTTGAGAAAGGTGTATCTGAACGTTTTGAGGATTAAAACTTCAAGTTAGCTTCATTTTTTTTACTAAGTTTATCAAAGTATTACGCTGTCTATAGGCAGCAATTGAATTTATTGAAAATAGTCAGTATGCAATTAAGGAAGTACTGCTTGATTGGCTATTTTGAAAAGCTGAAAACCTTTTTTCTATTCAAATGATGTTTGAGGTTTTGTTGTTGCGCTGGCTGGGTAAATAAATGAAATATAGGAGGTAAAAGTGAATGGGATTAGAACCTAGCCCGTTTCGCTTCTACTGCTGTATAGTAAAAGTATGTTATTTAAACAACCTTTTACTATTGTTTTCTCTATTTGAAATTGAGGCTTGAAAGCTTGTAGGCAACGTATTTACTATTTAGATGTATCTGAATCAAAGTTGAATTTTTGAGTAGTTTCAAATAAAGGGTCAGAATTGTTTTCCAATCATCAGATTGAACGGAAAGTTACAATGCAAAGCACTAGAATACTCCATTTTGACCAATGTGATGGATTGAAAATACTTCAAAATGATTTTGGATTGGTTTTAATGCGAACTCTCTTGTTTCGTAGCCTAATCTAGCTATCGCACTAGTTAAGTTATAAATCTAGTGTAACCATAGTTTTTCAGGGCTAGTAAAAATGTGGAATTGCCAAGTGCTGAATATATTTGGTTTCAGTAAAAGAATAATTCAGAATAATACCTCTTCTCTAGATGCTTCAACGTTAAACCAATTCATTTTCTATTAAAATCCTTCTGTTCATAAACAAATGTTCTTCTTTTAATTGTAGCGTTACAGATCTATGCAGCCTGATGCGGAAGATAAACGTCGTCAAAGAGTAAGAGTTCCTACAAAAGAAAATGGACTGAAACCAAAATCAGTGGAAGTAGCCCCTTCGCCCTCTTTAGTTCCAGCCAAGAAAAAGGTATGTACATAATTATCTCAAAACATTATATTTGGGGAAATAACTTTTATTAGGAAAGTAGAATGAATGAAAACCTGTGCGTATCGGAAACATTTGTATCCATTTGTGTTATCCATCTTTTAACACCGGATTGCAGGAACACGAAGCTACCCGTATACATTTTGGCTAAATTCTTGATATTATTTTATATAAATAGAGTGGCATTATTTCATTAGCCTTAGAAGATGTATCTTGTATCATGGTTAGGTTAGGTTAACACCCACATACTTAGACCACATAGGGTCCATTGTGATACCTCTGAGACTAGAAGGTTGATCATCCTCTGGTTCCTATCTAGAGGATTAAAGATTTGAAACATCCTCCAATCGAAACTGGACTATCGAGTTGATCACCAGTTAGTCAAAACATCCAGAACTTCGTAGGAAAGGGAGAGACTTTTATAGCCTTTATTAGCTAAATTGCTGATCTTGTCGAAAAAGTAATCACCTAGGTGAGCTTTCCGTCTGTTAGCAAGTGCATGGCATGAGCAAAGGAGATGTTGGAATGTCTCCTCTTCCCGCTCGTCCATGCAGCTTCTAAAGAAGTCATTTGAGTAGAAACAAAGTCTTTTATAGTGTCTACATATCTGGCAGTGGCCTGTAAGGACACGTATAGTGGAACTAATGTGCAGACGACTTAAATTCAATAAGCTTTTTGGACGTTTCGAGTTCACACATGGCCAAATTCGTTTTGTCATAAGACATGTATTACTCTGCGTCCATCTAGTGCTCATCTTCTTAGAGGCGTTCTGCTTTAGCAAAAGTTTACATGTAGCGATAGGTATACCTATATTGTTCCTTTTTCAGGTCAAAAATGAGAAGTCATTCTTTTTTTGGCGAGTTCATCTCCCATGCAGTTGCCTAGTATATCGCTGTGGTCCGGCACCCATGAAAGGTGAATGTTGAACTGTTCTGTCATCTCTTCTAGAGTGCACCGTTTTACATTTTGTAGATACATAGCAAAGAGCTTTAAGAGCGGCCTGACTGTTCGAGAAATCAATCAATATCCATGGAGGATAAACGATTTTTCTAAGCCAGGAGAGGACTTTATCGACAGAATTTCCCCTTGGAACACACTACAGTAGTCGAGTAGCTGAGTTCACTGCTGGTTGTTTTCCGAAAATGTCTAGAGGTGTAAGGTTTAGTAGTATGTCTAGGGAATCCATAGGAGCTGTCCTTAGCGCGCCGCTCATGCATATACTTCCCGCTCACTGGACAATCATGTTATAGTTTACCTGTTTGTCAAGTGCGGTTCACCATGTTAATACCCCATAGGTCAGTATAGGTCTTATGACCGATATGTATAGCCAACGAGCAATATTGGGAGAGAAACCCCATTTGCCGCCAATAATCTTCTTACATGAGAAAAGTGCAATATTAGCTTTATTTACTTTTTCCTCTATATTGATTTTGCAGTTTTTTTTTTATAATAAACGCGGACATCAAGGGGTTATGACTACCCTTATAATGTTGTAGAACACAGTGCGAGTATTTAGGAAAACAGGAGAGGATTTGAAAGGAGACATCGTCGCACGTTGCATCGAGGTTCGTTTCTTATCAAAAACGCCTAGATATTTAGCCTGATTCACTAGGGTGAAAGTTACACCTTTAATAGCAAAAGGTCTAAAATCCGGTATTCTGTATCTTCTCGTGAAGAGAACTATGTAGCTCGGTTTTAAGGGGGTTGATATTCAGACCTCGAGCTTGAGCCCAGTGATTTAGTTTATTTAGAGCAGTTTCTTACAGCTCTGCTAGAGTTTGTGGGTGTTAGCCTGAGACAGCAATTGTAACGTCGTAGACCTTTTAGTAGTTCGTGGACGGCCAAGTTCCAGAGAAGCGGGTAGAGTACTCCTCCTCATCAAGTCCCTCTACTAGTTCTACTAGTTTCGTAGTCACCCAATTTTAACTTTATGATTCTGCTACACAGCTTTGAAGAAATCATGTTTTATGTTTAAATTATCAAGAGTTTCTGACATATTGTTGAAGGCACCTGCTATGTCTAAGAAGGCGACCAGAGTATACTCTTTATAGTGTAGGGAATATTTAATGGCGCATGTCGGAGAATGCAATGCCGTTTCTAATGGTTTGCCCTTTGTGTAAGCGCGTTGTGATGTGGAGATCAGACGGGTTTCAATTTCTGTCTTAAATATAATATGTCTAATACTCTTTCCAGTATTTTGAGTAGAAAGATGTCATTTTGAAAGGTTAAGTCCTTTGGGGTTACGTGAGAGCATTTGCCGGCCTACCACCGAAGCTTTTCTGCAGGCTTTAGGGATGTTAGAGAACTTTATGCAACTGTTCAAAATGACCACTAAGTACGTAGTGATCATGTCAGACACATTCTGAAGTTCTGCAGGAATGATTTCATCCCGGAGAACAAAACAAAAATTTCAGTACCTATGGGAAGAATGTCAAGCATATTCCAAGCAGAAGTCTATGCAATACGCAAATGCGCGGAAGTAAACATTGACAGGAAATATTAAAACAAACATATTGCAATAATGACGGACAGTCAAGCTACAATTTAGGCCTTAAGATCCTACACAATCTTCTCAAATCTTGTTTGCGAATGCATTTACAAATTAAACAAACTGGGCTGCAACAACAAGGTTACAATCTACTGGGTAGGAATCATAGGCAGACGAACTGGCAAAGACAGGAGTCGGATCACCACTCATAAGACCGGAAACTTTTTGTGGAGTAACAGAAAGCCACATCAAGAAGAAATCAAAAAGTCGAGGGAAGACAACAGAGCTAAACACTAGAATGACCTCCCCAAACTGCGCCAATCCAAACTTTTACTTGGCACTTTTAACAAAACGTTTATAAAGATGCAATAAAACTAAGTATAAACAATGTAAGAATGCTAGCCGGGTTCTTAAGCGGGTACTACAGACTAAGAAAACACCTAAAAGTACTAGTTGTAGAGAGCGACGACCAATGCAGATACTGCAACGAACAGGAAGAGTCTCCTGACCACTTCTTAGGTGACAGCGAAGCTCTAATACACCAAAGGAAGAAGTACCTAGGATCCTACTACGTAGAGGAGAAGGAGCTTAAACTCCTAAGCGTAACCCAGATACTAAGTTTCATTGGAGAAACTAATGTGGATGAAGTACTTTAACTAAGGAATACCACTTAAAAAGAAGGGGTACAATAGGTCTAAAAAGGTCGAGGTGCAATACAAAACCCCAATTATTCATTAATTGATTCATTCATGATTTCATCCGGCCCAGGTGCTTTGAACGGGTCCAAGATGTATTATACATTATAATCTGTTCAGTTTTATGCTTACGCACATTTAAAAAATTAACGGTATAATGCTATTCTCACCGCCTCAAAAACCAGTTAAACATCTTCAGAGTTCAGACCATCAATTAACAGACTTCGTTTGATGGATGTTGGATGGTCGGATGTAGTTTGAAGTTTGCTTTCAAACTTATCAGACTTGTCGTCCAACATTATGAAATATATTCCTCCGCTCCGCCCAAATTCAAAATTTTCAAAAATGTTTGAAGATCATCCAACAAGTTGGACCAGCTATAGTCTGAGGGTTTACGTTATACAACATTGGTCGTTCAAACCAAAGTCTGTCCAACTAATTGTACAGTGTGAACTCCGCTATTAGTAAATATTATTCAAACTATAATAAGGAGATTTAGTTTAACACAAATCGATGTTGTCTAGTAACGAAACAGCAATTGAAACTTTTCCTGAGGTCGTTCGAAAAAGAAATAAGGTCTTTATTGTGTAAAATACCTATTTAGATTTGCATTAACTGGAAAGTTAAGTATGACCTTAATTTGGAAACAATAGATCTGTTCGTTGAACTTTCCCCAGGCTTGACCCAGGTTTTCTTGACAACACTATTAGTTGTCAAAAAAACTTGGGTTTTCCAGTCCTCAAAAAAAGTTAAACCACAAATCACCACACATCCATGTCATTAAAAAAAATACATGCCATTTGACAGTCCTCAACTCGCCATAGCAAAAAGCTAGGGTGAGTTTATGGAAAACCTAGGTCAACACTAGGGCTCAAAAAATACTCAATTTGACATTCAGGACGACTTTGGGTTTCTCAAAAAACGCTTTGTGGCGACCCCAGGGCGACCCAAGGGCTTCAACGGACAAACCTAATTATTTTGTTGTTTTTACCTGCTTGGTAAGGTACTGATAATACCTGTTACTTAAATATATTAAAGCATTTTTTAAATATTATTGTGAAACAACATAGCAATTGATTGTTTGTATGTTTATATAAAAAAAGATCAGTTTAGAAAATTATCACTTAACTTTCACTGATTCTATTAAAAAATGTAGACTGATTTAAAAATTCAAGAACATAACGGTGTACTTCCAATTTTGCGTGGAAGATGATTTTTAATACGGACATTCCCGTTTGTATCTTAAGCGATCTAAATCATTTGGATACCTTACCAATCATTTATTCTCATTCTAATCTTATTCAACATACCTAGCTAAGAATGCACTGATATCAAAAAATCTTTTTTTCTGATGAAAAAAAGCTGACTTCCTACTATGTACGATATGACTGCAATATGAGTTTTCCGTTCACAAACATATTATATAAATACTTTCAAGGAAATTCCCGAAAATCAATATGTCGAGTTATATGAAGCTTTACCAACGAGATGAGGAAGAGGAGTGATGGAAGAAGATGCTCGCAAAATCAATTGTAATAGCGCAGAAATTTTGTAGCTTATTTGTTTATTTTTTTGCAGCTGCCGGTTGTTAGTTGTGCTGTATTACTGTAAACACAACACGGACAGGGATAGTGTCTTGCTTTTGTAGAAGATACTGGTTTTTCAGTTCTATATAGAATTTTTGTTTCTTTTGCGTGGGCGATTTTTATTAATTTGTTTTCACTTCGCGTTCATTACAGGCAATAAAATCAATTTATTCTTTCTCTTTTTCCAGAACGATATTTCTCGCTTCTTTACACAATTGCAATCACAAACCAGCAATGCACTTGATTCACCGTGCACACAAATGTTACAAAAGTAAGTAACTTTCAGCAAAATTTTGATGTTTTATATTTATGTTTGTTTTTTTCTTGATTCGCAGAATAAACGAAAATTTCTGTTCTCCTAAAATAACATCAAATGAGTCTCTCAAGAAACTTGCTTATCTCGACACGGTTTCAAGCTTATCTGATACCAACGAACTGTCAACCGAAACGGATGGTGCAACAAAAAAACATGATCTGGTAAATTGCGAAAATAAACCGAATACTTCTGCAGCAACAAAAACGTCTAGTCGTCGTCGTAACTCAATCCAAGTCACACAAACTACAAACACAAGCAATAATGTCCCACGCGCAGAGAACAACATCGCAGTAACACCAAATCTTCGAACTCGTAGACAAAGTTCTGTTCACATTCCATCAAACATGAGCATATCCAGGAAAGAAAAGGATGCGTCATCTAAGAAGAATTTTGCCAGTATCAGCGAAGAAATAGCCGAAAATAGAGATCCGGATGTTGAGATGCGTCAAACGACATTCACTGAGAAGTCTGTAGATATAACAAAAGGAAATGGCCCACCGGCTAGTGCTCAGAAAAATAGAAGGCGTACATTGTACACACCGAAGCCGATGGAAGAATCACAACCGCAATCAGCCAGTTTATCCACTTTAACAGCGAATAAGCGAAGAACGGTTTTTGCCACATCTTCATCGAACGCCTGTGACGACAGCAGTTTTGGCAGCTTTGCACCAATTACTCCAATTGGTAGAGCTGTTCCCTGTTCAACTTTGATTGGAGAAGAATCTGCTAGTACTCCATTGCAATTGCCGTCGTTGTTGGAAGAACATGCAACTGCTACAATTTTCAGTTCAACACGAACGCCAGTCAATCCACGACGTCGTACCCTATTCGACGTCTCCATGGATATTATAAGTCAACGTTTGCAAAATATAAATCAATCAGCTAAGTCAGTACGCGTTGCTCGTCCAGAAGATCGTCGAAGTTCGCAGGACGATCCACAAACAATAGCAGCGCTTCTAACACCCAAAAACAACAACAATCATACGATTCGAAAAGAACTCTTTGTTGGCAACGAAGCCTCAGCTCAAAAAGAAACTTCCATTGCAGCTACACCATCCCAATCGGCAAAAGAAACGCCTTCAAATACACCAATTGAAAATATAGCAAAAAAGAAGCGAAAACTGTTCGTCCCCAATGATATTTTCCTAACACCAACAGCTACGGCATCGTTGTCAGAAGACGGCAACAGCAACGCTTTGGCAAAAAGAATTCTTAGTCCAGCTACAACTCCACTTTCAAAATCAGCAACTCAAAAACGTCGGAGAACTATTATGCCAACCCTGACTCAACCAAAAACTGAACAAAAGAAGCCCGCACCAAAAGTCAGTGGAGGCCGGTCAGCTCGGCGAAGCACAATGGACTTTGAGGCAATCAAAAAAGCAAAGTCTGTGATTAATAAGTCTGCAGCTGCAGCGAAACCAACGAATGGTGCAATCAACACGATCAAACCTAAACCATATCCGTTTCTGGTCTACACAAATATGCACACCGAACAAATTGAGTTCATTAAAGAGGTTGGTACGCTTAGATAAATTATCCTGCTCCTAACTTCTTTTCATTAGATTTTGTTGATCAATTAACGATTTGGCATAAAATGTAGCCTAAAATATTGTAATGCACACACGTTGTTTTTATTTTTCTTTTATTATGATTTTTTTTATTATTATTGTATTCTTGAAGTTTTACCATTAAATTATTTTCAAGAGAAAAACGGGAATTGTGTTTGCTAATTTTTATGTTGTGTGTGTTGTGTTGGAGATTATATATTTCTGAACTGAATAAGAGTATAGTAATTGAGTGTTTGGTAACCATTGAATAAAAGAAGCTGGCCTTATAAACGAAATGATTGGCGCGATTCTCTTTTCGTTTTACATACTCTGGTTTATTTTAATAACTCATTTTCTTTAAAAAAAAAAAATGCATTTTCACCCAAATAAGTTAATTTTCATAATGCAGCAGCTTTCCTTATTCGTTTTTCAAGTTGTTTACTTAGTTCGTTTTTGCCTTTTGTAAAAAAGAATAAACTTTTGCGTTCAGACGGTTTGGCCATTTTCAAAGTCTTATACACTGGTGTTGAACCTAAACCGTACGTGAAACATCAATCGTTTTCAAACCGTGAGCGCTTCTTTAGAGCGTATTTTCTTTGTTTTTTTGGTATAGATCTTATAAGGTAGCGAAAATGATTTACATAGATGCATATGCAACGTTAGCCGGCATTGACTCTATTCAAAAATATTTTTTAAGTTCAAGTTCTTACAATGACGTGCACTCCGGTGGTCTAAAAGAACTTAGTTTTAACAATAGACGCGCCTCTACATCAAACTTACATAAACATTATTTTCCGCAGGCAATATCAAAACTCAGAGGATTTCAGATTGAAAAGAATGTAAGCGACAATACCACTCACGTTGTCAGCCTAGAACCAAGGCGCACATTCAATTTACTTCGTGGTTTGGTTCGTGGACTATGGATTCTTACATACGACTGGATAGTGGATTCTGTAACAGCTGGCCAATGGTTGAACGAAGAGGAGTATGAAATGCGAAGCTTCTCCAGAGCTGTCGAGGTAAAGATACAAATAAATAAAGAAAATCTCTTCTCTCTTAACACATGTTTTTTTTTTTTTTTTAATTTTTAGATTTGTCGTTCTGAAAGGCAGGCATTTGGAAATGGATACAAAATGGATATATTCTCCGATGTAGGTCCGATTTTCATTTCATCCAAATGTAGTATTCCGAAAGATTGCCTCACCGAACTGGTGAAATTATGCGCTGGTCGTATAGTTGATAACCGCAAACGGGCAAAGTATATCGTCGGAGATTCTAGTCTAACTTTGATTCCAAATAGAATCTATGTCGAACCACATTGGATATTGGATAGTATTAGCAATAACTCAGTTCAAAAACTAAGTAAATATGTAGCAAACACATCGACTGAAGAAAAGTGAAAAGAGACGAAGACTATCCTCGAGTTTATTGACTAAGACTTATTTTGTTAATATTTCAAACTTTTTTCTATTAAAGTGAATTTTTAGTCTTGAGATTGTGAACAAGCTGTTACTGTTTTCATGTACATTAAAAATAATTGGCTTACAACTCGCTTGCCAGCTTCGGTCGCTTGCTTACTTACTTAATTAGGTGGGCTTTAGAGTTCGGTGTTAATCTGGGCCTCAACCATCATCTTTCGCCAACAGTTTCAATTTCGGGATTAGTTCACTCGAGTTAAACTCCCTTGCAAAAGACTGCCTTTTCAAAACAAGGAAAGACACCTTACTCCAATGGCATAAGAAAATTAAAGTACCCAAAACTGTTAAAATTATCATTCGATCAAGCTGAAGAACCACATATTGGAGATCATTGAGCGGACTACAAAAAATTATTAAACTGTCTCATGAGGAAGACCATTACGGGCTTGTGGCAAGTAAGTAAGTAAATCAACAACAGATGCAATCCAAATAAAATTTGAATGTTGGTTGACTCGAAAAAGAGATCCCATCATCATATGTGTTGCTTTTAGACTAGAGGATTTCCGGAAATTGTTTGGAGATGATCTGAGGATATGTACAAACGAGCAGGGACAAAGGAAAGATGTCCACTTTGAGTCATCGTGGAATTGCAAGTCACACGGCCCTACCGAGTAACTGTCGGTGCGGAATTCTCTCCGATTTCCTACGATTCGGAAGCATTTTGCTTTGTGGTAGTGCCGTCCTCCGATAAGTTTTAGTTGCCGAATTTGTGAAAAATTTCTTACGACGACAACTACCTACTTCGAAGCAAAACTGAATCTCCGAAAAAGGATGCGTTGCGGAGAAATCTACGTTCCAATGGTTTCCTCGATAGGGCCAACA
This sequence comes from Melanostoma mellinum, assembly GCA_914767635.1. Taxonomy (NCBI): domain Eukaryota; kingdom Metazoa; phylum Arthropoda; class Insecta; order Diptera; family Syrphidae; genus Melanostoma; species Melanostoma mellinum. The sequence goes on along the minus strand of OU612059.1, from coordinate 170,137,687 downwards.
GTAGATATACAGAAAGGAAGCCCTTCCCGCTTCAAAGAGGCAATACCAGACAAAGTTCCAGCACAATATTCCTCCACGAAAGAAAAAAAAAACAAACTCTTGGCAGTCACATGAGAATAAATCGTGAAAAAGTAGACTCAGGCATGAAATATTTGTTCCAAGGCTTGTTTTGTCTACGCGTTCTAAAATCAAAACGGCTCGCCAAAAAGGCGGATCACTAATTTTATTTTACTAATAATTTCTATCATTAGACACCCACAATACCTAAGACGATAGACGAGACAAACAAAAGTCTTTAATCGATTAATAATAAAAAAAACCACTTAATAGAGGCTACAGGTTCCAAAAGAGACTACCACTCCAGCTAGCACCAATTTTCTTTTGTATGCTTTTAATGAACCTGGCCTACACATCAAACTAAAAACAAACCTCGGACACGCTCGGGAGTCGAACTTCAAACTCTCAATGGATCAATGGATAGGCATTGATTTAGTAGTAGAAATATATGTATGTTGTATATACTAAAATATTAGTTTTTAAGTACAAACCTTATGATTTCTCAATAATTTCGGGCATCGACAAACGTCTGGTTGAAGTACATAAATGTACATGGCTCAATCAACCTACATCCTATAAATTTTGAAGGTCAAATGGTCCGCAATCCGTTATATGCAGTAGTATTCACTTTGTTTGTTTGCTTGCTCACACATTTTGATTAATATCACTGAATTGATTTATTTATTTTTTATTTAATTTAGACAAAATAAGAAAAACTGATCTATCCATAAAAATTATTAACAAGTACACTTCAAAAAGTCTTTTTTGCCGTTACCCGTTAGAACGCCATTTTCTCAAATCAAATGTCAGTCAATTTGGTTTTGGAACATGGGCGCGAAATAATTTTAAGTTTAAATTTATTTCTTTTTTACTGATATTGAAATTGAAGGTGTTATAAAAGCGTTGGGTAAAATTTCTTAAAGCGATTAGCTTTCGCTTCATTTACTAAAGATAAGCAATATCAACTGGCAAGTATAGACCCAAATAGGGTCTTAAGACGATTTGAATGAAAGTTCATGTTTTTCGTCTGTGGAATGTGGATTTCCGTAGAAAGGGATGCTAAATGTTTTGTGAAAAATCCTCTTCGTAAATTTTGAAAATAAAATAGTCCATTTTGTTAACAATGCGGTTGGTGTTCAATTCGGTGCTGTCTAATAATCAACAGTTCTTAGACGAGCTCGATTCGTTATAGGTAGGTACTATATCAATAGTTGATGCAGTAGGGCTATTCCAGAAAGCGCGGCTGATCGCTTTTGGTGGCGGAAATGAATTTTCGAATTCTCAAAAGCGAATCGCTTTTAATTTTTGTTTTTCATGGAAAGCGAAAGCGCTTTCCAAACGTCACCCTTTTTTTCGTAGAAACTATAGGTCTGTTCGTTGAAGCCCTAGGTTTGCCCTAGGGTCGCCACAAAGCGTTTTTTGAGAAACCTAAATTCACCCTGAATGTCAAATTGAGGGTGGTATTCACCAAGAAATCTTATGCTATGTCCGCACCTGAGAGTTAACCTGGGTTATCTCATGCTATGTCCGCACCTGAGAGTTAACCTGGGTTATCTCAAAACAATCCCAAACCAACATGATAACCAAGTGGTTTGCCATACAAAACGAAACCTTTTTATGCTATGTCCGCACCTGAGAGTTAAACTTGGTTATCTCAAAACAATCCCAAACCAACATGATAACCAAGTGGTTTGCCATACAAAATGAAACCTTTTTAGTCACTGGGTTTCGAGATAACCTACTCGAAACCAAGCGCGCTGAACGCACTATTTCCAATATTCCATTGAGTTTGACATTTAAGAGAGTGGAACTGAGTGGAGAGAGAATGAATTCTCTCATACGTCGTTGACGTTCTGCTCACACTTTATGTCTGTCTCTTTTTAACTTAAGACAAAAAGATAAGCTTAAAACTTTTTGGCATATGCGGACACTGCTTGGTTAACTCAAACCAAACTGGAACGAAACCCAGGTTAACTTCAGGTGCGGACATAGCATAAGTCACTGGGTTTCGAGATAACCTACTCGAAACCAAGCGCGCTGAATGCACTATTTCCAACATTCCATTGAATATGACATTTAAGAGAGTGGAAGTGAGTGGAGAGAGAATGAATTCTCTCATACGTCGTTGACGTTCTGCTCACACTTTATGTCTGTCTCTTTTTAACTTTAGACAAAAAGATAAACTTAAAACTTTTTGGCATATGCGGACACTACTTGGTTAACTCAAACCAAACTGGAACGAAACCCAGGTTAACTTCAGGTGCGGACATAGCATTAAACTGAGTGTTTTTTGAGCCATAGGTTTGCCATAGTTTTTCCCCAAACTCACCCTAGCTTTTTGGTGTGGCGATTTGAGGGCTGTCAAATGGCATGTATTTTTTTTTTAATAACAGGGATGTATGGTGATTTGTGGCAAAGCGTTTTTTGAGGACTGGTAAACCCAGGTTTTTTTGATAATTCACAGGGTTGTCAAGAAAACCTGGGTCAACCCTGGGGAAAGTTCAACGAACAGACCTTATACCTTTTTGACATAATTCATTTCGTTTTCAAAAGCGATAGGTGTTGTAGTGTCGAATTGCAAGTGGATTGATAGAAAAATGTTAAAATAATGAAAAAAATAACTATCATCAATTGAATTGAGAGTAATTTTCTTTTTTATTTTGAGTCAAAAACACACTACAACACAACAATTTTTTATGCTTGAACCCTCCGCTAAGAAACGAAGAGTAGCAGCGACCAGAGGTTTGAAATGCCACTTTGTTCCATCTAAAACATAGCAAAAGCAAAACTCTTCTTTTGAAAGTCGAAATAATTTTACAGACGTATACATAGAAAATATTTTTGAAGTAATAAATAAACAAAAATGATTCACATTTACATCGAGTTGAGAAGAACTACTTCTGATTAGCTTTCTTTGAATTCGCTGAAACAGCTGATACCTAGGGAAAACTTGGAATTCAAATTGGAAAAACTTGGAAATAGATGACATTTGCGTGGATGGATAAGACTTCCAAATGGAAATATTGGAAGTTTAATTTCCAACCATGTTCGCTTTTCAGGATGTTTAAATGGTAGACACGTGCACCCAAGAGGACCCTAGCGTTCATAGGTTTTTCTTAAAACCCACCTCTGTCTATCAACTCCTACTCTCACCTCCACGTGGTGAACATCGGGTGCCTAGTACCTCAACTGGAGATTGGGTCTCAGCCCTAGTGGAAGGTTGTTGGTGGCAGCAAACGAGAGAGGGGGGGAGCGAAAGCGAAGCGCTTCGTAATTGAGTTATCGCTTTAAATACGATCCGCCGCGCTTTCTGGAATAGCCCTACAGATTTCCTTGACAACCCCGTGAGTTTTCAAATAAATTTTTAAGATCTTATAGAAAGCTAATCCGTGAAACCATCACATTAAAAAAAAGTGTTTTGAGATAATCTCAGAGCAAACACATGCCTTCAACGCACGAGTCTCATAACATCTGGCCTATCATCAAAACTGAAACGTTGACGGGATACCTATGTATTCTTCATGGTGTTCGCAACTAAATTCGAAATGGCGTATTCATTATTTTTACCATACATAAGCGTTTTAGTGAAACGCCAGTATAATTTCATAGCTGTGGGTGCCACATTCGGCGTTTTAAATAAAATTACTTTCGGTATGATGAACAGGAAAAGGGTCATTCTACGTTAACACCCGAATCAAACACTTTTCGACTCATAAAAGATAAAATTGTTTATCCTTTCGCTAAAATCTATAAATCTAACAATTGAGATAAAGCAACCAAAAACGTAGTAAATAATAAAAAATTAAAACGCTAAAATATCAGTTTAAGGATGAGCAATTGTATAAGTCGAAAGTGTTCGTTTCGGGTGTTACCGTGGAATGACCCAAAAGGCAAAATTTCATTTTTTAAAACAAACTGTCGTGTCTGGGGCTCTTCTATTTTTAAAGAGTTGAAGTTGAAGTGAAACGCCTTAACAATATCAAGGATTTTGACTTTAGATGTGAGGATTTTTTCATCATCACTGATACCTTCCTTGCAAGTAGAAAGTAATTGCCAAAGTTTTTCTGTTTTCTCAAACATCTCTATCGTAGAATGAGGTCCCGGTAGCCGGTAGATGTAATGTCATAATACTTGTTGCTATACAAAGCAAAAAATGCTCCTATCGGGCATTGATCACACCACCCCTTTGTTGGCCAAAAAAGTTTGCTTGCCCTTGAACAAATCGTAAATCGCAACGAATTTATTCATCCGTTTTGTTTATTCAAGTTGTTCAAGTTCATTGTCGTGTAGATCACAATTGCTTGTAAACTTAGCAGCCCACTAATAAAACTTGTTTGAAACTTTCGACTACATTTGCACTTGTTTGTTGAGATTCCGTTTACTTACTAGCATCTTCAAATCGCATTTCAACTTCGAAAACTTTTCTAGTTGAAGTTCAACTGTTGTTATAACTTTTATAGTACATTGCCCCACTATTCTACTCTTAAAATCGTCTCTTTTGTCAGCAAAGAAAACCCCAAAGAATGCCAAGCAAATGTTCAAGTTCAAGACTGCACTGGCATTAGCCAACTTGGCAAATGGCAACCATCACCTGAAGGAGCAACTCTCATCTGGCAGAACGCCCACAGAAAAGTGACACCCCTATTACAGATGACAACCCAACTGTAAATTGGGTTGTGTGCCCGTGTTATATATATGAGAAGACAACCCATTTTCAGTTGAGTTGTCATCCATAATAGGGGGGTGAAAGTAGAACAACGCATTTGCCCTTGGAACTCAACATCTCATCTCTCATCAATCTAATAGGTCTTCGGTCGACAAAAAAACTTTTCTTCTAAGAAACAACAAAAAGAAAACATCAGTTTAAAGCTTCCAAATCGTATGTATTTTACTTGTTTCTTTTTTTTGTCGTGGACTACAATAATTCTTCTTCATAAAAAAAAAAGTTTGGCCCAAAAACACTTTCCTTTTACTGAGTTAGTTTGTGCTTTTTTCTATTTTGTCGCCTGGGGAATGCATTACATGGAACCAAAACGCACATTTTCCACCCCACTCGTTTTGCTTTTTAGTTTTGTACGAAAAGGAATATTTTCAGTTTAAATCAAGAGTAGAAAACTATGACATGTAAATATATACTTTCAAATATTTCATCATTATATAAACTATATAATTATTATTTATATAAATGCTTGAGTAGTGTGTGGGTAATGTTTGTTGTATTTTTCTCTTCATAAAAAAAAATAAATGAATTTAAAAAAATAGTTTAAATAGTTATTTTTAAATGTAGTAGTAGTAGATGGAATGAATACGGAGACCCGTCTCCTCCTTTCCTGCGAAACTCTTTACGATGGAAGCAATGATATTTTCTTTCAAATATTTTTTTTAGTGTTGTTGCTGTTTTGTTGTTGTTGTTGGAGCTGCTGGTGTTGTTTGCGCTCATGTTGTTGCTGCTGTTTTTGCTGTTTGTGCTGCTGCATTGATGCTGCTGAATAATCTGCATTGGTTGCAGCTATTTCTTGCCCTTGACTGCCTTTTCGGCGGCCTTGGTCACCTTGCCACCGGTAGCATCCTTGAAGTTGACAGACTTGATGACACCCACAGCAACGGTTTGCCTCATATCACGTACGGCAAAACGTCCCAGAGGTGGGAATTCGGAGAATGACTCAACGCACAATGGCTTGCTTGGAACCAATGTGACGATGGCGGCATCACCAGACTTGATGGCCTTGGGGTTAGCTTCGGTGGTCTTACCAGAACGACGATCGACCTTCTCCTTGATTTCAGCGAACTTGCAAGCAATGTGAGCGGTGTGGCAATCCAAAACTGGGGTGTAACCGTTGGAGATCTGACCAGGATGGTTCAACACGATGACTTGAGCAGTGAAATCAGCGGCTCCCCTGGGTGGGTTGCTCTTAGAGTCTCCGGCAACGTAGCCACGACGCAATTCCTTAACGGAAACGTTCTTAACGTTGAAACCAACGTTGTCTCCGGGAACAGCCTCGACTAAAGCTTCGTGATGCATTTCAACGGACTTAACTTCAGTGGTGATGTTGGCTGGGGCGAACACAACAACACAACCTGGCTTCAAGACACCGGTTTCAACACGACCTACTGGTACTGTTCCAATACCACCGATTTTGTAGACATCCTGGAGTGGCAGACGGAGAGCCTTGTCTGTTGGGCGGGATGGGGGAAGGATAGCGTCAAGAGCTTCGATCAAGCACTTGCCTATTGAAAGGAAAAGAAATAGAAAAACACTTTAGAATACCATCTACTTATTATAAACGTTGCGGGGGGTGGTGTATTGTAGACCATGCGCTTCGGAAATCTTAAGCGGATCTTTACATGACTAATATGGCTGATGAAACATGACATCAATAAAGTTTTTTAGAAAATTTTTGCAACGTCAGCGCATAAGCACGTTTGTATGTACCACATAAGCGAACGAGCACACGCGCACGCAACGTGCATTGATTTTGTGACAAAAACGTGTTTTAAAAGCCACGTGAGTTTTGATTGAATTTAAATGTTTGATTAATTACCTTCAGCGTTTCCATCCTTGCGTTCGACCTTCCATCCCTTGAACCATGGCATGTTGGCTGAGGGTTCCAACATGTTGTCTCCGTGCCATCCAGAGATTGGTACGAATGCAACGGCAGCTGGATTGTAACCAATCTTCTTGATGTATGAAGAGACTTCCTTCTTGATTTCCTCATAACGGTTCTCGCTGTAAGGTGGCTCAGAAGAATCCATCTTGTTCACACCAACAATCAATTGCTTGACACCCAAAGTGAAGGCAAGCAGAGCGTGTTCACGGGTCTGACCGTTCTTTGAGATACCGGCTTCGAATTCACCAGTACCAGCGGCAACAATCAGTACAGCACAATCGGCCTGAGAGGTACCAGTGATCATGTTCTTGATGAAATCACGATGGCCAGGGGCATCGATGATGGTAACATAGTACTTAGCGGTTTCGAATTTCCACAAGGCAATATCAATGGTGATACCACGCTCACGTTCAGCCTTCAATTTGTCCAACACCCATGCGTACTTGAAGGATCCCTTACCCATTTCCTGGGCTTCCTTCTCGAACTTCTCAATGGTACGCTTGTCGATACCACCGCATTTGTAGATCAAATGACCAGTGGTGGTTGATTTACCAGAATCGACGTGTCCAATGACGACGATGTTAATATGAACCTTTTCTTTTCCCATGCTGGAAGATCTGCAAAAGGAACAAAGAAATAAAATTAAATATTTTCTTTGGAATCAACTGCACCATGTGGTGCTAATTAGAAAAACATTTTCAGTGGGTTTTGGTATTTTGGATTTTCGTCACAAACTTATTCAGTAGCAGAACTGAAATTAAATCATCATTGAAAAAGAAGTCAAATTGTTAATTGCAATCAATTGTGCACTTACACAAAGAGAAAAAGAAAAAGTTAGATAGCGTGGCTGGCTTACGGCCGGTGTGGTCTCGCCATATTGCTTTCGCCATTTTGAGAAAGCAATTTGAGGCTTGGCAAAATGCCAAAGAGAAATTATTTCCGCCATCTTGTAATAAAACGCAATATGCAGTTAGCAACCGGTTTTTTTTCTTTTGAGATGAAAATTGATTTCGTTGCAAGTTCCAACAAATTATGGGGGCGACGATAAATTAATTTAAAAAACGTGCCGACAATATGGATCGGAAATGTAATGAGATATCGCCACCAAATATGGCTGCCTCTCCAAAGACCAAGGCATATGGTTGAAAAAACGTGTTCTGGAACTTTCTTCCAGAACTGCGGCAGTTATACACAAAATTTAACAGAAAAATGTCATTTCATCTTAGCACATTTAAGTGGAACACTTGCTACGAAGTTCACAAGTGCATTGCAGTTCAAATTATCCAATTGTACTCGAGATAAACTCATTTCGAAGGAAAACTGCCACGTGCAAAGGAAAACCGCATTGAAGACAATTTTTCACTAAGTATACATATATATGCAATTGGATTTCACCATTTACAAATTTTGGATAAACTTTCACAAATGCCGGGATAAAAAAAACTTTAATTGTGCAGACAACAACAAAATTGAAAAATTGTTTGCAATTACAACTTAACTATACTAGATAAATAATTAAAAATGGAGGCAGGATTATCACTTTTTAACACTTACTTATTGGAATTGAAATAAACCGAATTCAGAAAATCAAAAAGCCTATGCTATTCCGGCAACAGACCCGAACAAAGTGAACGAGAAATACGTCGCTCCAGCTCGATATACCTTCTTGGTCGATTTTCTTCCGGATGCCACGTTCAGAACATGTCCGCAGTAGCTTCCGGTTGATATCGTTATCGATACTTTTTACAGGTTGAAAACAAAATGATTCGAACAGGTCCAAATTAGTTTGGGATTTCGTTTTTCTGTGAAATGCATGTAGACCCGAGTGATTCATTTGTTATTTTGCAATAAAATATGAAATTAAACTAAAAGAATAATATTGTCATTTGTCTAAGAAACCTTGTAGATTATTCAGATATGTTAGACTGCACTAGTAAATCAATGGTCTCTAGTGTCTCTAGTTGTTATACCTCGTTTCCAGTTAGAATTGAATCACACTTCAATTCGAATTAGTGCCAGTGTATACCTACATCGAATTGAAATACCCAATCCGATAGCTCTTGTAGCTGGATCGGTTCGAAAGGTATTACCTCGTTTCCACTTATAATTGAATCACACTTCAATTCGAATTAGTGCCAGTGTATACCAACATCGAATTGAAATAGGATTACCCGATCCGATACAGCTCTTGTAGCTGGATCGATTCAAAAGAGTGTGTTTTATACCTAGGTTACTCGATTCAGTGGGTAAGTAGATACCTGCATCGAAATCTGAATCATAATCCGATTCGATTACCGGATTCTAAGTGGAAACGAGGTATATGTGTTGTTAGATTACTCGATTCAGTGAGGTAAGTAAATACCTGCATCAAAACCTGAATCATAATCCGACTCGATTACCCGATTCTAAGTGGAAACGAGGTATTAAAGTGAAAGCAGAGCATGGAAGGAAGAAAAATGTGTGTTTCACCATTTAAATAATAAAGATCTTGTTTGCATTGGGGATTCAAAAGGCTGGTGAGCAGAACAGAATTGGGACTCCTCAAATTGAGATTTGCTCTCCCTGCGAGATTGATTTGGAACTCTATTAATACAATTACATATATTTTAGTGAATATAACAACAACGCAAGACGGAGCCGCATAAGTTAGCTTGATTTTAACTCTTGCGGCTCCGGTTCCGTCTGCGTTTGCAGTTCATTGCGTTCAAGCAGAAAAAGTGTTAGATAACAAGCATCAACAGAAAAATATCGTAAAGAATTTAAAGATCGATAGGCAGCTGATTGATTTACATATTAACTACGCAAGAGTTTTTTATAAAGCGTTTCGCGTGAACTCAGTTTTGCACAAAGTGTGAGCAAGAATACCTTTAATATGTCAATGAGTTTTCGTTAATGGTTTAGCTCTTTTGCCCTCTTACTATTGTTTCTTTGTGTTCAAAATTACTCTTTGTGGCTCTCTGCTACTAAAATCAAACTAACCTTTTGAAGATTCTTTCAAGTTATCGAAAAACGAAAAAACCTCCCATCTCAGAAATTTATGTAAAAATAAAATAAAAAATATTTATGCACTGAAAGTAAGAGGTAAAATTTGACCACATTTTTCAATGAAAAAGAACAAATTTTTGATACCGTGTACTTCATCTTTCATCGTTTTAATTCCTTCCACCAAAACAAACTCAAAAAAGTTTTTGTTCCTCAACCTCTTTATTACAAATTCAAAAACCAACTTCTAAAAAATAAGATCTCCCACTTCGTTGCCAAATAAAAGTTTCCAAGAAACTGGCACCGTCAATTTCAGTCCTCCATCAGATTTCATCTTCAACTCAGATTCGCAGAGCTCATCTACTTCTCTGACAAGATGGGAGGCATCTAAGGAATTGTCTCCTTCTAAGACGTATTTAAATAGGAGCAAGCACGGAATATTTGATTCACTGAGAACTTTATACAATTTAACAGCACTGCCTCCGCCATGAACAACCTCGCCAGCAAATTCGGTCCATCGAAGTCCCCCAAATTTAGTTGAATGATTCTGTTTGAACTCGTTATTTGCGATATATTCAAATGGACTCGCTTCCACTGTGTGCTTCTCGTAACCGAAGCTACTGGTAAGGATTATTACTTTGGAACATTTTTCGAGTACTTTAACCAAACTGGAGTGGAAGTCATCCAGGTGCAGCGATATAAGTGGTGATCGAATTTGAATGACTAGCACTTTTTTGTTTTCGTCAACGTAAACTTCACAAGAAGCGGCTTTGCTCTTGAGATCATGTTGGAACGCAGAAGGCCCGGTAATGGGAATCAAAGCTGGATGCCATATGTTTCCAATTCTCTTGAGTTCTAACGTTGCTATTATTAAATCACAAGCTAATTGGCCGGCATTACCAACACCAATACTCGGCACGATTGCGGTATATCCTTCCAAATTAATAGGATTTTCTTGGTCTTTGAGCAAAATCATTTTAAAAGTAAACTATTTTTTTCTTGATTCTATTCTAAAAGCACAAGTAATGGGGTATGTTTGATTTTCATTTTAAAAGTGTCCTGTCACCTACTACAGCCGGTGTCGCTCTGTTTCTTTTAGAAATCAAAGGCTCTGTTCGTACATATGGCTTTTGAAAGCTAACGAACTAATTAATTAATAAATTGCGATGAGGCTTCTTGGTTAAAAAAAGAAACTACTTTTCTACTTAGGATCTTCTGCGTTTTTAGTCACAGAGGAGATACAACAAGAGCATCTGTCCTCAAGCTGATTTTACAAAAACCGTTTTATTTACACCAAACATAACAGTGAAGAAACTAACAGTCGTATTTATAAAATTTGCTTAGAACACCCTTAGACAACTGTCCAACTAGACGGTGTCTAAAGAGTTGGACAACCCTTAGCCAATTTCGTATTTATAAATGCATTCCAACAGTTGTCTAAACTACCTCTCAAACTATCAACTCCGAATGAAAAGCTAACTGGTGGCGTTCATGATGTATCCGTGCAGTGCCATTTTTTGTGTTTTGATATACGAGTGCAACAACAAAATGTCTCTGAAAGAGTGTGGCGTAGCACTTGAACCAGACCAAAAAAGCAGCTGATTTGACTTTGAGTTACAACTTTTCCAAGTCTCATAAAACGATGAAATTTGTGCAATTTATAAATTAAATTGTTGAAAATGGTATTTTTGCACCTCAAACTACTTATTTTTTTCGATCTTAGAGCTCTCAACAGTGTTTTATAACATGTTCGACAAAATTATTTTTTGCTGTAGCAAATGCCACTTTAGCCACAGTTTAGACAACCAATTTCGGTGTCTAAAGTTAGACGTTCCTTAGACAGCAATGAAAGTGTTTATAAATACGATTTGGAGTTGGACACTGTTCTAATAGCTGTCCAAAGTTAGACATACTTTGGAATGGGATTATAAATACGACTGTAAATGGTTGAAAAACCTATGCAAATGACAGTTCCCTCTGCTTTAATAGCTGCGATAGATACCCTGCGAAAATAGTATGCTATCTATCTATAAAGCGAAAGCGGCTATAATGGTCTCCACTTGCGATATTCAAAGGCTGCTGTAAAAGCTGCGATAGATTTAAAGCATGTGGAGACCAGGCGTAATATCACTAACGCAACTCCCTCCATTCCCTCAAAAGGGCAGTGGTTGTGAGAGATGCACTAGGCCCTGGGGCTCCTCGCTCTGTTGCGCCACACATTTTATCTATTTTAATGAAATATTAAAACACGAATTTTTTTTTTGATTTTTTCCCGTCGGTGAAAGTAATGTCCATCAAACTAGCAGATGATATCGTTAATGTTAGTGTATTAAAAGGTAGATCTTTTTAAACAGCGGGATCTGCAAATATGTTCCAAAAATTAAAAGAATTCAATTAATTTTGGTCACAAATAGTGTCAAAATCAAAAAATGATTGATTCTTTTAACCAATGGAAAATCTATTTCATTCAGAAAATGAATAGTTCTGGCAGCATTGGACAATTATCTTCTTCGAAAATTCGAATTCATCGACCAATCAGATTCAGCCAACACAATGAGTTCTAAACTGGAATCACAAGAGGAAGACGTGGTGGAATGAACTCTCACAAAACTACTGAAATAAAATAGAAGTTTCCTCTGCATATTGTTTTAACCGGTGAAATTTGTTAAAGTGCTTAGTTCAAGGGCCACTAAAGCATTTTATAAAAACAAAAAAAGAACCCATCTTATTTCTGTTTTAGGGGTTCTGTTTCTATTCACAAATTATTTTAATTGAAATTTACAAAAATGTTCATTAAAATAGCCGTGGTGGCACTCCTTTGCTTTGTTGCATCTGTGAACTGCGCGGAACAAGATGTTCTAGATTTAACCGATGACACCTTTGAATCCGCATTGGCACAACATGAGACAACATTGGTCATGTTCTATGCACCATGGTAAGTTTTTTTTGTTTTTTTTTACCAAAAATTTTATATTTCATACTTTTATTTATAACTGCATTAAAATATTCTTAACAATTTCACACTATCGCCACGTAGCCGTGGTTCCTTTTTCATTAATCTTATCTCCTTACTTCCGCTGTTTGGAAATAGGAAAGAAAAATCAATAAAGTGATGCAGTTGCCGAACTACATAAAAAACATTGATGTAAAAGATAATTACTACCTAACAAGTCTTTTTTTTTTTAAAAATTGAAAGTTTTCATTAGACTTTGCTTAATTGCCGGCTCCGTATGAATATACAACAAAAAATGTTTTAATTAGAAAATGTTTGAGATAAGAAACATCGGTTTTAGTTGGTTCTACAAAAGCAACAAGTTTTGTATTTTAAAGTAATCTAGGGCAATAATAAATTTTTATGAGCACTGACAGTTTGTAGTCTTTTTTGAATGTGTTCTTATTAGCTTGCCTTTTTACTTGTTATGGAATTCTTCGCAAATAATCATGAATAGATATAAAAATGTTTTTCCAACTAGATATCGTTCCTATGGGTTATAATAACTAGCTTAGAAGTAATTTAGAACAATAAAATCTTGTTTGATCTATTGAATCTGATTGAAAAAAATGCTTAGGAACATTTATAGCCTAGAGTAATTCAAGAGCTCGAATTAGAAAAGGTAAAGCGGTTTATCCGGTACTAAGTAATTAAAACATAATAAGGACCAAGGGAATAATATGTCAGCTGTAGACAATTTTATTGACATACATAGTACAACCAAACATACGAAATTAGTAGTGGCATGTTCAGTTTTGCCGACTCCTCTGCGTGCATTGTGGGTATTACAAGTTTCAGGTTAAAGAAAATGTTTGGAGAAGGTTCACATAGAAACTCCCATTTACGTGAATTTTATTATATAGGGCACACCCTTCATTGATAAAATTCGATAGATGCCTACCACCGGAAAATAATAATAAAGTCACAAAAATTCGGAACAGGTAGGTAGGTAAAATAAAACACCTGAGGAAGTACAAAAATAGAACTCGATTCGAATCCCTGAGACATTTTAATCTGTTGTAATAAATTCCGCTTTAAAATCGCTGGGAAACATTAGCTCCATTAAACAACACAACTTTAAACGCGTTTTTCTCGAAACTGTCTTTTTGAAAACTGTATCCACGATTTCTCCAGTTCTACTTTTGAGACGATTGACATGAAATTTTATAAGAGTTTTATTTTTAGGTAGGTATAACCTCCTCGCTTTGGTCGGAACTACGCTCATCCCAAAATTAAATTTTTTTTTAATTTAAAGATTGGAAGTCAGGAAGTTTTGGAAGTCGCTATTTTGTGAATAAGTGTTGTTTTAACTTTTCCTTATTTCCAAACCGATCATGGCGACATTATTCTAGATTAATAATATTTTTTTTCTGATTGCTAGAAGGGCTAGAATCGTGGCTATGGTCACATGACAATTTTTATAAAACTGCCTACTTCAATAGCTGCTAGTTTTTTTTTTTTACTTCTTAATTTTTTTTTATTTTCTGTATGCCTTAAATTTTAATTAATAACTTAGTAGTAAAAATATTGATTGTTTCCTTTTACCACAAGTCAAAAATCACCTTAAATTCATGCCTCTAGACCAGAATACCCCATGACAAAACAAAGTTAATTAAGTTAATTCGGTCGAAAGAAGGCATGTTTTTAAGATTTTTTCTTTTTTTGCCGTTACGGGCGTTTCAATAAATGCATTTACATATAACAAAGTAAAATTTGAACAACGTTCTCCTAAATTTGCATTGCAAAACATTAAAATCGGTCGAGTGAAAATTAAACTCCCTAAGCGCCTCGAAAAAAAGTTGGTTTGCGGGGTGCACCATAACTCGCAAGAGAATCATCTGAAGCAAAAAAATCAAAACGCATTCGTTAAAGGAGATGTTTCTCGAGGTAATGACGGGAGGATTTTTTTCTTTAATTTTTCAATTTTTCGTAGCACTTGGGAGGCCTGTTCGTTGAACTTTCCCCAGGGTTGACCCAGGTTTTCTTGACAACCCTATGAGTTGTCAAAAAAATCTTGGTTTTCCACTCCTCAAAAAACGCTTAACCACAAATCACCATACATCCCTGTTATTTTAAAAAAAAGCATGCCATTTGAAAGCCCTCAAATCGCCACAGCAATAAGCTGGGGCAAGTTGGGGGAAAACCTATGGCAAACCTGTGGCTCAAAAAACACTCAATTTGACAATCAGGGCGAATTTAGGTTTCTCAAAAAACGCTTTGTGGTGACCCTAGGGCAACCCCAGGGCTTCAACGAACAAACCTATTATTAAAAAACAAAAAAGAAGCTTTCTACAATACCTGGTGAATTATGTGAACATTGAACAAGTACTGTGCATAATTTTAAAGCGATTGGTCCAGTAGATTTTGAGTTATCGCAGTGTGCACTTTAAATATGACAAGTCTCAAAAAAACGATTTGAAAAATGCAGAAGAATTTGGTCGCTTGGGTCAACTGATGTACAGACTAATGTGTATGCTAATATACACCCTGCCTCGAATATATAGAGCAAGACCGGAGCAGGCCCGTTTATGAAGGAATATATTTGGGGCCGAAAAATACAATAGCGCGCCGCGCAGTTGCCGCCCAGGTATAAAACCCGGCATGAAGCAATAGACGCCCAAATACTCATAACTTCGTCAATTTTACTCCGATCGACTTGAAATTAAAAAAAAAAATTAAATACTTTACCCCCCTTAATAACAAACAATATCTCACTTTCTTTGCAACTTTTTAGTTGCATGTACAGAGTCAGAAAACGTTTAAAAACAGCCTCAATAATGTCACTTTCCATTAGACGAAAATAACCGTCCAGGAGCGTCCAGAAGCATTCTCAAACCGTTCCATTGGTGCAAAAAGATCGCTTCTCATGATCCTGAGGAGTGACAGCCGCTTCTCGATTTGAAGTGAGAATCGACTCAAGAAGCACCAACCCATGTTACTCAAATGTCAAAAAGAAAATTTTCTTCAAGGAATATTTTTTAAGAGCCATGGGTGTTTCACTCACACAAAGGAAATTACGTTAAACTGAATAGGAACAATTTTGGGTGTTCCATTGGTTTTTAAAATGAGTGCTTCCCCGTGTGAAACAAATGGAAAGCGACATAAATCTTCAAGACTTTTAATTTTTTTTTTTTTTTTTGAGAAGGTTTAAAAAATGGGAAAAATCTTGATTATTTGGTGATGTGGTTTCTTAATCTAAACTACATATATGTTTTTCGACATTGTATTCAGTTAAAAAAGTCACATTATTAAAAAAGAAATTAAAAAAAAAAAATCAGAAAATGCTTGATCAAGAGTGTTTCCTTCAATAAGAAAGAAAGTCATAAACTGGAAGTGAAATAGATTTTGTATAAGATTTTTATCAATGTGGTTTGAAAACGGAAATGATGCAACGTTTGAGTGCAATCAATATAGGGTTAAGAACATAGTTGCTTAACTTTGTACGGCGAACCCTTTAGAAACCACATGACCAGTTGAAAAGTTTCCTTAATTTTTCTGTCTTCTTGAAAGAAATAGAAATAAACTCTATTTTAAAAAATCCTATGTCTTGCTTAGGTTGTAGAAAAAGAACATAAGGCTGTGTGGTGTTTTTTGGGCTTGTTATCCTTAAGCCTCTAGAAGAGAACAACGCAGTGAAACTTGCATTTCACCCCTACAGTTAGGTCGCAATTGAGGCGCTTGGGAAACTGGCTATCCTGGATGGAGAATAAGCCAGGGTCAACAATATAGCAAACTGGGATCCAAAAGCCAATCTCAGAATAGTACTTGTTCTTCTTTTTAACTAAGTTAATTCCATCGCACTAGCTCTGGCCCAAAGCAGCAAGAGTTACTACCGATGTTATCTGTTGGCAGTGGTACTGATGTCAAGTTCCTCCACTTTGGCCCAATGGAATGAACGAACTCGGTTTGAACTCGTAAATGCATGATCCAATAACATATGTATATCCCAGGACATCGAAAGAGACAATCTGAAGAACTGTGTAGGGTTCAGCACTACTGAAGCAAGTTACATAATAAGCCCAGTTTCATTGAGAATATGTTCAATTCAACAAAACATCGCACATGGGAAAACAACAACTCCAACTATCAGCCATCCATGTTGTTCACTTCTGCAAGTGACTTATTTTTGTTAACTTACGTTGTTCACTTTAGAGTTGTTGTTTTGTCAGGTACGATGTCTTGCGATGTTTTGCTGAAGTGAATACAGATTCTCAATGAAACTCGGCTGTCTTTACAGTACATGTTATGGACAATTTGGATATTGTGACGTAGACCAAGTGCTCTTTATCTTTACCCATCTGTGGCATTGTCCAATAGTTTTTGTTTTGGTATTTGATATTTGAAAAAAAAAATTGCTTTTCACATTCCACAACTTTTTTATGTGCGCGCGCTACACGCGAAAAATGTGACAAGCCATTACACTTATCACTTAAACGTTTTTACATACACCAGCAAACTTTTCCAAATTGTATGGAATATTCCAAGCCATCGGAGGAGCAGTTTCAGTAGCCATGAAATTGACTTTAAGCTATTCATCTAAGAAAACTAAAACAGCACAAATTTTAAAGAATTTAAAATAAAATTATTTTAATGTATTCATTCAAATTTTAAATTGTGATAAAATTATGGGTATCGATATGAAAAATTGGTACAATTTCTACTCGTTCTTATTATGTTATTGTATTTTAATAGTTTAAATCCCAGTAAAGAACATTTATTCATTCATTAATTCCTAAAGTTAAATTGGCGAGTATGTCAAGAAGAAGGAGTTAGAAGATTATATGTAGTTGATTTGATTTTGTAAAATCTATTTAAATGCTCTTATTATTCAATTAAATACATTTTACATGTTCGATATCTTTGTGATCGTCAAGCTTATTTAAAAATTCTTTCAAATTTAGTTGATTCAAAACGTAATTCATGACTGATGACTCAGCTTTGTTGCTCTTGGTAACAAACCATTAAAATACAAAGTTATTCAAATTAAATGCACCTGTTTGTTCAAGATAGAAACAAGTTTGTCCTATGAAGAAGATAAAGGTGTTTTCCTAATAACCACATTTAAGTTATTATTTTTTATAAAAAAAATGAGGATAATACTAATCAATGGAGCACTTAGACTAATTGCCAGTTCATTTTGCAACCTTCTTTTTGTTTGTGGTACGGTGGATGGAATCGGATAATTGTAAAAAAATATCATGTCGTTTATATATATAAAAAAAAAACACTCGAAACAATAACGTAGGAGAGCTAGAAACCAGAAAAACTTTAAAACAAATCTTATCCTATATACTATTATCCTTATATCCAAGTCTGACCGATCATATCAAATCTTGTAAATTATAAGCAAGTTAACATGTCTTTTTTTATTATTAAAGGTGTGGCCACTGTAAAAGACTGAAACCCGAATATGCCAAAGCCGCCGAGATGGTACGTGGTGATGATCCACCAATTGCTTTAGCCAAAGTCGATTGTACCGAAGGTGGAAAGGAATCTTGTAACAAACATTCTGTTAGCGGTTATCCTACACTTAAAATTTTCCGCAATGGACAGGTCTCACAAGACTACAATGGTCCACGTGAAGCAGCTGGTATTGCCAAGTATATGCGTGCTCAAGTTGGCCCTTCATCAAAAGAAATCCTGACTGTTGAAGAGCTTGAGAAGTTCTTGAGTGCAAAGGAAACTGCTATTGTTGGTTTCTTTGAAACAGACTCAGCACTAAAAAAAACGTTTGTCAAATTTGCTGACAGAATGAGGGAGAAATACCGTTTTGGACATTCCAGTGTTAAGGCTGTTCTAGACAAACAGGGTGAAAAGTATGTAAAAGCAATGTCTTATGAAAAACACATTTTTATTCTCTACTCTTTTTGTTTAGTGATGCCATAATTCTTTTCCGTGCACCACACTTGGCAAACAAATTTGAACCATCATCTGTTAAATTTTCGGGCTCTTCTGAGTCGGATTTGACAACATTCATCAAAGAAAACTAGTAAGTATTTTTTATAAAAATCATTTTAATGACAAAACTTTGAATGGATTTTCTCTTACAGTCACGGTTTAGTTGGACACAAGACCCAAGACACTGCTAGTGACTTCAAGAACCCAATTGCGACGGCCTATTTTGCTGTTGATTACGCCAAAAATCCAAAGGGAACAAATTACTGGAGAAACCGCGTTCTTAAAGTTGCTAAGGAGTTTGTTGGAAAACTAAACTTTGCCATTGCCGCTAAGGATGAATTCCAGCACGAGCTAAACGAATATGGTTATGACTTTGTTGGCGATAAGCCTGTTATTCTAGCCCGTGACGAAAAAGGCATGAAATACACATTGAAAGAGGAGTTCTCTGTTGAAAACTTGCAAGCATTTGCTCAAAAAATGCTCGACGGTGAGTTGGAACCATACATCAAATCAGAACCTATCCCAGACAGCAATGACGCCCCAGTTAAAGTAGCTGTGGCCAAGAACTTTGATGAGCTCGTACTTAACAATAACAAAGACACTCTTATTGAATTTTACGCACCATGGTGTGGTCACTGTAAGAAGCTTACTCCAATCTATGAGGAGTTAGCCGAAAAGTTGCAAGACGAAGATGTTGTTATTGTAAAGATGGACGCAACTGCCAATGATGTTCCACCAGAATTTAACGTCCGTGGATTCCCCACTCTGTTCTGGCTACCCAAGGATAAAAAAGACAAACCTGTTTCGTACAACGAAGGCCGGGAGGTCAGTGACTTCCTTAAATACATTGCCAAGCATGCAACAACAGAACTGAAGGGCTACGATCGCAACGGAAAGGAAAAGAAGACAGAATTGTAAGAAGATTCGTGCCCGAGAACTAACAAATCAATGCATCTTGCATCTTTCTTTAATAAGTTCCACAATTTGAGTGAAAGGAAGTATCTTTGGACTTTCTTAATATAATTTCCATCTCTGCATCATTGTTAAGGCAAAGCAAAAATTTAATTAATTCAGTTAGAGATATTTTAATTTCTAATTTGTGTTTTTTTTTTTCAATTCGAACTCGAAGACTCGGCCTGAATGTTTGTAAACTATCTTTGAAAAATGTGTTTTCATCTTTCGAGTCAGATATAAAAGCACCTAAACATCTTTACTGTTATTGTCAAATGTTAAATTATTTTTAACACATCTTTCCATTGTACGAGTAAGTTTCCATTTTTTCGGGATAGTAAATAGTGATAAAAAGAAGAACAGATATTTAGAATAAAGTAAAATAATTCTTTTGTAACAAAAATCCTTTGTTTTCATTTATATATGTACACAAGTTTCGATTTGCTACAGAAATTGCTAAAACCTAAGAATAGCTGCTCATTAAAACAAATCAAATATTTGTTTTAAAATAAGGTCGTTCATGTCACGTGCTAAAGTGATAAAAAAAAAAACGTTTGCTCAAGCAAAAATGATTTCGCATCTGTTTTGAAAATTAAACAATTGTTTTCGATTGTTTAGCAAGGCTTGTGGTATACAATAAAAGTTCATTGATGCTATCATTGAGTTAAAATCTAAAATCTGATGTTGGTTCAACTGAATTTTTGTTTAATTTGATTTCAGATTGATTGTAAAACACAAAAATAAATAAATAAATAAATAGGGTGGCGCAACAGAGCGAGTAGCCCCATATTAGTATAATTACGAGTTTAGCGAATCGAACGTTCGACTGGATAATTATTTTACCACCATTTATTGGATAATTATCAATTACCTTCTTTGATACTCTTACACAAGCCGTGTTTTATTGGGAATTTTATAGTCATCTTCACTACGAGTCTCAATAAAACGATGAACTCAGTAATGCAACTCCATTTCATAAACACCATTTACCTGCCATCCCTGTTGTTCACTCCTGAACACTGACTTATTTCTGTTCACTAATTGTTGTTGTTTTCCCATGTGGGATGTTTTGCATCTTTTGAAACCCTGCGTATAAATTCCAAATAAAACACGGTTATATTAGCCAAGTTTCATTGAGAATCTATAGCCGAGTTTTATTGGGAATTTCTATATACACTTATATTCACTTAACTTGCGAGTATCAATGAAACGCTTCATATGGCTATATTCACTTACCAAGTTCACTTACGCTATTCACTTAGGGGTTGTTGTTTTTCCATGAGCGATGATTTGCTTAAGTGAATATAAGTGAATATAGATTCGATTCTTTGGGTTTTTAGAGCTGTCAATTGTAAATAAGCTGTTTGCAACAAAAAGATTTTTATGCAAATATATTTGAATTGAACATTTGTCTCTAATTAAGGTATTTAGGCTGTTCTGATTTTCGTACGGATTAAAAACGGAAACCGAAATTGAATCCGTACGGATTTAAAAAGTGTGTTCTTATTTCCGAACGGATTCACTACTGATTTGTTGTCACAAAAACGTGTTGGAAATTAAATTTTTGTGTTTATTGGAACTATTTACAGCTTTATTGCATGTTAGTGCTAATATAAGGCGTGTTTTTTTTTAAGCTAGTATATAGTACAGCATTCGAGTTAAAAAAAAACGATCTGTCCACAGTATTTTCAGTTCTATTTTCAGCAACAAGATGGAGCTCAACGTCAAAGCTTGCTGCTACTTTTCAAAGCTCCCTGTGAAATTCAAGATGAAACAAAATCAAACTCATACCAGGTTTGTTTCGTTATTTGTTCTATGAAATGAATACCGATACAAAGCCGGATATGAATTTGTATTTTTTTTCTTATTTTCAATACATCAGATTCTCTCTTACAGCTCTTTTTTACTATTTTTGGAGGCATCGTCCAGTAGTGAAGAAAGCT
This sequence comes from Melanostoma mellinum, assembly GCA_914767635.1. Lineage (NCBI taxonomy): Eukaryota > Metazoa > Arthropoda > Insecta > Diptera > Syrphidae > Melanostoma > Melanostoma mellinum. Next base: position 170,116,256 of record OU612059.1, on the reverse strand, counting down.
CTATGTCTAAGTCAGCTGTTTTGTTGAAAAAAACTTTCGGGTATGTTCGGGGAGTATGTAAAAAGATATTAAAAACTAATCTTTGATGAGATTTTCCATTGGCAAACAGAATCAATTTATTTTTTATCCAAACCTGTGGTAAAGCAATTTTACACTATTGACCAGTCTTTTCGATAGGTTTAGAAAGAAAATAAGTTGATTCTATTTAAAAAACCGTAAAATTGAACTATGCCCCACAAATAAACACAACCCAAATTAAATTAAGTTGAAACCCGTCTTGCTAGTCCCAAACTTGAATTTCTATTGAAGAATGTTTAATTTTCATACATATATCTTTCCCTTTTGACCATTTTTTACTGCTTTGTTTGTTTGTTTGATTTGTTTTTTTCTTGCATTGGGCTATGTTTTTTAGTCAAATAATTCCATGAGAAATGCTATTAGCTTCAGCAAAAAGAACTAGTGCAAAATCCTGTATTATATACACCACCAGGTAAGAAACAGGGCTAAAATTCAATATGAATATAGTTTTTATTTCTTTAATTTTTAATCGAGAGAAAAAATTTCTTTGCAAATATCACATTTTTTTTGAACACGTCCTTTCGAAAAAGATTTGATGAACTGAAATCATTGGTGGTGCCATCTTATTTTCAAAGCTGGAAACTATCAATCCACAGCAATGCCATCCCTGTTTTCACTGTGGAAAATTACGACAGTAGGCGTGTTTTTTTTTAAGCTAGTATATAGTACAGCATTCGAGTTAAAAAAAAACGATCTGTCCACAGTATTCTCAGTTCTATTTTCAGCAACGAGATGGAGCTCAACGTAAAAGCTTGTTGCTACTTTTCAAAGCTCTCTGTGCAATTCAAGATGAAACAAAATCAAATTCATAACAGGTTTGTTTCGTTAATTGTTCTATCAAATGAATAACGATACAAAGTCAGGTATGAATTTGTATTGTTTTTTCTTATTTTCCATACATCAGATTCTCTCTTACGGCTCTTTTTTACTATTTTTGGAGGCATCGTCCAGCAGTGAAGAAAGCTCTATGTCAAAGTCAGCTGTTTTGTTGAAAAAAAACTTTCGGGTATGTTCGGGGAGTATGTAAAAAGATATTAAAAACCAATCTTTGATGAGATTTTCCATTGGAAAACAGAATCAATTTATTTTTTATCCAAACCTGTGGTAAAGCAATTTTACACTGTTGACCAGTCTTTTCGATAGGTTTAGAAAGAAAATAAGTTGATTCTATTTACAAAACTGTGAAATTGAACTATATGTAATTACCGCACAAATAAACACAACTCAAATTAAATTAAGTTGAAACACGTACTGCTAGTCCCAAACTTGAATTTCTATTGAAGAATGTTTAATTTTCATACATATATCTTTCCCTTTTGACCATTTTTTACTGCTCTGTTTGTATGTTTGATTTCTTTTTTTCTTGCATTGGGGTATATTTTTTAGTCAAATAATTGCATGAGAAAAGCTATTAGCTTCAGCAAAAAAGAACTAGTGCATAATCCTGTATTATATACACCACCAGGTAAGAAACAGGGCGAAAATTCAATATGAATATAGTTTTTATTTCTTTAATTTTTAATCGAGAGAAAAAATTTCTTTGCAAATACCACATTTTTTTTGAACACGTCCTTTCGAAAAAGCTTTGATGAACTGAAATCAATGGTGGTGCCATCGTATTTTCAAAGCTGGAAACTATCAATCCACAGCAATGCCATCCCTGTTTTCACTGTGGAAAATTACGACAGTAAAATGATTTGTTGTTGTTCCCCAAGGGAAATTTTTACTGTACTATATACTAGCATAAAAAAAAACACGCCTAGTAAAATGATTTGTTGTTGTTCCCCAAGGGAAATTTTTACTGTACTATATACTAGCATAAAAAAAAACACGCCTATAGTTTATTATTTTTCATTTCTCGCAATAAATAATGCTCTACAGAATTCATTAACCGGATTCAATTCCGCTAACAAAATGATAAGCGAATTGAAAACGTACAGATTCGGAATTGAGAACCGCAAAAATTCTAAAACGGGAGGATATGGTATCCGTACGAAAATCAGAACAGGGGTGATTAAATATCTTTTATATATTCATCCAAGAATATCAACCATTGCCCCTGTTCTGTAACTATCGCCTCAATAAAAGCAGGCGATAAACGGTGAAAAATGGAACGAAATCCTCGCGGAAGCATGGACCTTATCGAAAGCGGATGAGGAAACCCTTGGTCGTTTCGAAAGAAAAATTCTCCGAATGATCTTTGGTCCCGTATGCGAAGGCAATGTGTGGAGAAGAAGATACAACAACGAGCTGTATGAGCTGTACCGCGACATGGGCATAGCCAGAAGAGTACGCATCGCGAGGCTACGATGGTTGGGCCATGTTGAGCGGATGGACCCAAACGCTCCGGCTCGTCGGGTATTCGAAAGCACATTGCAGGGAAATCGCGGAAGGGGAAGACCTCGTCTTAGGTGGCGCAATCAAGTGGAGGAAGACCTCAACCGACTTGGAGTGCGAAACTGGAGAGAGCTCGCCCGAAATCGAAGTCGTTATAGAAGGATGTTGGTTGAGGCCCAGGTTCAACCCGAACTGTAATGCCCACCTAAGTAAGTAAGTAAGAATTCGTGAAATTCAAGTGCTACATAAATTTTAGTTCCGAAGTGTTCGATGTGATTCAAACTTCAGTGCATTTATATTTTCTAGTGCGGACTGGCAGTAGGCCGCTGCACATTGAACGGAACTAGTCTTAGTCCGAAAACCATAAAATTTTAACTGCCATCTAGTTGTCAACTGAAAGATTTTGACCAATCAGAACAAAAAATCTGACAAAAATTGACAGAAAGTTTTAATTTCGGAGTAACACTGCATGAACGCACCCAGTGTCATTCATCAGTTGTAATTTGTCAATTTGTGTTTGTTTTTTGGATTTTGCAAAAGGAAAAACCATCAGCTTCTATTGTTCTGGTTTTGTGGAAAAAAATAAGAGGTCTCAGCAAAAATGAATATGCATGGAATGCCTCAACCCGGTATGGGTGGACAAATGATGCCCTCTGGAGTATCGCCGGTAATGATGCAGCAAGCCTCTCCCCAACAAGCTCAGCAAATGCAAGGAGTAATGGCACCCCAGCAAATGCAGCAAGGAGCCCCACAACAACAACAGCAGCAGCAGCAACAACAACAACAGCAACAACAACAACAAGCCGAGAAAATCGATAATATATCTAAAGTGAAAAGTCTTTTTGGGCCATTAAGGGAGTCGCTTTCACTTACCTTTAAACACGGCGCTGTAGCTCTGCAGCAAAACAATTTAGTTGATAATCTCAAACGCGACAACAGCAATCCAATACGATTTGACAAGCATCTTGAAGATTTCTATTCGTACTGTGACCAAATTGAATTGCACCTCAAAACAGCGATACAGTGTGTCCAGCAGCTGTCTTCAGCCCAGCATTATCTTCCAGGTGCTGTTACCGCTGTCCGGGTAGATCCATGCATGCCAGCAGACAACACGAACGGCCCCATGTCTTATCCGCAGTACTTAACTACAGTCCGTGGACATGTCCAATCGGCCAAAGACATACATGACACTCTTATTAGTGCTGCACAAAATATCTCTCCAAGTGACTGATAAAAGGGGGGCGTCTAAATAATTTAGGCGACAGTTAGTGGAATGTATTAATTCTTATTTTAATAAATAAAAGCATTAAAGGATACAGCTAATAAGAACTTATTGTTCTTCATTTCGTCTTTGAAGCTTCATTCGAAAAACGGGATCAGCAACCAAGTGATTTTTCTGGACAAATTGGTTGTTGCCACATCCTGCGATCGGACACCTTAGAAAGAAACCATGAATCAATTCTAGCAAAGTAAAACTATATCGAACTTAAACGTACTTCAACCTTGGATTTACTTTGATTGACTCAAGAATTGTGGATTTCTCGTAGTAATGGCCGCAAATTGTATTTTTAACGGGATCAGTCATACGTCGTTTGGTCAATGGATCTATATCCGATACTTCGATTTCCATACGGAAGTCCTCGCCTTCCACAACACTGGTTGAGGCCACTGGTTCCTCCATATTCATGGAGAGAAGAGTTTGTGCCTCTTCCATGAAGCGTTTGTATTCGTCGGTGGCTTTTGGTCTACATTTCGGTTGTTTGTCAAATTCTCTTGAAAAAGTCTGAAATGTATAGTTTTAAAAGGGACAGTAAACGTATTCGATTTGGTTTCGCACCGCATTGAAATCCGCAATACTCTGTTTATCCTTTGCTGCTTCAGAAGCGTGGTCAGCCCGCTTAACATCGTGTTTGATGGTAATCAGTTGCTCCATCATTTTTCCAAAAGTTTCAGGATTTCTGAGATCTATATAATGTAATCAGACTTGTACAGAAAGTCAGAAATATAAAATAACTGTGTAGACTTACCACCATCGCTGTACTGTGCAACAAGTTCTGCCGTTTTTATTAAACTTTGTATAGCATCTTCAACTTTTGTGTTCACTAACTGAGCCATTTTGTTGAGTAAAGAAATAAATAATAAACTGATTTATGAGTTGTTGTTTATTTTTGTTTTAAAACAGAAAAAGCAAAATACGGCGTCGTCCTCGTCTCGTTGCTACTTGTTTTTGTTTGAATTTATACACTAGCAGTGTTCAATGGGATCTTCACAGATCAGAAAAGTGTTGCGCAGCACAGAAACAACACCATTTTTTTTAGCTACGCGAGCGCACTGTGAGTTATAACAAAATCATGTTTTAGAAAAACGACTTTCTCGTCATTTTGCGCAGAAGGGCACAAGAAAACGTTCACGAAAGAGTTTGAAAAAATTCCCCATCATTGATTAGACCCTCCGCCTTCGAAATATCTGTTTGCTAACGTGCCAAACACACCTTTTTTCACGCCTGCTGAGAATTTCTTGTTAAAGTCGTTTTTTTACCATGTGCACCTAAAATGTGCACAATCAGATACTTTCTGTAAGATTTTTACCCTCACTCCAAAGTCCCAATGCTCAAGGTATGTCTGCTATTATACGGAGAAATTTGTTTCATGAAACAACTTCGAATTCTTCTTTGTCTGCTATTATACGGAGAAATTTGTTTCATGAAACTGTTCGAACACTATAAGTGCAAAAGAGAACGAAAGTTCGAAAAAGAGAGATGGACAATGAGCTACCCTGTGTCGCATGGGCTATGGTTTGGTGAAACAGCTTTGACGTTTCTCTTTTAGTGATGTGCCAAACCGTAAAATTTACAAACCGAGTTAACCCGAGTTGGATTTTGATTAACCCGAGTTGTAACTCGAGTTAGCTAACTCGGTTTACAAAAATAAATTTGCGCTTTTTCCTTCAATACTATGTTTTGAAAAATAGAAACAAAGCAAATTTTAAAGGGATTTAATCAAAATGAATTAAAAAAAAGTCACACAAGAAAGAAATTAACGCAATGCGCAGTCCAACTCGGTTTGACTTGACTCTGGATATTTTACAGACAATTAATTCCTAGCTCGAGTAGCAATATGTACCCAAAACATTCAAACCGTCTACCTATTAGCAGACGACAATCAAAAAAACAAAAAAACATCTAGTTTAACAGATGTGTGTGTTTCTGTATGCCTGCGCAAGTAACTCACTTGCTTTGATGCTTTATATACTACTACCGGTCGACTATGGACTTTTATATGTATAAGTGCATTGTGTTTGGCACAGACCGCAACTAAAGGAGGGTAGTTTTGATTATGTTCAAGTTAACTTGGTCTGCTTGCCTTCATTTCATTTCAACGGTTCGGTTTTTTCTTCGGTTTGCCAACTCGGTTTGAAAAAATGTAAACCGAGTGAACTCGGTTTGGGTTCAACTCGGTTTGACTCGGTTTATGATACCGACACATCACTATTCTCTTTGCCTTTGTTCGTGTTTTTTTTTATTCTGTTTCATTTGGTTCAAAAATAAGTAATAATACTAATAATAATGACTTCTTTGTTTTTCAATTGCCAATAGAAGAGGCTTTGATGCAACCAGGCACTACTAGATAACTATTTTTCCCCAAAAATAAAAACAATGAATGAAAGATAAAGAGAAATGTGAAACTAGTTTCATGAAACTGGATTTCATCGTATAATAACACTTGCGACACGGGATGACAGAACAAAGAAGAATTCGAAGTTGTTTCATGAAACAAATTTCACCGTATAATAGCAGTCTTACCCACTGAATCGAGTAATCTAGGTATAAAACACACTCTTTTGAATCGATCCAGCTACAAGAGGTGTATCGGATCGGGTAATCCTATTTCAATTCGATGTAGGTATACACTGGCACTAATTCGAATTGAAGTGTGATTCAATTCTAAGTGGAAACGAGGTAAGTGTTCAATGGGATCTTCACAGATCAGAAAAGTGTTGCGCAGCACAGAAACAACACCATTTTTTTTAGCTACGCGAGCGCACTGTGAGTTATAACAAAATCATGTTTTAGAAAAACGACTTTCTCGTCATTTTGCGCAGAAGGGCACAAGAAAACGTTCACGAAAGAGTTTGAAAAAATTCCCCATCATTGATTAGACCCTCCGCCTTCGAAATATCTGTTTGCTAACGTGCCAAACACACCTTTTTTCACGCCTGCTGAGAATTTCTTGTCAAAGTCGTTTTTTTACCATGTGCACCTAAAATGTGCACAATCAGATACTTTCTGTAAGATTTTTACCCTCACTCCCAATGCTCAAGGTAAGGAAACGGACCTACTCTTTTCATAGTATCTACCCCGTTACCACTGGTTGATTGTGTAACCGAATCGAGTTAGTATCGTATTCCGGTGCCGGTTCTAACTTTCACATCGATTATCGTAGCGTATTTTTCAATTTCTTTTAAGAACCTTTCAAACCAAAGCATTTTTGCAGCCGCAGTAGCAATAGTTGAAGTTGGCAAAATTAAATTACGCAGAGACACATGAGAATACCCACACCAACATTTTTATTGTCGTGAGTCACGGCGGAGGAAAAAATGGTGACAACAGTTACCTCGTTTCCACTTAGAATCGAGTAATCGGATCGGATTATGATTCAGATTTCGATGCAGGTATCTACTTACCCACTGAATCGAGTAATATAGGTATACAACACACTATTTTGAATCGATCCAGCTACAAGAGCTGTTACCTCGTTTCCACTTAGAATTGAATCACACTTCAATTCGAATTAGTGCCAGTGTATACCTAGATCGAATTGAAATAGGATTACCCGATCCGATACACCTCTTGTAGCTGGATCGATTCAAAATAGTGTGTTGTATACCTATATTACTCGATTCAGTGGGTAAGTAGATACCTGCATCGAAATCTGAATCATAATCCGATCCGATTACCCGATTCTAAGTGGAAACGAGGTATGTATCGCATCGGGTAATCCTATTTCAATTCGATCTAGGTATACACTGGCACTAATTCGAATTGAAGTGTGATTCAATTCTAAGTGGAAACGAGGTAAGTATTTCTGCAGCTGCCACAGCTGCAAAAACTCTTTGGTTTCGGGAGCTGCCAAAACTGCGAAAACTCTTTGGTTTGGTAGAACCAAAGTGAAAACACGTGATGTGCTCGTATTCACAGTTCCATAGTGCCTGTCCAGACGGGTTATTTCAATAACGTTGCTGTTAACGCTAGGTGTCTACACGTTGTTATAATTCCTCGCACAAGTTCTCCATTTTGTGTTGGAAAGTGTATTGAAAAAAGCATAACGTTATGAGTATAACCCGTCTGGACACGCCAAGTGTACTGCTTAGGCAGATAAATCTGATTTCGTTTTGCGCATCCAGCCTCTTTCTTCCTCACCCCTTTTGCCCAGAAACGACCGATATAAAGTTATTGGAATAACACGTGTGGACAGGGACATAATATACCTCGTTTCCACTTAGAATTGAATCACACTTCAATTCGAATTAGTGCCAGTGTATACCTAGATCGAATTGAAATAGGATTTCCCGATCCGATACAGCTCTTGTAGCTGGATCGATTCAAAATAGTGTGTTGTATACCTATATTACTCGATTCAGTGGGTAAGTAGATACCTGCATCGAAATCTGAATCATAATCCGATCCGATTACCCGATTCTAAGTGGAAACGAGGTAATATACAAGCCACGAGCACAACTAGTACGTTTCAAAATAAGTGGCAGCACTCTGCGACACATTTTGCAAATTGTCATTTCAGTTGTCAGTCGTGACAAAAGTTGATGCAATTCTGAACAAAACTTTCATTTCAAAGAGTTTGTCACGTTTTTTTTCCAAACAAATTTAAATAAGCAATTTAAAATAAAAATATCAGCATAAGCCTAGTCAAATGACCCCGTGTAACTTTAAATATGCTCCTGTTTTGTCCGACATGTGGTAATATTTTGATGGTGGAAGAAGATACCAATGGTCTTCGTTTTTCATGCAACACATGTCCGTACATTTGCAACATTAACAAAAAAATTTCAACAAGAATCTATCCACACTTGAAGGTTAGTGCAATAGATTTCAATTCGTTGTGCTTTAATACTTTTAATACAAAACGTCTTCCAATCAATAGGAGGTGGATCATGTTATGGGAGGTGCTGCTGCCTGGGAAAACGTAGATTCAACAGAAGCAGATTGTCCAGCTTGTTATCACAAAACCGCATATTTTATGCAAATGCAGACACGTTCTGCCGATGAACCTATGACTACATTCTACAGATGCTGTAATCAACTGTGCTGTCACACTTGGAGGGACTAAATAAACACTCATCATTGATGGCTCCTTTTCAAATTCGAATAAAACAAATCACATATTCTCTCAAAAAAATTCACAACTACGCTGGAAAAATGGTTGAGAGAATACACTTAACTAACTCTAAAAATGCATTGAATGCAGCCAAATATAGCTTAGATATGGGAGAGGTTATAGCTCTTCCGACAGATACTGTCTACGGACTTGCATGTAGTGCAAACAATGAAAAATCCATACAAAAGCTCTACGCGATTAAAGGGCGAAATTTCCATAAACCGGTAGCGATATGTGTGAAAGATACTGAATCCTTTAGGCATTGGGGAAAAGCGGAACACATCAGTGATGAGCTCCTTGACATGCTTTTACCTGGACCAATAACGATAGTAATAGAACGGTCTGCTAATTTAAACAATCGATTCCTTAATCCAACTACTTCAAAGATTGGAATACGTATACCTGATTTTCCTTTTATCAGAGACTTATGTGGAAAGTTTGACCAACCTCTAGCATTAACAAGTGCTAATAAATCGGCAGAGCAGAGCAGTCTGAACATTCAAGAATTTAACAGTCTTTGGCCTCATTTGGGTGCGGTTTTCGATGGTGGCCAGCTCGGTGCCGAAGAGTGCCGCTCAGCCTCGACGGTAATTGACCTTTCAGTTCCGGGAAGATATAAAGTAGTTCGGGAAGGCATAGCTCTTAAGAAAACCCTTAGTATTATGGACAGCTTCGGTATAAGATCATTAAAATAAAGTAAATTAATGCAGTTGAATTATTTTCAAAAAAACTTTTAATTTTGAGTTAATAGTTTTGTGTTTCATTGATGAGCTTGGAGGTGGGAGTACTGTTTAGTAGATGATGAAATAGGGCGCCTTGGTTTTGGCAGATTTGCTGGCAGACTTTGCCATCTTGATGGAGGCCAAACGATATAACTAGCCCGTGCCGTCATCAGCCCTAGAGAAACAGGCCCAAATGTGTTGCTATCCAAAGATCTACCCGTATGATCGCCCTCGATCCAGCAGTGTCCATCTGGTATCCGGACAAACTCAGTTTTATATCCTAAGGTTGAAACAACGTCACCTTCTAGACCGACAACTCTTTTTATGATTTTCTGACTCGGGTCTTTTGGTGAGATAAGCGAAATAATATCGCCATGCTCGACATCAAAATTCCGCACCGCCCAACGTGATAGAAAAACGTAGTCTGATTTACTGGCATCAGGATTTAACGCCGGTTGCATTGAAATTCCTAAAACAAAGATCAGTTTTATAACCAATTCGAAGACGCAATCTTTTGATTTTATCACACCATCAACTCTGGCCACATAACCGACACAGTCTAAAAATGTAATACCAACGGGTATACCGACTAAGATGGATTTAACAAATCCTGTCAGTTTCATTTAAGTAAATCGTTTTGTTTTAAAAATATATTTACAAAATACAATTCTACTTTTTTAAAAATAAATAAAATAGTTTGACATTTTGACACGTTACCTAAGAGCTCTGTTTGTTTTCACCAATGTAGAAAAGAAACAGGGAGGTGCAAAATATTTTGTATTTGAATTTAAAAAAAATGCGCAGAAGCTCGATTCTTCTTTATCGTAAAATATTTTCAATTACAAATTTGTAAAAGAAAATTTTGTTTTGTCCGGCATTATTTTTTTGTTGCTTCCTCAAAAAAAAAAAAAGAAGTGAAAACAGCTACTACAGATCCTCTGCTGGAAATGGGCTGTAGGTAAAATTTATCTCTGCCCTCTATAAATACAAATTTTGATGGCTCATCAATCTATACGGTCGTTCGCTTACATTTTTTCCACAGAGGAGGACTTAACTATCAATCAATATTTGCTTTCTCCTCTGTGCTTTTTACTATATATCAGAATTATTGCTTAAAAAGGGAGGCTGGCATTTTAAAAATATTTTACCAATATCGATTTCCAAAGAAAAATAAATTGACTGACAGTCGATCTCTTTTTGAGACGAATTACACAGATTTTTACACGAACACATGTTTGACAAGTCCAAAACGTCAAACCAAAATAACTGTGGGTCCATGAGAAAATTCAAGGAAACAGAACTATTTTTATTTTAAGAAAACATTCGGTGATGAAAAATATAAAAAAAACTAACTATATTGTGCTATCAGTTGAACACACAAACATTCAGAAAAAAATGCTTCTTTTCAATTTCCTAAATACCAAAAAAAAAAATACACAAATTCAGTAAAGACTTCAGTCGACTGCAAAAGCTTCAAAGAAAATTGTCATTAGAATTCTTCTTTGCTCCACCAAATTATGATTATGAGATTGAAATCGAACAGTATTTTACTTGTTAGCAAAGTTAAAACAAACAAACCAAACAGCTCTCGCTCTGAAATCTGAACACGAACACCAAAAGCTTGTAAACACATTCCTCAAAGTGGAAGGTTAAAGCTAAAAAAGAGATTTTTTAAAGGTACTTGTAAAATTGGAAGTATTTACTATTAATTAATCATAAATCCGAAAATGCCGTATACAGACACCGGCTTGAGCGGTCGATTGAATCCCGATGGTAATATACCATTTCCGAAAATAGAAAAACCGCAAATTCTCGGGTGTTTCAGCATCAACACGGATCGCGACTATGAAAATACAGCAGAAAACTTTCGTTACTTCCGGATGCCACATAAATTTCCATTAGATCTGAACGTCGGCTATGGGTTTGCAAAATCTAAACAGGAGCTAATGCAAGATGAACGCCTTGACAATATCCTGCTATACATTTATCATCATAAGGATGAGTTGTTGTCAAAACCAGAAGGTCTGAACACGAAAGGTGTTGGAGATTATGATTTCATCTGCTTTCGAGGTTTGTTGCGTGTGCTGATGTGCACACCTTATGAGTCAAGAGAAGACTGGTGCGTTCATGTTACCCGTTATAAAGGTAATATTTACATGAGTAACAAGGAAACCGAACGGAAGGCTCATGAACGCTTTAATCAAACTGAACAACAAAAGCGATTTTGTGCCTATGGTTTTAAATTCGAGCAATATTGTATGACGAAAGATCCTGCAGAAGAGCCGAATATTATTGCACCAGTGGATGAATGCGAGGAGTTTTGCTGTATGTACAAAACTAAGTTGGAAGGGATGGAACTGCTGTTTGCGGCTGAGGTGGATGGTGTTATGTCGGCTGGCTCTGCATGTAATAACATTATGAGTAAGGAAGTCCTGAACACATTAAAGTTTGTAGAACTGAAGACAACCCTTCGACCGTCAAACGAACGACAACAGAGTAACTTTCATCGATTCAAGTGCCGAAATTGGTGGTGTCAGAGCTTTCTGGTTGGAATTCAAGATCTTATGGTAGGCTACAGAGATGATAAAGGTCTAGTCAATGAAATAAAACATATGGAAACGCGTTCGTTGGCTAAATCATCAACGGTAAGTTTGTGTTCTCTGACTCGCAGTTCTTTCAATAAATATTTTTTTTTCTTAGAACTTCTGGACTCCTTCTCAATGTGCTGACTTTCTGGTAAAATTCCTTCAAATGGTCAAAAATGTAATGAAAGATGTAAACTGTCCATATACTGTGTACGAGTTTTATTACAATCCTCAAACCAAGGTAATTGGGTATCAGGTCTACTATGGAAAGTCTATACACACCATTCTGCCAGATTGGTATGTGTCGTTGCTGCAAGAGAAGTGCAGTTTGGGACTGAAGAGAACTGTCACGAACATTTAGAAAAAAAAAAAAAACACTTATAGGAACTATACAATTTATTTTTCTTTTTTCAATAACAAATGTCCTTTGGGTTTAAGTTTGCTGTCTACGATTCGTTTCTTTTCGGCCTCTTTAACTGCTTTCATGTCAGCAAATCGTGTTTTTGCATAGTCTAGCTCCTTGAGGGAGGAAACCATTTTTTTCGCGATTTCCTGCTGATAAAGAATCCGTTTTTTCTGATTAGTCTGAAAAGGAATTCAATCATATTAGTTCTGTGTGATTTTGAAGCTATTGTCTAACAAACCCCTAGTGGAGTTGTACGTCCATCTACATAAGAATAATCCGGCAGATTAGTAAGCGGGCCGAATGAGTTTGGATTACTCGGAAGACCATTTTCTTCTCGCCAGTGCTTGTCAGACAGAGCATGACTAGTTGTTAAACCTTTCGATAAAACTAAACAAAAATCGTGATGAAAAACAGAAAATTACTTATTTGTTGTATAATACTTCTTGAGTTGGATAAAAATGTTGTTGACTTTGTAGCTAATTTGAACATTTTTATTTAATAACTGAATTTTCAAGAAAGAAAACCAACAAATTACGAGGTTACCTCACTGGCCTGTGAAATGTATAGACATGGACGTCAAAATCAGCTGTTTGTATTATACAATACAAGTGAAGCCAAACTCTAATTGCACATCCATATTGTTGCCACTTTATACAGTTATTTTTACAGGTTTATATAAATTTCAGTTTTGTTACGTGGCTGCTTATACGAGTAATGTACATACATAAATGTGTTTTTTTCGTCAAAAAGCGACCTACGTACACGTTTAGACAATTACGTGTATAAGAACCTTAAAAAGTTACCGTAATTTATAGGACTATTCTTCAATTGTTAATGGCCAAGTTACATGAAACAGCCTTTTGGCGATACAACCGCCAACAGATGATTGCAATAAAATCGCTCAAGGAGTTACGGAATCCAGTCTCAGTATTAAAAATCGGAAAAATCCATACATTAATCAGAAAGTAGTATGAAAGGCTGTGGTACCCGTGGTGTGATGATAGCATGTCTGCCTGTTAATCCAGAGGTTCGAGGCTCGAATCCCAACAGAGTCAAAAATGTTTTTTCCACGGTACCGTTAGTACTCATTGCCATGAAAAGCGCTTTCTCGATTAGCCGTTCGGAACCGGCAGAAAATTGTAGGTCCCTCCATTCCCTCACAAGGCATGGTTGTGAGAGACGCGCTAGGCCCTGGAGCTAGAGCTCTCGCTCTGTTGTGCCACCCTATTTATTTTTTATTTTAGTATGAAAGGCTAAACGCTCCAACTTCGGTTGATTAGTCAGGCAAGAACTCGCTGATGTGAGATTGGTATCTTTACTCTCTGTGCAAAGTTTGGGAATAAATTAATAGTTAAACAATAACCACAGACTAATCACTAATCTAAAGAGAAGTGTTTTATTGGGAATCTGCGAAGTCCTTTTCAATGCTTCCCAGATCTAATTGAACATCACTTTAGCTAGGAAGCTAATTCAATCGAAAGACACGTAGACTCTCAACTCCATGGGTGCTTTCATAATTGCATAGTTGCGTTAGTCTGACCAATGCATAATTTTCATAAATGCAAATGACAGTTTCATTAAAGCAAAACGCAAATATTTGCAGCGCAAATGTGCAAATGCTTTAATTCGTTTGCTTTTCGGTTTTCATCTTCAGAGAAAGAGACAGACAGTACAAAACACAACTATTTTTTTTTTTCTTTATTCAAGTCAAATGTCAGATTTCAAGAAGACTCAAAAAAATGGACGAAAACTCTTCAGGCTCCAAGTGATATAATAAACAAAAAAGTACTGAATTAAATAAATAAACTGTTTTTTTTGGGGAAAAAGAAAGAAAAGTATTTTATGGAACTGTGTACACAGAAAAATTCTTTCAATTCTTTGACAGATGACGCAAATCCGAAAAAGTGTTCATAAATCATAAAATGCATGCGCAAATATTTTGAATGACGTTAGTCTGATTGCAAATGATCGCATGTAAACAGAGCAACCGTGCAATTATGAAAGCACCCCATCTCTTTAACTGCAATCCTTGTGAAATCCGTTGGAGAGAGGGTCGACAGAGTGCATACGATATCATTACAATTGACTTTTTGTAGGCAAGGAGGTAGGTTCATGTATCTCCCAATATCCTCAAATTTTGAATTGAACAACTTAGTCATCGCCATTGTATTAAGTAATTAAATTAAAATCGAGGAATGTCGTTGAGGATGACCCTGAATGATCAGATTTATTGCTCTGATTCTTTTTTTTCTAGCTTTAGCTCCCAAGCAACCAAATGATTTATTTGTACTGCAATATGTTGCGCTATTGTAAGAAAACTTTGTAACAATAGTAATTAATATGCAGTTCTTTGGTTGTTTTTTGGGAAATCAAAGATATACTAACCGGTCTGTGTTAGACTTTACCTTAGTCTGTGTTGAATAAGAAAAATTCTCTGAGTTTATCTTCTTATCTTCATTTTTAAAGGTCATTTAGAATCGTTTAACGATTCCAATGTGCTTGATAGCACTAGGTTGAGCCATATATCTCCTTCTTCTCTATCGCTCCTGCTAACCAACACTTAAAACTAGATAGGTGTATAATTCCCAGTAAAGTATCAGCAAAAAACCTTATAAAATCATGCGAAGTGTTCTTATTAAAAAAAAAAACTAAGTGAATTAAAAATTATTCCAGTTCTTTTGTTTGTTTATTAAATAGTTTTATTGAACTTGTAGATTATCCCTCTGCATAGCAATTGAAAAAAAATAATGACTAACAGCTTTTGCAAAGACTGTATTATACTGTAAAAATCATGCAGATCCAAACAAATTAACAAGTATGTACACTCTATAAGTAAAAAGATAGATAACTAGATGTGTTACCAGCTTTCCTAATTTGTGCTTCTAAGCACGCTATTTGAAATCGGTATGGTAAAAGTCATAAATAATCTCACTTATTGAAATGCCCAACTGTCTACCCAATGCACCACACGGGATCGACGCCAACATATGTCTGGCTTCTTCTACGGATCCGCACGCATTGTACGCTTGCAGAAGAATTTTAGGGGTCGGGTATTTGTTAACTATTGCCATAGCTCTATCCATTGACAGTGTTCGAAGTTGCAAAAGCTGTTTGATAAACAAATCACGAACGGTAAGTCCACTGTTGCGCATCGAATCGTCGTAGAAATCTTTGAATTTCAACAAACCAACTGTGGAATCTTGTGGTGTACTTCGCTGAATATCTTCTTTCGCTGTACTTATGAGCAGCTTATCTTTGTACTGACGAATCAAACAACTAGTCATAGCTTTAAGGTATTGAATCGATTCCCAATGATTATTAGTGAACTTGATTTGAAATTCACTCTGAACTTGTGTATTGACCGCCGATTGCAAGAGTGTGCTCACTGGCATGCCTACATGTTCATTGTTACCATAATTTTCGATTAAGTAAATAACATTCTGAATTTTACTGTTTTTAAGCCGAAACTTCTGTTCATGGAAGCGTCCATCACGAATGCTATTTGCCAGATCGTCCATACGTTTACGTTCTACTATGTATGGAAGCACTAGTTCTTTTCCACCTTGGTCGCGGCATATCCAAACAAAGTCGCCAATCGAAAGACGACGTACTTCATGGGGTATTTGAAGTTTTACAATATATTCTCGTGTCTTATCCAAAGTCTTCTTTGACTTACCATTAGTTTCTTGGGTGTCAACGAGTAGAAGAATACGGAATGCACCAGGGCTAATAATGACTTGTTCATTTGCTTCTTCTAAAAGTAGTTGCTTAGCTTTTTCTTTAGCAGAAGGTTCCTTCTTCTTTTTTTGGTTTTTTTCTTTTTGAACAGATCTTACAACAGTCTTAACGTCCTTCTCATAAGCACTTGCTGTTGTGTTAAGAATTGATCCTGGGTCCTTATTACGAAGCTGTTGAAGCTCCTGATCAATAAGATCACAAAGTTTTGGTCCGAAACCTCTCAAAATTGCACAATCTCTGCCACTTGCCAATGGAAGTGGAAATTGACGAAGCGATTCTAGAGCTTCGCGCATTTTATACTGTGATTTGTAGCCTTTGATTACTGCTTCTCGCAGCCATTCTTCTAACCATTTTTCAAATACAGGATTAGGATTTTTAAGTATTATTTCTATGCGTTGTGGGTAATCCATTCTGAATAATATGATCTAATAAACCTAACACCACAACGAATAAAATAAACAACAAACAAAAACAAATACCGGCAATTGACAAACGTCAGTAGAAATGCCAAACTGACAAGTGGAAGCTACGTTTACATAAAAAAGTACTACATTAATCCTGCGGCTACACGTTCAAGATATGGCAAGCCATCGGCTCACATACAATCTTTCTAATTCCTGTCCGCGTTTCGGATATTCTTTAAATCAATTTTTTTTTTACTATTTACATTAAAAGTAATTTCTCCATAAATTTTTTTGCTTTTAAAGCAGTTTTTGTTTTCTTTCTTCGATTCAAGTTGTCAATTTAATGGCTGCTCATATTGCTTCTAATACCGGTTTCACACTGCGCCGAAATCCGGATTTCGAGCAAAAAAAGTAGTAAAAAGCCGAAATCTCAAAAAAATCGACTAGTTTCTCCATACAAACTTTACAATTTTTCTGGTCCATTTTTTTCGGATTTCCACAAAATCTCCTCCAAAATGTAATAAAACAAAAAAATGGTGAAATGGAACGAACCTCAGAACAGCGAACGAAAGTGAACTATCACAAAAAACAACAACAATGCTTAAGAAACCTGACACTTGTCATCGAAAATTTGCATTTTTTATAGTAATCGAACAGTTCAAATGACGACATGCGGTAGTGTCACAGAAGTACATTTATTTTTAGAAAAATATTTCTCTTGTAAGTTTTGTTGCTTGCTTTTTTTATAATTAATCGTGTTGATGTTGTTCTTTTACAGAATCTTTAAGTTGCTTCGAAATATGTGTACATAATGTTAATCATTTTCAATGCAAAAGAGGCAAAATTGTGGTTTTTTCTCCGTTTTCTGTTGTCAGTCTAGGAAAACCATGTGATGCTTTTTACAGGAGACGTCCTCAATAACTAGTTGGACGTAGGTTCTCTTAAATTGAAAAACTTCTGCTTAGTTTATAAAAAAACATTAAACAAAACGAATGCAAGCCGGGAAGCAGTGCGCATCTTGACTCACTTCTTGTCTCCGATAAAAAAAAGTCGAATGCAAAGTTGAAAAGAAGCTCGTGTAGGTTGACTGTGATGCACAGAGGAGCTCTACAGCTGTGATGTCCACAAGGCTGTTGATGAAATATGGGCAAAAAAACCTATGGTACGTACATCTAAATTTAACATGAAACAAAGCATAGAAAAATGTTTTTGTATATTTTTCATTAATGAAATAGTAAAAGGAACTTTGACTTAAACCTTGGTTATTTCTTACTTGTAGTTCACTGAACCTAAGTGGTGTTCTGAAGATGTTGGCAACTACCTTTGCGGATACATTTATTCAAAATCGCTTGATCAAGATGGCAGCAGAACTCTTTGTTCCCTTGGCTCAAGTATTATTGCCCTTGGAGCCGCTGCTGCATTGGTGAAGAAAGTAAATAGCGTAAGTTTTTTAAGACTTTAATGGTTGTGTTTGTTTGAATAATATTTTTTTTTCCATTTCAAGGTCACTTTGAATAACAGAGAGGATGTTTCCCTTAAACCAAATTTCGGAAGTGAAAAAAGAAAATATGTAAAAAAAATTCTTTTGGCTTAGACACTTTCTTTTTATTTTAAATAATTACTTTTATATGCAATAATGGAGATCTTTTTTTTCTCGTTTTATTTGGTTAATAGTAGTTTTTGTTTTGGCTATCTATTAAGATGTTTTTTATACCATTTCTTCATGGTCTTGGCATGGTTTTTTATTTCGGCGCTGTTGGACTGCGACGCACGCAGCCAAGCACGATATGTGCGTTTCTTGTTGAATTTGTGGTTGTTGTTGTTGTTGATGGGCAGAATTGAATTTTAGAAGTTCTTGAAGTTTCTTTTCAACATTTCTGAAAAAAATTCAATTGAAACTAGCTCTTAGGCGTTTGTGGTGCTTTTACCACTTACTTGATAGGAAAATTTAAAATATTTAGATTCTTTTCCAGGAAGAAAGTATTCTTCGTGAATCTTTTGATGTACAAAATGATGTACTGTGGCAATCGGGTGATTTCAAATCGTTTCAGATAATTGTCTTTGTAGGTCTTGTACTCTTTGTGAAGTTCCATTGAACTTTGAAAGTAGTTGATAAAGGTTTACTTAGGGTATGATGTTCTCTTGAAATTCATCAGTAAACAATGGCGGTGGTGGTAAGTCACATGTCAGATAAAGAAAATTCAAGTATTCACACTTTTCTTGGTACTCCTCGTCGCGTCGGCAAGAATTAACTCTTAGAAGAATTTCTGTTCAATAGAAAATTAAAAAACAGTGAAATCACTCAACAGCTGTGCTCCTACTTACCTGAAAGAAATGACAATAAATATTCATTCACAGTGATGACCTAGATTTGACCACGAGTACCATCATCTTCAGCATTAAACTGCTCCAGAGTTTCATCACAGGGTTATATCTCTCAAGCATCATCTGGATTGTCCTTAAGGAGCATACATGTCCTTGCGTGACAATCTGTGGTTTCCCTGCGTTAACTTTAAGTTAGAATGCAACTCATCGTTGTATTCGTGGATCTCGGCCAGAAAATCATCATTGGATGAAAAGTAAGCAGCTGACTCTTGTAGACTTCGTCGCTTTTCGATATTGTGGTCGAACATTCGAATTGCACTGCTCCTCAACCAAGCTTATTTGTTTGTTGCGCACTCCAGAGGTCAGTCGGTTGTGATCCTTGCGCAACAATCAGTTATAGTGAACTTGATCCATGGTCTATGAGAATGCAAACAGAATAAAATTTAGTTGCGTCCGGATGATTCAACAGATGACGAGGTGTTGTTACCACTATTTCTATTATGGAGGTTTGTATTTTTGTTTGCAGAACTCGGTTGACTTCTGTTGTTCTGCAGCAAAAGCACAAACTAAATTTAAATTTTAAATAAAAATGCATTTAAATATTTTTTCAGTAGCTTTCTAAAAATAATTTTTGTCAACACAACTTGACAGTGACAACTGTGACTGTCAAACAAAATCTACTCTTGTACTTTCGGCTGTGTGAATGGGTTGAATCTAGTACCACCCAAATCAAAATCAAAATCCGGATTTCCGTGCGGTGTGAAAAGGGTATAAGCTGGCTTGGAATATTCCATACCAGTAGACTTTCAATTTCGAAAAATTTGTTTGTGTATTGTAATGTACACCCAACATTTAATACCAATTTCCTAATCGAAAACGTTCCACCGAAAAACACATCTGGGAGCACTATAAAGGAGTGGTTTAAAAGAAGACGTCTTTTGTGAGTGAGTGTGTATGTGTGCAGAAATACCGGGAGGGGAACTTGTCTAGACATCATGGTTCGTGGAAAAACTACTAGAAATCTCTCGATGGTTCAGTTTCCTATATAAAGAGGGAGCTGACGCAACCAGGAGTCAGTTTTATTTAGAAAGTGATAGTGTGAATATTGGATAAACGTAATTGAGTTGAGTTCGAATAAAGTGTATATCGAAAGTAGATACTGAATAAAGTGGTAGAATTAAATTGAAAGGTAGAGTTTTATTTTTGCGAACTAAGCGCACGTTACATTGGTGTCAGAAGTGTAAATAAAACTTATTTGACTAGTAAAGTGTAAAAAAAAAAAAAAGTAGAGAAAAATAATAAAAATGGGTAAGTTGTTAGAAGAGCTCAACTGCATTGAGCTTAAAAGTGAGTTAGGTAAGCGAAATCTTTCTAGAGCGGGATCGAAAAATGAGCTCGTCCTGCGCTTGCGTAACTATTTGGAACAGCAAGGGGAAGACGTAAACACTTTTGTTTTTGAAACAGAAGTGGAAGAAGAGGAAGTAATTGAAAATGTAGACTTTTCTAGTATGATGAAACTTTTGTTAGAACAGCGAAACGAGCAAAAGAAAGAACAGCAGAATGTTCTCGAACAACTTGAAGCACAACGAAACGAGCAAAAGAAAGAACAGCAGAATGTTCTCGAACGACTCGAAGTACAACAAAAGAATCTGGAAGAGCAACGAAACGAGCAAAAGAAGCTGATTGAAGAACAACGAAACGAACAAAAGAAAGAACAACAGAACATTCTCGAAAGACTCGAGGCGCAACAGAATGTTTTGGAAGGCCAGAAAAACATTCTAGAAGGCAAATTGGGCAACATTGAGAAAAATGTATGTGCCCTTGACGAACGAGTTGAAGGTGTGGAAAAACAGCTTTCTGTTGTAGAGAATCGGTTGGAAAGCCGATGCGATAACCAGTTCTCTCTTCTGTCCAAGGAATTAGACCAGATCCGGAAAATAAAAATTCGAGAATCTGCTGGAGAGTTTGCAAGGAAAAAGGAGATGAAACCCCCAACATTTGATGGACAGTCTTCTTGGCCAGTCTACAAGAGACAATTTGAGGCAGCCGCGACAACAAATGGCTGGGATGACGAAGACAAGTACATTGCACTGACTCTTGCTCTTAGAGGACCAGCAGCTGAATTACTTCAAACAGTTCCAGCTGATAAGAGCGGTGATTTCAGTTCTCTCGTGGCAGCTATAGATAAACGCTTTGGAGATAGCCACTTGAAAGAAGTCTTCCGAGTCCAACTCAATAACAGAGTCCAGAAAAGGGGTGAAAGTCTACAGCAGCTCCAAGCAGACGTCGAAAGACTGGTTCACCTGGCATACCCGGATGCTGGAGAAGAAATCATCAACCAGCTCGCTGTTGAGTCCTTCGTTCGTGCCATTTCCGATATACATCTTCAGAGGTCTGTGCGAACTGCTAGAACACGTACTCTTTCCGAAACTTTAGCATTCGCATTGACAATTGAAGCAGCAGAACAGGCTTCTCAGGGAGTACATCGACTTAGAGAGGCCATAGTCGAAGAATGCTCGTGCCAAAGAGCTGAAATACAAAAGAACCGGAGCGGACTAGCAAGATGTTGGAACTGCAACAAGACCGGGCACTTACAGCGTCAATGCCGACTACCACCAAACAAAGCCAGTTGTCAACATTGTGGAAGCAAGAGATCCAACCCAGAGCAAGGTAACAACAACACCAGCGTTGCCTATCAGCCCGTAAGAACCAACTTCGAGGGGCAGAGGCTGGTTTCTTGTATCGATGGCCCCAGAACCACCATCCAGGTCTCTCAGACCAAACGAGACAACAAAAGTCTGACTGTGGAGACTACTATTAACGGGAACAAACATGTGGCTACCATCGACACCGGTGCCACAGCCTCCATAGTACGTCGAGACCTGGTAAAGACGACGTGGCTTCATAACACCAATAGCTACCGTCTAAGAACCGCAACGGGAGAAGCAGCAAGAGTATATGGAGAAGTGTGTCTTAAGATCCGACTGGCCGACCTAGTGTTTACTCATCAATTCCTGGTGGCAGATATATGTGACGAGTGCATCATTGGAATCGACTTTATGAAACAGCACGGAGTTATTTTGGACATCGGTAATCAGGTTTTGAAGTACCAAAATAAGGAACTTCCAATGACTTATTCGAACGAAAGTACGTCGACACTGAGAACTGTCATCAGGGAAGATCTTATTCTGCCTCCTTCTTCTGAAGTGTTCGTTTGGACGAAACTGGAGGGTGAGTTTGGAAGCCTTCGATACCTCATGGTGGAACCAGACCCAGAGTGTTCCTCCCAAAGCGTCATCATTGGGAAAACACTGGTAGCACCGAAAAACAAAATGGTCCCCGTACGATTACTAAACACCAGACCGTACGATGTAAAGTTGAAGAAAGGAGAAGTCGTTGGACGTTGCGAATCGGTTGCAGCAATTACGAAGATCACAGACGAAGCTCCGAGAAAATTTATAACTCCGGAGGAGCTCGAAACAATCAGAGCTAAAATACTGAATTCATCCAACCTTGATCACCAACAAACAAGGATGGCTGAAAGACTCCTACAAGAGTACACTGATATCTTCGCATCGCAAAAGGGGCAATATGGTAGGACACAGTTGGTGCAGCATCGCATCAACACAGGAGATGCAAGACCGATTCGTCAACCCGCAAGACGTCTTCCACTGGCCAAGCAAGGTGAGGTTGAGGACATGATAACAGCAATGAAGAAGGATGGTGTTATCGAAAATTCCAAAAGTCCTTGGGCGTCACCAGTGGTGCTAGTGAAAAAGAAAGATGGAAGCACTCGTTTTTGTGTGGACTACCGAAGGCTGAATGATGTAACTAAGAAGGACAGCTATCCCCTGCCGAGAATCAGTGATACCCTGGATGCCATGGAGGGAGCGCAGTGGTTCTCGACGCTGGACTTAAAGAGCGGATATTGGCAAGTTGACATCCACCCTGATGATCGGGAAAAGACGGCGTTTTCTACAGGTAATGGGCTCTGGCAGTTTAAAGTTATGCCGTTTGGGTTATGTAACGCTCCGGCAACATTCGAGCGTTTGATGGAGTGCGTTCTTCAAGGACTGACGTGGAAAGCGTGCCTAGTCTACTTGGACGATGTCATTGTTTACGGGAAAACATTTGACCAACATTGCAAGAACCTAAAAGCCGTGTTTCAGAGACTTCGAGAGGCTAACCTTAAACTGAATCCAGAAAAATGCGCACTTTTCAAAACCGAAGTCAAGTATTTGGGACACATCATCTCATCCCAAGGAGTAAAGACTGATCCTGAAAAAGTTGACTCCGTCAAAAATTGGCCAACACCACAGGACAAACATCAACTCCGAAGTTTTCTTGGACTTGCCACATATTACCGACGTTTTGTTAAGAACTTTGCTGGAGTTGCAAAGAGTTTGCATCAGCTCACCGAAAAGGGGAAGCAGTTTAAATGGTCAGGTGAGTGTGAGAAATCTTTCCAGGAACTCAAATACCGCCTCTGTAACGCTCCAGTGCTGGCACATCCAACACCTGGCAAAACATTCATCGTCGACGCAGATGCAAGCAACGTTGGAATCGGGGCGGTACTATCCCAAGTGCATGATGGCGAAGAGAAAGTGGTGGCATACTACAGCAAGGTCCTATCGAAACCCGAAAGAAACTACTGCGTGACCAGAAGGGAACTACTAGCTCTTATCTTGGCAACAAAGCACTTCCATAAGTACATCTATGGACAAAAATTCCTTCTGCGGACAGACCACGGTGCTCTGAGCTGGCTTTTGAACTTCAAAAATCCAGAAGGTCAAGTCGCAAGGTGGATAGAAAGATTGCAGATCTATGACTACCAGATCCAACACCGCAGAGGAAAGCTGCACTCAAACGCCGATGCATTATCCCGAAGACCTTGCAAAGTGGATTGCAAGCATTGCAGGCGGCAAGAAGACAAAGAAATCATTACCGCTCAGCGACTAAGAGCTGATCCAATAAGCGGATGGAGCAATGAGGAAGTGAGGACTGCTCAACAGGAAGATCCAGATATCGAACCCATTCTCGCATGGAAAGAAAATGAAGAGAAACCGGAATGGGGAGACATTTCTGACAGGAGTCCAGTTCTCAAAGCCTACTGGGCACAGTGGGACTCACTATATGTGCAAGAAGGTGTCCTCAGGCGAAGATGGGAATCCACTGACGGTAAGTCACATGTGATGCAGCTGATCGTACCGCAGTCGAAAGTCGGTGAAGTTCTTCGGGAGATGCACGACGGACCTTCTGGAGGCCACCTCGGAGTAAACAAAACACTGGAGAAGGTGCGACATCGGTTCTACTGGTTACATGCTAGAGATGACGTGGAAAAATGGTGCCGTCAATGTGACAAGTGTGCTGCCACCAAAGGACCTGGTAGGAAGATTCAAGGTAAGATGCATCAGTACAACGTTGGATCGCCTTTTGAGAGGATTGCAGTAGATGTGGCTGGGCCTTTTCCAGAGACCAACGCTGGAAACAAATACATTCTGGTTGTAATGGACTATTTTAGCAAGTGGCCTGAGGCGTATGCCATCCCAAATCAAGAAGCCAAAACGGTGGTCGACCAGATTGTGTTTAACTGGGTGAGTAGGTTTGGCGTGCCTATGGAACTCCATTCCGACCAAGGGAGGAACTTTGAGTCAAACATCTTCCAAGGAGTGTGCGGACTACTAGGCATTAAGAAGACAAGAACCACACCGCTTCATCCACAATCTGATGGGATGGTTGAAAGATTCAACCGAACCTTGAAAGAACACCTCACCAAGGTCGTAGGCGACTACCAAAGAGACTGGGATAGGCACGTACCGCTATTCCTGATGGCCTATAGAAGTGCAGTACATAGCTCGACAGGACAAACACCATCTGACATCCTGTTCGGGAAAACCATGCGGCTGCCCAGCGAACTTAAATTTGGATGCCCCACCGAGGAGCCACAGGACACAAACGAGTATGTGGACGACCTCAAGGAGAGACTCGCTGACATCCATAAAAGAACAAGGGAACGGATGAAAACCTACAGCGACCGGATGAAGACACGGTACGACACAAAAGCGACAACGGCAGGATTCCGAGCAGGAGATCGTGTGTGGCTTTATAATCCTCATCGTCAAAAGGGATTGTCACCGAAACTTCAGCAGAACTGGGAAGGTCCTTATACTGTTGTCACGAGGATTAACGACGTGGTCTACCGCATCCAAAGAGGACTAAGAAGCAAGTTAAAAGTAGTGCATTGTGACCGGCTGCATCGATATAGTGGGGAGGCCGCAAATGAAATTATTCGGGACGAACAATCTTAAGGAGGGGGCAGTGTAATGTACACCCAACATTTAATACCAATTTCCTAATCGAAAACGTTCCACCGAAAAACACATCTGGGAGCACTATAAAGGAGTGGTTTAAAAGAAGACGTCTTTTGTGAGTGAGTGTGTATGTGTGCAGAAATACCGGGAGGGGAACTTGTCTAGACATCATGGTTCGTGGAAAAACTACTAGAAATCTCTCGATGGTTCAGTTTCCTATATAAAGAGGGAGCTGACGCAACCAGGAGTCAGTTTTATTTAGAAAGTGATAGTGTGAATATTGGATAAACGTAATTGAGTTGAGTTCGAATAAAGTGTATATCGAAAGTAGATACTGAATAAAGTGGTAGAATTAAATTGAAAGGTAGAGTTTTATTTTTGCGAACTAAGCGCACGTTACAGTATGTAAAAAAGTATGACTGTATTGAAATGATTTGTCATATATTGCTCGTGTGGCCCCGGGGTAAGATGAATTCCGCTTTTAGTTCCTTGGTGAAAATTTCACCCTTTTAGAACAAGTTTAGACTAAAAGCCCGATTCTATCCGAAGTCACTGATGACTCAAAAATCACAACTTTCCAGAAGAGTCACAATTTTCCATTCAGTAAACCAGATGCTGAAGCAAATGTCAATAAAGCAAGAGGGCCATACGTGTCAGCGCCTTATATTAAAAACAAGTAAAAAGATATAAAATGTATAGTGGAGGGTCGTTAGACATAAAAAAGGCAAAACCTAGGAATTCTGGGCCATACCATGGATTTTCATGAAATTTTCGGAAATATTTTTTTAATAACGTATAGAAAAAAGTTAAAAAAAAAAATTTCACCGCTCTTAATTTTTTAATTTTTTTTATAATTAATTACTAACTTTTAGAATTTTATTTTATATAAGTAGGTTTCGTCAAGACAAGGGGGGAGGGGGGGGGTTCCTCCGTGTAGGCGCGAGAGGCAATTTTATATGAAATTTATTTTAAAAAATATTAAAAATCAACCAATCCACTTACTTTCTCATACTTTAGTGTTTTTGAAAGCTATTGCTTTGTTCTATAATAAAAATTTTAATTTGAGTTCACTTAATGAAAAGAGATCAAGCCTCAAAAATTAAATTTTGAAAAAAAAAAAATATTTTCTTAATTAATTTTTAATTTTGCCCCATAAGGCCATTTTTTATCCCATGTTCAATGATTTCATTAATTTTTACTCAAAAGCAAAAACCGAACACAGAAATTTTTCTTAGTTTAAGAGAAATTAAAAAAAATCGAAAGGTACTTTCTTTTTCCAGAAAACAAAATGTTGCTAGTTTCCCGCTAATTGAACTTTGTTCCCGGAAATGAAATATGAAATGTGTTTTAAATAGCATATAAAAAAAAGTTAAGAAAAAAATTTCATGTAATCTTAATTTTAATATAAATTATAAATAATTATTAAAATGTTTGAGTTATCTTTTAATTATATTAGTTTTAAGTTAAATTTTAAAATTAAGACCTAATGCAAACTTGAACTTTGGTCTCAAAAGACAGCACGTATACTGATTTGTACCCCAAATACTGTTTCCGGTCAAACGAGCTGATGAAATCGAATAAAATGTGTTTTTTGCCTATTCAAGTTTGTAATAGGTCTTAGTTTTAAAATTTGACTTAAAACTAATATAATTAAAAGATAATTCAAGCATTTTAATAATTTATTTATAATTTATATTAAAATTAAGATTACATGAAATTTTTTTGACTTTTTTTTATATGCTACTAGCTGAGCCACCCGGCTTTGCTCGGGTCTGTAGTTTTAAGGTTCCCATTGTCGTTTTACCTTTTTCGTGAGAATTTGGGGATGAGATATAATCTTATTCTTACTGTGGGACTATGTGGCATCCTAATGCTGAAAGAATTTTTGAGATCTGTTCAGTAGTTCCTAAGTTTCCGTTCCCAACTCCGTTCCTGTGGGAATCGTCCGTTCCAGTGGAAATATGTGAATGAAATATAAATCTATTTCACTGAGGGATAATATTACATCCAAAAGCTGAAAGAATTTTCGAGATCGGTCAAGTAACTTTAATGTTCCCGTTCTCGTTCCTGTTTCTGATCCTGTCGGATTATAGGGATGAAAAATATAGCCTAAGTTACTGATAAAGGGTGAAGGGGGATAATGTAGCAGCCCCAATGTTGAAAGAATTTTTGAAATCAGTGCAGTAGTTTCTAAGTTTCCGTTTCCAACCCAGTTCCTGTGGAAATCTTCTGTTCCCTTGGAAATATGTGAATGAAATGTAAGCCTATTTCATTGAAGGCATGCAACATCCTAGAGTTGAAAGAATTTTTGAAATCGGTCAAGTAACTTTATGGTCGCCGTTCTCGTTCCCGTTTCTGTTCCCGTGGGATTATAGGGATGAAATATAGTCTAGGTTACTTATGAAGGGAGATAATGTAGCACCCCTTGTGTTGAAAGAATTTTTGAAATCTGTGGAGTAGTTTCTAATTTTCCGTTCCCAACCCCGTTCCTGTGGGAATATGGGGATCGAACCGGAACAGGAACCATCCCTGGACTAAACTGTGTCTACCCTGAAAATTTCATAAAAATCCGTTGGGTGGTTTAGGAGTTTACCCCGGACATACATACATACATACATACATACATCCTATTTTATATATATAGATTTAAAACACATTTGATATTATTAGCAAAACTAATACCTCAAGCCAAAGCCGAGCAAAAAGGAATTGGACTAAGCAAACAGCCTTTTTAAACTTAAGTTTAAACTTTCTATGAAACCAAGCCGACCTCTCATTTCCATACCAAACTGGTGTTGCTTTATTTTCATAGTATTTCCTTTAACATTTTTGTGGAAATTCCAAGGTAGCTTAACTTGTAAATTAGTGCGTTTCTAACTATTTATTCAAATGCAGATTTTAAAATCAGTAAAGAATTTATATAACTTTTTCTCCCAATCAAGATGAGACGTAGCAACACAAGTTACTGATAAAATGTTATCAACTGTGGATAATTTTCCTGAAACCGGCTTGAAACTCACTCAGTAATTCTTTTTGTTTACCCAGATGTCTAACATGACGCCAATGAATTTGCCACGATTGGAGTTAGGATCGTTAACATCACCCTAGGAGGTGTATAAAATTTTTGCTCAAGACCACAGTTAGTTCTTCAACAAAGCTCAACGTGGCATATTTGATAAATTCAAATGGCACTCGGTTTTCTCCTAGAGCTTTGTTTAGATTCCATTGGTGTATCAGTTTGAAGATTTCTTGAGCAGTGAATGCACGCTCATTGCAGAAGTGGATTAGCATAGAGCATTGCCAGCATGTCCATACTGAGATTTCAGTTATGTTAATTGCTGCAAACTGAATCAAACCGCCTCTATTGCACTTATACCGTTCAAAATGAGTTTTTCGGTAGCGATTTCATATTCGTTTTATTTCTGATCGATTCTTCCTCAAACACGTAGTCGACAGTAAATGGCACCTGATCTGAATAGACCAGCTCTCCGACTTTCAAATCTTACGTACTCCAACAATTTTTCACGCAGAGCAACAGGTTTTTCTGATGAGTAAATAAAATGGTCATCCGAATTGCTTCTAGTTCGTCAATTTTAGATCGATTGACTCACAAAGTGTCGATTGCAATTAATTTTTTTTGACAAACTTTGAAAATTGTGAAGTTGTAGTGCTAACTTGACGAACGCGGATAATTTCATTTCGCGTGATCATTGTTGTTGCCCAAAAAACGGATTTTCAATTTACTTTTGACTAATTGGCATAGGCATCAGTTACTCACTATTAGAGATGTATACCAATAATATGAAACCAGTGCTTTACTCACTTCTTTCCTGAGAAGTAAAGCATTTTATTCATATGTGCTAAAATGCTACAAAAGAAACCCTCACATAAGAGGTCTGTTCGTTGAAGCCCTGGGGTTGCCTTAGGGTCGCCACAAAGCGTTTTTTGAGAAACCTAAATTCACCCTAAATGTCAAATTGAGTGTTTTTTGAGCCATAGGTTTGCCATAGGTTTTCCCCCAACTCGCCGTAGCTTTTTGCTGTGGCGAGTTGAGAGCTGTCAAATGGCATGTATTTTTTTTTTAACGACAGGGATGTGTGGTGATTTGTGGTATAGCGTTTTTTGAGGACTGGAAATGGAAACCCCAGGTTTTTTTTGATAATTCACAGGGTTGTCAAGAAAAACCTGGGTCAACCCTGGGGAAAGTTCAACGAACAGACCTAAGATAAGACATCATTTCAACAAAAGTCCCCATCCGGCCTTTTTGTTCTTCCTGTCAATTTTACCATTTTATTCCTGGAAATCAAATTGCCTTTCCATATCTATCTCAAGCATCTTGATGTAATGGGAGTTGCATAATGCCTCTTCAATTTTAAAATTGAGTTGTGTGAGCTTTTTAACAATCAGCAGTCTTGACCATAAACTAATTTTCTTATTTTAACTTTGCAAAGCAACAACTTTTGGAAATTAAGCTTTGAGAACTTTTAATTGAAGTCTGCTGACCTTGTTTGACTTACCCATTTTTGATATCAACATTCTACCCACCAAAACAAAACCGGCTGATTTAGTTCCACACTGGAATTACTGGAAATAATGCAAGCCAATGCTAAAGCCGGTACTTACACAGCCAGTCTCTTTGCCACCGAAAGCTTTTCACGTTGATAACAACAAAACTTTGGTACTTCCCAAACGCCTGCCCACCACCCACAACACATATTTTGGCCCATGCCAATAACATCGCTGTTGTTCCTCTACCTCAAAGGATAGAAGCAGGCAGGTAAAGTATTACTCTTTGTGGATGAAGGTCTTCAGTTGTAGTCCTATCGTCTACCCGTGTGATCGTACGTAAACAATCTCTCTGTCGTTTCTTCAAAGTGTTTTGTGTCGTATTTTGACGACGTGACACGTATCCTCCCTCGATAAAATTTGAATAACTGATAAGTGCATTAGAATAGAATTTTTCACGTCATCCACTGCGTCGCGTCGGTATTTTGCTTATGCAAACGCTGAAAGGTGGAAAAAGAAAATGATAGGAATCGTGTAAGTTTGAATGGCAACGCATTTAAGTTAGAAGTGGTGTCGTAGCTTTCAAGCGGTTTTGAATTGCTCAAAAAAGTCCTGCTTCGTTCTTGAATTCGTTTAAGTGTGCACTTATTACAAATTGTGCTGCTGACGCCCGCCGGTATAAGATTGTTATGCAAGCAATCGCCCCTGGTATAGTGTCATGCTAAATTTAAGAAAACCGGGTCAAGGGCTAGTTAAGTGACAGTGCTACATGAGTTTTATAAAGAAGAAAAGCTAAGGAGAAGTGAGTTTGTTAATTGGTGTTATGCAATAATAGAAATTATTAATTCTTTTAAAAAGTGAGTTTCTTCCGTTGATAAATCGGTCTGTGTGTTTCTAGTTCGATACATCAAAGCAAAAATTTTGATTTGCCGACCAATTTGGATAAACTGAAACTAGTAAGAATCATTGCACAGCTAAGGATACAGGATACCTTGAAAATAACTGTAAGAACGCTGTAAATTTAAATTGCAAAGGTGGGTATTGTCATATGTATATTGTGAATTGCTGGAAGGAAGAATGGTGTTTGATCGTGAATAATTTTTTTTTAACGAACATATTTTAATTTAAAAAAAATCTCAGTGATTGTTGTAATAAAAAATGTCTCATCGCTTTTTCAGCTTAAGTTGTTGAGCAATATTTGTTGGCTTTGTTGAAGATAAAAATATAAACCCGGTATTTCTCCTTTTGATAAGGCGTTAGTAACTTATGAATGTTACAGTTTTTCTGATTGAGTGCTCGATTTGAGTGGTCCACAAAATTAAAATGAGACAGAATTCAGAGAGCGTTTATTTTGATCAGCTGTACATGTCCCAGCCATAACAGTCTCGCGATGCGAGCTCATTTGGCTATGCCAATCAGGGCTGCCGTTTCAAATTTTTGCTGGGGAGTATTTCAAAGATTAATACGGGAGTATATCCCATTCGTGGGGAGTACGCATAAAACTTTTTTTTTTTTTAAATTAGAGAATTGAAATTATTCAGATAAAAAACTAATCAAAAGAAACGCAAAATTGAAAATCATATATTTTCTTTGAAACGATTGAATTAAATTCTAAACTTAGACAAATTAAATATAAAGTAAAATTTGAACTAGAAACAAAAAAAATCCATACTAAAGGGAGTACCTTATTTATCATTTCTGACAGCAAAATACTGGCAGGGAACGTGCTATAAAATGATGTCAGTTTTATAGTGCCGGTCGACTGACAAAGAGGGCGTTCATCAAAAGTTATAGTTTCAGATTAACTATTTTTTCACGGTCCTGATTGTTAAGTTCCAGACGTTAAGTTTTTCAGTTGAGAATTCATCAGCTGCTAGTTTTTGCAAATTCAGTTTCTTGAGCTGTCATATCAGAGAAAATACCCTAGGTATGACAACTGAACTTTATTTCATATTTTAAGGTTATTTTTTTGTCGAACAATTTGTGTAGGAACTGTGGCATTTAAATTGACCCTTATTTATTTTTCGGCAATTTGTCGTAGAAGTAAATGTTTTCATTAAGATACCTGACAAAGGAAATATTTTCTTTAAAAAAATATTTGCTACACTTTTGCTCGAAATCTATTCAAATTAAGGGTATTCGCATATTTCTAAACACAATTATTGAAAAAAAAAGCTTTGAAGTAGTCTTTTGAACCAACTACAACAAATTAGTTATTTCTCATCAGATCTCTCCTAGTAGATTTGGAAGGTGAATCGCAATACAATTTTAATCTCACGTTAAATTTAGATGACCGTCCAACGCAAAACTGAAAAAGTTTTTTAGTCAGTCTGACAATCTGAATTCTTATGAACGCGCTCAAAGACTGACAAAAGCTGACACGCTGCCAGAAAAAATGAAAATTTTCATTTTTTTCTGACAGGCTGTCAGTTTTTCTGGCATAGATTTTCTGATAGAACTGACGCACTGTAAATGGTATGCCAGAATTATCCATAATCACGCCAGAATTAGGACTGGAAATACTGACAAATTTGTCAGTCGTTTAAATCTGGCATATCAAAATCAAATCTTAGACAGCAACAATTTCACAGGCTTTAAACAAGAACATCCTAACTCAAGTCCAGAATTGTATTGGAAAATATAACAAAGTGTAATATTTTAACAGTCCGACATCGCATTTTAGGGGGTTTTCTAGTCTAGAGACATGAATTTCAAGTAATCTGTAAAGTGTCGTAAAAAAGACAATCAATATTTTTACTACACATTTTTTTGTCAGTTATTTATTAATGTTAAAAGATTACAAAACCTTTTTTTTTTTTTTTTAAGTTAGAAACTTTAAATCCTAGCACGTGATGAAGTGGGGTATCTCAAAAAACTGACACATGACCATACCCATTATTGCAACCCTCTTAGTCATCCGAATTAAAAACAGAATCTTAATCTGTAATGATGTCGCTATCCCATGAACCAGCGATAAGAAAAAAAATTTTTTTTGAGAAAATAGCGACTGTTTGAAAAAAATAACCATTTTTTCAACCTTTTTTTGAGTTTCTCGAATTTTTTAAAAATAGTAAAAATTGAAAAATGAAGATGAGGCTGGTTCATGCCATCATGAGGGGTCCATAAGATTCCCTGAAAATTTCAAGTGAATCGTTCCAGTAACACTGGAGGAATCGTGGGTATCATATTGAAAAAGTATGTTCTAAAAAAAAGTGAATGTATTCAAAGCCTTATGAGGTTTTACACTAGATGAAAGTATGCCAAATAATTTCAGATAAAATGAAAAAATAAAATTGGTCATTGTGAATATTAAAACCAAAGATAACTTTTTAACATTTTTGAGGGTAGTACAATTGAAAGTAGGGGAGTACAGGAGTACAGTGAATGCGAAGGTAGTACGAATACTCCCTTAGTTGGCATTCCGGCAGCCCTGATGCCAATGTCGAGGTACAGCCCATACGGCTCGTTGTAGTTTTCCGCGCCGTATAGTAGGATTAGGATAATCGAGGCCTTATAAAGGGTCCTCTTGGTTGTGGTGAGGGTTTTATTTCTCAATTGCCTTTTTAAACCAGAGAAACTGCGATTGGCCTGTTGTTTGATGGCAGCATGTAGATACTTCGTTTTGCACTTATTAAAAAGCACCTATGGCATCACGTTCGCTTCTTCCCATTACGTCAATGTCATTTCCGTAACCGAGTAATTTTACAGGCTTTTGAAATACATATTATGACGTTTGAGTTTTATACAGTACTATCAGAGCCGCCCGGCTTTGCTCGGGTCTTAAGTTTTAAGGTTTCCGTTTTCATTCTTCCTCTTTCCTAGTGCTGAAAGAATTTTTGAAATCTGTCCAGTGGTTTCTAAGTTCCCAACCCCGTTCCTGTTGGAATCTTCTATTCCAGTGGAAATATGTGAATGAAATATAAATCTCTGTCACTGAGGGATAATCTTACATCCTAGAGTTAAAAGAATTTTTGAGATCGGTCAAGTAACTTTAATGTTCCCGTTCTAGTTCCTGTTTTTGATCCTGTTGGATTACAGGGATGAAAAATATAGGCTAAGTTACTGAAGTTACTGATAATGTAGCACCCTTAATGTTGGAAGAATTTTTGAAATCTATCCAGTAGTTTCTAAGCTTCCGTTCTTAACTTACTCCTATTTTATATATATAGATTTTCGAGTATGATTTTAAAGAATACGCATGACCGTTTATCGAACTTGACGCATCAGCGTGAGTTCTACAAAGTCATCGTGCATTGTCGTACGAGTTTTGCAGTGATGCCAAAATTAGACATGACTCTGTACAGCTCGTCGTTGTAGATACTGCTATACGCGTCCTTGAAATAGATAAAAAGATGGTGTATGTAAACCGACTTTATTTCCGTTTTTTTCAAGATCTGTCGTATTGTGAAAACTTGGTCAATCGTGGACTTTTTGTCTTGTGGTCTTTTAAATTGTTGGTGTGGGATTTCAGACCTTCATACATTTTTCATATGCGACGTCAAAAGGGCTTATTTATCATAACTGGCGCAATTGTGAGGATCTCCATTTTTTGGGATCGGACATATGATACTGAGGTTCCGTTCATCGAGCATACTTTCTTCCGACCACATCATGCAGATGCATGCTTCGTTTTAAATGATTTGCAGATCAGTCATCTGCATCAGCAGTTTTATTTGATTTTAGTTTGTGTAAGGTAAGCTTATCGCTTTAAGGTCGAAAGGACGGCATTCTTCATAGTTGTACAAGTTGAATCGGGCATAATGTCTGGACAGTGTAATTTCCAGATCCTCGTCAGTGACTGCATTTCTATCACTATATTTCCCTGCTGGTCTTTAGAGGCTTGAGTTCAAGGTTTGTCATCCTGGGATGATTTTTTCACTTTTATTTTTTGGCATGTCTCAATTTTTACAAACACTGAAGTATCGTGTTTACTTAGAAAAAAAAAAGATAAATGATAAGCATTTACATGTATACATAATAAAATATGGTGGCGCAATAGAGCAAAGAGCCTTGGAACCTTGTGCATTTCTCACAACCATGCCTTATGAGGGAGGGGACATACAATTTTCTGCCGATTTTGAATGGCTAATCGAGAAAGTGCTTTTCATGGTAATGAATTTACTAACGGAGGACTTGCCAATTCCTCGGGGAAGGCGATACCCGTGGAAAAAAATTTTTCTGTTGCGGTTCGAGTCGGACACCACCAAAATACATTAAGCCACAAAAAAAAAAAAAAAAATACTTTGCGTTGTTTTTTTAATCGAAATGCGAAATTTAGTTTGTTAAAATAAAACTATACATCAATATCAATATAACGTCTGGCGTATGAGTACTTTTTAAAAACTGACCAAAGAGCTGGTGCTACAAAGTGGAAAAGTTGCATTTTTATTGTGTATTTTTTTCATTGAAATTTTCGAGTTAAAGTTTTCACTCAAGAAAGACAGGAAGTTAAACTATCGCTAGTTAAATTTTGATTGAGGCTAGGGAAAACTAGTCTGTTGGTCCCTATTTGATGATTGATTGTAACTTTTATGCATTGTTGAGGCGCTCTAACAATATAAGATAAGGTTTTGTTTAATATCTCAAGAAAATTGTGTCGAAATTTCAAGTCGATCGAAACAATTGACGAAGTCATGATGGGCGCTATATTGTTATCTGGCTTTAAAGCGTTTTTTGCCATTCAAAAACGACTACATCGATTTACTTCAAACTTTGTGTGAATCCCCCGACCGTTTAGTTAAATTTTTTTTTACATTCCTACCCACAAAGTGGCGGAATTTTTTTGTGGAAAATAAAAGTTTACTCTTAAGATGGCCACCAACAGTCCTTGAATGAAATAAGAAATATAAGAGAACGTTGAAGGGAAGATTTGATAATAATTTAACCAAATTTGAGTGGTTCTCCATTTCCTATAATTTCCGGTCAGGTAACAGTGAACACCACAAAATGTTTTTTTTCCCCAAGACTTTCTGGGAGAAACTCTGTTACCGGATTATTAATCAAATTAATACGAATAAGATCAATCAATCCATACTTGAAAAAGCAGATTAAAAAAAAAGATTATTTTTACGCGCAAACCCAAT
Source organism: Melanostoma mellinum (assembly GCA_914767635.1). Taxonomy (NCBI): domain Eukaryota; kingdom Metazoa; phylum Arthropoda; class Insecta; order Diptera; family Syrphidae; genus Melanostoma; species Melanostoma mellinum. Next base: position 170,080,369 of record OU612059.1, on the reverse strand, counting down.
CCCCTTCCTTTTGGGTGTCTGTCGAATGAAGACTCCATAAGAAATAAAAAAAATTCAACCAATAAGTTGTTAACATGTGCTAAAGAAAAGTAGTCTTCTCTGCTTTGACTACAGACGAAGGTTTTTTATTCTTTCATAATAAAACAAAAAAGGACAAATTCATTGAAGTTTCCGAAATAAGATAAAGCGAGCTAAAATTTCTTTATCAGAACGAGATTAAGTTCTGCCTTTCTCGTGTATGCAAACATATCAAGGGAAATGAAAATTTGAAAGGATATTTCAATTTATCAATTACAAAAAAAAGCTGATGAAAGTCGTGCAGTTACCATATATGGAAGGGTTTCATTTTGATACTTCGACTCTATTATTTGAGAAAACTCTAAGTTTATATAAATGGCAGTTTTTTTTTTATTTCTTATTCAAATTGAATGCAACAGTTAAAGAGAAAATAGGGATGAGAAATAAATAGCCCAGTCAAATCGTAGCTTCAAGTCATAAATTCTGGCGTCATTCTTTTGGATGCCTTTATTTATGCTTTTTGTGGTGCTTAACCCAAATCTGATGTTGTCCAACAAATAATGTTTCCGACAAAAGCCTGAAATGATCAAAGAATGCAAGATATTTTTGATGTTCTTTTTTTGTTTCTGATTTATTACTAGAGTATATAGTACTACTATTTTATTATAGACAAAATAAGAACATGTCATTCTTTTTTTGGGGTCAAGTATGAGAATCTACAACCAGTTTCAGAATGTTTTAGCAAAATTGCAATTTTTTGACTTGTTTGGTACAAATCAAAAATGTGTATTTTAAGTTGAAAAGTTAGATGTAAGAAAAACCGAAAGAGCTTTAGTTTTCGCTCAGATTACTCACCCTTATTACGAATGGCGTTTTAATGATGACTTATCTCTAGATGCCACAATTGCCGTTTAAGTAAAATAACTTTTGATTCAATGGTAAGAGCAATGAGGAACAGATAGAGGGCCGAACTTATATTTTTATGAGAATAACAATTATGGCGGCTTGAGCTCTGCCATATTTTAGGCGTTAAACGCCTATCGCAGTAAGGGTGATTATATTCACGCAACAAGGCATTGAAAAAATGAAGCAAAAACACTCTTGGAGACTCGTTAGTAAGGAATCATGCATAAATATTTTATATCAGCTTTTTTCATGAAAGGGTAGTTGTATTTTGTAGTTCTGCTGAACAGTTTTTATAATAATTTTCTATTTCCTTAGAAACCATTGTGACACTTAAGCTGGAAAATTTCCTGTTTTTAAATTTCCAATCACGAATACGTAAAAATACATAAAAATATAGAAAAACGTGACAATATGCAGCCAACACGAGCTTATAAGAGCAATACAAGTAAAAATGGTTCGTTTAACATCATCTTTTTGAGTAATTTAAAGGGGGAGAAAAAAGTCGTATGAGTTGTGTGGGTTCGTTCGAAACGAGACCACTCAGATTTTTAACTCTAACGACTGATATACATAAGTTCAAACCTTTTCAATAGAAATAGCTTTACAAAAACCGTGTTACACACCCTAATACTCCTCACACAATAGGTGCATATGTAGACACTTTCCATAAAAACAAGAGCACCAATAAAAAATACTGATAGTTTTGTGGCACTTTCAGGTTTGCTTTATTATTTAAAACACTTCAACACCTTTGAAAAGTACTGGGAGTGGGAACTATGTTATTGAAAAGTCTGTTACAAGTTGATTTTCGGGCAATCCGTTGTTAAATGGTTGATAGAATGCTAGAAGTTACGTTGGCAAAGGTGTCATATATGGGTGGGGGTCTTTGTTAAGTGACTATGGGTAAGCTGAATGTATCCCATTCTCAACCTGATGAAGTATTTGTTCATGAATACAGATATAGTGGTTGCGAATCTGGTTGATGGAAGAGTAGTGGTGGTGATATTACGAACAAGCTTATAGTTTCCGATCTTTCAAGTATGAGCTAGTCAGTTTAGAGACATCTCGTTTTTTGGGCCGATATTTAGAGATAGCTGGGTTGTTGTTCTTTGCAGTTAATTTGGCTTCTCGGTTTTTTACTTCGTTTCCTTTTACGCCAATGTGCGCTGGCACCCAAAAAATCTGAAGCCGTTCTTCAAGTAAGATGATGTTGTCTCCGATTTTGCAAATGAAGGACGATCGTTTTATGTTTATGTTTTCGATGGCAGCTAAAGTTGAAAGACTGTCCGTGCATATCACTGAGTTTTTCTTAGATTTATACGCCATTTGCGCCATTTGTGTAGCTTTAAAATTTTTCCATTAACTTTCAATTTTGTTGTTTGTGAAAAACATACCTAGTTTAGTGTTCTTATGTACATTGTCGATTTCAATTAGTAAACTTCATCATGACATGTGCCACAAAACGTCACAAATCATTTTAAAAAATAAAGGATATAGAAATTATTTTACATATTTCCTTTCATTAATTTCTTTCATTTTTCTGTACATCGTCGTTAAAACCTAAAAAAATCTTCCGTCTATTTGTCGGGACGTTAGGCTGATAGATATTTTGACAGGAGCATCTCTTACCGGTTGTTGCACGGTCTGAAATACGACTTATTATAATGTGAGAGGCATATGAAAACATATTCATACCTTCGGGATGAACCTTAATTTTCATGTTTGTTGAGTGTGGTACTTAAGATCTACGTGCTTACAGTACAGCAATTTTTACTTTTTATTTTATGGGACAAAATTTTATTTTTATCATAACTCATAAGAAAATACGTACCATAGTTTTTGAGAGCCTTCCCTCTGAAGCACAAACTTCCGTATGAAAGCCGGGTTATCTTAGTTGCACATTCATTAAGGAAATGTAGGGCTTCTGTTAAGGAATTCGGACAAAAAATTACGTTTAAAGCTCAGTAAGTAACTCTTTTTTCAAAACATTGGTCTCTCCAAGGTATTAGTTGGAATCAATTTAGAATAAATTATTGGAAAGCACATTCTAATAACAGATGAAAAAAATGTCCTTCAATCTTAATCGAAACAATGAAAATCATCCCAAAATAGTTGGTAGTCATTCAGTGGAAAGCAACATAACTGGAGAAAGTTGGTATCCACAAAGAAATAGGAATTTTTCTTGATAAGAATCTAATCATGTGAATATATTTGAAACAAGTTTGTCAACCTAAACCTCTGTGGAGGGCGAAGAATAATGCTTTCTTTTATTCAAGGACTTCGTTGCTATGGTATTGAGAAATTGTTCTGATTGGCACTCAAGTTATCGATGTCGATCATATTCCTCTGCCGTTCCCATATTCCCAAAACGTACAACTCCACCCATCTTTACGTTAGTGCAATGTTAAAGGAGGGAACCCAATATGAAATGGCGAAAAAATCCGACTCGTTTCATTCTACGGTAGAACGAAAGCTGAAATGAACTCATATTAAACTGACTCCAGATGAAGGAACTGATGAACGCTGAAGATTTGATACTCCTGGCAGCATAACTAGTTGACTATCAGCAATCTGTGCAGTTCAGTTATTGTTCTAAATGGATACTGACGGTCAACCTGAATGAGTCAAAGATGGTTGTTGAGCCATCAGAGTAGAAATAAATGGCTTGCAGAAGCCATCTGCACGCCATCTGCACAACTTAACGCCATCCTCCTCGGAACCACCCATTTGGTGACTCCTAGAACATAAGTCCTACCCTCCACTTAAGGACGTTCTCTCGTAACTCAAGTTCCCCCTTCTCGGTGAGATTCTGCAAAAAATTCCTGGTGGTCCAACCGAAACATTGGTGAATGAAACCGGAACCGCTAGTCGCAAGCCCTGTTAACCATCACGGTCAAAGTTTAATCAAACCGAAACTTTGGGGAATAAAACAGGGTCTGCTAGTCAGTCTGGTTCATGAATCCTGACCGGAAGGGAAAGAAAACACAGAAAGTCTCCTATAAACTAGCCTACAGTACTCCTGTGTAGCACTTTTTTTCTGATATCAGTTTTAAGATACAAGGCGCAGACATGGTGAGAGCTGGTAACCTGGGCTCCTTATCATGGCAGTTTTTTGGCTTTTCTTCGAACATCTAGAAAGCTACATATCTTGAAAGAAGGTTGCTATTCGGTAGTACAATGGGTCGGTATTTAGATCTGATTAAGTATTTCAAAAACCACCGAAAAAATAAAAATGATCCTTAAAAAATATCGACGTTTTTCTTCACCTAATGAAAATTCAAGACTAGTCTTATTTTCCTGACTGCTCATTGACATAAGACTTCGTTCCTTACAAGATTCCAAGATACAGGTGCCGTGAAATAAGGTCGAAGGCAATAAGGCCGAATCGGCCTTATTACCTTTTTTGGGAAATAAGGCCGAAAACAACAACAAAAATATTTTTCTACCTTATTTCCTATTGAAAAGGTAATAATGTCGAAAAGAAAAAACGAAATTATTTGACAAAAATAAGAATGCCAAAAGTTGAGAAATAAAGTCGAAATCCGTTGAGTAATAAAATCGAATTTAATTTCTGTTGGATAAAGAAGAAAGAATTTATGGGGCCGCTTCGCTTTGCTTCTCCGCTACGGGACTGAGGGGTTGAAATTTTGTTTACAGGTTGGGGGGCATTTCTATAGAATAAATTTCAAAAGTTACTTGTGAGTTGACCCCCTAAAGTTGTAAAATAAATGTTTTAATTTTTCGGTGTAAGCTCTTATTAGTGTTGTAGTTAGAAAATGAAACTTTTTGTGGTTAGAAATTCATAGAAAAGTTTATTTTCTAACCACAAAACTAATAATAATATTTTAAGCTATTATTAGTTTTGTGGTTAGAAAATTAAACTTTTCTATGAATTTCTAACCACAAAAAAACAATTAAACCCCCGACCTCGTGTCGACTTCGCGCTGACTTTGCGCCTACCCCGCGCCGATTCCGCGCCGACCCCGCGCCGATACCGCGCCGGCCGCGCGTCACCCCGCGCTGCGCCGACCCGCGAAACGCCGAACCCGCGCCGCGCCGCCACGCCCCCCCCCCACGGATGAAAAGTTCAACTCCTTAAATCCAATGTTCCTCAGAACTACTAAATCAACTGTTCCTCTGTTTCTACCAAAAGTAAAAGCCTTCATAAACAATGATCGCAAAATATTAATCAAAGAAATAAAGTCGAATTCAACTGAGAAATAAAGTCGAACGCTGTTTTCGCCAAATTTAGTGCCACAATGATTTTCGACCTTATTTCCCAAAATTGGTAATAAGGTCGAAAAAGAAATTCGACTTTATTTCCCAATTTTTGGGAAATAAGGTCGATTCGGCCTTATTGCCTTCGACCTTATTTCACGGCACCCAAGATACATATTCATAGATTTAGATAAAAATCGAATTGAAATGAAGACTGACAGAATTGTGAATCTTAAAAGACTCAACAAAATAAAAATGGTTTCGGATACAGAAGCTCTACACGCTTTTTTTGTCCAGTCACAACGGTAACGGTACCAATATTTCCTTGAGACGCGACCGTTGAAATACAAACGTTTATTTGTGTTTTAGGCTGAAAATTGCAATTAACAGTTAAATTTTTCTCATCTTTCATTTGAATATGGGAATAACAAAATCTGCCGGAAAGAGGTAATCTGAATTCTATCATCACGCAGCCTTTTAAAAAGCAACGAATAGGAAATTTTTTCGGTGTCCTAATTTCAGTTTATCAATAAAATTCACGAGCTAAGAAATTTGTCAGAAAAATAAAGTAAAACAAAAAATTTGGGAGTCATTATCAAAATCGATTACTTGGCTTTGACAAATGACAAACACAACCCTTGCGTGAGCTTCCTTCCGTAGACGGTAAAGGAACCTTTATTTCACTGAAGCCTTTGTTCAACGGCTTTTGTTCGCACAAGCGAACGATGAACAGATAAATTTGCGCCTAACACCACAAGGTACCATACATACATTTATATTAAGCTCTATCCTTCTGGTATGCCGGATGAAACGATTGCTAACAACAGTTTTTGCTTATCACACACAGCCATTGTTTCAGCAAACTGTAGTCGTCTACGTTGATATTTAAATAAAAAAAAGATGAAGAAACGCGATGACTACTTGTTCAAAATAATGGTGTCAAAATACAAAGGTAATCAATGAATCAGTTTGGAAAATAAAAAAATTCGGACCGAGAGCAGCATTGTACAATACAACGACATAGTCGTGTGCCTAAATGTTAAAAAAAACTCTGTTTTCGATGTTGTGATGTGTATTTTAGCCAAACAAAAGCGAATACACTCTTGTATGCTCTTCTTTATAAAGTTTTTTGCTAATGAAGGTTTTGAATGACGATAAAGGCAATCCAAAAACATATCCTGTATCCCCTTATATGGGGTTGCTTACGCGCACATTCACCCAACCTCAATCAAAAATAGTAAAGTTTTCGTAAAGTCGAAAACATTTTTTCGTAAAGTCGAAAACATAATCCGAAAAATAATTTCCATCGGGTATAATCGAATACTGAATCTTCACAAGATTTTCATCCATGATTCAATACCCTGGGTGCACATTTATTCGTTCTTTCAGAATTTTTTTATTCAATTTGGTTCTTTTCATAGTGAAAGGTGTTATGTAAACTATACGTTGTGTGTTGTGTCACGTCACTTACAGGACATTCCATATTCCTGCTCCCTTGGCTGTTTGGAAGCTCTGAAGTAGCTTCATCAAATATATGCTGATAGTTTCAACACACTTCAATCACGAACGGGGGTGTGTTTACATTTTTTCTTCCCCTAGAACATCGAACATGTCAGGAAAAAATGAGTGAAATACATGACTGTGTTATGTTTTATTTTGCTGAAGTTTTTGTATAGTGCTGCTTTATGGATTTAGAGTGCAATGACTAGCTTAATAAAATGAATTTTGAATCAATCTTGTATAATCCGTATGCGTACAAGCGCTATTCGAACAGCTGGCAGGAAACTCCATCACGTTTTTTGAGAGTTATTGCTTGGCTTTTGTTTCTTTTTTATGAGAGACACTTTTTTATGATCCATGTGGCCGTATGGTTTTAGTTTAGCTACTGAATATCACTGAATGTCCTTATTCTTGTCTCCAAAGTTTTGTTATGTTTATTGCGTGAGTGAATTTTTCGTTTAGTGATTCCTCGTGTCAGTTTTTATGGAATTTTCCGATTTTTTTTAAACGCATTGTCAGATGCTTTTACTTTATTGCCTTACAGAGTTGGAGTAAAGTGCGTGCTGAAGAAAGATATGGTTCATAAGTACGTGAAAACCACAAAAGTTAACGTCGAAATCAGCTAAAACAATCTAAAAGTTACCATCATTGTTATTTGAAATCGTTTCCCTCAAAAAGAAAATCAAATTTGGCAACTTTCTCTCATCTCAACAAGTAAAGAAGTTCAAATGCTAACAAAAAAAGATAGAAGAGCTTTTGACAAAACCAAGACATTCCACTTCGTGAAACATCCTATTCAAATGTTGACGGTAATACCAGATAATAAGTGAAATCGTTAAGGAAATATCATAAAATATTTAAAAGCAAATTACGGGTCCTTTATAAAATCTTTTCATTTCCAAGCGAATATCAAGTCTGGGCTCTTTTAATGGACATATCAAGTATTCACGTTTATTATTTATACCTGTGTAACAATTTGTTTCCTTTTCCTTTGGAGTTTTTGAAAAAGAAAATGAAACAACATTGAAGAGCTGCCGGATGTTATCGTTACACATCCTACAACCGCACACAAAGTTCTATGGTATTGTGTGATGGTATTATGGAAGGAAGTAAAATAAAAACAAATAGCTCACCTGCAACCACAATATATGTTATTGATAAAAAGGAGATTCTTTTCGAAAGCAAATTGCTTTTATTCAATGTATTGCGTATCGCTACACAAAACGATGCCATTGCGCATATATGTGTACCTATGTTTTCTTACTTGATGATGATGAACTTATTCTCGGACTAGGGAACATTAATTAATCTCAACGATTTCTTGATAAGCTACCGAACTTCATTAATCCTGATAAGTATTCATAAATTGTATGCTCCGTAGTCAGGATTCCATTTTGGAATGGGAGTGCGGAGCTTTCAATGAATTGAAGTGGGAGAGTAATCGAAGTCTTAAGCTTATCATTAAATTCAGATTAAAGTGGCAGATATTTAAATTGATACCCAAAAAACTTTTTGTTAATGGTTAATTTTTTTCAAGGAATAAAATCTGTTTGTACGGTAATCGTCCTTATTTTTCACCTTGAGTTTGTTACCCACAAAGTCTTTTAAAAACCAAAAATCAGAGTGTGTTTGAAATGTTGTGCCATTTCCTTGAAATATAAGATTCAGCAGACTTCAACGAGTTGTTCATCTTGTAAAACTCACTAAAGTACCCTTTTGTGAGAAAAGTTAACAGGAATCATTTTTTCAAACAGTAATTTAAATCCGAATATCGTCTCTTTTAACATTGCTGAAGCTTGATGGATAGTTGTTTTGGGACTACGAGAATAGATGATTAAGGTTGATCTACTTTGCTCCAATGTTTCTTTTGGGATTTTTTTCAATTGTAGAGACTGAGAGTAACAAACCAAGAAAGTGTGATTGAAAGTTCAATCAAAAGATCATTGGCCATTGGCTAGATTATCTGAAAACAAAGCCATAGCCATATACCAGAAATGTAATTGAAAATAAAACATCTTGATAAAAATGTGATAAAAGAAGACGAAATCTGAAGGAAAAAATGTATAGCAAAAGTGCTTGGCGTTTGTCCACCTTTCCAAGACATGAAAGAGAGTAAACTTTAGGTTTTGAGAATCGGAAATCGGTTGTATGAGGGGGATACAGTTAAGGAAGAAAATTAATTTTGAAATGGAAGTGAAATGATTCTTTAATGAGGGTTTGTTTGGGGGAAATGGTTTTGGTTTTGTGTGACTGCCGACTTGACCGAGGTAGTTAGAACTGGAAAGAGTATCAATTTTAGGTAACTGAAAAAAGAGAACCGAAATATTACTTATTGTTGCTCATCAAAACTTTAGTTTGATTTAAAAATCAATGTTTTACTTTAAATTTGCATAAAGATAATCTAGAAGGTTTTAAATGTCATCACACCATCCGTGTGGCTGGGCAGGGTTGAAAGCTCACAGACCGTAGTGTAGGTCCGTAACGAAGGTCTGACCTTTTACTGTCTTACTACCCACCTGGTGGGTCATAAAGCCCAAGTTTTTTTATTTGGGGCTAAGTTCCCTGGGTCTTATGGGTCTTATTTAATTCATTTTTATTAATTTTTTCTTATATCTACTTAAATGCTAACAAAAATGTGTAAAACTTGCTTATATAATAACTTAATTAACTTACTGACCCTAAGCGGGTACCTACTCTAAATTATTCAATATCTTACTACTAATGCCTTTCGGTCTTAAGATAACTAAATTAGTTTGGAACTTACTACCCACCTGGTAGGTCATAAAGCCCAATTTTTGAATTGGGGCTTAGTTCCCTGGGTCTTATGCCTCTGTGCCACTTGTTCCACTCTTCATACTGCCACTTGAAGACCCAACTTGTGATTTATCATCAGCATTAAGCTTACTAAGCCATTTTTCGTGGTAAATTGTGCTTTTGTTGCTTGAGGTTTGAGGTCAAGAGACTTGGTTGCCAAAAGCTTCATGCAAGGCCTTAAGTTGGGCCAAATTTAAAAATCTTCCAGCTCTCCTGACAATAGATCCGTTGTATGAGGCATACTTCTTATGTGTCCTAAAAATTGCTCTTTCCTCTTTCGTCAATTTAATTTCTCGAGGCATAGATTAGTAATTGAACGATAATTTATTAAAATAAGAATTTCAATTTACTTGTAATAATGTTTGATGCTGAAACTTTTATTGTCTTTCACACTTTTCATTTCAAAGTGTTGCCATTTCCTCTTCCTCCCTTATTGCGCCGTTACAAGCTTCACAGCTTTCCTACTTAACTGCTTCACACTGATGATCCACTCGTGGAGTACGCAGCGTTGTTGGTCTCAGAATGTCACAGCAAACCTCCCCTTCTTGGAATGTTTTTTGTATGAGGTCAACCGAGTGCAGATTTCTTTGCATTTGTCTGTACCATGAGTGTTTTGGTTTGCCGTTCTTTTTGTTCCTTCGCTGAACTTTTTGTGATGCTATTTTTGAAGTGAAGGATCTTGCTACTCTTAATACAATCAAGCTTTGCTACTCCTGCTGACGCCGGACCTCCGAGAAATAAAGAAACGGTCTAAACAACAAGCAACAAGTCCTTATTCATTTCTTCCTATTTTCCTTTAGTATTTTGTATTAAGCCGATACCAAGACAATTGAAGACATTCGGAGCTCTTTTAGCTGATGATTGCTCAAATACTAGAACAAGAGGAAGATTGTACCCACCTATCATTGTGGACGGATCATCTGAGTGGAGAATCTTCTGAAAGTATGAAAGGACTTGGAGTACAACCAAGGTGTAGAGCCTTCCCTCCAGCTTACGGATAATTTCTTAGAAGGTGGCTGAATTTTCTCACCACCTTAACCACTCTATGCTCACTCTATGAGTGATGTTGTCATTACATGTTGCTTCACTATTGATCATAAAAACACGTTTTCATTCAAATAAACGTCTAGAATAAGTATGTCTGAAGCAGAAAGCGAGCAAAGTATGTTTTGGACTAAGACAGTATCCATTATCATTCAAAAACTGTTACCAGACATTAAGTGCTTCATGTACGGATGTAGGACAGTCACAAATGATGGCTTCATAGTACTTTGTACTTTATCTTTCAGCATCAGGCAGTCAATGATTCCTCTTTTTTATCTCATTCATCGATTAGAAATCGGCTGTAACGATTCTGATACTGTTTTTCATTTTGAATGTTTGTTTGAAAAGAATAAGCTTTCAAAAATTATGATCAGATTACCAGGGGAAGTTATCTTACGTCCGGAAAATAATACTACGCAGTTCTTTATATCTGATTCACACTAGTGGTCCACTTGTGGGGTATGATGCATTGAACTCAGATAACGTCCGCTACACAAAATACGGAAATGGGAACCTAAAAACTTCTCCCAACTCGAAACGTCTCCTAGAAAGTGCGATTCATGGTAGTGTTATTGCTCTCGGAAGACTTGCCAAATCTTGAAATTACTGTTGTAATCTTGGCAAATATAATGCCGCTCACTTTAAAAACGAATGTACCAAACTTGGGAATTGAAATATAACCTTTAAAATGAAAGAAAACTACCTCGTGCTATGATAACTCAATATAGAATGAATTTTATTCCATTGTCAATTCAGATGACATTTGAATAGTTTGAGTGAGATGTACACTAGATAGAAAATTATATTTGGTGTGTGCCTTGAATATCTAATAATAAAAATAACTATTTCGGCAATGATACATTTACGGTCTATAATGAATTACGGTATTTTTTCGAACAGTCATCGAGAAATCATAAATAAACTTTCACCCCAATCCTTCCAGCAATATAAATATTAAACATATAACACTTAATTTACACAAATTTAATATAGCTTCATTCATATGCTTTCTTGTTTCAGCTATCGTGTTCCGTTTTCGAAAATCTTATTTAAAATTTTTAAAAAAGTCATTCAAATGTGGATAGATTTAAGATAAAAATCCCATTGGCTATTCATTTCAGATAATATTTTCTCAAAAAAAAAAAAAAAAACCGATTCAGAAAATTAAAGTGTTTAAAAAAAATCATTCACCATTTTCAATCTGTGGTCTCGTATTCGTACGCCACGGCCCAATAGGGCTAGTGGCGGGTACTTCTTAGCAAGTACTTCTAATACAGATGCAGTGGAGAATGTGGGATCTGATGAATTAATAATCAACAACGCCGACAGGGATTCTTTGAACGGCCTATCAACAAAAATGATTGCACCACGTTATCGCTTTCGGGATTTACTTCTAGGTGACTTTTCGTTCAATGATGACGGGGAAAGGTGAGTGAAATATTTTAATTTTAATATTTTCTCATTCGCATATTTTATTTTAAAGCATTACGTAATAGCATATTAAAACAAACAAAAGCATTTCTTGAAGTAACTTATGCTCTGTTTCATCGGCCATCTCAATGATTTTTGAAGTTTTTTACTATGGCAGATACATTTTTAGTAATGGATCTCTGATGTTTAAAAATAGTTTCTTGTAGATCTTACCTAAATAAGTTTAACAAAATCGTTCCAGCGTAAATTTTTCAGTTGATTGTAGTCAGAACTGTGCTTCTTTTAACTGATCGAGTTAAAATAACTTCTCTTTAAGAGGGAAAAAATCCCTTTCAAAATTTCGTTTAATCAAAACATCCGAAATGAAACTGAAACGTAGCTGCGAGTTTTTTGGTCAATATGATAACTGCCCTAGTCCTTGAGACCAATTTTTGCAAAGCAATTAACTCACATCATTTTTCATAAGCCCGTAAAAAATATAAACACATTTCAATTAAACTGTTATGACAATGATACTACCACTTGCCTAGACATAATTGATAAATCAATAATAAAGCATTATGATGACACAAAATAACCTGCAACATAAAAACAATCGCTCGTAGACAGCAAAACGAGTAAAACCAGATTATAGATAAAAGTTGTCTACTTTGTCCATCCCTAAAAATGAAGGACGTCAACGTTTGTCCTTCGTGTGAACAACCTCAATCCTTCAGCCAGTTATAGCCTAATGGAACGGAACGTTGTATGCAGAAACAAATTAATGAATTTCCATTACCGCCATTAAAGTGCCACACAATAATTCATTCATGAGTTGCAACTAAGTACACTACAGTAAGTACATTCAACGAACGATTGTGTTCTATATTACTGCTCCTTCACTTATTTTCGTCGTCCCCGTGGTATTGATGTATGTGTATTTGAATTATCTAAAAATAGGTTCTGTTCGTCATGCATTTGCGGTTAAACCATAGGAGGATTCTAATAGTTTATTTGAAGGACTCAGCCAAATGTAATTCAACACTAACAGACATGCTTGTTCATTTTTATACACATGATTTTCACACCAATAATTTTTACTTGTGCTTACACGAGCTTCAGCTCATTGTGAGAATCGAATCATTGTCACTCGCATGTCAATTTGCACGGGTGAGTTTCAGTCCAGTTTTATAGCTATCATTAAATAGATGTCATTGAAAGCAATGAACTCAGAGTTCATGAGTTCTTTTTTGAAAAAAATCATCAATTCTTTTTTGAACTTTTTTTTAAATTCTTTTCTTACTTGCAATCATATCACACATTTGTGAAGAAATATGCGGCAAGAGGTGATGTTTTAAGCGAAATTCGTAAATAAGGGTTTTGAGGAACTGGAGTTTTAGGTTTTGAAATAACCTAATTAATAATAAAATAATTTTTTTTATTTAATTTATTATTTATTTTATTCAATAGTCAAAGATCTGCAGGGAGTCTTTGAAATATCGGATGCCAGTATGGTAAACTGGGGCACATTCGTTACTTTTTTTTCATAGGCCCATTTTGCCGTTTTTAAAACCTTCAACAGAACTTGTTTTTTGTTCTACAGGTTGTTTTAATAGTGGTAATTAATTCTTGGAAGAAATATTCTTAATATTATTCACCGTACTGGAACTCTAACCATTTTAAAAACTTACCTTTGTTTAATGAAAGTGCCCCGGCACGGGGCAGCTTCGTCATTCAACGGGGATCATTCAGCATCCTAAAAACGTCAAAGAAAACATGAAGAGTTAACTATCCATTTCATATACATATCGTCGGCTGAGTACTATCTTGTTCAATAGGCCATTTTTCACAAAATTCAGTTCGGTATGCAGTCTTCATAATTTGGGGGTGCTTTTCCGATTGGCGCAAACTATTTGGTTCAACATATCTCTTTTAATTTTTCAAGTTATGGAAAACAGCTTTGTTCAATATGACACATTTCTAACTCTTTTGGGTGTCATTTTTGTTCATCTATTTTGGTCAATGTCCACTGTTTTTTTGATGAATATTCAAAAAAAAATTCCAACTTGTCATTGCTCCATACAACGTTTTTTAATATCCAAAATGATTTCCATATTGATATTAATATATAACTCATTTAGAAGAAAAGAAAAACATTTAGTGTGACTTGTTTTAAAACTAAAATTGCCTTTACACGAGCAATACTTATGTTTTCTGGTTTCATTTCTCTTCAAAAACCTATATAGCCAATCTTCCGAAGCATCCTTAGATATATCCATATAGATATGTTCTTCAGCGCATATTCATACGCCAGCTTTCGAAACAAACAGTAAGTCAACCCAAAGTAATGAAAAGCCGACTTCTTAACTTATGTTAAGAGTTCTTCCTCTTGAACTCTAGTGAAGACTTGTTTGGAGGTATTCTTCGATTGAAATTTCACTGCACTTTCGGAGTCCGATGGCTCTTCCCAAGGGTCCCGTTTCAAGCCTTGATTGCAAGGTCTGACGTTTTATCATGTATTTTCTTCTTGCAGATGAAATAGTTTCATTTTGCATTAAGACATCCGCAACTGTCTTCTTCATGAAATCTTCGTTAATGGAGTTTCTATTGATTTTCTTTTATAATTTCAAACCATATTTACACTAAAACTAGAAAGACTAAAATCAAAACTTAATTTCGGGGTACATTCGGCACCTGCTCAAACTGCCCCAAAGCCATATGCCGAAACTTCCCCGACGTCACAAAATTGCTTAATTTTTCACATCTGCTTAGCAGTTTAGAAACAGACTTTTCCCATTATTATATTTGACTTCCTAACGTATAATACTTGGTAATGAATGAAATCTGCATTCCTTATGGCAATTTTTTCACTTAGAAAATCACTACTTACCACATATCCAAAATAGCAACGGAGAGTGGGAAAACACAAAACTGCATACAACTTTCTTGAATGCGAGACTACTAATGTCAAACTAGGAATGTGTTCGTGAGTTCAGTAATAGTTGCATTCAACGCAATTTTTATTTCTTAATTCAACAAGCATCCAGTCGAAAATAGCTTTGACGAATGTGCCCCGATAATGAATGTGCCCCAGTTTACCATATTCAAAATTTGTTTCAATTTTTATTCAAATTTTTTCTTCAATTTTAATTCTTGCAATTGTATTCCCCTAAATTTTTTGTGTTAACTGTTACTAAGTGAAAAAAAGCTTCAACCCAAATTCTTTTTTATTTTTATAGTTCTTAAGCGGATGGCAACCCTGATCCCATGTTCCTGGATTTTTTTACCTTGTACACAATATCAAGTTCAAATCAAGTTCAAATATGAAATGGCTTAACTAAAAATAAAATAAATAGGGTGGCGCAACAAAGCGAGGAGCCCCAGGGCCTAGTGCGTTTCTCACAACCATGCCTTGTGAGGGTATGGAGGGGACCTACAATTTCCTGCCGGTTCCGAACGGCTAATCGAGAAAGCGCTTTTCATGGATATGAATACTAACGGGGGGCTTGCCAATTCCTCGCGAAAGGTGATACCCGTGGAAAAACATTTTTGCCTCTGTTGGGATTCGAACCACGAACCTCTGGATTAACAGGCGGACATGCTATCCATCACACCACGGGTATACCACAAAAAGAAATGGCTTATCTTAATTTTCTTTATAGTAAGGGTGCCCATCAAGGGGTTATGAATAACCATTTAATGTTATAAAACAAAGTTCGATCATATAGGAAAATAAAAAAGTGGTTTAATAATGCACAATGTAAAGGCAAAACAGAGTCTGGTAAAGCATTTCACATTCGGGTTGTGGTTCTATGATTGAATTAGTTTTAAAGCTCTACTCGGTTTTTACTACCACATGTTACAACCTCATGCTACAATACTCAACCTTTCCAGTTCCACATCCCAATTGAAGAGACCAGAGACATGAATTTGGAAAAGAATATGAAAAGCTGAGGGTTGAGTAGTCAGCAAGTGAGTTTAAAGCATTAAAAGTATCAGACAAGAGATTATTAATGAAGATTATTAAAAGAGTTGGAAACAAAACTGAGTCCTGGGGAACACCAGCAATTATAAAGCGAGTATCTTGTACTGAACAGTCGCAAAGGTAGTGTCTAATCCAACGAAGATGAGACTGAACGATACCAAAAGCATACATTTTTGATAGGAGAGCTTGATGCCAAACTATATCAAATGCCTTTCAAATATCAATTTTGATTTTGGTGGGGCCGAAACCCCCATTTATTCGTCTAAGTTCAACCAAGGCTGAATTTTACTCAAAAATGAGGAAACTTAATGTTAAGTTAGAATTTAAGGCAGGGAGTACTGAGGATAAACCCAAAACAATGAAAACCCGAATTGTAATTATCCAGCATTCGCGAGGTCGGTTCATTTGAGCCATATGACGTTCGATGAGGGTAGGTGAAAGAGACGAAGATTTCGAATATTGTGAAGATTAGCGTTAAGAAAGATAGCTTGTGAAGTTAACGGTTCAAGAAAAGACAAGTTGAATGAAGAGAATGTCGAATATTTATCTTCGATCTTTTAGCGTATTCATGGTGAGATGTTTGATGCTATCTTGGTAAGGCGAGTTAGAATCAAAAGATTATTAAAAAAAAACTTCTTAGAGGATTTTTTAATTAATTTTTTTAATTAGTGTTAATTTTATATGATACCCGTGGCATTATGGTTAGCATGTCTGCCTGTTAATCCAGAGGTTCGTATTTCGAAGTCCTCCGTTTGTAAATTCATTGCCATGTAAAAGCGCTTTCTCGATTAGCAGTTCGAAACCGGCAGAAAAGTGTAGGTATCCTCCATTCTTTCACATGACAGGGTTGTAGGAAATGCGCTAGACCCTGGGGCTCCTCGCTCTGTTGCTCCACCCTATTTATTTTTATTTATTTATATATAACTAGCTGACCCGCCTGGCGTAGCTCAGGCCCTATTTTTATTAAATGGAAAGTTAAGTAAAAGTAAAAAAGTCTCCAAGCTTTCATTCTAGTGGCAGAGTTAGGATGAAATCTAGTCTATGCTACTCAGAGGCAATTAAGCACTCTAACGATGACAGAGTTTTTGGAATAGGTCCAGGCCACCCGGCGTTGCTCGGGCCTGTAGTTAAGCCTAAGGGATGAAATATACGCTTATAAGGGCCCTACTTACGCAAATACGTCTGTACAAACGACGCAAAAGAAGTTAAATAGCAAAATGAATCAGGTCTTCAAAGTTTGTTTGAGCTAATAAATCCTGGCCACCTGAATGTAAAATGGCAATAAAGATGATGTGTACTTAACTCAACATTTGACTCTTAAAATTTGCAAAAGTAGACTTCTCGAAAACTGTCCGCCATCAAACAAACAATATTGATAACGTTAGCTACACAAACGCTCCCCTCTACTTATGCAATTTTTAATGAAAAATTTTTTGTGACTCAAACACGACGGTTCTATTATCTCCTGTCAAAAAATTTTCTTTTCCTTTCTTTTTTGGAGCAGCGCTCTAAGAACTTAAATTATTTACGAATTACTAAAACAGTGTGCCTTAATATTCTGAAATCAGTTCCCTGTCCCAAATCTCTTTCTTTTCGAAGAAAAAGTTTTCCAGGAAAAAGATAACTTTTCAATTTAAGACAAATTACTTTAATACACCCACTCAAATGTTAAAAAAGGTTCTGCAACTTGAAAAAAAAAAAACAAAAAATACTATGATCGCCTTACTTACCAGAGGCTTTACTCATGAATAAATACTTTCCGTGTTTGACCATTTTCGAAACATGTAAACTTTTCACATATGATGAATAAATAAATAAATAAAATAAAAGTTTTAAATTTTGACACTTTGAAACCAACCCCAAAAATTTAATATAATATCTACTTCACACTCATGAGTCAAATGTAGCACCTCTAAAAAGAAAAAAAGGTCTACATGCTTTGACTGATATAATCTTTGACTTTTGAATGAGTTTTTGCTTTCATTGGCTGATGATGGATTCACATTATTATAATAAGCAATTTTCCACTCAGAGGGTTTTTCTTTTCAACAAAAATACCAAGTTCTGACTGATAGCTGAAACATATATGTACACAAGATTCTTACATCAAGAAAAAAGAAAAGATCTTTTGTATGCGGCAACATTGGCCCGAATCAACTGGTGGCCCTTTTTCTTCCAATTCATTCATTTTTTCAAAACTTTTGAAGGGATTACGTGCCAACTGTTAAGGAAATCGATTTCAAAAAAGAAACTTTCATACATAAATCACACGCTATTATCTGAAATACCACAATCAATTCGATTTCACATAAGGAAATGAAAGGGAAAATGATTTTCAATAGGTTTTTTTTTACCATTTTTTATGGTACATTCGAAGAAAAACGTTTGCTTTTAAGAACTTAAGGTCGCAGTACCATTATCTGTTTCTTTTTTCTAAGAACCATTTTCACTTCCTTTGTGTGTATCAAAGTATCTATCGACTATATGAGCTTGAAGAAAATTTTAAAATTATGTGTCGGCATATCTTGCCTCCTTTTACTTTTGAATTTGAAAGGAAAGCAATTGAGGAGAGGAGTTGGGCTTGGCATATGTTGAAGGATGTCAAGCTTTAGTGTGCGAGTGTACTTGTTTAATTCATACGCTGTTTGCATTCTTGCCTACGTAATTGAGTGAATGTTCAATTATTTTTCAATTAAGTAGAGAGACCGATAGAGAGAGAAAGCTAAATGCGAAATGTAGAAACCTATATTGTTGGACGAATTTAATGGCATTTTAATGAAAGTCTCCTCTGAATGATGGAAGGTTACTGTGGTCTTTTAGTTTGGACAGTTAAAAATATCGCATGTATTTACTAAAATAAAATTGATGTGCCTAACACATTCATCGTTTGTGTTACTAGAGAGGGAGAAGTTCAATAAAAACAAAACCCAAAGAAAATTTAACATATGACTCTTAAACGCGGGTCCTTAACGGCCTAAGCCACTAAGAGTGACCGGAAAAACGAAACTTCTTAAAAAATGGGGAGGTATTCTGAGAATGATAGAACTTTCATATTTCATTTATTCCAACCCCAATCACGCCTTTAAATTTGTGGGATCATTTACAAAAACGTTCTTCTAAAACGAGTTCATTTTCTGATTCAACATTATACCTAAAAACACAGCGATGCATAGCGCGGGCTCTACACACCGAGGAAAAAAATTCGTTCAATGTTTCAGTACAATTGTATTAAAAACATAATCCTTGTACATTTACAAAAACCAATGTTTTTTGAACTTAAAGTAAAAACAAAACGAAAAGCTTTTGCATTTGAGACTTTAATTTTCAAGAAAGTAGGAGGACAACTGGAATTTGGTAGGAAGTTACTCCTCCAAGTGTATTTGATGCATGTGGCGTACAATCCTAGAAACATATTTTTTCCAAGGGTATTGCATTTTCCGATGATTAGGCTAGTCCTCCGATATTTGCCACTAAATACCGGTGACTTTATTTTAAAAATGCATCAAAATTAACAAAATTATTTATTAAGAGCAAACATTCCCATAAATAATCGAACACAACATTATCCAAGTGGCTGCATTCTGTCACTCTTATTTTTAAAGGCCTTATCGATGGTTTCAGACTGTAGTTCCGAATTTTTGGCATAACATCGGTCCTTCACGGTTCCCCAAGAAAGGCAGTTCACATCGAGTACATAACAGATCCCGCGATGCCAACTGACATCGCCACGACGCACGACTGATAATGATAACGCGATTTGGGGAATTGGTGCCCAAAAGATCAATTGTGGTGTGGGCTGTGTGGCATGGCGCGCCATCCTGCATGAACCAGAAGCCGTTCAAACCCAAGTCAACAATTTCAGTAACATAACAAAAAGAGTCAAACTCTGCACTTCCATAGCATGGCTTCTCGCAAATAACGTGCATGTTTATGTTTGGGTCAAAATTAGGTTGTAAAAGAACTCCCATTTTCTACTTCATTGCCTGGAATGTAATGGCAGAGTCATGTCAGTTTACATTTACACCACATCAGTGTGCTGTCTACCTTTTTCTTAGATGAATTCAGTCAGATGTCTCATTTCACCCCAATGCTTAGTTCAAAAAGCAAACAAATCAAATGTAAAAAACATCGCAGAGCTAAATGCAAACACTTCGTTCCCTAAAAAGTAGAATTGAGTAATAATAAGCAATGATTTAGTTGTCATCACAACAATGCTTTTTGTTTTCTTTAATATTTTTAAAAATTAAAAAATATTATTTGAGAAAGGTGTCAGAAAATCACAGCTGTTACCAATAACGAATCTTTTATATGCCAACATTTTTGAAATATCGACCAACGGGATGTGGTTTGTAGCTTACCTTCCGAACAAGAATGAATAAGTCTTCTGCAAGTACAGCAAGTATTTTGAGTATGTCATGGTATATTAAGTTATTGAGACATTCCTCACAACAAAGCATTCTTCACATTCATATTGAGGTTGATACAAATGATTACTCAGTCGTCAAGTCAATCAATGTCAAAAACAGCTTTACCTCCAACCGGAAACAAAATTATTTGTTTCACTTCCAGTCCTGTGGGTTTTATGTTCGTTTTATTTTCAGCTGGAACCAAGCCTGAAGAAGCATAAAAAATAATTTTCTTTTTCTCCAAACATGCATGTCATTCTTCCCATAAATATTCTTTCTTTATTTTTTTTATGAAGGGATTTGTTTAATTCGTAAAAATGAGAAAGTGCTAATGTGCCTGAGAGCAAAGCAAACTTTTTATGATTGTTTCTTTATTAACGTACATTATTTATCCACCTGCTAAATTTGACAAGATTTACGGAGTGCAATAAATGTTATACTGACTGTGACTGTAACGCACCGTATTCGGGTGTTGAGGGTTATAAAATACAAATTAGGGCAGTATATAAATAAATCAGGGGAGATGGCTTGCAGCGAAAGGGTACAGCAATTTGGATTTTGAAATTCTTACCAAGGACCTTAAAATTATAAGGTTAAGTATAAAATTTGGAATATAAATCATGAGTTTTAATCCCTTATTCCTAAAATGCTCTTTGTTGTTATGGCTCCCTTGATTAATGCTTTAACTATATTCCTGTCCTGCTTTGTTTCCCAGATTATCAAAGACAATACAGTTTGTTATAGGCTGTTGTACTGTTTTGTTGAGCGTTGAGGGTACATTGAGTAAATTAGTGACGAAGCATAACTTTGTTTACCTGTTTCATTCAAAACAAAATGAAGTTATGAATTTTGCAATCTTACTTTGGTAAGACAAAATTTTTCTCTTCTTACTTTATGGCTATACCATACTACTAGACATTATGCATGATATGGTCATTAGGATCTGCAGAATACCTACCTTTGTCGTTCATTTTCATGTAGGCTACGTGTCCCGAAAATTGTTTTTGTTGTTGTTGAAAGTTTTTATTTGAAATTCTATGCGAGAGAACAGAACGTTAAGTGAGAAGAACTACGAGGGTACATGTTTTGATCATTTCAACGAACGACAACGATACGTGATTTAACTTTCAAAAAGACTGATTTCTCTGCGGAGCCGTGGGCCGGCCGGGGTGGTTAAAAAAAGTGCTACATGTGTCCGAAAAATTCAAAATTTATGAATTAAATTTGACTTACAGTTGAACGTACCGACAGGCAGATGCTCAAACAGAACGATGTTGATGAATAAACGAAATCCACTCTTGAAAATTTTCATCATCATTAAGATGAGTTTTATCGAAACATCAAACGTTCTTCGCACACAGTGAAATATTTGAAATAGCTGACACTACTGGATTTATCACCTTATGCCCTGAGCAAAAACAATCAGCCGATTAAAAAAAACGCATTGAATCAAAGATAAAACGCAACAATTCGGAACCGAACAAATTTTCATCCAAATGAAAGGCAAAGTGACTTTGAAACACAAATATTTTCTATTTGAGGATATCATTTTTGCTTGTACAGTGTGTTTTCTGCAAGATGCCGGAAAGACCCAACACGGATGGATTGGGCCGAAATAGAAAAAAAGTCGAATCAGAGGGGTTATTTTGACACAAAAAATATTTCAAATGAAATAAGTCACCTACCAGAACGAGCCATAGTATTTTGGATAGCGCTATATAATTTTTTTTTTTTATTTAAAACACGTTCGCTGCCCCCAAAGCAATTTTTTTTTCTATTCCGAGTGAGTGCCACATGTGTGCTTATGAATACACTGCTTATTCACATACACACTGCTTGTTTACGATCAAATGGCTTGTGACCACGTTTACTCACAAGCACTTTGCTCACAAGCAGCTTAACTTAATGTTATTCAAACTCATTTTGACTTGCAAGCAAGTCTACTTGTTTGGTTCGTTTGAAAATAGGGGTTGTTCAGAGTTGCTTGGTTCACAAATAAGATTGTTCAAATTTACTTGCTTGTGGGTTGTTCAAACTCGTTTTTTTCAAGTAAATACTCATTGTTTACAAGCAGACTTAGTTCATTTCAATCTCTGGTACCTACCTTCGGATGGAAATTCCAAAAGATTCGGATCTCCCCGATTGTACTGAATTATCTGGAGAAGAAAACGAGGAATTGACCTGTACCATCTGATAGATCAAACACATGGACAACAGTTACCTCCCAGTCTCTAAAAGCTTTTGTTTTTGAACCAAACTCATATTCCGCCACTGTCACCAGCAATGCGACCAATTGATATATTTAGTCTTATGGTTATTGAAGACGTTTCCAACTTATCGTAAACGAGACCAATGCAAATAACAACGAATTCTTGCAAAATAATACCATAACACGTAACTCTCAGTCCAAGCAGTGGGAAGATACGAACATACCGGAGATGAGACAATTCTTAGGACTTGTTATGTGTATCGGGATTGTAAAACATCCTTCGATTGCTCACTACTGGAACACTGCCAACTTTTTCAAGAACTCTTTCGTGCCCCAAGTGATGTCACGCAACAGATTTCAGCTGCTTCTAAAGTTCATCCACTTTGCAGACAACTCGGACATCCGAGGTGACTGATTAGCTTAGGAAAGGAACTTTGTGTGGTCGACTCCAATTTCGCCAGTACAACCCCGGAAAATCTCACAAATATGGTGTGAAAGTGTACAAGCTTTGTAATCCATACGGTTACACCTGCACCAGTTCAATATATTCTGGAAAAACTAAAAGTAACATCCAAAGCGGTAGACGAACCCCACGAACGCAAATTGGTTTGGATCTGCCCGAACAATATTTAGATCAGGGAAGGACTATTGCAACTGATAACTTTTATACATCTAGCCAAACATCTCCTTGATCGTCAAACTCACCTTTTTGGAACAGTTCGGAGTAACAGAACAGGAAATCCAAAAGAGGTTAATGATACTAAGCTCAAAAAACATGAAGTAAATAGAAAATTCGGGCATTGTAGTTGCGGGACGTTCTCATGCCTTCCACTAAACATGGCTTGGAGGAAGTAGGGACAGGAAAAAGAAAATGAGATGGCCAGGAAATAAAAAAGTTACGTATGATCGTAGACTACAATAATGCTAAGCAATGTATCGATATTTTAGAGCAAATGGCGTGCTACTTTACACCACTACGAAAAACAATACGATGGTATCATAAAATAGCGTTTGAATTTTTGCAATCAACGACCATAGTGAACGCCTTGGTTCTTTACAAAACAACACCATAAAAATTGTTCAATTTTGGAATTTAAGAGTGAATGTTTGCAAAGCATTATGTGAACTCACTTCCGAACATGAAGCACATACATCTATATTCTATAGTCAAACACGAACTGAAGGAAACCGAAAATAAAAACTCGAGAAACAGAAAATTTGAAAAAGATACAGAGATTGTTATAAAGCGATGAGGAAGAATGAGGGTCGGGAAAAAAATTTTTTTTTTCTAAAATTTTTTGTTAACCTCAGTAAAACTTCTTGTAGTCCTTTGAAGAGGTTACAAGTCTTGGTATCTCTACTTATATTTACAAATTAAGGTTACTTTGCCAAATTGTGACTGCTCGTGGAACATGAATCCTCCTGCCGATAATAAGATAAATTTTAAGATATAGCAACAATTGACGAAAGATAAATTTAAAGATGGCTGCAACAATTGACGTAACGGTGCGAAGAGAAGGTGAGAGTTAATCTCTCTTTCAGTCAGCTCTTTCAACGCTCTTTTTTTCTAAGGTTGGCATTACAATTCAAGTAGAACCTGGGCCTTAACCAAAAAGTCTTTTGCCAATATCAATATCAGTCAAGCTCTGTCCAGGCGGACAATTAAAACCGGTTGGGTCCGTCTTCCTTTTGACAAGGTCTTCCCCTTCCACAATTTCCCTGTAATGTGCTTTCGGAAACCCTTTGAAGCTACATGTCCTAGTCACATCGATTTTAGCTATGTCCTTATCGGAGTATAGTTCATATAGTTCATATTGTATTCACATATGAGATCACAGACGGTGCCCAAGGTCACTTGAAGAATTTATTTTTTTTAATAGACCAAGGGTTCCCTCATCCACTTTAGGTATGGTCCATGCTTCAGCTCCGTAGTGCAGGACTGGAATGATCAATATCTTAAAAAGGGTATTTCTTGATTGACTCATAAATTCAAAGAAGTAGCTTATGGCAAGAGAAGTTCTCCATTTTTTTCCTAGATGAAGTCCTTTACTACCTCGAAGTTATGTCTGCCTATTGTAACGTATTGTCGAATTATTATTCGATGTTTTCTGTCTTTGTTTGACGACAGCATGTAATTTGATTTGCCCTCAATAGTATGTAAGTGTTTTGACCTTAATTGGGTATTCAATGAGCTGTAGGATCTATAGCCCATAAAATAAACAATTTAAATATCAAATCTATTCTACCGCTTCTTTAATGCTGACAAAAGCACCTATGACGTCATATATGCTCGTTGTCTTCAAATTCCTTGTAAACCAATCTAGATCTCAAATCATTTCCAACGTAAATTCGACACGCCACAATAACAATTTCCCTAAAAAAGCCTTACTATATCGATATATTGATTTTGTTTTCAACATTTTAAAATGAAAAAATAAAGAAAATTGCCCGCGTCGTTTTCGCTTACTTCTGAAAAAAAAAAAACAAAATTATGGAACCAATCCAGAGACACATACCTACCAAAATTCCTTTTTCTTAATTTTTTTTTGTTAAAACAAACTTTCCTTCTGGAATAATAAAATTCTTACTTTTTAGATAAACTTTCAGGAAACAAAAATAAAGGCGATTGTAAATTTATTATTCCATTCATTTTTATTCCACGAGCAGTGAACAGACTGTAAAGTATGCCAGCAACGTGTCCTTCCACAAATCGAAGAGCAAAATGTCGAAACTCATTTATGTATAAATATTGAATGTTCCCTTATTCATTCATAGAAAAGATCCCTTCAATTGAATAAAAATTCTCCTACGCTTTTTTGCCAAAACATACCTACTGGGACCTTGCAGTATGAAAATAGCAAGAACTTTCCAAACAAAAGAATGTAATGAGAATACAATGATTTGCATACAAGTTCCTTACAACCCTCACTTATGTAGAAAATATTCATTACAGTCTATTTTAGGTGTCAATTCACAAAGTTATATATGTACGAACTTACACCACCTCCGAGGCATAGCTATGTCCTATTTTATGTCATTGGTTACTGTATAGTTCTTCTCATTAGAATTCACAACACTAGCTTCGAACTTCTAAAAGTCTAAAAGGCCTAAATGCAAATCCGAGTTGAGAAGTCATATTCTATGAATGTCACCTTTATTTAGCTCTTCTGTCAAGAAATCGTTTTACCATATTAGTGTGTTGAATTGCGTCTAAAGCGCAATTGCATATTCAAATTAAAATATTTTGTGTTTTTTTTTCTCTTATTTCGTTTCTAGTTTCTGCAAGTTATTTGAATATTTCAAGGACAGTGAAAGGAACGCAATTTGCTTTTCAAATCAGCTTAAAGAAAATGTAAGCAATTAGGAAGTTTGCTTGTGTTCAGAGGACACTTTTTTAGAAAAGAAGTGTCACTGTAGTTGAAACTGAATTAAATCTTATTGGACTATTAAGAACATTAATAGAAGTTTAAAGGTCGTGTTCTAAAAAAAGCTTATGTCCAGCTCAGCAATATTGGTAAATAGTAAAGTGTGGAGTCCTTTTTAATTTAGTTTGAGTTAAACCGAAATAAATTCATTTTAAAAATTTGTGGTTATAATTTATGTTGATTTTAGAGTCGTACAAGAAAAGCGACCATTAAAACCAAAAGAACAGGTTTGGTCGTTAAAGCTCTTGGTTTACCATCTAGTCGCCACAAAGGTTTTTTTTTTGAAAAACTAAAACTAGCTGAGAGTTTTTTGAGCTCTGGTCTCGCCTTCAACCGCCCTGAAGTAGCAAGAGGTTTTTGCTAAAGGGAGTTGAGGTAATGAACAGGGCTATCAAATGGCATGTATTTTTTTTTTATTAAATACTTAAAACTAACTTACGTACAAACAAATAGAAGAAACCTAATAGATTTTACTTATCAAAAAAAGGAAAGGAAATACTAAGGTTATCCTGTGGAAGTCTAATATCTTATTGATAAGTTAAACTATTTAGTACATAAGCAGAGCTCTTAAAAACCATATTGAAATGTATTACTATGAAGCATAAACAAACAATGGAATATAAGAGCACTTTCAACGTTGGTCTATGTATGTACTTGAAGTCGGATCTATTTATCCTCTTAGGTTTCCCCGCTGAACCTTGTCGTTAAAGGGTTCAATAAGATTTATATTTGTATCTGGTCTTAATTGGGGAGACGATGAACTATGCAGAATGTTAAAAGGCGAAAGGTAATAATGATCATTGATGCACTTATTGCTATTACGATCATATAAGGAATAAGGGTGGGAACCCAGAGACTCAAGTCTTTTCAGTAGAATTTCGATTTGATAACCCATTAATAGTTTCAGATTCGTTGCTTCGAATAAAGTTTGATTCGAAAACCATTTTTTGTTTGGTTTTCGGAGCTTTCCACTACAAAATCTTAAATTTTTCTTCCCAAACTCTCTAGTTCTCTTGCTACGGTTTCAATATTCGCTAAAGGACCTAGGATATCGGGTTTGTCCTTCCCAACTTGTGGAGCTAGTACAGGACTTCGTCTAGAATCCACTTAAGACAAGGAAAACAACATAAGTGCGGAGATTAAACGTAGAATTAAGCTTGCCGATAGCTGCTTCTTTGCGTAAAGAAGGTAATTGAGAAATACAATCATGTTTAGAAAAATCAAGGTAACCCGCTATAGGAACTTGATTATCTAAGTCGTGCGATAAGGCGATAGAGCATGAACCTTTGCTGAAGCGGATGAGGATGCCCTTAATCGTTTCGAAAAAGAAAAACATTCCTAAGTAATTTCTATATGAAGACAATGTGTGGAGAAGAAGATTCAACAACTATGTATACGTGGTCATAGTTAGAAAAGGCGAGACTACGATTGTGCAATTATGGTGAGAGTTGCTAATCTAGGCTACTTATCACGGCAGCTTCTTCTGACTTTTCTCCGAAGATCTGGGAAGTTATGAAAAAAGAAGTTTTCTGTTTGGTAGTACAATGGTTAGGTCTATGTGCTATCGTTAAGATTTCAAAAACCTTCGACAGAAAAAAAAAAATTATGGCCAATCGAAATAAACGCTCCAGCTTCTTGATTTTTCAAAAGCACATTAGGGAAATTGGGGAAGGGAATACCTTAACTTGGGTGGCAGAACCAATTGGAAGAAAACCACAACCTATTTACAGTGCAAAACTGGATAGTATACTCCTGAAATCGAAATTGTTGATGAAACATGTTGTTTGCGAGTTGAGGTCCAGCTTTACTCCCAACTGTAATGCCTACCAACATAAGTAATCGTAGAAAGTACGTGATAAAAGTTTTGGGAAAATCATTGGATCCATTTTCAAAATATTTAATGACTAAGCGTCACCGTCTCACACTAGCAATTCTTTGGTGTGGTCTATTTCTTTTTTTCATATATTATTTTGTTATTTCAATTCACATTTTTATTTGTTGCAAAATATAATGATTTATAATGTGCAAAGGAGAATAATTCAAATTATTCAAATTCAAATTCAAACGGTCAACTGGACTCATCTTTGATATCTGTGAAAGTGTGAACATGTTCTTGTCCTGCTCTCTCCAACGACACCATTCTTATTCTTACTCATCTTAGATCATAGTTTCATTTTTCATAGACGTTTCTCTCTCACAGGCTCTCTTTTACTTTATTTTTTCTTTGTTGCATTTTGCATGTTCCATCTCAAGCTCGCAATCAGCATCTTGTTTGTTCGTGTTTCATGCTTGTGGTAACTGGCAAGTTCTTGTTGTGATCATTGAAACCGTTTTTCTCACCTCAGAAGTTTTCTTTCAGCTGTGCAGTGCGTGTCTTTTCTGATTTTTTTTAAGTGTTAAGAAAGTGTTCGCTGATATACTTACATGTATAATTTACTTTTCATAGTGCATAATTAAAACACAGAACATTGAAGAATTTAGTGCGGTAAGAGATTTCATGAGTAGTCAATTTGATTTTAAATAATTCATCGATATTCAAACTAGAACTCAGCTATTTATGAATGATAATGCAGCTGTGTCGTTTTAAAAGTGTTGGAAATTATGAGATTTTGTTTTGAAAACGTCAAAACGTTCGAACAGGATAGTTTTATAAGAATAATTTTTATGTTATTTATATTATTTACGCCACCAATGACCTTTTGAAATATTTTGTCGCCTTTGGACGCAGATTACGCGATTTCAGCTAAGTGTCTGTATCATGCCTCTCGTGCAGTACTTTGCAGATATTTTCGTCAGTTTTTTTAGCCAGGATGGTCAGCTGGCCCCAGATCAGTGTAAGAGGTGTGTTTTTCCGGTAATCTTTTGCCGAAGTGCATAAGGTATTTGTCGAGCTGGTTCCAATGACGAATGTACCGTACGGTTGTGTTCACTTCTATTTTTTATTCTGTAGTATGAAAGCCAGTTTTAGATCAATTAAAAATAATTGGGGTTGCGCATTAGAGAATGGGAAGCCCCGGGCCTGGAGCTTTCCAGGGACCTACAATTTTATTTCCATTTCGAAATGAAAAGCGCTATACGTAATTGTTTTCGAAATACTCTCCAATTCCTAGCGATAGGGGATAGGTTCCTGTAGAAAAACAATTTTTAGTTTCTAGGATTCGGACTTCGAGTTCCCATGCAACAGGCAGGCATGGTAACCATTACATGCATCATTAACCGGTGATCTCATTACCTAAACTTCCATGGGTTTCAGACAACATCTACCTTCATACCCGCAAAGTATTCGTCTGCCTCTTGCAGGGTCTTAGTCCTCTGAGTTGTAAGAAGGTAAGAAAGTTCATAGTTGTACAGGGCTTTCATGAAAACGTATGGCCCGATATAAAGGTTTTTCCAAACAGGAATTGTGGACGCATTCTTTCACTAATCATCAAACTGCCATTGTCAATTTATTCAGTGAACGCAACATTTTTACCATGGTAAGGTACACGAACTAGCAACATCTGCAATAATAAGAACTTTCTGCCGAAATTCATAACCGTTGACCTCAACTTAAGAGCGTTAACTCCAATTCCCAGTCGTTATTCTCTCTCTAGTTGGTGCCCGTGGCATAATGGTTACCATGTCTGAAAATGTTTTCACGTGCATCGCCTTTCGCGAGATATTGACAAGACCTCCTATAGTAAATGCATTGCCATGAAAAGCGCTTTCTTAACCATTCCGTACCAGAAGAAAATTGTAGGTCCGCTTCATTAACTTACAAAGCATTGTTGTGAGAAATGCACTAGGCCCGGGTCTGACCACTCTGTTGATCCAGCCAATGTATGTATTCTTGCTCTAGTAGACAAGCAATATTAAGTTTAGTGCAGAAATCTGAGTCTATACATATTCGTTGTGTGATGAGGAGGTGTCAGTGAGATAAGAAGATGATCGAAGATATTGATATCATATCCCCGTATTTGTATTTTCCTATGGCTGGAAGTGGTGAGAGTGTGAGTGACGCACTTTTAAGGATTGGGCAAATAATATTTAAGTTCCATTACCATCTATTTATTAACGCTTACCTATGGTAAGCTTAACTTCTTCAAGATCAGGAGGATGGCGTTCTTGAACTTTGTCCCAGCTTAGTGGAACGTTCTGCTTTACAGTGTGGGACTTTTTTTTATTTTGTTTATTCTGTTATGGGATTTTTAAAATACCAGCTGGAGCACTCAGACCTAAATACCGGTCCATTGTACTAACAGAATAGCAACCTCTTTTTTTTATAGCTTTGCAGGTATTCGGAGAAAAGCCAAAAGACGCTGCCATGATAATGAGCCTAAGTTATCAGTTCTCACCATGTCTGTGCCGAGTTTCTATAACCTCGTGCGAGAAAAAACAGGACGTTCACAAAGGAAGTGCTCTACAGTGTCCTCATCTTCTCCACAAGATTCACAGAGCATGGTATCTTTTAAGCCTAACATGTCTAAATGCTTGGCAAAAGAGAAGTGCCGACTGGCAACGCCAATAAGCTTTCTTCACTCTTGTTTTCTACAAGATAGCAAACATGTTGCACAGTCTTCTTATTAACGTTGGGAGCATACGTTTGGTCTGTCTGCCCTCAAATGGAAGCATGCCATCTACGGTTGTGCTCTTCACAGATCCAATCGTTGATTGAAGCCCTCACTGAGGACGCTGGAAGATCTGTCGACGGTTCAGGTCCTGAGAAAGCTGAAATTTATAAGAAATTTATTTTGTCTTTGGCAGAAGAAAAAAAATCAAATCGAAAAGAAATCAATTGTTGCGCATTTCTGATACAACGAATATGTACCTTCATATCTTAGTCCCGATTGATGGCAGATGAATCTCTTTAAATCAATGTCCTTGCATGAGTTTGTTAAACTTTTCACTAACCTGAAATTTTTCTTCTTTTCTTCGCAACGTTATGACCATCATTCCCTCGGGTCTAATTGAAAGAAAGATACAAATCACGAAACAGTCCACTCGAGCTTTATCGTTCCTAATGGAATGTACTGTACAGAATCATACACACGTCTTGGTTTCTTTATATATTTTCTTTGGACATCTAAGTAAGTTTTGATGCCTTTGTGATCTCTTGTGGCTTTTTTGTGAGATAAAGTTTTTCTATGGTTGTAAGATTAGTTGTTGGGAAGACATTGACAAGATTTTAGGACATCAATGGTCAAAATGTGTATAGTGGTTTGTCTAACAACCTTGAAACAAGCTTTATTTTTAGATGCGGTGACTGTTTTTGAGAGAATATCTTGAAACTTTAACAAGTTTTTGTTACTAAGAACATCATTGTTGTAAGAGCCTGTGGTTTTGGTGATGGATTTGTTTGGAGTTTGGTTCCAAGGTGTGCTAATCAATCTAATGCGTTCTTAGAAAGGACACAGATTTATTCATGATGCGGCAAGTTATTTTGCTACCACTAATGATGGATTTAAAACTCGCATTCATTTTATAGGTTAGGCTGCAAAAGTTTTTATCTTAGGTATCAACATTTGGAAGAACGATGGGCGATAAGCAAAAGAAAATTAAGCAGTGGCAGTTTTTTTTCTTATTCTGATTTCTATACAACTTTCAACTTTCTGCCTAGAAAGCAGCATTGATCGCTTTTATTCTCGGAAAAATATAATGATTGAAATCATGTAGGCAGTCCATAAAGGGATTAAGAACTCAAAAGGTTATGTTCCCTTTATTTCACTACCCTTACCTCATAACCAAACACAACCCTATAAATGTTCTCAAAGAAAAACAATACCTTTGCTTAATTGAGTTCAATTCATCGAAATGGGAAACAATACTTTGCAGAAAACAAAAGTCAGGAATAAATATAATATCTATGCTTTGCATACATAAAACAAAACATCTACTTTTCGATGGTTGTGTCGGTGAAGGCATTTTAAAATGAAATGTCCTTTCTTAATCATCAATTCTATTAAAAGGACTATAGCAAACCTATCCTTAAGGATTATCACGTTTTGTGCCAGATGTACAAAATAGCAAAATAACTCATAAAGAAGAATTGCTGTCTCAAAGTCATACCTTTTTAGTTCATTAATTTAATAAAGCCTCTAAGACTGAAAATTACACACATTTGCATGCGGATATACATAACAGGGTTAATAAGAGGAAATGATGATAATTTTGCTCAAAGTCGCTGTAGCACAGCATATGTCAATAAAAGAGGAAAGTTTTTCTGTGTTATTTTCTTTTTGTTAAAGTTCGAATCACATAGTCAGGTTGAAAGTCTTGAAGAATATGTTTTTGGCTTTTAGTTCCTCATTAAGATTTCATTCTTTTGAAATAAAATGCAGAAAACTGTCAGAAGGTAAATAGTTACTCTTCGAAGCTTTTTTTTGAAAAGCAGCTTTCTGTTTTGACTTTTTATAACTTACATTTTCACAACGTGGAAAGGTCAATAAAAGTTAAAGCTTGAAGAAGACAAAAAGTTTTTTTTTCTATTTAATTTTAAAACGCAAATCTTTTTTGGTAATATCTACAGATTTCAGGACATAATGCAAGAAGTCTTATATTCCGATATGAAATATTTAGTTCTTTTAAATATCCTTTTGTCCTTTTTGTTGTTTGGTAGCTGTTTGTTTGTTTAGTAGCTGTAAATTTATGCAGTCTCGAGTGAAGGACTGCAAAATGATATTGGGAGACTGTGACTTTATCGAAGCGGTGGTGAACAAAAAAGTGCTGTTAGGAGAGTCAATTGGCGACAGTATTGTGATGGCCTTTGGAGCTAACTGTTTTCTCGAAAACAGTTTTCGAAAGCTGAACGTAGCTTATAGGAAATACCCGTTATCGCCTTCGAAAAGTAAGCGAGCTAGATAAGAACTCCAGAAAGGTAAAGGTATCGGGTCAGATGCCATATGAGTTTGAGACTCGAGTTTCAAAAACATCCAATTGGTATTTCAGGGGTACCTAACCTACCACCTTTCGTGAGGTACGTTCCCTTACGAGTATTTGCACTGCCATGATAAGCGATTTCTTTATCAGCCGTACGGAATCGGGGACAAAATTATAGGTTCCATGATTCCTTACAGGAACAATTTGCTGACTCCTCGGTCTGTTGAGCTACACTTGTTATAAAACAATTAAAATCGGCTTAAAATGCATCACAAATTTTATCTCTTAGCTTATAGAAGGCCTGTCTGTCTCATCAATGAAGGGAAAGTTAAATTTTACCAACGCACAAGAAGAGAGCACATACGCGAGTATTCTTAGCTGATGGTCTTTCAAAGACGAAAGTTTGCAGCTATAAATTTAACTAGTGTTCAGGCGAAATCAGTTTGAAATTATCGAGAGCCTAGGGCAATTAATTTAAAATGATGAGTAACTTTGTAATCAGACCAGCTACTCTGAGGCCAGATTTTGAAGAAGTTCATCTGAAATCATCAAAACAGAACAGCTTTATTTTTAATCTAAGTGTCACTCAAAACAAATCCAAATTCAACATTCGAACGCACAAATCCGGCGTGTTTACTAAGCACTGACGTCCTTCAAATCTGGTGTGCCACAGGGCTCCGTTTTGTTTCCGACTCTCTTTGTTATTCCCTTAATTACTAAAATCAATCGTCTGAAATTTCTTGTAAACATATTACATAATAAAATTATGAGGCTAATGCTGATTTGGACCAGGAGCACTCAGCCCTAACCAGTCCGTTGTAGGGTAGCAGTTTTCCCTTTTTTTTGTGGTGCAGTAGGTTGAAATAAGGTGAATGTAATTTCGTATGTAAAGGGCGGCCGTGGTGCAGTGGTAGAGTGTTCAGTAGGTAGGCCGGATGCGTGGGTTCGAATCCCGCTCTGGGCATCTACTTTTCTTTCAGCCTCCCAGTTTCGTATGGACGCCGCCCTTGGGGTTATATGTGAAATAACTAACACCTTATTTCCACTACTGCAACACAGAAAAAAGGGAAGGCTGCTACCCTGGTAGCACAATGGACCGGTAATTAAGTCTGAGCTCTCCAGATTAGCATATAAGCCTCCTCTTTCATTATATAAAAAAATATAAAAAAAAAAAAATTTCGTATGTAAACTCAAGGACGCCGCCCGGGCGTCCAGATGAAACTGGTAGGCTGAAAGAAAAGTAGATGCAAAGAGCGGGATTCGAACCCTCGCGTCTGGCCTACCTATACTGAACACTCCTCCACTGTATTACGGCCGCCCCTGAAAAATTTTAAATTTCTTATACTCTCAATTCTTTTCGAACTGAAACAGTTGTATGATTAGTTCATTGAATTCTGATCTCGATAGAAATAAAACATGGGGTATTAAAACCCGGGTAGAATTAAATGCTTTAAAAAACCCAAGACAGTTTTTTCGTTAAAGCTCACCGTGCCCCTCTTTCCATTATCCATTAATTGTGCATCCTTCAACGAAACCGAAAATCAGTAGTTCGTATGTGTCTCAAAAATGATGTTCATTGAAATGATCGAACAGTTGAAGTCATTTAAAATGCTGCAAAGCTTGAGTTTCTTAAACCGATGCAGGATTTCTTTACGCAATCTGAACTTTCTTCAATTGTGCATCTCAAACACCCCTGCGCTTGGTTGGTAGTGTTCAAAACTGGGCTTTGGAATAGTTAGCTTATAGTTGAATTGTAGGATCGATTGATTTTCTTAAATATCGTCATTGTCTAAATCTCTAAGTCTCAATCTCTTTCACTGCTTCTTCAACGTCAAAAGTGTTCCAGTAAAATAACCTTTTGCATACATCCTTTGAGACTATTTAGTTGCAACAACTGCTGTCGTAAAGTCGTTCGAGCATATACAAAAATTGGAACGAAGTTAAGTCTCAGACAACGTAAAAACCGATATAGAACCTAGATTCAACCCCATTTAAATTATTTGAATTATTTTCCTGTAGTTGTGTCACTATCGATCGATTAAGAATCGGTTGTAAATAAAAATTAAATCAATTGCTCTAAATGTCACTGAAATCGCTTCTTAACTCGACGTATGAGGCAGAACTTGAGCAAATCAGTCCAAAAAAATATGGCTGTAAATTACCACTAAACTTTTCATTTCCAACTCAAGTCGTCTTCGCTTCTCGCTTGGATATACTTTCTTTCCATCATTTTGAGTTTTCCTCCTGATTTGTAGCACGCCTCTTTACTATTGATCAATATTTAATTCCTTTAATTACGTCCACCTACACTTATACAACTCACACCTCATTCAAATTTTTTGAACATCGAACACATTTAGCTGAGTTAACCGCAAGGATATGTTTTGCTGCTGGATGTTATTTTGGATTTCTTTACTTACGTTTTCTACCATATAAATCAACCACCCTAAACCTTTCACCATTTCGTTTTACATCACACCCGCTGCGCTATGCGATACTGTTTTCTGTTAAATAGTTGCTGGTCGGTTTTTGGCACGTAGGAGTCCATAAGAAGCTTTATAAAATGTTTTACAAGATTCACATATAGAGTGGGGAAGTTAATAGTTGTGGATTTTGTTTTCTTATTTCAGAGCTCCTTAATCCGAAAGAAAAACATAAAGTGAAAGAGCAAAAGCCATGGCTTTTGGCGTATTAGGAAACATGCATTTCTATATGTCTTGATTGTTTCTTGTCGTCAACGCAGATGTTGCTAAAAGTTGTGAATGATTTGTGTAAATTCAAGTACATCTTTAAGCTTGTGTGGGTGAATTTTTATTCTTTTCTTTTCCTTGTCGTCCAAAACTTTCATTGACTATAGCAACGCTTGCGATGAAACAAGTAACAAGTTGTAAAATATCCCACAAGATGATACTTAAATTTCTAATAAATTTCCATTTATCCGTAGGCTTTAAAAATGTTGTACAAAAGTTGATCAGCAAATAAGGATGCTATCGAGTTGTTGTTTTTTTTTATTTTGCCAAGAGCTCAAACAATTCGTATCCCTTTTGAACTTTCTTTTTACATCAGCCAAAGAAATACATGTTAAGCCTTTTGAATATTAAACATTCTTCATAAGCAAAAAAACAAATAAAATCATCGATTTTGTCTTCTCATCTCCCGATTTCTTACGGAAACTTAATTCAAATTTAGGAAAAGCCAAAATTCTTGAGGCATAAATAAATTTTATATTTGAATATTTTTTATTTTTCCTCAACGGAAACAGATGTTTTGGCAAAAGTTTTGAATGATTTGTGTAAGCTCAAGTGCTTATTTAGGTTGTTGTACAAGAAGTCTTAACTTCTTTGTACAGTTTAATTTTTTTTTTTTATAAACATGAGCCCAAATGGCTTAAGTACTTCATGCGATGGCACAAGTTACAAAGGATTTATTAATATTCGTGGCTTTTCAGGGAATTTTACCTTACTTAGGGCGCAATGTGTAGTGTTTTTGGTTTAGTATTTAATAAGGGAAAACAGATAAGTTAAATTTCTTATAACTGCTTTTCTAAAGAAGGAGTAATTTTTATGAGAAGGTGGTTAGTCAAACGCCAGCAGAAAGAATTTTTTATGTTTAGTGATGGATTTAAATAATTCCCATTTTTTTCTGTAAATATACAAACGATGTCTCCTATCTATTTGTCCTTTTAATAAAAAGGTTTCAGTTGAATGCTGGGTTCATCTTGTACACAGATCGGTCAGCCATAATACTATTTCGGCAGAAATAACATGAACACTTTTCATTTCTATACAAACATGGGGTTCCTTGAGCCCTGGGGCTTAGCGGATCTCTCACAACCGTGCCCTGTGAAGCAATGGTGGAGACTTACAATTTTCTGTCGGTTCCGAATGGCTAGTTGAGAAAGCGCTTTGCATGGCAATGAATTTACAATCGGAGAACTTGCCAATTCTTCGCTAAAGGATAAAAAATTTATAGGTTTCTGTTGAGATTCGAACCAGTAACCTCAGGTGTTATTTGCAACACCTGAGCCCGAGTCTGCAAATTCTGTGATGAAGCAGATATTTTTTCGAACTCGCTCGGTTGCGAGAGTCCTCAAAGATCTCAACATACATAAATCCGATGGTCCAGATGGTATCCCCGCCGTTATTCTGAAGAGGGGTTCTTCTGAGCTGGCAAAACTATTGCGTAAACTTTTCCATTTTTCCTATTCTGGGATTTTCCCGAGCAGATGGAAAACTGCATTTGTCCAGCCGATCCCTAAAAAAGGCAAATCTTCACGCTTCACCCCCTTCCAATTACCGTCCAATTGCACTAACGTCTCTTCTTTCCAAGGTCATGGAAACGTTTATAAACAGTCAACTTATGAAATATCTTGAAGAACGAAAGGTTCTTAATGACCGTAACAAACGGTCCACTGGTGATTTGATGGCTTATCTCACCGAAAAGTGGAACCAATCTTTACACTGTTTTGGAGAAAGTAAGATTAATGTGCTTGATATTTCTAAAGCATTTGATAGAGTTTGGCATCTTTTATCGAAAATGCTTGCTATTGGATGGCTTTAAGTCTGATACCCACTTCATAAATGCTGGTGTGCCCCAGGGCTCCGTTTTGTCCCCGACTCTCTTCCTCATTTTCATTAATGATCGCTTGTCTGAAACTTCTAATATCCTTGCTTCTAAAACTTGCTGACGACTCGGCCCTCAGCTTTTCATATTCGTTTCCAAATTCACGTCCCTGCTCTTCGGATGTGGAACTGCAACGGTTGCGTATGATAAGCTCATTGAATTCTGACCTTGACAGCATTGTTGCATGGGGTAGTAAAAACCGAGTAGCATTCAATGCTTCTAAAACTCAATGCTGTCTCCTGTCGATGAAGCTTGACATTCGCTCATTGCCATTATCCATGAATGGTATACCTGCATCGAAGAAACCGAAAAGCTGTCAATACTTGGTATGTGTGTAAACGATGATCTTCATTGGAATGACCACATATCCGAAGTCGCCAAAAACGCTGCTATATGCTTAGGCTTTTTGAGACGATGCAGGAAGTTCTTCACCTGTTCTGATCTGGCTACAATTTATAAGGCCTTCATCCGCCCAAAACTGGAGTATAACTCCCATATCTGGTCAGGTGCATCTCAAGCATCATGCGCCTACACGATAGGGTACAAAATAGAGCGTTGAGATTGATAGGTTATCCTTCAATCGTAGAATCGATTGATTCTCTTGAACATCGTCGAAACGTCATACTTGTCTCTCTCTCTTTTATCGCTTTTTTCACAAACAGTGTTCTAGTGAAGTAGCCACTTGCATTCTTCCCCTGATGCAATTTAGCCGCAACACCAGCCTCGCTAGGAATGCTCATCAGTTTTACCTTGAGCCCAACTTCGGACGTACAGTCAAGTATAGAGATTCTTATTTTAGTCGCACCACCCGAATGTGGAATGCTTTACCTGGCTCTGTATTTCCACTGCATTACAGTTCACAAAAAATCAAAAGCAACGTGCATCGGTGTCTCCTTTCAAATCCTCTCCTATTTTCCTAAATGCTCGCACTGTGTTTTTATAACATTACAAGAGTAGTTATAACCTCTTGATGTGCGAGTTAATTATAAAAAAAAAAAAAAACAAATGACCATCACGTCACGAGCACCATTCCAACACAAAAATTAAAAATTGAGATTAAACAAGAATTTCCTTGCGAGATTTTGCTATTGTGAATATTCACAGTATAAATACAGGTCAAAAATATCCTTTTGTTGAATATTTGGTTGCTAAGTACCAAAAAGGAAAGGAAACAGTTATTTGTTCGCGGTCTGTAGAAGAAGCATGACTTGACTGCCATTCTTTCATAAAAGTGAAAATATCCTTTCATTTACTTCAATTCTCAGAAAATATTTCCGGACTTAAGGTCAAAGGCAAAAGTTTCAATTGAAAGGAGGCGATTCTCACAATCCTTTTTTTTAAATAAAGTCTCTATCCCCCTATCCAAAATGTCGAGAGCATATAAATTAAAATTTTTCACAAACCAAATTAGTAACCATCCATTTCCTTTTCCTTACATACATCAGACGGCAAGCAACATTTACTTGGCTATCGGAGCCTAAGCGCATTTAAAATTTCAAAGACAGTTAAATTATTATAAAAAAGAATTTTTAAAGAAGATAATTATTATTGTGTGGATAAGGATATGTTTGTTTATAACTTAAAATTTTATTTTTAACGATTCATATCCTCCCACATTGTTATTCCACATTCTTAATCCTGTTTAACGAAAATAGAACACGTATCAACCCATAACCTGTCGTTAGCGATAAGGCATGTAACCAAACAAGACAAGAGGTGTGCCTTTTCTTGGACAGAATAATACGCCTTGGAATATATCAATTGTTTCGTTCGACTAGGTTCGAAAAACAGTAACTTAAGTATTCAACATGTGTCATTTGTTCTTTTATTTACTTGCAGTACAGTTACACAACTTTGTCTTTAATTTTACTTATGTCAGTTACACAACTTTGTCTTTAACTTCACTTATGTAATCATTTCTTTATTCTCACAATCAATACTCAATCTATTGGAATCAGCCCTCCACTATTTATAGTTTCCATATGGTCTAACCGAACATTTCTGGTTAGTACTTTCCGGTGTCAAATATTCCAGAATCGTAGAGTTGTCATGCTCGAAATTTGTTTTTGCCAAGAGAAGCTCTGCTCCAATTTATTATTTACAGTGCTTTGAGGTGTACGTTACACTGCCAAAGAACCACAACTTCTTGGAACAGTGATTTTTGGAAAAAATTATACTTACTTGAGCTTTCTACAAAGCTAAGCATAAGCATATCATAATCATTCAATCCTAAAGTATTGTTAACGGCTTACAGAAAACCAAACTTTTTTTAAAAAAAAAGAACTTCAACTCACAAAAAAGCCACATGGGATCACATGAGTATTCAAGGTAACTCATAGATGCCGAAAAAAGAAAAAAATGTTGAAAGACAAAGCATCGTACGTTTGGGTATAGCCAATTTCATTGGGATCGATGTGGCTCGAGTTTACTTTTTGTGATTTGTATTTTTTTTC
Source organism: Melanostoma mellinum (assembly GCA_914767635.1). NCBI lineage: Eukaryota > Metazoa > Arthropoda > Insecta > Diptera > Syrphidae > Melanostoma > Melanostoma mellinum. The sequence continues at coordinate 170,040,503 of OU612059.1, read as the reverse complement.
AACTGGATTCCAGAGATAAGGAAGATAGCTTTGAAAAATTTTAGATGAAAGGACAACATACAATAGTCTCATCGCTATGGATATGATGCAAAAAAAAAAAACTAAAGCAAAGAATGCACTGGCTGTCAATTTCAATTAAGATGAACACACAGCATTCCAAATTGAAGAAGAATATAAAGTAAAGATCGATGTATATTGTGAAAGAATTGAGTGACAAACCAATTTGATTTGGTTGCATTCGTCAATGACAACGAAAGTAACTATCTTTGGAAAGCAAGCTTATACCATTTGAAAACTTTTTCTTTATGAAAAAGTTGTCGTCTCACTTTATACTTATTCATTTTATTTGACAACGTCGCAACGGAAATCTTCATAAAATCACGTGTTTCGCTGGTTCTTCAATTAGCTTTTCTTGCTTTGAGGAAGTTGTTCAAGAATCTGAGAATTTTGGTGGCGATACCAGCGGGAGCGTCTTCTCTCGTTTTTTGAACTTGATTACTTTGTTGTTGACATGGGGTTTCAGACGTTCACATATTACAAAAGACAAGATCTTATAAGCGACGTTAAGCAGGCTTATCCCTCTATAATTGGCGCAATTGTGAGGGTTACCCTTCTTTAGGATTGGGCATACGATACTGAGGTTCCATTCATCGGACATGCTTTCTTCCGACCATATCATGCAGATCAGCTGGTGTAGGCTCCTTTCCAACTGGTCTCCAGCTGCCTTGAAAAGTCAAAGCCATTAGGACCTGCAGTCTTATTTGATTTAAGTTTGCATATGGAAGGCTTAACTACTTAAAGGGCATTCCTGATCATCGTCCACGTTGAATGGGGCATTCAACCTGACAGTGGAATTTGTGTCTTCATCGAACCATGGGTTTCGTTTTGGAGGCCGAGTGAAACCCAGAACCTCAGAGGCAGCGGTATTGTTAGCTTCTTGGCATTGCCACTGACCAGCAATACTTGATGCCGGCGGCACAGGATTCAAGAATAATTGAAAGGGACACTCGATTGGAAAAGGCATTGGTGATCTCTTGCGATTGTACCTTTCCGACGTCATATCTCTTCACAGCGAATTTCGTACCTTGGCTACAACAAAGTAGTGGTCCAAGTCAAAGTTGGCCCCTCGGAAAGTTCGGACATCTAACACACTGGAAGAGTGCCTTGCGTCGATCGCAACATGCGGTCAATCTGCTTGACGGTTGATTGATCTGGGGATCGCCATGTAGCTTTATGAATTTTGAGATGCGGGAAGCGTGTACTACTTACAACAAGATTTAGCCCCGCGAAAATCGATTAGCCTCAGTCCGTTTTCGGATGTTTTGTAATGGAGGCTATGCCGATTGTACAGGGTTTTCCATTGGGGACTATCCATTTTGTTTCTTTAATGTAAACGCGCCCTTAAGGTCTTTTGACATTCTGTAAACGTCAGATTGCTCATTAAGGTCTACCATTTCATCATGGTGAGTTACACGAATCAACAACGTTTCCAAATTATTAAAGCGTACTATCAAAATTTTGAGTCAGTCGCTGCAACTTTAAGAGCGCTAACTCCGATTTTTGGTCGTTATAATCGTCCCACCCGTGCCGCAATTCTTATTTTAGTGCACAAATTTGAATCCAAGTTTTCGCTGCACAATGTTGAGACAAAGATTAGGACGGAGTGCTGAAAATATCGCGGCCGTAAGTGCATCCGTTCAGAACGACCCAAATCAGTCAATTCCACGTCGTTCACAGGAATTGGGCATCGCACAAACCACATTGTGGCGTTTTTTGGCGTCAGTTGCGTGGAATGGATATTAGTGACATGTGGTTCCAGCAGGATGGAGCTACAGCCCATACAGCTCATGCAACCATCAACATTTTGAAGAGGAAATTTGGTCAACGTGTTATCTCAAGAAATGGACCGATCAATTGGCCGCCACGCTCGTGTGATTTGACACCTTTGGATTTCTTTCTTTGGGGCTATGTCAAGTCGTTGGTCTACGCCAACAGGCCAGAGACTTTGGAGGAGCTTCAAGCCAATATTGAACGCAAAATAGTCGCAATACCGGTCGATATGTGCGAGAGAGTGGTCGAAAATTGTGTTCAACGTATCGATCGCTGCAAGCGCGCCCGTGGAGGACATATGAACGAAATAGAGTTCCATTCGTAATGGTATTGGGTGTACTTCAATATGAAATAAATGTTTTTTTTGATATCTCAAATGGCTGGCGTTTTTATTTAAAAAGTAAAATGGATAGCTCTTAATGGAAAACCCTGTATTTCCAAAGATTGTATTTCCAAAGATGTCCTCGTTCCCTAGTTTTGCGTTAGAGAAACGTCGTGTAGGGCACTGCTCGTATGTTTCTTCGAGGAGCTCGTAGAAAAAATCTTTGAAATAGTCGTTTTTCTCTTTTGTGGGGGCGTGGGCGTATATTAGGCTAATATTGGCAAATTTAGACCTGATGCGGATGGTCATTATAAGCCCATTAACTGGATTTTGGCTAATAATCTTATCCCACGTTCTTCCTCTGACGACAAATCCGCATCCAAATAAGCGCTGTTTCTGTTTCTGTGTGCTGCACACCACACACACAGTCGCCATAGTAGATGTCACAGTTTTTCATCTTCTTTATGCTCGGTCCACTCGTCCACTCCATCGCACTTCTTGGATGGCGGTTATGTCTGCTTTGCAGCAGTCCAGGTCGTCCGCTAATTCTCCAGCAGCTGCACGTAATCCGTTAAGAGATCTTACGTTCCACGTGCAGACCCGGAGGTCATTGTCCTTTTTTCGTTTGCTTGGGTCGTCAACTTTGAAATCATTATCGTTATCCAAGGCTGTTGGTTGTTTCGGAACCATATGTTTTTTCCGGGTTGCGTAGTTAAGCCCACACACAACCCCCAACCTAAAGAGCCAGGTCCTTTTGGGTTCCCTTCGGAAAAAAGGGCTGGAATATCCAGTGTTAGAACACTGCTGCAGGTGTGTGGAAGCTGTCGTTGGCTCACCAGGAGCTCATCCGCCACCATCCCTACTTCAATGCCCTGGCTTAGTATTGAAAGACCCTGAAGGACATTTAAACCAAAATATCGGAGTAACTCATTCAGGGGTTTCTGCTTTTTTGACTGCTGAATTCCGCCGTTGATTCTGTCATTCGAATTTATCCGCTGGGACATTTCCGAATTGCTCTGGCAGACCACTGAGATTCCGGCAGTCAGTCATTCTCATTACCCGCAGAGCATTATTGTGTTGATCACATTTCTTTTCTTCTGCGTTCCTTTGTCAACACTCGAACTTGTTTAGCAGGTCAACTCCGGGCGAAGCATCCCAAGTGTCCAGTGGTTACCGGGTGGAGGTATAGTAAGCACAATTGAGGTGTACTATAAGTTAGGCGCCGCCAAGTTGACACCAGTCAGAGCCTTCCCGAATAGTACACGCTCAACCAGCCAAAAATTTGTATATGCAATTGTTAGAGCCGTTTTCAAAAGTTTTACAAAAATCAAAATCGTTGTCAAGGTGAATACTTTTTCATAATTTTACTCACCCACTAGAAGAAAATATCTTCTTCATTTTTGCTCTTGTTTTGCAAAGGATACCTATTCACTCATTCACGCTGAGATTTCAGTTTTTCTTTTCAAATCAATATTGCAAATTGTCTGTCGAATCTGCAAATTGTTGAATTGAATTACAACCAACGAACATAATCCAGATAACAAGTTGTGAGAGATGAGTTTTTAAATTTTAAATTGGATTTTGCATATACACATATAGTTGCATCCAACCACTACAAAGATCCATTGTAGTCTTCTCATATGTCTGGTTCCCGGTTCCGTTCATTTATGAGAACAAATAGAAAATAATTCGATTTCCGAATACACGTTACACAAGACATTAGTCAACCAATGTTTCCTTTTTTTGTATTGTAGGAGGGAATTTAATAAAATTTATGTGTTCATGTTCATGCTATTGCCATAGAATTTTCTTTCTCTTGCTTTTGTTTCTTTCCATAAGACAATTATAAAGTTTCTTCGTAGCATGGAAATTGTGTAAATTCCTTGTTTCCGGTTCTGTTGGTTTAAATAAAGGTGAGTTATGCAAACGAATTCTAAACAGTGGGACATTATCTTAATTCTTCAATAAGAAAGGCAATTGAATTTGCTTATCCACGGGAAACTTTGTAGGCTCACAGACACAACAAATGATGTAGGATTTGAATAAGTCTAGTCAAACGAAGGGGAAGTTTCCTTCTCGTTGTTGCGAAAAATTGTTTTCTATGTTAAGGACCATTATTCGGTATTTATTGTCATATCATTAATGAGTGCGTCACGTGTTATGGCATGGACTTAGCTGTAATATAATCACTAATTTATATTTAAATTGCTTTCGTTTGACCTCATTTTCGTTCCTGAAAACGTTCCATATCGTTTGCAATTGAAACAATAATCTACCGGATCTCATTAGATGAACACAGGTATAACATTACATAATTTAAATTTAAATGTTTTGTGTTGTTCCTTCGGAGCTTTGTATAATTGACTTCCGATAACAATGACAAAAAAAAAAAACATTCTCATTAGTTAAGGTACGCCGAGCTCCCTTGAAACGGATATTACATTTTGACGTGATAAATATCCCCACTTACAAACACCAGACACACGTGCAAAGCTTTCACATATAGTTTCCTGTCGGTTAGGGGGCATTTATTTATGTATTGTGGTAATTTCAATATAGAAAGTTTTGTATCGATTTCAATCGGATGATGTTATCCATTTAAGGTGCTGAAAAAGCAACAGATGAAAGAACTATTTAATTATTGATTTTTTGCAAAGACTGAAATGATAAAAAATATCTTAATTTAAACACATTTTACTTTACAGTTATTTTGTATTTGTATTTTATTTTACTTTAAATCGCTTACAAAGTAGAAAATAAGTCTAATAAAATATTGCAAGCCTTTAATTAAATTTACATTATTATTACAAAGGATTTAGTATTCAAAAGATAATAAAAAGAAGAAAAAATTAACAACAATAAAAGTGATAACTTATGAAAATTAAAAAGATAAAAGAAACAAGAAATAAAAAGAAAATTTACAATACAATTACTGTAACTTTGCGTTCAACTATTTGCCGAATATGTGAAAAGCAAACATCTAAATCTTCTGATGCAATCCCCCTTATTGCGATTGGCAGGGAGTTCCAAAGGCGTATAGCACGAATAAAGAATTGACGCTGAGTTTTGAGATATTTAAAACGAGGTGGTATCAAAGCTTGAGACCTTGTAGAATGAAGGAAACTCAGTCTACTGTTCTGATTGGATTATTAGATGCAGGTAACTTAGAGATCGAAATTGTAATAGTCTATCAAGGCTGCAGCCACAAATTTGTTTCGAAAATGAAGAAACATGATCATATCGGTGTTGGTTGTATACATTTCGGACAATATTGTTATAAACAACATTAAGTTTACGGTCGCGTAGTCTAAGTCACCGAAGACTTCGCATCCATATAGTAATACGGGAAGTAATAGAGTTTTTGCAAGTAGAAGCTTGGTTTTGTTAGGAATGATACTTTTTGTAAGGTATAGTGTCGAAGTCCATAAACCTTCCCTATCGTGCTACTCAGATGGTCATTCCATGTCAAGGTGCGATTGAAAACCATGCCCAGATTTGTAGCAGAGCTTACGTAATCAATGGGTGTGTCCTCAAGCTGCAATGAACTTAAACTTAATCCAGCGAGGACTTTACGAGAGGTGGGTATAGCTTCTGACTTCACAGGATTTAGGACTAAGGCATTTCTCTTAGACCAAAGTGAGATGAGTAGCAAATCTTCGTTCATTGAGACAACTGCCTCATTTTTCGCCGACAAAGGTCGACTGATCAGCAGCTGCACATCATCGGCATAAAGGTGGATTTAGCAGCTTTTTATAACAAGTGGTAGTTCGTTTATATAAAGAGAGAAAAGAATGGGTCCAAATATCGATCCCTGTGGAACACCGGTTAGAACATTCATAAAAATGGACGAGCGATCATTTGCGATAACACATTGTTGTCTCCCACTGAGATAAGAAAGGATGAACTTAAATGACTCGACGGAGAAGCCATATAAATTTAGCAGCTTTTTGCACAATATTGAATGGTTTACAGTGTCAAAAGCCTTTGAGAAATCTAATAGTGTTAGAATTGATATTTGGTCGCCATCCATTGCAGTTCTTATTTCATCAGAAACTAGAAGTAGGGCTGATGTGCAGCTCCGTTGCGGGCGGAAACCAGACTTGTAGGAACTCAACAGATTGTTCCAAAACAGATAATTTTGTACCTGCTTATAGACTGCTTTCTCGAAGACTTTTGAAAGGAAGGGAAGAATAGCTATTGGTCGGAACTCTGTCTCTAAGCTTGGCAATAATTTTTGCTTTCTTCCACTACAAAGGAAATTTAAAGGTTGTCAAGATGGTGTTGAAAATGTGCGTTATAAAACTTAGCAAGTATGGGAGAAGGAGCTTAATAAATTTAGGGTTTATTAAATCAAGACCAATGGCATTCGATTCAATTGATAATATTGCTTCAACAACGTCCTCTTCCTGAAGCCTTTCAAAACTGAAATTGTTTTGAACAGTACTTGTTTCAACTTCGTCCAAGAAACTGTTGGGAACTTCCTCGTTTGAGGAATGAGGCTTGGAGGTTAATTTCTAATTGAGAGCGTCGCAGTCTATGTCACTAGGAAGAGGCTTAGATTGTTTTCCAATACCAATTTCTTTCAGTCTTCTTCCTACGTTCTTACTAGAAACTGAAGTAACGAGTTTTTGTTTATAATAACGCATTTTTGTTGATCTTATCATTGCAACCACTTGATTTCGCAAACTGCGGTAAGCTCGGTGAAAGTATTCGACCCTATATCGTTTCCACTGACTGTAGGCAGCATCTCTCCATGACATCAAAGCACAAATGTCACCATTTAACCAAGGGGGAAACGTATGTTTTACAAGACAGGTTTTAATGGATACATGCAAGTCAAACAAAAAACTGAGATTACGCCCAAAGAAACTTATCTGCTCATTTATGTTCGGCATAGGAAAAAGTGATTTCCAGTCTATATTGTTGAAATCTCGCAGCAAGTGAGACACGTTAAGGTTTTTGAAATCGCGATATTGAAATCTTTGCTTATCAGTTTGACAAATCATATCTTAGCAAGAAAAGATTAGATCGTGCTTAGAGAAACCTGGAGCTTGAAGCTGACTATATAGCAAAACCTTTTCAACATCGCTAGAAATAAATAAATCAAGCAATAAATTGGACGAATCGGTAAAGTGAGTGGGTAATGAGCGGGACTAAGATTGAGAATTTCAAAGGAACTTACAAAATTTTGAGATAAATGATTGTCCAATAAATTGCAATTGAAATCACCACACAGTATTGTATGAGAATAACAACATGAAATCGACTCTAATGAATTCTCCAATTGTGTCAAGCTAATATAATTGTAAGGCCGGTACACTCCATAGTCCATCGCGCACGTATACAAAGCAGAACCACCACCAGTCCGAGACATACGATCGATAGGCTCGAATCATCCGACTTGTGGCGTTCGAGAAAAAAAAGCGACAAAAGTTCATAGCATTGAATTTAAAAAACCTTTTATTGACTACAAAACTTTCCTTACCTTGTTCTCTCATTTCGAGTTAAAATATAGTTTTGGTGAGTGGACCATCCACACTTACCAACACATTTTATTTAAAGAAATCGTTTTCCATCAAAATTCAAAGCATCAACCTTAACGATGTTACACAAAAGCAAGATGTTGTTTCTCTCCCAACTGAATCTCACTGAAGAAGTTCAATATAACAGCATTTAACATTTTTCGACACTTTCCCATTGTTTCTTCTGCAAACCCCATTGAAAAGTGATTGAAAACACTTTAGCCTGTTTCAAAACTAATTTACTATTAAAGAATGCTGAAGCTCTTAGCTTTTTTTTCGAACCAACTCAACATAGAGACTGTGCAGGATTTACTTATTCAACCACTTAATCAGATAAACACCGTAAAAGCTTGACAAATTGAAATTATTTCGAGTTCCCTTTTGAGACTTGAAAGTCAAACAATTTTGTGACTGTAATCGCTAAATAGCTTTGGTGTTCTTTATGAACTCCATTTCCACACAAGCGTCTTCAACGCAGATACGCAATCAGTTGCTCTGATAAAACGGAGACTTTAATTGAGTTAACCGGTTGATGACTAAAGCAATCGTCGTCACGAGTTTTTCTTTTCATTTTTCTGACTCAACTGAAAAAAACAAAGTTTGAAGTGGGAAAAGTTGATTTTCTACTTAAGTTCAAAAACTCTGCAACTAGTTTCAGTTTCAATTAATGAAATTGGTATTGACTGGCCCTTTGCTGTTAACTTTTGGCGATGGACATTATGGAGCATTACAGGCAAGGACACTAAATGGAGAGTTCGATATTTTTTAGCCTGTCCATTGGAAGTAATTGCTCCTTTGAAGTAATTAAGATATCATCTCTTGGTCTTGTTTGATGGACATAATATGCTTGTCGTTTGAAGCGTTTGCAACAAATTAATCATTTCAGTTTGTGTGGGCATGAAAGCATAAAAAGGGAAACACAACGATTTGTTTCTCCCCATTTTTTGCCGAAATATTCTTATTGAAAGAGGGAAAAATCGTTTTTAAGATTAATTCTCTGCAGCTGTGATGTAGCATTCGATATAGCGTTGAAACAGCAAAGGGAAGTAATTATGAAACTAAGGACATTCCTAAAAAAAATTATGTTATGATTGCCTCATAGCCAGCCAAGCGTCTTGACTGAGATGCTGCATGGAGATAAATGTCTTGAATATCTATTAGTAGATGAAAAAGGACACGTGTTTCACACTGGCAAGTGCGTTACGCCAAGTTGACTTCAGAAAGTGTCGATGAGCCTCCAGGTTTTAGATTACTTTTTTTGTTTTTTCAATACCAACCAGTTTTGACGTGAAATTTTATACGAATCTGATTTCTCCTAATACGATCAAGCCTTATAACTCCTGTTGTCTTGCGGGGCATCTTCATCTTAGCTGCCGTCAAGTCACTCTCGTAGCTTTCGTCCATTCTCCTATATTGTTAACCGTAATTGAGTGACGGACAGAACAGCAGTTTAGAACATACTAAGGCTTCAACCAACATGTTTCGATAACAATTCCGATTTCGGACAAGCTGTCTCTAGTTTGGTACTCTTTAATGCGTTATTTAAGACGACATATTCCCCTTCCGACATTTCCCTGCAATGTGTTTTCGAAAATCCGACGAGTCGGAGCGTTAATGCCCATCCGCTCTACATACCCCAGCCATCGTAGTCTTGCGATGCGTACTAAAGCTCGCTAGCCCTAGTCGCGGTACAATTCATACAAGTAAAGTGGAAATCTTTTTCTCATACAGCTCGTTGTTGAATCTTCTTATCCACATACATATTGTCCTTGCGAGTGGTTCCTAAGATCACTCTGAGTATTTCTTCTCAAAACCACTAAGCGTTTCCTCTTCCGTTTTAGATAAGTTTCATTGCTTCCACTTCGAAGGATGAAAGACTGGGATGATCAAGGTCTTATAAGGAGTCTTGAGGCCCGTAACACAAACTTACAACTACTTGTAATACAAGTGGATGATGAGAAATGTAAAAAATATCTCCGACACTAGGCTGAATGAATGATTTACGTCAGGCATTTTTAATCTCTAAGCTTAAGAAATATTTTTGGTCGATTCTAAGACGCGTCACATGATAGGCTGTATGCTTGTTTGTCTTCCACAAGTTTAATGGACCTAATCCTGCAAGTGGCTCTTGACTTGTAAACTTGTGTTACAGACCTTGCGTTTTCTAGAGAGGGTTTTGTTTCTCAATTGCCCTTTGCCTTTAACCCAAAGTAGCAGCGATTGACAAAAGTAATTCTCTGTTTGATCTCCGGGCTGATGTTATTTTTCTTGTCTAAAGCAGATCTTTGTTACTATTTCAAGGTTTTGTCTGTGTGTTGATCAGTTCGTCGATATTCTCTGACTTTGTTTTATGACACTTCGTTTTAAACCTTCAAACCTATTTTGCCTCTTCTGTTTCAATACTCGCTAAAGGACCTAGGATATCGGGTTTGCTTCTCTTTACCTCGTGGAGCTAGTACAGGACTTCATCTACATAGGAAATAAGAGGTATTGAAGACGCGGAAAACAACATCAGTGCGGAGATCAAACGGAGAACAAAGCTTTGCAATAGCTTCTTCTATGGGTAAAGAAGGCAATTGAGAAAAATATCCATGTCTAGAAAACCCCCTCATAAGAACTTGATTACGTCAGTCATGCTATAAAGGGCGGGAGCATGAACTTTTGCTAAAGCGGATGAGGATGCCCTTAATCGTTTCGAAAGATTCTTCCGAAATACTTTGCCCCGTATATAAAGACAATGTGTGAGGCCAAGGTTCACTCCGAACTGCAATGCCCACCTAACTAACTAAAGTAAGTAAGTAATGAAAGCTTTAGAAAAATCATATGATCCATTTTCAAAACATATGTTGACTAAGCGCTTCGCCTAACACAAGCAATTCTTGGGTATGATTGACACACAGATGCTGTTTTTTCATATATTATTTTGTTATTTCATTTGACATTTTTATTTTTAGCAAAAGAAAATGATTTATAAAGTACAAAAGAGAATAATTCAAATTATTCAAATTCAAATTCAAACGGTCAACTGAACTCATCTTTCAACTGTGAAAGTGTGACCATGTTCTTGTCCTGCTCTCTCCTTAGCACACCATTCTCACGCGTCTCAGATCACAGACGTTTCTCACTCACAGGCTCTCTCTAACTATATTTTTTCTTTGTTTTGTTGCACTTTGCATGTTCCATGCAGCGTTACCGTTGGAAATTTTGGAAAAGTTGCAAAAAAAAGTGGCACTCGAGAAAAAAGGGTGGCACTAGAAATTAAAAACGAAAGAACACCATATGTTAATGAAAATTGACTTAAAACAAACACGTCACACGTCTCAACGAATTCATATGAGTTGAAGAAAGCACATGCCTAATCATAATTCATAACACTCATTTTAAGGATTATTGCAACGTAAGATAAAAACTAAAAATTTAACAGTTCATTTTGTATTGATAACTCAACATTAATAAATAAATAAAAATATAAATAAATAATAAATAAGAGATAAATAATGATTTATTTAAAAGAATTCGTATCACATTTTACTTTCTTGTGATGGTTTACATTTATTTTTATATAAGGAGCTCATGAGGACTCAATTCAGCTATGTCACATTTGCTTACAAAATTTAAGGAAGTCAACATATTCTCGCAAGTTTCAGATTTTAGTCGGTTGGTGAGTTTATTTTGCATCATTATTAGCTTGGAAAAATCCTCTCAGCGTAGGCACTAAAATTCATATAAGTCGGAAAATAGGTATCCATTCAAGCTATTTTTCGTGTTACCCACTTTAAGGGGTTAGGAGTAGTCAGAATGCATTTTCTTAAAGTATAGTATATAAAACTATTCTCTGAAAGTTTGAAGTGAATCCGACAAATATCTTTCGAGCTATTCAGCGAAGAATAAGAGGCTCTCGAGCGGTCTGGTATGGTATGTAAAATTTTAAATGCGTTTTTCTCAAAACTATGTTTTATGAACTGGTGACCACTGTAACTCAAAAACCGCTCGATAGATTTGAATGAAACCTATACAGCTTTTAGAAAACATAAAAATCTAGTGACTGGTTGAAGGTTTTTTTTTTTTAAATGCGATTTTTTATAAACAATTAATTGTTGGTTTTTTCACGAAAATCAGAAAAAAATTTCTAAGGCCGCGCCGTTTTGCTAATTTTGAAAAAAAAGCTTTGATCAAGCTGAGCTTTTCCTGTTTGTTAAGTCCTGAATAAGTTTCATTCAAATCTATCAAACGGTTTTTGAGTTACAGTGGGCACCGCAAGGACCTATTATTAAAACCTGTTAAACTAAGACCGCCATAGATTGTAAAATAATTAATTGTTTTTTAAATTCTAGTGAAGTAATGTCAAAGTATGATGAAATGATAGGTACTATGTTTTTACTTATTGAAATAAACTTAATTACTAGTCACGCTCCTGACTACACCTAACCCTTTAAACCAAAATAATTCGATACTGTCAATTTCAAAAATTGATTTAAAATCTGCGTTGACGGATTTTATTTCTAAAAATTTATATTGTTCGATTACCTTTTCGGGAGTTTTAGTAAAATTACTAAAAATAGAAACAACGTTAAGAAAGTGGCACAGACTGAAAAGTGGTGGCTCGGTGGCACAGCCTGAAAAAAAGTGTCAATTTGACACTAAAGTGGCACAGCGGCAACGCTGGTTCCATGGTTCCATCTCAAGCTCGCCCTCGCACTCGCCTTCTTGTTTGTTCGTGTTTGTGCTTGTGGTAATTGGCAAGTTCTTGATTCTTGTGGTGATCATTGAGACCGTTTTTCTCACCTCAGAAGTTTTCTTTCAGCTGTCGTTTGTCAGTGCGGTCGTTTAAAAATTAAGTTCTTGTGAAAAAACATTTTTGCTGTAAATATAAGTGCTCTGTCTTTTGTGATTTTTTTTTAGTGTTAAGAAAGTGTTCGCTGATATACTTACATATATAATTTACTTTTCATAATGCATAATCAAAACACACAACATCATTGTATCAACATTGAAGTATTTAGTCCGGTAAGAGATTTCATGAGTAGTCAATACAAAATCGAATTTGAAACTATTCATCGATATTCAAACTAGAACTCAGCTATGTATTTATGAATGATAATGCAGCTGTGTCTTTTTGAAAGTGTTGGAATTTATGGGATTTTGTTTTGAAAACGTCAAAACGTTCGAATGGGATAGTTTTATAAGAATAACTTTCATATTATTTACCCCACCAATAACCTTTTGAAATATTTTATGGCGTAAGATGCGTCTTTTGATGCAGATTCAGCAAAGTGTCTGCCGTGCTTCTCGTGCTGTACTTTTCACATATTTTCGTCAGTTTTTTAGCCAGAATGGTCAGCTGACCCCAGGTCAGTGTAAAAGGTGTGTTTTTCAGGTAATTTTCAGCCGAAGTGTATAAGGTATCTGTCGAGCTGGTTCCAATGACGAATGTACGGTTGTGTTCACGTTTTATTCTGTATTCTAAAAGCCAGTTTTAGATCAATTAAAGATATATGGGGATGCGCATTATAGAATTGCAGGCCTCGGGCACAGAGCTTTCCAGGGACCTACAATTTTATTACGATTCAGAAATGAAAAGTGCTATACGTAACTGTTTTCGAAATACTCTCCAATTCCTAGCGATAGTCGATGCCTGTAGAAAAACAATTTTAAGTTCGGTGGTAACCATTACATGCTGCACCATGAACCGGTGATCTCATTACCTAAACTTCCATAGGTTTCAGAAAACATCTACCTTCATACCCGCAAAGTATTCGTCTGCCTCTTGCAGGGTCTCAGTCCTCTGAGTTGTAAGAAGGTAAGAAAGTTCATAGTTGTACAGGGCTTTCACGAAAACGTAATGCCCGATATAAAGGTTTTTCCAAACAGGAATTGTGGACGCATTATTTCATTAATCATCAAACTGCCATTGTCAATTTATTCAGTAAACTCAACATTTTCACCATGGTAAGGTACACAAACTAGCAACGTCTGCAAATAGTAAAAATTTTCTGCAGAAGTTCAGAGTCGTTGACCTCAACTTAAGAGCGTTAACTTCAATTTCCAGTCGTTATTCTCTCCCTAGTTGGTGCCCTTGGCGTAATGGGTTCCCGGTCTGCTTGTTGGTGATACAGTGTCAGTGAGATAATCGTCGAAGTTTCGAAAACATTGCTGCCGTTTAGGCGTCAGAAGATTCACAGAGCGTGATGGTATCTTTTAAGCCTAACATGTTTAAATGCTTGGCAAAAGAAAAGTGCCCGCTGACACAGTCAATATTTTTTCAGCAGTCTTTTCTGCTATGAGATAGTAAAAATGTAGCAGCCTTCTTATTTACATTGGGGAGCATACGTTTGGTCTGTCTGCATCCAATGGAAGCATGCCATCTACGGTTATGCTCTTGACAAATCCAATCGTTGATTGAAGCATTGAGGACGCTGGCAGATCTATCGACGGTTAAGATCCTTAGAAAGCTGTCTGAAATCCTTGCCTAGCAAGTTCATCGGCGATCTCATTTCCAGTTATGCCGTGATGGCCCGGAACCCAAATGAGACTCAAAGAATTTAATCTTCCGATCGCATTCAGTGAACTCTTGCATTCCTAGATCACTTTCGAAGTTATTAGAGGGTTGAGAAGGGCCTTAAGCAGAGCTTAGCTGTCGTTGCAAAAAAAGATACGTCTCCCTATCCAGCCACTGTTTGTAATGTGGCTTAAAGCCATTTGAATGGCATACGCCTCCGCTTAGAAAACGGATCCTAAAGAGAGGTGCAGTCGTATGTCGTCGTTCTCCACAAAGGCACTAGCACCAGATCCCTCGTCGGTGTTGGAGCTATCTGTGAAGATTCAAGAACAGTTCTTTCCAGGCTCCGGTTTGAGCATTGGGATCGTCGGACAGCATATCCATTAGACGTGAGTCAAACGATATGCTGCTTGCGAGCTCCTCAAAGCTCCACTGCTAATTGTGCCAGAGACTACATCTCTTTGAACGAGAAATGGTCTTGAAAGTACACCTCATGATGTAGGTATTAAGGGGAGGAAGATTCAGCAGTGCGTCGAGAGCAGCTCCCGGTGTGCTGAGGAAGGCCCCAGTTACACCAAGACAAATTGTTCTTTGAAGTTTGGCAAACAAGGCAAAATCGTATTTACGCGAGAGCTTATTCCACCAAACATCTGACGCATAAAAGATGATTGGTATTATCATAGCCGTATAGATCCAAAGGACCCTTTTCGGGGAAAGACCCCATGTCTTGCCAAAGGCTCCTTTACATTGCTTTAATCCACAACACAAATGACTCGTCCACACCACGTTCTCTGGCAGCATTGCTCATATCATCGAAGCTAGCTGTCAAGCGCGCACTCAATCCTGCTAACATAATTTTGGAGTGCGGTCTCGCAAGATTTTCTTCTTTGGTAGGCATGCTGAATCTTTGTCAGAGATTGAATTTGGAGTGAGATTCTACGTATGTAAATCTCAATCATTCTTTCCAGCGTTTAAAGCGTGAAGGACGCAAGACTGATGGGCTTAAAGCTCTTGGTGAGTGACGTGTTGACGTGTACCAGCTACGTCAAGTGGATTCATGGGATCACCTGATCTTAGGGAAATTGATTGCTGTTTTTCGATTGATACCTGGTTTCCTGGGAAGTTAGTTTCCAGCATGAGACTGAGTGCATCTGCTTTATAATCGGTATAGGAACCCTCTGATTTCTTGAGCGTTTCTAGTTTGTTTACCTTGCTCCTTTTGAGAGCTTTGGCAAGTCGACTAGTTTCACTGAGTGTTTCTATACTTTCACATAATACATTGTAAGAGGCTTTCTTTGGTCTTCGAATTAGCCTTTTAAAATCCTTCTGTTTAGATCGGTAGGTTCCAGTCGAACTCTGATTTGGTCCTGAGGGACCTATAGACTCCAGGTTTCCCTGCGATGTTTCTGTAGTTCATTGTTCCACCACGGAACCATAGATCTACTAGGCATTGGTCTAGCTGGACATGCCAGCTCAAAGCTTCAAGTGAGGGTGTAATTCACTTCAAGAAATGCATCTTCCATTTTCTGTGTTGTTGAGAGCTTTAATAGAGTTTTAACGAAATTACCAAGCTCATCATTGAAAAGTGTCCAGTTAGTTTTTTTCTAAGATTGCTTGTAACTAAGGGGGTAGATACCACATTTGCTACATGGAATTGAATGTATCTGTGGTCTGAGAGTTACACGTCCAGCAGAACTTTCCAGTTGGTAATTTCCTTGACATATCTGTTAGATAGTGTCAAGTCAATAACGTCCTATAACGTCCTGTCGTATAGCCGTTACAAAGGTTGGCCTATTGCCAACATTGTTAATGTCTAAGTCAGAAGGCAGAATAAAACTAAGAAGATGGTTGCCTCTCCTGTTGCATTTGGTGCTTCCTCAAACCTCGTTTTGATCGTTAGCATCACAGCACATGAGAAGCCCCAACTTCCGGCTTTCACAGAACTCCACCAACTCCGCAGTATGTCTAGTGGGAGGGAGTAAAATGGAGTTCCAGTAAACTGACGCAACGACGAAATTTTGCCACTCACCATTCGTTTCGTAGTTTACCGTTGGTCGCCGCAACCAAGCCCTGACCACAAAATTGATCAAGTTTAGTAGCTGCAAAAGAGCTCGATATGATGAGACAAGTCCGGGGTTAGTCAGACCGTTCTTCATAGAGTATGTTATAACCACGTAGACATCAAAGACCAATAACTCGACCTTACCAAGCCCATGGCTCCTGAATGGCTACGATGTGTGTTTTCGTACTCTGCACTAAAAGTCTGCTGCACAAGAGTTGCAGTTGCAGCCTTAGAGTGGTGGAGGTTGATTTGTAGACAAATTTCGGAAGTTTTTCCCCTCCGGTCAAGGGATCGCAGTTAGACTCCGTGCCTGTGACCACCCAAATGCACTGAGGATTCACTGCTAACTTTCTTTCCTTTCTTTGTTGGCACTTGGAAAGCCATCACTTAATCAAGATCTGCCTGTTCAGACTCATTTGATCCTGCTGTAGTAACACTCTGATCAAAAATAGAACCATAATGCACACCTGTAATGGCGAGAGTTTGAATGTCAGATGGGACCTCCAGAATCCAGTCGAGAAAACTACGGGTGGATTATCGCTTTGACGAATGCCTTCTGCAGAATAAAATAATATCCTAGTTTATCTTCCATACATTTTTAATTTGATCGATTCTTAGTTTCGTTTATTTTCTTTATCCTTCGAACACCATCGAGCTTGGTTCAAACAAACTACTTAAACCCCACCACGACAAGGTGACTGATTTGTCGGAAGGGTAGTGCGGGACTTAAATATGTAACTATGGCCTTAAGCAGTTTGTAGAAGTGGTTTACAAGATTCTCAAAAGCGACTGCAGTTCTACTATTATGTTTCCTTGCTGATCTAAGGTATGTCAGTATTGAACATGTCTTTTTATTTTATTTTGATGGTAAATATTTCAAATCTTAACCCTATAATGGCATCTCTCAATTTCTTCAGGCGAGCGCTCCTTATGCTGTGTCCTTAAGTCGAGTATAGCTCTCATAAAAGATACTTCATTATTCGTTTACGATTCTGTGATTTTGGTTTGCACCGATGACTTTTGTCCAATTAAATATTTTACAGTGGTTTTTCATTTAAATCACACTTTAATCAAACAAAGTCGTTAAACGTACCTCTTCAGTTCATTAAATTTATTTACCTCCTTCGGATAATTTAAGCCATTTTGAGAGCAGAAAATGTTAAATTCAACCAATTATTCCTTTTGTGGAACTAACTTTTGCGCCAGCACTTTATTAATGTGAACATAGAAGCGAGCACGCAAAGTGATAATTGTTCTTCTTCTATCGTGTTCATGAACTGTTTATTCTATCGGTGCCTTAGTTCGTAAATTGCCTGCTTATAGACACTCATTCCATATTCTATAGTTAATTTTTGTTCGTTGTACCTAAATTTTCGGCATGACAACGTTCATCATAAATCATAAAAAATCAGCCTATAATAAAACGCGTTAATGCTTTTCTTCCTTACTTAATAAGTCATTTTCCTTTTTTTTTTTTTATTAATTTAAGGCATTTTCGCCTGACGCACTTTAACTTTAATTCCTTTTTACGTTGAGGTATTGTCATTTTTTTGTTGAGAAAGGTCGGCTTAAAGCAACTTGTTGTCCCAACAGCACTTTTCTGAGATTTTATTCTCACCGCATCACCTAGGAAATACTCGTAAAAAAGTTTTTTATTCTTGTGGTCATCAGCGGTAAATTGGTGACAACAGAAAATTTCTTACATCAGCGGTTTTTTTCGTTTCGTTTAATTTTTGTCTTACATCAAAGCTAAAGTGAAAACGGGAAAATAAAATTAAGGAAGAAGAAACTTACGTTTTGTCTTATCTAGAATGTTTGCATGCATCGTTTATAATGAAGAATGCTGCTTTTAGAATCGTCTTTCCACTGTAGCATGGTTACCAAACTTTGTCTTGAAGTTTATTAGAAGTTAAATTGGCGATTCATTATGAAGTCTGCTCTGAGAAGCAGTATGTAGGTTGGAGATCCATTGCTATAAAAGTGATGTATATGAGAGGGAATTTTTGTTTATTAGAAGAATTTCATTAATTTTAAACATTAGGTAATATTTCAAATAGTGTGCAATTATCATCACTGGAAAAGATTTTGGGAATGAACTTTTGAAATATTCATAGTTGATATGAATATCCATTACCCAAGCAACTATAAATACGATTAGATTTTAAAGTGCATCTTCTGCTTGGGGCTATGCACAAACATGCACAAAATTATCTATGGGAGATTTTGGTTAAAGTTAATTTGGTGCAAAAAGAACCAACATTTAATATTTTTTGGAACGTATTTGTATTTTAGAATTTTCCCTTAATTTGTCAAACAAAAATATGAATGCTTGACTCGATAGTAGCAAATTCTTGAAGCCACAAAGGTTGTGCGCTCAAATTGAGTACCAAATTTCAGTAGAATCGGTCGAGTAGAGTAAAGCTTTTGACCGGCTTCATAAATTATAGGTATCAGAAAATGAATTAGACAAAAGGGCAATAGTATAAGGCTCGTTCAAAGTGATGAATGCTTTTATTTCTATATCTTTGTTAATTTTGCTTCAAATTGTTTCAAATTTTGAAACCCCAATCTCAAAATGATGCACACAAAAAAATATTTTTTTTTTAAAGTTTGGCTTTTTGTTTCGTTAAAGTTGAAGAATCCTCGTCACATCGCATTGGGTCACGTTCATAAACTCAACCACTACTTTTGTAAAATAATTTTTTTTACTGTAGCGACTGCGACTGTTCCCTTAATTTTGAAGCAGAGCTCGTAACTAAAGAAAAGTATAAATTAGAAACTACACATTAGGTTTAGTCGAATCGGTTAAAATTAAATTACAGATGTGAGCATTGTTTTGTGAGACTTGAGCATATAAAAAACTTGGTAAGTTGAAGAAGCAAGAAGCAAGAAATTTAATGAACAACCGCTGGGATAATCTGAAGGTTGTCTGAAAGTTTTAAGTTTCCATTTCTAATTATCGTGAGAATATGAGATTCAAAAACAAAGTAGTTTTGAGGTTTTCAATTAAAATTTAATATACTCTGTGTTACTTTTAAAAATACAGCATTTCAGAATTTTAACGGTGAAAGAGTTTTTTTACATCGGTCCAGTTGTTTCTAAGTTCCCGTGCATGTTCCCGTTAAAAAATGGAAATGAATAGCATTCTTACAGTGGAAGAATTTTGGAATCGGTCCGGTAGTTTCTAAGTTTTTGTGTCTGTAACAGTTTTCGTTCCCCTTACAAGTTACAACATGGAAATGAAATGCGTTGAAAGAATTTTTGAAATCAGTTCAGAAGTTTCTTAATTCCAGTGTTTGTTCCCTACCTATTGGGAATATGGGGACGAAATACATATGTAAACCTTTCTCTTGGATTACTTTATCTATAAAAAAAAACCGTATCAAAATCCGTTTTGTAGTTTCAAAGAACTAAGCTTACAGACAGAATTCGGAAAGCGGCTATGTTTTATAATACAGGTGAGTAGTGAAAGGTTATTCAAAATTTTAAACGCTTCGTAAAAAAAACGGTAAGAGCTAAAATATGAAATCAAAATGAAAATGAAGCTAAAAGTATGCCATTTAATAAAAAAAAAAAGAAGCACTCCGGGAGTGCCGACAGAAGTGAAAACAGAATTGAATTTTCAGTGAATATTTTAATGAACAGGAAAATCTTTTATAATATAGGTATGTAGATGTACATATAGAAGAACATCAATGAAACTTATGAGTTTTCATTCACAATTTCATATCTTCTATTATCATCTCTACAATCATCGTATTCTAATACTGAAATAATAGGTCTATGATAACTTAATAGGAAACGAACAATTTTGTCTCAAATCTATTTAAATATATCGCAAAGACTGCATCAATTCTCGCTTTATATTTCGTTGTACTAAGGCTGCAGTCTTTCGTCATTGTTAAATAGTATTCTTCTTTTAAAAATTGAAAAAGTGGCAAATTTGTAGCATCGTCGAAGTTGATGTTAAAATCACAACTCAAAATAATTAGGAAATCATCAAATCTCTCCCCAATTTTATCGTGAAGGTATGCAGAAGCGTCTTTAGACTAAATAAATAAATTTTTATATAAAAACTGTCGTATTACACTTGAACATGTATTCGGTGAATTATAAACGCCTACTGTTATAACTTTCTGTCCATTTCCAGAGTGGCAACGAAAAACACACAAATCGCCGATATCAAAAACATTAGTAGGTACTAAACATACTAGTGTACCTCGTATGCAAATCCATATGATTTGAGCAAAATATGGCAGTTGTATCAGACAACCTTTTATAGATAGCTACTCCTGCTGCTGGACGATCGTGCCTTCTGAAACTTGAAATATCTATATTTCTTCGTCACCCTTGTAAAATTCTGTTAAAATCAATACATTCAATTTTTTAACGATAGTGTCTACAGATTTCGTAACTGCGCTCGTAAACTTTGACAATGAAATGAAAAAAAGGACAATGCATTAAGTTTAGAAACGAAATTAATTAATATTTGAGTAATGGTTTTCAAACTATTTTCATGCAACCATTTCGATAAATTATCGCGATGAGTTGTTGATCTCTTTCAATTTGTTGTAAAGTTCGAATCATCGACCAGTGCGTCTCCTACTCTGCCCTGCCATGATGAAATTTCCAGCTTCACTCATCCACTTCATTGTAATGGTAGTAAAATATTTGGTGCTTTTTATTTTTTCTGCGTTGCATAAATTTTTCTCTGTCCTTCAATTCCTTTCTTTCTTCTCTGTATTTCTCCGAGTCGGAAAGTAATATGATTAGGTAATGTTGCTATTACATTCTTTTAAGTCATTTAGCAGCATCAATATTAAGGTATTTCTTGGCTCAGTGGCGGAGTCGTTGGCTATTAAACTCAGGGTCTCAGGTTCGAATCCCAGCCGTGGCGATAATTTTTATTTATGTTTTCACTTTAAATAAATAAAAAAAAATGGAAGTCATAGCTGGGAATCGAACCTGAGACGCTGGGCTATGACGACTTTACATACGAAATGCGATGAGCCAAGAAATGGTGTCGGTCGCGAATTCATTGCTTTACCCCCATCGCAAAAGTGCCAAACGCGCCTAAAGAAGTTTTTACTTCAAAAATGTTATTTCTCATATAAAACATTAAAGTAAGTAGTCGCAATGGCGGCGGAAACATTCGCAAACTCTTTTCTCAAAATTTTCCTAAACTTTGGCCAATATCATCCGCTGAATCGCGGCAATTCCAATTCAGATAGCTAATTTCAATGCTTTGGTGTCTGAAGGTTTGCCTTCATACATCCTACTTTTCAAGAAACCCCACAGGAAAAAATCGAGCGGCGTCAGATCCCGGCTACGAGGCGGCCAAGTGAAGTCACAATTCCCAAAATTAAGCGGTTACCAAATTTTTTTTATTAACAAGTTCAAAACATCTGTAGTATGGGTGCATATTCACATCCTCTCGTAAAATTCTCCTTCGAGGGATTTTCAAGGAGGCAGGGTTACGGCTTACCGTGCACAGATTTACGAGGACTTTTGCTCAAGCCGTCGTTGACAGTTTTTATTGTTTGCGGCGTCCTTGATGTACGCGGACTGCCAATACGGGGATGGTTAGTGACATTACCCGATTCGTGTAGTTTTTTCTTCCATCTATCGATAGAATGACGACTCGGGGGGCTTTCGTGACGTTTTAAATTAAACTGTTTTTAGCCCTGTTCACACTGTACAATTAGTTGGACAAATCTAGGTTTGACAAACCAATGCTTGATAGTATGAACTCTTCATACGACCGCTTGTCCAATTTGTTGGATGGTTTTCAAAAATTTTTGAAAATCTAGAAGTTGGATGGAGTGTGAACAGGGCTTATGTGACATAAAGTTGGACGACAAGCTTGATAGGTGTGAACAAAAACTACATCAGACCATCCAACTTCCATCAAACGTAGAGTGTGAACTGGGCTTTTTGAAAGCGCGTTGGGCAGCGATGGCACATTCTCCGTTTTTTAAACAACACTCAACAGCGAAAGAACGCTGCAGTCGCGTCCACTGGCCATAGTAACTACTAACCGAGTAATTTTCCATATATGCAACCGATGACGTTAGAATCGTCGGGCTAACCCAGATTGTTGATTACTACGAAGCGTTTGAAGTTTTGAATAACCTTTTGGCTCACCCTGTATATAAGGATATATTTTAAGGCGCTGTGGCGTAGTAGTCTCGGCGCCTATGTGAACCGCACATTGAAATAGTCCGGGCCTACTAATTAGGCATCATTCCCACAGAACTATCGCGAATCCGTTTCTTGCACATAAAGGATATTTTTTGAGGCTTGCAATTTTAGCTCATCATTTTCCTCTTCTTACATTTCTCAGTGTCTTTCTCATAACCAGGCTATCAGTTGAACTGGTATAGATACACTTGAGTTCTTGCTCCTTTTGCTATTCCTTAACAATTATAGTTTTTTCACCAAGGACAATATTGACTTATGTCAAAGTTTGGCCTTAGTATCAAAGTTTTTCCTGGTATGCCATTGCCCTTGAATGACGTCTCTAATAGCAATGTTGTCATTGGAATGATATCATATTTGAAATCGCCAAAAATGCTGTAAAAGGCTTAGTCTCCTATAAACAATGCAAAACCTTTTTTACGGTCTGACCTTCATTGGCTATTTGCTAGAGTACAAGTCCCATGCGTGGTCAGGTGCTTCTCATACTTTTTTAAGCCTAACTGAGAGTTCAATCATAGAATCTATTAATTCTCTTAAACGTTGTCGAAGTGTTACATGCCTCACTTTCATTGCGCTTTTAACAAACAGTGCTCTGGTAAAATGGAAAGCTGCGTTTCTCCTCTGAAACAATTTATCCGCAACACCCACCTTGCTGGTAATGCTCATCAGTTTTAGCTTCAGTGCAGTCCACTTAACGGTGTACAATCAAGTGTAGAGATTTATATTTCAGCCGCTCAACCGGAACGTGTAACACTTTACCTGACTCTTTTTTTTCGCTGCATTTAGACCTACAAGGATTTGAGATCAATGAGAACCGTTGTCTCCAACTAAATCCTCTCCTGTTTTCCTAAACACTCGGATTGTGTTCTCTTAATGCGTGCACATAAATAAATAAAATGTACAATTCTTGTCTAACCTATGACCTGTACTCATTTGCACTTTCTTCATTTACCAAATGTGAATAAACATTTTGCTTTTTATTGTTGCTTAAACCCATGAGGGAACTATTGACTCGTATCTAATATTAATTAAATCCAATTACATACATACACAACTTGTTTTAACTAGCTACTATGCAGTCCATAAATTTATCTACTCCACAAACCTTGCAATTGCCAAAAGATATCACTACAATCAGTTTGCATGTCATTTGAAGAGAAAGGCTCATATTTTACTAGGAAAAGCCACAATATACTCCAGGCTATTTGAGATTGTAATTCAAGTCAAAGGTGCGAATTTAATTATACTTTCATTAAAGAGATGACGTTGATTTCTTGGTATGTATATTTGATTGAGTGTTTGGAACTCCTTTGATGTTTACTTTTCGTCCATATAAACAGGATTAGCTTGTGCCATAAAAGGTTAGGAAATGCCTGTGGTTTATTTTGTTTACTTGCTTTTGCGGAAAATGACAAATTTTCCGACTTTTAAGATGATTGCTTAAATATCAAGAAAGAGGGATGGTAATAAAATACAGCTAAAGGCTTTCCTATTAAATTGCGTTGGAATGGCAAGGCGTGATGGGGGCGGCAGAAATGGCACAGGATTGGATTAACTGTTGATTTTCTCGTTTAAAGATTTTAAATAAAATTTCGTAGCCAGAATTTCCAAAGTAAAAAATTAAACATATAAAATCGTTTAAAGAAGAAAGCAGACAAAAAGAAATTTAGGCTTTTAAAATTATCTCTGGTGGAATTTTCCGCCTTTTCTGAAGGTTGTACGAATTAATTTTTTAAAAGCGACATTTCGGTTCTGGGAATCTTTCGCATTGTATGGTTTTATGGTTTGAGAATTTTCTTGGTTGGATAATTCCGTAGAATATGGAGTGTTCTGCCTATCTTGTTGTAACCGTATCGTTAGTAGTCAAATCTTAAAAGAGACAAAAGACAGAACGACATTAATTTATGACTAGGGCTGTCAAGTAATATTTCAATTACATTTTTTTCCAATAATGTGCAATTGTGCACATGTCACGCAGCCGAAATATAAAAATTATTTCTTTTTCTCGTCTTTCTTTTCCGCTTTGACCCAGTTTTTTTCGAACTAAATTAGGTGTAGGGTAAAGTCGAGCCATATCCTCCTATTTTCGTGTTTTGCTATTAAAAAAAAAATAAAAAAAAAATTCTATTTCCAACAAAAACAACTTTATTTAAAACATAAACACAAAATTGGAACAGAGGGATAATTCAAAAACTATTTCTTGATTTTTTTGGCAAAAATAAATACAATACAATACAATAGAAAAACGTAAACGAATCATGATACCAGAAGTGGCATAATAATGCACTTAATCCATTCATCCGATGTCGTTGTTTGATCATAATCCTCGTCAAAGCCATCACTATAGTGCTTTTACAGAAGTCTTCGGGTCCATCCGATGAATCATGCAATGACATGGATGTAAATGGCGATAAATAAATTGAGTTAACCAGTTTTTTCTAGCTTTTGTAATCATGTTAGAATTATCTCGCACTTTTCAGCTAATTCAAAAACTATATGACAAACTTTCTTTTTGAATGAACCTGTGTGCTTGACAGGACACGAATCGCAACTGCCTCCTTTGAGAAATTTTAAAAGTAGTGAAGAAAATCACAAAATGTTTGCTGCACCTTATTTTGGCTTTTTTTGTCACTCACACTTTCAACGGCTGAGTTGGGCTGGAGCTCATTTGGCCCGGTTTGCTGGAGCTTTTTTATATAGGTACTGTTATAATTTCTTGTCAGTTAAAAAATTATTGTATTCAAAAGTAGAAGCGGGAGATATGGCACCGGTTGTTTCTGTGTCCAATATATTTTGACTACACTTCTGTTTTTTTGTTGTCTGGAGGAAATCTTCAAAAGGCACTTGGCAGTATTCGACCTCAAGTAGTGTGGGATTCTTACCTCACAACACAACAGATTTTTCTTTCTCAATAATATAATCGCTTAAGGGGAAGCTTAAACTTTGAATGTTTCCCATGACCTTTAGACCATTAGCTCGTGTGTCGTGTCTCGTGTGGCTTGGTTCTTCTTAATTTCCGAACATTGCCACTCGTATTTAATACGGACTCCATTTCAGAGTTGATATGACTATGCAGTCGCTGATTGTGTGATACAGCATGTTTTCTTACAACTTCTGTAACCGTTTCTATTTGTAGGTCACGATGTAAGTCGCTATTTTTTATATACCATGGTGCATTCACTACTCCACGAAGGACTTTGTTTTGGAACTTTTGGATGATTTCAGTATTTTTATTTTTATTATGATTTCCATAATTGGATTCCATAGGTCCAAACAGGTCTAAGTACTTGTTTATAAAGCATTATTTTATTTTCGACAGATAAGTCAGAATTTCTACCGAGCAACCAGTACATTTTTCTATATTTCAAGTTGAGCTCTTCCCTTTTCTTTTTGATATGCTCTTTCCATTTTAGCTTTGCATCCAAATTCATCCCAAGGTATTTGGCCGTATTGGCGTAAGGTACAGCTTGATTGTTGATGAATATTTGAACGTAGCTTAACTTTATATTTGTAAAGTTTATATGTGCAGATTTAGTTTCATTGAGCTTGATGCGCCATTTTTTGGTCCAATCACTAACGGTGTCGACGGCATTTTGCAATTTCTCAGCAGCCTTGACGACGCACTTACTGGATGCCAAAATTGCGGTATCATCTGCAAAAGTAGCCATAATGGTGTTGTTATCCACTGGAATATCCCTTGTATATAGCAAATACAGGGTAGGTTCTAGGACGCTTCCTTGTGGAACACCGACTTGTATTTTACTTAGCTTTGAATATTTTTGATCATACCGTACTCTGAAGAGCCGGTTTGAGATATAAGATTTTAGTATTTCGTAGTACTGCCTGGGTAGGTCCCTTTGCAGTTTGTACGCTAGCCCCTCATGCCATACCTTGTCGAATGCTTGAGCAACATCTAAAAATATAGCCGAACATACTTGTTTTTCTTCTAATGCTTTTTCAACTGCATCCGTTATTCTATGAACTAGGTCTATCGTGGAATGTTTATTTCTAAATCCAAACTGATGATTTGGGATTAGATTTCTTTCTTCTATGACTTTGCTCAGTCTTTTCAGTAGCAATTTTTCAAAGACTTTTGCCATTATTGGTATAAGCGATATTGGTCTGTAAGACGTCACTTCTGTTGGTGGCTAACCTTGCTTTGGTATAACAATTACTTCAGCAATTTTCCAATGATGTGGGACATATTGGGTCTTTAGGCATGCATTTATTATGAATTGGAGTTTTATGAAGGCTTTTGATGGCATTTCTTTCATAACCTGAGCAGTTATTAGATCGTACCCAGGTGATTTTTTGTTCGATAGTTGATTTCGACACATACTTTTTATTTCTTTTAGTGTGACAATTGGTATGTCAACTTCATCGACTTTATCAATAAACTGTAAGCTGTTTTCAGATTTGTTTGCTGGGAATGGCTTAAAAACATTCGCAAGATGTTCTGCAAACAGGTTAGCTTTTTCTTTCGGATTTCCGAACCAATTCCCGTTTAGAGATTTTATTGGAGGGTTTTGTAGCTGCGGTCTTTTCAGGTGCTTAGCTGCTTTCCAGAGCGAATAATCGGTTGAAGCATCCAGTCGTTAAATTTTTCAGGAATTTACGTAATGAATCATTTTTGAATTCGTAGATTTGTTTTTTCAGTTCGTTGCTTAGCCGGTTAAACGCTGTTTTGTCGTCTGGAAATCTAGTATTTTGCCATTTTCTTCGAGCTCTTCTCTTCTCCAATATGAACTCTCCTATCTCGGCAGGGTATTTTGTTTCAGTTTGCTTCCTACTCGAGTAAGTTTGTGTACTTTCTTCTGCAGCTTGTTGAACATCGGCAATGAATTGTTCTACTTCAAGGTCGATTTGCTCCTTTGTTTCCATTGGGGATTTGAGATTTTTATAGCTTTCAAGCTTTTCTCTGAATTCACTCCAGTTTGTTTTATTATTTACAAGCTTAAGATTACTTTTTTCCATTCTCTGATTCATTAAGTGATAAAATCACCGGTGTATTATCTCATAATTACCTTCGACTCTTATATAGTTTCGTTTGATGCCTTTAACAACAAGTCAACAAGGTCTGGTATTTTACTAGTATCCGATGGCCAGTAAGTTGGTGATCTGTAAGAATAAAACTCGAAGGTCGTCCGGGATTAATTTGAGTGTTATGAAAAACGCTTTTTAACTGAACCATTTGGAGTCTGTAAGAAATTGTTGGTCCTCTCCATTCCTCTCAAAGTATGGTTGCGAGAAATGCGCTAGACCCCGGCTCTTCGCAATCTCTGTTGTGATACTTTTCTTCTTTTAGTACACAGAATTCTCAAACATCTTTGCGCCTACTTGATAGTGTACAAAATAGAGCGTTAAAATTGATAGGTGATAGTTCAATCGTAGAATCGATTGATTCTCTTGAGCATCGTAGAAACGTCAGCTGTCTCTCTCTCTTTTAGCTAGCTGCATTCCTCCACTGAAACAATTTAGCCGCAACACCCGCCTTGCTAGGAATGCTCATCAGTTTTACCTTGAGCCCAACCTCGGGCGTACAGTCAAGTATAGAGATTCTTATTTTAGTCGCACCACCTGCATGTGGAATGCTCTAACCGACCCTGTTTTTCCCCTACATTACGATTTACAAAGATTCAAAAGCAACGTACATACATCAGTGTCTCCTCTCAAGTCCTCTCCTATTTTCCTTAATGCTCGCACTGTGTTCTTTAACATTATAAGGGTAGTCAAAGCCCCTTGATGTGTGTAATAATTATAGAAAAACCGGTGAATTGTTCCTTATTTACAAAATTTGACGTTAGCAACATTTTGGCTTCGATTGAGAAAAAATCAAAGCACTCCTTCTTTTTTGTCAGAAAATCGACAGTTAATATCTAGACCATTAAGGACCTCCCAAACCTAATCAATTTTGCTGTCGCCGCAGCGTCATTTGCAGTTGTCTAAATTAATGCATGTAGCGACTTATGAGAATACCCACACCGACGAGACAAAATAAAACATAGCATTGTCATACAATTGTAATGTTTCGACGGTGACGGCGAAAAGATGACAACAGCGTTTCTGCAGTAGCCGTTTCAGCAAAAAGGGATTTGTTTTGGGACAACGTTTGCTCCTATATTTCTTCATTTCTTCTCTCCATTTGATTCTATTTTGACCCAAAGTGATTCCTGTTTAAATCGACAGTAAATTTTATTCGGTTTGTAGAAAAAATGGAAAAGACCTTCATTCATCTATTTTGGAACAACATCATTTGCTCTCAAAGTCGTATAACTGACATGACTTTCTATATTTAGTTCTTGAAATGAAAACATGTTCCGTCTGTCTAAGACAAATCTAATTTTGATTAATTGCCTCGTTTGGTAGACTCTCTCTCAGCCACGTTTATGTACCTAAATAACATTCCTTAATTAAGATGTAGCTATGCACAATGTACGTTCTAATTCCAATGGAATACCAAAAAGGATATTTGGCGTTTCTTCTTCTAGATAATAATGAACTGGTTAGGCATTATAATCACGTAAGACTATGTGTGAATCCCAAATGCCTTGTCTTCATTAAAGTTCTTCTGTGTCCTAACCATTTCATCATCAATTAAACCAAAACAATGTAAAGCAGAGGAGAGTCATTCCAGATGACTGGGAAATACCTTGATTTTATTAAGTAAACGAGGAAGGTTAGTCTTATTTTGAGATGCAATGGGGAGACACTTGGGTCTTTGACTTTTCCTTTTTTCTAATTGCTAATTACAGTCAACCATTTTGTTTCAAAGCAGTAAACATGATCACCATTTCTGTTCTGAAATACTCCTGGCTTATAAATTGAATAGAAAAATCAGATGCTAGGCCTGATACCAACAAATCGGTAGACCATTATTCAATTGAAAAGGAACCATTATCCCTAATATCGTAATGGATTGCGTGAAGTGCATATACTTCTTCAAATTCACATACATAAACCAACAGAAGCACTAATTTGGTAATCAAATTGTTGGTAACGATTTGGTTTTTGGGACCAAAAAGGTAAACGCCAATCGGAATAAATTGGAAGGGCAACATTTTGTTGCCTATGGGAAATACGAAATATATGCGTGTGGTCTGTTTTTTTTTTCATCAGACAAATCATTCAGATTCTGATTCAATCAGGGCTCGTTTGAGTTTGAGAGCACGAACTCATGAACTATGAATGCGATAGCTTGATCGAAAATGGTAGGTAAACAAGGGAAGACATTTTTTAAATAAATCAGTACCGAATTTGGTTTTCTTAAAGTCCTAAAGAACTTTTATCCGGCTAGTGTCAGAATGATTGGGTAGATCATTTGGTATTTTAACATACAAAGCTTTCAGGTAATTGGTTGTATCCTGGGTGGTAGACTTGTTTCGTGAGCTTTCAGCTAATTGTTTATGTTTTCGGGTGGTATTCTGTTTCTGTGAGGTTTCGGAACATTATTTCAAATTGGCATGTAAGAAGCCCTCAGCTTATTTTGGTCCTGTTCTTGAGAGCGATGGGTTAAGACGATGAAGAATATTAGCGATGAGCTTAGTTAGGCAGTACCGCGGCTTGACCTAAGTTGGAAGTAAAACTACGAGCGACGGAGTAAGCTTGAAGGAGAATGGCAAATGGGAACCTCAACCGACATGTAAAGAAAAAAAAAAAATGGGCACGACTGGGTCGCACGAACTTGCGATTGTGTTCTAAATACGATATCAAAATCTAAAGGCTGAGTTAAAGGTTTTGGTATTAGCTCTTCATAATATATTTTGTGGTACAGGCTTGCCAACTACACATTAATTATGAAAATTGAATTAAATCACGTAAAATAATGAAAAAATTAAATTAAATATTCCAAAGGTTTCAAGCAAAAATCTAAAAACGCCACTCTTTTTCAATAGCTTATACATATGAATGATGAAAATTTAATCAAAATCGTTGGAGCAGTTTTTCCAAAAACGGTTTTTTATTTTTCACTTTTTTTAAAAAACTGTTTTTTAAAAGTCGAGTATGCAAAATTTTAGATCTTAATAAGAGCTGTTTTGACAAAAAATTTGAAAAAAATCAAAGTTATAGTTTTGAAGTTATTTCAAAATATCCAAATTTTTTAAAAATATTTTTAAAAATTTCCACAACAAAATTTTTTTTAATATTGATAAACAGTCTTTTTGTAACAGCTTACGACTTTTTAAATCTAAAGTTTCGTCAAGGTCGTGTAAGGCATTAACGAGAAAGTCGGCTTTGAAAAAACGGTACTATGGGAGGTACCGTTTTTAGGCTTTTTCCAAAATTTTTTTTTACATCATAAGAAAGAAAATCCAAAATTAATCCCTCACACAAAATTTTATCGAGATCGTTGGAGCCGTTTTCGAGAAAAATAAGTATTATCATATCGGTTGTATGGCAGGTACCGTTATTTCAAGACCTAGAGACTCAATTCCAAAAACCCGTCTGTAGACTGCTCCACAGACCCTAACTGCAAATTTTGAAGAAAATCGGTCTATTAGTTCAGGCTGTAGATCCATATACAGACAGACAGACACACAGACACACAGACACACAGACAGACAGACAGAATTGTAGGACCCACTTTTTTCGTATTCTCTATCATCGTAATGTCATATTTGATTGTTATCTCAAAATTTTTTTTCTGCACGATTGCAAGACTTGCCTTATAGTACCTATAATCGCAAGTAATAACGACAGCTCGCCAGAAATCTGAACAATTGGCAGCGAACCGAGTTCAGTATGTATAATTAATAGACCAGTGCCCTCTTTCAACTCGAAATGGAATATGTACCCATGTCCACTGATTTAAAAAGGAGATGTTGCAACAAAGTGATTTTTTTTTCGAAGTTAACGAAGACATACTGAAGATCCATCTTTGATACCAGCAGGTATATCCCTCCTATCAAACCTGGTAAACATGAGGATTTCAGATTGCTTTAAAAGCGAATTTTGAATCAGGTTTCGAATAAATTTCTTCTGGATAAAACTAACGAATCGAATAAGAATTGAAATCGTTATCTTTTTACATTTACATGTCGAAAAAGCCCCTTCCGAACGGCTAAATGAAAAAGCATTGTCAGTCCTCTCGGTTGGCGATACCCGTCCTTCGAGAGGACTACCCAATGCCTCGCAAAAGACGAAACCAGAAAAAAAAAATTTGATGCCTATGCGTCCCGCATAACAGTCAGACATTCTAACCACTACGCCACGGACGAAACGCTCGGAACGCCCGCCTTATTAAAAAGTGAAATAATTGTTGAAGTTTGAAGTAAAAATTACTTCTTTTTGAACGGTTCGAAAGGTACTAAAAGCACGCTTTTTGATAAGAGAGCTTGATGCCAAACTCAATCAATAATCTTACTTTCTCCAAAACTGTCCAAGATTGGTTCCACTTTCGGTGAGATATACCATCAAATCACCAGTAGACCTTTTGGTACGAAAGCCGTACTGTCGGTCATTAAGAAACTTTCGATCTTCAAGATATTTCATAAGTTGAAGATTTATCAACGTATCCATGAGCTTGAAAAAGGCACGTTAGTGCAATTTTTTTATTTTTTTTTTTATTTCACCTATAAGCAAACAGCTCAACAGATTACATATTACAACAAAATAAAAGAAAAGTCTTAAAATTAATTTTAAATGAAATTATAGCAAGGTTTCAATTTCTTAAAAGTAAGTAAGACAATTCATTTCGGAATTTATCTCTGGAGAAGGACAGATCAATATGACCACAAATCTCATAAAACTCTCTAATAGATCTTGAAATTGGTTCTGTGCCTTGATTGAAAAAGAAGATTTCTATCCCTCAACGGCGCGGCCTCTCCGGAGCATAAATACAAATTAAGGACACCAAGGTAGGACACTTTATATGATAACATAAAATGTCTCGCACAAAAACTATGTCATGACTAGTTCTACATGATTTGAGGGACTGCAAACCTAGAAGATTTTGCCTAGCTATGGAATTTGGAAGAAAACACCATCGCATTTTGTAAAACGCATACTTCGTAAATCCATTCTGAACTTTTTGAATTCGATCTGAAAAAGATTGTTGGTGAGGGCTTCAGGTGATGTCTGCATACTCTAGGTAGGGTCTTACTAGTGAGGTGTAAAGAGACACAAGGGTGTAGGAGTTAGTAAAGTTTGTTGAGCTCCTTTTGATAAATCCTAACATTGAGTTAGCTTTTGATATAATAGCTTCTAAATGTGGAGTAAAAGAGAATTTGGAGTCAAAAACTACGCCTAAATCTTTGAATTTTTCAGTTCTCTGAAGGGGGTTGAAATCAAGATAATATGAAAACTCTTGCGTATGATGCTTTCTTGAGAGAGAAATCACAAAACATTTCTTGGTGTTAAGATTCAAACACCATCGACATAGATCTATCAATATCCAATTGGAGTTTTTGACAATCACTTATAGAGGTTACTTTCAGAAAAAGTTTCAGATCATCTGCGTACATGAGGCATTTGCTGAAGTTTACACAGTTAACAATATCATTAATAAATATAATAAATAGTAGAGGACCTAGATGACTACCCTGTGGAACACCAGAGGTACATTCTAACTGCCTCGAGGTAAACCCGTCAATTTTGACTTACGTGGTTTTGCCAGCGTAGAAAAACGCTTCTTCAAATTAACGGCGGGGATTCCATCCAGGCCAGCGGGCTTATGTATCTTTGAGGACTCTCCCAACCGAGCGAGTACGAAAAAAAAGTGTTGAATTGTAGAGTCTACATACTCAAAATGAAATGGTTGAAGTTATTAATGTTCTTAACAAAGGACCAACAATTTTTACTTCCTTTTGGACATTTGATCATATAAAAATTTGGTCTTGTTTATGTGAGTATCACAAATATTCCTGCACCGTTTGAACACATTCCAGTTTTCTACTGATGGGTCGATTTTGTACTTACGAGAACATTTTTCTCTATGCCTAATCACATCTTCACAGGTTGAATCAAACCCCGAATTCTCTATGGGGATGATACTTTTTGGTCTGTAAGGAACATAATTTCGCATGCCGTTGATTAATACGTTAGATATATCATACCAATTAAAATTTCGAAAGAAATTATTTAGGCTGTCCCAATTGGCTTTCTTATATTGACACACAGTTCTTTTAGGGACTTTATTTTTTTACAGCGACGGAATGCGTGAAATCTACCGATATGACACAATAGTTCCAAATTTTTGGGTGAAGTCTTCACTCTTTTGCATCGTATTTTGGTTGGTTTTGGTGCTCCTGCTTGAACATAAGTCATTGTGAAATGTCTTGTTGTTTTGAGGAGCTAATAAGGGACACTGCACATAGCCGTTTGAAAAGTCAACTCATTTAAAAATTACTTCTTATTACGCGTCCAGAAAATGTATAAAACCAGTGCCGAAATGTAGCTTATTTAACTTTCCAGGGAGCGAGTGGGTAGAGTCACTGCTGAAATGCTAAGTGAGTAATCTGACAGCCAATTGCCCTAACTCACTCACAGAATTCCTTTAGCTAGGAAAGTGACTCGCTTCAGTCATTCTCGTTAAACTGAAATTATCTAAATCTCGGCACAGGCTTAAAAATCAAAAAAGTTTCAAAATTCTGCACCTGAAAAATGGATTTCTTTCACTACCGTTCCCGAGGACAAAACAGTTTCGGATGAAGCTCAATATTTCCATGCTAGGTTGCATAGTGGCAAAGTCACAAAACGCAGTGAAAAAATTTAAAATTATTGACTGCTTTACCAGATAAAAGCAACGAAGCCCTTCTTTTTTGTTAGCAAAAATGAGTTCAGCAGTAGCAGCTATGAGATAGTCCTGATAAGCGTATAAAAGTTCGTTAATTTTGTATGGCGAAGAACCCTTCTGTAGAAACGATACAAGTGCTTTTCAAACACTCGTGGGTTGTCAATGGAGTCAATCCAATACCCAATACGACTATAAAATCAATGCTCGTCTAAAAGGTGCCCTTCCATCAAACTGTTTTTTACCTGTTCTCCACACGCAGCCGCCAGGACACGAGAGAACGAGGAGCCCACCTCCTTTCAAAATGCCAGTACGTTCACCATGTTATGCGACACGAATTCGTAGTATTCCGCTCAATCACACATTTCCACAAAAAGTATTTACTTACGCACAGAGGTGGAAAGACACTCTGTCATGTCCTTCTGGCAAATGAATACGTTGGCCAATTGCGAATTCATGTCCGTTTCAAGATTAAAGATTATTCCCTCTGCATGGTAAAAGTGCTTGTACATCACCCCTTAAGAAACACTAATGTCAGACAACAACCCCGTGTTCCGCCTTCATCCAACAGATTAAATTCCAAGCTTTTAGCCTTCGGAAATAGCACAGCAATAACTGAAATAGCTTGTTTGGAAAAGCACGTCCTTTACAATCATTGTCATCTTCATCAGCAACACCATCAACACAATTACACATCCTGATGCAATCGAAACCATTGCCTTGGTCAATCTAATTCCAGCCATCTCGCACAACGATATCAAGGGCTCTTTGGCCGTAGATGACTCTCTCCTTTCGCTTCGTGTTTGATTAGAATCAACTGGAGTTGGTATAGCAGGGCAATGTTAGTGTTTCTGATTGGATATGATGAGTAGAAGTCTCTTGATTGAAAATTAGTGAAGCAGCAGTTCGAATTTGGAACTCTACACTGATAAATTTAATTTGACCTGGGGATATCTGCTCAAAAAGAAAATAAAATCATTGCTTTTTACACTACATACTACACCAACACAACACACACATTGCTCAAAAGAGGATTATTTCATCGAGCGAGCGGTGCCCCAATGGGAATTGAATGGTTACGAAATTAACTAAACAAATCGACTTAAAGTGTGAGGATCAGACATGCACGTGCGATGTGTTCAAAATAAATGATTTTGGTACTTTTACTTATAACAAAGCCTGTCTGGGAAGTAATTTTTGAGATTAAGACTGACAGTGTGTTAGGAACAACAAATAGGAGTGTCGAGTGTGTTTTTTTGAAAGGTTCTTAATGGAACATAGAAGAAGTCTTGTTTGGTTCTCAATAAAAATTTATGGATTCTTCTTACGATGGAGATTATTGGTTTTATTACTTGAAAAATACATTTTTATTTCGATTTCGCTGTTTGTATACATTCAGTTGACGTGTGTAACAGGGAATCGGAAAGCTTGATATGTGTGGTGTTTATTTGGTTAGTTGCTTGTTTAATAATAACATACTGGTGCTTGTCGATTAACGCAAGGCAAAATTTTGACTGAATCAAAAAAAAAAAAAAATTTGACTAATTGCGAACAACTTATTGGCGAAAATTTAGTTTCAGGATAAAAATTCTTAAATGAGCTGACTTTTCAAATGGCTATGCTCAGTGTCCCATTTAAGGAATTGGTGCCAGTTTTGTAACTCGCCAAAAGATTTTTTCAACATAACTCAAAATATTAAGTGGATCACCCTTAATTGTATATGTCGGCAATAGGATTGGGAACGGACACCCAGATACTACTGGACAGATTTCACGAATTATTTCAGCATTAGGAGGCTGCAAATTTCCACCAGTAGCTTAGATTGTATTTCATCCTTATATTCTTACGGGAACGGAAAGGGGAAAGATAACGGGAGCCTTTGAAATGCTTAACCGGTTTTAAAAGTTCAGTCGATTTTAGGTTGATGCGTTTTCCCTCCGTAGCATAGACTACAGTTCATTCAAACGGAAGAACGACAACGGGAACAGAGATTTAGAAACTACTGAACAGATCTCATAATTCTTTAAGCATTGCGATGCCATATTATACCACAGCAACTTAGATTATATGTTATCCCTATATTTATACGGGAACAGAAATGGGAACGATAACTGGAACTTTAAAGCTATTTGACCAATTTCTTTCGAATTTTAGATGAAACATTGCGGAGGGATACGTAACATATACTATAACACCTTAATTAAAGTGATAGTATGCCGGATGAAATTTAACTGGGTGATCGTTTGAGTTATTCAAAGTACGAAAACAATAATCAGCTGCGTTGGAAGCGGTGGAAACACCGTCAGCTGAAGCATTAAAGATGTAAAATATTGGAACGATTATAGGCACTTATAGTCGATTGATTATGTCATTTCATAAGGAACTTGAAAAAGGGCGGATTTTAATTGCATGAATCGATTAATGGCCTTATTTTGGAAAAAAAATCCCAAAGTGCTATTAAACTACAGGGTTCAAATCGGAGATATGGGTTCTAAACCATCTTCATTCGTTTTTTTTTTATATATATTTCGAAAATATATATAAAATATATAGCAAAGTTTTGATGCAACTCCAAGCACGTTTTGTGTAGAGAGCAAATTTTCCCATCAAGCATCTTTCGGGTAGTTTTAGAAAAAAGTTTTCTATCCAAAACGTTAAAATTCCCAACAAAAAAGAAGTAATTTTTCCCAATTTTTGAGTTTAGTCAGCTTTTTTAATGGCATTTCTTTCTGGTTGCAGATAGTTATAGTCAATGCTTCATAAAAAAGAAAGTGAATAAAATTTTCTTTTGAATGCTATATCAGAGAACTTTATGCGCTTGGAATTCACTGAAATATAAGCACTTAAGTATAGACATTTATTCTTATTTTGTTGAAAAAAAATATTTTTTACTCGATCGAGAAGTTTTTAATATAAAAGCAGAACCAACTGCGATGGATGTGGCAGGTTTTTTTGCCTTTGCTTCAGAAGAACCAAAAGTGTAAAATGTCTCCCGGACAACTTCGGTCAATGTACATAAAATAAGTTCCTTTTGTAATAAAATGTTTATTTTTTAAGAAACTATGATTCTTCATAGGATTTCTGTGTGGTGAACCCCACATGGGCCAACAGGATGGGTTTTTTTTTCTAGAAAAAAATCGCTTAAAAATCTTTACGGATCCGATAGTTGTTTTTACGTAAAATATAAATAAATTATTCAATTTTGTTCACTGAGTTATAATCCCTCTTAAAAAAAAAAGCTATGAGTGACAAATAGACCAAAAGCTGAGAGAGGACTCAAAAACAGTCACAACGTGAATCAAACAAAGAATCGTCAAGACATGTTCAAAATGGCGAGGGTACGAGTTGAAACTCTTAAAAAAGCCATATTTTGTGTTTGAATAAATATGTATATCAACTAACAGCCATATTATTGACTCACTTCAAAACTAGTTTTTACATAGAACTAGTTTTCAAAAGTTTCCTAGTTTCAAGTTTTGAACAAATCGGTATTATTCAAAAAAATAATGATGTATAAAACCCGAAATCGTAAAACTAGTTTTTGATAAAACTAGAAATTCATGAAACTGAAAATATCTAGTTTTAAGGATTTCAAAACTAGTTTTGAAGGCTTTTTGTATTATTCATCAAAGTCAACAGAGAATAAATAAATTTCGAAACGTCATCAAATAATTCGAGTAAGGAAATAATTTTAAAGATGGAGCGTAGAATGATATTCCACGAATTGGGGCTTCGAAATAGAAAATTAAAAAAGATTACGTACATTTATTTTATTTTTATATACATATGTATGTATTTCTCGTTCAAGATGCGAGTAATATTCGTGCATACATTCAAACGTTTGAAACTTACAGATTTTTTTTTTTAGTTTTCTATTTCATTTTCAAAATCACAGCAGCTTCTTTGATAGAACTAGTTTTTTTTACTCAAAACGAGAAATGATTTTCAAAACTCGAACAAGTTTTTCTTCAGAAATGAATAATGCCAATTTTATTCTAGAACTAGTTTTAATTATTTTTTGCAAAACTTGAAACGAAACTAGTTTTACCTGAAACTAGTTTCATTTCTAGTTTTACGAATTCTCAATAATACGGCTGTAAGTCTTTTTTGTATTCATCATAGTTTTTACCATCTTTTCGAAAGTTAGAGCTAGATGCATGTTACTTTACTGGCGGTTTACTTAAACATCTATCGAAATATATACAATGATTAAAATTTCAGTTAAGTACTCTATTCATAGTGGCTTGTATTTACAAACCGAAAAATTTCATTATAAAGAATATTTAAAAAACAAGCGGTATGTTAAAAATACAACGCACTCCTGTTGTTTCTTTTCTTTAGTTTAAGTGATTCATGTTCCATATTTGATGTGTCGCTATTTTTCAAGTATGTACCTTTTGTGTTTAGACCGATTAGGTTTGTATTCAGCCACAACTAACAACACTATGCCATGAATATCAAATAGTTTCAAGAGAAGTTGTCAAAAATCAACCAAGCAACTATTTGCCTTCCCAAATCAATACTGTTTTCCAAAAATATCTAGTTTTTTTCTTAATTGAGAAAAGGGAAATGTGGACATCTGGACATATTCTAAAAATACCTCAAAGTAAACAAAATCAATAAATCCTATCACATTCAATCACCCATCCATCAGGACAGCTTATGCATTATTCAAGCCACGAATAGAGTGTTTGCACTTGGAGTGAAACTAGTTAGAAAAGGACACTTTGAAGCCCATTATGAGTCATGGTGTGACACATTGTAACCTCTCTTGTGACTCAGCCAATAGTGCTATCACTGCCAATTATGGCCAAAACTCTATTTACTTAGGAACTTGATGTATATTTTTGTTTATGAAGCTCTTCGCAACCATTTTTGAAATCAATAGGGTCAGGAATCAGTTACGAATATTTTGTTTAAAATGTAAAGAAGAACTGCAATCAATTTCGTTTTCACTGTTTACAAAGCTTGACATGTTACGTACGCTGTCAGTCGCAGGGTGTGCAGATGCAGTAAAAATATTGGATATACACTTACACATCCTTGAAATAAGTTTTTTTGTTTGATGTACAATGCAATTAATAAAGACCAGATGCATTGGACAATGCAGGATATGTACTACTAGACAAAGGGTTAAATAAAAGATGTCCTTGATTGTAATTGCTTTCGAGACAGTTCAAGTTTGACATTCCTGAAGAGTGCCCTTGACAGCTTTTAAAATAGTGGTTTCAATTTTAAAAACTGAAGTGGTTGAAATATGACTTTCTGTCGTCAAGTAATTGTTCTTAGTGAAAATCAACTATTGTTTTATCGGACGTTCTTATGCGATTTCTTTTCTCCTTTTCGTAAGAATTTTTGTAGTTTCGATGAAAAAAATGTTAGTTGTCAGTTTTAAACCACAGGACTGCGGTGTGGAATCTTCCTTTGAGTTTAGTGGGTTAGGGTCTTAGATTACAGAAGAAAGAGCAACAAGTGTTGGCAAAATTTATTTCGCCAAAACAAGATATTCATTCAACTCTGAAGCGTCTAATCCTACGTTAAATTCTTGGTTAGTGGATGAAAGAGTCCATCGTTTATGTTTATAATGGCTGAGTGGTGCACTTTGAGGTCCAATCCTTTACTTTCGTGAATGCAGCCAAACAAAAGTAAACAAAGTTAACAAGCGAAATGAAACAAATTTAATGATTCATTTGAAAAATAAACCACTTCTATGGAAGTTTAGTCACTGAATAACTATGTATTTTCTTGGAATTTTCTGATGGAAAGTACACCGAAGAGATGTTCCGTGTGTCCTGATTTCTATTCATCATGCGTTTCTAGAGTGTAGCGTTTCGATGTGTGCTCCTAAAATATCAGAATTTTTTGATTGTATGTCTGACTTGTGTTTGGAAATTCTTTGTCGAAGCACCGACATAACAAAGATTGCAACTTTCACATTTTTTTTCATTTTGCACATTCCCATTAATTATTAAAGAAAACAACGTGGTTTAAGTGGTTTTTCAACCATTCAATTGTCCAGGACCTTGTTGGTGGTTTCAGGCTGTAGCTTACTGATTGCTTGGATGATATTGTCCACAAGTGTTTGAATCATCTACGGATTGGTGGCATAACATCATTCCTATATGGTTTCCCAAAAGAAAAGTCCAAAAGGGTCAAATTGCAGAGTCGAGGTCACGAATACTTTTCGGCCAGAAACTTTTTTTAAAAAGCTCTTTAACATATGTACTTACTTACTTACTTAGGTGGGCATTACAGTTCGGGGTGAACCTGGGCCTCAACCAACATCCTTCTATAACGACTTCGATTTCGGGCGAGCTCTCTCCAGTTTCGCACTCCAAATCGGTTGAGGTCTTCATCCACTTGATTGCGCCACCTAAGACGAGGTCTTCCCCTTCCACAATTTCCCTGCATCGACGAGCCGGAGCGTTTGGGTCCATCCGCTCTACATGGCCCAACCATCGTAGCCTCGCGATGCGTACTCTTCTGGCTATGCCCATGTCGCGGTACAGCTCATCAGCTCGTTGTTGTATCTTCTTCTCCACACATTGTCTTCGCATACGGGACCAAAGACCATTCGGAGAATTTTTCTTTCGAAACGACCAAGAGTTTCTTCATCCGCTTTCGATAAAGTCCATGCTTCCGCGCCGTAAAGCAGGACTGGGATGATCAAGGTCTTATACAAGGTTACCTTGGTTTTTCTGGAGAGGGTTTTGTTTCTCAATTGCCTTCTTAACCCAAAGAAGCAGCGGTTGGCGAGAGTTATTCTCCGTTTGATCTCCGCACTGATGTTGTTGTCCGTGTCTACAGCGGATCCTAGGTAGACAAAGTCCTGTACTACCTCGAAGTTATGTCTGTCTATTGTGCCGTTTTGTCCAATACGTCGATGTTCTGTGTCCTTGATTGCTGACAAAACATATACTTCGTTTTGCTCTCAATAAACATCAAACCTATTTTTGCCGCTTCTGTTTCACTACTCGCAAAAGCACTTTTGACATCAAGCTTTTTTCTTCCCATTACGTCAATATCGTCTGCATAGGCGAGTAATTGTACAGACTTTTGAAAGATTGTTCCTCTGGTGTTGACGTTTGAGTTTCTTACAATCTGTTCAAGTATGATGTTGAAGAAATCGCATGACAGTTTGTCACCTTGCCTAAAACCTTTTTCGACATCAAAGGTCTCGGTGAGTTCTTTACCGACCTTGACGGAGCAGCGTGAATTCTCCAAAGTCATCCTGCATAGTCGTACGAGTTTTGCAGCGATGCCGAAACTAGACATGGCTCTGTACAGCTCGTCTCTGTAAATACTGTCATACGCGGCCTTGAAATCGATAAAAAGATGGTGAATATCAATATTATATTCTCGGGTTTTTCCCAAGATCTGCCGTAATGTGAAAATTTGGTCTATTGTGGACTTCTCTGTTTACATATGTATATGTATCACTAACTTTGAAAATAGTTTTAATTTTTTTTTTCAACACGACTCATTTGGTTCCGCGGATGAACTCGTATGGTACTTTTTTTCTGCCAAATTTTCGAGCAGAAAGCAACTATCAGCTCCAAAATAATTTATGATTTAAGTCGAGACCACTAGAAGGCCTACCCAGACCCACATAATGTACTCGTATATGGGTATTTCTCCACTAAATGGAAAATCGCTGTCCCAAGCTAATTTTATGTAATAAATTTTAATGTTTCTCAGCTTTTTGTATCAATAATGACATAGTATTATGCATTCTTGGCACGCCACGGCTTATTTAGTAATTTAATAATGTTAAATTTGAATAAATAAATCCTAAACACCCTAAAACACAATCCCCTGGTACGTCCCTTTTTCAGAATTACTAGTCTTGTTACTAATATTATTTTTTTTTTGCCGTTGATAACTGAATAAAAAATTTCCAAATACATAAAAATAACATTAAGTATCTTTATACTTCACAATTATATTTCAGAAATGTTTCAAGAAACGTCCACACCAAAAAAACATTTCAGAAACATTTCTGAAATGTTATTAAAACAGTCTCCTGTTAAAATTTAAAAACCGCGCTGAAGTCAAATTTTGTTTTGGCGTGAAACTTTTAGATAGTGAAACGAAACGCTATCGGTGTGAAGTTCGTTCGGTTGTGGAGCTAAGTGGGCAGCCGCCATTTTTTTTAGTCTGACGACTGCATCTGCTAATGATCCACGCGTCTCGGCCGTTAGAGGAAACAGTACCCTGGGCCCTATTTCATAAACATTGACTACAGCAACAGGTGACAGAAGACAATTTGTAAATGACAACTAGGAAATTGTCTATATTCTGTTCCATAGAAAAATTAACAATTTTGTAGAAATGTCGGGAAATCTGCGACAATTGTCGTAATTTCGTCTCATAAAAAAATTGTCATGACAATGAATTGTCAGGGATTTTTTTAAAATTGTCATAGATTCCCCGACAAATTTGTAGTGACAATTTTTTTATTGAACAGAAAAAGTTATACAAATTACAATTTTGTCAGTATGTAATTGACAATTGTGACAGGCAATTGAGCTTCGGTCGAAAAGTGACAAGTTGAATTAAAAATGTCGAATATTATTTCTCCAAGTGAAAGCGATAATGAGTCTGAGATACAAGTTCGCGAAATACGTACATATTCCTCGAATTTTTAAGGACAGAATCAACAACGATTTTGCTGAATTAACTTCGCGTCGCATATAGTTTCTTCTAGCTAAATTCACTCTCGTGCATACATTACAGGAAATTTATCAAAATATATGACAATGACAAAATTTTCACGACAAATTTATTAGATAGTGACAAAAATGTCACGACAATTATATCATTATCAGACAGTGACAAAATTATCACGACAAATTGATCACAGTCTGACAGAGACAAATTTGTTACTACAAAATTGTCATATACGACCTATCAATGCGATATGAAATGGAAATTTGTCAGATAACTGCGACAAATTTATAGAATTGTCACTTGTCAATGTTTATGAAATAGGGCCCTGGTAAGCTTTTTTTTTTTACTTTTTTAACAGTTTTAATAAAAACAGTTTTTGTTTAAAATAATTAATTATCTAGTACGGAGCCACATTTGTTTCGTTAATCTGATTTGTTTAAATGATTTTGTTTCATTAAATATTTATGAAAAAATGACAGTCCCCTGGCCAATAGTCCCCTGCCATTTCAAAGCACTGGGGTTTATATTTTAATTTTTATTATTGTAAAGACTGACTTTAGTGTCATCCAACTAGTCTTAAGAAAACTGTTGAACTAAGAAGTTGATTTTGTTAAGTTTAACACAAATCTTATTAGCTTTAAGAAAAGACACTATAATAAGTAAAACTTGTTTTGATACTGTTGATTTATTCCAAAAAACTACATATTTTAAAAACGATAAAGGAAAATAAAGACAGATTCCTTTAATAAAAATACTCGCCCTGGATAGTTACAACAGTCCCCTGTCAGGGTTTTTCATAAAATCGTCCATGACTAATGAACAAATATTTTCAATATTTCATAGAATTCGCTTAGGGCTTTCTTGTATGGACGAATTTCCAAATAGCAGAGAAACACCCATATGTATACGACTTTCTTCAATTTATTTATCATGATTCAATGAATGCGAGCAATTTTGCTTTGTATTTGTGTGAAAAATATCAAAAAGATGTTTTTATTGTCGACTTTATGATGTTTGTTCAATTTGTGCGAGATTTCAAAAATTAAATAATAATATATAAGGCTACTGCTAATAAAAGGAGTTATTGATTTTTGAAATTAATTTCCCTCTAGTGCGGCGCTTCCAAGAAGACTGCCGGAACTATTTTCGTTTCTCAATTTCAAAAGAGCATTCATTGAATTAAAATTCGCTTGAATCTTAACACCTAACTTCTAAACCCTTACTTTTATTTATGGTGAAGCAAACAAACGGTTGTTTGCTGATTTCTACTACACAATGGTCTATACCAATTCCAAGTACTATGTAATTGTTTTTTATTTAGCAATTTACAAATGTTGTTTGGAATTCCCTTGAAGTTGTTTCAAAACAGGAATTCAAGTACCTTTTGCCCCACAAATTTATTGGAATTAAAACTTCCCTCCAGGATTGTAATTGAAGCTGAACTGCCCTTCGAAGAATCGTTGTATCAGATATTCTCTCTTAATGACTTAACTTTTTACAGAGATAAATTTTCGTTCCGCGAATTCGCCCAAATTAAAATGTTACCAAATTCATCTTTTGCACCACACTGTGAACAGTGAACTATATCAATGTTATGAATCAAATTAACGGCATTCCACCAATTTCTGCCTACTCTCCCTATTAAATTTGTTATAACTTAAAGGTTTTACGTCTTTTGATTTGCATCGGAAACGGACCTTGTTTGCAGATTTCGAACTAGTGGGATCTTGCACCCTACTGCTGAAAATGTTTG
Source organism: Melanostoma mellinum (assembly GCA_914767635.1). NCBI lineage: Eukaryota > Metazoa > Arthropoda > Insecta > Diptera > Syrphidae > Melanostoma > Melanostoma mellinum. Next base: position 169,995,919 of record OU612059.1, on the reverse strand, counting down.
AACCAATCCTTTGAGATGGTAAATATATGCTGATGTGAGTGACAGCAGAGATGAAGAACGTCCTCAGTTCTGAACGAATTTTCAAAAAAGCGATTTCTTTTTTATTGCGTTTTGCAAAAAAAAAAATAATTAAAAGTATTATACTAAAATTCTATACAGATGCAAGTGATTATAGGCTAGTTTTGCAATAGTGCAGAAAAAAAAATTGAGATAACAATCAAACATGTCATTACGATGATAGATAATGCGACAAATGTGGGTCCTGCAATTCTGTCTGTTTGTCTGTCCGTATATGGATCTATAGCTTGAGCCGATTGACCAATTTTCTTCAAATTAAATTCTTGGAATTAATTCTTGAAGATCTTGAAATAACGGTACCAGCCATACTTTTCTCGAAAACAGCTTCAATAAGTTTCAAGTTGTCTTTCTTATGACGTAGAACTTTTTTTGGAAAAAGTGGAAAAAAAGTCCCTTTCATAGTACCGTTTCTTTCAAAACCGAATGTATCGTTAGTAACTGCATATCATAATTTTTAAAATGTTGGTTTTTTTAAAATAACATCTAAACTATATCTTTTTTTTAAATTTTTTGTCAAAACGAATTCTGGCAAGATTTTGAACTTTGCATACTTAACTTGTATGGTACCCGTTGTGTGATGGTTAGCATGTCCACCTGCTAACCCAGAGGTCCGAGGTTCGAATCCCAGCAGAGACAAAAATGTTTTTCCACGGGTATCGCCTTTCGCGAGGAATTGGCAAATCCTCCGTTAGCAAATCCATTGCCATGAAAAGCGCTTTCTCAATTAGCCGTTCGGAACCGGCAGAAAATTGTAGGTCCCCTCCATTCCCTCACAAGGCATGGTTGTGAGAAATGCGCTAGGCCCAGGGGCTCCTCGCTCTGTTGAGCCACCGTATTTATTTTATACTTAACTTTTAAAAAGCTTATTTTTAAAAAAGTGAAAATTAAGAAACCGTTTTTTAAAGCTGATGCAACGATTTTGATCTGATTTTCAGTGTTGATATGTATTAGCAACTGCAAAAAATGGCGCTATTTTAAAAAAAGTCTAAGAACCGTACGGTTTTTCGAAACCGACTTTTTTTGTTAAATCATAAGTTGGTAGGCAAAGATTGCGTATCAACATTTGAAAAATTATTATTTTTGGAATTTTTATACCAATTTCTTTTGAAAAATTTTTCATTTTCCGAATATTTTCAAGAAGGTATCTCCAATTTTTTCAAATCCTTATCGAAACATCTTTTAGCGACATCTCAAAACTTGCATACTTGATTTTGAAAAAAATGGTTTAAAAAAAACAGTTTTTTGAAAAGGAAACTGCTCTAACGATTTTGATAAGATTCTTAGTGTTTATACGTTACAAAATGTAAGATCTGTCATTTTAACATTTGCGGTAGAATCCTTTGAAACATTTAATTTAATTTTTCTTTCAAGAATTTGTATGATTTTAATCAATTTTCGGAATTAATGTGTAGTTGGCAGCAAACCACCAAATTTTTATGAATCGGGAATAATAAAACCTTGTACTCAGCCTTAAGACTTTGGTAATGTAGTTTGCGTACAATCGTAAGTTCGTGCGACTTTGTTGTGCCCATTTTTTTTTTGGCAAAAAGCGATGAAAAACGTGCTTTTCTTTTATACAAAACTAAGTAATATAAAGATAGAGTGTACTTTTTAGGCCTAACACTTCTTATTTTCATATTCATGATTTATACCAGTCAAAAAATGTGATATGTGAGAGTAGCCTTTGTTAAATAAATAAAATAAATAAATAGGGTGGCGCAACAGAGCGACGAACCCCATTGCCTAGCGCGTTTCTCACAACCATGCCTTGTTAGGGAATGGAAGGGACCTATAATTTTTTGCCGGTTCCGAACGGCTTATCGAGAAAGCGCTTTTCATGGTAATGAATACTAACGGATGACCTGCCAATTCCTCGCGAAAGGCGATACCCGTGAAAAAACATTTTTGCCTCTGTTGGGATTCGAACCACGAACTTTAGATTAACAGGCGGACATGCTCTCCATCACACCACGGGTACCACCTTTGTTGACTCGTCCAAAATTGGTAAGCCCCTTGACCAAAAATTATTGGAAAGTCATCCTAGGTTCGAAAATTGCAATTATGCATTACACACGTGTTAACTTTTCAGACCCTTTCGAAAACTTTCCCGGACTATGACTCCGAAATTGTTCTGAAATAATTTACAAGCTTCTATGTACCTATAAAAATTTTTTGTGGCGCATTTATATTAAATGGAAAATAATTTCCAGTTGTTTGTTCATGGGCTTGGGCTGTACTTCTTAATGCGTTTTGAGTCCTTAAGAGATGATGATGACAAATATAAAGAGTTTGCTGTTATGCCAGCTTGCTCTTGCAGCACTAATCAACGAACCAAAATATTCAAAATTAATAGTTCGTAATTTAGCAGGATCTAATTTATTGATGATTACTGTCTTAGTTGAGGCAGGCACCCTTTTTATTTATTTATGTAAATTTTATTTTGAAATGTTCGTTATCGATACTTTTTTCTTTATTCGACTCTACAAATATTATTTACCTACTTCCTTTACTCGCTAATAAATATATTAATTTTTTGATTTTCCTTTCAGGTAAGCAACCACTTAATATCTTGGATACTTTTTTAGCGAGTAAGTAGTATAGTAACATTTTTATCTTTAGTTTACTACCCAAAAAGGAGGGAATAGGTAAATTAATTTCTTCGAGATCTGATAAAATCTTTATCAATATCAACGATTTGAATAAGCCTTAGTCTCTGAGTTGAATAAGAAACTCAGATCCTGGGACTATAAGTTCTATTTAAAAATGTAAGTAGTGAAATACAATGGAAAACAGTTTACAGTTTAACAAATTGATTTGAGTCAATGCACGAATAAAGTTATGCATCCATTAATACTCCCACCACCCCTCGTTAGGTATCTTCTGACCGTAAGGGTCATGAGCTTCCAAAGAACTTACTTCAAAAATATTGACACACAAACAATCTTCTCAAGATCAGTTCCAAGGAATTGTCTTAAGCAACTCCTAAGTACAAACCATTCTAAACTCATTCGAATTTAATCCATGAAAATTGCCTTACACAATAATTATTGTCTACGTATTTTCAGAAAACGAAAAAACTATGCGATTCTATTATTCTTTTAATTTAACTGATTCGCAGACCACAGTACGGTCTATGTCTGGTGAATTACGGACGAAATGCCAAATTTAGCGAGGCAGTCAACCTGGTTGACTATGTGAATCATTGAATATGAGTGATAAATAGAGACTTCTTTGAAAGCAAGGGTATGATTTAACACAGTGCAAATTAGGCTTGACAGTTACTGGGAGCACAAGCATAATTTTCCTTAAATTTTAAACCTATCAAAATATTGAGCTTCCGCCTGACTGCAGTGATGTGCATTATAGTGGATGTCAATTTATTTGTTTTGTTGATAGATCTGGCTATTTGTGATCTAATGGTTATCACATCGCAGTAATCCATGGAAGATTGTGGGCTCGATACCCAATAAAATCTAAGGAACCTTTTCACGGATGTCACTTTTCTCGAGGAATTGGCGAGGAATTGGAATCTGATGAAATCATCGGTAAATGTAAAAGGCCCTGACCAATCCCGGGCTTTTGTGCCCAGATCAACATATTAATAGCATCGGGAACATTTTAGGCATTTCTCATGTTTGCCACAAAATCTGCGAGGAATAGGTTTTTAAAGACAATAAGAAGACCATATTTGACTTTGTAAAGGTGTTGTTTTTAGTTGAGCTGAGATAACAATATTTTGATTTTTATAAAATAAGTAAATAGGGTGGCGAACAGAGTTTCGGGGCCTAGCGCATTTCTCGCATACATGCCCTGTGAAGGAATGGAGGGGACCTACAAGATTCTAAGCGGTTAGCAAAGCGCTTTTCATGGCAATGAATTTACAATCGGAGGATCTGCCAATTCCTCGCGAAATGCGATACCCGGTCAAAACATTTTTGTTTTCTGTTGTGATACGAACCACGAACTTCCCCACAACAGGCAGACATGCCTACTTACATATATGCCATGGGCATAACCTCACTGTTAACATTTATTTCCTTTGATTCATAATCATCAAACGATCCATCTCGTTTGGGCTCAGTTGGATTCAAAAGATATTTTTTAATATCCATGGCACAATTAAATTTTTTTTTATTAAATTTTACCAAACAGACCATGGAGGGCTTCAAGTATTATTCTGCGAAACCCTTGCGAAAGGCGAAACATTTTTAAGTTATTTGGGTTTTTCTGGGACTCGAAACTCGAACACAAACGTAACAGGCAGATATGTCCATAGCCCATATAATACACAGAGTCAAACTGTTTACCCTAAAAACCTTCAAATTATTTTGTCCTGAAATCAAAGATACTTTGAACTAGCGGCTATATCCGGATGCAATTGAGTTTCATTAGTTCCACTTTTGTTTGATACAGTTTGTACATTGATGGCAACTAATCTTTACTGCGGCAGTTTTTACTGAAGCTTTCAACATTCTCAACTGTTTCAAACCCCAAAAACAGCAAATTAATTTCAAACCAACCGATAAAAGAATGGTGACGAGGGTCCCGGTTATGGGTTCCGGTCTGATTTAGTTTGTGGACAAAATGGCACTACCTTTCTCTATCTATTCTGAGGACATGACAAAAAATTAAAGTGATGTGGTTTTTTATTGATATTAAGATTTTACGTATAAAGTACAAAGATTCATAGTGATTAAGAGTTATGAAGAACAGATCAAGGTCTATTTTCTATTGTTTATTTTAAGTTGGTGTCCGTACTTTAACGGTTATAGCGTCTCGCCAAATGGTCAAGGTTCAGCTCTCAATACATAGTTTCCAAAGAGTCCTTTTCTTGAAAATAACCTCCCGCCTGAAATCGGTACGACTTCAACGAGAGGTACCAAATTCTCACACTTCACTTTGTTTGGAATTGACAGAAACAAAGAATTATACTACCTAAATGGTTTTTAAATAATGAGTTATGTTAGTTTCTTTTCGTTGTCCACGTTGCAAATAAGGATTGGTTTTGAGATTTATTCTATTTGAAATATTTGTCCATTGTGTTTTATCATAAAGTGGTACCCGTGGTGTGATGGATAGCATGTCCGCCTGTTAATCCAGAGGTTCAAGTTCGAATCCCAACAGAGGCAAAAATGTTTTTTCCACGGGTATCGCCTTCGCGAGGAATTGGCAAGTCCTTCGTTAGTATTCATTGCCATGAAAAGCGCTTTCTCGATTAGTCGCTCGGAACCGGCAGAAAATCGTAGGTCCGCACCATTCTCACAAGGCATGGTTGTGAGAAATGCGCTAGGCCCAGGGGCCTCGCTCTGTTGCGCTACCCTGTTTATTTTATTTATTTTGTTTTATCATAAAACCTGTTAGTTGTAAGTTTTCAGGGAAAACAAAAAGTAATTTTTTCAATTATATTCAAGAATTTCCCTTCACTTTTAAATCTTCTAAAAGCAGATGTCAAAGTTCAAAATCATGGTCCATAAGTTAACGCATCAAAATTGTCTCTGCTAACTGAACAATCTTTCCTCAAGATGTCAGCACATCCGGTCAGATTGGAAGCTGTACCTATCCAATTTAAAAGTTTGCGTTTCCACTTAGGTGCCTTTATCAACTACAACAGAAGCTTTTCAGCGACGATGCCTTCTCACAAAATTAAGCTTACTACCCCCGCCTAGTTGTATCGCAATTACCAACACGTAAACGCAGATCCAACATGGACTGGTATGGTAGGACGCATAAAAGGAATGTGTCACATTTAGCAGAAAAATATCTCTGTATCTGTGTTGAGATGAACAGTAATGCCAATAGTGACACATAAAGCGTAAAAGCTTCATGCTAATTGACTTCCCGCCAAAAATACAAAATACGCTTTTACGCATACAATGTTTTTGGGTTACTAGTTCAAAGCGTCTCCCGTTACACACACCATGTGCTCGTGGTACTCTTAGCCTTTTTTCTCTCTTGTTGCTTATCTTGTGTTTCCCCATTACGTAATCAAGAATTAAAAAAAAGAGGAAACTCTGATGAACGGGAGCAAAAGTGAAACTTCAATGAAAATCACAAAATTTGTTTATAGTGCGGAATTTAAATGGACACAAGAGCCAGGAGAGCTTTAGATGTGAAATGTCACTATGACTATAGAGGAGCTCGCTCAGTTGAACTCTTTGTAGATAAAAGGGATAAAGGTTAAGGCTGTGAATGGGAGAACATTTCTAATGTCTTCTCTGTGTTAGTGGTGACAGGTGGGTTCTTCTTAGTTGGTTCTTTAAAATATTCCCAAGAATTGTTAACCATACCTGGGTGGCCTAAAATCTATTCCCGGAAACCGTTCAACACGCTGTGGCATCCTCTAGTTATAAATAATTTTGCATAATATTGACAGGATATCTGGATGAAGAATAGTTGAGACAGACGTCTTTCATGTATGGGTGTTGTGAGGAACGCAATATGTGTTGTATAGGAATAGGACGGAAGGAGAAAAGCAACTTTTTTTTTAGTACGAAAAGGATACTGTTGATGATTCGCGTGGGGGAGAGGAAAAGCTCCATCTGCAAACTCCATTCTGTAATATTTTTTGCTGTATTCTTTCGTCCTTTTAGTCATTTTGCTGGTCGAAAAATTTGCTGGTGTCTTCATGACACACAGTTGATGGTTAGAAAACGCTCTATTCGGATATCCTTCTGTGTGTCGTTTTGTGCTTCGATGATTTGTTCAAATTATTCTGTCTGTGCAACCGTGAGCGGTGATTAATACGAAATGAAAAGATATTTCTCAATGAAACATAAATCTTTTTTCGTGTTTTAATTTGAAGAATCCTTAAAAACGGAATAAAACATGTGCAACGGTTGACATAGTGCTGATTTACATAGCCGAAAAACATTCCCCGTTTGGCTTTGTGAAAGTGTATTTTAAGTGAATCCTTGGCAGTCGTCCTTGGTGGTGAACTTAAGAAAAAAAAAAAATTAAATCGATGTTCCTTTATCCAAAATAGTGTGAACTAGTGATAATGTGAAAAAACAAGGGCATCCTTTGTCTGATTATTGTGTGGGTCCTTCCCCACCCACATTTCCCCAGTGTCCTCTCAGCATTTTAGATGAAATGTGAAATTCTCAGGGCAGAATAAAATAAAATAATAAAAAAGAAAAAATTCCCAGTGTAGCTAATGTTGTGTGCAAAAAAGAATTTATTAACCCTTTGAAAGTGAAAATACTGATCTAGGATAATTTCCGGATATAAACACTTGATGTTGGAATATTGAAATGGATTACATGAGCTCATAGGGCACATGTAAGTATTTAATAATTTATGTCTTTTATCAACGCAAAACACAAGAATTTCTTGAAGGAAGTGTGTGGAGACGAAAACCATAAAAAAACAACGACATGTGGTGTTTGTGCATGTCTTTTGGCACAATCGTTATGTTCTTGTACATTGTGCTGTTAAATTTTGTCCTTGAGGACTAAAAAAAAAGAACTCAAAGTGGGTTCTTATGTCAGTGCGAAAATCGATTTTAATACAAACTCTCCTTTTGTTCGATTAGAAAATATGTGTTGGTTTCCTTTCTTATATTTGATAGCGCGGGGACCTCAAGGGATCTTTTTTTGGGGTTATTGCAGGTTCAGGAAACGCGTATTTGATACAATCATCCAATGTTGTCTTCACTGAATGTCAATTGAATTTCAAGTTTTTGTTGTTTGCGTTCTTTATATATTTTTGGTGAAAAAAAGGCAAGGCACGCAGGCTGAGGCTGACCCCATAATGCCCATTGTTATATAATAATTTTGTACAATTTGACTCGATGGAAAAGAATCAAAACAAAAGTTTGTTGTACCTACATATTTAGGGCACGACAAAGAGGCAGAGGAAGCTATAAGCAAGAGCATGTTTTGCCAGTCACGTTGGAGTGCGCAAATATTTTCAGAATGTTCCCGTCATCAAGCCTATTTTGTTTGTACAGGAAGTCTTTGTTCGTAATTTACAAGAATGTTTATTGTGATTGTGATTATTTTTATAGGAGAAGTCTTGACGTGGTAACACATCCTTGTTATAGTGATTTTGAAATTCAGGAATGCGTAGGTACCCACTTGGGATTATTTGTTGTTGTAATCATGTCGTGGGTATTGAAAAATTTTTCCGTTTAATAGCTTTGACAAAGGAATCATTTCATCTTACGAAATATAATAAAAGAAAATGTAACAAGACAACTGTTCCGCAAGTGTTGTCTAACAGTTGTAGTGAAAATAGGTGGGTCATTTTGAATCGCAATGCGTAAATACCAATTCTTGTAAAGTTTTAGGAAATTTCAAGGTTGAAATCCGTACACCACAGAAAGAAGTATCCATGGGGATGACGTAGTGGTTAGCTTGTCTGCCTGTTACGCGGGAGGTTTGTTTTTCGCATCCCAACAGACATCGACAGCTTTAGGCGAGTCGTCCTGTAGTAAATTCACTACCACGATAATCGTTTTCCCGATTAGCCGTTCGGAACGGGCAGGAAATTGTAGGTCTCCTTAATTCCTTTGTGAGAAATGCGTTAGACCCCGCTCTGTTGTGCCAGCCTATGTATGTATGTATAATGTAAATCACTACATCACTGATAAAATAAATAAGAAACTTGGTGTCGTTGAAATTTATGTGTCTGTTTTCGCAGTGTCATGGCAATCATGAGATGTGTTCACGAAAATCAATGAGCAATGCTGATAAAGTGTGTTTTTGATTTAATTGGCACAAGCTTCACTTTTTGTGTCAATATGTCAATCCACGAATTTCACAACAATTTTCAGCACGGGACACTTATGTCCTTATATTTTCTACGCCCTTTTGTGGTTATTTTAAGTAGTTAGAGAGATGACTTTCGATTATGTCTCTTAATTGTCTCATACCACCAGGTTAAAAAAACAGGGTTGTGGGCGAAACACATCAAGAATTCCAACTAAAACTGAATGTCTGTCGCCAGAATTTTCAGGGCTCAAACAGAGATTGAAAACTTTAGTGAATTCAGCTATGAAATTTTCCAAAGACACACGAATTATTTCACACAATGATTCAATTATTTCTTGGTTTGTGTTTCATTTGGGGTGAAACGATGGTTTTTGACTTGTATGATAGTCCAAGAAAAGTAACGCGTCAACTTAAACGTCTAAAAACGGTTTCGTAGAGAGTAGACCATTTTTTTGAATATCCGAATTTCTCGTTAAAGACTTATACTTTCACACTCATAACACGACTTTTTAAATGTTGAAAATGGGTTGCCTAGTTTCACAAAAACACCTTTTTTACAAGCGTCTAAAACAAACCTATATTGACCACTTTAAGCTCAGTATTGATTTGTTTTTGTGTGCATTGCTTAGCTTTTTTTTTAGCTGCATGTCCCTTGTTAGCTATAACAGCAGTACAAAGACGTTAAATAGAGTTTATCAGGTTTCCACACCGTCCTGTGCTTATTGAACTCCATGATTGCTGTAACGCTCCCAAAGGACTGTGTTGTTGCTTGGTTTACGTCTAGAAACATATTTTTTACAGCGCTCCATAGGTTTTCGATGGGATTAAGGTCCAAAGACTGTGCGGGCCACTCCATCACATCTACTTTACTTTCCTGGAACCATTGCTTCTTACTGAACGGCAATTTCAGTGGCATTTCATCTTCAGATTACGGTAACATTACTTCCTACATTATCCTAACATAGAGATGCTGATCCATAATGCCTTCAATCCGCTTTATGTGTCCAACTCCGTAGAAGAAAAAACATGCCCATACCATTATGATTGTAAAGTGTGGATTATATTCGGTGTTTGGAGGTCTTTTTACATATTGACGAGATCCTTTTCCACCATATAAAACAGTTAAAGTGTAACGGGTTCTCACTATCAATGCAATACAAAGTGGAAAAATACCAATCTGTGCAATGCTTTTACTCACACTACTATTATTTTGACCGCAACTGTACATATCATTCATTTGTTCTGGATAGATAGGTCTAAATTCTTTCCTTTTAATATAGAGTAAGTGACCGCTGGAGTATCAACAACAGATACAGACCTGGCCTTAGGACACTTCCTTGTAGTACACCTTCCATTTATTTAACTTCGGCCTATGACGTACCCGTGGCGTGATGGTTAGCTTGTCTGACTGTTAACCCAGAGGTTCGTGATCCGAATCCTAGCAGAAGTAAAAATGTTTTTCCACGGATATCGCCTTTCGCGAGGAATTGGCAAGTCCTTCGGTATTAAATTCATTGCCATGAAAAGCGCTTTCTAGATTAGCCGTTCAGAAGTGTAGGTTCTCTCCATTCCTTCACAATGCATGGTTGTGAGAAATGCGCTAGGCTCTGGGGCTTCTCGCTCTGTTGCGCCACTCTGTTTATATATTTAAGTATGACTGATGCTTATACCGCGAGCTCTAAAGTACGGATTCGTAATGTAGGCCTCAGTATTTCGTAGAACTTGCCAGGGATTTTTGCCGAGTATAGGTACTTGTTTTTCTTCGAGTGTCTTTTCAACACCATTTTTAGTTCTGAAACCAAACTGATGACTCGGAACAAGGCTTCCTCTTCATATCTTATTCTTTTCAGTAGCAGTTTTTCGAGAACTCCTGACATAAATGGTATAAGAGATATTGATCGTTAGATTTTAGTTCTGATGGTGGTTTTTCTTGTGTGGTTAGCAGTGACTTATGTAATTTTCTAATGATGTGGTGCATATCATAGTTTAAGTCAGGCATTTGTTATGAGTTTTCGTTTTCTCTTGAAACCTTAGCAGTTATCAAATCGTACCTGGGTGATATTTTGCTTAATAGCTTGTGTTGACAGGTCCTTGTTTCTAGCTCGTTGTTAAGACGTTTAAGAACTGACTTGCCATCCGGATATCGAGTTGGAAATAGCTGGAGTACTTTCTTCCGCAGCCTGTTGCTCATAAATTTTTTTACTTCATGATCAATTTGTTCAATTGTTTCCATAGGACCCCTTAGCTTTTTAAAAATTTCAAGCTTATTTTTTTATTCGTTTGAAGAAGCACTCGAGCGACGTTATTTCGCTAGTTTCTTAAAAAATGCCTTACTAGATTCAGAATTAGCAGCGATCGACAATAGGTTACAGATATAAGTAGATATAGACTAGAAAAATACGCGTTTTTTAAAACTCCGCCGAGTGACTCTTATTATGGTATCGCATGGGCTGATTCAGACACGTTGGCCACATGCCCGCAAACATTGAAACATTGAAATGGAAACTGAAACAAACGTGAATTGCTCTCTTGCCGTGAAGGGAGCTTTTTTTCTTAGCCGTCGGGAATCTGCACACAGTTTCAAGGTCCCTTTTATACTTCACAGGGCATTGTAAAAAGAAATGCGCTGAGCTCCACGAGCTCTTAAGGTGCGTCCACACTATGCTGAGCGGCATAAATCGGAACATGCTGATTGGCAATGCCGACTAACCGACAAAGTATGGACGTCCCGATCGGCCTTCCTCCTTACAGAAAGCTGAACCGAATTCGAACCGAATGAAATGCATCCGTATGCCGGTCGGCATTGTGTGGACGCACCTTAAGAGGCTATTTTGCCACCTTATTGTTTTTGAATTTCAAATAGCCGCTGAGAAACGGAGGAAAATTGTAAATCTCATCCACTTGTCACGGGAATGGTTGAGAAAAAAAAAAAAAAAAAACAACACTAGGCCTTTGAATAAATCCTTAGCTTGTTGCGGGAAAGAAGAAGTTTCACTGACACTACTCAAGCCTACGCTTATACATTCTTATACATGCAATTTTCCAAGTCAATGCTTTGAAAAAAAAAGGCTCGTCCCTCATGATCCATGTGCAACTGGACTCGTCTGTGATGATTGAGATCTTAACATTTTTGGAATTCATACCTATCAGTCTTGCAAAATAAAAAGTAACAACTATTCGTGTGGTGTGGTTCTTTTGTAACCCACCGCACATCGCCCAACGCTACATACCACTAAAAACTTCCTTCAAATTCTAAACTTGAAGGAGAAGCAAGAGGGTCGCAATTTTTCAAATCTATGCAGCCTTTTGAATCTGATTTTCATTTGAAATCGGTGGAACTACTTTATCTTGCACACTCGTTTTGTACCTTACTTTTTGGTAGTATGGCCTAATTAAATAAAGCTACACCATAAGTAATTAAGGTATGCCCCACGAAGCGATTAATCAATCAAGAGATAAAGTTAAGGTAGGCTTTCGGTTATCTCAGAAAAGCACAGAAAATAACAGTAAATTCCTTGAAAATTGTTTATCTTAATTAGAAATTAAGCAAAAATACCGCAAAAACTCTAACGTTGATCTTTTACTTACTTGCCACACTTTGAAAGAGAAAAGAAACCTTGGTTTGAATGAAAATTCACTTTTCACACCCAGCATTCCTATTCCAAACGAATTCCCTTTGCTAAACGACTGTCATAATATTTTCCCTGGCTCTGAATAGCACAAAAGAAAAAGATGGTGGAGAGCTGCAATTTTTTTTTGAGAAAACTAAGCTACATAAAGTACCAAAAGGACGATCTGCCAACCGATTTCATCATAGAACTGATGTAATCAAATCAGGCTACCATCATCCCCAGCAGCTTTTTAGTAAATCTATTAAGCTAGCACAGTCAACCATTCTTTTGAGGTAGAGAGAGAGAGAGAGAAAAAAAGGAAGAAACACCAAAGCTTCCCAGAAAAGTAAATTCTTTGCTAAAACAAAAAGTACTGATAAGGCTTAGCACGAGAATAGTAAAGTATATCCCACAGGAGATGGAGATGTAATTATCTGATACGAATCGCCCTCCGTTTAGCTTATGGAATGTATTAATCTGACTGATGAATCACAATAATCATCAATTAGCTGTGTCCGCATCAGCATCACCACTGAGGGTGGGTTATTTAAAGTACCCAATTACTTATTTCACTTAATGTTTTGGTCCATTGTTGCATATTTGAATTTCGTATAATGTATGGTTTTAATTTGAAAGATACATTTATTTTAATGAAGCAATTGATTTTGAACAGGTTCTAGAGTTTTGGCAGTTAACAGAGAGCATGCCAAATATTTCAAACGAAGCGTAAGCAAATACGAGTGTCTCTCCTGTTGGATTTACAATACAAATGTTTTTATTTTTGCATTGAAAGATGCTGTATGCTAACTCAATTTGTGTCACTTATAAGAGCTGAGGGTTTTCAATGGCGTTGCCTTCGATATTCACACTCCGATAAACAAACCTTTTTATTTACATATTTACTTCGTTAGTCAGCGTCGAACGTCGATTTTGAACAAAGCTTCGTCTCACCCATTTGAATTTGCAAAATAAATGCACGATTGAATGTCAAGTACATTTTATATTTGGTGGCACGAGACAGAAACATTTTTTTCCATTTAAGCCTCCAGTAAAGCGAAAATCATAATTTATACTTTGAATTAATGGTGGAGCAACTCAGGGCTAACAAGGTGAAAGAAAAATTTTGACACTATTTTCTGAATATACAGTTTTCAGATTTTTTTTCAACAAAATAGGTTTAAAAATTTCTCAACTTACCTCAGTCAAGACATCGTTGGTCGGAAGAAATTGCACAGTACTCATTCTTTGGACTGTTGTTAAGATGGATACAAACGCTGTTAAACTAAGTTTGTACTTCCAGAAACCTGCGCTACCGCAATAAGTTCTTACAAATCTTCGCAATTCCGTATTTTCTTCAGTTTTATTTTCAATGACTTTAAGTAATTGGATACTAGAAATAAGTTGTTTTCTAGACTTTAAAAATTTAATATGTTACAATAAAGAAGTGAAAAAAATTAAACAAATGAATAAAACGAAATTGGAAAATTTCCTTATTCTACTCTTGTATTTTCACTTTCTTTCTTTAGCCGTGTGATACCTGTGGTGTAATGGTTAGCATTTCTGCCTGTTGACTCAGAGGTTCGTCGTTTGATTTCAACAAAGGCAAAAACGTTTTTCCACGGGTATCGCCTTTCGCGAAGAATTGGTAGTGGCTGTGAGAAATGCTCTAGACCCCGGGGCTCTCCGCTCTTTTGCGCCACCCTATTTATTTAATTTATTTATTTTCTTAGCCGACAAGTTACTCAAACTGACTGATCCTGAATCGATTCAACCAGAATTCTTATCTCACTCAACACGCATTTTAGCGTATATTCATAAGAATATCCTACGAGTAGAATACGTGAAGAAATAAGGAACTTGCCATTTCTTCCGAATTGTTTTGTATCGGAATCCGACAGAACTAGTAGTTCTGCTGTTATCAGCAAAAAACAACACGATCATGAACATGACAGCGGTGTTTTGCCTGTGGCATAGCGATAAAAATGTTTGCCTGTTAAGTGGGGGGTTCGAGATTCGAATCCCAGAAACATCAAGGATAAACGAAATGTTGTTCCATAGGTATCGCGTTTAGCGAGAAATTGACAATTTCTCCGATAGTAATTTCAATCCACGAAAAGCGCTTTCGCGATTAGCCGTTTGGAGTCTGCAAAAAAGTGAAAGTCCCTTTCATTTTATCACAAGTTATGGCTGTGAGAAATGCGCTAGGCCTCAGGCCTTTCCGCTTTGTTGAATCACCCTATTTTATTTATTTCATTTGTTTCAGTGGTAGACGGTTCTTCTTATGACTCTGCAGACTTCTCTGTTAGAGGATGGAGTTGCAAGGAGTCGTTAACATCATTGTCTTTACTGTGCTCGCCAATGGTAAATGAAGGCGTATTCAACTGACGTTCATTAACTTTTGAGAGACCGGATCGTATCAGTCCTGTTCACAGATATTTTTTTGTTCTTGAACATTTTTCCTACAGTAAGTCACACTCGCTCGTTGCAGGAGCCTATTGAGACATCTGACCCTGCTATCCGTTCCCCGTTGACAGAAGTATTATATACCAATAACAACTCTAGCACCTGGTAGTTGAATACGAATGTTGAGCATCTGTATATTTGGAAAGTAACTGATGACCCAGCTGCAGCTGCACTTTTATGTTGACAGCAGATTGCACAAATGTTCTACAGCACAGGTTATGGCCAAAGTTTGCCCGCTCCGCCCGTTTCCCATGTTTAGGTTAGGTCAGGTAGAATGGACTGACGGTTGGTCTTATTTCTGTCACACTTAGGTCAATGTAAATTCATTGCGATATCCTGGAGTACAATGCTCCAAAAATTCCAACGCTACGTCTTAAAAACTTGAGTTTATGGTTAGTCAATTTTTAACCATTTTGTGGCCTTAATGAAGTTCAACAGGCTGATCCTTGGAGTGTCTGATCATTCTTCTAGTTTGTTGAAGAAGTAGCTGCCTAAAAAAAAAGTTTGAAAGTCTTAACTTCTCTTTCCATAAAAAGCAGAGGTATCGCAGCCACTCAATGAATGAGGAAGCATCAACTCAATTTCAGTCGCAAGTTAGGGCTTTCCTCAAAAAAAAAAAAAAAAATAAATGATATTGATTTGAACTGCTCAGAACCTATTATATAAATGTATCTTGAATTTCTTATTATTTATCTGAAATTGATTGTGAATGTGCAGCATAACCTTTTAAAGAATACCAAAAGATCAGAATCGTCTCCAACGATTTGGTCGTGCTCTCCCATCAAAGATGCAAGAAGTCTGCTATCATATTCGTTTCGATGTTTTGTACATATAATTCAGTGCGGATGAAGGTAATTAAGTGTAGCTGGCTTTTTCGTTTCGGCTCTAACCTTTTTTTGTTGAGCTTTTATCGGAATCGATTCTTCATAATATATGATGTCAGTATACATTCAGGCTATACCGTTTTTGTTTATGTATTTTTAGTAGGCCCTTTTTTTGTAGCTTATGAAAACAAGAGAAGGATGTTGTGGGGGACTGTAAGTAGCTACTAAAAGGTGTTTTTTAGAAGTTGTATACTTCTTCAAACTCAAATAAAACACGTTAAAATAAGTTTCACTGTCACGGTTCCAGTTCTAAATAGAAGACATTCTTATGCAACCAGTGCTTAGAAACGATTTCGGCCATATGGGTCTAATGGCTGGCTCGAATGAAGCGTAATCGGGAAGTTCATGTGTCGGCGACTTGTTCGAGCAACTGGGCCATATATCGGCAGTAACAAGTTTCCATTTGGGAGACTGCTATAGTAAGTTTAATTTTTTGGCCTTCAGAGACGACTTCCTGGAAAATATAATAAATTACATGTGTCTTCGTTATAATTGAATAAATAATGTTATACCAATCGATGGCAAATCACTCAAATTATTTTTTGTGCCCAGAAAAGGTATAAAAGAACGAATATTTTCTGCTTAATTTGTATTTTTCTATTTTACTGATTCAATTTCATCAGGAAAATAGAAAAATACAATTTTAACGGAAAGTATTTGTTCAATTGAACATTTTCAAAAAAAAAAAATTCTCTGGGCTATTTACTATCGATTGATATAAAGTTTTAAATCAATTTTAACGAAAACATAATGATTTTTTCATTTAAAAATTTTTCCTGATTCGTTTTCCTGATCGCTATAACTGGCATCTTAGCTGCGTTAATATAAAATATTAAGTGAGTGCAATGCTGTACTCACCCCGAACGCTACAAGTTTCATTGTGCGTGGTCATCGAGAAACTGCTTTTGAAGTGTTATTCTCTTCTTTGGCTACGCAATTAGTAGCGGTGCGTAGACGGTTCTATTTGAAGCTATTGTTGTTGCTGGGTAAAAGATTGGGAGCAAACAGTGCTCACTTTACCGTTGGATGTTTTAATGGCTATCTGGATAGTCTGTCCGATGTTGATGACGGGGTCCCATGTACGCGACAAGTTTATGCTGTCATCGCGATTGAAATTTTGATGGTGTTTGATTTCAATCGCTTCGCGTATAAGCCGAGGGATATAGTGAGGCTCGTGAGCTAAAACTTTAGCTTGGTCGAAGTGAACCCAGTGATGTTCATCTGGATTGTCTAGAATGTCCTCGACTATTGCCGAATTTTCCCGGTGTTTTTTTTTTTGCTGACAGCACTTATTTGTTCTTTTAAACGGGTGGCAACACTTCGTTAGGTGTGTCCCGGAATTTGCTACTTGCGTTGCCAAAGAAGAGAATAAATAATAACACTTCAAAAGCAGTTTCCCGGTGACCACGCACAAAGCAACTTGTAGCGAAACATTCGGGGTGAGTACAGCATTGCACTGATTTTATATGTTATATCAACGCGGCTGATACCAAAAAGCTTATAACAAAATACTCTCGAAAGAGAGTACGCGCGCTTCAAGGGGTATTGACTACCCTTAAGGAAGTAAGGAAAGGAAAAGAAAGGAGATGCCGATGCACATCACTCTTGAATTTCTGTATATTATATTGCGTAGGGAAAATTGAGTTGGGTAAAGCATTTCACATCCGGGTTGATCGGCTAAAATATGAATCTCTTTAGAACTTATATCTGTTTTTGTGCTCTTAAACGGACACGGGCTGTTTCGTTGATATATAACTTTTCCTTTAGTTTATAAAGTGGTGTCTTCGCTATACGCAGCCACTTTATAGACTTACTGGCCTAAGCTTTGTTATTCTACAATCATTAAAAAACTTAATTTATGGCTAGAAATAAACAGAGGCTAAAGGTTCCTGTTCCCATTTTTTGGAAGGTTGTTTAAAAGTATATCATAGCATCGAAACTAGAAATATTAGAATTTTGATTCGATCGATTGTTTTTTTTTGTCATCTCTAATTAATACAAGATTGCGAGTCAGCTGAGTTTTTTTAAATGAGCATTCATGCTGTTGATTAAAAAAATTATTATAACTAAATAGTTGATCTTTGACTTCTGAGGAATATAACTATCGCCAGAAAAAACTGATTACAGTCACTTTAATATTTATTCTTTTTGACTGAGTTCTTTTTCATGTGATGGAAAGTTAATACGTAAAGAAGTTCTATCGAATAATTTTTATTCAAATTTATTCTTCACAAATTATCGTGCCTAGTCTGTCTTTTCAGGATAAAATTTTCCATGTGCTTGAGGCATATTGACATCATTTCTTATTTGAAAGACTAAAGCAAAGAGAATCCTGACTTTTGATATTAAATGTGGGACTTATTTTTGCATACAATACACACGTTTTTGTACTTTGTGTTCATACAAGTAACTCCATGTTCTTTATCTTCTTCTTCTTCTTCTTTTTCATTTCCGACGTTACGAGTAGTGATCTTGAAGCGATCACAACTCTCCCACTTTTCCGCTTCACACTAGTGATCCGCCTGTGGGGTTGACCTCAGAAAGCGTCGGCAAGCCTCCCGGTTTTGGATTGTTCCATGTCTGAGGCCAACCAAATGCTGCTGTTTTTGCATTTGCTTGTACCAGGTGTGTTTTGGCCTGCCTTTTCTTTTTCGTCGCGAATTTGTTGAAACGTTGTACGATATTGCCTTTTGGACGGGGTTCTGCGGATCTCTCCATTGAACATGACAATACCAACTGAGCCGGTCGTGCTGAATTTTGTCCAAGATGGTACTTTTGACATGAAGGCTTCCACGGATCTTAGTACTTCTAATTCGATCAAGCTTTGTTACTCCTGCTGTCATCCGAAGCATCTTCATTTCGGCTGCCGTCAATTTGCTCTCATACTTTTTGTACATTGTCCAACATTGTGAACCGTATGTCAGAGCTGGACGGACAACTGCTGTGTAGAGTCTTCCCTTCAACTTAGGGGGCATTTTTCGATCACAGAAGATAGCGGAGTTTTCTCGCCACTTCATCCACCCTACGCTTACTCGATGATTGATGTCATCATCACAAGTTGCTTCACTATTGATCATAGATCCCAGATATTTAAACTTTTCACACTTGGGAAGCACATTTCCATTCAAATAAATGTCTGGAATACGCTTGTCTGGATCAAAAAAAGGGCAGCACAGGTATTCAGTCTTTTTAGCGCTAATACGGTACCCATTTCCTTCCAGAACATCAATCCAAACGTCAAGTGCTCGTTGCAGGGATGTAGGATCCTCGCTTATGATGGCTCCATCGTCAGCAAAGAATAATTGTTGTACTTTATTGTCCGTTACTTTTCCTTCGAGCAAATAATCCAGAACAGCAATAAAGAGCAGTGGACTCAAGACACTTCCCTGATGTACACCTACTGTTATTTGGAATTCTTCGGTGACTCCAGCTGGGCATCTCACTTTTGTAACTGCTCCCTCGTACATGTCCATAATTATTCGCACATAGGCTTCAGGAACTCCTCGGTGTCTGAGGGCCACCCATATCAGATCTCGTGGTTGTCGATCGAATGCTTTTTCGAAGTCAACCAACACAATATGTTCTTTATCTAAAATGCGAAAATCCTTTATATGATAAAATTTTACAATCAAGAGTCTTGTAATGCTTGTGGTTAAATGGAAAACGATTTGGAAATCAGCTTCAAGAACCATTTCCACTCTCGTTGGCGTTGAAACCAAAAAGCAAGTGTTGGTTTCATTAGCACATTTTCAGTTAAGTAACCACCTCTCTAAGCTGTTACAAAAACTATTTAAAATATTTTGAGCACATTTCCAGCACTTAACCACCGCTTCTTGGAAACAAAACGCCAGCGTCTTTGGTTAACATTTTGAATTCTGTATAAGAGCAGAGGCAAATTATAAGATTCTATTCAAGTTTAAATTAAAAAAGTTATGTTTGCGAAAAGGAAGGGCGGAGGCATTCAGTCGACCTTGCAACAACATATTTGCCTTTCTTAACTAGGTCGTTTGGCTGTATAGAGCAACTCAGTAGACAAGGTAATTTAAAATTGTTCATCACAAAGGATGCAAAGCTTTAGGGCTTTTGTGCAACCCCATACACGAGTGGCATTCAGAAAGATGTTGCTGTAAAGAAAATAAATATATTTTCACTTCAATGAGTTCTTTATGGGTCCGGTTGGTGAATTTGTCTACAAAAATTTTTCGAACAAAACCATTCTATAGAGATTTGAAATAGTAAGGGTTTTTTAACAAAGTTTGGTAATTCATATCATGAGATGAGTTAAGTTTCTTGGTAGAGTTCTTTCCCTTTTTGGGCTGCTCGAACAGCCCACAATCCTTGCAATAGTGCTTCATTAATATTTGAAGATGAAATGGTTGTTTAGGAAAGTTGGGCGCTTATTACAAAAAGGCGTTAATGTTCCTACCTGTTATGAAGAGCTTCAATGTATACCCGTGACCTAACGATTAGTGCTTTGAAAGATTGCAGAAGTTTGAATGCCATGGCTTTAAAAAAAAGACTTTGCTGATCTGTACACTCTACAAAATGTCTTAATCTGAGTTAAATCTAATAAGTAAATAAGTGTTAAGCTAAAAGAATGTCCTTTAATGTATATTTTTCCCATTTATTCATCTTCTGATTTTATTTTCTAAAGAAGAACATTTAAATTAGAAAGCATTATTGAAACATTCTAGATAAATCACTTACATTCCTTTTTCTTCCTCTTGAAAATTAAATTGAGAACCGGCGACCACAACTCATTGAAAATACAATTTTAAATGAAGAAAATTGAGAATCTAAATTATTGCAAATAAAAAACAACAAAAAACCATAGCAATGTAGTGATCGAAAAATAAAAAAATCAACAAGTAGAAAAAGGCAAAGTAGAAAAAGCAAAGTAAAGTGAAAATGAAATTAAAAGTTAAAGTTAAATCAAAAAGCAAACTTGTGGCCGCTGCAATTTACCGAAAAACAATGTGGTACATTAAGTACTTTAAAATTATAAATAAATAAAAAAGTGGGTTAAAGACATCAGGGGACCCGTCTGAATCTATGATGAAGACAAATCTAGGATTGCAAGTCGGCCAACTGACCTTTTTGGTTTGATAGTTCCGTCTGCGACTTGGACATCGGCAATTCTGACTATTTTATCTGGACCTGGATATACTTTGACAACAGTATAACAGTATAAGTAAGATGACCTTACTTCATTTGGATCGATTACTAAAATCATACAACCTTCCTCAATAGTTTTGGTGTTATGATGCCACTTACTTCTTCTTATTATTCTTTGTACCATCGCTTTGTTAGTTGAGACATCAAATGCTGCGCTCTTCTACTACAAAAATCATTTTCATGAAAAACACCAGGAGCAGTTGTGTCTCGGAAATCTTCTCCAAATAGCATCGAGTTAATGGCTTAGATTCTTGTGGGTCGGCAGGAATGTGCCTGAGAGGGCGCAGGTTGATTTGTCCTTGGGCTTCCATGAGCGCGTTCCGTAATACATCCTCTCGAGGTATAGTTTCTTTGAGAACGACGCACTTCCCACGCACCACCCATCAACGGCGAATAGGCTGGGATGAATCTCCAAAGAATTCCATTGTAATTAGATACAAATTCGCCAAGAGCAGCTTCTAATTCTCTCACATCTTTTTCGAATTGGTTTTTGGTACCAATAAAATTCAGCAAGTTGTCGCTGTACAAGTATTTCGTTACAACTCGGTTGATGACAAATCGTTGAAGCGCCATGGTGCACTGGCCGAAACTTAAATCGTTTAAAAGCTTGATTTGTACTGCTCGGAATGTTAGGCACGTAAATACCATTCCATAGCGCTTAATAGTTTCACTACCATACTTCACCAACATTGGACCAAAATAATCTACTCTGACGTGAACGAAGGGCTTCTGGTCAAAGGCTAATCGAGCTTCAGCAACTGTCCCATTTTCGGCATTTCTGCTTTGGCCTTCAAAAGCTTGCACTTATTACATCTGGATTCGACTTTCCGGACTGAAACTCCAATTTAAATGATCCATGCTAGTTCTCTCATGTCGGAGATAACTGCAGCTGAGCCAATATGGTTGTTTTTTTCGTGGTGGTGAAGTATGAAATAGTCGACTAGTGGATGGGATTTTGGTAAGATTGCAGGGTTCTTCGAGGCATAAGAAATGAATGCCTTCTGACATCTTGAGCTTAATCTAATCGTATGTTCTTCGTCCATAAGATAAGATCCGATCTTCGGCCCTGGAGAATTCATTCGGGGTTACATATTAGCATTTTTGAACTAATCTGTTTTTCTTTATGTCCATGAAACGAATAATAAAAGCCAAAACAAGGACGGACGAAGCCCACTTGGCTTTAAACCTCGGTTTAATCTCATCGTAGATCCTGAAAGATGGTTAAACTTTGCTATTGTGAACAAAAACATCTAAGTTTTCACAATCCGTTGATGGGCATGATTTTCCTATCGTAATTGGCCAAGAATCAACTGGTGTACGTTGAAATTCGGGACCTTCAAACCATCTTGAATTTGAGTCTCCAACAAACATGTCCTTCCACCTTGTAGCATCGTCAGCCACATTATCCTGTGTAATTAATAAATGAAATGAAATGCATTGAAATGAAGAAAAATTATCTAAGTTTAAATGTAAATTTGAATCAAAAACATTAAACTTAAAGTAAATGAATAAATAGGGTGGCACAACATATAGCGAGGAGCCCTGGGGCCTAGTGCATTTCTCACAACCACTGCCTTTGTGAAGTAATGGAGAGGACCAACAATTTTTTGCCGGTCCTGAACAGCTAATCGAGAAAGCTCTTTTCATAACAATGAATTCACTAACTGAAGACTTGCAAATTCCTCGCGAAAGGCGATATCCGTGGAAAAACATTTTTGTTTTTGTTGGGATTCGATCCACGAACCTCTATGTTAACAGGCAGACATGCTTACCATCACGCCACAAGTACCGCATAAAAAACATTAAACTTGTCAATTTGAGATAAACTTTTCAATTTCACTTTAGACTTGTATTGCATCCCACTCCCATCTGATGATTAAAAACGTACTTCTCCCTTGAATCCAAATGGAACACAAGATTTAATAGCCATAACGATGTATCTCTCATCTGAAATTTATTACCAACCACGACGTTAGAAACTAATCTGCAAAACTTTTACCACACACACATCATTCATTTTGGGTTTCCTAAATTACAAACTTTATCCTTTATGAGATTACGAGAACCCTACAGCATCCCGACTAAACAAAATGCCCACAACCATGACGAATAGATATAAGTTATGTGACTTTCAATTTCTACATCATCCTTTTTACATCAACCATTTGAAATCTAAATCGATTTTCACAAAAAGATGCTTAAATTCTATCTAAACTTTTCTTAGCCTGGAAATCACAATAACTTTCCGTTTCCCTCAGGAATCTTGTGAAAATATTTTCTTTCTTGATTTTGGTGTGTAGGTTCATATTCGTGAGATAGACTTGAAGTAAAACATATTAAGTTACTAAAACTGTTCGATTTGCGAAACGATTCTTTAGTGGATTAAATTGATAAACTTGGGGGGGGGGGGGCAAACTTTATTTTAACCAAACGATCGTATGTATAAAAGCAAAAGCATGATTTTATTTCTGTCACGTATTCAAGCGCTAATTCAGTTGAATTTCACCTCAATTTTGGCTCCATCTCTAAGAGAAAGAGAAGTTTTTTGAATAGACTGGATAATGCGAGGTGGTTTTGTAGAATGAGAAAGTTGGGAAGCATTGGTTTTTTTCTTGAAGTCACGTAACATGTAGAAGAGAAATTATTTACTCAGCCTTTCGAAGGTAAATAAATGAATAAATCGGGCGATACAACACAGCTCTGCAAGCCCCGGGACCTACAAATTTTGTTTAATTTCGGACGTCAGAATGGTGTTTTTCCAGTCCTATCGTCTCCGGTTTATAGGTGTAGAATACCTTCGTATATTCCCTTGGAAAATAGTTTCCAAGTAGCTCCCTGTTACGTGGGAGTTAGAAGTTAGAGCCCCAGAAACATCCAACTGTTTTGGCACGGGTTTCACATTTCGCGAGGTGTAAGCAAGTCCATCGATAGTAATTCTAATTACACACTGCCACGAAAAGCACCGCTTTCTAACTTAGCATTTCGGAATTGGTTAACTCGAATTAAATATCGGGTTTTTCAATAAGAGCACTACAAAAGTTTTTAAATAAAACAAAATTGGTTTTGGATACCAATGAAATTCTTTATTCCTGTGAAAGTACGTTCGATGCCATTTTGTATAGAACTCGATCTTTTTTGCACGGCCACCACGGGCACGCTTGCAGAAGTCTAGACGCTGAACACAATTTTCGACGGTTTTCAAGCATAAATCGGCCGATACCGCTGCAATTCACGTTCAATATTCGTACGAAGTTCATTAATCGTAGCTGTCTTGTTGGCATAGACCATAGAATTGACGTAGCCCTACAGGAAATAGTCTAACGGCGTCACATCGCAGGATCCAGGCGGCCAAGCGACTGGACCACTTCGTGAGATAACACGTTCTCCAAACTTGGTTTCCAATAAATTGATTGTGACATTCGCTGTGTGGCTTGTGGCGCCGCCGCCGTCCTGTTGGAACCACATGTCCTCCAAGTAAGTCCTTATCATCCAATTGGAGCCAAAAATATTCGGAAATCATTGAACGGTAGCGATCCCCATTCACAGTAACGTGCCGGTCTTGATCATCACGGAAGAAGTACGGCTCATAAACCACACCAAACCGTATTTTTTCGGGGTGCAATGATGACTCATGGAGTATGTGTGGATTGCTGCCTGACCAATATCGCATATTTTGTTTAAATGAGCTTCATTGGTGAAGATGATTTTTCGATGAAAATCCGAATCATTTTCAATTTGTTGCTCAGTCCAAGTTAGTCGCACCACCCGAATGTGGAATGCTCTACCTGAAACTGTTTTTCCCCTACATTACGATTTACAAAAATTCAAAAGCAAAGTTCATCGGTGTCTCCTTTCAAATCATGTCCTTTTTTCCTAAATGCTCGCACTGTGTTTTTATAACATTATAAGGGTATAGTCATAACCCCTTGATGTGCGCGTTAATTTAAAAAAAAGCCCAACTCACGAAAACACGACGCTTCTGGTATGTTCAAGCTTCAGTTCTTGCGTCAGTTTGATTTTGTAAGGATGGAGGCCAAGATCTTTTCGCAAAATTCGCCACAACGATGTTCAAGAGATGTCCTACGCTTGAGAACGACGTGTGAGAGACACATTTGGGTTTCTGCAACTGAAGCCTCAGCGGCAGCAATGTTCTCGGCACTACGGGCACTTCTTTGTCTCACTGGCACAGGAATATTTTATACTGTGCCTGTGGATTCAAATTTTTCCACTAGACGCTAAATTATTGATCTGCTAGGACGATTATGAGGACAATAAATTGGACGTAGCGCTCTTAACGTTTAGGCCGTTGACTTCGAATTTCTGTAGTTGTTGGCTGGTATATTTTTAAATCATAAAATGGCAAACCTTACTGAAGAGAAATGTCAAAAAAGCGCCAAGAAATATGGCGTCGTTTGCTGTCCCTGTAGCTCTACTTTTGTAGCGTCCCTGTTGAAAAACTCTTCAAATGAAATAAAATTTGAAGCATAAGACTGAGAGTTATGAAACTTCGCACAGATTTTTTGTAGAAAACTTCATAGAAATATGTTTAGAAAAAAATTGTGAAAAATATTTTGAATTTCGTTTTTATATATATGCATTTTGTTTTGGTTGACCCTCAAAGATTTCTAAGACATTGGCAGTAAAAAAAAAATCATGCAAAATACTCTCAATCCTTTTGAAACATTAAATAGTAAATATCTCAATTCAACGAAATCAGGGTTAAGCCAATTCTGTTTTTTTAATGCCTCATACTTATCAATTAAGTTGGTAAATTAATTAATTTAAAAAAAGTGAGTTCGGATTGAAATTGAATATCTCAGAAAAGAAAGACATACTAAAGTTGTTTTTTAGTAACTATGTATTTCCAAAGTTATTGCATTTATTGTGAAATGATCTACTTTTTTACACTGGGTAAAGGAACAAATTTGTTCACTGAGGCCGAAGGTGAAATAAGGTGGTTACAATTTTTTCAAAAAGCGATAGCCAAATACTGTGCCTTCCTAGCTTATATCAAGTTGCGTGCCCATTTCAAAATGGTATCCTTGGCGTGATGGCTAAAATATTTGCTGTTAACCCGGAGATTCATGCTTCGAATATCAACCACGGGTATCACCTTTCACAAGGAATTGTCAAGTCCTCCGTCAGTAAATTCATTGTCAAATGAAAAGCGCTTTCTCGATTAGCCGTCTTCTTGGGTCTATGAAATAACTCCCACGAAATAAGTCCCACTTTTAAAAACGAAATAAGTCCCACCAAAAATTGCTTAAAAAATGAAATAACTCCCACGAAATAAGTCCCACTTTTGAAAACGAAATAAGTCCCACCAAAATGAAATGATTTAAAAATTTACTTGAAATGAAATAACTCCCACTCAATATGAAATAACTCCCCCTTGAATAATATATTTCTTAAATGAATTAAGTCCCACTTTCATAAACGAAATAAGTCCCACTTTTTCATTGTTTAATGCGATTTCAAATAAGAAGTATTTGGCTCTACGAAAAAAACACACGTCGAATAATATGAATAATCAAAGCAGAGCAATAATAAAGAAAAATCGTATACAAGCAAGAAGAGAGATGAGAGATAAGGACAAAAAATTATGATTGTCCCTTTTACGAAACATTGGACATTTCGTAAAAGGGACAACCATAACTTTTTGCATAAGAAAAAATATAAATTTAGGGGTATGAAATAACTCCCACTTTACAAAACGAATTTATTCCCACTCAAAACGAAATAAGTCCCACTTAAAATAAAAACGCGTAACGAAATAAGTCCCACCAATTGACGAAATAAGTCCCACTTTTGAAACGAAATAACTCCCACTTTCAGAATAACAATTTTTGGTGGGACTTATTTCGTTTTTAAAAGTGGGACTTATTTCGTGGGAGTTATTTCATAGACCCGTCTTCTTATCTGTATTTAAAAAAAGTGCTCATACGCCCGAGTGCATGAAAAATTTTCAAGTACATCGACGGATTAGAATTTCCAATGTCTTTGGCTCAAAAAGTTATGATAAGGCTTTTTGTTACTTAAGTTGGAGTTTCTAGAATTTTGAGGCCATCAATAGAGTGCACTAAAACGGACTGCATAACGGACTACATAAAGAGCGTTCCGGAATATTATAATCTTCGTGTACGTCTAAGAAAGAAATAATGAAGCACATTTGTGAAAAAGCTTTCAGGAAAATAGCTGTTTGTAAGCCGTTTGCTGACGAGGTCCCATTTACAGACCTTAGGATTTGCGTATGTCTATAGCTATAATGTGGAGTAGCAAAGCGCTAAAAGACTTGTGTTGTACTGCTTTGATCATGAAAGTCAGCATCGCGTGTAGTAATCTATATATATAAAATAGGATGTATGTATGTATGTATGTATGTATGTCCGGGGTAAACTCCTAAACCACCCAACGGATTTTTATGAAATCTTCAGGGTAGACATAGTTTAGTCCAGAGATGGTTCCTGTCAAGGTTTGATCCCCATATTCCCACAGGAACGGTTTTGGGAATGGAAAATTAGAAACTACTCCACATATTTCAAAAATTCTTTCAGCACTAGGGGTGCCACATTATCTTCCTTCATCAGTAACCTAAACTATATTTCATCCCTTGAACAGAAATGGGAATGAGAACGGGAACCATAAAGTTACTTGACCGATTTCGAAAATTTTTTCAATTCTAGGATGTTACATTATCCCTCAGTGACATAGATTTATATTTCATTCACATATTTCCACAGGAATGGAAGACTCCTTCAGGAACGGGGTTGGAAATGGAAACTTGGCAACTACTGGACCGATTTCAAAAATTCTTTCAACATTAAGAGTGCTACATTTTCCCTCTTTACCCTTTGTCAGTAACTAAGGCTATATTTTTTATCCCTATAATCCGACAGGATCAGAAACAGGAAAGAGATAGGGAACATTAAAAACTTCTTGACCGATCTTGAAAATTCTTTCAACTCTAGGGAGTAACAATATCCTTCAGTGAAAAATTCTTTCAGCATTAGGATGCCACATAGTCCTACAGTAAGAGAGATTATATTTCATCCCCGAATTCTCACGTAAGAGGAAAAACGAGAACGGGAACCTTAAAACTACAGACCCGAGCAAAGCCGGGCGGCTCAGCTAGTCTCTAATAAAAGAAAAAAGATGCATAATTGTACGAAAACCTTTGTGCCAACGGCATTCAGCCCTATCACAGATTCCATCGTAATCGAAAAAAGTCTAAGTTTCCCGATGTAACTATCACATAAATAATCTATTCGGAGTAGAACGAATTTCGAAATTCGTAGATTTGGTATCACCAAATGCAAGTGGAATGTAAATTGGTCGTCTAATTAAACGAAAGAAATTGTGTTTGCAGAAAAATGTGAATGATCTTGCACGTTTGACACAAACCAGCATGGCGGTGTTTAGTGTGGCAGATGGCAATGCTTTCTTTGATATAATTTGAATTTTGTGAACACAAATTTTCTTAGTTCGTAACTTAGCTTTGCGTGTGGAAGTTTTCTACGATTCGGGCCCACTTTCTTCCTCTTCATTTTTCTTTAGCCGCGCTTTGGGGGTAGTCCACGTAAAACACCAAGCTCGGTTGTATGTTCACAATGAGTTTGTGAACTAACAATTCACCAAAGCTGGAAGAATAGCCTGCAGAAAATTGTTGGTCCTCTCCATTCCCTCACAAGCCATGGTTGTGTGTAATGCGCTAGGCTCTGGGGCTCCACGCTCTGTTGAGCCACAATATTCATTTTCTTTTTTTTTAGTCTATTTGAAAGCTCCATCGCTAGTAAACTATTGAGAATTAATTATTTGAAATAACATATATTGCCGCCATTAAATTTGTTCAGTTCTGAGAGTTGATTTCCTGAGATTACTTTCATATCCTTGTCCTTATTATATATTCTTCCTGCTTTTTTTAACTTAAATGAGGTGAAAGCAACATGTATTTTTATAAACGAAGGGTTGCAGCTGCTGTGAATGTTGGCTCTGCTCTTAAAAAGAGTGCTAGATTTGTCAAATGACATCTATTCTCTTGATTTGTTTCCTACTTCATTTCTTTCATTTCTGTCTCGAAACAACTTATCTATTCGTTGTACTCTCAAAAGCCTTTTTTTCTATGTGTAAATTTCTAGACATTGTTTTGTCATGTTGACTCTCAGAAAGCTACTTGCAAAAAACGAACTCAGTTGGAATTTTGCTAGCTTATATCTGCGGGTAATAAAAAGTGTGTCCATTTTTTTTTTATTTTTTTTTTTTTTATTTTTATTTTTATTTTTATTTTATTTAGCGCGCACATCAAGGGGCTATGAATACCCTTATAGAGCACAGTGCGAGCATTTAAGAAAATAGGAGAGGATTTAATAGGAGACACCTATGCACATTCCTTGCGAGGCGAGTGTTGCGGCTAAATTGTTTCAGGGCTGGAATGCAACTGGCTATTTCACGAGAGCACTGTTTGTGAAAAAAACGATAAAAAAGAGAGAGACAGGTAACGTTTCGACGATGTTCAAGAGATTCAATCGATTCAATGATTGAACTATCACCTATCAATTTTAACGCTCTATTTTTACTTGAGAGTAACTGTCGAAAAATGCGAAAGTCGAAACAGAGTAACGAGTCAATTTTCCGCTAGCTGTTCTCAAGAGTCAAGAGCAAGACTGTGTCAACTTGTGAGTTTGCTTTCAAGTGGCCTTAAAGCTACTCTCAATGTTTTTGCTCACAATGGTACCATTGGACGTAGCTTGATGTATGTAGTTCAACTCTGGCTTAAATGAAAGACTGTGAAAGTAAAAAATTCAAGAACCCAGTTTAAGGAAATCATTTTTTCCTTTTGTTTTCTTTTTTCATTTCTGAAGCTAGAGAAAGGGATTATGCAATAATAAATTTTGTTTTACAGCACAGTTAGGAGAAATTTTCACTCCGAAAAGCTACTGAACGAAAATGTCTGAACTTCAAATCTAAAAAACCGCCACTTTCTGTGGCTCTGTCTTGAAAATTGCCAGACAGAAAGGCTAACATTTTGTTTACATATATAAATAGGTAAATTTCATTTTTCAATATTCATTTTTCGTATTTTCGCTTGTTAAAAAGCCACTTTGTGATGTAATGGTTAGTATGTCTACCTGTTTCGTGATAGTTCGATGTCAAAGTGCAAGAAACATAAATCGGTTTTTTACGGGTTTCACCTTTCGCGAGAAGTAGGCAAGTCCATCTATATAAATTACGCTGCCACGAAAGCGCTTTCTCATATAGCTGTTCAGAAAAGTCAAAATTTGTTGGTCCCCTCCAATCCTCCATCCCTCATCAAGGTATAGTTGAGAGAAGTGCGCTAGAACCTGGGCCCTATTTCATAAACATTGACAGGTGACAATTCTACAAATTTGTCGCAGTTATCTGACAAATTTCCATTTCATATCGCATGGACAGGTCGTATATGACAATTTTGTAGTGACAAATTTGTCGCTGTCAGACTGTGATCAATTTGTCGTGACAATTTTGTCACTGTCAGATAATGATATAATTGTCGTGACATTTTTGTCACTATCTGATAAATTTGTCGTGAAAATTTTGTCATTGTGATATATTTTGACAAATTTCTTGCAATGTATGCAAGAGACTGAATTTAGCTACAAGAAACTATATGCGACGCGAAATTTTTCATTAAATTGAAAATCACTTAATGCAGCAAAATCATTGTTAATTCTGTCCTTAAAAATTCGAGGACGACGTATTTCGCGATCTTGTATCTCAGACTCATTATCGCTTTCACTTGACAAAGAAACTTGTCACTTTTCGACCGAAACTCAGTTGCCTGTCACAATTGTCAATTACATACTGACAAAATTGTAATTTGTATAACTTTTTCTGTTCCATAAAAAAATTGTCACTACAAATTTGTCGGGGAATTTATGACAATTTTAAAAATATCCCTGACAATTCATTGTCATGACAATTTTTTTATGAAACGAAATTACGACAACTGTCGCAGATTTCCCGACAATTCTACAAAATTGTCAATTTTTCTATGGGACAGGATATAGACAATTTCCTAGTTGTCATTTACAAATTGTCACCTGTCACCTGTCGCAATTGTCAATGTTTATGAAATAGGGCCCTGAGCTTGTCCGTGCTCAACTTCACCATTCTATATTTGTTTGCTTGTTTTCGAACATGAACACTCTGAAAAAAGCAACCCCAAACCATACCTACAATGAAACTTCCATTGCTATCACGAATAGATCCATTCCGTCAGTTTCATAGCTAAATTCAATGAAAGAAGAAATTTTCGTTCACAGGTGGATTTTTTTATCGGTAATGAAAAAGTCAACGTGGTTGCTGTGTTGTTATTTTTATCCTTAACCATTTCTCTTGCACCTAATTTCATAACAAAGCCTTTTAAGCTACAATTTTCTGTCACAGTTATTTTTGGATTTTTGTTTTCTGAAATATGTATATGTAATTCCATTTTTAGCATCAGACCATATCATTTGCCATAGCACACAAATCAGAAATTGAATAGCTTTGCTTATTTTACGAACAACATATTATTCTTCTTCTCGAATGGTAAATCGATAGCAAAATTAATAAAAAAGAAAGCCCTTCCGTTCCTCAACACACTACATTAGTTTTAATCAAAATACCACAGTCATAAACAAGGATTTGGGATTTTTCGTCATGAAAACCAAACGCAAAAACCTCATAACTTTATATTACACCTGACCTGATTGAGCTATAGAAGGCGACGAGCATTTCTAGCTGTAAAGACACAAACAACCTTGTAGAATTTTTGCTATAGGACTGCGTGTTCTGTGGTAGTTTGTTTTTTTCTTTCTTTTTTTTTTGAATACAGGTCAACTTTCGGCAAAGCAACATTTTGGCAATTTAATTGGAAGTGACAACTGGCATTAAAATGGACGAATACGGTCACGAACAGAGTGAACACAATAGGCTAATTTGTAGACAGGAATGTGTGTTTTAGGAGTTTAACTTTTTAATACAAGAATTACTTCGTCGCAAAACTTTTGTGTTTTTTTGTGTGTGGAAACAAAAATAGACTTTCAAATAAAATAAAAAATATGACTTCGTGATGAAATGAAAAAAAAATTCCACAATCTCATAAACAGAACTTGTTCTGTTTGGAGAAGTACTATTTAGTTTCGCAAGGATATAAAAGAACTTTGTTCGTAGGATCTGATAAGCGAATCTTTCATCAAAATATTTTCAAGCACGCAAACTTTATAAACTTGACATATTGCGGCTGGGATAGTGAGGCATGTCGAAGTTCTAGAAGTTTTCAAAATTTAGGTGTCTGGCACACATGCTGAGGAACAGTGTTTTTTTGTTTTTGGTTTGAAAGCTTTTATTCTAATTATTTTTATTTTATTCAAATTTTATACTCATTCGTGTTTAAAAGATTGCTTATCTGTTTCATTCACCCTGCAACTTTCTCATATAATTTTTTTTCGCCTCCTCTATGGAAAATTTAAGTTTTCCTTAATCACACATGAGTTTGAGTTTTGGTTACTTAAAAAGGCTTCAAATACAGTCGACTGAGTATTTGGTTAACATAACTCTTTGATCCACTTTAGTCAAGAGGATTGTCATCATTATTTATACTTGTTCGTAAAGCCAGCATATTGTTGATGCATTGTATCCTCGTCGAAGATAACGAACCCATAATGGGTCTTTATAAATAAATGATGGCAAATTGAAAGAAAAAACTAATGACACATGGGAAGGATTTGTGGTTACCACATAATCTCCACTTAAAACTAAACCTCGTTTCATTAAATCAATTGCCTAACCGTCTGTAAAAAGTGACTAATGATAAGGTCTCAAACCGGGGAGGAAAAGAAAATTCAAAGTTTTAAGTAGGTTGAGATTATTGTTTTTGGGACGTAGAAAATGTGTGCAAAAACATACTTCATTCACTTAGAGAAGGATATTAATTGGATTCCAAATTCCTTCGGACAAATGAAGAAGGAATCTTTACAAAAAGTTTTCGAAAACAGCAAATCATAACCAGTTCGAAAACGTGATCGTGATTTTGGTACAAGTACCATGTACCATGCCAATCACAAACATATTCCTCAGTCGAATCAAAAAAAAAGGATGTAATTGCAGGCCTGGAACTTCCAGCATAGATGATATGAACGCTGTGCTCACAGTCGTTAGTTAAGTATCCATCGTCAAAGCACTTTATTTTTATATTCGTTTTAATTTCGCATAAATTTTACACAAAAGGTTTGCCACCGTACATTTTATTTGTTGACCAATAAGTTTTGAAAATCATTCTACAAAGTTATAAGGGACCTAACCAAGGTACACAAACAGCCTGTGTTTACGTCACTGAAGCAATGAGAACTACACAAACCTCGTGCTTATTATCTCAAACTCCTTGATTTCTATGTTCAATAATTGGCAGCAAACAGCGCACTTAGGGTTAATCAGTGTTATGTCTAGAAAACTAGCGTAACTGCACATGCACAAATTTTGTCAAGATACGCAAACAACAATAACTGCACAGATTAGGTACATAACTCCATTCCTGGACTTTCAGAAATCTTTCTCAACCAGCTTCCCCAATAGACAAGATTGGGAGAATGAAAAACCTCATATGAACGAGACGTCTATATCAACTTTTGCCGACGGTTCGAAAATGGAAGTTGGGACAGGTATTGGTTTTTTCTCAAAAAGCCTCAATCAAGCCAGTTCCTTCAAACTTCCAAAACACAGCAGTGTCTTTCGAGCCAAGATCTTGGCAATTATCAACGCTGGACAGGTGTCCATGATGGCGCTATCACATGCTGATATCACTTTTTTCATTGATAGCCAAGCAGGAACAAAGTGATTTATGCCACTCTTGTCAAATCAAAGCTTGTTTCTTGCTGTCGCGAAGAGCTAAGGTTTCTTGGCACACAGCATAACGTTAGACTCTGCTGAGTTCCTGGTAACGGTGGCATAACAGGAAACGAAAAAGCGAACGATCAAGCGAGGAAAGTCTCAGTGACCAAACGTAAACTCATATATTTTTAGGAAGTTACAACACTACAGGGTATCACAATGGATCTACATTGATCTAAGGTGGTGGAAATAAGATCAACCGTCGCGTCGGCCCATTCTTCCTTACTTAACCTAATAGGGAGAATATTTTGCTGGCTTTGAACGGTCTAGGATTTTCAATCAAAACTCAAATTCTACAAAGAACACAGTGCTAAGCAGTCAGTAAAAATTGAAAATGATGTTGAATAGCGCTCTTAACTATTGCGAATTACCCTTCTCTTGATAAAAAGGTGCCCGTTGCGTAGGTTCGAGGTTCGAATCTCAAAGCACTGTATTGGGTTCACACACGTTACACGTATTACCTTTTGAAGGCCTCTGAAAGTAATTACAATACGCTAAGTTTTTTATCCGTTCGGAAAAGGCAGATCATTTTAGTTACTCTTGATTTTTTGACGGGCTATTACCGTACAGTTTTTTATTTATTTTATTTAAGTAGAACTGCTCGAAACTGACGCTTTCGTCTCTATGAACGAAGACGAGTAGAAACAATGAAGGCACCATGCCTTCAAAGTGAATGCAACGGGCTTAAGAACCCGTGGTCTAAGGCCTATTAAATTACACCGAATTTGTGTAGTAAAAATGAGGCCGGATGGTTCCAGTCAATGGTTTATAAATTTTATTTAAATTAAATTTATTTATTAAATTTAATTAAATTAAAAATTTTTAAATTAAAAATTTTAGAATGTTTGCTCATGAGGACTTGATAATGAAAAGTCATCATCTTCCAAACCGTTGTATTGGTTGGCTTCAATTCTGATACCCACTTATAAATGCTGGTGTGCCCAGATCTCCGTTTTGTCTCCGAGTCTCTTCCTCATTTTCATAAATGATCTCTTGCCTGAAACTTCTAATCCTCTCAACTGTTTTTCTGACGACTCGACCCTCAACTTTTCATATTCGTTTCCAAATTCACGTCCCTGCTCTTCGGATGTGGAACTGGAACGGTTGCGTATGATAAGCTCATTGAATTCTGACCTTGACAGCATTGTTACATGGGGTCATAAGAACCGAGTAGAATTCAATGCTTCGAAAACTCAATGCTGTCTCTTGTCGTTGAAGCTTTACATTACCCCATTGCCATTATCCATGAATGGTACCTGCATCCAAGAAACCGAAAAGCTGCCAGTACTGGGTATGTGTGTAAACGATGATCTTGGAATGACCACATCTTCGAAGTCGCCAAAAACGCAACTAAATGCTTCGGCTTCTTGAGACGATGTAGGAAGTTCAGGAAGGCCTCTTCATCCACCCAAAACTGGAGTAGAATTCCCATATTTGGTCAGGTGCTCCTCAAACATCTTTGCGCCTACTTGATAGGGTACAAAATAGAGCGTTAAAATTGATAGAGGATAGTTCAATCGTATAATCGATCAAGACGTTACCTGTCTTGGACTCTTTTATCGCTTTTTCTACAAACAGTGCTTTAGTGAAATAGCCAGCTGCATTCCTCCCCTGAAACAATTTAGCGCAACACCCGCTTCGCTAGGAATGCTTATCAGTTTTACCTTCAGCCCAATTTCGGACGTACAGTCAAGTATAGAGATTCTTATTTCAGTCGCACCACCTGAATGTGGAATGCTTTACCTGGCTTTGTATTTCCCCTACACTACGATTCACAAAGGTTCAAAAGTAACGTGCATCGGTGTCTCCTTTCAAATCCTCTCCTATTTTCCTAAATGCTCGCACTATGTTCTTATAACATTATAAGGGTAGTTATAACCCCTTGATGTGCGCGTTAATTATAAAAAAAAACCCCAATGAAAGGGTAATGTAATCGGAATATGTACACGGCCTCAAGAAGTGAAAATAGATGTTTTCGAAGAACTTTGGTCTATCGTAGGAAAAAATGGATATTCAGATGACCAGGGGTCTGTATCACAGAACTACGAGTACATACAAGTGAAGTGTATTGTAAGAAATTTCTGTAAAACGAAGCTTGAAGTTTGCTTCATCTTCTACCAGAGTAATTGACATAATTATACCAATGGCTCTTGGCTTGTAGCTTTGTGTTGCAGGCCCAAGGTTCGGGGAACCCTTAAACTGAGATGTTTTCCCACCTACACCTTGAATAGAAATAGGCCCTCTGAGGAGCTGAAAGTTCAAAGAAGTGATAACACCGACCTTGAAGTTCTGAGAAGTCCAACTGAAAGCGTCCCTTCCTTTCAGGGGTAGACGGTTCGATGTCGGGAAAACGGTGGTCCTTCTTTTCTTTCTCTTCAGCGACCAGCTCCAATATGCGCTTCGATGTGGAGGTGGCAAGGATCACAGGTGAGGATTCAGCGTCACTGTTTCCCAATTAGTTATGAACTTCTCCACATTGCAGCCAAGGAGGACCATCTCTGCGATAGAATTAATGTCGAAAGTTATTAGCTGTCTACCTTTAATACTTAACATTGTTTTTTATCATATCCATAGGGATATCCTATCCGTCTTTGGAACTCTGAGCCTGCCATTTAGCTGTTTAACGGCGATGTAAAATTCGTCGAAAATCGAAAGACTCTTTCGATCCCTGATGACGTTTGCAGAGTCGTGTCGAAAGTTCCAAACGTGTTTCTAGACTCCTGAAGTGCTCAAACAGCGCAATCTTCAGTTGGATCCGAGGTTTCAGCTTCAGAAATATCTAAAATACAGTTTCAACTGGCCCATCGATGAAGTGGTGGATATTTATGACCACGTCTTCCCATGTTCCAAAATTGTCTTTTTAACAAAATCAAGAGAGAACGAATGTGTTAGCTTAATCGTAAAAAAATAAAACCCATTAAAATCTTAAAATTTATGGAAATGGAGTAACGCCGTGTCTTTGTTTTATTTCAAACAAGTCTCTTCTTCATTTGCTATTTCCTCCGAAATGGAATGAGATAGAGCTCCCTTTCGTAACGATTATAATTCTTGCTTTGGCCTGCCTGACATTTCTTATATCTTAAATAATTATTGATAGTAACAAATTCTTTTCTTCCGTAACCTTTAAACTGTCGAAAAACCTGCAGTTTCCTTGTTGTATATTATTTTAACAACAGTCTTCTCCATTAAACTAAGAATTTTTTACTTAGGATGTAAGGAGAAGGTTTGTTATTTACCAAGAAAATTCTTGTTTTCATTTTGCCACAGCTAAAAATGTTTGTCGAGATAAAAATTCACCGAAGTACTAATCAGGATGAAATTGAAGGGCATAAGACCCTTCTAAACCCAACCATTTGCTAATTGCGTTCGGGGATGTAATATTTTCTTTTTGGTAATAAAAGACGTTTGAAGATTACAGCTCAATGGAGCCTTCAAAAGAACTTTTACTTTCAAGATTGTTTTGCATTTTGTTTAGAGAAGTATTGAAGATGAGAAAAACAACTTAGCGATTGAAGTGAGTTTGGAAAAATGGACATACAAAGTCGAATAAAAAATATTCATCCAACTTGAATAATGTTTACTCTCAAAGCTCCAAATTGTGTATAGTAATAACAAACCGGCGACGTTCCTTGGTAATAAAAACACTCTACCAAGACTTTTCTTAAGCTATCCTCTTTCTATTTGATTTCCACTGAGTAGAGTAAACTAATACCACTAGCAGCTACCCCATTAACCAAAAATCTATTACGAAAGAAAATCAGTAGGTTTTAGCTTTTTAGCAAACCCTAATGTGGCAGGACTAACTGACCATAATTCCTGTCTTTCACACCACTGCTCTTTAAGTTGTTATCCTCTTTTACCAAATGGAATTCTTCGGAAAGGATAAGCTTATGAAAATCAGAGACACACACACGACACACAACAAAAAGCTAAATGTTGATTAATGATGATGACTGTCTGACCTCCTATTCTCGAAATGAAACATAAACTGCCGCAGTATCTGGACACTCTTTGGTTTCTAATATAAATGCTAAACATATCAAATGCTAATACTATAGGAATTTTAAATTGGGACAGACATCTGGTGCTTTGAATTTTGTATGAAACTACGGACAAGTTAAGCACTTTTATGACATGAAGAGATCATGATATACCATTCATTCATTCAGTCCATCCAATTCTGTTCTATGTATAATCCAATAGATAGAATGGATGTTGATGTTCATATATCTGTTAGTGTTATAGCTTAAAGTGTGGTTGAACTCAGACTTACATAACTTTGGTTAAACCTTACGATATTTTCCATAAGTAGCTACCAGAGGGTAGATATGCATTGCAATATGAATGCAAATGATGTGTGCGATGCGGCCCGGATTTGTAGACAAAATTTCATGAAAATAAATTTCTCGGTGAAAATTTATTTTCATTTACTCCTGCCGATTAGGAAAAGCCAAAGTGCTCTCCTTTAGAAATTTCTTTTCTTTTTCACGAAGGTTTCAAATTTCCTGGGAAATATAATTTCAATGAGAACAGATCTGAAATTAAAACTTTTATTCTGCAATTTCATTTGCAATTCCCATTAAAAGGCTTTTGGCAATAAATTATCGTGAAGGGTTTCATTCCCTCCGCCTTGTTTACCATTCGAACACCACGCAAAGCAATCTTTGTTCATTTACGACGATTTTCAATGGATTCCCTTCAAGCTAAGGTTTTATACATCAAACCAAGAAAAACACTTAAAAGTGTTTTTAGCGGCCACACTTTATGTCATAAGGACGGGGCCATAAAAAAACATCGCATCATCGATGCAGCAAAACGAACGTCAGTCCCTTAATAGAGATTTGAACTTTTTGGTGAAATGATGGCGGAGCAATGACCATATCGTTTTTTATCTGAGCAATATCTTTAAGTAAACATAAATTTCCAAAAAAAAAAACCTTTTTTTATTTTGAGCAGCTATAAAAAAAATGCTCAAACAAAGAGTGTCGTTGAATAAGTAGTGCTATTCTGCTATTACTGTTAGTGAGCATCCGACAGATTGGATTGCTTCCATCACATTACTCTCATAAGTACTTTATCAAATGTAATGGAAGAAATCTAATTTATGTGATGCTTTGTATACTCGTTCTGGTATTTGCAATCGGTTATAATTCATTCTTTTATAATTTGTTTTGTGGGTATCTCGAAACTTGCAGCCCCGTGCGAATTGTTATTGGTTTTTTATTACCTTCTTTTGCGGGCTAAATGAGCAATGAAATTATACATTGACTGTATATTTTTTGTAAACATTTTGAAAGTGTAATAAAACTTACAGAGCCATGTAATCAGAAATGGATCATTTAAAATCGATGTGAGTGTGAACACGAATGAGATAAATGAGCTATGTGAAATGTTACACTGATTTTTTAGCCCTACCGAAAATATTTATACACGTGGACTAACATCGATTTGATTGCGTCAATATCGTGGAACTCAGAAGAATACTATTTCGTCATGGCCGGCGATTAAAATGCTAAACACCAGTTGGCTGGGTCTTCACCATATCGATTGTAAAGCAGACTTGCTCCTTGTATACGACAGTGAGCGCCTTAGACTCGCCGAGTATGACGACACTGCTTACGAACGACCTTGTGGAACTGGAGGAGTATGTGCCGACGCACTCTTACAGTTACGGTAAGACACGTTTCCGGTGTGAGCATCCTTTGAACGGTGTTGCTCCGCTATGCAGCAAGGACTACGGGTACCTGCAACGTATTGTGGAGGCAATCCGTAGTACAACAGACAACGGGACAGATTCTTAATATAGGATACATGACTCAGCAAACATGTAGAGGAACGAACGTGGCAATGAAAAAAAAAATTTTAGGAGACAAGATCGAAATGACAGAAAACAAAAACTTACATCTGACAGATGAAATAGATCCGGGTGATACCATTTTGGATGATGAACACTTTATAGCAGGTAGAGACAGTCCAAGAGAAGGTAGAGATAGTGGATGGTGTTCTCGAGCAAGTATATAAGGTGAATGACTGAATTTGCCCTTGAGAACAGAGCCTTTATCGGAAACTCTTCTCTCTTAGAGACGAGATCATCTTTAGAAACATGCCGAGTCTCCAGAAACCTTTGGCCAGATATTAAAAAAAAAAAAAAAGGTTACTCCAGCTTAGCAGACTCTCTCTGTTGATTGGCATTCTCACGGGCCTCTACTCGTTGGGTACCCACATGATGAGAATGGGCATTAGCACATCCGGCTTATATAGAGAATGCCAAGACGAAGAGCAGAGGAAGGATCATTCCACTTCCTCTGTAAGTGTCCAAGCTTGGTCCACATTAGGAAAAAAGCCCTCGGAGAATATTTCTCCGAAGAAACTGGTCGACATCTCTAACCTCCCATTGAGGAATGGTTCAGTGAGGGTTCCCTACCCTAATAAACTAACCACCAACCTAACCCTCTACCTCTCCAACTCTCCCACCTCCTCATCCTCTGCTTTACCGGGGAGCAAAATGGATCATTGAGAACCGAGTAATATGCTGCCTCTTGTGGCTGCACTCCCCATGCAACCTAACCTAACCTAACCTTCCTTGCTCTTCTACAAGTGTGACGGAAATAATCCTTGATTTGTAGACTTGTGTTGTGTTACAGCTCTTTTGTTGCAGGAAAAGAATATTTAGAGAAGAATATTGTCATTAAAAAGTGACTTGCAATTGAAATTCGAATTGTATTTGGTTTTAAAAATCCGACTCGTTCAGGAATTGAATTGGTGAGTTAGCTTATCACAAGATTGCTGTTGATCCTGAAAAACTAAAACATCGAATTTTGTATTTTTGCCACCACTGTTGCCTTTTGGACTATAGTGCGCCGCACTGGCCATGGCCATCATAATCAGTGCTTAAAAGACAAAACTTCTTAAGTTCATTTCTAAAATTTTTAAGGAACTAAATTCTTAACTTTGATTCGCTATTTTAAATCTCCACTTAAACCATTTTCTATGTGTGTTCATACCTTTCTTGTTTGTAATGATTAGTCATTATGAGTTAGACAGAAAAATAGGGTTTGCAAACAGCAGAAAAATGGCTAAAAACACTTCAGTCGACTTAAGACTTTTTGCTTTCGGTGCATATACTCAGACAAAAATAGCTAAATTCAAGAATATCGGTGTCAAAGCAAGACGAAAGTCTGTCAACCTCGAAAATTCTTAATCCGTGCCCAAAATTCTTGTTTTAAGCATATTTCAAATTCTGATTGCAAGAATGTTCTCACCTTAATATAAGAAGATGTCAGGCTATTACAACCTAAAATTTAGATCACGTATTCTTAAATATAACAGGGATAAGAAAAAAACATATTTAAACTAAGTTTTTTATATTTCTAAATTAAGCATTAGCATTAACCAACTTGAAATAAGAACAAAAACTCTTTTATTTAAGTGTCCTTCGGATAGCTTTTAGCATATTAAATCATGATTCAAGATTTGTAAGCTCTTACCTTCAGAATCAATCCAATCGTCCTCACCCCTTGTCCCCATCCCTTGTCCCCACCCCCTACTCCACCAAAATGAAATTAAAAGCACTTATAACTTCAATGTGTTTATACTTTTCTGAATTTTCATTTTACAAAAATTATTTAAATATACTTAATTCTAGAATGGGTTTTTGCAATGGATACAA
Source organism: Melanostoma mellinum (assembly GCA_914767635.1). Lineage (NCBI taxonomy): Eukaryota > Metazoa > Arthropoda > Insecta > Diptera > Syrphidae > Melanostoma > Melanostoma mellinum. Next base: position 169,954,422 of record OU612059.1, on the reverse strand, counting down.
ATGAAATGTTGGACTGAAAAACTCCGTAATAATTTTTCCTTCAATGGTTTTTATTAAACAACTAATTTGAAATGATTGGAAATGATGGTCAAATCTAAGGTTTTTAATTCGTGGGCTTAGAACATAAATTGTTTCAGTCTGAGCTATAAAAATTTTCAATTTATAGAGACCAAAATTATTAGTAACATTATTACGTAAAGCTGAATAACAGCTATTAAAATACCTTGTTTCCAATGAAACTTCACATTCGTCAAAATTAATTGCAAATTTATTATTATTTATCTGACTAAAGGATTCCTCTGTTGTTGAGTGTGTTGTTTTGCTCTCAATTATTTTAAAAATTGGTTCGAAGATTTTTCATGGTCAAAATTTTGAAAATTTAATGCTAGTCTTAATTGCTAAAGAAAAGGGAGGATTCACCCTGGAAGTTTTGTATTATGTAAGTATGTTTTTGCCTCCTTATGTTTGGCTTCAAAGCGCATACTTACTTACTTACTAAGGTGGGCATTACAGTTCGGGGTGAACCTGGGCCTCAACCAACATCCTTCTATAACGACTTCGATTTCGGGCGAGCTCTCTCCAGTTTCGCACTCCAAGTCGGTTGAGGTCTTTATCCACTTGATTGCGCCACCTAAGACAAGGTCTTCCCCTTCCACGATTGCCCTGCAATGTGCTTTCGAACACCCGACGAGCCGGAACGTTTGGGTCCATCCGCTCTACATGGCCCAACCATCGTAGCCTCGCGATGCGTACTCTTCTGGCTATGCCCATGTCGCGGTACAGCTCATACAGCTCGTTGTTGTATCTTCTTCTCCACACATTGCCTTCGCATACGGGACCAAAGATTATTTGGAGAATTTTTCTTTCGAAACGAAAGATAAGGTCCATGCTTCCGCGCCGTAAAGCAGGACTGGGATGATTAAGGTCTTATACAAGGTTACCTTGGTTTTTCTGGAGAGGGTTTTGTTTCTCAATTGCCTTCTTAACCCAAAGAAGCAACGGTTGGCAAGAGTTATTCTCCGTTTGATCTCCGCACTGATGTTGTTGTCCATGTCTACAGCGGATCCTAGGTAGACGAAGTCCTGTACTACCTCGAAGTTATGTCTGTCTTTTGTGACGTTTTGTCCAATTCGTCGATGTTCTGTGTCCTTGTTTGATGACAGCATATACTTTGTTTTGCCCTCATTAACCATCAAACCCATGTTTGCCGCTTCTGTTTCAATACTCGTAAAAGCACCAATGACATCACGCTTTTTTCTTCCCATTACGTCAATATCGTCTGCATATACGATTAATTGTACAGACTTTTGAAAGTTTGTTCCTCTGGTGTTGACGTTTGAGTTTCTTACAATCTGTTCAAGTATGATGTTGAAGAAATCGCATGACAGTTTATCGCCTTGCCTAAAACCTTTTTCGACATCAAAGGTCTCGGTGAGTTCTTTACCGACCTTGACGGAGCAACGTGAATTCTCCAAAGTCATCCTGCATAGTCGTACGAGTTTTGCAGGGATGCCGAAACTAGACATGGCTCTGTACAGCTCGTCTCTGTAGATACTGTCATACGCGGCCTTGAAATCGATAAAGAGATGGTGAATATCGATATTACGTTCTCGGGTTTTTTTTCAAGATCTGCCGTAATGTGAAAATTTGGTCTATTGTGGACTTCTCTGGTCTAAACCCACATTGATAAGGACCTATCAAGTTGTTGGCGTGGGGTTTCAGACGTTCACATATTACAGCAGACAAGATCTTATAAGCGACGTTAAGGAGGCTTATCCCTCTATAATTGGCACAATTGTGAGGGTCTCCTTTCTTTAGGATCGGGCATACGATACTGAAGTTCAAAGCGCATACCCCAAACATATTTAAGCGGTTCACATTTTCTTATAACAGTCGGGAAATGGACCAGAAAATGGTGTTTGGGCTTCAGTGAACCATAAAGATCTGTATAATGATATTCTTTGAGAGTTTGTAAGCTATTTAAATCATCAATCAAACTTATCCTTAAGAACATCAAACAGGCACTCAAGATTAAATTGTTTAAGGATTTGTAAAAGCTTGTTCTCATCGGTGCTGCCGGTACCTACGAGGCTACACGCAGCTCATTTGGTAATCGTTGCCATGGCGTCGGCTTCGGCTGAGTAGTAAATGTCTACTCCATTTGTTACATCGTTCACTTTGTCGCTCACTAAAAAAGGTTTACATCACTAGATTTTACACTGTTTTCAATGTAATTTTCGTCCGAAGTAAAGTTTTTTTATGGTAAAAGTATCACTTCATCACTCAATAATAAATCACGTCCGAACCGGAATAAAGCACGCTTCAAAATGAAACATCGATCTATGCTTCTTTGTAATTAAACTGCATCATACAAGTTCAAGATCACCTCGGCTTAATTTGAGAATATAAATCTTAGCGTGAGATCGTTTCGCCTCTTTTAAGACCGTATCGGCTCGTTTTATTCAATAATCTTTGATTAAGAATGTTTTGTTCTTAATAAGAAAAAGAAACCAAATCAAGATAGTGAAGAACTTAATTTAAGAACGTATATCTTACTATAACTTTAAACAAATCTGATATTATGAATGTCATACTCAAATCAAGTTTTGTGTTCTTATTTTCGGATTAAAAACTTGTTTGAAATGTCAAAAATTCCATCCTACAATGTCACGTATTACAGGCACTAACACGTTTACTCAATTGTTTGACTAAGAAAATGTCATACTTCAGACAACAACAAACAAAACGTGATTGGTCTTTTAAGCAATGTATCTATCCATCCGAAAACAAACTTCTGCTTTGAAGCAATGTTTTGCCGCAAAGGCCACAATCATTTCACAAGGTTGTTTGTGTATCGGTTTCAATGTACCATTGCTTCTGGGCCATTGCGTTGTGGTTGGGGCCTTCACAGACACCAAACGACTTTTTTCAGCAATTGTGTATCCTCAAAATTATCTCAACGTTTGGTGGATGTGGATAAAAATAAAGAATTCTTTTTCAACAAAAAAAAAAAAAAAAGAAATGCGCCAGCTGCCACGTTTACTTTAAAATGGTAAAGTGTGTGATTGCCACAAGGCTCAGAAATAACGTTGAATTTGATGCAGGATCTTATTTTTTATTCAATTTTATTTTCGAGGTAGCCACGGCATTTTTACTTTACTTTAAATTGGTCGTTGAACTTCTGCTGAAATATCGTCATACTTAAGAAAACTATCATTAATTTGACGTTTGTGAATTTCTTCAACCTAATAAACGTACCTATAGCGCAGGCCCACACATATAATGCGCTTCTTCTTTCAGTTCAGTGGTACGAGCACAGCTTTTCTACTTATCTGCTCCATTCTCCATAGTCACAAAGCAATGCTCCGCCTAGTTTCTAGTCGTGATCCCGATGTTTTTGAGTCGTATTCCAAAACTCTTATGGCATCTCGTCTATGACCCAGCACTATTTCCTTTTTTGGATTTCTCGTCACATCTTCGACTATGATATTGGGTATTTCCGCTAGTTTTGGCCACATGTGAAAAACTTTGTCGTCACCCACAAGAAGCTGTCCTTGAGCATCGTTAATGACAAGCGGAGAAGTCTCCTCAACAGTTCTGCTTCTTTGAGTGACTATTTTGAAGATTATTGCTACTTGTAATGTATCTCTTGAATAGCTTGACTTGCATCTGCAGCCGGGCAGAAATTACTTCCAGCTTCCGATACGTGTTCTTTGTTTGAAGTTGCGAGCATTTCTTCTACGCTTCTTTCTGGCAGCCTTTGTATTTCCTTTCGAAACAAGCGTTTTCATCTCCAGCGACACTTTGACCAAACCGATTCCTTTTTATTCATCCCTGCCTTGGCTTCATCACTCCAATGTCATTGTTTTTTGGCTTGTTTAGTGTCTTTTTGAAACGTTTAGCAAAATGAGTTGGCTCTATCTTAAAAATTTTTTGCAGGCAATCCCACTTACTTTGTGCTGTTCTTTCTGCATTTTAAATTGCGTTGATGTTGTTACACAAATATCTTAAAATAATTTCTCGCTTTTTTTTCCTTTTTTTAAATTTTATATTTCATTTATTTTAATTTTATTATTCCCTTGTCCAAATTGTACCACTTGATGGCCCTAGTAGCCCTTGTTTCCATAAAAACCACTATCGGTAGAAAGTGGTGTTACTAGTCGGAAGCTTCACCCAGTATCACTTAACAACCTTTCACCCGATACTTCTTAAGTTTGACTCCTAAATGAGAATAAATTTAGGGTTCATTTCTACCATTGCTTGCGGTCATGTTTTGGTGAACATCGTAAGCACGGTAAAATCTTGTGTCTGCCACATAGTTAGGATATTTTTACCAGAAGAGTTCCAGTACCATAAGACCTGTTACTATTTATAATTTTCACTCGCTAGAGGCGATTGTGCTTTATTGGACCAATTCGATTAGCGATTTCCCAAGTATTGGTCCGAATTTCTTACCACTGTATAAGTGGAAACACTGTCCTGTCTCTTTGCACACCAACAAGGTTTATTGAAAAACATATTCGCCCTACGCCCACACAAAATTAACGATGGTCCTTGTGAAGAAGTTAAAAGTAAAAGGCATCAGCAATATTCATGAATGGAGCAATTATTGCGTAAAATATGTAACAAGTGATTTCATTATTGGCTGATATGGCCACAGTTTTATGCTCTTTAATTTCAATTTGGTGTATGTTGGCTTGATTTTGATTCATTTAATTTGGTTTTATGTTAATGAATCTCGCCATGGGACAGTTTGCGCTGTATAAAGTTTAAACTAAAATTATATCAATGAATGTGGTAAAATCAATGTAAGTCAGTGACTTTAATTAAATTAGACACAGAGACAGCGATTCTTTGTTTGCTTTCGTGATAATATGTAGTAATGCAATTTATGACTACAATTTCAATTGGCCACACTGTACAACTAGATGAAAAGACTTGGTTTGGTGGATGTCGGAAGGTCTATTGATACTACCATTTACATTTCCTAATTTGTCATTTGGTTTTGTTTTTCAATCAATTTCCACAGAGGATTTAAATAATCGTGGCCGAACTTATGATTTCACTTACTAGTTATACGCGCAATAATTTGGAATAAAATAAATGCGTTTGGGTAAGGTCCATGCGAAAGGCAAGTTTTGCAATTCAACAGAAAAAAATTTTGAGATAACAATTAAACATGACATTACGGTGATAAAGAATACGAAAAAAGTAGGCTCTACAGTTCTGTCTGTCTGTTTATCTGTTTGTCTGTCTGTTCGTCTATGATTCAGGCTGTAACTGAACCGATAGACCGATTTTTTTCAACTTTCCACTTTCCACTATCCACTTTTCACTTTCCACGTTTCACTTTCTACTTTCCACATTCCACTTTCCACGTTTCACTTTCCACTTTCCACTTTCCACTTTTCACTTTTCACTTTCCACTTTTAACTTTCAACTTTCCACTTTCACTTTCCACTTTCCAATCAAGTGATTGCGCATGCAGATTGAGCAATATCAGAATTTTCTGATATTTTCTTGTTTGCGCAATCGTGAATGTGTTCGAAAGAAGAGAAGAGCGGATTTTTAGCATGACATCTTTAAAACTTTGTCTATGAAGATTGCGCAGTTTGCATGAGTAGTGTAGGGCGAAAGCGATATTGCACAATCTTCTGATTGCGCATGCAGGCATGAGTAGTGTATGGGCCCTCTAAACTAATTAAAGTACCACGAGATACACGTTTAATAAAGTCATCTTTCATTTTGATAAAATTAACCAGCAAATAAGAACACGACTGTTTGTTAACGTTGAAAAAGGAACATAAAGTAAAATTCAATTTATTTTTTAATAATGAGTTTGGCATAAAATACAAGCAACTTCATAATTTTATCAAAGTGGGTTTCAACGTATTCATTCTATATAATAAAATAACACATTTTATAAAAAAAAAAAAATATTTCACGTTAATCTCTGTCTGGTTAAATGAATATAAGGTGATCGTTATTTTATTGTACATCATAGGTGTGCTTCTTTCCTGAAAATTTGCACGAAATGCAACGAAATTCAGCGAAAGTCAGTATAATCCTGTTCCATCACAGCGATTTTTCGTAGCAGTGCACAAAAGAGAGTGCTCACGAGACAGTAAAAAATTTATTTCTGCGACCAAAATTTCTGTGGACAGAAATCGTGCACAGCCAACACAAATACCACAACTGTCAAACAGACGTTTTTCCAAGCGTTGCTGCGAATGTTTTGTTCAAGGCGTTTCTTTGCTTTTTGGACAACTACGCTCTTTCAGAGAGTTTCTGCGAGAATTTCACTCCCACTCCTTAAAATATGACAGATTGCGAATCTCTGTGCACAATGTAATGAAACAGACCTCATGTGTTATTTGAAGAATATAGGTATATAATATATACTTCCTCTTCAACTTTATTTCATGCCAAAGCCAGTTAGTACTACATCGTTTGCAGACTGCATGCAAACCAGTTGCTCTTTGGTTTTAAAACAGTTGTTAGTGCAATGTTAAAATTTTTTCCCATTTGTTTCAAACCAAAGGACTTGAACTTGTGAATGCAAGTTAGTTCAGTTTTGTTAGTATTTTTTTTTTGTTAAATAGGGTTTATACTATTTTACATTCATTATCATTTAAGTCCACTACCATCACCTCTGAGCTCATTAGATGAGTTAAAGACCCCTTCATTTGTAAGATTTTCAACTAATACTTAAAAATTTAATCAATACAAAATTCTTATTAAAAATTTATAGGTCTTCTTTGAAATCATTAATCCCTTTATTTTGCTAGGGTGAATGTGAGTATATGAAATGAAATAGTTTCACACATCAATTTAATTATTTTCAGTACAAATTATTTCATTAAGCTATTTGAATGTTCCTTCAATTTAAGTTCACTTGTTAACACCATTCTAATTTCATTAAATTTCGAAATTCAATTAAATTTCTCCTCTGAACTGAGCGGTGAGTACGCGAGTCTGGAATAGTGTTTGCGTTAATTAAAATTTAATAAATCCACACGCCAAGTCTTTAGCAACTGTTTTTCAATCAAACTGAGCTTCTGCTTATATTACCAACATAGGGGCTTAGGTATTGTGTTAATGAAGGCATTATTCCTTCTTTCCCATGCAAAGTAGGAGGTTTCTTGTTTGCTTTTGCTAAACAAAAAAGAAAATCATGAAGGATAATGCAAATCAATTATGAATAGCCTTTAGAATAGATTAATGGAAGAACAAGGAAGTACAAGGAACAAATACATTTCTTTACTTCGTTTTGTCATGGCACCATTCAACTTAGTATGTTTGCTTAAGGCTTGACTTGTGTAAAGATTGTGTTCCTATACTCTCTGTACTTCTTCTTTCTTAAAGCGTTAAACTTCTCAATGGAAGATGAAGTATAGAGAGCAAGACGCTATACATTTAGCGATACAACTTACGGAGCTGAGGGAAAGCTTAGGTACACATGTTCTTTAATGTCTTTAAGACTTTTGTTGGTAAATGTAGATTTCTCTCTTTTGTGTGATGAATTTGCTAAGTTACTGAATTTCATTTACCAATCCATTGAGGTTGAAGATCCAAAGAAGTAAGTGGAATTAGTGCTATTTTCAGGCGAATTAATATCATACTTTTTGAATGGTAATATAGGTGTATATTTTTATTTAAAGAGTCAATCGATACATTCTTGAAATACATACAAACAAAATATAATGTTCTCCAATTGATTTTATTTTATTTAAAATTAATAAAATTTTTCAAAATAATTTTGTTTTATGTTTACCATTTCATTTATTTTACAAAAAAACAGTTAAAAAAATATTCCACACAGAGCTGGAATACCCTACGACATTTTTCTTAAGTGTCCCATTTGAAATGGATTGGGATTTTTGCTTAGAACAAAACAACTTTGCAGTAAAAATATTATGATAGCTATTACAATAATCAAACACAAATTTTATTGCTTTCAAAGGATTTTTTTTTTAATACATAAAATTTATGGTTTTGCTGATAAAGCAAAGCGCAGATGTCGTGAATGCTCATAATTTATTTTTTCTGGATACTTTGAGAATGGAGCAGGAAATGGAAATGATTTTTCCTTCGGGTAGAACAGATTAGCATAAATTTCACTTGGCTGATTGTGGGGCTATGGAAAGCGTTAAGAAATTTTTATTCAGGTTCTTTTATGCAAGGATAAAAATTCTTAAAGCCAACGTTTTGAGGACGGGAATATGTCTTAAAAAAAAAAAACTCCAATGAAATTTTATTGAGAAAAGCGATGTTAAAATAAGATGCATGACTTGGTGGCACGTATTTCCCATCACATTTCTGGTTGTGGAGCTTAAGTCTAAATGTAATAATATAATCTGTTGGACATGTTTTTTGAGAGCTTTTCTTTCTATTTATGGGGGTTTAGGGAACTAATTCCTCATTGAAAAATAACCTCCAAACACGAAATGAAAGAACTTCATTAAATCATATGAATTACACCCCCAAATTTGTCCGAATTATAGTACGTGATTAGTTTTTTTTTTATTTGAGTGAAACTTTAAGAATTTTATAAAATGGCAGACGGTTACATTCGCAAAGTTCTTTTTCAGTGTCTTGTTTTTGGTATTATCCTTGTTTTGAAGTGCTTGGGAAAAATTATGAGAGTGAATTTTTTACGGTGCGACATAATGAAGTTAGCTGATATTGAAAAACTACTGAAACGATTTTAAACATTGCCTCAGCATTTGAATGCTACCTTATACCCAAGTAACATAAACTATATTCTATCTCCGAATTGGCAAATCCTCCGTTAGTATTCATTGCCATGAAAAGCGCTTTCTCGATTAGCCGTTCGGAACCGGCAGAAAATTGTGAGTCCCTCCCATTCCCTCACAAGGAATGGTTGTGAGAAATGAGCTAGGCCTAGGGGCTTCTCGCTCTGTTGCGCCACCCTATTTATTTTATTTTTTATCTTTCCCTTCCGCGACTTCTCAGCAATGTACTTTCGCAAACTCTTGAAGTTGGCTTTCGATGTCCCAGCCGTCGTAATCTCGGAATATGTACTTTTTTATCTATATGCTCATGTTGCTGTACAGCTCATACAGTTCATTGTTAAATATTTTTTCTTGACAAACGGCACCAAGAATCACTTTAAGTATTTTTCTTTCGAAACGACTAAGGGTCCTCGCCCGCTTTAAATAAGGTCCATGTTCTTGCGACGAATGTACGGCTAGTGATAATTGACCGCTAATTAAGGGTTGCATTTGCGTTTTTAGAATGAGTTTTATTCCTCAATTTCCTTCTTTGCCCTAAGTAGCAGCGATTGTAAAGGGTTATTCTCTGTTTGGTCCCCATACTGATGTAATTTTCCCTTTTTTGTACTGATCGTTTCTATAAATCGATGAAGAGGTAGTATACAGGGTGATTTCCATAGAATAGTTGGAATCTCCACCCCACCCCAATTAACAATTTAAGTTACTTTGTGCAGAAAATCCTTCTTTCCTCAGAAAATAAGGCCTAATCAGCGGAAAACCCCCAAAAAATTCACATTAAAAAGTGCAAAATTTTGTAAAAACTTCATTCTCATACGATTTATGTATTGTTTCGACTCCACCTATCCGTTTTGAGCTTTTGTCGCATCTTATATGCAAATCACCCTGCATATGCCTCAATATGCACTCGGTTTTTTCCAAGGTCTGCGTAATGTGGAAATTTGATCAAAAGTGGTCTTTTTATTAATGTGAAGTATTAGACGTTAACATATTACAGCAGATAAGATCCAAGCTACTTAAAGTGCACTTAGTAGTGCCCGTTGCGTAATGGTTAGCGTGCAGTCGGAAGGTTCAAGGCTTGAATCCTGGAAACAGTATGGAAAAAAATGTTTTCCCATGGGAATCGCCTTTTGTGAGGAATTGGCTATTTCTCCGATGGTAATTTTATGCCACAAAAAGCGCTTTTTCGATTACCTAGCCGTTTTCAGAACTATTTGGCAAAAAATTCTAGGTCCCTCGCATCACCCTACCTAGCAATGCTCCTTTTTAATTGGTGCAACTATGAGAGCCTCTTTTTTTTAGAATATCCATCAGACATGTTTTCTTCTGAACATGCGATAAGTTCGTACATCCTGATCCCATTTTGATAAATTTATGTTTACATGGCGAACTTGACTTATTTTAGGCCGAGAGGATGGCGTTGTTATGGTTGTTTATAGTTCAAGTTGTATCTAAATATGTATGTCTTCATCGCCGTTAGGCAGAATGTATATCCTCTGAAGCGACTGCGATTCTACCACTATGCTTACGTAGTGGGTTTTAAAAACTTCAGTTCGATGTTGGCCCCCCTTGAACCTAATTAGGATTATTTAATCTAAGCTGGTATTACCTTTTTTTTTTAAATGTCAAGGCGGTGAATTTTATCGTAGTAGACTTTTATAAACACTTCTAAAATAGCAAGGTTTTCAAATTCATCCGCTTTTCGTCGTCATAAGAAATCCTAACTAATATTATAAATGTGAAAGTAACTCTGTCTGTCCGGCTTTCTATGTTACCGTCTCCCGCCCCAAACTACTTAACCGATTTAAATGAAATTTGATACAGAGATAGTTTAAAAGCTGAAGATAGACAAAGGCTATATATTTAATAAATATACTCCGACGGGAACGGGAAGGTATACGCGAACTTAGAAACTACAGCACCGATTCCAGAAATTCTTCCACAATTATTAGAATGCTGCACTATTCCTGAGTAACATAAACTTTAATTCATCCCCATATTCAAACGGGAAAAGGAGTCCTCTGTCTGTTCGTCTTTCTATGTTACCATCTCCCACTCAAACTACTGAACCGTTTGAACTGCAACCGTTTGCCTAGAATCTGAGGAAGGACATAGGCTATATATTTTATCCAAATATTTACGCGCAACATGACCGGGAATATAGCAATAAGTCCACCGATCTCAAAAATTCTTCCACCGTTAGAATGCTACACTATCAAGGTGTAGCATAAACTTTATTTCATCCCCATGTTCCTACGGGAACGGGAGTGCTTACATATATTATAAGTGCGAAAGTAGCTCTGTCTATTGTTTTTTGTTATTCTTACTAACTATCAACCGACCAAGCTATTGAACCCATTTATTTGAATTTTGGTGAAGAGATAGCCTAGAACCTGAGGATGGACATGGGCTATACAATTTTTCCCTTTATTCTAATAGGAACGGAAACTTGGAAACTAGAGCACCGATTTCAAAAATTCTTCCACCGCTAGAATGCTACACTATTCCCGAGTAATATAACCCTTCAGTTATCCGCCGAAAACAGGGCCAAAATTCCCACTGGAACGGAATCACAGCTAACTCTGTTTGTCTGTTTTCTTTGTTATTATTTACCGCCCAAACTATTGAACCTTTTTATATGAATTTTGGTACAGATATTCTAGAGCCTGTAGATGGACACCCTTATACTAATATTGCTAATCCGAAATTAAAACTGTCTGTCTATGTTTCTGTTCTGTGCTGCCAAAAGTCACTATTCCACGCGGACAAAGTTGCGGGTACAGCTAGTCATTTTTATAATATAGAACCTTGAAGTCTCCTTGATTGAAACAGAAAAGATAACCAAAAACCCAAGCCACAAGAAAACTGTTATTTTGGTTTAAAAATATCCGATTGTATTGACATTTTTCGTAAGTAGTAGTTTTTTCACAACTTAATCTAAGCCTTCCTCGTCGTTTTTTAGTATGACCATGTAAGAACTGTTATTTGAATGAATATTTGAAATTGTATATCCCCCAATAAAATCTTAAATTCATAAATCCTTCGTTAGCCTTATTAAATTGCCTCATTAAATTTTGAAGTGCTTTCAGGTGCGATAATTTCTTCTAAGAAGAGAAAACACTCATCTGCCATTTTGCGTCAAAGTCTTACGTTCCGTGGTGAAGAAGTAAACATTTTCTTAGAATCGTCGGATATCCATTGAAGGACTTTCCTACTCCTGCTTTGGCTTTGATTTTTATTAAAGCCGACTTGAGAAAGATTATTTTCTTTGACATCTGAATAAGCTCTGATAAATGAGCGGTATTCAAAACTTTTTACTGTGAGGGTCCCATGATGACACTATTGTTTGATTGTTGCTGTGAAAAATACCGACTTGTGTAACATCTCGATCATTTCGCAGTCAATTGCTCTTCGTTATGTGTTTACATTCACATAAACTTAACAGGATTTTCGTCGATAGGCTTATGAAAAAGATATCTCCTGTAAAATGTGTTTTTGTTTTGAAGACTTTGTTTTGGTATGAAAAATGTTTGTTTTTTTCTCTGTCAACACTCACTTGTTTTTTTTCTCGAAATGATATCATCGTTCCAATTTACCAGAACTCTTAATGTCAGTTTTGTTAAGCATATCATATCCGCTGAAAGGTTACCAGGATACTTTTAAGTGTCTTGGGAGCTTCTTGGAACGATTTATTTGCTAAGGACGAAACACTCATGCGAGCTTGTTATAATATTGTAAACAGTGTTGATATTTGGGGATGAGGAGAAGTGATATAGACAGCTACGGTTGAAAAATTTGAATATGATGATTTGCTGCATAGGAAATTTTACCCTTGGGCAAAGCTGTGGTTTATGGCATTTGGTATTCGTTCCATCTGCTTGATAAAGGTGCTTCAAATGTTCGAAATAAAATTTTCATGTTTAAGAGAGGAATTTACTGTTCAAATTAAAATAGGCCATGGGCGTTCTTTTTTTTTGTTTTTGATGTAATACGATGGGCCTTGACAACTTGTTAAAAGCTTAGGCTACTTTAACAATGTAATTGGTAGGCATTTTTCATGTGATGGATTTTGTTGGCTTTAATCTTTTTGGAAAATGAGCTCATTAAAAATAATGAAATGTACATACATTCAAGAGATGAGATTATCTAAGGCTAATGCGAGGCAATTGTTTTGAGTAGAAAAGTGTGGGTTTTACTTATTCAGGTTTTTCCAAAGCCCATAAACTGATTGTCATTCTAGCATATGATTTTATGGATTGCATTCATTAGCACATTGGTGAAGAGGCTGGTCTTTACTACCGTTATTATCAAAAGGCTTATTTGAAAAATATTAGCATCTGTGTACATAATCATAAGCATTTTTACGCACTAAAATATGAGAAGTTGTTCACTTAGTTGTCGCCAAAGTAGACAGCCCAGCCCAAAGATTGACCTGAGTAACATCATTCTATTCATTATCAATTCCCTAATCAATCAAGGTTCTTCCTTTGGGCTTAAGTGTGTTCTTAAAAAACTTATTTGAGAACAAGTATTTTGCAATCGTTACAGCAACAGCTGACACATAAAAAGAAAATTATCTCGTTGTGGTTGGCGTTAAAAAAACCTCCCGTCTCGTTGTGTTATGCAATTGGTGGATACACAGAATCCATTACACCCTCAGGCCAACTAAAAACTTGTGGGATGCGGGAAACGTGAGTTTATAGCTTTGCCACTTTTTTTGGCTCGATTGCTGTATATAAACATGTTGTTTAGGAATACAATATCATTATTTTGCATATCCTGATGGAGGACTTCTTTTCGCGGCTTGTTCGTTGGGGGCGAGTCTTAAAAGGAATAAGTGCCTCGTGTATTCTGAAAACATGTTGAGGTAATACCAAGTTTTAGAGAGGTGGTAGATAAGGAATCTGCCTTATTTAAAGTTTTCGTTTGGAATAAGAAATAAGTTTTCAGTTTGAAATTAAATATGTATATCCTTAATCAGAACAGCTAACATCTGGGAACTGAAAGTGGTACAGACTTGTTTGAAACCATTTGCCAACATTTTTCTTAATTTGGAGATGCAAGTGGTAGAACATTAAGTTTAATTTAACAAATTAACAATTCGCTGGTATCCTAAGAATTGAATATTTTAGCCATCGGTTTGAAGAAAATTTTTTTTAGCGTATCAATTTTCCTTTGTTCGTAAGAAATCATCAGTTTTATTCATGAAACAAAAGAACTCCCACACACCACATTATGTCTCAGGGGTAGATTTTCCATTTAAAATTATTATGATATTGTTTCTTCGTTTTTCTTTTTTCTAAAATTTGATATTCAAAGTGAGATTGTTTGCTAAGTTTGATTTAATCAAACTCATTGTCGATTATTTTCATATTAACCTGCCCAGTTTGTTTATAACAACTCATTTTAAAAGGTATTATTTGGCTTGCCTGTGAATAGTGACTTTCGGCAGCAATTTTAATTTTTTAGGCTACTTATTTTGCAAATAAGACACATTCATACGTTTAAGTAAATTATTGTTACATATATTATTTTATTTCAGTACATTTTTGCACACGACATTGTTACTTTTTCCATTCTTTGTAAAATAAAATGGTTTTGCGAATTTGGTACACACTTTTAAACTAAAATGACAAATCAGTGGGAATTAAGGAAATACGGGAAATCAATAGTTTCCCCTTTTGTTGTTCCAATCATTATTAAAACTTTTATAATGCCACATCCAAGATTTGTAATTAGCTGTGTACAATTCCAGATTACTCATTATTGGCAATGGAACACCAACTTGCAGGCGTAGGAATATTGGGATAACTGTTGTAAAACTTATTTGCACCACTGGGCTTAAGAGCTTTAAGAACTGTAATATCAATAGCATAGGTTGTAATTTGTGTTTTCCTCTTTCATATCTCAAATATACGTTGTACAGTCACTATTGAATTACCGAACAGTAAACTTGTTTTGTTATCGGCATCTGATCGTTCATCTCATACCATCTAACAATAACGAATACAGCCATGTCCTTCTTCAGGCTCAAGACTATCTCAGCACCAAAATTTATACAAATAGGTTCAATAGTTTGGGCGGTTTTTGATAACAAATAAAAATAGACAGACAGATTTCATTTCAGACTTATGATATTAGTAAAGACTCCCATTTCCGTGGGAATATGGTGACCGTTCCCGTAGGAATATGGGGATGAATTAATGCTTATGTTACTCGGGGATAGTGTAGCATTCTAGCGGTGGGAGAATTTTCGAAATCGGTGCTGTAGCTTCTAAGTTCCCGTATACGTTCCCTTTCCCGTGGAAATTTAGGGATAAAATATATAGCCTATGTCCTATCTCAAGTTCTAAATTATCTCTGTACACAATTTCATTTAAATCAATTCAGTAGTTTGGGCAAGAGACGGTAAGGTAACACAGAAAGCTGGACAGACAGTAATATTAGTAAGGAAGTTAGGATTTGTTTGTGTCAAATTTGGTCTTTGAAGATTGAGCCTCTTCCTGTTGATGGATTGCTCCGAAATTCGATACGCTCCTTAAGGGGATATTCTAGTCTATAGACATGAATCATATGTAAATTTTGAAGTGTCGTAAAAAACAGACAGTCAATTATTTAGTTAAATTTTTTTTCAGTTATTTATTAATGTTAAAAGAGTGCATAAATTTTTTTTTTTAAAAACGTTAAGGATTTTGAATTCTAGCAGGTGATGAAGTGGGGAATCTCAAAAAATTGAAACATGATACAAATTATTTTAACCCTCTTCAAGTCATCCGAATTGAAAAAAAAAAGAAAAAGATTATTGATCTATAATGATGTCGCTGTTGTATAAACCAGCGATAAGTAAAAAAACTTTTTTTGACAAAACGGCATTTTTTTAACTTTTTAATTTTCTCAAATTTGAAATTTGGGGATGAGGCTGTTTCATTCTCAAAAGAGATCTATTAAGAAGATTCTCTGAAAATTTCTAGTGAATCGGTCCAGGGTATCATATTGGTATAAGTATGTTCTGAGAAAACGCATTTAAAGTTTCGTTTTAAGTTGAAACGTTAATAAACGGTTATAACTTTCGAAATAAATTGAATTTTGAAAAATTCCTTTAGTGAGATATTTTTGAATATCTAAACAATGGAATTATGAAAAAAAATTATTCGATTTTTCAAATTTCTAGACAAGAGTTTCCCCTTAAGTTCTGATGAAAATAAAATGTTCGGTATCATTGTAAATTCGAGATTGCCACATCTACAAAATGGCGAATAGCATATTTTTTTTCACTACTACAATATGAGTATCAAATGAAAAACGGCTTGATTAGCAGAATAGAGTTCTCTATGAAAGCTGGCGGCCATATTGGACTTAAAGCAAAATGGTAGTTTCCTTTTTTTCACTTTTAATATGTGTAGTAAATAAAGGGCCTCGACCGATTACGCTATAAAAAAACATTCCAAAATGGCCACCAAAAAAATTTTAATCTGAGAACTTGAAAATAAAAATGTGTTTAAACGGGCTTATTGGAAAAGGAGGTTGGATGATGTAGAGTGTAGACAATGTTATATAAGCTGAAAATATAGATCGTAGATATCCACTACAAAAACAAAGTCTTTGGGCGGGTGAAATTTCTATCAAATCAACCGATTCATCATAATAATTGCTGTTTGTATATTTGCACAGGCTACGCCATTTTTTGCATTTCAATTTCAATTGGCAATAAAGTGATTTTTTAATTCACTTGAAAAGTATTACGAGACGCGATTTCTCTCAAAAACATACGTACACAGACCATTATAACTGACGATCTTCAAACGAAAGCTAGCAATTGCCAAAGTATCTGTGAACTTCTCTCGTAAAGAGACTTCCAAAGCTGTTAACTTTTTATTTAATTTCTCAAAAAATCTTTTTCTGAAGTTTTCAAATCCTTTGATTTCGATGTTATGCTTAATATTTCACTCAAAAACACATCATAAGAAAAGGGGATTGTTATGTTCGGTTCGTAGTTGGAATCCTAAGGAGCAAATACCTACTCCTACTTATAGTATATCAGAGATAAAAACACTTAAGACATGGAAATTCAGAACAGTAGTGGTTAAATCTGGAAGACATCAACACCTTACCACATCCACTAAAAGGCTCAGACACCCTTTACTTCTTGCTGACAGGACGAACTACTGTGACCTTCTTTAATCTATTCTTGTTCTTGTTCTTGATGATCTTCTTCTTATTTTTTTTCTTCTTCTTCTTGTTCTTGTGCTTTTTGTTCTTCTTCTTTTTCTTCACTTCTTTTTCTTATCTTTAACACCGGCACAGTGCTGCGAGTGCTGTGATCCCTTAGAAGTCACAATTTTAAGTTTTTTGGTTATACAAAAAAAAAAAAAAAAAAAATACAAACCAATCTAAGAAGAAGCGCTTATAGAACTCAAGTCGGTTAATAGATAGCACGAATTATTTGCCTATTTGTAAACGCTGACTGCTCACGATATAACTAATCCTTAAGTCTTCGAAGCCTCTTGTTGTGAGTGTGAACTAGACGGACCTCTGAGGTTCCCAAAAAAGTACCTTCGTAAGTGGTAAACAGTCATTGCGTTATTTTAAGTATATAAATGGTTTCTTGAAGCCTTAAAATGTCGACGTTTCCTAGATAGCTTTGAAAAGTGCTCCTCGTCGGTGGTCATATGGAAAATGTATCGGCTTTTCGATTTGAAATGTTCACTCTTCAAGTAACATACCAAAAAGAAAAATTAATTCACAGAAATATAAAAGAAGTTATTCGAATTTCATATAAAACTGATTAGAACTCTCACAGATATAATGCTTAGATCCCTACAAAACCAATAGTTGACGACATTTACATATTTTAGTAGTTAGACTATTTGTGAAGTGTTTTTCTTGAGTAAATTAAAGTTGAAAGCAAAGCTACAAAAGCATTTGTTTTGCTAACTTTAGTCTTCTCCAGTCCTAAGTGAGAATTGATTTGCGTTTACCACACCTTTCACTGCCATCTCTTAAAAAGATAGCTCCACTGGGACGAAGTATGGATAGTTATTTTCCTTTTACTCGTTGCCGTGGGGACTGTTGTCTGTAATTTATAAAAAAATATATTTAAAAAAAAGGCAAGATATAAAAAACAGATAGTAAAACACACATTTAGTGATTGTGAAAAAAACCAGCAGAATCATTCCAAGAATAAATTTCAAGCATTTCACTGCATTCTGTCATCACACGAAAAACTCGCCAAAGGTTGATTACCTGCCATGAAGCAATTGTTTTCATTCCCTGTCCGTACAAAAAAAGCGATTGCAAAAACAAAGTGGTGCTTCATTTCATTTATGGAAACGTGATGGACTTTGTTCCGGATTTTATGGTGACATACCCTTTTTCCTCCAAACGGGATATTTTTAATCGCTTCAGCGACAGCAATAAAAAGAAAAAAGTCAACTGTTTGTTTCGTAGAGAAATGTTTCAACACAAACTGGGTGGAGATCTCCCGAGAAATAAAAGAAATATTTTTCCATAGCAATTTACTGCATTGAACGTTATCTTGTGTAGGAATCATTTTTCCGTTTTTATGTGATTATATTTGCCCTAAGGAATCTTTTTTTTATTTCTCCTTAAAGAAATATGAGGATGACAAAATCCATAAACGATCCCATAATGCAGAGTCCTTAATTTTGCTTATTATTTAGGTCACTTGCTATTTTTCTTTATGGCCACTTGAAATAGCTTAAGAGAGGCAATCTCATTAGTTATTTATAAATTATACTCAACTCGAATCTACTGGCTATATAATTTATTATTTACTTACTCTTCCGTTGACTAGTCGACGACGACGCAACGGCTGTGGCCGACATTCGTGAGAGAACCAAATACGCTTTTGTGGGTCACCCAAAACGATATTAACTAACCATAAAGAGTGGCTATTAATTCGTTTGCAAGGGCAGTATGTCATCGTATTCACAAACAAGTTATCGGAAGTCACTGGGGTGTATACGCAACCTTTTTTCTGTTTTCTGTTTGGCCAATGGTGAGTACAGTAACATGTTTTGGGCATTTCATCACAAATCTTATCAACTTTTGTCTTAACTGTTGAATTGATCCTTTCATCAACTTGGTTCGGTATCAAAAATTGGTTAGCTCTGTGTTTGTGTTACATGACGCTTTCGACATTAATTATTTTCCTTGTCAACTTATTATGGAGTTTCTGCCAGCTAAATTCGGGTTTCTAATATGTGTTAAGGGTTGATTCGTTCCCACTACATCGTTGAACCTGCCTTAACAGCATTAGTAAAGCTGCAGGGCAATTATGTAGTCATGATAAGAAGTGTACGAGTTTCCGCTGCGGCTAACAGGGATCCAATTTTTCCCAGAGGCGATATGGAGGGATTGATACTAGTCATTTCCACATAATGCGACAACTAGTTCCCAAAACTACAGAACAAAGGTAGAGATGTTCTGTACCATGCCCAGCAGTAGTAGTGCCTCGATTCCATGTCAAAAAATAAGATGCAAGTAACATGTATTCGTCTAATTATCTTGGTTTTGTTTGTTTTCCGGAGGTATTACAAAGCAGCGCATTTACGCATATTTTTTTGCACAAAATTTTTATTCAAGTCGGGCGCTAGGTAGTTAAGGTAGCTAGCCTACAATGAAACAATGATTCCTATTCACAAACTGTGTCACTCTAGATTTTAAACCAGTAAAGGATTGCTATCAGATTTTCATTTTCTAATGATGGATCTGGCGCTGCTGCATTTGTGCAGAACGATGACATACCACTGCACCCCACCAGCCAGAAATACGTCCTTCTTCCAAACGGAGACATAATCTATCCCCATGGCTGTAAGCAGGAATACCAAAAATGGGTGAAAGAATTCATATCTGCATCGAAAACCAAGCTGTTCTGTGCTTAAGGCTCTAGTCTTTATGCGTAGGGAAGACAAAGTTCCATAAGCCTCGTTTGAGTTCGATGGTATATGACTATACCATAGATTATGGTAGACATGTCAATCAATTTTAGTTATGCCTCCACTCCACTTGAATTTAATAACTCATTTCCTCTGACTGGGAACATAAAACATAGTTAGAAAAAATGGTTGTCAAATTTGAAGGATGGCCAGAGTCTAACCAAAAGCCACTGATTATGTGGTTTCGTATCTATCAACCACTGTCAAGAATTTCATTTATCAAAGTGTCGCATTCGCCTGCCACGCAAATCATACAAAAAATTTCCGCAAACTAATTAAGTTTATTTCGACTTCGTTTGAAAAAATAAACATTTCACAACACTCACCTCCAAGTATGACACAATTCTAAACCAAAAACAATCTGGCATCCGATAGTTCAACCTACAAAACGGTTGCAGTGTTATTTAAATATTTACACTGCTAAAACGAATTGGATTATTAGATCATAAAGTCAATTGAAATTAATGCCACAAAGTCAGTGGTCTGACGTGTCACTTGCTCCTCCATTAACTTTACTATGTTGTAGCATTTACACGCACAACCAAGCAAAGTCGCCTTTATTCATCCGCCGCATGATTAGATTCATGTTGTCATCTCATTTATCAAATGCCAGCCTAGATTGCAAGTCACCCTTGCCCATGTGTCCTTACTCAATATTATCCCTTTTGTAGTTGAGTGGCCAAAACACTCCTGGTACAAGCAAATGCAAAAACAGCAGCATTTGGTTGGCCTCAGACATGGAACAATCCAAAACCGGGAGGCTTGCCGACGATTTCTGAGGTCAACGCGGCGTACCCCACAGGCGGATCACTAGTGTGAAGCAGAAAAGTGGGAGAGTTGTGATCGCTTCAAGATCACTACTCGTAACGCCGAAAATGAAAAAGAAGAAGTAGTTGAGTGGCATGTTTGTGAAAATAAGTTGGCTATTTTCGTCTAAATAGGAAAAAATAAAGGTACTTCATGTTTGGTGTTGTTGGGATTTGGTCCGTTGATTGTGGTATGAGAAAATTACACATTTTGTGTTAGCATTTTGGCAAATATAATGAGAATCTTTGTAGGTCAAGTGAAAAAAAGGGGAGTCTTGTGTGTTTGTGCAATAAAAGCAGAAACTCATTTCAGTGGATAAACGGGACACAGCAGGAGACATTGTAAGAGACTTTGGATTTGAATGTGGTTGAGTGAAATTTATTTATATTGCTAAAATATTTCCAAGGTGTATTCTTAGGTCTAAAAGATATTTTGAATTCTAAACTTTGAGATAATCCAAATTTTTTTTATTGAAATAATTAAGAGATTAGTTAAATTTTTAGCACTTGACAAACTTTTTACATTTTGTCAAATAATCATTTCGGTGACTACTTCTGCAATCATCACTTTAAGAAAATATAAGTTAAGTATGTAACGAAGCGTTCATGCTACCTCTTACTTTTGATACCTTTCTGCTATCTAGTACTTTTGATACCATAGTCCAACCGGAGTCGACAGCACTGAATCTCGAATGTACAACGTATCATCGTCGTACCACCCACATAACAGCCATGGGAATGCACGACACATTAGAGTGTTTACTCGCAGAGCATAACCCACACTTTATTCCTTCAGAAATATTTATATAGGCAACCTGAAATTTGTGAAAAAGACACGATCCCGCCGCCGTTCATGCATAGCAATCAGCCATAAGACTAGGTAAGAAATAATTGTTATTCATAATTTATTATTGCCTACTGAAAACCGTCCGACCATTGCGTACTATTGGATTTCCGTAAGGAAACCCTCAGTTCGCAGCTACTTAACGTCCTCCGTGCCACAAGGGGCCGTACATAAACTTGTTGATCCACCAGAGCTGGGCCGTAAATAAATCTTCCGATCCACCAGAGCTATTGCCTGCTGTTTTGTCGTGCCACAAGGGACCGTAAATAAACCTTCCGATCCACCAGAGCTATTGCCTGCTGTTTTGTCGTGCCACAAGGGGCCGTAAATAAACCTTCCGATCCACCAGAGCTATTGCCTGCTATTTTGTCGTGCCACAAGGGGCCGTAAATAAACCTTCGGATCTACCAGAGCTAGTGCCTGCTGTTTTCCGTGCCACTAGGGGCCGTTTATAAACCTGCCGATCCACCACAGCTATTACCTGCTGTTTCTCCGTGCCACCAAGGGGCCGTAAACGTACCTGGTTTTCTCTATTTGTTTCAGGTCAGGGCGTTAGCTACAAATAGGCGTCCAACCGTAAGTCCTTACGACCGAGGACCATAAGTACGGACTGTACGGCACCGTAGTTAAGTCTAAGTTTATATTCTATACCGTGTTAATTAAGAGTAATTAGTTGTGTTAGTAATAAAGAGTTGGTACATTTCAGGTGAAGACCTTATCCTGAAGTTTCGTGTTTTTCTTCAGAAAGACCCTGGCTAATCCGACGAGCAAAACCTCGGCTGGAAAGCAAAAAGCACGTCACAAGTATTTTAATTTGGAATGTTTAACTGATATAATCTTGTGCCATTATGATGCTGGAGAACACTTCGAAGTTATTCGTTCTGCTTTGTGTGCGGAACGTTTCATCATTAACTTTTTAGCTGTGACAATTGATATCACTTAGTGGCAAGCTATTCTTTAACAAAAATCGAGTCTATCTATCGACGATAAAGTCAGTCTTAAATGAAGAGAAGTTTGCCCTGTTGTCTCTGCGTCAATGTCTCGGTCTATTGTCTTGAAACTTTTTTTTAGATATATTTCTTTAAAGATAATTTTTATACTTTTCCCAACCCAACTGCTTTTCCATTAAACTACTACGGTACAAACGCAACCTTCCTTTTTTATGGCCTAATACAATCTGTTTTTGACGATACACAAACCAACTTTCTAACATTCAGCATAAAAATCAATTCCAAATTAAAACCACATTTTCAATAGCACAGACAAGTAATGCGAATGGATCTTGAGAGTTGTTCCTTAAACTCAAAACAAAAAGACAGAAACTTTTTATTCAGCCTCTATGTCTTGAAATAACAGTACCTGCCATACAACTGATATGATAATACTTATTTTTCTCAAATTCGGCCCCAACGATTTCGATAAAATTTTATGTGAATGATTTTATTTAGATTGTCTTTCTTATGATTAAAAAAAAATATTGGGGAAAAAGTCTGTGCCTCCCTCCCATTGTACTTTTTCTTAAAGGCCAATTTTCTCGTTAATGGTTTAGACCAGGGTTTCCCAAACTATTTTGAGCAGCAGACCCCTTTTCCAAAATGAGCTGATACCGTAGACCCCCAAGGCCAAATTACTTTAAAAATCCTGTCTCAAGTTTTTTACCTAGGTACTCTTATGGGTAGATTCCTAGTACGTTAATAAGTTTTGCAGTATTGCAGAAAGAAAATTATTTGGGATAACAATAAAACATAACGTTACGATGATAGCAGGTATGAAATTCAATAAACATGAAGTGTAATTCATAATTTGTTAATGCAGGTTTTTAGAAATCGTGCTCTTAGTTGAGAACAAATAATAAATTCATGATTTGAAAAATGTATGCGATGGATGAATTTCTACCCATCTAGTTAGATCTGGTTTAATATTGGGAAGTTGCAGCCTTAAGTCTCCGCATTCATTGACTTCCAAACGGCTTCTTTTTTTCGTCAAAATGTTTGCAACCACACTGAAGCCTTTTTCAACTAAATATGATGATGGGAAAGCGATGGGATATTTTTCAGCAATGTTCCACAATGCAGCATATTGAGTTTCAATGCTGCGTTGCAACCAGAACTTCTGAAAGCCTTCATTGAACTTTTGCTTAAGCTTTTCGTCAGTTTGGATGGTGATCAACTATCCTTGGATTATCACATTGGTTTCTTCCATGGCTGTTATACTGTACGATTTTATTACCCATTCAGGAATTTACAAGTTCAAAAGATTCTCAAACCTTTTGGTAAAATCTTTGTGAAGCGCGTCCAAGTGAGCGACATATGAAAAAAAAAACATCGTCTTGAAAGATTTCTGTTGATTTCAACAAATGCGTAAACTGAAAGTATTCTTTTCTGCTTAAATTTTGTTTATAAAGAATAAGTTTTCTCACAAACGCCGCTATAATTGATTTGATTGATGTCTTGATCAAGTTGAGATCGGTCATGTAATAAATATCCGTCATAGAATTTTTCAGATTTTCTTCCAAATTTGGATCTTTTTCATTTAAAAACTCCAACACAGATCCAAAAATAGCTGAAAATCTTGCTAAGCAAACACATCTTGAAAGCCAGCGAACTTCAGTGTGTAAAAGTAACTTAGTAAAGACTTCGCCGTTATCCTCACAAAGCTGAGCAAATAACCGAGAGTTCAATGAGTTGCTTTGAAACTTGTTGACAGCATTTATAACGTATTGCACAGACTGGTGCAATCTAGGACTCAGATTTTTTGCTACTAAATATCACCATTTAAAAAATCTTAGTTTTTCAGATTTTTATAAGTTTTTTAAAAAAATTTTGATTTCTTAAAATAAATTCAAAACTATGTGTTTGTTTTTATATCAAATTTTTTGTAAAAACAAATTCTAGCAAGAACTTTAACTTTGCATACTTAACTTTCAAGAAGCTCGTTAAGAAAATAAATGAAAAATAAAGAACCATTTATTAAAAAACTGCTCCAACGATATTGATTAAGTTTTCAGTGCTCATATGTTTTAGCAACTTTAAGAGAATGACGTTTTTAGATTTTTACTTTAAACCTTCAAATTCAATTTTCATAATTTATATGTAGCTGGCTACCCTGTTCCACCAAATATATTATGACCGAATATTTAAACCTTTTACTTAGCCATATGATTTTGGTATTGCACACAGTTGCGCCCATTTTTTTACTTTTATATTTGAACTTTTATAGGGAAAATGAGAGTGACACCAGTAAATTACGAAATAATAGCCAGTAATTATGAAATTCCCTCATTGATACTTACCCGGATTTTCTAACAACTCTATGAATTGTAAGAAAAATCTACGTACACGGTTCTCAAAAATTGTTGAATCACGAAATAACCACATATCTCTGTCATTTGAAAACAGAAAAAGTTCCGTTCAGTAAAAATATTTTGTCATTTTGTTCTAATTAAGGAAGAAAGAACGCCATAATAATGTGAAATGTCATTTATTTTTCTTGGTGGTAGTGTTATAAAACCGAAATGGAAAAAATTGAGGGTTACGCCACTTCTGCTCTCAGGGCCTCACTTGTAATTCTACTTTATTCTAGTTTTTATTGTACCTTTTTTTTTAGCTGTCGTTAATATTCTTAAGCTTTTTAACTTTTTTATATTTTTTTTAAACAAATTTAATTTTTTCAAAATTTTGTGTGTACATGACGCTTTTAAAGATTTTAAAACAAAATTTTTTTATTAAAATTTTGTTTTTTACAAACATCCAAAAACACAATTTAAGAAAAAGGTTTTCAGATTTCGATTTGATTTCTTAGTGTGACTATATAAATCAATCAAATAAAATGCGGCGCGAGAAAATAGGACCTTTAATTGTTTAGAATAGTTCATTTTACCCTTTTAAAAAATTTCACAAAATTCTTTCTCGTTTTTCATAGCTTTTAAGTACCTGGCAACTCTATAAAAGAAACAATAATACTGAATTATCATCGAATCATTCTCGTTTATGTATTACAGTGGCGCATCACTTTGTTTAATAGATCAATCAATCAATTGTTGTATTGTGCAGCAATTCGTCAGGAAAAAGTGCCACAGTGGTTTATGTTTTTTTCACCACGTCTTTAAAAGGTAATAAGGAAATCTGTTTGATATTAAATACGACTATTAGTCACAGAGTGTTGAGCCAAAAAATACCTCTGTTGCCACCGTTTTTGATAGAGGTTAACGTTATGTTATTGCTATAACTGTCCTGGAATGAATAGCACTGATCTAGCAAATCCCTCTTCTGAAATGTATGAGACGCTCTTGTACAATTCATAATGGAAAATCCACCAGCACCAGAGGTCGACCATTTTTTTTTTGTTTGTAGGTTTTGGGATCTTAGCAGAAGATTTTTTGTCATAAATTTTATGAATATCAATTTTTTTTTTAAATTTCAAAAATTTGAATTTTCCAAATGTTAATACTCAGTTTTTTTTAAGGGGGGGCACTTCATTTAGAGGGTTAGAAAATCGATTCTTTTTGCATAAAAAGTAAGTAAATTTCCCGTAGAATATGATGGCGGTACTGAAATTTAAATATTGAAAGTCTGTCATATGTTCCGAAGTCATTAAAGTGAATATTCTTGATTACTCTTCGACGGTGCTGTCGGAATGAATAGATGACTTACTCATCTGTTTAATTTCAAGAGGCTCCAGGACATTAAGTTAGGCACAAGTGCTCTTTGTTATGTCTCGTGTGAGTATTATATGCATATTAAGAGTGTGAAACTAAGATTTTTCAAATTATTAATTTTCGGTCTTAGAAGTATTATAAAGGTATTTTTACAAATTGGGATGAAGCCTAATTCAGCAATTTCTTAACCGATTTGAAAAAATGAAAATAGGAATTTTTCGTTATTGAATTTCTTATTCACTGAAAAATTTTCGACTTCAGGACTGCACGCAAATAGAGGCCTTCGGCCGTAACGCCCTTACGTAAAATTGGTGTAGCTCCCTTATTGACGATCAAAATCACTTTTTTATCTTCCTCAAAATATGAATAAAAAGATGTCAAAACTCCACTTTTATATAATTTGTTTTCTGTTAAACAAAAAAAAAAAAAAAAGTGGCTTCAAATATTCCTTCTAATTGAGGTGCCCTCCTTAAACAGCCTAACTTTTCTAGAACATAAAATGTCAAAATCGTTAAAGCCATTGACGGAAAGGTCGGATAAAAAAATGAACTGTACAAAGTTCCGTTTTTAGACTTTTTTTCAGAACTTTTTCTACGTCATGAAACAGACAATCAGAAAAGATTCATTTCAAACCGTTAAAAGTCGAATTAAAAGAAAAAAATAATCATATAAAGCCACACTTAAAAATTTCAGTAAGCCTCACAGACCTCTACTTTGAAGTAAATCGGTCGAGCTATTCAGCCTATTAATTCATTAATTAACAGCCATATAAAATTACGGGACCCATTTTTTCGTATTCTGTATTCTGTATTCTGTAGACGTAATGTCATGTTAAATTGTTGTTTAAATTCTTTTTGTGCACGATTGCAGGACTTGCCTTAGTCCTTAATCTACAACCTTCAATCGCAATTAATAAAGGGAATACGTACATATGTAGGTAAAATGTGTTGAAATTCTTGAAACGTTTGCGGAGTGATTTTTGTCTAATTGTTGATATGATGAGTAAGAGTGGTTGTTTTTTTTGTCATTTCTGAGTTTCTACTAATGCTTTGAAAAGAGCATCTGAATATTTTTCCAAAGACCCTAATATTTCATGTCGTCTAAAGCAATAACTACCAACGGAAAATGTTTCGCATTTATTGGTGAATTTTGAGTTCATAACGTCTGCCCTCATTTTTGATATTTCAAAAAGGAGATTTAAGAAATTTTAACAGGAGACTTACGAATCTGTTATCAGACTGTTTTATTCTCACCAAAACTGAAATCCCTTCCTTTTGTGAGCCTCAATCAAAAAACACCTTAAAATTAAGAGTTAAGAGTTTCCTCTTTTCTGCACAGTCATTCCCAACGAATCTGTTTTAAAAATACTTCATACATAAATTGTGAGTCATTACTCACATTCGCTTTTCTGACACACAACGCAACGTCTGGCTGTGTGGAACACTTTTCCATTAATGCGTCGTGGGTGCCTTTTGCATATAAGAATTAGACCGGTGAGGAAAAGAAGAACAAAATTGAATAAGTTGTGATGAGAAATAGACCCAAATTATAAACGTTAAAATATAATGTGCGCACGAACGCCGCCGCTTAAAACTGCCTTTTGTGATGACGTCCTTTCCATCGAGGCATTGTAAAAAGTTCGTTTTAAAAGCATGCCATTAAACGCCAATAACTTTCGATAATTTCGAGTGGGGCCCATTAAAGAATTCGAATTAAAATATCCTTTATGGCCGAATGGTCTCTAAGCAAAAATAACTTAAATTGTGACCGTGCGTTAGACAATAAAATCTAATCGAATTACATGCATACAAACGCATTTGCTTTCAAACAAAATATTTCATGAATGCAAAAGTAAATAGAAGCCCCTTAGGGAACCTAAACGAGAGAATTGATCTGTCAACTGACACTGATTAACTCGACATTCTTTCAAACTTTGTTTTTTTTTTTTCTGTACAAAA
Source organism: Melanostoma mellinum (assembly GCA_914767635.1). Classification (NCBI taxonomy): domain Eukaryota; kingdom Metazoa; phylum Arthropoda; class Insecta; order Diptera; family Syrphidae; genus Melanostoma; species Melanostoma mellinum. The sequence continues at coordinate 169,926,446 of OU612059.1, read as the reverse complement.
GTGATGAAGGACCACATTCATTCATACGGAAAATCAAGTTGTTTGATCTTTTGTTCTCGCACCCACAATTGATAACAGAAGCTGACTTTTCACTTTCAGTCGACCGAAAACTTTTTGGATGGAATTCTTTTGAACATCTGTGGCCATTTTTCAATGAATTCATTGGGAAATTGAAAATTGATAAGGAAATCAATCGTCGAGGAAAAAATGCAGATTCTATGCCAAATTCGAAGACAAGTTTTATTAAAGATTTGAATGCGAAAGTTAGATAATTTCATTTGAGTAGCGCTTTGGAATGTCTTTTGAAGTCACTTTTGAAAAAAGATTTAAAATATATCGAGGGGATTTTATAATTCAAATAAAAAGGTTTTGTTTCAGTCGGACTCTGACTAGATTCCTTTGAACTTATGAAAAGCACATTAGTCATTTTTTTTTGGTGGGCCATACGAGTTCAACGACAGGCTGTTGATTTTGCTCAATCTTTCACAGCCTTATATTTAAAATATTTCACGTGTATGTCCATGGAGCCTTATACCTCCGATCGATTACCCTTGTTTACTCTCACGTATTGTGCTGGTATCAGAAAACGCTACAATGGCCGGAACCTATGTTCTGCCGTTTAACCTTTTTCAACAGAAGCATACATTTTGGCAGGCAAAAGTTAAATTGCAAAATGGTGAAAATAAAAAAAGTGTAAAGGAGAAAATGGCAATTAATCATTCCAGCACCTTTTTCTTCTAAATGTCCGAATTGTATGCAAAAAGTCAACTGTCTTATTTTTGGTGTGGGCTTAGACTAGGTGTATGTAAGGTGTATGTAAGCTTCCCATCAACCCGCACTGCATTTTTTTCCGCCTTTTTATGTCTCTCTTGTACAGTAAAGTGAACAACACACAATCTACCCTCTGGTGAGTTGATACAGGGTAAGCGTCAACAGTCTTTAATTCATTATATCTTGTGTATCGAAGTTCATTGCGTTTCTATTGAGGTTAAATATTACGTTGTTTGCGACTTATGACAAAAGAAGAAGAAAAGAGAAAAATTAACCTCGAACATGCATTTAAGACAGAGTCAAATAATATCACACATTTCTAGGTCGCCGGCATTTGGTTGAGTTCTTAAAGAGTTGATTGATTGACGTAAAAATCATAAGCGCAGGAAAATAGTTGCTTTAAGGGACTATCTTCCCTCTTTTAATTTCAAAGTAAAAGTAGGTATGTCGCTAAGACTTTCTCTCTCAAAAACTCCAAGCAAATTCTTTTTGAAGAATGTAATGTACAAACAAATTTTTTAATCTGACTCAAAGCAAAAGAGGTTATGACAAAAATGATTCTGAGGATTAGGAGTGAGAAGACCCTTTTTCCTTTTTGATGATGTGGATGAGTTAACGCAATGAAATAGATTTAAATTACAGAGGGTGAAGAATTTAATAAGTCTTGCCGCTACGAGAGAAATTAAATTAGTTTCTTTTTAAGATCATTGTAATGATTGTGGTGAAAAATTGAGTTTTAAGATATTTTTATTAAAAAGTCTTCATCTCATATTAATCTTCATCCAAGAAGGTCAGTTCTCTTAAAAGTGATTTAGTGGTTTGTATGTCTGCCTCCACATTCTAAAAATTCAATCGATTTTCTACGGCTATCGCTTTGGCGAAGAAATTTTCCAGAGTAATTACACTGACATGGTCATTTAACAGTTCTTGTTAAATATCATATTTTCTTTCAGAGGGTTTTCCAATACTAACTTGAGCTTCCAGGCCTAAATACTGATTCAGCGTACTGAAAAATAGCAAACATCTTTTGTTAGCAGGATACTGAAGACTTTTGAGCAAAATTAGAACAGGAAATTTCTTGTCGGAGTGTATCCAACCCTCTTAGCCTCTTTTCGTTTATGGCATTCAAGTTGAGTACCCGTGAAGAATTATCATGTTTAATAAAGTCAAAAGTGGTAGGTTGTTAAATGAGGCAACGATCAGTATTTTTGTTGGAATATGGTACCAATCAACGATTGAAATAGCAAGACTTAAACTTAAAGTTAATTAAAAAAAGTAAATAGAGTGGTGGTAGCGAATGAACCGAAGTTAATCGAATAAGAATATGTAGTTTTAAATTCAGCGCAGCGGTGTTTTCGGCTTAAAAACATACCTATGGATTTGACCTTTCGTAAGTAAATTATCTCTTGATACATATGTATATGGTTTTCTAGAGCTTATCAACTCATTGTCAAGTCCTCCTTGGCTAAAATCAAAGTTTTGTGATGCGTACATTTCTGGCCTCATTTTAAAGTGCATTCCGTACAGTTCGTTGCTGAGGGTGGCCGTGGGGCAGCGGTAGAGTGTTCAGTAGATAGGCCGGACGCGTGGATTCAAATCCCACTTTTTGCATCTACTTTTCTTTCAGCCTCTTAGTTTCATCTGGACGCCGCCCTTGAGGTTATATATGTGAAATTACTAAAACCTTATTACCATCTACTGCGCCACAAAACAGGGAAGGCTGCTACCCTCGTAGTGCAATGGACATTAGGTCTGAGTGCTGCAGATAAGCATAAGCCTAGTCTTTTTATTAAAAAAAAAAAAAACAAAAAAACAGATCGTTGTTGAATCAACCCACGTCGTATTTCGGAACGCGACCAATGATCAATCGAAGTATTCTTTTTTTGAAGTGAAAACTTCTTTAGGCGCGTTTGGCATTTTTGCGATGGGGGTAAAGCAATGAATTCGCGACCGACACCATTTTTTGGCTCATCGTATTTCGTATGTAAAGTCGTCATAGCCCAGCGTCTCAGGTTCGATTCCCAGCCATGACTTACATTTTTTTATTTATTTTAAGTGAAAACATAAATAAAAATTGTCGCCACGGCTAGGATTCGAACCTGAGACCCTGAGTTTAATAGCCAACGACTCGACCATTGAGCCAAGAAACATCTTAATTTCGATGCTGCTAAATGACTTAAGTGAATGTAATAGCAACATTACCTAGTAATACTACCGACTCGGAGAAATTCAGAGAAGAAAGAAAGGAATGAAAGGACAGAGAAAAATTTATGCAACGCAGAAAAAATAAAAAGCACCAAATATTTTACTATCATTACAATGAAGTGGATGAGTGAAGCTGGAAATTTCATCATGGCAAAGTAGGAGACGCACTGGTCGACGATTCGAACTTTACAACAAATTAAAAGAGATCAACAACTCATCGCGATGATTTATCGATGGAGTTGAAATGGTTGCATGAAAATTACTCAAATATTAATTAATTTCGTTTCTAAACTTAATGCATTGTCCTTTTTTTTCATTTCATTGTCAAAGTTTACGAGCGCAGTTACGAGATCTGTAGACACTATCGTTAAAAAATTGAATGTATTGATTTTAACAGAATTTCACAAGGGTGACGAAGAAATATAGATGTATGATAGGTATTTCAGATTTCAATTTAGTTGCAAGTTTCAGAAGGCACGATCGTCCAGCAGCAGGAGTAGCTATCTATAAAAGGTTGTCTGATACAACTGCCATATTTTGCTCAAATCATATGGATTTGCATACGAGGTACACTAGTTTTTGATATCGGCGATTTGTTGTTTGTCGTTGCCACTCTGGAAATGGACAGCAAGTTATAACAGTAGGCGTTTATAATTCACCGAATACGTGTTCAAGTGTAATACGACAGTTTTTATATAAAAATTTATTTATTTAGTCTGAAGAAGCTTTTGCAATTAAAATATTTACTGAAAATTCAATTCTGTTTTCACTTCTGTCGGCACTCCCGGAGTGCTTCTTTTTTTTTTTTAAACGACCAACGGTTTCCTCGGCCGCTTTAGAAAGGTCCGGCGCGGCGCGGCGTACGCCGTATAGGCCGTATAGCAGGAATGCAGGAAAGTCCTTAAATGGTTATATCGGTTTTTATGGGGAGTTTTTATTTCTTAATTTCCTTATCTATCCAAAGTAACAGCTACTAGCAAGAGTAATACTTCGTCTGATCTTCGCACTGATGTTATTTTCTGTGTCTATAGCGCATCCTAAAAGGGCCCATACACTACACAGGCATCATCAATCACTTGATTGCGCATGCCGATTGAAGGTGTACGGTGTCTGAGTGGTTGTGCATGCACCATGAGCAAAATCAGAATTTTCTGATATTTTCTTGTTTGCGCATGCATGCATGTGCAGTGTGTGGGCAAAATTGCTCAGTCAAGTGATAAAATTCGAATGAAGAGAAGAGCAGCAGCGGAGTTTTGGCTTGACATCTTTACAACTTGTCTACAAGGCTCTAAAAACACGAATGAAGATTGCGCAGTTTGCATGAGTAGTGTAGGGCTAAAGCAATATTGCGCAATCTTCTGATTGTGCACGCATGCATGTGTAGTGTATGGGCCCTATAAGTGGAAAGTGGATGAGGTCCTGTACTATCTCGCCTATGTCTGTTTATTTTGATGTTTTGTTCCATTCGCCAATGTTCTCTGTTTTGGGTGTCGGAAAAGGGAACTGATTTGCACTGCTTAATGTGGATGACACGAAAAAGTCGTTTTGATCAAAAAATTGCACCTACCACAAAGAGAGCACCCTCTCCGTTTGATGACGGCATATACATACATATTTACACATACAGATACTATTCGCTTCTGTTTCAATGCTCAAAAAGTCCCTACAGTCAATCGCTTAGTCACTATTTTTACTAGCCAACAATTTTATTCCAAGAGGTGAGAATATTTTTAATTATTTGAACGTTGACCTCATTGACTGGCAATCAATATCAAATGTTCGCTGTGATAACTGGTTCTGGCTTTGTGACTGACACTGTTTCAAGATGTTGCAACTGCATTTTCTAATTACCCATCAAATAACGTAGAAAGTTGAAAACTTTGCTATAAATTCGTGCTGCCAATTGATGTAGAGAAGGCTGTCTTTATAATTTATTATTATGTTAAATTGATACTGTAAACAAGTTTGTGCACGATCTGATTGTTGCTAACGTATGTATTCACATAAAGTGAAGTGTAATTAAAGTTAGGGTATTTACAATTCAACTATTTAGTTAAAAGAACAGTGTTGTCAGTTGCCAGCAGAAGATGGTCTGAGACACAAGTGCAAAGTGCATAACTAAAAATAAAAATGGTCACGACTAGGTCGCATGAACTTGCGATTGTGTGCTAAGTACATAGTACAATATCAATGTTATGAGGCTGAGTACAATATATTTTATTTATAGTATATTTGATGGTACAGCTACACATTTATTATGTAAATTCCATAAGAGGCAGCTTTGGCGTGCATGAGATTTATCTGCTGGAATTTTAGGTTGGTGTAGTTCATTTTGATTTTGGGGTTGAGGTAAAGCTCGCTTGTGCTTTTAATAGCCTCTGCCGAGCTTTACCGTTGGGCCTGGGGTCCCGTTTTTGAGCCATGAATTTGGCTGTGTTGCTTTTTGCAGCTAGTGTTGCATTACCGCTTTTTGGTATTGGTTTGGCAACGGTAGTTGAGCGTACCTTTTGTTGAGGAGGGCCTCACGGCTGACTCCCTTGGTATGGTAGGTGTGGCATTAACAACTGAGGGGGGAGGACCTAGGATAATGGGAACTGTCAGCCTGTTTTGTAGATCTGACGTTGGTGAAGGCTGTGGAGCACTATTACCTGTCGTCAGAGTCGTACAGGCTGTCTTGACAGGGGAGTTAGGTGGGGGTTTGGGGGCGCCAGTTCTGTAAGGGGCTTTAGGATGGCGGAGTTGAACATCGCCAATCCTAAAGTCTATGAATTCTTTTTTGGTTTTCAGTAGAGCCACAGATTTGTGGTCCACCGAAAAGGTAAGAATAGAGACGGCACCTTTGGCTTCTCTTCTTATGACTCTCCATTCAGGAACGGGGAGACCCTCATTCTGGACTTTGATCGCAGTGAGAATCTGCTCGTTCGTGCATGTAGGGCCAACGGGGAAATGGCCCACCAGAATTTGGTTTTTGGGAATTTCTTCCTCTTCGACCGCCTTCAGTGAGGCATTTTCCCAAGGCTTTACTTTTGGAATTTCACCTTTTAGCCAATCAGCCGTGACCTTATTTTTGCAGTTGAAGACAAGCCATCCTGGTCTGAAATTGGTGCCAAAGAATTTGGGGCTGATATCCCCTGGCTTTTGGCTGCAAATCAAACCAAAGATGGTGTCTTGCACTGCTGTCATTTGGTCAGTGTTAAGTAGCGTTTCCGGGAAGTCTGAGGCAAGGATACCTATTTTGTAACTCTCCAGCGCTTGCTTAAAATTTTTTTGCTCTATTTGGAGGCGGATTTAATGTGGAAGGCACATCAACAGACCTCTGCTTGTGAGTAATGTTGGGTTTTGCCATTTTGGCACGATTTGTGTCCCTAGGGAAGGATTCAGAGCGATTCCTTTTTTCTCCCTTTGGAACAGCCGTTCTGGCTCTTTCCCTGGCTTCAGCTTCGTTAAGGCCGCTAGCCAGAAGGAATTTAAAGCGTTTGCGAGCAGCTCCACAAAGCTTGACTCGCGCTTTTTGGGTGGTTTCGATCGTTTGATCAGTGTGTGTTGAAGGAGCAGCCTCGTTAAGAAGTTTCGCCTCCTCCAAAGAACCAATAGGTGGAAGGTCGTCAAGACCTTTCTCCATTGGTGTGGATGCACTTAGAGCAGCATCACTCTCTTTAGGATTTACATTAAATATATCAATTTTGTACCCACGAGTATTAAGGAAAGGAGGTCACCATTGCCAGAGCCCTATGCCAACGTAAAGGACTTATAATTTAAACTGGATTTGCCTAGGTATCCAGAGTTCGCAACTAGCGACTAAGAACTCCTTAGCCATTCAGCCTTCGGCGTCGCTGTTCAACCACTGGCTTGAGGATTGTTTATCGACCTTTACTGGTCTAGATCCGTTATGTTCGGTTATTGCGTAAGCAAGTTGCAGTGGCACCTCGAGCAGGATGTTATTTGCTAACGCATAACGGTCTTGAAAAGGGAGAGGCTAGAGTTTCATGGAATACCAGACTTTTATTGCGCTTCACCTGTTCCTGGGTCTTATGTCCCTGGCCACCTTTAAACTGCTTAGGACTTCTTTAATATATCATGTTGTCGGAATCGTGTAGGCCATTATCGATAAAGTCGGTCTCTTAAAAAGTGATACTATGGGGGTTAGGGGCCGTCCATAAAATGCGTCATACTAAAATTTGGTTTCTTAGCCCCATTGTCACGCTGTGTACCACTTTCTGCGACCCCTCCTGCACAAAATAAATTTTAATCGGTATAGTACCAATAGTTTTAAGTTTTAACTTCAAAAAATATAATTCTTATTAGGCGTTATAAATCTCGTCTAAGGAGAAGGGGAGGGGTGAAGTAAATTCGGCCGAAAAATGCATATTTTTAAGATTTTGTTCTTTCGTAACGGGTAATGGTCGTTCATTGAAAAATTTACTCATAATAATGCAACATTTGAACGAGATTCTTTTAAATTTGCATTGCAAAATGTTCAAAATTCCAAAAAACAGACAAATGGACTGACAGACATATAGACAGACGGAATTTCAGGGCCCACTTTTTTCCTCTATCATTCTTACAAATGTCTATTTAATTGTTATCTCAAACTGCAAAACTTGTCTTATAGTACCAATGAGCGCAATTAAAAATACTGGTTTTCTTCTCATAGTATAGTGTTATGAGATCACAGTAATAATAAAACTGATTACAGTAGATTTAATCAATCCACTTCTTCGTATATAAAATGAGAGGGATTCAAACTTCCTGTGATCCGATAATACAAAACTGCAGAATAGCAACAGTTTTTCAATTGACAGTAGTTTATATTACTTCGTGTATACCCATCGCTTTCGTTTGAATCAAGAATATTCGTTTTTAAGTGGATGCAACAATTGAACCCATAAATAAAACAACTTACCTACGCCACTGCTCTTTTATAAATAAAAACAATCAAACACAAATGCAAAAATTGACACCAAGCGCACTCCTTCAAGAAATTACATGCATACTTCGGTAACGTGTTTGCGTTTATATCAGAATTGTCTCTTTATTTGAACGTTTGATTACTCAATTTCATATTTCTTTTATATTTCCATGCATCTAGGTTTTAATTGGTTGTGTTCGTTGGCAGTCATGTGAATCTCTGCATTTCTGGAACATCTGCACGGGAGACACTTAATCAAAAATTAAAAACCAATATTTTTTCTTTTAATTGTTCCATAAAAAATAATTGGATTTGAAAAATAAAAATAAAAAAAACTATACTATAATCGGTCGGGAGAGCCGCTCTAACGCGATACGGGCTTCCGTTGCGAGCCGCGGTTATGTATCTAAACACAACACTGCGCGATGAGTGATAAGTTTGAAGTTTGCTACAGTGCTCTTGGTATGTCTGACGATACATCATCTACGGCACCGTCTTCAAGTCGGGCTGCCCGTAATGTTAACTTCCAACCAGATTCAGCTAACGTGTCATCATCGAGACGAGGATCCAGATTCTTTCAACGACCACGCTCTATGTCAGCATGGAGTGACATTAGCCGGAGTAGTATGCGTCTGGATGAACGGTAGGACACTCATAACAAAAATTTTAATTACTTTCTTTTAGCCCATGGGAAATTAAATAATAAGATTTTCTTTCATTTAATTTAAAAATTTATCATAAGCAAGACGCAAAAGTGAGGAATTGTTTGGTTGGTGCACCCACACCGGAGGCTAACTTTTTGTTTACTTAAATATCTATGGAAGAACTGTTTTTGGTTCACTATTTTGCTTAAATTTTAATTCGGGGAACGCTTTTGTGTTTTGGTTATGATAACAAACGAGACTCACTTTGCTGAAACAACTTTTCAAGAAGTGCCTCAGATTAATGGGCGGGCAAATCGACGACAACGATAAAAATGTAACCAGCATCAACAATGGCGCAAGCAATTTTATAGTTTTTGGTATTTTGCCAAAGTCCTTGAGTTAGGTCAAGAAAATGATTTTATTTATGTGTCCTTACGAAGCTATGCAGGTTTGAATAGGGAGAAAGAAATTCTCGTGGAGAATTTAAGAGATTCAATTCTTCATGATTATATTGGGCAAAAGTGAAATTATTTGGGTCACAGAATCCGAGCATGCTGGAAACGACATGAACTTTTGGCAATGATGAAATCAGTGCGTGAAATGGAGTTTGAGAAATAACTTCATACAAAAAAAGGAAAAATTTATTTGTGAATTTTTGTGTTGTAAAGAGAAAGTTACCTACTTTAAAAGTTTTTAATTTGTGAGTTTGTTTTTTTGTGTGCACTCAATAAAGTTCAGAAGGCAAAGTATGATGTGAAAATTCGTGGCAGTGGAGGGTGGTTTAGATTGAACTTACCAGAATGTGTATCAACTCAATGAATGTTGTGCACTGGTCTTCTTTCAATTCAGACACACATTGAACGGCATGGATACGACTCAAAGACAATTGTTTACTTAAACTTAAACAAACTTTCTGAAAATACGGTTGAACGGTTCGCTATTCGCTTTCGAGGAGTGATGGAACTGCGAAGTATTTATTCTTCTCTTCCCTGCGATTCGATTTTGATGAGACGTCTTTGATATACACATGAGTAATTCTAGGCAAATTCGTATAAATCGTTGGTATACGTCGCGACGGTTTAATAATGAAGTCTATTTAGCAAAGCTTTTTAAATCTCTAGCGCAAATGGGCACACTAGCTCGAAATGGCTCTTGAAATCAATTTATAATTGATCTTAATCCTCAGAGTCACTCTAAGTTTGAGATCAGGAAACTAAAATTTCAATTGCTTTAGACTTTGCGCTAACTCATCTCACGAATCATTTGCATACTCCTTTTTTTATTTGTTTTCGAACTACATACATAGATTTTCTAGAAAAATACTTTTGTTACAAATTTTCGTTTTCACGCGAATTTTCGTCTTTTACTTTACTTCATTTGCAGGAGATGTTGGTACTCTTCACATTTATATTCACCAAGTCCATTTTTAAATTCTCACTAGTTAGTTAGGTTATTATAAATTGTTTGTGTTCAATGAACCCATTTTCAAGTTAAATTGATGTTAACTAGAGCTATTTTCATTTTCTTTCAAAAAGGCGCTTACTATAAATTTGCGATTTTGTTTTTAATCTCTCAGGATTAGTAGGCTATCCAAATTTTGCCCATCCTACTTAAAATTGAAATTCAATACACTAGTTTTGTTCACAATCATATTTATAAAGTTTAAGGGGCTCGGCTACTTTCTCGAGCTCAAATGGAGGTGATTTTTTGAAGAGGTGAAAAAAAACTATAGCTTTAAATACTCTGTAATCTAAGGAATTTACTATACATATATATTCATGTAAATTGTCAGGAAATTTCGAGTTAAAATATTGAAATCCATGAGAGATATTGACCATGTCTTTAACTCCCTGAAATTAGAAGATGTCAATTTGTCGCATTTTTTTGAATTTTTCTGGTACAGGTATCACAAGAAAATAAAAAAAATGGCGTTAAAGTTGACGCTTTTTCCCATACAGCCATCTATAATTGGAGTGCAAAATTGGAAATTGACAAAATGACCGCAATTTAAAAAAAGAGGTAAAAATTTCGTCAAAAAAATAGTCTTTCAATGCCAAATTTACAATTTTCATCCGATCGTAAAAGTTGTAGATGGCTGTATGTTAAAACGATTCGTTAATATTTGCGTGAGTTACAGCTGCGGCAAATTTGAAAAATGCAGTTTTAAGAAAAACGCGTTTAAAGTTTTCAGAGCAGTTTTCGATGCTACTAACAGAAAGGGAGTACAAAGGGTCTAGATGTCATTGAGCATTCAAAAATTTAAGCCGCAGGCAAAACAAGGAGCTGTAGACCATTAAGGGCGAGGCAGCTGTCGGGCGCCCCGCTGGCCGCCGCGTGGATGGATGGGTGGAGTTCGAGCTCCCGAGATGCTTCTCTTCTATACTCTGCCGTTTCAAAAATATCCAAGATATCATTCCAATATTTTAGGACACCATTTTTGAGATGTTTACCTATCGGGAAATAAAAAATCGATTTTTTGAAAAAGAGAAATTAGCCGAGCCCCTTAATTTATAAATTGTAAATTTTTTTGATTTGTTCCATCGTCCTGATTACATCGGTTTTTTCCCGTTATTAGTATGATTGTTATCTAGGGGATAGTTATGTGAGTTTCTAGATTATTTTAGCAACCCAGGATTTGGTGAAGACTATACTTTTGACCTTAAAACAGCTGCATGTACCAATTATAAGGTGGGGGTGAGGGACACGAGTCCATCTATAAGTACAAGAAAAATGCCAACTCGAGAAGTTTTACTGGCAGTCATTGTTATAACTTCTTCAGATGTTTTATCAAATCTATTTTTTTCTGCTGTTTTTTTATGCTCTTTGTTGTATATTGCCTTGATACGGTGAATTCCATGACCTTTTCTTGAAAAGACTTGAAATTCTTTAGTTTAGCTACAAAAAACTTACGGAGTAATTGGCTAAAGCCGTAAACGGTGATCTTGTCTAAGGCGTAACCCTTAATTGTTTATTTTTTCCAAAAAAGCATTCTTTTCAACAACAATTACTGCCATTTCCAACTTTTCAAAATTCAAGAGTATTCCCGCCGCGCCGCTTCTTATCGCTTTACTAGCTTTTCGTTAAAATCATGCTTTTTACTTGTGATTATAGGTACTATAAGGCAAGTCTTGCAATCGTGCAGAAAAAAAATTTTGAGATAACAATTAATTATGACATTACGATGATAGAGAATACGAAAAAAGTGGGTCCTGCAATTCTGTCTGTCTGTCTGTGTGTCTGTGTGTCTGTCTGTCTGTCTGTCTGTATATGGATCTACAGCCTGAACTAATAGACCGATTTTCTTCAAAATTTGCAGTTAGGGTCTGTGGAGCAGCCTACAGAGGGGTTTTTGGAATTGAGTTTCTAGGTCTTGAAATAACGGTACCTGCCATACAACCGATATGATAATACTTATTTTTCTCGAATACGGCTCCAACGATTTCGATAAAATTTTGTGTGAGAAATTAATTTTTAATTGTCTTTCTTATGATTTAAAAAAAATTTTGGAAAAAGGCTAAAAACGGTACCTCCAATAGTACCGTTTTTTTCAAAACCGACTGTCTTGTTAATGGCTAACACGATCTTGACTAAATTTTTGATTTAAGAAGTTGTAAACTGTTAAAGAAAGACTGCATATCAATATTTTAAAAAATTTAGTTTTCGAAATTTTTATAAATTTTTTTAAAAAATTTTGATTTTTAGAAATAACTTCAAAAGTGTAACTTTGATTTTTTTTTTAATTTTTTGTCAGAATAACTTCTATCAAGATCTAAATCTTTGCATACTCGACTTTTAAAAAACAGTTTTTAATAAAAAGTTAAAAATAAAAAACCGTTTTTTGGAAAAACTGGTCCAACGATTTTGATTAAATTTTCATCATTCATTTGTATTAGCGATTGAAAAAGAATGGCGTCTTTAGATTTTGGCTTGAAACCTTTGGAATATTTAATTTAATTTTTTTATTATTTTGCGTGATTTAATTCAATTTTCATAATTAATGTGTAGTTGGCAAACCTGTACCACAAAATATATTATGAAGATCTAGATAATACCAAAACCTTTAACTCGGCCTTTACATTTTGATATCGTATTTAGAACACAATCGCAAGTTCGTGCGACCCAGTCGTGCCCATTTTTTAGTTTTGCTCACATCCTATCTCTCTGACCAACGTATCAGAAGAAAAGTTACAAAACAAACATTGTAATTAATGTTGGAACCTTATTCGGATTTTTTTAAATTCATGTTTGTATAAGAACCCATTTTTTACAGTGCGGTTAATAGTCTTTTATATAAGGAATACGGACGTAGGTGTTCGCTATACTGTGCATTACTAAGGGCCAGTTGCTCAATAGAATTATAAATTTAAGTTCTACAAAAAGTTTTCATTTTTGTATGAGACGTTCCGGAATTCTTAAGTTCTACATAAAATCCCCATACTAAAGTAGAACTTTATGTAGAACTTAAATTTATGATTCGATTGAGCAACTGGCCCTAAATGCTAAACTGTTAGTCACTCGTTTCTTTCTACATATGTAATAATGTTTGATTTTTCTGTAAGATAGGACTAGGCCAAATTTACCGCCCTCTAAAATCTGCCGTCCTTGGCTACAGCATATCCACCACTGTCTATTAGTATGAATTGTCGGCAGTGGCGAAAGTTTAAAGTTAAGACTTGAAAGAAACTTCAGAGCTCATGTTTTAGAAATCCCAATTTTTAATAAGCGCAAAATCTGTCCAAACCATGAGTACTTAATTCTTGAAATGCTAGCAATGTGTCTTCAGTTTACTTTGCTCAAAAGGACTATGAATGGAAAATGGCATGTTTGAAACGAACGTAGAGTGCACACAGATGACACAGTATAGTTTTTAATTTTTAATTTTAATTTTGGTGGGGGCAAAACCCCCATTTATTAGGCTTAATACAAGCTATTAACTTACAAACTAAGAAACTTAATAGCTAAGACTTACAAACTAAATGGAGGGCTTTGGAGACAAAGTTTTAGGTATGGAGTACAAGCTATTGATTTACAAACTAAGAAACTTAATAGCTTAGACTTACTAAGTAATTGGAGGGCTTAGGAGACGAAGTTTTAGGCAGGGAGTACTCATATAGAAGTCAAAGCAAGAGGAGTGGGAGTTGACATTCCTCAGCATTCGGGAGATGGGTTCATTGGAGCCATAAGAGGTTCGATGGGTGGGAAGATAGAAGAGACGGGGGTTCCGGGTGTTACGAGGGTTAGTATTTAGAAAAATGGATTCGGTAAGGGCTGGACAGTCAATGGTACCTGTGAGGATTCGGTGAATGAAGAGAATGTCAAATATTTCTCTTCGATCTTTCAGCGTATTTAGGTTTAGAAGTTTGATTCGGTCTTGATAAGGGGGTAATATCAGGGGATTACTCCAATTAAGACCTCGAAGAGCAAAACGGAGGAAACGGCGTTGAATGCTCTCAATTCTGGCAATGTGCACTTGTTGGAAAGGCGACCAGACCTGACAAGCGTATTCAAGAAGCGGGCAAATGAAATGTAAAGGGATCGGGTTACGTAGGGGTCAGCAAATTCTTTGGACCATCGTTTCACGAAGCCAAGTGCTGAATTTGCCTTGAGGATTATATCGTCGATATGCTTGAGGAAATTCAGCTCACGGTCGCAAATAATCCCAAGGTCCCGGATCACCTCAACGGTGGAAATGATTTGACCGTTTAGAAGATAGAGACGGGGAGTAGTCTTGATGCGTTTTCGTGAGAAGGTTATTGATTGGCACTTGGAAACATTTAGCTCCAGGCAGTTTTTGGAGCACCATATTGAAAAATTGTCGAGGTCGTGTTGGAGGTGGGAAGAGTCTTCAGAAGAAGAAATGATCCGGTAAAACTTAGTATCGTCCGCATAGAGGGAGATAGAGGAGTGCTTGATGATCATTTCAATGTCGTTAATACTGAGAATGAAGAGGAGAGGGCCTAAATGGCTGCCTTGGGGAACACCGGATGTAGCTAGAAAGCGGCTGGATACGGCGGATCTGAACCGAACGCTGTAAAAACGGTTTTCTAAATAAGAGGAAATCCATTTCAATAGAATGGGTTCAAAGCCGAGGGTGGAAAGCTTAAAAAGAATAAGTTTGTGAGAGATTTTATCGAAAGCTTTACTGAAGTCAGTTGAAATTACATCGACCTCCTTTCCATTCTCTAAGGCTGTGAGGGTAAATGAGACAAAGTCAACGAGGTTTGTTGTTGTTGACCTGCCTTTGAGGAACCCGTGTTGTCTAGGGGAGATGAGAGATTTGCAACGAAAACTTAAGTTTTCATACAGTATGCTTTCGAAAATTTTGGGTATATGCGATAGTTTAGCGATGGGACGATAATTTTTCACGTCACACTTAGGACCTTTTTTCCGCCGTTTTCCAAACTTGCGGGAAAACACCAAGGGATATGGACAAGTTAAAGATTTTTGAGAGAGGAAGGGAAAGAGTTGAGGAGCACTTCTTAAGAAATATGGCAGGTATACCATCTGGGCCAGGAATATACTCATCATTTAAATGATTTAACTTTTCTTCAATTAGAAAGGAGTCAAAGAAACGTGGAAGGAATGGATCAAAGGAAAAATTCGGTAAAAACGAGAAATAATCTGAATCATAACCCATTAGACAGGTTCTCTTGTGTGGACAGACAGTTGAATGGTAGAAGCTGAGTAGATAATATGTTTAACTTAATGAAATTAAAAAGATAGTTTTAGTTTCGAAATCAAAGAGTTTTAAAAAAAGATTTGACCAAATTTTTTGTATTTAAGCAATTATGTTGTAGTTTTTTCTTAAATCGATATTACTAATTCCAGGTGTGGTATTTGCACAGATGGTTTTTCATGTCAAATTGATTTTGAACTAAAATCACATACAATGTTTTTATTTTGATTTACTAACTTATTTTGATGGACATAAGAGTCCTGTCCCTTTCTTCCAAACATTTAAATTTCCGTTGAGTTTTCTTTAGTTTAGAACTAATAGTCGATTGAGAGGTTTTCTTCCACTTGGGACAGCTGAGAGAGGTTTTCACCTTCCCCCACTCAGTGTGGCATCAAGAATCTATCGAGCCGAAGTATTGATCTCCATCCGCACAAAATGTGATAGCCTAGCGATGTGTACTCTTCCAGCTTTGCTCATCTCCTGGCATTCGGAATACACGGGGGCCAATTTCCGGTAACTTTTAAACGATTGTCCTTCAATCATCGGTCAAAAGACTGTGTTATGTAATTTAAATTTCAGCTGTTGTTGGAAAGTTATTTTACTAACGTCTTATAAAATGTGATAACTTTTTAAGGATTCGAGACACGTCTTTCTAGTACCTAAAACTTAGATGATAGTTGTCTACAGCGTTCAAGCCCAGGATTTCGGCGATTGTTTGTCTCCACGAATTGTCCTCAAAAACTGCACCAAATTCACTGAATTAATTAAATTCATAGTAAAGAATACTGGTTTTTGAAGTAATGATTTTCTTTTACCAAAACTTGTTTCGTATTTTGTGTCACATCTTCGGTTTAACACAAGACGAACAATACTTGTAAATTTTTGAATTTAATTTGCAAAAGTGGTGTTGAGAAAGTTCATTGCGTGCTCCTTCCATTTTATGTTCAATTTAATTGGCCAATTGATTCGGTTATTGAAGCTATTGTGACTAAATTTCGCGCCAAATTTGCATTGGTGGACAATAACCCATCAACATGCTTACATACATGTGAACTCAAGAAAGTTTCGGCGCCGTTCGCAGCAATTAGGCCGGTGTTACTTTACTTTTCTTTGGAAAAGCTTGACTTGCATGACATGTAGTTTCAATAAGACGGCATCACTTGCTTCACAGCAAGCTTAACAACGAGCTTATTGAGAGACGAGTTCGGGGAACAGTTTATTTCGTCAATTGGTCGTCTATATCGTGGCGATTTAATGCTTTTAAAGCTTGACTTTTTTTGTGGGGCTAATGGTATCAATCAATTCCCAAATCAAAACCCAATGTAAACCGAAAATGTTTTCCCTGTTTTATAAGTCCCCCAATAGTAGATTCATTGCCATAAAAACCGTTTTCTCGATAACTCTGCGTAACCGGCAGAAAATTGTAAGTCCCTCCATTTCCCCATGAGGTATATGGTTGTGAAAAATGCGCTAGGCCCCGAGACTGCCCATTCTGTTGCGCCATCCTATATGTATGTATGTATCTTAAGGATAATGTCTATAGCGGCAAGCCCGCTTCGATTGACGTACTGGAAGTCCACATTGAAGCAATAATTTGTAAGATACCGGACGAATTATTACAAAGAGTATGCCAAAATTGGACTAAGCGGATGGAGCAATAGATACGCATCGTATCGCTGGTCAACAATGCGACACTCGTTGTTAACGACCTTTCTGACTTACATCGTCGCGCATAAGGCACTCACGTATTATAGCAATGAAGATCTATTAACTGGCCCGTTAATGAAAATTTTTCTTTTATAATAACTGGCAATGTTGTGAGGTTCGCCCATACTAAGGCTCTATTGAACAGGCATGGATTCTTCCTATTATATTCTGTAGATCAGCTGGCACATGCTCTTTTCCAACTTAACTCCAACAGACTTGGAAAGCTCGACGTCAAAGCCTTCTTGAGCTGTAGCCTTACATTTGACAACTTAAACCCTACCAGGTCGAATGGAACGGTATTCTTATGAACGCTGGTCAAGTTGTGTGGGAATTCTTTTTCTAGACAGCTGGATTCATGTCATCATCGCCGTTAGGCATTCTGCAGAAGTGGTCGACCAAGCTGAGTAACTTCAAGGTCTTTAATTATTTATATTAAAGAAAGCAAGTGAGATGTCGTAGGACACCTTTAAGCAACGAGGATTCTGATGGCTTTTCTTATTGGTACTTCTTGGAATTTTATAGGGTATTCCTAAATCAAACATACTTTTTCATTTGGTACCGAATGCGTTCACCCTAAGCAGCTGTCTTTGTAAATATTTTTTTTTTATTTTCCTTTACCTTAGTTAAAGTGAACACATTTTTTGGTTTTCCATTTTGTGGTCTTTTCGTGACTTATTTTTGTGTGTTTGTGAAGGAATATTTTTTCAAGTGTACAGACACAGGTCTTTGGAAGGGGAATTCGTTCCGAAAAGACGGTTTCTTTTTGTCCTTGAAGTCTTGTTGATGTGATCTCTTATTCTAATGGAAGCATTTTAAAATTCTTCGCTCCGTTTCTCAGGAGATTCTTAAACAGTGTACTTGGTTTTATTGCGGGAGTTGGCTATGTAAACAAATGTTTTATATAGTTAACCCCAGGCAAAACCTTCCTCTGATACTTCAAGTTAACAAGTTACTGAATATCATAGATTAAGAAGCTCGTTGATGGCGTTTGAGAGACTTTAATGGCAAGAAGAAAAGACCTTTGATGAGCCTTAAGGAAGCGAATTTTAAAATAGATACTTGCCTATGCAAAAGGTGTCGTTCCTCTTCAAGTATTTGAGAAGTAAAGAAAGTGCAAACAGTTTGTTATTGTTGGTTGGACATAAATGGAAGCATTGAAAATATGTATAAATGTAATTGCAATGACCACAAAACATATGATTCTTTCAACAAGTTTATAAAACTGTTTAAAGTCCAATGTTTTCGTGTCCGAATAATCCGAGATTAAACGGTTTCGGCTGTTTCCTTTACCAGAAACTTGGTAGATTTCTTTCAATCACCCCCATAAAATCAGAAGAATGTGCAAAAGAAGCACTTAACAACTGTAGGAAATACAATCCCTATATCCTTACTTAAGGCCATTCACTGTTCAATGGAACAGAGGGTATCAAAAAGTTATTTAAACTCAAAGACTATATTAATAGCCTGAAGCACACTTGCAGAACACTTTAAGGGGTCCTTGTAACCTTTCAACACTAACAATGCTTATGAGCCTGGACGAGAGACTTATTTAAATGTCTAAGAAAGCGTACCCAAACAGAACTAAAAGAAAATTGACTTGGGTGTCCTCTTGAATATTGACGAGAAATCCAATATATGTCACAATGTTAAGTTGTATTATATTGTTTTGTCTCAAGGACGAAATCGTCTTTTTGAAGCTGTTCTCACACTAAATTGAAATCAAATTGAATTCGCTCAGAGAAATCAATTCCGATTTTTTTTCCCGAAAGCGCTTTAAGAGAAGTTAAGCAAGTGTTGATTAAATGTTCTAAGAGTTACCTTGACTTAGGCCTCAAGTCATTTAAAAGAAGACAACAAAAAAAGTTAAAAACTTTGCATAATTGACTTGGAAGGATATCAAAATAGAAAAGAAATAAGCAACTTTCTCTTCTTAGTCTACTTTTGTTCATTTCCAGCAAAATTTATTAAGTTAAATGAAATTCACATGGACGAAAATACTTGAAAGCGAAATTAAAATACAAATTAGTTAGGTGGGAAACAAAATATTCACGTTAGTTACCAAAGGTACGTACCTATAAAAAATAAATTTGTTTTTAAAAGTTTTCCCCTTCTGTTAAAGGTGAGTTGTTGTGCTGCAAGCGACTTTAATTTTTGACTTTGGCCTCAGGGATAGGTTGTTACAATTTTTTAAAGTAAATTGAAGGCGAAAAAATGAGAAGAAACGACAGCCGACAAGTTTGCTAAAAACTTTGAATAAAGGACAACTTGTTCACCCAATTATTCTTGTTTCACTTAACTTAAAAGAATGTTGAAAGCAATCAAAAATGCTGAGAACTTTTATTGTAAAACAGAACTGTTTTTCTTTCGAAGTCACCGATAGGCGTGTAATATGAACCCAGAAAGTGTTTTAGGGTGACTTAGTTCAGTAATAATTGTTTTTGATAAGAGAAATTTATTTGGAGAATGAATTTTTGGGAACGAACCGTGGTATATTTTACCGAAACAAAAGATGCAGTTACAAATTCTAACTTGTAATTTAGAGCTACAGGTTTGTAATTCAGGATTCTGCTTCACTAAGAATTGCTTTTGCCTGAGGAAAGCTAAGCTGAATCTTTGAAAACGAACTATTATGGACTCTTTCACCAAAACAAAAGTAATGGCTATAAATTTATGCTTGTGAGTTTGTTATTGATTTTTGTTTCACTAGCTGTAAGCTTTAAATTCACAAACTTATGATCAAAGCGTAAAAGGTGGAAGAATATAGTTTTATAGATTACAAGTGCTCGACAGTCCCTTTCAACCGTGATATAAAACACTCGTAATTTGAAGTGAAAATAAAACTTGCAATTCACAATCTTTTCACAATACTACTGAAAGTTGTGCTGAAAAC
Organism: Melanostoma mellinum; assembly: GCA_914767635.1. Taxonomy (NCBI): domain Eukaryota; kingdom Metazoa; phylum Arthropoda; class Insecta; order Diptera; family Syrphidae; genus Melanostoma; species Melanostoma mellinum. Next base: position 169,906,644 of record OU612059.1, on the reverse strand, counting down.
ATAAATAAGAAAAAGCGAATCACTTTTAAAATATGTATCATTTCAGTGGGTGCTATGCCTTCGTCGCAAGGATATGTTTGTTATAAAATGTAAAAAAAATTAAAATGTAATATTAATAATTAGACACCCGTTTAGAATATTGTAAGAAACTGAAAAAACATTGTTTGGGAAAATGAAAATTCACAAATTAGCTCAATTCAAGTAGTTTGTTACTTCTTAGTTAAAGCTTTGATTTTGTATTGGTGACGCAAGGAGAAAAATCTTCCTTTTAATATTCGTTTAAAAATGTGACTGCAAAATTACAACACTTACAAAAAAGCCACAAACTTTTTTAAAAACACCTATAGTTACAAGGCTTTTAACAACAGGGACTGTTTTGATGGCTGTTATGTCGGTAAAAAGAGACAGAAGTTCAATCTATCAAAGATCTGTTTTCTACTTGTAAACTGACTTGTATTGCACAAAAAAGTACACGTAAAGTTTTTATATATAATACACTGTTAACTAGCTGCGAAGGTCAGTTGCATGTGTTCAAAATCCATAAAAACGTTTCTGTTTCAGAAACTGGTGGTGTTTGTAACGTAATGGTTAGCATGTCTGCCTATTACGCTTTTAGAATCGTGGTTCGAATCCCAACAGAAAACAAAAATGCTTCTCCACCGGTATCGCCTTTCGCGATTAACGGGCCAGTTCTCCGATAGTAATTTAATTTTTTTCTGTACTGTTTCTGTGATCGATTTTTACTTGCGATTGTAGGTACTTTGAGATAATAATTAAACATGACATTACGATGATACGAAAAAAGTGGGTCATGCAAAACTGTCTGTCTGTCTGTCCTTATATGGATCTACAGCCTGAACCGATAGACCGATTTCCTTCAAAACTTGCAGTTAGGGTCTGTGGGGCAGCTTACATAGGAGTTTTTGAAATTGAGTCTCAAGGTCTTGAAATAACGGTACCGATATGAAAATACTTGCTTTTCTTTAAAATGGCTTCAACGATTTCGATCAAAGTTTTTGTTAGTTATTAATTCTAGATTGTCATTCTTATGATGTGAAAACAATTTTTGAAAATAGTCTAAAAACTATACCTCTCATATGATCAACTCGTTAATCTTACATCGGGTTTTTGAGAGCAGTAGGTGATTAACTTGCTGATCTCTGTGGTATCACAATGGGCCCTTGCGGCCTAAGTGTGTCAGGCAATGTACTCATTGGCTGACAGCCACTTCCACCTAACCTAACCTAACCTATACCTCTCATGGTACCTTTTTTCCAAACCGACTTTCTCTTAATGGCTTACACGATGTTGACGAAATTTTGTTTTAGAATTCGAAGGCTGTTTCAGAAAGTTTGCATATCAACATTTGAAAAATTTCAATGTTTTTAAATTTTTATAACTTTTTTGAAAAGATTTTGATTTTTTGAAATTACTTCAAAACCGTACTTTGATTTTTTTTTAAATTTTTGTCAAACCAACTTCTGCCAAGATCTGTTTGTTTTAAACTGGTCTTACTTTTTTGATTAAATTTTCAGCGTTTATATGTATTAGTAATTGCGAAAGAATGGCGTTTTTTGATTTTCGCTTGAAACCTTTGGAATACTTAGTTTAATCTTTACAATACTTTGCGTCATTTCATTCAATTTTGAATTATGAAATGAAGAATGAAAAAGGATCCTCCGCAAAAACTTTAACTACCTATAGTAAATAAGTACTTTTGAAATGTGGTTCATGTACACAAATAGATCCTTTCAACATTTTCATTTATTTAACTTGGCTATGTAAATTGAAAAGCAAAAAAAAAAAAAAATGTAAATATCTGTACAAAACTTTACGCTAATCATGATGGCTTCGGAATGCTTATTTTTAGAATAGCAACTGGTCCAATGTTTCCTGTACTCTAAGCACAGCATCGTTATACTAATCCACAAAAACTGCAACTAAAATATAAGTAATTTCAAGAAAACTACAACCATAATCTCTGGATTAGACATCCGGTCTTACCAAGCAATTCTTGCGTTAGTTATTCTCATATTCGTGCTAATCCCTTCATAGTATTTCACACATCCAAAAGCGGAATGATTGTGTGCTCTCTACGAGCCATAACTGCGTGTTTTGAAAATGTACGCATTAAAATAATGTCACGAAATGAAAGTACCTAAATCTCTTTGGCTTTTTTGTGAACTTGCGAATTATTCTCTAAAGCTTTATGAATAAATATATTATTGTGAGTGTGTTGTCGTTTACTTTCTATTCCCTTGTTAATGTTGAGACGTTAAGGTGCAATAAATTTCATTCTTTCTATTTGAGACAATATGTACTTCTGTACTTATAACACGAAGGGACTTGTTGTATAAGAGGTTTAAATTTCGTCCTTCTATTTTTTGTGTGTACAAAAAGCTGCTCCGTATTTGTATGAAAATTCTGCCAATTCAACGCCTTTCGATTTTGATTTTAAGGGGCATGCAATTAATAAATTCAAGACATTATCAGCTTTTCATTCCATCTTTGAAGCCATCAATCAATTTTCGGCAATTGGGATAGACCTTCTCTTGAGTTTACCCCCAATTGGGATCATTTGTGATCCCCTGTTTGAGTCAGAAATATTTTCATAGAGCGATTAAATAGATGCAGTATGGCATATAGCGCTTACCGTCTTGTCAACAAATGAACTTCGTCCACATTTATACCTACCAATTTTCTCCGTACAAAGCCGTTGGTCATCGTAAGATGACAATCTATTTAAGGCCATGGAGCAACCATACTCATTTTCAAAGAATATAAATCCATATGACTTTGCTGGACCAAAAAACGGCTACAAGCAGTCACATGTTGAGGATATAAAGACTTTTCAACAATAATTCTCAATCAACAGTAATTCTTGGGGTTTCTAAACCTCAAATGCGAAAATTCTGCATGTTTACTTTCACTGTTGACTCGAGATCACTTTTTGGATCATTTTAAAGGATTTTAAGGACGAAATCAGCAAAAATACAACGCATTGATTGTTGATGGTTGGTAAACTTTAATGATCTTGTTGATTGAAGTTTAATATCCTTAAGACCTAAGCTTTCATGCAAAATTCAGTCTAGTATCGTTTATGGTATGTACAATTTCAAAAATCGACAACAAAATTGTAGATTTGGTTTTTTTCTAAACTCTGTGGCTACGAAACCAATGTTCAAAGTTGTTCTTGGGCGACGGACGCCCGACACGACTATCGGCTTTGTTAATCATTAGACTTATAGAACAAAAGGTAGCTGAAGTTTTCTGCCGATAGCAGTTGATCCAAGGTGTTATTGTGCCCTTGGTGTAATGGTTAGCATGTCTGCCTTTTACCTGGGAGTTTCAAGATTCTTGTCCCAGAAGCGTACAATTGTCTATGTACGGGTATCGATTTCGTGACTAATTGGTAAGACCTCCGATAGCAAGTCCTCTGAAAATTGTTGGCTAGATCCATCCATCCATTTTTCATCATGGTATGGTTCAGGGAAATGCGCTAGCCCCAGGGAGGTTTCCCGAGCTCTGTGGTGCCATTTTTAGTTAGTCTTAGATGTCGGCTCGTGGAGAATCCTAATAATTTCAATGCTTTTAAGTTTTTTTCTGAATTTTATTTTTACTTTCGCAACATGCTTTGTATCACTTTTCTTTCGTCGAGGCTGAACGTCGCTCTTGAAGTATCCTGAAGTAGAAATGTCAGAGTCTGGCAAAGCATTCCTCATTTGGGTGGTGCGACTGAAATATGAATCTCTATACTTTACTGTACGTCGCGTCCGCAGTTCGAGGTAAAACTGATAAGCATTCCTAGCGAGGCGGGTGTGCTCTCGCACTTTAGAGTGCTACATGACCAATTGGGGCTAGGCTTTCCTAGATATGTTAGTTTGATTGCTTTTGATGGCATTGAAAATGCCTCTTCCTCGAAACCTTAGGTTACATATTTTATTTTAAAAATATGATTTGTTCAATGTCGCATTTAATGTTTAAATATCCCTCTTTTATCCTCGGTGTACATTTTTAACAGTTTGGAAGATGGGCGGCTGAGGACAAAGCGGTGAGATGGAAAAATTGTTTCAGTGTAAGAAAAGTCCAATGCGCCGTCTGCTTGTTTAAGAAAGACGGTCGCTGAACTTTTCGTGCTGCTTTAGTCATTCTGATTCACTTCACACCATTTGACACATAGTGACGAATAATTATTGCGAAAAAGTGAGTTTACTGACACCGAAGAAGTCGACTAATCGACAGTCATTGTAAGAGTAGATTTTGGTGTCAAACATCTTGCCACGATGCCGATGGTAGTGTGTTTCAATCAAGAGTAATGGCGATAAGTGAAGTCTTTTCCCAGCTAAAACAAACGAACAGAATGATATATTCATTCCCTCCAAAAATGAGGCTCTTATCAAACAAATTCTTTTACCTTTCCCACCCATCACCTCTTTTAAAATATTGCATAGCCTAACGTTGGGATTGATTAAGGAGTCTAAATGCCTTTAAATTCGTGGTTTTGGACGGCCCCTAATTGCTTTGTGAAAGATATTATTAAAGTTTCCTAATATTTCTTGATGTTGATGTTTAACATCCTCTCTCATTGCTTTTCAACGCAAATGAACTGATTTATCTGCTTAAGAGTTACGACTGCTTCAAATCTAACCTTTAAGGGAGGTTCATATACAAATCTATATGTTTCAAAAAAGGTCATGGGTCTTTATTATTTGTGCCCAGAAACTACATACATACATTTTACTATCCTCCTTAATGAACGTTAATTTGACACAAACTATTAGCTGATAGTTTCAATGAACAGTCTGTAATATAAATCTCCTAAGAACTCAACAAGTCTCTATGATGTGTTAAGAACCCTCTGCCAAAAAAAAGTCCTCTGCCAAAATTCCTTTCACTTTATGTCAATAGAATTAGTAGTCCATATACACCCACAAGTCGAATTAATTTTCCACCTCACCAAGCCCTCTCAACCACATTGTTGCCAGAATGTGTCCCAAAAGAAGAACAAAACCTTTGAAATCGTGGACAGCCTGCCTGACTTGTTGTTGTTTGGTTTTCATTATTTTTTCTCCCCCATTATACTATAAAAAATGTATCAATTTCTAGAATCTAGAGACACATAGACCGGATGTTTGTTTGTGAAACTAGGTATGTAGGTGTCAGTTTGAAACTTGCCGTCTGCAAACAGAAAAATGATGATGATGATAAATAAAATCACGAGAAAAGTACCCATTGGGTTGTTTTTTTTTGTTTGAACGGCCAACTGGAAACCGTCTTAACATTAAAGTCTCCCTAACTTTGCTCATTACAAAACTTTTCTTTTCACGAGAAGCTTTCATGAATTCCTTTTTATGGTTCGTGTTATGTTTTCCCATTCGATGTGATTAATTAGTCTTCAAGTTATCTAAATTCTTGCACCTGGAAATAAAATTAGTACCAGAGGAGGTCAAAAAATCCATTTCGTCTTCAATGGCTTAGAACTTTGCCCCCCATACTCCACAGGTGTTCGAATGCATATCACATAAATTATATCCTTAATCTATTACCAATGAAAATTCTGTCCAATGTCCATTTGTAATAGATTTATTTTGAAGAAACATAATATCGAACTGATTATTTTGCAGGGGAAACCCCTTTGTTGTACCCTTTCAATCGCTGACATTGTGTTTATGTGCTTGTACGTAGGTCAAGTGTTCTTTACTGTCCCTTCTTGTTGTTACATTTTGATTGAAGAAGGATTATCCCAATTCAAACAAAAGAGGCGAATACGAGCATTAATCTCCATCAACTGGCAGTTGTTACGAATCTAAACCATCGCATCCAAATCCAAGTACAAAAAAAAAAACACTAAAGTATTTTTGCTACACCCTGTTTTCTTGAGTACGCTGTACGCGTATGGAATTCGAAGTTCGAATCAATTCGTTTAATTCACTGAATCCACTCAGGAACCAGTGAGTGCCAACCACATCGTAGGACTAGCTTTCCGAAAAAAATTCTTTGGTCGGTCTTTTTCTTTTGACCACCGAGCCAGCAAGATCGTCTCCTCAGAATACGAGGAAATTCCCTCTGGACCCAGCAAATAAACAAAACAAATAAGTGGTCAGGAGAAAATAAAATTAAGACGCAAGAAGTTTTAACTTCAGCGTTCTCACCAGACGCTTCTGTGCGGAGCACACAATATTCAGCATTTTCACACTGCACCACGTGCCCCTACTCCCCGGTTTTTCCTCATAAAGTGTAAAGAAGAACAAGAAGAAGAGAAATCGAAAAAAAATATTTCAAGTTCAAGGCCAAGGCCAAGGTCTTCGTTGCAAACTTAACAACTGGAGACTCATCTTCCAGTTGAGTAGCGGCATCCTTCCCTGAGCGAAACACTGAGTCGTAAGTACCAGCAACCGAATAGGGAAGCCAGAACTCAACCTCAGTCAATCAAAGATCGCGAAATCATTCGACTCGCTAAGTCCCAATCGGGTCACGTAAGGTGCGGTGTAGTGCGGTGTAGAAGAGGGGGTTGCGGGACGTTAATGTAACCTACAGGCGCATCAGGTGCCAGCAAACCAAAAGCTTTAAGAAGAAGAAAAATCAGTGAAATTAAAAGTTAAGAAAAAAAAGAGAATAAGTTTAAAGTAAGCCTAAGAAATAGATAGAAAGAAAACATAGTGAGTGATAAAGAAAATTGAAATTGAAAAAAATAAGCTTAATAATATTGATTGCATGCAAAGTATAGATCGGAATCAAATTCAAATTTAATTGCTTTAGTAAAAGAAAAAAAATTCACAGTGATAGTGTTGGTTTGGCGGTGAGCTGTATTCGAACTCAGAAGATTCACTCAATTGGAACCCATTGGAATCTGTGCACAGGATCCCCGTAAGTGGTAAGTCTCCGACCGATTAAATAAGTACTTTTATCCTCTTTCACAGGCCAAACTACCACTAAATTTTGACAGATTTGCTTTAATTTATTATTTCATTAATCACGTTAATTTAACTGCATATTTTAAATTGAAAATTTTCCTATCTTGACTAATTGATAATTTGAACTATCCACTCACAAGAGAGAATTATGCTATATACAAATACATCTAAGTTAAAATTGAAATGTATGCCTATGTACCATACGTGCACTGAAGTTTATTTCAAGAATTAGAATGTTTATGAAAGCAAAGTCAATCATTATACAATAAAATCGGTAGATTTGGAAATCGTAATGTTTTAAATTGAAGAGATTATGGGGGTGAGTGGGCGAAGTTGTGATGCCAAATTGAAGGTTGTGTAGCGTAACCCAGAAAGCAAATTTAGGGACAGTTCAACAGAATTCACCAAGGTACATGAGCTGTCAAGGCGTCTGCGTAAGCAGGTAGGGAGGGAGACAGAGACCTTGAGCGACGCCAACACCTGTCGCCGTTTGAAATTGGTAAGGTAAGAGAAGATGTCCGTCCGCAGTTAGGTAGTTGTTATAAATCTTGGCATGAAGTAAGTTTTCTTTTGGTGCGACTGGCTGACTATTAGCAAGAACTACTCCCCAATCCGACGTCACCTAGCCGTGCGTATGCAAGCATGCCAAGTAAGGCTTTTAGGTCACCAGATTATCAGAACCGTAGCACAGTCAAGTGAAAAAGTACGTGCATTTTAGATATAAGCTCATTTGTTTTAGCAAAAAGGATCAGTGCTAAGTTGTTATTTTGTGTTTCAAGAAATACTTATATTTTGATAAATAAGCTCATGTTGGGTTAAACCATGTTTATGCTTTAGTATCTCTTGATTCTTGCCTAGCTGCGTGGAATAGGCACTTTTTAAAACAATATCCTTTGGCAACTTATGGCATCTAATCTGCGTAGTAAGAAAGCTTTTATTGATTTTTGCAACCCTTTTATCCTCTTTTGAACAAATGTAGCGAATTTAGCGATGCTGTGTTTGCCTATGATTTCAACATTGAAAGAAAAAAAGGGAGATCCTAAAACAACAAAAATGCCACTACAAGCGCAAGTTATGTACCTTGCCTCCGAAGAAATGGAAATGTTAAAAAGTAGAAAGAAAATGTCAGTTCAAACATTCTTATAAAGGAGCATTCGAATTGAACTGAAAGTGAACGCATAATTTTTCTTATACAAATACCTACGCAGGCTTAAATCTACTTATCCTAAGGAGCCTTTGATAGCATTAATTTCCTTTGAAAGTATTTACGAAAATTTGCCGAAGCATGCAATAGAAGTCGACCTTTGAAAAGCCTTAAATCTTGTTACTTATTTATGTAGGCCATCCTTGGAGAATAGGATGAAAGAAACACTTTGATAATACAAATTGAAGAAAATAAGAATTAGATTCAATAACAATGAATAGGACTTCCAAATGTCAGTTAAACGAAGGACTGAGGATTGATTTCATTGAGTCAACTTGGATTGATTGATTTGAAATGCTTGTTTTTTTTTTGTTATTATATTTGTTTTTTGATGATGGTAGAAACATTTCACAGATTTTGAAAATGTCATCGTACTCAGTGCAAGAAATTGTTGAGTTTTGTTATACTTTCAGACGTATTTAGACAATGCTTATCGCATTTTTAAAGCTACGACGGCTCCGAGTTCGAATATGATAAGAAGCTTATTGAGCTGTGTTTTGAGGAGCGAGGTACACTAAAAATTTTGCCCGAACTGTTCGCACTGAACTAACTTCATTTTACAAATAGTGTTTACACAGATCGTCTACTCGTATACTCGTTGACCTGCTACTCAATTGGGTATCTTAAGAACAAAGCTAATGTCAAAGTGAATCTGAGGATATTTTTATTAAAATGTAAAATGATGTACCATCAGTCAGTCCATGTTGGCCCACCCTGTACATTAACTTTGAAACACCAGTTATTCAAAAGTGTTAAATGGCCCTCGGAGCCTTTGGTATCAGTTTGAAATAACTAATGTGCATCAATCACTTTCAGTAATAGCCCAATGGAATTATTAAAGCTTAACAACATATGTTACACATGAAAAATGTTTCGTCCCCATGATCATAGAGATGCTGTTTTTAATATGGCAACCATCTATTTGAATTTCCGAATGGAGACCACAGCAGTAACATGTATAGAGAAATGGGCTTCATGAGTATACTTTGAGAAAAGCAATTTGAAAATTCACCTGGTAAACCGGCCAAATGTTAAATCTCTTAATTAGTGTGATCAAATAGACCACAATTTGCAGCAGGGTTTCAGATGCAGCTGCTTGAGTATTTGATAAGAATAGAATTCACTAAGAAAATGCTATGTTATTTAAGTTCAGTTTCATGTCACAGTATTTGAAGTTTTAATTAAAATTGTCATATCGATGATAGAGATAATTTTTGCATACAATCTGTGCGTCTGCTGTACAATGGTCTACAATCAAATCGGATCGGTGGAAGTACTTCAAACATCTTTCAAAGTATTTTTGTTGTATTCCATTCATTAGGAAATTGAAACGAGCTGCATCTCCCTGTTCCTCCACAAAATTTTGGTTTTGAAGGTCAATGCATTGTTTTATTTGATTTTTTGACCTTCGCGACTGAATTTCGGTTGTATTTTTTACGAAAAAACTGAAAATGATCTTATGTTTTAGTTTATTTAATAAGTTCATTATTAGAATTAAAGAAAAACATTTTTTTCGTTATGTAAGCTTTGACGCGTCTTTAAATCGACCTCTGATGGCGCGAGAACTTTGTGCCTCAGTTTCAGAACATTGAAACAAGAAAAAATCATATTTTTCTACTTTCTACTAATCTGATTACGATTAGACACAGGCTTTTTGAAAGATTTTGAAATTTAACAAAATGGCAGCGATTTGAAAAAAGTTGGATTTTCTACCCTGTTTTTCTTGCTTTAAAATGCTGTTAAAGGTTGAATGTTTTTTTTAAAACTCGTGTCTTATCGTAGTAAAACGGGTTTTAAATACGAAACAATTTACAGATTTTCAATGCCTTCTATGGTTCCGTTAAAATCGTACCAACAAGAGCCTATGGCTGAGCGGTGTGGCGTAAAAGTTGTGGGAGGGTTGAAGGTCGTTAATGTTCGTACCAGCATGTTTTCGAATAAAATCTTTATATTTGTCTAGTTTGATATTAGTAGAGAAAGGAATTCGATTTCGGGATTAGTGTTGGTTCTTTTAAAACGAAAATACTCAGTTCCTTTTGACGAAAAAAAATTCCGGTCAGTCAGAAAAAAGTTCACTTCAGTCAATTGAATTGAAAATCTCATGCTGTTGCAAGAACTCGTGTGAATTTTAAGCTTTTATGTTTTAGTTTTGCCATAGAAATGCAAACTTAAAATAATTTTTTTTCTTATCACACGTAAATCAAAATAAATTTATTTCTTAGTCACAGAAATTGGAGTTACCTAATGTACCAAATGGTTGGTACAGATTGCGATTTCTTTGCAAAAAATGGACACGACTGGGTCGCACGAGCTTGTGATTGTGCGCTTAGTACGAGGGAGCGTTTTTATACTCGCGGAATGGGGGATATAGGGTGGAAATAAAAAAACCAAATTATTTTTCCTTTTCAATATATTCACCTGCAAGACGGATACATTTTTCAGATCTTTCAATTAAAAAATGTTTTGTCTTTATCTTCAAAATACGCCGAAAGTGCCTCTTTGACATCATCATCATTGGTAAATTTCTAGCCCCGAAGCTCTTTTTTAATTTTCAGGTTCATAATTATGAATTGCAGTTGCTAATACATCATATAAACGCTGAGAATTTAATCAAAACAGTTGGGCCAGTTTAAAAAGAATTTATTTTCTTTTTTTCACTTTTCTTAAAAGCAAGTTTTTTAAAAGTAAAGTATGCAAAGTTTAAGATCTTGCCAAAAGTTGTTTTGACAAAAATTTTTAAAAAATTAAAGATATGCGTTTGAAGTTATTTCGAAGAATCAAAAATTTTTTTTGAGACTTTTAAAAATTTAAAAACTTTTCATTATTTTTAAACACCTTAGGTCTTCTAAAATACAAAATTTTGTCAACATCGTGTAAGCCATTAACGAGAAAGTCGGTTTAGAAGAAAAAGTTACTATGGGAGGTACCGCTTTCAGAGTTTTAAAAATTTTTTTTTATATCATAAGAAAGACATCATAAGCTTTTGTTTTCGATGAGTCTTTTTTTCATTGAATTAGAAACAACCTTTCAGACCGTTCAATACAATTTGTGTTGGATAGTTTCAAGTCTGATATCAACTTTATAAATTCTGGTGTGCCCCAGGGCTCCCTTTTGGTTCCGATCCTCTTCCTTGACCCATTACCGTTTTTGCATCGGAATTCAACCAGCTCAGTACATTGGCTGAGTCAGACCAAAATATGATTTTCTTGAGATAAAGCGAAAATGACTGCTTAATACTATCGACGAATCTTGCACTAATTAGCGCTGCAACAAGTTCTAGCCTAAGGATTGACATGAGTTTGAATGGCGCTACCTTTGTCTTTGATCCAATCAAGGAGCACGTTACCTTCTTCTCTGGTTGAAGTCGCAGATACGTGACTGCCGCGCTACAGTTTTTGCTAGCAGGAACAAAGTTGAGTTTCGGTAAACTGCCAAGTTGCCTCGGCTGCGTAACATCTTGGGATGAAAACAGATTCTACCTTCTGAAGCTCTCTTAACCACTTCAAAAAGTCAACGAAATGATCATCTTCGATCTTGTCATCCCACCCAACTTTCGATCGCCATACTTTTTGCATCAGAACTTTCAAACTGCTTGTAAAGTGTTAAATCAAACCAAGCCGATCAAAAATTAACATCATTACCTTTAGCATTCCGCGCTTCGTTGGTTTTTTTTCCCCGTTGAGAACTCCTCTGTTGCCTTTGTTAAACTTCAAGGAGAATGTAAAGGAGTCAGTCTCAGTACCCCACCATATTCCAAGAACCTTTTCAGTGGAGTAAACAGGTTCTGAGCTCTTCCCCAACCGCGTCGTTCATGTCTATATGCATTTTATAAATTTAAACTCGTGAGTTTTTTTTAGAATTATTTTCTATTTTGTTACTTAAATACCCGCTTAATAACTTCCTCCAATATTAAAATTTCATTACCTTTGCTTCCACCGAATAAAAAAATTACAAAAAACACGTTTTTTAAGGTTGTTACAGTTGGTGGTGTTACAACTTAATACATTTTAAAAAATGGCTTTCATTATTCCATTTTATGCTATAAACAGCACCTCCCATCTTTTTATCATTTTAACCAAACTGTTCGATTTTACTAATTCTGAAAATTTTTCCCTAAAAATTGAATATAGTTTTTTTCTGTGGGATGATTTGCATAGAGATGACTTCATTTGTAGCCAGGTGTATTCAGAATTTGAAACCTCTAACGGGTTTGTGTAAAAGATGGCTTAGGAATAGAAAACAGCAAAGTGCTTATAAGAACCTCTCATCGTTTTTTGATGGTAAATACTTAATTCAAGTTGGTTCTGATGAGTTGAGGTAATATCAACGTATGTCATACTCGTGTGTCTTACTACCGAAATGCCTTCATTTGTACAGTTTTATCCACACACAACCCACTTTTCTATCCAGAACTTGATGATTCTTTTTTCTTTTTCTCAATTCATTTTTCTTGATAGGCTCAATCTAGTTTTGAATAAAATTAAACTTTGTATGGTAACAGAAAACATAAATGACAGACCACAACTTCTTAGCAAAAGACTTGCAATGTCTTACTTATTCTTATCACGATTGCTGATACACTTTGCATAAGATCTAGTCCTCTCAGGCAATACCTATCTACTTAAAAGGATCACACTCGTTCTTTTTTATTTTGTTTTCTAAAAAGTTAAATGTAGATGTCTCTTAACACAACCCTTTTACACACATGAATAAATCAGTAGATTATATTATATGCATACCGTATACTTAAAGTCGTCTCTCTTTTCTGTTCTAATCATGAAATTTCAGATCTCTTGAATGGTAATCATAAAGTCCCCTGATAAAAAATGTACTCAAGCTTTTGTGAGCATACAATTTGTTGCTATCAAGCTATTTTACGAACATAGATACATAGGTGCTTTTGGCTCAGAACTCACTGCTTTTTTCCATCTATTGCCTTTTTTGTAAAGTCATAAAACTGAATAGTTTTGATTCTTTCGTGGAATACTCGTAGATACTTTTTTATTACATTCCACAAAATTCGCTGACATACTGGCGAATCGTATTCGCTTTTGGTTTCTTCTTGTTGGCAGTTGATGGTAAAAGAGATAAATGTAGAAAATGGGAATGTAATCGACCATGGAGAATGTTTCCTATTTGAATTGGTTCGGAAAAACAGAATATGTTTCGCAAAAAGCCTTGAGGAAATATTCAAATTGGTATTGCGTTTCAGCATAGGTAAGATATAAATGTGATGTCGCGACTCCAAAAAGTCTCCATCAAACGATTGTAAGGATAAATATGATGAAATTGAAGTTTTGTCTCAACCCACGTACATGTTATTACTTTCCTGGAACTATTTAGGTAATGGATTTCGATTTTCAGTTAAAAAAAAAATAAATGTATGTAAGTACTTTTGGTAGGGCAAAATAAAATGTTTAGCAGTTTCTTCATTCATAACTGAAGATGTCAAATAAATTTTAGAGGAAATTTTAGTCCTAATTATTTTGAAAGACGGGAAAATCGAATAAAAATTATGGTATTGATAAAAATGTAAGATAAAAATGTAACATAAAGAAAATAAAAAATATAGACTGTCAACAACAAAGAAATTGTTATTGCGTACATAAGGTGGGCCCACTGAGCGGGGAGCACCGGAGCCCAGCACATTTCTCACAACAATGCCTTGTCATCAGAGAATGGGGGGACCTGCAATTTTCTTTCGGTTCCGAACTGCTAATCCAGAAAGCTCCTTTCATTGCAATGAATTTACTAACGGAGGACTTGCCAATTGCTCGTGAAAGACGATACCCGTGAAAAGAAATGTTTGCCTCTGTTGGGACTCGAATCACAAACCTCTGGGTTTAATATAGACATTGACATGCTAACTATCATGCCGGTACCATGACAACCCATTCCTAAATATGGCATTGCTGCGTTTGTCTGATTTCAAGTGAAACTGGTTAAAGCTGTATTTGAAGTTTTTCTAACATACTAGAGGATTCTGCGGATTTAATATCGGTGAACTTGCCAGCTCACGATTGCTGATACCTACCTGTGATCTATGGAAAATTTTTTTTGATTTGAACCACGAAGCTTCGGAGTAAAAGGCAGATATGCTAACTATTACGCCGCAGGCACCAGAAATTGTTACTTTCCATACAATTTTGTCGAGTAGAATAAAATGAACCAAAGTTAGATCAAATAAACAAAGAATCATCAGTTTAAATAATGTTTTTTCTTTTTCGTTAATATTCGTTGGTTTTCGGATTGTTTTCTTCAAATAACAGTCCTAAATAATTAAGTGATTTAGTGGCGCAACAAAGTTATCCACACTTCGAGGCCTAAAGCATTCCAAAGGCCTAGAATTTTATACCGGTTCCGAACGGCTAAGTGAGATGGCTCTCAGTATGAAAGCGTCTTACTCTCGGAAGAATTGTTAATTCAGTTGTGGATACCCGATTTCATGTTTCTGATGGGGTTTGAACTACCTTATTCGCAAACCAATACGCCATGCAACACCAAAAATTGTCTGAACACTAAGCACTAGCTATCAACGGGCATGTTTTTAGACCCGCTGAATCCAAATTTTAAATCAATTTAGGCCTCAGCCCTTCCAGTTCCGAGTAAATTGAAAAAAATCTGCAAAACAGAATTCTCAAAAAAACAGAAGGTGGAAATCATATGTCTGCAACCCGAGTTAATTATCGTGTGGTTTCACAAAAAATTGATATTGCCAATTCTTTCAATGAGTATATCTCAACCATATTATATAACACACAATCCGTTTCGGGTGGTTCGAATTGTTCACATAGTACTCCTGTTTTTGTTTCAATATTACACTCTTCATGCTAGCTGTTTATTTCTTATCAAATAACAGGTCTCGAACTGCTCTAAATATTTGGTACATTAAAAAATATAAATTCCTCTTGAATCGATAATATTTCTAACATTTTTGTGTCCAAAATAAAGCGTTCTTTATTATTGATGTTCTGTCTCATGTTTCTAACAACAGAATTTTGCCTGGAGTACACAGTGATGCACTTCAATTTGCCAATATTTTTCCGCTTTTCTAAAAAGGTAACCCAAGTGAATTATGTAATTGTAAGCCAATCTCGTTTTTACCAACATTGAGCAAAGTATTTGAAAAAGCCTTTAAAAATAGGATGGTTGGTTAGCTTTCTGAATACAACTGGGTTCTTTAGCGATGTTCAATTTGGGTTTCTAACTGGCAAATCAATTGCAAATGCCTTAATAAATTTTTGTTCTCAGGTATTTTCTAATCTTGAAAATAGTACGTCAGGACTGGTTGTTGATATTTCGAAAGCTTTCGACATAATTAACCATGACTTATTGCTAAATAAGATTGAAAATGCTGGGTTTCGAGGCTTCATGTTTGATTGGTGTAGTACTTATTTGAAACATAGAACACAAAGGGTGAAGTTACTTGATGTTACGAGTAGTAGTGATATAAAGTCTATAAAACTTGGGACAGGGTTCTGTTTTGGGGCCTATTCTATTCTTGATTTATATCACCTCATTGCTCAGCTTTCCTTTTAAGGGCTTTGTGACAGCCTTTGCTGATGATATTAGTTTACTTATGGCACTAGTTATTTGAACCTTGTATCTGATAAGAATTGGGATCTGAGCTTGTTAAGGATTTGGTTTGCTGAACATAAACTTATAATAAGTTCAAAAACCAATGCAATGTTTTTCAATTTGTCTAGACAGAACCGTCCTAATGCAGATCTTATTTTTCACGCCTCAAGGGAAGATGCCTGTTAGGGAAGATCTTATAAAAATAAAATCTACCAATCCTCTATTAATAATACAAAAACGTAACGAAAATTTGTAGAAGACCTCGCCTCTCTCCTAGTTTTCCTCTATTTAAGGATTTCAACATTCTTCTAGTTCGACATCTGTACTGCTATAAAGTTTTAATGGTTTTCTTTGTAAGATCGGGAAATCTTAGTTTTAGACAAACTGCTAGCCATAGGTTAGGTTAAGTGGAAGTAGCTGACAGCCAATGAGTATATTGCCTGACACACTTTGGCCGCAAGGGCCCATTGTGATACCACAGAGATCAGCAAGTTAATCACCTACTGATTTCAGAAACCCGATGTAAGATTAACGAGTTGATCACTTATTAATCTTCCATTATGGGACTAGCCGGTTAATCACCTGCTAGTCAAACCACGCGGAAATGTAAGTCGCTAGTATCATCGAAGAAGAATTCACCGATATGAGTTTTCCTCCTATGAAGTAGTGCAGGGCATGAGCAAAGAAGGTGTTGAACGGTTTCTTCCTCCTCCTCGTTCTGCAGAAATCATTGGAAAGGCACACCAAGTCTTTTGGCGTGTCTCCCTATTAGACAGCTTCCGTAAGAACACCTATGGTAGAACCTAGATACAGGCGGTTCAAGGCTAACAAACTCTTCGAGCGTGTAGACTCAACACAAGGCCAAACATTTTTGGTTGCAAGGCAGTTATAACTCTCAGTCCATCTAGTGTTTGTTATCCCCGAAGCATCTTGTCTAAGTAGGAGTTTACATGTAGTTATAGGTGCACCTATGTTGTTCTATTCTGAGCGTAGGGAAGTGGTCGTGCCCTTTTTGGCTAGTTTGTCTGACAATTTTGGACCGTGATAGATTTTGTAGAGACAGAGGCAAGAGATTTAAGGGCAGCTTGGCTGTCCGAGAAGATTCGAATATCCGTGGAGGATATGACGTTTTCTTTGAGCCAAGACAGCACCTCCTTAATCGTCAGAATTTCCGCTTGGAACACACTACAATGATCGGGTAGGCGGAACAAAAGACTGAGATTCAGTTTTTTTTGAATAGATTCGACTTTCTACACCTTTGCTGGTTTTTGAACCAACAGTGTAAAAGTGTATTGCTCCTTTCGATAAACTGAATATAGAAGCAGTTTTAAATTATTCCTACTGATTATTTGGTGAAATATTTGTTTTTATTCAGAAATATCGGGTTTTTCAATATGAGCGCTACAAAAGTTTTTTTTTTCATAAAACCAAAATGGTTTTGGATATCAATGAAATTCCTTATTCCTGTGAAAGAACGGTTGATGCCATTATCTATGGAATTCTATTTATTTTGCATGGCCACCACGGGCACGCTTGCAGAAGTCCAGACGTTGAACCAAATTTTCAACGGTTTTCAAGCATACCGCCAGCCCATAAACCACACCACACCGTAATTTTTTCGGGATGCAATGATGAATAATGGAGTACGTGTGGATTGCTGCCTGACCAATACTGCATATTTTGTTTACCATACCCGTCTATCAATATTTTTGAATTGCAATATATTTAATTTTAGTCAAATGTGACAGTAACCATAATTTTACAAAAATATCTTTGATACATAATATTTCTTTTATAAATCATAAAATGTTTTAAAAAAATCTGTTTTGTTAAATAAGAACTTTTAAGTAATAACAGCATCTATATCTTTCTATGTATCTGTCTGAATAATAATAATAAAAAAAGCAGTTCAAATTTAATAATCACACATTTACATTAAAAGCTACAAAATTATTCTCTTCCAATTCAGATTACTGTGACTTTAATAAATTTGTCCTAATTAATCGCCCCCACACTTTAGCAATTCACTCCCTGGGGGGTTGGAAGCATGAATTATGGTTCCCAACTCAGCCATTCTAAAAATTATCATCCCATTTGCTTCTGAGAGAGTTACTCTTCCTTTTGCCAGGCAGGTACAGAACATTGTCTCATGGGCTTGTCCTTGAGTAATTCCACGAGCCATTTATTTTAAAATTCCGGTCTTTTGTGTCCTTACTTATGGAAAAAAGCAACGACTACTGCTCATGTTCCTCTTTAAAGAGCTCTGTGTTTAAAGTTGTGAAGGCGTGAAATTTATATCTCCTTTTACACAATATTACAAATAAAAATTCTTCCTTCGACATAAAGATGTGAAAGCGCATTCACGTAATTTTGCTTAAAACATTAATGAGATCTCTGAACTGAACTGAAATGAAACTCTGTAGAGCATGTAGTATGCAAATAGACACTCGGGTGGAATTTGCAATTCAAAAATATATTTACAGACACTTTGTCAATTTTGTGTTCTTTTTTTGTCTTGTGTAAGTGAACCCCCAAAGCCTACCAGCATTTCTTGTGGGAAAATGGAATTTTTTCAGCAGCTGCTGATTTTGGTTTCTCTATTTTTGTCCCTCAGCACTACCAATGGAAACATTGGTGGTCGAATGATTTATGTTAGCAGGTCCTTTGAATTGTATTGATTCAGTGGTACCTACATGGACAAGAGTTATGCAACTTTGGTTGGAGTTTTCCTTTTATGAGCGACCTATGGGTAATCATTTCGTATCCTGTTTCAAATCATGTGGCTTAAAAGGAGAAAACCAAAATTTGAAAGGCAAAACTTTTATTTTTTCCTCTTGGGAAATTAGATTTTTTTTTAACAGTTGCGTTTTCTGAAAAGTGAAGTAATTTTATCTCTCTGCATTGGTGGTACACTGAAGTGTAGAATTTCAGAACTTAAATCTGTCGAGGATTGTGTTGTTACATCCACATTAATAATCCAAGGTTTTTTCTGAATTGAGAGGAAAAAATTATGACTATACAATCTGAGAAGGATCTTCGTTATTTTTTATAGGCTTCGAGAAAATTGCATACTCAAAAAGTTCAAACTATAAAATGGTTTGCAGTTCGATGAAAGCCGCCGCTGATCGTAAGCACTTGAATCTTGCCCGGGAAAAAATAAGAGGGCAATCTGGGCAAGAAAATATGTGCACCTATGACGAAGTAGGTACACGATGAAAGGACTCTTTTGTATCCCTCTCGTCGAAAACGCAAATGTGATGGTTGGGGTTACTCGGTTGGGGAAGTCGTTTTTCCTTTTTGTTTAAAGTTTTCTAAACAAATTCGCCGTTGCAATCATTTCGGTTAGGTTAAGACTCTTGGCTCCGCTAAGACCTAAGACCTTTAACAAAGCTGAAGCTATTAATAACTAGACTAAAGTTCCAGTACACTCGTTTCGATAACCTATAGTGACAACATACCCATGTTTTTCTCAAATGTTCGTAGATCATAAATGTGAGTTAGAAAATCTTGTTTCTTATTAAACTTTCAATTCACCTTATCATTGTTCTCCATCTTTTACCTTGTTATTTTCTAGAAATTTGCTCGGTTGCAAATCTTGTCATAAATTCGGCTTATGATTACGGGACATTATCATGAACAAAAGTAAATGTGAAGTTGTTTGTCCTCTTCTGGCCCAACTTAATCCAAGAAGCCTAACATTATACGAATCCTCATATCATTGGCAAGATGTGACCTTACCTCAAGTATAAATCATTTACACTTTAATAGACCCAAGAGCTTAATACATATTCATGAAAGCCAACAGCATATATGCATTGCTCTTATGGTAACAACAAAACCATAAGGAAGCTTTGTCACATACAAACCGAAATTGCTCGATATACGGTTTGGCATATAAAGGGGTTTACAGTACCTGATAGCTTTTAGAGTTAACCATGGGGGTAACATATCCTGGTGGGTACAATTTCTAAAGCGGAAGTTGAATGGAATATTCCACTTTGGGAATACATTTAAGCAAACAAATCTTGCTCTTATTGATGTTTTAGGGAGTAGTGGTTGTAGGTGTTAGCAAGTGAATCCCAAATAAACTCACATTATGCGTGAAAATGAGAATAATGTGGTTGAACTTATTATTATTGGATGACAACTCTTCTGCTTGAGTTTTGTTTGGGATATGAAAATTTTTTGTATGCCCGAAACGCCGGAAGAAGAATGATGTAGTTTAGCTTTCAGGTTCCTGAGCCAGTTTCCGGTTTCAAATAAGCGCTTTTATTTTATTGAGTGTAAACTGTTGTCTAAAATCGATGTAATGAAATGAAAGTGTTAAATTGGATATATTTCAGTGTGAATTCACTGAACACGAAGATTACAAAGCATTTTGTGGTTTCTTTTCTCAGAATATCATGCAAGTGACATTGGAATGGTGTGCTGGGGAGAGTTCACGCTGATATTCATGTTTGATTTCTTTGGAATTCGCGTGGTCTAAGAAGACTCACCGTACTCTACAGATCCAGAATTTCGTTACACGATTGGCTATGATATGACGGATAAGCTGGCCAAAATCGGATCATTACTCGAAAAGATTGGTGCCCGTAGAGTGATGGTTAGCATGTTCGCATGTTAACAAAGAGGTTCGTGGTTCGAATATCAACAGAGGCAAAAATGTTTTTCCACTGGTATCGCCTTTCGCGAGGAAATTACAAGTCTTCCGTTAGTAATTTCATTGCCATGAAAAGCGCTTTGTCGATTAACCGTTTGGAACGGGCAGAAAATTGTAGGTCACTTCCATTCTCTCCCAAGGCATGGTTGTGCGAAAAGCGAAATGCTCTAGGCTCTGGGGCACTTCGCTCTGTTGCGCCACCCTATTTTTTATTTATCGAAACCAGCGAGACGAACACCTTAGTACTTAAGTCAGTAGAGCAAGGAAAAGACAGTATCCAACGAAACTTTTCCAAAATTGCCTATGGCAGGTGTTCATCTTTTGAAACCTGCTGGTTTTCCGGAAACTAAGGGAGGTATTGCTATGTTGCACGGGTCACAAATCATTGGATACTCATATGATGAGAATGAGCATTAGCACGTTGGATCCTTGAGATCCCAGTAAGATCGTACGGAATAGATGTCAATCTGCCAATAGCTGTGATCATTATGTTATGCCTATCCCAAAATTGATATGTGCTCCCCTGTCCCTTCACCTAGTGGTACTCCGTTTTGGTCTAAGAATTAAACATCTAATCAATTTCCTTTTTCACTTTTTTTAATTGACCTTGTTGCAATCACGTATGAAGTTGGGAGATTAATAACTACGCTATTCTACATCACTTCTGCTCAACATCTGAAAAGTTCCAACTCTTCACATCCTTAGCTCTGAAAAAAACGTTTACTTATTTTGTTGGTATGTACGATAACACTTTTTCTGTTACTTTTGAACTGCGGTTTCCTTGTACATTACTTTTCATACCGCGTTGCAATTCATAAAGAAAATGGATTATCTTGTCAGCGCGTTAGAGGCGAACCTGACTTTTGTGCTATAATTCTAAATTTGCTGCCATTATTCGGATGTAGTCATCATATGTACATAATTACAGATGTATGGTGTACATGCAGAATTGCAGACATGAACATTAATTGTACGTATAAGTCACCGGAAGCGGAAACTGAAAACGGCAATGAAAACAACCATGCCGTGCACTTCGCATTGCCTGTGCAGCAAGTTCATGTTGGGAAGTGGTTTGTCTTCTGATTGTTTAATCTTTAAAGTGGCTACATTTGTTGCTTGCGATTGGGTAGTTAGCGAATTAAGGATCCAGTGTCTTTTGCACACAATTTACAGTTGGTTCGGGTGGAATTGTAGTTCTTACTTTTAAAGAATTCATATTTGATATTACCTATGTCAAAAAGTTGATTAAATTTCATACCTGCTTCAGTTATCCCTTAGAGTTGCTACGAATTGTACTCTGACCTTTGAGCTTATTGAAGAAGAAGGATTCTCAAAATTTAGTATAAATTCTCTTAACAACATCATCCCTCAAAACTTTATTCCTTACTAATGCACTTCTGTTTTTATTTTTATTTTCAGGTGAGTGAACAAATATTATATCTGCACTGCTTATAAATATGAGAAAAGGTTGCATCCAGGCATTGAAAGTTTAATCTGTCTGGGAATAGGAACGGTACGTGTAAAACATTGAGTCATAAATAATGTAAAATGCGTTATGTGTGGTGTAAATATACCTTCCCAAAAGTAAGAAAAAATATAGAGTCTGCAATTTCTCACGGACTCGTAAATTTCACGGTGGGATGTTTTCGCGTCATATGGTATACCTTCGCCGTAGATTGCATTTTATGCTTTTCGATATATTTAACCATTAACCACCTCTTGTGACTTATTTGGTATTGCCAGTAAATGCAATGACACGTAAGATTTTTCTTAATTGGATTTTCCGCTTTTAAGGGTTTGGGAAATATTCTGGGAACAGTTGAAGTTGCAATTAGTAATAAAATATTTTAAATGTAAATAACTGGGTCTATGAAATAACTCCCACGAAATAAGTCCCACTTTTAAAAACGAAATAAGTCCCACCAAAAATTGCTATTTTGAAAGTGGGAGTTATTTCGTTTTTAAAAGTGGGACTTATTTCGTCAATTGGTCGGACTTATTTCGTTACGCGTTTTTATTTTAAGTTTGAGTGGGAATAAATTCGTTTTGTAAAGTGGGAGTTATTTCATACCCCTAAATTTATATTTTTTCTTATGCAACAAGTTATGGTTGTCCCTTTTACGAAATGTCCAATATTTCGTAAAAGGGACAACCATAATTTTTTGTCCTTATCTGTCATGGCTCTTCTTGCTTGTATACGATTTTTCTTTATTATTCCTCTGCTTTGATTATTCATATTATTCGACGTGTGTATTTTTCGCAGAGCCAAATACTTCTTATTTGAAATCGCATTAAACAATGAAAAAGTGGGACTTATTTCGTTTATGAAAGTGGGACTTAATTCATTTAAGAAATATATTATTCAAGGGGGAGTTATTTCATTTTGAGTGGGAGTTATTTCATTTCAAGTAAATTTTTAAATCATTTCATTTTGGTGGGACTTATTTCGTTTTCAAAAGTGGGACTTATTTCGTGGAAGTTATTTTATAGACCCAAATAACTCTAGCCTCTAGGTAAAAGGAAATACTCATCCTGTGAAACTATTTCTTTTGACTTAATTCTATGATTTTATTGCATTTTATCATCATTGTAAAATTGTAGTTGCTTGAGTAAATTGAAAATTCGATACAAGTATAGTTTTGCAATGTAATAGCTATTTTCTATGCCAAATGAAAGGTTGCCAATTTAAATTTGGAAGTTGGAAAAAACCGGTCCCATGAATAGACAATCAATCTGTATGTAACAGCAAACAAATGAAACACTAACTTTATAATAGGTAGAGACCATAGCGCTGTATTTTATTACTTAAAGTTTAAAGGCTTTCTTGTTGCTTCTGGCCTCTCATCGTGTTTATTTTGAGGCATTTGATCATTGTCCATATGGATAAGGTATAAGCTTTCTCTATTGCTGATGTTTTTTTTTTCTCTTTTTCTGTTCATAGTATCTGTTACTATAACTACCATAACAGAGTCTCAGACAATCGATTCATCTATTCTCCGGCCTTACTTTTAGTCTTATTCCACCAGGTGGTGAACATTTTACTACAATTTTGGTTCATCTGTCATCTCCCAGCAGGCGAGCGCGATTATTTTGTATTTTGTATTTATTGGTACAGAAATTATGTTACACGTAGATACAATATTATCTTTTAGTTGTGAAACAGGGTTTGAATATTAATAAATGATTAACTTATACACTTATTATTTGAATATTATTAAATTATAGTTAAATTACGATTTAAATTATTATTTACATTATTTACTTGAACTTTTTTAATTTTTCTTTTTTGTTAAAATGCTTATGAGCAGTAATGTTGTTTAAGCTTTTCTTGAAAATCCCTCATACCTGAAGACCGTCTGACGTTGAGCGGAAGGCGATTCCAGAGTCTTATGGCGCAGACAAAAAACTGTTTTTGAGTTATAGAGTAGTTCGTAAAAGGTGGCACGAAACTTCTACTTCTTCCGGAAGAAGATGCAAATTGAATTCTTTGGAAAAGATATTCGGGCACTCTATTTTCTTTAAGACTGAAAAGAAAAGTTAGTGTTTTAAACTCGAGATGTTGTAACTCCATTCCAAGGAAAGCCTTAACATAACTAGAGATATGTTCTCTTCGACCAATGTTATAGGCAAACCTTACTGTACTATTTATGGCTACTTTCAACTTACGTAAGGAGACGCTATCTAGGTCACAGAAAACTGGGTAGGCATAAAAATTATTGGGAATAAAAGTGACTTAACCAGCATTGCCTTAGTCCTGAAAGGAAGACAGTTTCCAATTTGATATAGAATCCGGAGGGATCCATATATCTTGGATACTAATTTAATAATATGATTTCCCCAGGTGAGATTTTGGTTAAATGTAACACCGAGATTTTTTACACTGGTGACGTAGGGTAACACTAATCCTTCTAAGCAGAGTTTTGGTAAGTTTTGAGTGTCAATGCTTAAGCGATTAATTAGGTTTGGCTTGACTTTTACTGGAGTTCAGCATAAGCTTATTGTTTCTTGACCAAGAGGCTATCGAGCTAAGGTTCATTAATTCGCTCAGTGGCATCCTCAACTTGACCTATCGGGTAGCTAAAATGCATCTGCACATCATCAGCGTACATTTGGACCTTACAGCATTTCAAAATTGAAGGAATGTCATTATTGAACAAGGTAAACAATAGTGGACCTAAGATGGATCCTTGTGGGACACCAGCTTTCGTTTGAAGAAAACTTGACATTTTTTGGTTGCAGTGGACAGCTTGTGAGCGACCTATCAAGTAACTTTCCATAAGTTTTAATGCTGTGGATTCGAAAGCGAAGTAGTTTTTCAATTTAAGAATAAGAAAGTTGTGAGGAACTGTGTCAAAGGCTTTTGAGAAATCAAGCAATACAAGAGAAGTTACATGACCTTCAGTCAGTTCCATTCGGATGTCATCTACCAAGTTTAAGAGTGCCGTGGTACAACTGTGGTTTGGTCTAAAACCGGATTGCTCAGGTGATAAAAGGTTAAACTCATTGAGAAAAGAGTGCACCTGCTTGCTCAAAAGTTTCTCAAAAACCTCAGAGAGAAAAGGCAGAATCGATATAGGTCGATAGGATTTAATTCTAGAGGCAGAACTTTTAAGGACAGGGATAATTTTGGAGATCTTTCACCCAAAACTACTCATACGTAAAGTTAAAAGTGATGCAGTAGGTACATTTTTCATCCCTTCTGATCTGGCTACAATTTGTAAAGCCTAAATACGTTCAAAACTAGAGTCTTATAGCTCCCATGTTTGGGCAGGTGGTCCTCAAACATCATTGCACCTGCTAAACATGGTTCAAACTAGGTCATTGAAATTGATAGGTGATAGTTCAATTGAAGTGAAGTTTGTAGTTACATTCCTCCTCTTAAACTATTTAGCCCCAATACTCGCCTCGCAAGGAATGCTCACTAGTTCTCACTTCAACCCATCTTCACTCGAACAGTTACCTACAGAGATTCATATTTTAGCCGCTCAACAATGGATGTAAAATGCTTTACCAAACTCCATTTTCCTCACGCAATAAAACAGAAATTGAAGAATAATGTGCATCGTCAACTAATTTCTCATCCTTTCCTTATTTCCTAACACAACACTGTGTTTTCCAACATTATAAGGGGAGTCACCACCCTTTGAAGTGCGTATGAATTATAAATAAAACTTAGTCAGCATTATCCGCCATGTTTGTTTTTCTACACAGTGACATAACAATTTGTTTTTACACTGCAATTTTTCTTTATGTGTCTGGGATTGGAACCACGATCCTTCCACGTAAGAGACAGACATGCTGCCCATTGCGTCATATAGATGCAAAGCTTTAAAGTAAGCCGCCTAAAAAGCATTAATCTTTTTATGCACAATCTCTAGAGCCCAATTGTTAATTTTCGTTCTTTAAACGATCAGTGGCTTTAAAATCAAGTAACAATGGCTTTAAAATCAAATAAAATTTGTTAGTCGTTCGGGGCACACCATACACCTGATGGGATTAATGATTTCTTCCCCTAGTTTAATGATCTTTCAACGGCAAATTTTCTTAATTGTCTCGATACTCTTAAATAAAAAGGATAACTAACCCAACCTTAAGAAGCTTTTCTGCAAAAAAGATCTTTTATTAGATGAATAACGCATGGCGGAGACCTATCCCCACACTTTCTTCAAGCGTCGGCGACCGATGGCGACGTTGCCACACCACATTGTCGTTGCGGCGGCAAAAAGCGCCACGCGCGTGCCACCCACTTACTTGTTCAAATGTTCATGAACAGGCAATGTGTTCACGTAGAACAAGCAGTCGAAAAATTAATAAACAGCCAACATTTTACTTTGCAGTTTGACGAATATGCAGATGTTTCTGACTGTGCAGTTTGTGGTATTTGTGCAAAATCTTATTTTGCAAAACACTTCCTGCAAACACTTCTTGCCAATCTATTTTTGGAAAGCACTAGCAACTACAACATTGATTGGAAAAATTGTATCGCAATTTGTAGCGATGGCGCTAAATCTTTGACTGGGAAAAGTAGCGGACTCATTGTAAAATTAAAAGCGATAACGCCAAACATATCCTGAACACACTGTTTTTTCCATCAACAGGCTCTAGCTGCTAAGGTAGTACCTTTGATTGAAATGACGTGCTCATGGAGGTAATAAAAATTGTAGATTGTATCAAAGGCAAAGCTTTGCAAACCCGGCTATTAAGAATCGTTTGTGAGGTTATGAGCTCGCTTCATCAAAATCTCCTTTATCACACGAAGGTCAGGTGCCAGGTGGCTATCCAAAGGAAAGGTATTAACAAAAGCCCTGGAAGTAAGAGCCGAATTGTTAATGCTCTTAAAAGATGCAAAATCTGGCTCTTGAAATTAGCATTTTGGGCAGTTTATTTAAGCCACCTTTACAATTTAAACAAGAACCTTCAAGGAAGAGAGACAAATATTTTAACTGCCAAATATAAAGTAAAAGCATTTCTCGCAAAACTTCGTTTGTTTTAAACCTATCTGCAAAACAATATGTAATATGTTTGAATCTATTCCAAGTGTTCAGAAGTTGAAGTTGTTGAAGATAATGCAACAGAACAAAGTTTTGCACTATCGGCTCACAATCCTTGTATGATACATACTTTCCGGATTTGCACTCTGAAGCTGACAATGGGTGTCAGGCACAGATTGAAAAACATTGCTTTATGTGAATAGAACACTGAGCCAAAAAACATCACCAAATCAAAAAAAAAGGCTTTGAATCAAAGAAAAAAGGCAACAATTTGGCACTAAAGGCGTTTTTCTTAGAGTCAAAGCTGCAACGCTTTTGAATAAAAATGAAAACTCCATTTGAAATAAATGCCTTTTGACAATGATTTAAACGACAGGAGACCTGTAATTCTAAAAACTATAAGCTCTGATTTAATTACGGATGGCTTTTCTTTTAAATGCTTATTGACCATATATGAAAGACAATGTGCATTATTTCTAAATGAAATTCTTCCTTGAATTCCAATCGAAATACTCTGACATCAAAGCTTTGATTCATTTAACCTATTGCGCTCGCTGCTTTATTTTAAGTATGCATGCATTTGATTCAAAAGCGACACCTTTTGCTTCAAATACTTCACGAATTTTAATTAAATTAGAGTCGTATTCGATTTGAATCAAATATGGTTTCAATAAGTAATCGCACGTTTGGTAATTTTCAGTATATTACCAAACTAGATAAATTGAAAAAATTTAAATAATATAACAAATTTGTTCAATTAAAGTGACATATTTTATTTATTTTTAAAAAAGCGTTATTAATTAAACATATACATTATTCATAAAACTCAAAAATACTTATTTCTAACAAATGTTTTGCCATTGCTTTGCTGATTAAGATTGAGGGGTGGACTAGTAAAGTTGTCAATATCCTTTAAAAGGATTTTGTTCATTATTTTCCGGATGTAGTTGGTCGAAGTCTGTGTTTATCTACAAAAACGTAAATAAATGGTTATGCTTTAATTGGCACTTACGTATATTATTTCAAAATACATAGATATATTCAAAATTACAGCAACTTTCATTAAAATATTAAAGTTTTAGTAGTCCTTGAAATGATATGAAAAAATAATAAGTAACAAATGAATTAATAATAATATTGACAAAAAATTCAACATTTAGTAGTTTACCTCAGAAGATTTTTCAGTAGGAAAAATTGTAATAATTTCGTCAACAATGGATTTAAAGTCAGCTGGTTTTAAGCATATGTTTGTACATAAGGCTTCTTCAATTATCAACTGCACAAGTCCTTCCCGGTGGGTATTCTCGAAGCGCTTGTTGTTCTCAGATATTTGAAGTAGGCCCCTACCCCTTGGTGTTGAACTAAACAGATTTAGAAGATGCTATTAAAGATTTGAATATTCACAATTTCATATTTAGCTAGCAACTTTTTTTCCTATTACAATCGATTTTAGAGCACACAGATCTACGAGTATTAAAGTAATAAAAAACAACAATATTTACCATAAATTTCACTTCACTTCACTCGTTTACAGAACTTGACTCTTTTATTACTAATACGCGAATGCCGCTATTCCTATTTCAACAAAGAAAACTCCTATGAAGCCCAACTGTTGGTATAGAAAAGCGTTTTCGTTTGCTTCAAATGTGTTTTTACTATAATTTTAAAGTATTTTAATAACGAAAATGCAAATGCAGTTTTTTTTTCAGAAATTGAAGCGTATTCTCGTTTATTTTTAATACGTTTTCTTTTGATCTTAATTCGAAAAAGTAAGATTTCGATTCAATGAAGTGAACTATTCAATTCAAAAGGCAAAGTTACTTATCTGCTTTCGCAAAAGAACTTTGTATTTGAAACAAACTACTTTCAATTCAATTCAAATGTGTTGCTTTAAAAACGCCAACAACTGCAATTTTAATGATTTCCCATTTGAATATCGGACACAGTTTTTCCCTCAGTGAAGGATTATCTATGAATCGAGCTTTATTGAGTTCCTTTCAGTTTCATTTTGTCACATTGAGATTAGGAAATCGTCGTTTCTAAAAGCTTTCTGTTTTCTGACGCCTTCGTCTTCTTTTTTTTTCGTACGAGCCGCGTTATCGCCAAGGGAATACAGTTTTCCTGTTTAACTATTTCACACAAATGATCCACTTAAACGCCACGTAAGTCTCAAAATGCAAATAATTGTTCCATATTAAAGGCAAACCAAATGCAGACTTCGTTAAGTTTGACTTTACCAGGAGTGTTTTAGTCTGTCGTTCTTTTAGCTTCTTCGTGGTCGGCTCTGAACTTTGTATGAATGATATTGCATTTTGACGTAGTTCTTTCCTTTGAACAAGCCAACACCAACTGTACTACTTTTCTAAGATGCTATTTTTGACACGAAGTTTTCTCACTACTTAATTCTTTCATTTATATTTCACAGAGTGCTCGCCAAACGAACCAGAATGACTTTGGACAGAATGACGAAAAGTTAGAATTAAATCTAAAAACTTGCGATACTCAAGGCGTAATGGTTAGAATGTCTGCCAGTTACGTGAGAGGTTCGAGGTTCGAGGTTTGAATCCCAATAGAACATAAATTAAAGTTTTCGTATGGATTTTTTCGTTTCTAGAAACTCGGAAGTCCTCCAATAGTAATTTTATTGCCATGAAAAACGCTTCCTTGATTATTCTTTCGGAATTAGAAAAAAACTGTAGATCCCCTCCATTCTGCACAAGGTATGATTGTGAGGAATGCGGTAGTCCCCGGTGGTTCCTGTTCTGTTGCGTCATCCTATTCATATTAATAATAATTTCTTTTGTAGTTACATTTCTTTTGTAATCATAATACAGTCAGGGTTTTTATAAAAATTGATTGGCCCGCTGTTGAGAAATTTCGCAAACTTAAAATACCTACATTTTGACGTTTTGTAATTCTGCTTCAGTGTGGTACAGTTTGATGTCCTACGATGGCTAAAGAATATTAGAATTCTCATCATTCAGATTGTTCTCCTCCGATTGAATTTTGAACATTATCTCATTTATAGCGGTATTTTTTCACTGCTCTAGTGGTCAAAGTGAACTATTGAATGTCCTTATTCTATCAACATTTTTAATCTCAAATATCACATGATCTAGCCCCAAACGTTGTTAATGATAACGAACATTAAGTTTTCTAATTTGGTTAGTTCACCAAGCACGGGTTCTGAATTCTGATGATGCAACGCTTAATTTTTTTCGTTTCGTCTGATGTGTCAAAATGTACAGGCAATAAGATAGATTATGATTATGTCACAGCTGCCTCCATAAAAGCAGCTGTACTGATAAAATGTTCGCAAATTTTTTATTCGCTTTGTAGCAGGATGGGTTTCAATTCATTTCAATAATTATTTAAATAATTCTATGTAAATCAGTTATACGCTTCTCGAAAAGCAGAAAAAAAATCAGGCAAACGAGATGAAATTAGTTTTGTTTTGTGTATCGAGGTTCGATTTACCTCCCAGTGCCCTTTTGCAATTTGTGGGTAAAAGAAGAAGCGTAACAAACTCCACAGGATGTGTGAATTGAATATGCCTACTGCCTAGGAAGTTTGGAAACAATTTTTTATTTAAAAAGCGTAAGCTAGATTTTTTGTGATATAACGGCAGACAATATGTCAAAAGTTTTCTAAAATAGACCACCCTCTTACCAATAAAACTTACACACAAACTCCTTTGAGTGGCATAACAAATTGGCCATTAATCAAAAAACAACAGGATATCAAATAATTTCCTCTGTTTATGCCTAATAATCGTGAAATTTATTTCACTTAGCAGCGGGCTACCTACTCTCCATTGCATTTGCCACTGAATCTCAACATTTAAATGGTTTTCATTTCCTGCAATTGAGTTTAATATTACCATGACAGGCAATGTATACGAAAGTTGCTTGGCTTCGGTCCCAACTCGCAATCCATGAAAACGTAATTACAATACATTCGTGTCCTTTACTGTGTCATGCAACCTGTCGACAAAGAGTAGGTAAGCTAAAACTCAAGTTGAAAAATCTTTAATATCCTTCCCTCACACTTTCATGTAAGAATTCGCTCGTTTGTAAAGGTGTTTTGTTTTTATTTGCCTCGTGCAACATGCCAATCGCCAGGCTTCAGTCTCAACAAAAAATACCCTCAGAGCTGAAACCAATGCAATCTTTACAGAGTATTGAATAGCTCTTTTCTTGTGTGCTATTCTATACATTCTCGAGTGAACTTTTCTAATATAAATTGATGTTCTAATATCCGTTTACCAGCTTGAGTGGCTGTGGGTGGATACTGGAGATAGGTTAAACTGACAGCAAGAATGTTTTATCATTCTTTTGTGAGTTAAGATAAAAGATGTGCGTAAAATTGGCAGAATGTTGACTTTTTTTCAAATTAAGTCAGACATAATGTGTCAAAGAGTGAATTGTTTAAAAAAGCCATCAATCAAAAGGACGATTTAGAAAATCAAATTCTTTAGATCCTTTATCTTTGGGACTTTGAGTTGATGCGACACTTCGTAAACATTAAACTCTCATTACTCAAGAAATGAAAAATTAATATCAGGGTGTAATGTCTTAATATATAGTATAAATGCCAATCTCTTATTCTATCACTTGAAGGGCAGATATAAAGTGAAAAATAAACGTTGCATGAGCTCAGTGATGGAAAATCAGATTCTTGTTGATTGAATGATTAATGATGACGAAAGTTTACTTTAAATTTATAAGTAGGAGAGAGTGAGTCATAAATATGTTGCTTTTGTTGGAAGTGATTTTAAATTGAATTAAATGATGAATAAATAGATAAAAATTCGTACACTTTTATTGCTAACCGAACTTAAATAGGTGAATGGTTAAATTAGTTCCAAGCCAAATCAAGGCAAAATTACGAGTGTAATGATTTGATTATGAAATAAATAAGGTAAAACATGGATGGCCCATTGTATGATTGAATCATCGGAGAAATAATTTTTCTTTTTAACTGTTCAACGAATTTTAAATGTAAATCAAGACGCTAATTAAGATATTTGTTAATGTGAGTGATTCAACCATAGAACAATCAGCAAACGATTGAATAATCACGCAAATAAAAGCATTGATGAACGATTTCGTGAGTAAGACATGAACAAAAGAATTAATGGGATGAATAAGTAGCTGATGTAAAGCTACATCAACACAAGCATAGGAGTGAATAAGTAAATGAGTAAAGTAATATTTGAGTTCAGATACCGACATGAGATAAGCTCATTTGATTGCTAATTGTAAGATTGACCAATTATCATTATTAACTGTTATCAGCAGTCGGTTACTATCACTATTGATAGATTAAGTGTTAATGAATTTTGTTTTTGATTAAGAGTTTGTTAATAGCCTAAATTTACTTTACCCTTTGCAATCTGGCTTCAGGAAAAGTCACAGTTGTGTAACCGCCTTATTGAAAGTCAGCGAAGATGTTCGGCAAGCTTCTTAGGAAAGTAAAATAACAATTTTAACTCTTTCGGATTTTTCAAAAGCTTTCGATTCGGTTGAACCAACTTTGCTATGTAATAAGCTATGCAAGCTTTTTAATTTCTCGTCTTCTGCAACCGAACTTATTTTGTCTTACTTGTATCATCGATCACAAGCAGTATTCAACAAAGGTAAACTGTCATCATTCCTTGACTTAAAAAGAGGTGTGCCACAAGGTTCGATACTGGGACCCTTACTTTTTTCATTATTTATAAACGATCTTCCATCTGTTCTGAATCACTCCTCCTATCATATCTATGCGGATGATGTTAAAATTTATCGCAGTTTCCGTCTGAGGCTTGTCGAAGACGCAATAGCAATAACTAATGAATGAAGATCTTGCTTCAGTTTACCAATGGTCAGTTGAAAACCGGCTATTACTTAATCCGACTAAAACTAGAAACTACCGATATGCACCCAACAACTAGAATTTGATGATTTCCCAGACATAGTCCTGAATGGTCAGGTGGTCGAAATGGTCTCGAAAGCTAGGAACCTTGGTATCATTTTTAATAATACTCTTACTTGGAGTGACCATATCAATAAAACAGTTTAAAAAGTATATGCCTCACTTCGAAGCTTATCGAGTCATCGAAGTTAAAATGAAATTGGCCAAGTCTCTAATCTTACCAATCCTTACCTCTGGTTGTGAAATCTTTTGCTAACATGGACTGTGAATCACTCCGAAAAGTCAATATGTCGTTTAACGTTTTAACAAGGTTTGTGTATAATCTACGTAAATATGATCACGTTTCAAGCTGTGCGCGTCAAATTCTGGGATGTAACCTTCGCTGCTTCTTTCGATTCAAAAGTTTGTCTCTACTCGACAAAATAATGAAAAATAGATCGCCGGGTTATCATTTTGCTGAGTTAAACCGGTAGGCTTCTGCTCGAAGCTTAACGATACGACCCAAAACACAAAATTGCGTCACCTCACGTCGCCAGTTTATCATTCATGCTGTGGAAATTGGGAATCATCTCCCTCTGTAACTTAGGATTTAGGAACAAGATTGGACACAAACAGTTTTCTTCGTTACTATTTTCATATCTATCACTGGAATCTTCTCACTAAACTTAATTTTAATTTGCATATTTATAATATAAGAAAATTCAAGATTTTAAAACACTTTGATTCATTCTCTCTTTTCTTCCCATCCCTTTAATATTGTACTATGACTTTTAGTAAGACATTACTTTTAATGTTAATTGTAACTTAAAACACCACCTACCTTTATTATTATAAATATTTATTCTTACTGTACAGCGTTTTCTATTGAAATAAATACTAGAATACTAAAAAATACAATTCAAAGATTTATTAAGTTGCAACTGTGAAATCATTAGCATATACCTTAATATATCTTTTGGTTCTTGAGATAATCGGGACGAAAAAAAACTAGGACATCTATACACACGTATATACTATACATACAGCGTGGAAGCATCTAACAATAAGCGGATCAAAAAATTTCCGTTCTTCCGAAATCTTTAATAAATAAATAAATGAATTAATAAATATATGAATTAATGAATTAGTGGATAAATGAATAAATTATAAAATGAACGAATGAAAAAATAAATAACTGAGAAAGTGAATAAATGAGTAAATGAACTAATGAATAAAAAATAATTGAATAAATGAATGAATAAGAAAATTAATAAGTGAATAAATGAATAAATGAATACATGAACAAATGAATAAATTAATGAATAATTGAATAAACTAATAATTAATAAATGAAAGAATAAATAACTGGGAAAGTGAATAAATGAGTAAATGAATAAATGGATACATTTTTTCATAGGTGATAGTCTGGTGGACCGCACTAGACAAGATGATCAACTACAACAAGCTGGGCAAAGTTCAAAGAACGGCTAGTCTGTGTATTAGTGGCGCACTGAGGACAATCCCATCGGACGCCCTCAATGTACTACTAGATCTCACACCCCTAGATATTTTCAGCAAACAAGTCGCAGCTAGCTCAGCTACTCGACTCAGAGCTACATCACAGTGGACCAATAATCAAATCGGCCACACTACCATTCTAGATGACTTAAGATTCTTACCGACTCGATCCGACTACACCACCCCCAAGTTGGTGTTTGACAACAATTTCCAAGTAACCATACCTTCAAGAGAAGCTTGGGAAACTGGCATTCTTTTGGAAAATGAAGCAATACACTTCTACACCGATGGTTCAAAAACCAGCGAAGGTGTGAGAAGTGGAATCTACTCAGAAAAACTGAATCTTGGTCTTTTCTTCCGCCTACCCGATCATTGTAGTGTGTTCCTAGCGGAAATTCTGGCGATTAAGGAGGTACTGTCTTGGCTCAAAGAAAACGTCATATCCTCCACGGATATTCGAATCTTCTCGGACAGCCAAGCTGCCCTTAAATCTCTTGTCTCTGTCTCTACAAAATCCATCACGGTCCAAAATTGTCAGATGTCTCTGAGGGAGATGTCAAATCAGTTTAACATTAACCTTTAACTCCGCGTGGTTCGCCTAGCGGGTCATTAACTGGCGAGTCCCGTAATGGAAGATAAATGGGTGATCAACTCGTTAATCTCACATCGAGTTTTTTGAGATCAATAGGTGATTAACTTGCTGATCTCTGTGGTATCACAATGGGCCCTTGCGGCCTAATTGTGTCATGCAATATTCTCATTGGCTGACAGCCACTTCCACCTTACCTAACCTATGATAAAATGAATCAATGAATGAATAAATAACTGAGAAAGTGAATAAATGAGTTAGTGAATAAATTAATACATAAATAAATGTATAAACGACTGAATGTATGAGTCAATCACTCAATAAATGTTCGATCAAATAAATGGATGAATCATTGACTGAATGAAAATTGTTGACGTGAACACAAAAGACACATGAAGCTGCAATGTTAAGATAGTTGCTAGCATTCCAGGTTTCTTAAATAGAATAGAGGAGGTCTTTTCCTTCTGCGTCAAATTGCAACTGCTTCTATGGTAAGACGTTTTTTAGTTTTACTATATTGCCGATATTATCATCGAAAAGCGGCTTCCATGCCATACGAAGATGATTCTTCACAAGACAGATGTTCCATAGAATAGTTTTTCTGCGAGTTTCATGGGGATGTTGTTTGAAGGGCCCGTAACTGACTCCTAGTTCGATTATTTTGATTTTGAAGGAATTTCATTGTTTTGTTTGAGTTCTCAGTCAAATTTTTTTAGACTAAGTTTTTCAATATGGCTCTTTAGACTCTAAGATTTTATTTCCCTAGGCCTAGATTTCTCAGCTTTTAAAATGATTATTCGAACCGAAACATTGTCTTATGTGACTCCACTTTCAGCGATTGAAAGTAACTATTTGACTGTCACCATATTCATATTTCTGGACTTTGAAAAGATTTTTGCAGTACCTAATTTAAGAACAATTGTTCCTTGAAAAATGGTTCCCGTGACTTAATTTTGAGCGTTTGTTTATATAATGTGGAGTAAGCAAGTCTTTCTCATTTTTTATGATAGTTATTTACCAAATCGTTTTCAAGTGTTGCTTTTTTATATTTTTTTTTGATTTTCAACTGACTTTACGAGTTGAAATGTCTCTTTTTTGAAGTTTTAAAATGAAAGGTACTATCGGGATCATTTATTGCTCATTCATTTATAGCTAAAATACATCAGCGCACAGATTTGTTTTCCTTTATCTGTCTTCGGCCATTTTGTATTGTTTTTTCTAAATGTTGGCAATCGAATTTTAACGCCTTCCGTTACTTTCCGGAGCGATAATTAAAAGAGCTTCCTATTTATAAATAATTATTGAACAGTGGAGATCGTAATGCCTTAGGTCATAAATCCAATAAGCAACTATACGATGGAACCAATGATGCAGAGAGTCAAATTTATGAAAGGCTTCTAAAAAACCGACATATTTTCTTCTTAAATAAGTTTCTATAACAATAATTACTTGGTAAGGAAGCAAGCTTATGGAAAAGTTCATTCCACATGACTGAAGAATGTCCAGCATCATTTTATTATTTGTTCTTCCTTGTATACATATGTAGGTACCTATTGTTTTTAATGTAAACAAACCCAATCTCATCAGAAACAGCTTGACCGAAAACACAGTAAAAGTTTCTCCATTAAAACATAATTGTGGCCAAACTCAATGAAAACTGTACCAGCCCCAAGAGCTTACTATCGCTCTGAACCGTCAAGTTAGTTCGAGAATTCTTTTCTAAAAAACACATTTTTACGAAAAAATAGAATCCAAATTTCAATTTAAAAACAAAAAGACAAACTAAGCTGTCATTAAGAAAAGACCCAATGTTGTCCAATAGATTATGCGCCATTTGTTTCTTAGTTGGTTATAAGACTATAAGACGGAACACTTGAGTTATATCTAAGTATTACTTTTCTGAGTACAGCATTGAGCCTCGGCAATCATTTGCTACATGTCTTTCAAACCACAAAACATTCGACCCAGATGATGCGGATATGACCTTGTCGTTAGGTTAAGTAGTCCGCAATATTAAGAATAACTTCTTTACTGCTGCTCCCATTCTTTCGACCTTGTGTATACTGCACACATGAATGTTTGACATTTCCCTCAAAATTTACATATTATTCTTTCTCATCTCATCTCTCAACACAAACACACTTAAGATGTCTTTTATTTTTGGGAGAATCTGTGACCAGTGATGCCAGACTTTAGGACGACAATTTCCCACGATAATGACAAGAAATCCCCTTTTTACCCACGCTCTGTAAAAGAAAAACCCTTACTTTTTCCCACAAGCAAATTTATGTAAAACCACACAAAGTATAATAAAATCAGACTTCACTTTATTAAAACTAAAAAAATAATTCAGGTAATAAAACAAAAAAAAAAATGTTTTCAAACAAATAATGTACAAAGTAGTTAAGTTATTTTGATATTTTAAATCACAAACACCAGTTAATTTTGAGTATTAACAGGATTTCTTTTCATCATAGAATAAAACCAACAAGAAGGTAAACTGAAATTTGCAAAGAACCTACTTACACGAATCTAACTTTGAGAAGAGATATTTTGCACTAACACAACTTTAAGTATTAAATGCAAAATGTCTACTGATTGAAGAAAAGCTTTCTCACGGATAGATTCCGTGTTACAAACACTACAATGTGATCAAATGGAACGTGGCCAAGAGAAATATAAAACTGACAACCGTGAAACAGATCCAAAAAAGTAAAAATAGGCGCATTCAGTTAGAGACGTGAGTGAATTCGTTCAGAGATTTGATTTTGTTTTTCGTCAGCGATGTATAATTATCAAATAGTTTGTATAGAATCAAAATATCCCTTTTTTTGTTCCAGAAGGTAAGAAAACGCTCTTTTGCCCTTTTAGCTATTTTTGAGACTTAAAATACCCACGAAATGGGTAATTACCCACGATCTGGCATCACTGTCTGTGACCACGTGCTCTAGCAGTTAACCTATACGAGTAAAAACGTTTGTTGGCGTGGTAGTGACATGAAGTGAAAGTGCTTAAAGTGTTGATTTGGAGGAGTTCTTAAGCGATTGACTGTGGTCCTTTCGTGACTGACAGTAATACTGGTAGAGAGGAGGATTCTTGTCTTTCTTCAATTTGACCCAGATATTCATACAATCGTCTGAAATATTTCTTACACCAATAAATATAACTGAAGGACAGGTTTGGTTTATTCTATGATTGTGAAGCTAAGGCTCTGTGTAGGTATTTTACAGAAAGCTTTTGTTGGGAGAACATTTCTCCTATTCGAAATAACAGAAAACAGTTAAAATGAAAAGGGCTAAAAGCTCATGGGTGGCTTTGTTAGCTTTGCATCATGCCGCTGGAGGTTCAAATGATTTATAAGAGATGGTGCTGCACGTTTTGAAAAAACAAATTCAACTCAATCTATATGAAACATAGAAAAAAATAACAGTTGTTCTGTCGAAAATTTAGATTCATATTTATGTTCAACATAGCCTTCAACAAGAAGGTGCAATATAAACTGAAAGAGAGATTTATTATGCCATTTCAAATGTTTGGTGCGGATCTGCTAGCAAAGGGGTTGTGGAACTTAAATTCTCGGTCTCACTACAGGCACTCACCATATATGCGTTTTCATTTTGCACACTTTTTTCAAAAATAAATTCGACGATTTGAATAAATTTCATCAAAAATTAATCAACTATTGTTGTTTTGTTGATTGTTTTTTCTGGGATTCAAGCATGAACCTCAAACGCATCAGGCTGCTTTTCATAAGCACCACATATGGAATACATAGAATTTTATAAATGATAAGCTGCAAATACAAAAGTGTTTGGTGGTCTCCGAAACCTTACTTATTTCTCTTAACAATGTTTTGTAAGGGATGGAGGGAGTCTACAAAATTGTGCAAACGGAACGGCAAAGTTTCATAGCAAAGGGAGGAGGCGGTCAAGGTTTGAATTTCATCCAATTGCTTTTCCACTAGTATCACATTTTACAGGTAAATTGGCAAGTCCTCCGAGAATAATCAAACTACCACGAAATAAACCTTCTGACTCAGCCATTCACTTTCTCCGAGAATTTATAGGTCCCCTCCGTTCCTCTCCATGGTATGTGTTGCGAACAGTTAATTAATTTTTTATAACACTCTTTTATTATCTTGATTTTTTCTTACCTTTGAAATTTTATTGAGGTTACAAAAAACGTTTTGCATCCAAAAATGTCTGTTCGGAAAGAAAGACTTTTACATTTTTCGCAAAGAGGAAAACTATGTTATTTTCTCTTTCTGCAGAAATGTCAGCGTTGTCATCTTGTAGCAGGACTCGAAGGTGCTCGGAGACTTGGTTTGTAGCTTTGTAGTTCTTGATCATAGTCCTAGCTGAATGGAGAAATCTGCCTGACAGCGGAACTTATGTCCCCATCGCCGTTAAGCAGTCTGCAGAAGTGATCTTTCCAGATCCTCAGTAGCGACTGTGACTCTACAACTATGTTTCCTTGCTGGTCTTTACAGGCTTGAGTTCGGGGCTTGCCACCCTGGCAGGATCTTTTTACTTTTTGGAAAAACTTAATCTCGTTCATGTCATGGCATCTCTCAATTTCCTCAAATGAGCGCTTCTCATGCTGCTTCTTTTTCTTTTTGAAAATTCGGTGTTTTTCCCTTCTTTTCTCCTTGTAAATCTCGTTATACTGATCGTAAGCAGCCCTTGTTCGTTTTTCCATCAGCATTTGTCGTGCTTTTTGTTTGACTGCTTTTGCCTGCCTGCATTCTTCATCGAACCACGATTTTCGTTTTGGGGGCCGAGTGATACCCAAAACCTTGGAGACAGCGGTTCTGATGGCTTATTGGAATTGCTGCCTTTGGTCTGCAATACTTGATGCTGGCGGCACAGGATTCAAGTATAATTGAAGGGACACTCGATTGGAAAAGGCATTGGCAATCTTTTGCGATTGTACCTTTCCGACGTCATATCTCTTCACAACGTTAGTTCGTGCTGGTCGTGAACAAGATATCCTCATTCGTACCTTGGCAACAACAAGGAAGTGGTCCGAGTCAAAGTTGCTCCCTCGGAAAGTTCAGACATCTAACACACTGGAAGAGTGCCTTGCGTCGATCGCAACATTTGGTTGACGGTTAATTGATCTGGGGATCGCCATGTTCCTTTATGAATTTTGAGATGCGGGAAGCGTGTACTACTTACTACAAGGTTTAGCCCCGCAGCAAAATCGATTAGCCTCAATCCGTTTTCGGAGGTTTTTTCGTGGAGGCTATGCTTACCGATTGTATTTCCAAAGATGTCCTCCTTCCCTAGTTTTGCGTTAAAATCGCCAAGAACGATTTTGACGTCGTGTCTATGGCACTGCTCTTATGTTTCTTCGAGGAGCTCGTCGTTTTTCTCTTCTGTGGGGGCGTGGGCGCATATAAGGCTAATGTTGGCGAATTTAGCCCTGATGCGGATGGTCATTATACGCTCATTAACTGGATTTTGGCTAATAACTTTATCCCCGAGTCTTCCTCTAACGATAAATCCGCACCCAAATATAAGCGTTGTTTCTGTTGTCTGTAGCAGTCGCTATAGTAGATGTCACAGTTTTTCATCTTCTTTATGCCCGGTCTACTACATCGCACTTTTTGGGCGCCCGCTAATTCTCCAGCTACACGCAATTCGTTAAGAGATCTTATGTTCCACGTGCAGATCCGGAGGTCTTTGTCCTTTTTTACGTTTGCTTGGGTTGCACACTTTGAAATCATTTTCGTTATCTGAGGTTTTGGTTGTTCCCAGACCATATGCTATTTCCGTGGTTGGGTAGATAACCCCGCGCACAACCCCCAACCTGGAGTTCGAGGTCCTTTCGGATCCCTTCTGACATAAAGGGCTGGAATATTCAGTACCGGTACCCTGCTGCAGGGGTGTAAGAGCTGCCGTCGGCTCACCAGGAGCTCATCCGCCACCATCTCTGCTTCAATACCCTGTCCCTGTATTGAAAGACCTTTTAGCCAAATATAAATAAAGTCTAAGATTTATGTTCACTGAATCGTTTCAGGACCTGATCTCCTTCTCCACTAATAAAGAGTAGGCAATATTGACTTCCTTTTTTTGCTCCTTATCTTCGTATAGAAAGATAATAACGAGTTAAATAATCCAGGCCTCATTCGACATAAGCTGAGAGCTCTTAATTTTAAAATGCTTAAATATGCCCAGCAGTCATGTTTTGCATTCGGCTTCATAGCTGTTCTTTAGTTCGGAGTGCATTCGGGCTGATTCAGCTTTGGCACGTATGCCCCGATAGTGGTTATGTCCCAGTTTAACAAACAGCTCGTGTCGGTATAAACATATTGTCGTAGGTGGCCTTGGCTTCTTCAAAGAGATGGTGCGTATCGACATCATACCAGAAATGGCTTGTGTGTTACCAATGCCCAAGTGTGTCATCTTTTGTGAATGGAATGTGTTATTCTGCAGTCTTTACATTTTTTGCATTTTTTATCTTTAATTCGCATCGAACTTTTCTATTTTCCTGTCTCGTATTTGCTTTTTCACATGACGGAACTACAAATGTTTTGATCTCGAAGGTATTACTCTCTCACCTACTTGTCTGCTTTTCCATACTGATCCGATTGTGGGGTCAAAATGTTGACCTCATTAAACGTCGTCTATACGGTAAGCAAAATGCAATAAATACAACAAATGTAGAGAATACCTACTGTGAAAGCAAAGAAAGCACAAAATATAGGTAAGCGTATGTAAATCATACACAAATTTCAAAAGAAAGCAAAAGATTCGTATGCATTGAATGCAAGGCTGGCATTCCACAAAGAGATTCATTCACTATTGAAATACTTTTGATGTCTAACGAATAGTTATTGGGAATGGTTTGAAGTCGAAGCCTCAAAAGTAGATTCAAACAATGCATATTGTTCAAATTGGAGTCATGACGAAATGCATTCATTTATTACAAACTAGGTGTCAGAATAGCAAGATTATCGTGCATCCCTAACCTAAATCCTTTTCATGGTCGCAAAAGAGGGTTTTAAAAAAGAAAAAAATCCATCCCTTATCGCACATGTGGAAAAACTAAACATGAAACCAAATTCGGTCTGCGTTTTTTAGTTTCCATGAATAAAATCAACGATAAGAAAGTACTTTCAATTTGTTGGTTGCGCCTCAAATATCCACCCTGTTTAACTGAACATTATTTTGCTATTTGTGGCTTACACATTTCAGATAAAAATCCTATTACAATGTAAATAACAGCCCTAAAAGGTATTCCTCTGTTGTTTCATTGTGCTTTTATGCTTTGAGTAATTTTATCGGTCACACCTGCCCAACCAACGCCTTGTGCATGATTTCAGTAAGTCTAATATCAGTAGAGCGTATTATTATTTCTTTGTATGATGCCAGACACCCCATCGAACCCTCTTAAAGGATTACATCTTTGACAAGCTGTTGGGCCAATATTTTTCCTGTTGAGCTTAGAGGTGTTTGTAAATAGTATCATGTCTATATCGAGTTCTGGCACAATAGGTTTCATTCAGACACTGCAGTGCCCGGAGCTGAGCAAGCTCTACCCGTCCCCCTAAATCTATATCGAGTTTAAAGAGCTTTAGAATCTTTGAATAACAAGTACCTATTTATCAGAGCTTTATAAACAAAAAAGTAAAAGTTAAGGAAAACGACACACTTTCATAAATTTTATGAACTTGACTCACTTGCACAGCATCTTATTTTCAAACTGAATTTCGTTTCGATCGCAAGTAAGGTTTTTTCATGAAAACAAAATGAGAATTTTAAGTTCCCTTCACAAAATGAACTTCATATTAACTTCAAAAATTACCAAACTGTAAAACAACCACAGAAAAACGAGTATTTATCTCCTCTTTTCGTTGTCAATCGATATCTTTGTTCGATAAGCAGCTCTTTTACTGCTGAAGAAAAATGTTTTGGATGAACTTCATTCCGATACAATATGCTTTGATTTCAAAACAAAACCGTCCTGTTTTGCAGTTTGGGGCTTTAATGGGCTTATTTTCAAATTGTTACTTTGAGAAGGTTCGATCATTCAATCGGCCAGAAAAACCATTAGGGTTCTCATCTAGATCTGGAAGGTCTTGAGCATTCCAAAGCAATCGTATGACGAAAATGATGAAAAGTTTTAAGATGAAATGAATCTGCGATTGTAAGCGACGAAGAACAAAAATCGAGACTTTGAAGAGAAACATATATATTTCAATAGTGCCTTTATTCTTATGACACTATCTAATGTAGACGACAGAGGGGAACATTTACATGCTTGTTTGTTTGATGTTCGTGAGTCTCAGATGGTACTAGTGGTGTGA
Organism: Melanostoma mellinum; assembly: GCA_914767635.1. NCBI lineage: Eukaryota > Metazoa > Arthropoda > Insecta > Diptera > Syrphidae > Melanostoma > Melanostoma mellinum. The sequence goes on along the minus strand of OU612059.1, from coordinate 169,863,484 downwards.
TGTTAAGCATGTCTGATTATCAACCGGGAGGTTCATGGTTCAAATCGCAACAGAAGCAAAAATGTTTTTTCATGGGTATCGTCTTTCGCGAAAAATTGGCCAAGTCTTCCAATAGTAGATTTAATGTCATGAAAAGCGTTTTCTTGATCACTCCTCAAAATTCGACTGGTACACAAAATCATTTTAAAATTGTTCAAAAATGGAAAGTGATATCTGAACAGAGATCAGACAGGTTCCTTTTAAGGGTTATGTATTAGAACGAGAGGTCACAGCAAAATATTAACGTGAAATAAAACCAAATGTTTTTTTTTGTAAAAAGTAGTTCTATTAAATGTTATATGGTTGGACTTCGTCTTTGTCTGCCAACAGCATCGGCGTGTCCCGTAAACAGTACTTCAAATATAATCACTTCAAATGCATCACATTCTAACGCCCTGATGGGTCCTATTTCATAAAAATTATATTTATATTATATTATTTTGTCAGTATGTAATTGACAATTGTGACAGGCAATTGAGCTTCGGTCGAAAAGGGACAAGTTGAATCAAAAATGTCAAATATTATTTTTTCAAGTGAAATGAATCTGAAATACAATTTCGTGAAATACTTAGTTACTTAGGTGGGCATTACAATTCGGGTTGAACCTGGGCCTCAACCAACATCCTTCTATAACGATTTCGATTTCGGGCGAGCTCTCTCCAGTTTCGCACTCTAAGTCGGTTGAGGTCTTCATCCACTTGATTGAGCCAACTTGGACGAGGTCTTCCCCTTCCGCGATTTTCCTGCAATGTGCTTTCGAAGACCCGTCGAGCCAGAGCGTTTGGGTTCATCCGTTCCACATGACCCAACCATCGTAGCCTCGCGATGCGTACAGCTCTCATACAGCTCGTTGTTGTATCTTCTTCTCCACACATTGTCTTCGCATACGGGACCAAAGATCATTCGGAGAATTTTTCTTTCGAAACGACCAAGGGTTTCCTCATCCGCTTTCGATAAGGTCCATGCTTCCGCGCCGTAAAGCAGGACTGGGACAATCAAGGTCTTATACAAGGTTACCTTGGTTTTTCTGGAGAGGGTTTTGTTTCTCGATTGCCCTCTTAACCCAAAGAAGCAACTGTTGGCAAGAGTTATTCTCCGTTTGATCTCCACACTGATGTTGTTGTCCGCGTGTCTACAGCGGATACTAAGTAGACGAAGTCCTATACTACCTCGAAATTATGTCTGTTTATTATGACGTTTTGTCCAATTCGTCGATGTTCTGTGTCCTTGTTTGATGACAACATATATAATCAAACAAATTTTTGCCCCTTCTGTTTCAATACTCGCAAAAGCACCTATGACATCACGTTGTTTTCTTCCCATTACGTCAATATCGTCTGCATAGGCGAGTAAATATACAGACTTTTGAAAGATTGTTCCTCTGGTGTTGACGTTTGAGTTTCTTACAATATTTTCAAGTATGATTTTGAAGAAATCGCATGAAAGCTGGTCGCCTTGCCTAAAGCCTTTTCCGACATCAAAGTTCTCGGTGAGTTCTTTACCGACCTTGACGGAGCAGCGTGAATTCTCCAAAGTCATGCAGTGTCGTACGAATTCTGCAGGGATGCCGAAACTAGACATGGATCTGTACAGCTCGTCTCTGTAAATGCTGTCATACGCGGCCTTGAAATCGATAAAGAGATGGTGAATATCGATATTATGTTCTCGGGTTTTTTCAAAGTTCTGCCGTAATGTGAGAATTTGGTCTATTGTGGACTTCTCTGGTCTAAAACCACATTGATAAGGACCTATCAAGTTGTTGACGTGGGGTTTCAGACGTTCACATATAACAGCAGACAAGATCTTATAAGTGACGTTAAGGAGGCTTATCACTCTATAATTGGCGCAATTGTGAGGGTCTCCTTTCTTTAGGATCGGGCATACGATACTGAGGTTCCATTCATCGGGCATGCTTTCTTCCAACCATATCAGATCAGCTGGTGCATGCTCCTTTCCAACTGATCTCCAGCTGCCTTGAAAAGTTCGGCATCAAGGCCATCTGCACCTGCAGTCTTATTTGATTTAAGTTTGCATATAGCAAGCTTAACTTCATCTAAGTCGGGAGGACGGCATTCTTGATCATCTTCCAACAAGTTGAATGGGGCAATCTGCCTGACAGCGGAATTTGTGTCCTCATCGCCGTTAAGCAGTCTGCAGAAATGATCTTTCCAGATCCTCAGTAGCGACTGTGGCTCTATAACTATGTTTCCCTGCTGGTCTTTCAGGCTTGAGTTCGGGGCTTGCCACCCTGGCAGGATCTTTTTACCTCTTGGTAAAACTTCCGAATCTCGTTCCTGTCATGGCACCTCTCAATTTCCTCCAACGAGCGCTTCTCATGCTGCTTCTTTTTCTTTTCGAGAATTCGGTGCTCCTCCCTGCTTTTCGTCTTGTAAAGTTAATACTTTTACATAGAAAAAAGCATCCTTATCGTGAAGGTAGTATGTATTATGTAGTAATTCGTATACCTATTCGTTCATTTGGAAATAAAAAAACTCTATTATTGAAAAACATTCATACATATGTACATACATACATGTGTAGCTCATTCAAAGCAATGAATACAAATTTTTTGGTTATAAACCGAAGACAGAAAAATTCAATTACTCAATTTATCCAGCTCAAACATTTCTGAAGAATTAACACAAAGCGACGAGACCACCGAATCCCACCCTTTGTCCATAACACTACGAATAGGCATTAAATATATATCATCCAGATCCTCGCCACAATACTATTAAAAATATTCGCATACATATGTATGTAGACAGCCAAATACGAGATGTAACACGCTGTGTTCCCAACTCTTTAAGTCAATGAATTGTTTTTTGACGGACTTTTTCAATTACATAGATTTTATGTTGTAGTTTTTGGATGAAATACGTGTGCAACGTGTTTTCTAGCTTACCTATATACGAATCGAATAAGTTTTGAGACCTTGATTCGTATAACTGTCAAGAACCATTGCATGTCAAAGCTCTTGAGTCATTATTCACTTCGATGTGAATGTGCTTCAACTTATAAACATGTTAAAACTCACAAGATGAATGGTTCAGTTTTGAAGCAAACAACGGTTTTGACCTTCGAAGTCAAAACATTTCAGCAAATTTCATTATGATTGATTTATGAATACGATTCCCAAAACAACACACAAACGCTCCGAACAAATTTGGGGATGGTTTCTTCGTTTGATGTCTCAATATTCATGCAGATTTATTGCTACCGCAGTCTGAACGTGACAATCCCCAATTTGATGGGAATCACAAATGAATCTCTTACATTACATTCTTCTAATTGATTCCATCTCTCAGCCCAAAGCGAATAAAGTAATCCCACCCGAATTACACTAAATACCAGCTGCCATACTCCCTTTCGTTTGTGAAGTCGAAGACAGGAAGAAAATTTACTTGAAACATTCCTTAGGCTAAACAACTTCCATTTCGTTGTAACCGGCATATTATCGCCATGAGTGGCACTCTTCTAGTATAGATTTTGTCCTATCCGGATATGGTAAAGACTTAACAAGACAGCGAACATTCCTTATTCTATACGCCCCTTATTCCCTCAGTGGGTTGTGTGCAACACACCCTTCGATTTATTTGACTTGCAGTACCGAAACATTCCGACAGAATCGATTAAGCTACTCTGTGATAATCGTCATCATCATCATCTCAAGAATCTGGGTTAAATGGTTATTGCTCTTGAGCCTTTTTGACTCACTTATTGACTTCGCAGCGAAGAAAACATCTTCCTTTGGATGGGAATTGCGGTGAAATGAGATGAGATTCCCATGGATAAGAATACAATTTTGACTTTGTCTACTCAGGAGTGACATGGGAACGTCGGTATATTGTAATTTTATCATGAAATGTTGTGTTGTATGGCAATGGGAGTAATAACGTCAAGGGGTGTATTTTTTTTATAAAGCTAAAGGCATTGTAAGCAAAATAATTAATTGATGTTATTTGCTTGTGGTTTTATTTTAAAATATTAAATTGCGGTTTGATTTATGAGTGTTGTTATTGAGGGCAAAGGGAAATAATTTATTGTTGGATGATTTCAATGGTAATGAGACTTGTCAGTATTGTAATGAGTTTGAGCTTTAATTTGCTTTTGTGCCGAGATGATTTTTCAACATTTAAAGTCCTTGTTATGGGTTTCAGAGAATTTTAACATAAAAATAATTTGTAAAGAGAGGGTATGAACAATCAGGTCATTCTTTATTTGTAACTATTTTTGAAATGATATCGAGGAATCCCTGGTCACATTGTGGATATGATTTACCGCAATCTCCACCTAAGAACCCATTGCTTTCGGCTTCCTCATAAACCTTTTTGTAAACTTGTTCGTATTTTCCGAAACCTTCGTGCATTGAGGGGCTGAAAAGGAGGAATAATATATTAAAATGTAACGTTTTTCAAGCAAGTATAAAAAAATTGTTCTTTAGATATAAGTTAAAGCAATCTCGAAACCTTTCAATTTTCAAATGATACCGTGCACATTACTGTGAAGGAGTCAGTTTTGGAATTTTTTGCTATATTTAATTCGAGAAAAACGAATGTGAGTCTATAAAAGTTATTTGATAAAATTGTCCTTAAAGGTGATTGGCCAAAGTCTGTATCTTGTCAAGTCCTCATTTTCATTACAAAAACTTTTGTGGTCCAAATATTGTTGTGCTGGACCTGGCAACTGTAGTATTTTTTGTATTTGTATCTATTTATTTCAAGCATAAGTATATTAAAACATAGTGTCTTTTTTGTAATACTTAGGATAATGGATGGTTAAAAGAATTTTTACAAAATTTAGAAGATTTCTGAATAATAGTATATGATGTATTTACGTTACAAGATTTCAATTTGATTTATATAAAATAAAAGTAAAGGAAATAGTAAAAGCGAAAGGAAATTGATTTAGCATCTGTATAGGGTCTGTAAAGAGTTTTCAAAAGATATGTAGCTGTATAGTTTTCTCAGGCTGGCTAGTAGATTATTCCAAAGGCCGATCGCGTGCACAAAGAACTGTTGTTTTGAAATTCGGTATTTAAAAGATGGAACAATAAGAACATTACTTCTTCGAGATAATGGAAAGTTTATTTTATCAAATAAGTATTCAGGAACGTTTTTTTGCATTAATTTAAAGAGGAAAGTCAGAGTAAGGAAATCAAGGTATTTGTTCAGAGGCATATTGAAAACATTCTTCGCATTTTCAGAAACATGATCGAATCGTTGCAGGCCGTATATAAATCGCACAATATTATTAAGCGCAACTTGGAGTTTGCGTTTGCTCACACTATCCGGGCAGCAGAAAATCGGGTTCCCGTATAAGAGAGTTGGAAAAAGTAGGGTTTTGGCCAACGTCATTTTCGTAAATACCGGAAGACAACTTCCGGAGAGATTGAGCACACGCAAAGCAGCATAAGTTCGACCAACTGCACATGTTATATGGTTGTCCCATGAAAGAGTCTGGTTGAAAATTACGCCGAGGTTCTTTACAGTTTTAACGTAACTCAGATTTGACCCATCAAGCTCAACACATGGCAAACATGTTGTATCGATGGCAGTATTACTGATAATAATGGCTTGGCATTTTTTAGAGTTAAGCTTAAGGCCAGGTTACTCCAAAAAACGTAATTTTTTTCAATACGTGTTATTTATAGAACAAAACATGTTGAGTAATTAATTTTCTTTACATATGAAAGCACATATATGAAATTATTTGAAAACATTTTTTGTTTTTTTTTTATTTCAAAATGGCGGTACTGAAAATGGCTGCTAAAATTAAACTGATTCGTAGATGGATGACACTCTCATTTCAAAACTATTGCACTTATCGATATGAAATAAACGGTATTTTACTCTTAAGACGTCTGGCTATGGCCTCAAGCCATAAGAGTAGAAGTTGTTACTATGTTCTCATAAGAAAATGGACACCATCGCTTCAGAAAATCAATTTTAGAAACCCCAGACTTAGGAACCTCCCAGCCATTTATTTCGCCACACTTCAATGAGACTCAAGTCCGAAATTAAATTTTTGATTTATGACCCACCAAATGGAACATATGTAGATCGGTTATTGACAACTTGTACCCATATCTCCTGGGGCTTGGGCTTTGTTTTGAATTATTTAAATTTTTTCAAATGTGTTGTTTCGTGGTACTTTTTTTCATTACCAGTGCTCTAATTAAATAGCCAGTTGCATACCTCCCATAAAAAAATCCAACCGCAACACCCGCTTCTTCTTTTTAGCATCATACTTCGGACGTATAGATGAGCATGCATACAGGGTGTTTTGCATAAGATGTGGCAAAGCTCAGGACGGATAGGTTGGTTTTAGATAAGAAAAAAATCGATAGAATTTACCTCCCTCTGTTTAGACGGGATCGCAAACGGACTACAACTTCATACTATTTTTAATACACCAACAATCATTTCGATAACAGAATGCTGAGAGGCAAACAGCGTTATAAAAGCAAATCACATCTCCGTCTTCACAGACGGTTCAAATGCGAACGAATGCTTAGGGTCAGGCATCTTCTCAGATTGCCCTCCATATGGAAAGATCAATGAAGCTCCCTGTTTTTTGCGGTGTTTTCCAAGCAGAAGTATTTTTAGTCTGCGAAGTCGCAATTCATATGGTTGCCCAAAAATTGATTAACAAAATTATGGACATCAACATTGACAGCCAAGCGGCCATTAAAGCTTTTTCATCTACTGTCACAAAATCCAAATTAGTAGAAAGCTGTCTTAGTAATTTAAAACTGCACAGCTCAACACCGTTGCTTTAATTTGGGTTCCAAGATATCATGACATAAATGGTAACAAAACAGCGGATAAGCCTGCCAAAATTGCGGAATGCACACCTCGGTACTCAAGCCGCCAAGATCAAGTATAAAACAAAATCGAACAAATTTTTCTAAAAAAGAAAAAAAATTTCTGCTCCAACTTAGCAGACTGCAGCTTCTTGCACTGCACCTCAAAAATCGAGATCATTTTTGTTTTTGTAGGCTGTCTTCAAACAAATACAAGGCTAGGGTTGTCTAAAGTTCATATCAATCATTGTGCAGCTATAATTCTATACGGTATATTGATTATTTTGCTCCAGATCGATGTAATTAACACTGAACACTCCGACACTCAACACTGGTGGAACACACCACTGAACTGAATTGGCTTGCTAGCCCTAAGCGACGAACATGTTCCTCGAACATGCTCGTGCTCGCCGTTTTTTTTTGGTCGTGTAGGGGCTGGTTCTCGAGCCACTCGCTGTTGGCGAAAAGTTTCGATTTTGTCATGTTCGTTGGGTTCGAAGTTCGCCATGTAGGACCATGCTCGCGAGGATACCTGTTTTTGGCTATGAAGCAAACCTCATATTTGCTATGAACGCCATTGCGTGCCTATCCCGGATGAAGTAAAATGACAAGTCAGCCACGATTTTATTGAAGCATTCACATGTTTACGCAGTCGAGAATCAATACGAAACGAGGTTCGGCAAATGTGTTCGCCATGTACGGGATAATGCAAACGAGCATGTTCGGCGAGCATGTTCGTCGTTTATGGTTAGCTTAAGCAGGGCTTTAAATGTGTTTGAAATACTGCAACATTCAAAATATCACTTTAAAAATGTTGGCCGTCGCCAATTATGTAAAAGTCGGCGTCAACACCGATCTCGTTTCGAGACAGTTTACCAAACCTTAGCAGTGCCCAATAATCGCACGGCTTCAATTCCTCCACACAAAGTGCAAACCAAACTGAACATAAACCACGTGACAGCTGCCAAAAAGACCAATTCCGAAAAAAGAATTGTCAGATTGAAATCCACATTATCTAAAAATACAATCTCAGCTGTGTAAGGGCTCAAGTTTATATAGAAACACACTTTTTTTTTGCTTTGAGGTTGCTGGTATCAAAGGTCAGATATTAACAATATTCACGTTGTTTTTAATTCGATTATGTGAGTGCTTCTTCTTTCGATTTTTATTTCAAATGCCAGAAATGGATAATTGTCATTTGATTTCAATCGGGGTCATTTTCAGAATCCTTCAAAACACTTCCGGACTATCAAGCAAAACCCACAGATGGGTACTCATAAAAGTTCTTTTATCAATCAACAAATTTTTACTCTAAAGTTTATATCAAAAGCAAACTGGATACTATTTTCCCTCAAGTCATTTTATAATGGCTTAAATAACTTATAGTAAAAGTAAGAATAAAAGCCCTATGAGAACACGAAACTTCACTTACCTCAAAATGAATGTGACCATTTCTGTGATTAGATTTTGTTCGTCGTCATGAAAAGGATGTTTCGCTAGCTCGCAAACACTTTTCAACAAACAGGTTTCATGGAAACCATAGCTGCCATCCATAAAACATAAAACCAATGATTTAAAACGAATGTATACAAAAAGTATAGATTTATTTATTTACCTTACCAGTAAATCCTCGAGCCCAATATATAATTCACCTGCAGTAAAATCATTTGCATGTACTCCTTCATTGATTTGATTCATATATTTGGAATGGTCAATTTCCCTTGCTTCTCTCTTGTTGAAAACCCCTGGCCAGATTGGTATGGAAGTGAAAGAAGTCACATTCGATGGCAGTTCATAGTTCATTTGGAAGCCCCAATCGAAGTACATTTTTTGATTTGGCACATAAACTGGTGTCGAAAGAGACATCGTTATCTGAAGTTAGATTTTAAATTAATTTTATCTGCAGTGAATACAGTTTGGGAATGTGTACCTGAAGAACAGTGGTTTTTGGAAAAAGAAGATATGATCGTGAATTAGTAACGAGACACAGCACACACACAAGAACTAAAAAAAATTTACGTATAGACGACATTGTTGACAAAGCATTTAATTCACTTTTTGTGCTGATATCTATAATATAAAGGTGGAGCACACTTGATATCGATTCACATTTTACGCAAGCACGCCAATTGAACACGGCCGAACGCAGAATAACAAACGTATCTGAAAATTATATTTGTGGACCGAAGTTGGTTCAGGAAAATATGTCATCCGCACATTGGACTTACTGCTCATGAGTGACGTAAAGAGCAGAGCTGTTAATGTTTATAGATGTTATTAGCACTTGTTAGCTCGTGGTGTCGACGGAATAAGGTATTTCGGAGAAAAAATATATATTTATGAATTACAGATAAACATTTTACTTCGAGTTCACTGAACTACTGAGACTTTCTTCTTATGTAAAGGCTTGATGAACCCAATTTACTTTTTATTTCACGCAAAGAGTTTATGTTTTGAGACTAACAAGTTGTTTGTTAAAGGATACAAGAGCTGGAAGTTTTGAGTTTTGATTGTTGGTGTGGTAGGTATAGGAAATAATTCGGCTATTTGGCATAAAAGCTACACGGTTATAGCATCTCTCTCTTTAAAACAATTTGGTGTTATCTGGGTTATGGTGAGCATAGAAAATGTAATGACAGTGTGACATTGCTAATTGTGAGGATGCTTTTTGTTAAGAATCATCGGATCCAAGAAGCAGCAAAACTTTAGTTTATTGAGGTTAGTTTTATCTCCGATATTCAAAAAGTAGTTTTCTTTTTGATTTTTTTACAATGGTTTTGAATATTTATTTCAGTTTCATAATTTCAAGTACTCGGTAGGTCTTGATAGGTTAGAGTGGGGCTCTTCGGAATGCGGAAGAGGTCGGATTTCAAGACCTGGTTCTCGAATGATAACCAGTTGGGATCTCAGGTCTTGGGCTTCGGACTCAAATGGTGATGATGGATCTTCGGTTCTTGGACTCGGACTTGTGGTAATGCTGGATTTCAGTATAGCTCTCTCCTGGTATGGTGATTTGATTCCTGAAATGATACTAGAGCACGTTTGGGTTTGTCTTGAGATAGCAGGAGCAACTGAATTCAGCAAGATAGCACTGGACACTAAATTCACAGCGAGATACCACTGATGGGCACTGAAAGCACAGAGAGATAGCACTGCGACACACAGCGAAATAGCACTGGACACTTAACTCACAGCGAGATAGCAGACTATAGACTACCTTTTCATGCATTAAGTTGGTTGTCTTATACACATTTTGGTGTCAACTGCCATTATAAATTTATTGCCGTGAATAGCGCTTTCGTAAATTTAATGTTCGTGCAGGACTGTAGGATCTTTACTTATCAAAAAATAGTTCATGTGACTTGGAAATTTTTAGTTGCTCAATATTTACAACTTGCTGTTATCAGCATCAGCTTGATCTAACCATCCAACAGGAACTTCGTACCTCTCTCTTTCGCTCTCTCTGTTGAAGATTTTCAGAGGGTAATTTTATTTAAATTGCTTAAATAGATTTTAACCTTAACCATAATCTTAACCCGATTTCCGCCATCTTTTCAAAAACACAGCTACCTTTCGCCTGGCCAGTATCTTGGCTTTTTATGAAGCTCTTTATCGCCTCACTAGGGCCTTTACTTACATCTTTTACGTTTCACGGCGATCTTGTTCAAAAGGCCATCACATTTCTGTCTCTGCGCAGCCGCTAATAAAATTTGTTGAAAATTTTGTTTCTATGACCGCTTGTTTTCAGGATAATTGCCACCTTTTTCAAGTTGTTTTCTTTGACTCCTGAATGATTGGAACAGCAGCTGGGTGAGCCATCGTATCAGCGTTGCTGACGTTGCTCAATAGAATGGTGCACCTTTGGCGCTTTTGAATTTTTTATATTACTGTTGCGTATGGTACTTTTTGAACGCATCCATTTTAGTCTGGAACATACCTCAGATGAAGACAGCTGAACCACTATACTCTACACTTTGTTTCCACTTTTTGCTTCTTCTTCGATTCTTTTATGCAGCTTCTGCATTCTGCTTCAAGCGTGGAAACACAAGACTGATGAGAGTGCAACGAAGTTTTGAGAAAATGAGCTTTACGGCCTTCCAAAAAAAATTATTGGAGTCGTCGACTTCGAAAGAAAAACCAGTTCATTGTCCTAGGGTGTGAAGAGAACAACAAATAATTTAACTTTAGATCAAAAACTTTTATCTTAAAAAGAAAAAAACACTCACCTATTTCAACCCTGATAATATTTTTACTAACGTAGTCCATGCTCCAGTCAACCGAGGAGGCCTAAACATATACATAAGTGCCCTAAGGTGGACAGCGCCATTAGTCCGACTAAAAACACGAAACACGAAAGATGCTTAACCTAGAGTTATCAGTTTAGGCAGATGTCTTCATGACGAATGAGATTAGTAAGACAGAGTGACGACCTAATTAAAGATGATTGCCAAAACCGGACAGCTAGCAGCGACATAGCAAACTACTTTACTGAGAATCTAGGGCAATCTGTAGATGGTAGTGGACTTCGTGAAGTTAGTGATCACGGCAAGCACATAGGTGGGTTTGTATACAATGAGACTCCAAACGGACAAAGACTTCATTTATCTAGAACTTCCAAGGGTCGTCCCCTAATTGAAAGGCAATGTAGGGCTAGACGTGTTCGTGAAGATGGTGAAGATAAGAATTAGGAAAAACTAGATTTAGTCACAGTTAAGAACCGGACAGCTGTGATTATTGACGAGCAGCTGAGTAATGCTTTCCACATTCGTATAATGCGACTAAGAAAGGAATCTCTGTATTTAAAAGTACGTCTGAAATAAGGCTCAATTGTAAACTGATGAATATTCCTAGAAGCACGAATAATGCGGTGGAATTGTTCGAGGGGAGGAACAAACAGACTATTTCACTGGAGCAATGATTGTAGAAGAAACCATAAAATAATTAGAGACAAGAAACATTACGATGCGATGGTGACGTTTATTTTTTCCTTTCTCAAACTCTTTCAAGGGCTCTTTTCTGAATAGACAGTATTTGTTCGCAATAAGGCAAAATTATTGGACGGTCGCCGCACTCTGGTTCCGTTGGGGTAAGCGGGGATAGTTGGCCCCAGGGTTGCAAAAGCTTAAGCTAATTTATAGCTTAAGTGTGAATTTAATTCACAAGCTAGTTTGTGAATTATGAATTGAAAAATATTCAATTCACAAGCTAATTTGCGAATTATGAATTGGAACATATTCAATTCATAAGCTAGTTTGTGAATTATGAATTGAGAAATATTCAATTCATAAGCTAGTTATTGAGTTATGAATTGGATAATATTTAATTCATAAGCTAGTTACTGAATTATGAATTGGATAACATTTAATTCATAAGCTAGTTTGCGAATTATGAATTGAGAAATATTCAATTCATAAGCTAGTTACTGAATTATGAATTGGATAACATTTAATTCATAAGCTAGTTTGTGAATTATGAATTGAGAAATATTCAATTCATAAGCTAGTTACTGAATTATGAATTGGATAACATTTAATTCATAAGCTAGTTTGTGAATTATGAATTGAGAAATATTCAATTCATAAGCTAGCTTATGAATTGGAAAACATTCATTTCACAAGCTAGCTTATGAATTGGTAAACATTCAATTCACAAGCTAGCTTATGAATTGGAAAGCATTCAATTCACAAGCTAGCTTATGACTTATCCACATTATGAATTGGAAAACATTGAATTCACAAGCTAGCTTATGACTTATCCACATTATGAATTGGAAAACATTCAATTCACAAGCTAGCTTATGACTTATCCACATTATGAATTGGAAAACATTCAATTCACAAGCTAGCTTATGACTTATCCACATTATGAATTAGAAAACATTCAATTCACAAGCTAGCTTATGACTTATCCACATTATGAATTAGAAAACATTCAATTCACAAGCTAGCTTATGAATTAAAAAACAAATTTCAATGAATTTATAATATATATATATATAATAGTTCAGTTTGTCTGTCTGTCTGTATGTTCGCCCATAACTTTTGAACCATTCACCGGATTGAGCTGAAATTTTTTGAGTGCATTTGTATGACTCCGAGGAGGGTGTGCTAGTGATTTATAGATAGGAAAATATTGTTTCTAGAACTTGTCGGCAGATAACTCCAAAGTGTGTACGATCTACAAACTCTGAGGAAAATACTTAGCCTTATGAACTCGATTTGAAATAAAACTAAGCTTTTGAAGTCAACATTTAGATTTTTTATTCCAAAAAAAACGTAAACCTATCATAAAATAAAATTTATTAGTAAACGTTGTTAAAAATTACATTAAAACTATTTACCATTTGTTGTACACTCATAAAAATTTTTTCTGTGCATTAGCCTTACAAAGCACCCTCATTTCGAATTGTTCATTTCCCAATCTGTTGTTTTTTGGTAAGTCTAGCAACGTGACGTATGAAAAAAATCTTTCCACGGCTGCTGAAGAAGGCAGAGCGGTATTGTATTTAATAAATAATCCCTTGACCAACGGAAATGCTTCCAAATCTTCCATAGTAGTGCAGTTGCTGGTAAAAAACCTCATCATGTCACTTTCATATTGCCCTTGAGGAATCAGTGAAGATATTATGTGATTGCTCGATAGATCACCGAAGTCAAAAAAATCGTCACTGCTTCTAAGACTATCGTTCCGTTCATTTTCTGCAACTGGCCTCCGGGTCAGTGTTTGCGCAAGATTCTTAATCTTTTCTTGCTTTTCGGAGTCAAGCAAATTGATCCAAGCAATTTTGAACCTGGGGTGGGTCATCGAAGCTATCGCTGCGCACTCGCCTCTATCCCTTATTTCAAAATATTCTTCAAACCGCCTTTCTAAGGAAGCCTTTAATTTTTCAACAACTGGAGCAATGATTTGAAGTTGGTTGTTCCTCAGCAGATACTCCCACTTTTGCTTTATTGTTAGAAGGGTTGGTAGAACGTAACCAAAATGGCAATCATATTCTCCTTGAAGAATATCTATAGCTTTCGCTAAGGGAGCAGACCAACTCAGGTACTCAGCTATATAATCAAAATCGCTGTCAACAAACATTATTAGATTATTTGAAATGCTCATCATTTCGTACGCCATGAGTTGTTCTTTCAAACCAAAAATTTGCTTCAAGCAATCGAACAAACTGTTCCATCGGGTTATCGCTGGTCTTTTCAAGCTACATTTTAGGAAAGTAGAAAGCCGTTCTCGAAGCTTTGGCGATCCCAAACACTTCCATAGAGCTTCGCATTTTGCCATCACACTTGAATGTGTCAATTGAACGGACAAACATTCACCTATAGCCTTGCTTGCATCGGTGCTTGCAACTAAATTTAGTGTGTGGCTGACACATCGCAAGTGGTGTGGGAGTTGTAGGGGAAGAGACTCATTTATAACCTCATCCTCTTCGTTAAAAAAATCAGCTTCATCGTTGGGCACATCATCTAAATCATTGCCATTTTCGTTGAAATCTTCAATAATTGTAGACGGAGTTATTTCGTCTGAAAGCAATGTTCGTATTTAAAAGGAAATTCTTATTTTAAGTTATTTGTAAGGTGTAGAGGGGCAAAAATAACGTAAAGTTATTAACAAAAGTTTTACCTTCTGTACAAGTATCGAAAGTATTTATTCCAAACTCTCGAAAAGCCTTAACGAAGTTGGCACCATTGTCTGTGACCGTTGCAGTAATTTTTTCATTTGTCAACCCAAACGACCGATGAATTTCAGACATGTGACTAGCAACGGCAACATAGTCATGCGTTCCGTAAAAGCGTTTGCATGCCAGAGCTGCTGATTTCCTACTTAAGTCCTTCTCATTGATCTGAAAAGTAACATTTGAAGTGTTGCACTGTGTTATCATGTTCAAATTTATTTCTCCCGACTCTTACCCAATGAGCTGTCATCCCTAAAAACCTTTTCCTTGAACTTGTCCACACATCGACAGTAGTGCAAACATAAGAAGCACCATGCAGAGCTTCTTTGATTTCCGACATTAGATTGGAGTAGAGTTCACTCAATTTTTTCCCTGCAGTGTATCGACTTAAGTGTTTAAGTGGTTGGTTGCCATGTTTTATATTCAAATCTTTAAAAAAGCTATTTAGTGGTATCCTAATAATTCCTAAAAAATTAAATTATTGAAGTAGGGAGAATTGCTCTCATCTGAGAGGCAAAAGTCCGTTTGACAGATCCCCAAAAATATTTTTGGTCATACAATTTTAGGAAGAGTTAAGCGAATCTCATACTCATGAAGGGGGACAACTGAGTGGACAATTTTTTTTATGATCTATGTTAACTGTTTCAAGTACTCATAGTCTCTAAAGAAGCCTCAAAAGTTTCTTAGACAGTCTTGAAACTAATATGCTGGTATTGCAATACCAGCATTTCCATTCTCAACAAATTTTAAAACCGTCGTCTACACAATTGTCCCCCCTTACTGATTTGATGGGAAGTTTATAGTGGTATCGACATAGTAGTGCCTCTGCATCTATTATTACAAATAGTCAGTTATATCTTTTTGGAGATCTTAACAGTGCTTTAAGATATTGTCATATAAAATTTTTCGAAAAGTTGTAGTTACCATTAAAAATTTTTTGAAACGCAGAATCTTCTACGATGCGCATTGGTAGTTGATTATTTAAAATGAAACGTAAGACGTTATCTTCAAATTCGTTTTGCGAGAATTTACACGTCACGCGTCGAATAATTCGGCTTGATTCGTCTAGTCTAGCAATTTTTTCTGCTTTATGGGTTTGATACTCCTCGAACTTTTCATGGTGTTTGGCCTGTAAGTTTTGATTATATATGTAGATATAAGCACATAAAAAATTGGGGGATATTATAGCAATCTTTTGTGTAGCGCAACGAGGCCTGTCAATAAATATTTCCTCCGTACAGGGTAGTTGCCTTAAAGACCTCCACTATTAACGGTGGGCTATAAGCATGCAAGCTTGGGTAAGAATTCAAAATTTATAACCTTAAAACTTCAACATTTATTCAAGAATGAAAACAGCTGATAGCCAACTCACCAAGAAAATAGTCTAGTCATTTTAGGTTTCATCTGCACAACAATTTCTAGTGAACTGAATTTCACACACACCTTTATAACGACATTGTAATATTGTAATGAGGATGTGAAAAATGAACATTGATATCGTGCCGGCTAAAAAAGCTATAGCAGCCAAAAGGTCACATAAATCAATTTTTCGCAAATACCTCGTTACCTATTGCTCGGAGGTCAATAGAGGTCATTACAGAAATTGCTTGCCTTGAAAATCCCTTTTCCGTTTTTCCGTAAAATTAACACTTTTCGCTGCAGAGCTCTGAGAAAGCGCGAGTATGACGTTTCCGCCGTAGACATAATCCATGATATGTATAGAGGGTGTTTTCGATACGATGAGACAAAAGTTCAGAACAGATAGATTGGGTCAAGTGAACATTCAAGAAAAATGTACGTATGGGAAGCGAACCTATCTAACTCCGTTTATAAAAAATTGACTTAGTTTTAAGAAAATGTATTGATTTAAAATGCTTATAATGACTAGATTAACAACTGACTGAACTTTGCTCCTACGAATCGTTTATGCCTCGTAGTACAAAACTACGTTGTGTACTTTTATTGATGTGTAATATTCACTGCCTAGTTGCGCTACATTGAATATGAATACAAAATATAAGATGTGGAAGCCATAAACATACCTTTAAATGACGCACATAATTAGATGAAACGTTAAGAGAACCACATAATGCCATTGAACAATTATTGCATTTCGCAATTATTTTATTCTTAGCAAGTGACTCCTTGGTGTCAACAGTAAAAAATCGACCATCCAAATAACTTGTTCTCTCACAACTCTTTAACAAGTTCATTTCTGCAGAACTTAAATTGCTCGAAGTGTCATTACTGCAACTAGCACTATGACTACTTTGCTGCGGGCTGATTTCTTCAAAACTGAAATCGCCTTCAATGCTGATTTGTCGAAAGCTTTCGCTTCCAACTGAATCCTCACAAATATCCATTTTCCTTTTTATCTATTTAAATACTTAAAAATATGAAAAATATTAATCAAGTAGAAATACTTAACTAAGTTAATAAAAGACGGTAGGCGTTCCCGAGTCCCATTTATGTCCCTTTCTATTGTATATTGTATAGTTTTGAGCTAACATTTGTACTGGTTAAAAAAAAAGAAATATGTATTCTGTATCATTCTATAAGTAAAATTGTCGAAAACTTGTCTCAAAACTTTGAACGCGTTTTTCTCGGAATTGCTTTTTCGAGCTGGCGGGCGGTAGGGATATCTCTAGTTCTAATGAACTGATTTACTTCAAATGTGGAGAGGATGTTCTCTAAAAGAAAAAAAAATTTTTTTACAAACTGCCGCCATTTAAAAAAATTTTTTTTGACTTGTCCTAGGTTCATATGATAGCGGCATCTATAATAATTAACAATCCGTCTGTTTTTTATGTTTCAGATCATCAGGCGGGTTGAAATAATCCACGCCAGGACACCCTCTTTTTTTGTGACTCTCCTAACTTTGTCAATTTTAATTTTTTTTTTTATAATCTTTTTATGTAATAATTAAACATCAATAAACAAAGGATAAAAAAGTGTATAGCAAAAATATTTTTTGCTTCTTTTGTACAGCGCTTCAAAAACTGGGCAAAATTCATGCCTCTACAGTAGAATACCCCCTTAAAACTTTAAACTTTGTTTATGAAAATCTAAATTATAAAACCTTTTTCACAGATTTTCGATTGATCTTTTTGGGTCCCAAAAATTCGTAAATTATGCCCTTTTCACGCTCTATACCAGCTTCCCCCCTTAAGCAATAAACACCTACGCGAGCTCTTATAGCATGAATCGATACATGGTGTATCTAACAAAAAAAAAAAAAAAAATACCAGAATGGCATTTGATTTTGAACGAGAAAATAGCACTCTGCGTAACAGTGATTTTGTCACAGGGAGCAAAATACATTATGAGGGAAAGCAATTCTGAGACCAGATTTGAATTCAAAGCAAAAGAAAAACCTTCAAAATTAAACAATTTGCTCCCTGCGACATTGAAGTACAAAATATTTGTGGCATAATTAATTACAAAGAATGAATACCTTACCTCTTTTCCTTCAAACAAAAGCCCTGATTTATTTTTTAGCACTTTAAACTCACTAATTCACTTTTACAAACTTGTGTCACCAACGTGTTACTCACTGAAATCAAAAACTTTGAGTGACCAAATGATGACTTTTATGCATTCATAGCAGCTGCGTCGGCATTGGAGGCAACGGTACTTACCTTTCTTGAAACTAGTCTCTGCCTTTTTACGGACCAGAGGCGGCCGACACTGGGGGCTGCTTGTTTCCCACAGGTTCAGCTCAGAGCAATTGAGCTTGACGAAAGTACCTACCTGCTACCTATTATGAATAATTTGCGATTAGCTTCTTCTCCATAGCTGAAGGTAACGTTTAAACACATTCAACTTATTCGAACAAGACACTGCAATGCTAGCTAGAATGAAAAAAAAAAAACGATCCCACTGCTGCTTCTTTATCTCGGCGCCTTTGTCAACTATACACTTCCCTGAAAAATGGACAGTGGTCACTGCATGTATATCAGTTATTGATCGAACGGTCTATTCAATATTTGTTATCTTTCTGATAATCGTTTTGCAATTTTTTTCCAACTCGTTGTCGATTGAGAAAAATAATTTTTTGGCTTCAATTGATTTCATCTGACCACTTACTTTGATGTTTATTGTTGTCAGAATAAACATGCCGAATCAATTGAATTCTATACCTAATAATGACTTTAGGTATAAACTGTGAGAACCATAATTTTCGAATGTGTAACTAGCTTGAATATATTCCAATTCATAACAAACTTATAAGCTAGCTTGTGAATTGAATGTTTTTCAATTCATAATGTGGATAAGTCATAAGCTAGCTTGTGAATTGAATGTTTTTCAATTCATAATGTGGATAAGTCATAAGCTAGCTTGTGAATTGAATGTTTTTCAATTCATAATGTGGATAAGTCATAAGCTAGCTTGTGAATTGAATGTTTTCCAATTCATAATGTGGATAAGTCATAAGCTAGCTTGTGAATTGAATGTTTTTCAATTCATAATGTGGATAAGTCATAAGCTAGCTTGTGAATTGAATGTTTACCAATTCCTAAGCTAGCTTGTGAATTGAATGTTTTCCAATTCATAATGTGGATAAGTCATAAGCTAGCTTGTGAATTGAATGTTTTCCAATTCATAATGTGGATAAGTCATAAGCTAGCTTGTGAATTGAATGTTTACCAATTCATAAGCTAGCTTGTGAATTGAATGTTTCTCAATTCATAATGTGGATAAGTCTTAAGCTAGCTTGTGAATTGAATGTTTACCAATTCATAAGCTAGCTTGTGAATTGAATGTTTTCGAATTTATAATGTGGATAAGTCATAAGCTAGCTTGGGAATTGAATGTTTTTCAATTCATAATGTGGATAAGTCATAAGCTAGCTTGTGAATTGAATGTTTACCAATTCATAAGCTAGCTTGTGAATTGAATGTTTTCCAATTCATAAGCTAGCTTATGAATTGAATATTTCTCAATTCATAATTCACAAACTAGCTTATGAATTAAATGTTATCCAATTCATAATTCAGTAACTAGCTTATGAATTGAATATTTCTCAATTCATAATTCACAAACTAGCTTATGAATTAAATGCTATCCAATTCATAATTCAGTAACAAGCTTATGAATTGAATATTTCTCAATTCATAATTCGCAAACTAGCTTATGAATTGAATATTATCCAATTCACAATTCAGTAACTAGCTTATGAATTGAATATTTCTTAATTCATAATTCACAAAGTAGCTTGTGAATTAAATATTTTCCAATTCTGAAGCTAACTACTAGCTTATAGCTTATAGATTTTTTAATTCATAAACTCGCAACCCTGGTTGGCCCAAGGCCCCCAAGGGGCAAGTAGACTAATTGGTAGTAACTTCAAAAGAACACTATTTTACTCAAGTTTATTGCTCTTGTTACATCGAGCACACTCGCTTGCTGACTATCATATTGTTTTTCACTGGTGTCGCACGTGTCGTTCAGGTGTTATCTCGTAATTTCTTTGTTTTCTTTTTTTTCTTTCTTTTCATTGTTTGTGTTCAATGTAAAAATTATTTTTAGAAAAAGAGTAGTGTTAGTGTGGCCATTGTTAACACCTAGGAGTTGTTTTTTATATTGATATCTGAGTGCCAAAAAAAGTCGTTGAGTGCTGAAGGACCAAACGGGGTAAGTTGACTCATCTTTTCTTTTAGTAGTTTAAAAAAAATGTTGACATATATGCGGAAAACCGCGAGAGCGCCGAAACCAAAGGTTTTCTTCAAGTTTTCAGTTTGTTATATCACACAAAGTGGCCTAAATTTTCTCATTTAATAAATTTTTTTTATTAATTTCGTGATACCACAAGAATTGGATTTGATTTGTTAACTTACTTTTACTTTTTTTTCTTAAATCATTTTTTTTTATCTAGTTCTTATGAAACGTATTTATTTATAATTTTAAGCTTCAAATTAAACTATATTTGCTTATAGTTTTAGTATAAAAAAGCTGGAAATAAGAGTATAGTCAACTTGCCCCGGTTTTTGGGTTAGTCGACCAATTACAACTCAGCTATTTATTTATTTATTTATTTATTCAATTTATTTACATTTCTTACACATTAAGAATAAATCTTATAAATCTGTGAAGACATACATTTGGAAACTAACAATGGTAAACATTTGAAGAATGAATGACCAATTCGAGGTAGTTTTGTAGAAATGGGAACAAAAATTAATAATGTTTACAAGACATTTTTTTTTAAATAGCAAAAATTATGCTCTATAAAAAGGCTTTTTTCGTTTTGATATCTCTCTAAGGTTTTTTTTTTAAGATAAGGAAATTTCTAGTCTACTAGCCCCGATGGCGCTCTCCACTATATATAAAACGCATGCCCATTATAAACTTCCCATTACGTAGATTTGTATTGCAAATGCGTGAAAGGTCTTAGAGAAGCTTAACTAATCACAATAGTAAACAAATAATAATATTTACAATAACTTTTTATAAAGTAAAACAGACAAGCGTTTTCAGGACATGAAAATGTTAGTCTTTTTTTTAATAAAACTTTTTAAATTTTAATGTGACTCATAACCTACCTAGTCGAATACTCAATAACGTCTTGTGCTCAAAAAATGTCAATACTCAATTTACTTAATCGGCAAAAAATTAAATCTAAAAAAAAAAAAAATTTAACAATAAACAGACAAAAAATAACCCAATTGATAATTAGAAAAGCTCTCATGTCTCTTTTCAATCACTAAAAAAATATCCACACTTAATAACTCCTCATCTCAGAACTTGAACACAACCCAACACAAATCGACCTAGAAAATGTAAGCAATTCTTATGAGTGCCACTGTCGTTCAAATGTTCATCAATTAGCACATTTCACCACCGACGATGTTTAAACAGCTCACATCTTCGTGCCATCTGCTCCAGATCTCTAAATAAATTGTCACCTTGACGGTAATGATGACAGCGTGAAACATATTACAGCCTTCCAGAGTGCAAAGAAAAACAATTCTCACTGCACTCTACATTGCACTTAGTGTCAATAAAAATTTGTCTTAATCACTCAATCCCACTCAATAAACGTAAGTATATGCGTGGGCTTTACAAGGCGAGCAAAAAATGTACTCATCTACCGCCTTCGCCACCTGTTGATAGGTAGGTATACCTAGTGCCAAGTAATGATGTCATTGTACGCTATGAAAAACCAATAAGAAAGAAACTCATCGTGCGAACATCACAATGCCTTTAACCACGTAGATTGTTAAAAAAATGCACAAAAAAGAACACAACACAACTGCATTGTGCTTCATTAAACAGTGAAGCAGAACAAAGAAAATTTCCTCGACATTTGTTTATCAATAGAAAACCTACAGAGAATTTTCTCAAACATAAACATGTCCTCCTCAAGATTTTCCTATCGAACAGACAACAGACAATCAACCCCCTGCCCTTTACTAGAGGTTGATACCGAAGGCTTTTCGCCGGTAGATACTAACTAGACATTTGACGAGCGCACACATGGTCGGTAATAATGTGTACTCTGTTGTCATTTTCTGTAATATACTCTCACCGGCTTGTGTCAGTAAATTTTCCCCTCATTCAACTTCTCCACTCGCTGTGGTGAAATATCTTCCGGTTATCGAAGTTTTTTTCTCCCCATCCGAACTTCAACTTTGCAGTGCTTTAGTTCTTTTAACTCAAATTCCTTTTTATCCGATTGGGTAAATGGTCGAAAATAAAGCTCACGAGAGCCAAGACTTGCTCCCCTTCGACGGGGACTCGGAAAATTTGAGCATTTGAATCGGAAAACCCTTCGAAACGGAAGAAAACCCATCTGAATCGGTTTAACAGCATTCGCTGAGAACCTTCACACATCTCTCAAAAAACTTTGACAAATTTTCCGGCTCTCTGTTGTTATTTCCGTTTTGATAAGACAAAAGTTTCCCTCCAGTGAGTGCGGCTTTCAGATTTTTTCCCTTTTCATTTGGACCGACCGGAGCGATGTCGTCTTCGTACAAAAATGTCGTGGCCGTGGGTTTTCACTGAATCTGTAAATTTTATGTAATTCAGTTTGTTTTTATTCGTTGCGCTTTTAACATGATACGTTAGAACGGTTTTTCGTTTTTCTTTTTTCCGTCTACAAACAGAGCAAAATAAAAAAATGTGTTTTCGAAGATACACCTTTGATCGAATTCGAAACGGAGGATACTTCTGATATGTTTTGTTAATGTTTTGCTAAAAGTCCACGTCCCTGGTCGCCGAGTACCGTAATTGAATCGTTTTTTCTGTTTGTTGTTTTGTTCTGAGTGCAACCGGGTTTTGGAAGTGCATTTGAATTCCGTGTGCGTGTATGACAGTATTCTTTTCATGAGTATCGGATACCGAGGCTCAGTTTATCACATCCTTAAAAAAAAATTAAATAGAAAATATTTAATGTAATTAAATAGATTAAGTGGATTACAAAGTGCTTGTAACAAATTATGTGTGAATCAGTGTGTAGAGACTTAAAATTAAGCTAGTAAATAAGTGCTATCGGTGGATTGTCATTTGCATTGCTTTTTTGCTTAGCAACTGGATACAAAAAGTGCTGTACCTACCTACGAAGAGCTATAGATTTGATTACTTGTTTGGAAAACGGCCAGTTGTGAGCTTTTTTCTATTTTACAGACCATACAGAACATTGGTGAGTCCTTAGATTGAATTGCATTTGATAAATTTTTACTGCTGCAGTTGAATTGAATTCAGATTTATCGACCGAAAATGAGTTAAAAATACCTATGATGTTATTTGGGAGTAATTAAATAGTCAATGTGTTGGAATTTTGTGTTTTTAAATCGAGTTGGTGGAAACCTTCCTGAATGAATTATTCAATTGTTTAGTCTGATGTTCGGGAATAATAATGATGCAGGTGGTGTGTTTGATTGATTTTCACGTCATTGTAGGTGCCCATACAGTTTCGTATCTATATCTCTACAACATTTCACATTAACATCATAATTCGTAATTTGACCACCTGGTCTTTGTAATGGGATGGTAATGACAGGACACAGGGGTCTTTTTCTTTTGTGGATCGTTTTATGCTCTCTCGGGGAAAAAACATATTAAGTATGTCGCATTAATTATTACTCAATTGCTTGTGTCTACATATGTTATACTTTTTATTGGGACCAGAGGTGCCTTGTACATACACCTACACCCTTCATGATGATAGTCAATTGTGTTTTAGATCGAGACTTTTACAAAGGAAATTCTGTCAGCCCTTACATTCTAATTTCATTGAAGTGAATATAGGTACTAAAGTTAGTTTGTTTTACTTAAATTTCAGGCTAAGGCTTAAAAAGAAGGGCGTTTTTGAAGCTTGAAACTTTAATGAATGGGAATACAATTTTGTTCGTACCTACTAATTACATAACTCTTTTGTAGGTTTCCATTGAATGTTTTGTGAGGCTCCCTTTTGAAAATTGAGATTTCTTCCCTCATCCGAAGCTGTCATAGGAAGCTTTTCCAAATATTTTCAATGGTGGTTTCTATGCACAAGAGACTCATTGGATTTGGAAGTTGATCGGTTCTGATTTAGTCATTCATTTGGCGAACAGTTTTCAAGACATCCGAAAAAAGAAATCATTTATACAGGGGGTTTTGCATTTTTCCTGCAAGGACAAAGTACTTTCCCTATTTTTTCTAATTTCTCAAAAACTAAGAAGGATTTTTTCATTCGGTTTTCTGTGTTTGAAACAAAACTAAGAAGAATATTGATAATTTTCAGTGAAAAGGGCCGTTATTAAGGCAACATTTTGTAAAAGTTTGTGTTTTTTCTTCGAGTTTTTGACTTGGAGACTTGATTTCTAGAAATCTTTTCATTTAATTAACTTGAATTAAAACTCTTATTACAGAGCAAAGTATTTGCCTTCAAAAACCTTAAAAAATGTGGAAGAAGGTGTCTTAGTTGTTTTTAAAGAATTAAGTTAATAAAAACTAAAATGGCCTCTCCAACCTAAATGGAGAGAGAAGGACCCAGCCTCCTCCTTTACGATTTATTTCTTTGTCTTCACCGAACATTTCCTTCAGGCTTTTGTTGCATCTTGTGCAGAACACCCTGCATGTAAAAAAATAAGAAGATTTTGTGGCATGTGTTTAAATAGACCCTATAAATGGCCTTAAAAATGCCTTCTTTTCGTCCTCGTTGAAGTAGATAAAGGGTCGAATTACGGCATCAGAGGTCGAGTGAGTGAGTGCAATTTTTCTTTCAAAATCCACTCTGTTTTACACAACATCAGTTGAACGTAAAATTGTGGTACTAAAGTGCTCGAAAACGCGAGAAGTAATGCCAAAAGTCAAATATTACTCGATCACGTGTACGGTAATTCTCAAAGAAGTTAAAAGGCTTTCAAACTTCTATTTTTATCAAATTTTTGTCAACGAAATCTTAACCCTAGAAAGATAAACTGCGCCTTTGAGGCGCCTGCAAAATATAAATATTGCTTTCATATTTAAACGAACGCTCGGACAGGCTTGTTGTTTTAAACCAACTCAGTCGTCAATCAGCACTTGCGAAAAACGGTAGTTCCGATTTAATAAGTACTACCGTTTTTTAGTTATGGCAATGCGTTGCGCTCGAGAGGCGCATGTTTATCTTCTGTGTAACTTTCATGCTTATGTATAAACTGCCTATAAAAATTAATTATTTTTTTATATTTGACTAATTGATATTATTTGAAGTAGAATATATTGTAATTCATCAGTTCATAAGAAAACAATATAATTTATTTAATAATTACTACTTAAATACCGAAGATTTCTAATTGTTTGCTCCTTTTCGTCATTGATATATAATATCTTTACAGTACTAAAAAATAAGTTTATCTTTCTAGGGTTAAGAATGAATTTGTCAAGAACAACAGTACCTACGTGTTAAACGAATAGCATGAAGTTTAGCTCTGTTACCGATCGCTCTACAACTACATATCTCCTTTTATCAATGGTAGTGATTAATAACTTTCATTTTTTGGACAGACACAGCGATACACCTTATAAAAATATTTTATTTAAATGTAAAGTTTGGACTTCGGCATTAAGTGTGGAAGACAATATCATTCAAATGGCTCGTATCGAGAAGATTCATATATCTCGCTTTCTTCTGAGGCAATTTTTACCACTTTTTTGCTGGGTAACTTGTTCTATTTGGCCAATTTAAGTCGCCAAAATGTGAAATAATGCAATTAGGAAACTTCTTACGGAATAAAGCCATAACCAGTCAGCAGTGTTGTGTTGTACGTTACCCCTATTGTTGGAATCACATATAGTCCAAGAAATGATACTACGACACATTATTGCTGCAAATGCCGGCAAGACGATGAATTTTGATCAGCAGCAAAAGTCGAACTTTCGTCAGGAGTACTTATGACTGAACGTCCATAACGATGGTGCACGGTCCTTACGACATCAGTAAGGATTCCACTAACTCCAAATTTCTTAACTGTTTGTCTTTCGGCTATGACAACCCTTATTTTGAATGGCGGTTTTTATAGGAATTTAAAAAATTTTAATGTGTTGTTCGATTCTTCTGCAATCCTTTATCGTAAATGCCAAATATTTAACTAATATTATGAAATTTAAAACGATATCTAAGTTTGACTGGTGTCAAATGCCAGCGATACCAACTTGAAACCTCGAATTGAGGCTCTAGGGGTACATGAATTAAAAAGTTCTCATAGAAACAATTATATTTAGATGGAGAAACTATCAAAAAAACTTAGTAAACGTGCCTTACTTTTAAAAGATAAACAACATAAACAACAACATAAACAGGATGGGAACGAAAAACTTATTGTTTATTCATCTACTGTTGTATTGCTGAAATTCCACATATCTGTTGGACGGGTTTTCATATTTTGCTCTTCGCCCTAGCCTCATAATTGTGTACCATTTTGTTGAAAAATTTGTGTTGGTAGAGCGGAATCGGCAGAAAATTGTACGTCCCCTCCATTCCCTCAAAAGGCTATGTAGGTATGTACGGTTTGAATGAAAAGATTTTCAAAACAATCAGTAGGACCTTTTTAATCGTTTAGATTAAGGGGAGGTTGGAGGATTAAATTAAACTGCATCTTCTCTGAATTGTATCATAATGTTAAAAAGCTATTTGCGATGCCAAGCACAAACCTGCCAAAGTCTTAAAGACTATTCACATGAGCACGTCCAACAAACGAGGAATGAACGAATATTCGTTAATTTTGATATTTTATTCATACATTATGTGTGTTTCAGTAATCGTCGCGACTGACGGTTATTGCCGAAACATAACCAAAATGATTTTGAGGTCAAATCAGCAAGAAATTTTTTTTCGTTTCATTGTGGAACGAGAAAAGGAATCTTATTCGTGACAAATAAACTAGAATTTTTCTTAATTTCTTTAATTTTTGATTTAAAAATAAAACTTTATGTATCTAAAAATCAAAATAAACACTTTAATTCCACCGTTTCCTAGAGAATCCTGAGTAATCTGGGCTTGTATAATGTACTTGAACGATTTACTTGTCTTTCGTTGGTCGTGCTGATGTGAATAGTGCTTCAGCGAGACACCGCAGTGCCCGAGGCGACATAAGCTCAACCCACCATCCATATTCTGAAGAATATATATATATACCCCACAAAAGTTTGCGTACATCCACAATATATCAAAAAAAAGGAGTACATTTTGTTGCTAGTGCAAATTTTGTGCAAATACATTGTCTCTGCTGCATTTATTTCCCCTTTTAAATAGTTTCTGTGTGTCTATTTTGTTAGACAAAAGGGAATAAAATTATTAAAAAATCGTTACATATATGTTTTGGGCACTGTACAGTTACGTTGCTATATTGTGTCGTGTCATCCTGTTAGTTGGAATTTGTTTTTTTACAGTTTATATTACTACTTGGTATTTTCAATTTCTTGCCCAGAAAGTTATCCAAAAACAAATCTCCAAACACATGTTCAGGAAATAATACCTGCTAAAAACTGGGTAGCACATATATTGGTTCTCAATATATTTTGAACAATTTCTGCATTTCGGAATTATGAAGTATGCGTTTGATTGTTTCTATCTGTTCGTGTCTATAACAAATAAAATCGCAGCAGAATTTGGATGAAATCAAATTTTTAATCGGTTGGATTGACTAAATTTTAGTTTAAGGGGCTCGGCTAGTTTCTCGAGCTCAAATGGAGGTGATTTTTTGAAGGCGTGTAAAAAAAAACTATAGCTTCAAATGTTCTGTAATTTAAGGAGTTTATTATTCATATATACATGTAAATTGTCGCGAAATTTCGAGTTAAAATATTGAAATCCAAGAGAGATATGGACCATTTCTTGAACTTCTTGAAATTAGAAGACGTCAATTTGCCGCATTTTTATGAATTTTTCTGGTACCTGTAACAAGAAAATAAAAACATGGCGTTAAAGAAGACCCTTTTTCCCATACAGCCATCTATAATTATAGTGAAGAATTGAAAACTGACAAAATGGCAGCAATTTAAAAAAAAAGTCCAAATTTCGCCAAAAAAATCGTCTTTCGATGGCTGCCGAAATTACAATTTTCATCCGATCGTAAAAGTTGTAGATGGCTGTATGTAAAAACATATGGAGAGTATGCAGTTGAAATTTCAAGACGATTCGTCAATATTTGCGTGAGTTACAGCTGCGGCAAATTTGAAAAATATAGTTTTGAGAAAAACGAGTTTAAAGTTTTCAGAGCAGGAGTTCGAGCACCCGAGATGCTTCTCTTCTATACTCTGCCATTTCAAAAATATCCAAGATATCATTCCAATATTTTAGGACATCATTTTTGAGATCGAAAAATGAAAAAAAAAAATCGATTTTTTGAAAATGAGAAACAAGCTGAGCCCCTTAAGGTGTCACTGAAATAACTATTTACTAAATATCAAACTAGTTTTAAACTAAAAATATATATGTATAGTATATAGCCAATCTAGAATTGAGTGCAACTTGTTTTGTTTATAGATTCTTATGCTTTCCAAAAACCTACTTTTCGATTGTATTTCGCTGTAGTCACAATTTGAAATATTTTGAAATATATATGAGTCCATTCATTTCCAATTGAATGGATTCTGTGAAGCGCAAATGCTAACGCATCATCAGATTGTTCCTGTGGTGTTGACGTTTGAGTTTTGTACAATTTTCAAGTATGATGTTGAAGAAATCGCATGACAGTTTGTCGCCTTGCCTAAAGCCTTTTTCGACATCAAAGGTCTCGGTGAAGTCTCTACCGACCTTGACGGAGCAGGGTGAATTCATCCTGCATAGTGGTACGAGTTTTGCAGGGATGCAAAATCTGGACATAGCTCTGTACAGCTCGTTTTTGTAAAAACTGTCATATCCGGCCTTGAAATCGATAAAAAGTGGTTTATACAGGGTGTCCCGTAATTCGTTTTACATACTTTGGGATATGATTCTCTTTGATGCACTTTGAGCACTTCTTATAATAATTGTATTTGTATAAAATACATAAAAAACTACTAAAAGTGTCCATATTATTGTTTAATTCAAACACACCGCAAAGCTAAAAAAATTTTTTTTTTTTTTTTCTTAATTTTGCCCGTTTTGTATTTTTTCAAGTATCATAAAGTGTATGGGTTTCTGAGTGCACTTCTTCACATGCATTTTTTATTATTGTTTTGTTCATCTGTAAAAAATAAAGAAACTCTATGTTTATCAGGCATTTTTTGAAAAAATGACCTCAAAATCAAAACTTTGTTTCGGAAAGAAAATTTGAACAACATTTCAATTTGAAAATCTGGCAACTCCTATGGAAGCTCAACTTAAATACAGTCTCAAAGGTTGTTATTTTAAAAAGAAATTAAGTCTAAGATTAGGTCTGTATCATCAGTTTTGACAGGGATATCGAATTTAACTCAGGTCAGGCTACACCAAAGTTACCTTTTTTTTAAATTGTCAAAAAGTGATGTCAAAGTTGAGAAACGGACTTTACTATGGAACAATTTTTTTCTCAGAATATGACCAAGAATCATATCCCAAAGTATGTATGTATAACGAATTACGGGACACCCTGTATATTCCCAGATTTTTGCCCAGATCGGTCGCAATGTGAAAATTTGGTCTATTTTGGACCATAATTGATAAGGACCTATGACGTTGTTGACGTAGGGTTGCTGCACATATTACAGCAGACAAGATGTTATAATAAGGTTAAGGAGGCTTATTCCTCTATAATTGGCGCAATTGTGAGGGTCTCCTTTCTTTAGGATCGGGCATACGATACTGAGGTTCCATTTATCGGGCATGCTTTCTTCCGACCATATCATGCATATCAGCTGGTGCATGCTCCTTTCCAACTGGTCTCTAACTGCCTTGAAAAGTTCGGCATCAAGGCCATCTGCACCTGCAGTCTTATTTGCTTTAAGTTTGCATATGGCAAATTTATTTTTCTAAGTCGGGAGGACGGCATTCTTGAACATTGTCCAAGTTGAATGGGGCAATCTGCCTGACAGCGAAATTTGTGTCCTCATCGCCGCTATGCAGTCTGCAGAAGTGATCTTTTCAGATCCTCAGTAGCGACTGTAACTCTACAATTATGTTTCCCTGCTGGACTTTACAGGCTTGAGTTCGGGGTTTGCCCCCTGGCAGGATCTTTTTACTTTTTGGTAAAACTTCCGAATCTCGTTCCTGTCATGGCACCTCTCAATTTCCTCAAACCAGAAATGCTCATGCTGTTTTTTATAATATTGGGAATTCGGTGTTCTTCCCTTCTTTTCTCCTTGCAAATCTCGTTATACTGATCGTAAGCAGATCTTGTTTGTTTTTGCATCAGTATTTGTTGTGCTTTTTGTTTGTCTGCATTTGCCTTCCTCTAGTCTTCATCAAACCATAGGTTTCGTTTTGGGGGCCGAGTGAAGCCCAGAACCTAAAAGCCTGCATCGAATTTTATGGGCTGGACTTTATAGTAAAGTAGGATAACAAATATGGTACGCTGTGTTTTGATTACCTTCTGTAAAAAACGCTCTCCTTAAATATCAAACTATAGTCTGAAAATATAAAACAATTTTTTTTGAAAAACCTGTAAAAAAATTAAAATCATTTGAAAACTCACTGAAGTTTGAAATCGAATTGAAATTTTAATATGAAAGTTTTCAAATGCTCTCGTATGATGTTCTCTACAGAAGTTCATTTGGCTAGCAAAAGTCTTTTTATTTTTTGCTGCCGAAAAAGTAAATGTTTTTATTTACCCAAAAAAGGTCCTGTAGGCTGGTGTTGGTTGATGTAGTTTGAGGGGGGAAAAGTAGTGTAGGCTGGTGCTAGTTCGTTATACGCCACATTTATGAGAATAATATCTCAAAACATTTGACAGAACCAAATACTTTTTTGTAGCACTTTGAGTAATTTGAGTGGAAAAAAGGTGATGTGTGATAGTGTTGGTTGGACACTTTCATCGAAAAATACCATAGTGAAATCCGGAGATGGTTATTGGCTATATTTTAAGTAAAGGCTTTGTAGTACAACTGGAATACTGGACTATCAATGAAATACTGCATTGGCAGTACAGAGTACACTGTACTGGATTTACAGAAAAAAAAGAAGCAAAACATGTTTCCTCAAAAATGGAACACCTTTAAATGGAGCTCTTGTGAGGTTTGTTCTAATTAACACACTGCATCATTTATTACAGTTGACTTTTACAAATTTAAATTTTCCTTTAAGCACTTGATAGCGTGACAAATTGACAAAGTTCTGCTGCTAGCAATGCTAGAAATGCTCTTTAATGTAGGCAGTTTGAAGAGTACCTATATTGAAAAATTGGGTTAATTTAAAGAAGCATATATAGGTTACAGGTTACACAAAAATTTATTTCTCAATTCTCTGAACCTTTCTTCCAAATCCCTTTTAAATTCATTTCGTCTTAAAATGAAACATTTTTTCTCATCCACCAAGTTGGCATATATGTTGAATTGCAAATAAGTTGACGGTTGTTTTAACCTGCAAATGACGGGACGGGTCCTGAAAATGTCAAACGATGATCTGAAGTGACTCAATAGATATAAAGGTAGCTTCTCCTCATGACGAGCCAACGTCGGTTCGGTTTTATGTATGTACATTGTTACATTATTATGTGTGAGTTCTTATTTCAGTAATTGAATTTCAATATCTTCACCGACTGACGTGTTGAATAGAAACGAAAGACACAAAAACCAATGAATTCCATGAGAGTTTTCTTGGGATGTGGTTGTAATGCAAACACGTTAAGGGACATCTCCATTAGATGAATATCATGATGGTCACCACATCAACTCCTAAGCACATCCTTAAAGGTTAAATGTAACCACAATTTACAGAATTTATTGTGTGGTCTACGTTAGTTTCATCCACACAAAAACACATAAAAGCTACCCATATGTGTGTAACTATGTTGAATTAGTTATCAGACCAAACAAACTATATATTCTATGTATTTGCTTTTGCGGACACAAAGTGCTACACGGATATAAAATCTATGCTATCGTATGCCATTGGTAGCATTGTTTCGTGGCAAAACCAATTGGGTTGTTTGGTGGTTAGCCATTTGCGAAGAATCAAATATGTAGATAAAAATAAATCTAGGATAATCAACCAATTAGCCTAATGTAAAGTGCTTTTGAGGTACAGTTCGAATAGTGATATCAATGGATTAAGAATTATTCGAATTTGTATCTCGATGAGGATAGAATAACAAAATAATCTTTTGTTCAGTGCGATGTGGTGGTGTTGTGGGTAGTTGAATCTTTGTTTTAATACAAAACAATTACCAACTAAGCCCATTTGGTGAGTTATTCATTGTGGCGTTCCGCAGAAGAATTTCCCCCTCTTACAGCACACTTTTTGTGGTTTGGAAAGAATCGTTCTTAGATCAAAGTCTTATCGAAGATGTGGTCTTGCTGTGGTTTAACTTTCCACTTAAGTTTGAGTTTAAACTTTCTTTGGAGTTTATTTGATTTCAGTTAAGAGGAATTATTTGTTTATATGTTCAATAATTAAAAAAAAAAAAAAAAATGGGGTGGCACAACAGAGCAAGGAGCCCCTGGGCCTAGTACATTTTTCACAATCATGCCTTGTGAGGGAATGGAGGGAACCTAAAATTTTCTGCCGTTTCCGAAAGGCTTTTTGAGAAATCGCTTTTCATGGCAATGAATTTACTAACGGAGGACTTGCCAATTCCTCACGAAAGGCGATACTCGTGGAAAAACATTTTTGCCTCTATGCTGGGATTCAAACCTCGAACCTCTGG
Organism: Melanostoma mellinum; assembly: GCA_914767635.1. NCBI lineage: Eukaryota > Metazoa > Arthropoda > Insecta > Diptera > Syrphidae > Melanostoma > Melanostoma mellinum. The sequence goes on along the minus strand of OU612059.1, from coordinate 169,830,738 downwards.
ATTAGCAGATGGACATGCTAGCCATCACGCCACGGGTACCACGTTTAAACGTTACCTCACCTAATAATGTGAATTAGGGATTTTTCTTTTCATCAAGTTGTATGGACAAATTCTGATCTCTTAACTGTCTGAGCTTTTATTTCGATAGTTTTCGATTCATTTTAATAATGTGAAGAGTACAATGAGGTGCACTTTGATATAATCTTGGTCAACGATGGGTGGGTTTGGGAAAACTTTGTTCAAACGAAAATAGGTGCTACAAAATTGAAATAGTTGAGAATTCTTAAGCGACAATACCGAATTAAGAGTTGTTTTAAAAGTTCCAGGACCGATTTTTCTTAACTTTGCGCAGGTATGGTGTGTCAAACAATCAAGGCCCATATATACTATAGTTTTGAACAATCTGAAGCTTTTGTCACTTTCAACCAAAATCTGACTTCCAAATACGTTCACTGCCATATGACCCGCCGGCGGTCACACCTTTTAACTCATGATTTTTTTCTGAATTGGCCTGTTGAAGAAACACTTACTTTTCAATGCTGGCACCTAGATAATGTTTTAAATGATATAAAAAAATTCCAGAGTTCAATTCATTTAATTGGAAGTATAAAAATAGTTCACTTTATTGAAAAAAAAAAAAAAAAATTAGATAATACGAAAAAAAGATACAATTTTCTATTTTGGAGGATAAGATAAACATAAAGAAGGATTTCCTTCACACATGGCACAAAAAGTGGTCACCTTATTCACTTTTTTGACTGCAGCTTCTCGACCCTCATTCTTCCTCATCGCTTCAAAACAATCTCTGCATCTTTTTCAAATTTTCTGTTTCTCGAGTCTTTATTTTCGGTTTCCTTCAGTTCGTGTTTGACTATAGATGTATGTGCTTCATGTTTGGAAGTGAGTTCACATAATGCGTTGCAAACATCCTCTCTAAATTCCAAAATTAAACAATTTGTATGGTGTTTTTTGTAAAGAACCAAGGCGTTCACTATGGACGTTGATAGCAAAAATTCAAACGCTCTTTTATGATACCATCGTATTGTTTTTCGTAGTGGTGCAAAGTAGCACGCCATTTGGTCTGAAATATCGATGCCTTGCTTAGCATGATTGAAGTCTACGATCATACGTATAACTTTTTTTTTTTCCTGGCCATCTCTTTTTCTTTTTCCCGTCCCTTCTTCCTTCAAGCCATGTTTAGTGGAAAGTTTATCTTTCCACGTCGCAACTACAATGCCCGAATTTTCCATTTACTTCATGTTTTTTGAGCTTAGTATTAGTAACCTCTTTTGGATTTCCTGTTCAATTACTCCCATGTGTTGACGATCAAGGAGATGTTTGGCTAGATACACTGAGTATAAAAGTTATCAGTTGCAATAGTCCTTCCTTGATCTAAATATTGTTCGGCCATATCCAAAACAATTTGCGTCGAATGTGAGGTCGTTGGAGTTGGTCTACCTCTTTGGATGTTTTGCTTTCAGTTTTTCCAGCATATATTGAACTGGTGTAGGTGTAACCGTATGGATCACAAAGCTTGTACACTTTCATGCCATATTTGTGCGATTTTCCGGGGTTGTACTGGCGAAATTGGAGTCGACCACGCCATGGAATCATAGATTCGTCAAAGGCCAAGATTTCGTTCGGAGTTCGAGCGTTGACAAAGCTCCTTTCCAGAAGCTCAAGGAGTGTACTCACCTTTCCTAATCGGTTACCTCGGATGGCCGAGTTGTCTGCAAAGTGGATGAACTTTAGAAGCAGCTGAAATCTGTTGCGTGACATCACTTGGGGCACGAAAGAGTTCTTGAAAAAGTTGCCAGTGTTCCAGTAGTGAGCAATTGAAGGATATTTTACAATCCCCATATACATACATAACAAGTCCTAAGAATTGGTTCATCTCCGGTATGTTCGTATCTTCCCACCGTTTGGACCGAGAGTTACGTGTTATGGAAATATTTTGCGAGAATTCGTTGGCATTTGCATTGGTCTCGTCTACGATAAGTTGGAAAATGTCTTCAGTAACCATAAGACTAAGTACATCAATTGGTCGCATTGCTGGGGACAGTGGCGGAATATGAGTAGATCTTGCTGATTTATTTCAAAAACAAAAGCTTTTAGAGACTGGCAGGTAACTTTTGTCCATGTGTTTGATCTATCAGATGGTCCAGCTATTTGCTCTGGCTTAATTTCCTCGTTTTCTTCTCCAGATGATTCAGTACAATCGGGGAGATCCGAATCACTGGAATTTTCATCGGAAGGTATGTATTCATCGGAGTCAGAAGCTGCGAAGTCTAATTCATCGTCATCGGAACCTTCAACACAATTCCGATGGTATGCAGCGAACGTGTGAAGTATTATAGACTTATGGGAAAGAAGAAAAGCTATAGCGTTGCAACATAAACCTCCATTTAGACAGCCAACGAATACGTCAGGTTAAATAGTGAAACAAAACTGTCCACATTATTTTAAAAGAATTACAACCACTTGAAAAGCCCAACAAAATTTGGATTTTTTTTTTTATCCTTTAATTTTTCCCCTTGTGTATAATCAAATCTTGACAAACTTTAAAAAGCAAAAACTTTGCAGCACAGCTGAAAACATTTTTCGTTTCGTGGACACGTGCCCCATTTTTCGTGAAACAATAAGATGACATTTTCTTTCTTGGAAGTGACCGGGACAGCCCCGGAGCCTGTCACGTTTTATACCATAAATTGTGAGGGAATTGAAGCTACCTACAGTTTTTTTAAGATACCAAAAGACTAAACGAGCAAAATCTTTTCATGACATCAAACCATTCGATTCGAACTTCGAACAAACAGCCAAGCTATTTTCCTACTCTACAACAGCTTCAAAATTTGATGTTTTTGTATTCGCTTGAAAAATTTTTCATCCCCAAAATCTTTTTGATAACAAATTTCATTGAAATCCTAAACTCGTTTGTCTAAATCTCCAATTTTTTGCAATTGTATTACTCGTTTGATTGCGTCTTGAACTGAACTGAAAGCTTTCTTTAATTAATATTCCAATAGTTTTTGCATAAGGCTTTGCTAATTTTTAAGGAAGCCATTGAAAGTTTAAATCAATTTCCATTCATTTAAGAAGGAGCTAATTAAAACTTCTGTTTGGGACAAGAAGTAGAAAACAATTCAATAATTAACTAGCTTTGTTATTCAAATTGAGTATTTAAGATTCTAATTGGTTCTCACCTACGATGATCATAAAAAATTATGCATGACTCAGGTCTCAAGTTAAGGAAGATTTCAAAAGCATAATATATATATGTACCTCCGTGGAAATTCAGTAGAAGGCATCGTATTGAATTAAAAACGTCTCTTTCAGCACTTTCATTCAACTGATTTTTCAATATCGACTATCATAACGTCACTAAATTGTTACAACTAAAGCTAAGGTTTGGAGCACTCTATTGAAAATCATAGCTCATTGTTATCGTCATTCATAGAAGATAAGCAACATTTTCTACAACCATCAATCATATTCGGTAAAAATTCTTATTCTTTTTATTCCTCCATTGATTTGTTCTTGGAATTAGTTAATGGATTTGTGGGTGTGCTTGCTAGGGAGCGATATATGAGATCGATATGATTTCAGCAACAGTATCTGTGTGGTTTCTATGAGCTTTTCTTATGTGGTTGTAAACGTCACGTTAGGAAAAATTATAAATGCAAAATTGTTTCCGATTTTAATTTGCAGAATTCTTTTCCTAAAGAAGAAAGAAGACAAATAAAAAAAATGGTTTTGGTGAATGACAAGATACACCCAACAATAAAAAATGATTAAAGATCCGGATGGGGAATTTAATTAAGCAAAGAGGGATACAGTTTTATGTTTTTGACATTTATTCGTTCTTTAAATTACCGTCATTAGGTATATCTGAAAGAGTTTCCTTATCGTTTGTATACGCAAATGGAAAGATCTCATATGCTTTGCCTAACGAATGTCACTGCTACATGTGAAGTTCATGTGAAAGTCGTTTGATAAGTTTTATGCACTTCTTTTGAGAGGGAATAATTATATATAATAATTTCTTCTCTTCTCAGTATATCCTCATGCAAATGCAACGTCAAGCTCATTAAAGGTAAATATTCCAAACTGTAGCAGTTTTTGGGGGCAAAACGATTACCTTCAAACGACCTTGCTTGGATTCAGAGATAAAATGGTCTCCTAATGAGTAAAAGCACGAAATTAAAATTATTTTTGAGTTTGAGAATATTTAAAATGTCTTTGATATTGAAATACTTTGGCATTGAGTTATAAAGTAGAAGATATTTGTACACTAGGGTGGTCCTTATTTTACTTTTTTGCGAAAATTGAGTGCGACACCCCCCTAATCGGTTCTAAAAGTAGAAAAAAGAATTCCGTAATTTTTTCATATTTTTATCTCTAACCCTTCCTGGTCTTATTTTGATAAGAAGTTTTTTTTTTGAATTGTTGTTACTTGAATAGGGGCGATATTATGTGTCCTGTGTTGGGTAAATGGCGGATGTTTGATCATTCATATGTATAAAAGGTATGATAGTATTATGCGTATGATATCACCTTATGAAAGTATTAAAGTAAAAAGGGCGCCACTGTTTTTTAAAAGGCTATAAACTGACATTTTTTTCCTTTAAAAGCAAATAATGATTAAATACCGAAAAACTGGGAAAAAAACAAAAACTTCTTAATATAATAGGGTTAGGAAGGGTTAGGACTAAAAATTTGAATTTTTTTTGGATTAAGAACCAATCTGGAGGGCGTCCCCAATTTTTATTTTGTCCTAAGGACCACCCTATTGAAGACATATGAAATAAATACAAGATTAAAGTTGAAATTGAGGTCTCATTCGGTACTTGTTCCATGTGAGCTGAATATTAAAATCAGTGTTTTTTTTTCTTATAAACTTCGTTCCTGTGACTGCAGGACACGTTCGTTGTGTTAAATGACTTGCTCTAGATCGATCTAGAGCAGAAAAAAGCAGCTTTTTGGTGTTTAATGACAATTTTTCCGCTCCGAGTAAACTTTTGGTGTTTGATGACCTACTCTAGATCACTTTAGAGCAGCATATCCTGTACTTACTTTTGAGTCAGAGCAGATTCGAGCAAAGTGTCAAATTCAGCTGTTGACATTTGCTTCAAATATTTTTGTTTATATTTTGCGTTTTACAACATATTTGAAATCGAATTTAACTTAGAATCAATTGAATAACCATCGCATATTAGTTAAGTTTTGGTTCCAATGTTTCCGAATATGTATTTTTGTTATACCTATTATTTGCTATAGTTGTAAAGAAATTATTTGTATCTATCCTAAATCTCTAAAAAAAAAATTTTGAATTGTACCTACATATACAGTTGGGGTCAAAATAATAGTAGTGCGAGTAAAAGCATTGCACAGATTGGTATTTTTCGACTTTGTATTGCGTTGATAGTGAAAAACCGTTACACTTCAATTGTTTTATATGGTAGAAAAGGATCTCGTCAATATGTAAGAAGACCTCCTAACACCAAATATAATCCACGCTTTACAATCATAATGGTATGAGCATGTTTTTTCTTCTACGGAGTGGGACCCATAAACCGGATTGAAGGCATTATGGATCAGCATCTCTATGTTAAGATAATGCAGGAAGAAATGCTACCGTATACTGAAATTGAAATGCCACTGAAATGGGTCTTTCAGCAAGAAGCAATGGTTCCAGGAAAGTAGAGTAGATGTGATAGAGTGGCGCGCATAGTCTCCGGACCTTAATCCCATCGAAAACCTGTGGTGCGATGTAAAAAAATATGTTTCTAGATTCAAACCAAGCAAAAACACAGGCCTTTGGGAAGCTTTACAGCAATCATGGAGTTCGATAAGCAAGGAAAATGTGGAAAACTGATAAACTCTATTCAACGTCGTTGTACTGCTGTTATAGCTAACAAGGGACATGTATAACTAAATACTAATTAAAAGTACGAACAATAAGCCACATATGGTAATAAAAACTTTGACCTAATTTTTCGATTTCGGAACATTTCAAGGTAGATTTTCCTAATACTACTATTTTTTTGACCGCTGAATTTCAACATCTGTTCAATAAACTTGCAACTATCGGATAATAATATTAAACTGATGTTTTTTTTTTTTTTTTTTTTTTTTTTTTTTTTTTTTTTTTTTTTTTTTTTTTTTTTTTTTTTTTTTTTTTTTGTAATAAAAGCTTAAAACACCACTTTGAAAACCACGTTATTGGTTTTTTAAATTAGAATTTACTGATCATTTTTCAATTTTGTTCTTTCATAAGCTCTATACTACTAAATATTATTTTGACCGCAGCTGTATATTGGATTACTGTTATTGAATAAATTGAATTGAATTTGTTATAATGGGATACCAAATATATTTTTATCTGTCATCTGTCATCTGTCATCTGTCATTTGTCGTCTTTCATCTGTCATCTGTCATCTGTCATCTGTCATTTGTCTTCTGTCATTTGTCATCTGTCATTTTTCATCTGTCGTCTGTCATCTGTCATATGTCATATGTCATATGGCATCTATCATCTTTCATCTGTCACATGTCATCTTTTGTCTGTCATATGTTATCTGTCATCTGTCATTTGTTATTGTCTATTCGTTGTATGTATTCGTTACTCAGTAACAAGTATTCTCTTTTGTACCGAATAACGAAACGTTACTCGCAAAAAAATGTCGTTAGTTTTACGATGTCGTTACTGTCGTTACTTTCGTTACTTTCGTTACTTTCGTTACTTTCGTTACTTTCGTTACTTTCGTTACTTTCGTTACTCGGTATTGGTATCGGCGTTTCGTATGTTCAGTTACTTTGGGTAGTTTGGTATCGGATCGGCATTTGGTATGTTTAGTTACTTTGGGTAGTTTGGTACTCGAGTGGGTAGTCGAGGTGGTATCGATATCAGTACCAGTACCTGTACCTTGTGTGTGTACAGTGTAATGTGTATAGTCAGTGTATTGTATGCCTGCTATAGAGATGAAGGGTGCAACAAACAGACTTATTTGTGTGTCTGATTGGGAAACAAATGTATTTCTTTTTTCTATTGTTTCAGGTTTGTATATCTTTTTGAATGAGACAATTAAATGGAACTAAATTTGCGTTTGTATTGTAATAATGTAGATGAAACCACCTCTTTTTTTTATGGTGCTTTTATGCGTTATGGTTTGTTATTGGAATTACTTGTATCTTTTATTGTATCTTGCTTTATTTAATTTATTTTAACGATTATGCGGGCATTATTGCTTTTTCTGAGTTCTAAAAATGGCAAATTTTTGGTCAGGTCTGTCAATAAAGTTTAGCAATGGCATGTTAAGATAACATGATAAAAATGGTGTTTAGAAAATTGTGGAGAACTATTGATCTATCTTAAATTTTTAAACATTTATGTATGTATTATTATTTTGGCGATAGGTTTCTATGGTTAATTATCTAATTTTTGAGTTTGAAGGCGAAGCATAAAATTTGCATATCAATGAAAAAAAGTTCCATGGGCTGTGTAAATTTCATTGAGTAAAATTTCTGCAACGATGTATACTGAAAAGTCTTGATGTTAATCAATCAAATCGGTATGTGTGGGCAGTTTGCATTTCGAGCAGAAATTTGAGGGTATCTACACCATTTCTTCCTTTAAATTAAATAAAGTTCTATAATTATATGACAACGCCAGGCATATGACTGAATATAAGGTAGTAACTTTTAAGCAAAATTTTTCTACAATCATGATACAAATATTTTACAGCTAAATATACCATTTTTCAATTGATTTCGCCATAAAAAGTACTTTTTTAGACACTAATACCAGCTTTTGAAAAAGTAACGAAAGTAACGAAAGTAACGACATTTTTATACCGAGTACTCAGATCAAAAGTAACGTATACATACGGGTAGTCATTTTATCGTTACTTTTACAGCTCTATTTGTCATATGTCATCTGTTGGCTGTTATCTGTCATCTATCATCTGTCATCTATTATCTGTCATCTGTAATCTGTCATCTGTCAATTTTCTTCTGCCTTAAGCCAGTAAAAAAGAAGCAGCTTCCAGTTTTTCTGCTCCGTGCAAGAGTTTTGTGTGTTTTATGACCTGCTCTAGTTCACTTTGTGTGGACAATTTCACACTGCATGATGTTCTTAGTTCAGACAAATGCATCAAACATGCTTCAATACAAATCAACTAGGGTTGACAATGCTTTGTGGACAGTTATGATTATTTATCGCATTCACAATGTGATGCAAGGGAAGAAGAAAAAGTGGAAAAGAATGATGTCTTCACCAAGAGAGCTTTAAGTGCCTATCGCATGCCATACATTTATTGCACGTCATTCGCTCCCTTTCATTTCTCCGCAAAAAAAAAACAAACTTCTTTAGGATGAACCTAAGTAATTTGTGAAACTTCAGCCAAAATGCATTTTTTCCACCTGGTCTCATCCATTCTGGAGGACATATGAAGTTCATATGTCCTCCAGAATGGATGAGACCAGGTGGAAAAAATCATATTATGAACTACAAATATTAATAGACATTAGACGGTAACTAGACTTTGAATTGTTGAACATGCTAACTCGTAGCTCTTCAACAAGAATGACATCGATTCAGTTTTTACCCTGATCCGTTTTGTAGTAGAACCGAGTAGAGACAGTCCTGGATCAGTACCAGGCATGCATAGCATAGCAGTGCCTGCATAGCAGTGCCTGGAAAGATCCGAAAATTCTGACTTTTTCTAAATCTTAGTTGCATCACTACTTTTTTTCTTTACTTAACTGCTCTATTGATTATTTCTTTTGGAGGAGAGTACCTATTGGTCACTCTTTTATCAATGAGAGCATTAGTGATTGCTTCAGCATACAATCGTGGTACCAATAACAGATATGTGAACCACCGATAGATTAAAACCCAATGTTTCCTTGCATAGGGTCTACATCTACAATGAAAAACTTTATGTTTTAGTAATAAATACTCTAGATGACGTGGAAGAAAGGTATAATAAGTCACTTCTGCTAGTCCGCTGTGAATATATGATGCCAAAAATCTTTCCCTATTCTTAACACATTCACGTTCACAAAATCTACACAAAACCTTTGACTTACGAGAACGGAATGAAAATAATTTAAATAGTTTCGTTTAGCTTCTTTCCTATTCCAAAGGAAAATTCTTTTTTGACTTATGTCTTAAATCATATAAGAGGTGCCTTAATCCTTTTTCAAAAGATCAAGCCTTTGACCACGTGCCACATGCCTATGTTTGAAATTAAAGCAACCTTCAATCTTATAAAGTTGAATGATTGATGATTCGGTCAAACACATATTTATTTGACCTCTCCGTTTTGCGATTTTTCATTCAGCAAGGGATAGAAGGATTTAAGAATAAGGATCAACATTGAAATGTTTCCTTTCCTTGAAAACAAATAACAAAAATCCTTGAACTTTCATTCAATTTGTAAGATAGACAGATACTCTAGCAGCAAACTTTAAGTAAAAGATAATAATTCAGATAAACGTCATAATTATCCTTGTTTACGCCAAAGTACTTTTTGGTATGCATAATGAGCTCAACTCTCCACCATCACCATCTGCTCCTGCACCACCGCAAAAGCTGAAAAAACTCAAATCCTTGGGAGTCCTTCTATAGAGACAGATAGGAAGCAGCATCTCGTAGGAACAAGAAACTTCCGCGTTTGTTGTAGGCAAATGAATAAAGTTGACTGATGCGTGCAGGTAAGTATTTTTTTTTTGCGAGATGGAAATTAAATAAGTTTATGAGTAAGAGGTGCTATATAAACTCATGCAAACAAATACACAAAAATAAAAGAGGGTTCGGTTTGAATACGAAAGAAGGAAGAAAAATAAGGAAAAGTGTCTGACAAATTGAATTAAATTTCCCTACCTACGTATGTAGACGTGGTTTGGGGTGATTTTGTCAGGAGTCGAGTCCTTTTTCGCCCGGGGTTCAGGTTGGTATGTCTTAACACAAATAACATTCTGTAATGGGTTTCTATTGTCATTGGAAATCTTCATCAACCTGTTTTTTTTTTTTTGAATCATTTGATTCCAGTAAGAGATGTTTAAAGTAATTCAAAGAAAAAATGTCGTTGTAAACAACTTCTGCTGTCGTGTGAGAGGATCATGGTGGGAAAATCAAGTCTTTGGTGGAGGGTGGGCGGAGGATTAAGAAAACTTTTTGCTTTATTGTCCTGCCTAGTTTTATTTTTCTTTTTCCGGGGCGTGCGTGCCTTGAAAGTTTTTCCTTTTTGGCAACTGTCACCATCAGTGAAAATGTTTTTGTACAAAACCACATGTAATATCGAAACACTTATTGATTGGGACTTATGAAGGCGTCCCCCACCCGACCTCAACAACTTGATGGTGATTCATTTATGGATCACATACACTCATCTGAGTTAGTACCATTGATAATAATCTTAGCACAAATTAAGGAGATTAGCTAATGTTTTATTGATTTTGTGAAAAAAGAACACATCTCCCTGAGAGAAACCCGAGCACCTTACCCTTTATTGTCCAAAGGAGTCATTAACTATGCATGTCTATACAAACCCTCCTTTATACGGACGACAGCCTATGCCATGAGAAGAAAATTTTTATCGAAATGGTGTTGGTATGTTGACTCTGGAGATTTAAGGAATCGTTTGGGGTGACAATAATAAATTTTAATGAGACAATGGAGCCGAATGATTAGGCGAAGGACACGAAGATCAAACTCTTGTACAAAAGGTTCTTGCTCCTGAATATTTAACATCATGTCGCATGAATTATTAATAAATTGAATTTCAATTAGATTTATACAACTGTTAGAGGAGGCACTACCAATACCAATCCAAGAACAAAAAAGTGAATTCGATTGATTGTGAAGAATGTAATCGCTTTAAAAGAAATAAGTAGTCCTATATAGGTACTTTTCTTTGAAGTGAGCCTTGGTCCAAAGTAAGAAAAAAAGAAATGTGATTATGTTTAATATAAGTATAAGTATCTGTTTTATGCGCCTTTCGTGCTTTCGAATGGCTACTCAAGAATTCTCCACCTCCTCTTGTGTTCGCTTACTTAGAAAACTTTTGTATTCATAGCACTTCGAGGAAAAAACGGTGGACCCATGCTTCATTTAATATGTTGATGAATTTTCAGTGAAGCACTTTATTCATGAGGTATGCTCATTACATAATTTATATGTGAACTAAACTACAATTTGGCAAACTAAGAACAACGATTTAAATTTCGATGTTCCTTGATTTGACTGTCGAGAGGATTAATATGTGTTAGCCAATTCTAATATTTATGCGAGTTGATGAAGTTAAGGATTACTTTTCAGACTGAGCTTAGTTTGATTAGGGTAAGGAAAGTGTTTACAGGAAGAGATGAGTGAACAAATGCACTTGAAAGTGACTGATATGAGAAATTTGATGATAATGAGAAACTGCGAAGACAGATAAATAAAGACAAAATTGGGTGACTAAGCAAATCCTTGGAAACCTCTACGTTAAGTTAGGTTAAGTTAGAAAGCGGTTTTCATGACACGAGGAATTTTCAATCAATCGCCAAAGACAACACTCGTTGAAAACTTTTTGATGTTTCTGGTATTCAGGCCTGGAATACTCAGGTATTGGCCAGGCATGCTAATCGTTACGTTACCACTACCACCATTAAAATACGAAAGAGTTTTTAAAAAAATTCGATATAAAGTATTTACCTGTGGAGACTCAGGTCGAATCAACCTGTGCGTGCGCCATATAATTTGAAATATTTCAATCTCTCGTTGTAAGTGGATTTGGAAGCTAAAAAACCATCCCTACTTTTTAACATATCTCTTTTCAAAGTCTACCAGCAGAAGTTCAATCTATTTATGGCTTCTTTCAAAAGTGAAAACTTCAAGATACTCTTTTCAAACCACTATCACGATTCTCAAAACTACCTCACTACATATAGTGTATCCAAACAACCCCGCATCGCGATTCAAAGTATTTCCAGGAGTATGATCTTGAAAACAAAGTTGAAGCATTAAGTCGGCGTATAGACAAGTTGGAACGCATTGCCACAGACGCAGGCGGTTACCATCACGCCACGCGGCTCATCTGTATCTAACAATAAATAAACGCTACGATGTGACGTTTGCTGATGCCATTTCAGTGAAGTTAAATGCATATAATTCAATGTCATGGCTAAAATCTAACTTTTTTTAAGGGCTTTCCATTATGTTTTGAAAATGATTTGGCGCAAATGACCGCCTCGAATAAATTCCAGCCGGGAGGCCATTTTTTTGATCATTTTTTTGCAGCATTTGGGCCGTATGTGTCCGCAATAACGCACCGAACGTTCTCTTCCAAGGCTTCAATCGTTTCGGACTCATCTGTGCAAACAAAAGATTTCATATAACCCTACAAAAAATAGTCTAACGGTGTTCAATCTTCTGATCTTGGAAGTTACTTCCAAATTCAATCGGCGTCAACAGCAACTTTTCCTTTCGAAAAAATCTACGATCGTAGACAGTGCCCGGTGGTCGTTCAGCTATTTCTACGATAAATTAGCAAACCAAATAAATAAACAAATAGGGTGGGCAATATAGCGAGGAGTTCCGGGGCCTATCACATTTCTCACCACCATTGCCTTTATAAAGGAAATGGAGGGGACCTACAATTTTTTGCCAATTCCTAACGGAGAATCAAGAAAGCGCTTTTCATAGCAATGAATTATTAAAGGAGGACTTGCCAATTCTTCGCCAAAGGCGATACCCACGAAAAATTGTATTGTTTCTATTGGGATACGTACGACGAATCTTTAGGTTAAGAGGTAGATATGCTAACCATCACTTCACGGATACCACAAACCAAACTGAGCATTAATCAAGTGACAGCTGTCAAAAAGATCAATGCAAAAAAAAAAAAATTATTCAAAGATGGGAAACCACACGTCTAAATAAAGAGACCATTACGAAGACAACAAATACAGTGCAAGCAACCATTCCGTTATATAAAATTTAACGGTTAAATAATTAATAGACTTCCTCGGACTACGGAGAACCTTCATATGGACATTCTTCATCGCAGGCGAGGTACAACCCATCATCGGAACCGATTTTTAAAACATTTCGGTGTTCTTGTTGAATACAGACATAATCACCTGATCGATGAAACCTCCAAATTGTCAGCGACTGGTAAGCCAAGTTCAGGTAAATTCGTTTGCCGGCTTGCTTGATTATCTTAAAGATCTCACATCTTTCAAAACGACTGGAATTCAAAGCAGTCTTATACTGAAAGTGCATCGTCACAATGGGCCTAGTAGTTTTTTTTTTAAGCCAAGGAGTATATCCAAAGAAACTTATGATAAGCAGAACATCAAAAAGCTACACTCTACAACACACTGGTGACTATATGTGTTGAAGCTTTTGTGATTTAAATGCCAACACGTTTGTTTGTCCGCTACCCTCTTCTATTCAAAACGCCATTGGGCAAATCCAATTCACATCGTTCAGTACTCCAACACGTATGCCAACACGTTTGCCAGACCGCTATCCTCTTCAATACGTCATGGACTCTGTTAAAATTTTGTATGGTTTTTCGATCGCTACGGCTTCATTTTTTAATTTATACTAATTTGCATCTTATAAATAGTTGAGGCTAACAAAAATTATTAAATCTAGCTAAACTAAAACTCTCTAAACTAACTAGCTCACTGACCCCAAGCGGCTGCTCTGAACATAAACTTAAGCGTACTTATGCAAAATGCCTTTCGGCCTACATCTAGCTAATATATATACTTAAGGATTTCTATATTATTATTAAGAAAAAATATTTTATTTACGGAAAACCAAGTTTATCATGATCTTATTTTGAGTTTTATTTAAAACTAAAAAATAACTAAACTTACTTAAAACTAATTAAAACTAGAAGAGTCACAGAGTTTTCTTTTACTTTCTTTTTTTTTCTTGTCGGTTTTCATTACCTTTGAAGAGCAAAGGTAAAAAAAAAATGGTTTTTTCATTGCAACATGCGCCATTTTGCTTTCATTTAATAAAGGAGAATACATGTGTTCACCACTGCGACCACCCAACTACACCTATACTTAAAAACTATGGAAGCCGGCCATTGGAGTGGATCACCAATTTGTAGCATTTGAATGTTTATGTTGTTTTTCTGTCTACCTTTTTTTACCTTATTATTGCTGATTTCGATCAGACATCCACCAAAACTGAAGTTTTGATAGCTCTGCGTCTCGTTTATTTCGATTTGATACTGCGCTACTATACCGCTGAAGCTCTGCTTCGCCCCGCGAGGCAACGTTCCGATCGTAGAGGAGCCACCGCTCCACAGCCTTCCGGCTGACATGGTAGATCAGAGGCTTTACCGCCGTGTCTTGGATTAGCCCTAAACCATCTAAATAGAGAAATATGAAGTATGAATCCACTTTGGTGCGTTCTTTCGTAGTATGAATTATTAGGGAAAAAGCACCGGATATCAGGCTATTTGTTGAAGTCATTGCTCTTGCAACGTGACCGCGGATCAGCTTGATAATAAAATTATCAACTCTGTTTATAAAGGTCCCGTTGAATAGCGCTTCAAGGTATAGTATTTCTTGTACTCCGACTCTGGTGTTTTGTGTATTCCAAGGCATTTCTTCAGACATTGTGTCTCAAACACCCGAAACTTTTCCATTTGAGATGGGGCAACTTTGAACCATACGGGAAACCCATAGACAAGCATTAGCCTAACAAGGGCCATGCAGCAAATCACCTGCACTCTACTGGCAAGCTGGCTGCTGTTAAACAAGCGTCTTGTCAGCGCAAAAGCACCTCTAGCTCTGACCAGCGCAGCATCCATATTTTTGTTAAAATACAGATACTGGTCTAGCCATATGCCCAGGTACTTTACTACTACTTTGCTTGGCAATGGGCATGGGCGTCCAAACAGATTCACGATCAACAGCATACGCCACTTCTTTCTTGTATCCCTAGAAGGCATATTCAGCGGGGTTCTAAACAGAATTGTTTCTGATTTTAGTACGTTGATTTTTAACTTCCAGTGATCGCAGTACCGACGAATTTTATCAAAATCACGTTGAGATCGTCTGCGTACGCTACAGCATGGCTAAGAGAACCAATGAGATCGCTTGTGTAGATGTAAAAAAGAATTGGTGATTTCACCGCTCGCTTTGTATACCGTTTTTAATATCAAAGGTTATAGTAGAAGTCACGTTCCCACTTTTGACAATAAACTCTCTACTATTGTGCATATCAAAAACAACATACAATAGTGGTTTACTTATGCAAAGTCTGCTTAACTTAAGGAAAAGGCCCTCTAGCCACACGGTGTCAAAAGCCATCTCCAAATCAATCAGACAAGCATCCGTGCATTGGTTTTTGGGCTTGTTCCATTGGATATCAGATACTAGCTTAAAATCGGCATGAATAGTTTCATGTCCTGCCTTAAAACCGTACTGGTTTTCCGAGATGATATTTTTGTCCTCAACCCAGGTAGATTAATCGAGACGCTCCAGGACATCAGATTCCTGTTTCACCAAAATAAATACCGAAGACTGCCATTACGACACTTTATGTGGCGCTATGGAATCAGTAATTTGTCACAAACCATGCAACGAAGCTTTGAAATACATTTTTCCATACTTAGAAGATATCTTGGTTGTGTCAAACGAAGAGAAAGAGCATTCAAAACGTCTAGAGCAAGTTATTGCAACTATGCGTAAGAATAAATTGAAAATAAATTCTTTCAAGTTTCATTTTGGTATATTACAAGTGAAATTTTTGAGAAACTCTGTTGGCTAAATTGTCATTACAACCTTACCAGAAAAAGTTCAGAACAGTAAAGAGGTGTACAAAAACTGCTGTTGACAATGATTTAGACAAATTTGTAGATGTGATAGATCTGCAAAGATTTATACAAAACAAGAAACCCCCTGTCGTTGCTTGGGTCAAATTTCAATAAATAAAGTTCACACAAATTACCTAAAAACACAAAGAACACCCGCTGCATTAATGTGTAGACGTCTGAAACTCCACGTCATCTATTTGCTATATGAGCTGTACCGCGACATGGGCATATCTAGAAAAGTACTCATCGCGAGCCTTCAATGGCTGGGACTTGGGACATGTAGAGTGGATGGATCTCAACGCTCCGACTCGAATTGTCTCTGAAAGTACATTGCAGGAAAGTCACGGAAGAGGAAGGCCTCCTCTTGGGTGATCAAGTGGAAGAATACCTCAACGGATAGAGTGAAAAACTGAAGAGAGAACGCCCGAAGTCGAAATTGTTATCGAGTAATGATGGTTGAGGCCCAGGTTTACCCCGAACTGTAATGCACACCTTAGTTAGTAAGTAATTCTATAGATCGTAAAAAAACGCTCCCACTCAAAAAACATTGTTTAATTAATCATTTCTTTTGTTCTTTGTTTTATATGAAATGTTCTCAAGTCAAGCAGACATCTGTTCTCTCTTCTCTTTATCGATAATTTTCAAACATAAATATTCCAGATCTCGGCATGACTTTCTAGTTTACTGTGGAAATATGATATTCCCCTTGACGTCTCATCTTGTTATTCTTATAGAAACTCTTTTAAAATTTCAAACGGAAGTATTTTCCAAAGTATAGGTTTAGAAACTGCATACTGATTTTCAATTTACACACATATCATATCCTGGCGTCAAATACACATCCTAGAATTACAAATTCTCCTCTGGATGGAAATCTTTCTCTTTAGGAATCCAGTACCCGCCCGTTGTGTTGATGTGCATCACATATTATACATTCTTTGTGCATTCAGCACTCTCAAGTCTTAACATGCTGTGATCTGACACGAAGAATATTTTCTGATTTCTTCACACCAAACAAATGCATTGCCTTCTTCTCGAGTTACTTTCTCAACACACTTTTCACTCATGAACGAACATACTTCCACAATGTGGCATATCCACGTTTCCTTAGTCAATGGGTGAACATCCGCTTCCTTTTTCATTGCTATGACATAAGCAATATAATTGAATAGGGTAGTTTGTGACTATAAAGAAACTGGTGCTTCCACTTTTTTGTTTAAGCATATCCTGCACTGTGAGCACCTACTTTATATTGTGTCCTTTGGAGAACCCATTTCAGCAACATCCGCTATATCTACTACTATTTCACACAGAGTGGAAGCCTGGTTTTTAAATGCTTTCATCACTTTGGAGTCTTTCCTTCTTTGACTTTTAATACACTTGAGTGGTAGTTTAATAATGCAATTACTGAAACGTTCGCACACACCAACCACACACACACTCTCAACAGCTGTGTCAAAAAGCAGTCTAAGGAGCACTTTGCATTCGCAGTAAATAGATGAATGCATGCATATGGCAATGGCATATACATACATGTAGGTCTACGTATAGGTCGATGGTTAACCTAAGGCTTGATTGTAAATGCAAAATGCTGCATCTAAGCGTGTAACAGATCGATATTTCCATGCATTTTTAATAGCATCAAACTCATTGAATATTGATAGCATGGTTGACATGTTTCCAGATAGCAATTGCCACTATCGGTATCACATTCATTAAAAATTAAAAATTTTAAATTCCGGTACATTTAAGCGATTGGCGTGTATCTTTAGTGTGAGGTATTTAAAAGCGGTTGAAAACAAATTGAATCGAATCGATTGCCTGCGATTGAGCGAATTGACTTAGCAAAAAGTTTCTTCCGTCAATAGTACAATTATCATTCCATACCTCACCTCAGTACATCCAACATTAAAACGTTCGAATAGAGGATAAGCGTGTCCCTAATGAAAATTCCTTTGATAAAATCCTTGCTATTAGGTTTAAACATATGCGTAACTAACTACATATTCCTGTGGAAAATTGAATCCTTGAAATCATTGAGATTTTGATTACATACAAAGCCAAACTTCAAATGTACAATTTTTTTGCCGCAATTCAATCATTCGAATCAAGGATTCACGAAGTTTTTTTTTGTATTTTTAAGGGTAGCATGATGTTTCGGGAAAGACATATATTTTCTCATTTTGCGTAATGATTTATTTTTTGATTATGGTCTTTGAAAGGCGAAATCCCAGTACTATCCAGTGCTTTGATGATTTTTCAGTTCGCCTAATTCAAACACAGCATGAAATTAGTTCCAGTTTCATTCGAACAAAATGAGTGGAATTGATACGGTTGAATAGACTAATTTTTCGTGCAAATCAACAAGAGAGTCTGATAAAAGAACCATAAAATTTTAGAGAAAACTGCGCATATATAATTACGTTTTGTTGTTAAAAGTCGTATGTATCAATGCAAATGACACATATGCAGTCTAAAGGAAGTGCAAATTCCTGTCCTTGTGTCGCATACGAAATTACAGATTCAATGTCACAATAGCTTCGTTTTGTTTTGGATGTTTTATGGCGCGTGTCCATTTGAAAGTTTGCGTGATCTCACTAATGCACAACATCTGTTATCCTTCTTGACGTTTAACATTCTGGCTGTCATTAGAGCTGGAAAATCGAGTTTAATGAGCGTCGTGCGGACTAATTGTTTTATATTTGTTATCTAGACTTACAAGACGTGCAAACAAATTGAAGCTCTAGAGATGACACTCTCATCATAAGTCATCATTGACGGAAGATTCAAAAAAAAAAAAAAGAAAAAAAAACAGAGAAGAATGTTTACATGAGCATCAACCAACCAAACTTATCTGACTTGGAACACTTACACTTTTTTTCAAAACATGAATGAAAACAAAATAGTCGACCATCATTGATTTGAATAAATGTTATTTCGAATAGTAAATAAATAAATAAATAGCGTGGCGCAACAGAGCGAGGAGCCCTAGGGCCTAGCGCGTTTCTTACAACCATATACCTTCTGAGGGAATGGAGGATACCTACAATTTTCTGCCGGTTCCGAACGGCTAATCGAGAAATCGCATTTTATGGCAATGAATACCAACGGAGGATTTTCCAATTCCTCGCGAAAGGCGATACCCGTGAAAAACATTATTGCCTCTGTTGGGATTCGAACCACGAACCTCTGGATAAGCAGGCGGACATGCTATCCATCATACCACGGTTACCACAATTATTATTTCGAATACCAATTCACAAAAATGAAGCATGTGTGTACTCTTGAACAGGGCCTACAAGATCTTGTCGGTTGCAACGGGTGATTTTTTAAGAAGTTTAGAACTTTAAAAAAAAAAAAAAAAAACACAAAAAATTCGAAAAAATGAATGAAATATTTATTTGAATCGATAGTTTGAACTTTGCAATTTAATGTTTAAAGATAATTTCATGCAAATGTTGACCGCGGCTGCGTCTCAGGTAGCCCATCCTCTGAGTCCAATTTTGGCATAGTCTTTCACACATATCGGCCGGTATCTCACGAATGAATTCATGGATGTTGGCTTCCAGTGCGTCAATCGAAGCGGGCTTGTCCCTATAGACATTAGCCTTGACATAGCTCCACAAAAAATATTCTAATGGTGTCAAATCGCACGATCTAGGCGGCCAATTGACCGGCCCGAAACGTGAAATTAACTGTTCACCAAACAGCGCAGCGCAGCGCGCGATGAACATTTCGAACCGAGCACGAATTTTGATAGTAAAATTCAATAATTTACAAGCGTTGTTCATTTGTAAGACGATCCATGGTTAAATTGCAAACCAAACTAATGCTGTTTGACAGTGACCTAAGGTACTAAACACACGTCAGCTGTCAAAACCAGTGTTGCCAAAACCAAACCAGCTAAAAAATCACCCGTTATATGTGAAAGTCTAAAGCCATTTTTGCAACATGATACGGCCTTATCAGTGTGACCAAGAATGTACATCGTTGAGCAAATTTTCACTATACGACTGATCTTAGAAAATCCCCAGGCAACTTGACATTGAATGCACTTTTATTGCATGAATCGAATAATGGTTTAATTTTAGAGAAAAAAAACCAAAACGAAAGTGCTATTAAATTAGAGGGTGCGGTTCGGAGATATGAGTTCTAAACCATCTTCATTCGTTTTTCAATATATCTGAGAACGAAGCGAAATTTTGATGCAATTCTAAAACGTTTTTTGTAGAAATCAAATTTTTCCATCGAAACGTATCTTTTAAAAAATTATAAAAAAAATATTTTTTTAACCAAAATATGTAATATAATTCCAATTTTTGAGTTTCGTCAGTTTTTTTATTGGCATTTCTTTCTGGTTGTAGATAGGTATAGGCAATGTTTCATAAAAAAGAAAGTTAATAAAATGTTATATTAGGGAACTTTCTATGTTCGAATTTCACCGAAATATTGCCACTTGAACAAAGACATTTATCGTTGTTTTTCATCATTTTTATACTAACTGCATGTACATATTTTTATTTTGTTGAAAAAAAAAAAAACGTTTTTTACTCAATGGAAAGGTATTTGTTATACAAAAAAGTATTTTATGTACTTTTTTTTTGGATTTTTTTTTACTCATTAATAAGTTTATAATGCTGGTAGTACATATTATAATTGTTCAATAACATTTTGAAGGTCTATATCGACATCAACATTTATACATCTTAAAATGTCCTCTTCTGCAATATCGGCAACCACAGCCATTTTTTAAAGCAAGGTGCAGTTGGGCGAATCGAAATCAATCCATCACAACCTCAGTTCAGAGGATTTACATAAGTCGTTTCCATGCCACTGTTGGATTTGGAAAAAAAAGAAGCGGTTCGAAATGCTGTATTTTAAAATATAGTAAAGTCAAAATACTGTATTATACTGTATGATACTCAACTGCATGCTCATAATACTGTATTTTAAAACACTGTATGTATAAAATACTGTATGATCAAAATATTGTATTCCAAAATTCTTCATCTCAAAATGTTGTACGAGCTAAACACTGTATCTCAAAAGTTTGTGTGTAAAAATACTGTATCTATGCATCATTCCGCTCTTAAAATTCCATTAAACATAAAGCAGAAATCGATTAATTTTTTTTGCTTTTATTGGAAATCTTAATAAATGTGCAAACAGAATACATTAATTAGTCATGGATAATTAAAGTAAAGTATAATAAGTAGAAACTTATCAACAAAAACACACTAACGAAAGATGCCCAAAAAACACACACTACAAAATCAAAAAACTACTTGTACTGTAACAAGTCAAAATACCATATCTCAAAATTCTGTATTTCAAAATGTTGTAGGTAGGCTGAAAAGTAAAAATTGTTTTTAGAATATAAAAAAGTGCGCCTACAGCATTTTGAAATACAGAATTTTGAGGTATATTTTTGTTGTAATTTAAAAGGACGTGTCTAAATGCACCCACGGTGTAGTTCGTTTAGGTGGTGTTACACCGCACTTTTGAATAACCACTACACCGCATTTTAAATAACGAATGGAAATAAATCGAGTAAGTTCGTGTTACACCGCATTTTTTAAAGAAATCTCTCAAGTCATTTGACAGTATCGATTGCTTTTTAGTAGCTTTTCAAGTATAAAAACAGTATGAGTGAAAAAATATGCGGTGTTACACCGCATTTTTTAAAAATCTCTCAAGTCATTTAACAGAAAAAAATGCAAAATGAAAAAAATTTTTTGTAGCTTTAGTTGTAGGCCATCTAGCGCTGTATAGAAAAACAATGTAGTAGCTTTTCGCTATCATCCAATTTACAGATCCAAATTCGCGAACTACACCGTGGGTGCATTTAGACACGTCCAATTTAAAAACGCAGTTGATTGGAATTTTCCAGAAAAAGAAAAAATTTTATTTAAAGAAAATAACAAAGTTTCTCGGCAACAGAACACGAGAGAATAATTCTGTGCTCAAAAGGCAAAGGCTCTTAAGTCGACTTAAGTGGTTTTAGCTGTTTATCCATTTCTTATATATTCTGCCCACAAACTATTTTTCTTTTTTACCCTTGTTGATTAATCTTTGAAAACAAGAATGTTATGACCTTTTGTAAAATGGCTTAAGTTTAATTCGTAGGATTTTGCAAAAGGTAAAACAACTTAAGTAGAGGATGATTCGTCTTATGTATCAATTTATTTTGTTTATCATATAATAGGCAGAAATTATTTGGGTAAAATATCTTAAGTTCGATATGAATCAATAAAGTAAAATCGCTTATGTCGACTTAAGATATCTTATATTTTTAAGAACATCTAATATTTTCTTTGCTCATTAAAGTAAAATAGCTTAAGTTGACTTAAGACTCAAATCAATTAAAAATACGAATTGGAAGAACATCTTAGAATACTTAGTATATGAAAAACTAAAAAAGTTGTTTTTGTAAAAGCACTTAAGTCAAAAAAACATTAAAAAAAGCATTAAATACTCCACTTATCAAAATCTAGTTTTACTATTTAAATAATTGTGTATATAAAGGCAAGACTACTGAAAACTGTTTCTTCACATCCTTCTTAATTTTTTTTAAACAAATACTGCAAGTTAAAAATCCACTTTCTGAAAAACTATGAAAATAGAGTTAAGAGCTTTTACCTCTTGAGCACAGAATTATAATTTTCAAATACAAAAAGATGTAAAAACAAGAGGCTGCTTCGTTTAAATGTTTTTCCAACAATTTTTTTGACTTATAGGGCCCCTACACTACGCAAACACGTTTGCATAAACAAATAGTTTCGCCACACACTACTCAAACATGTTTGAGAGATATTAGTTGCTTGACGTTTTTCATATCAATAACACCTACGGAGCAATGAGCGATTTCGCATGTGCTGCTTTAATTAATTACCCGATTGCAATAATCTTTGCTTTTAACGCACCACAACACCGGTAAACTTTTATACAATTCGATAAATTCCGTCCAAAAAATTAATTTCACTTGTTTATTCATCTTTACTCCTTGAAAACTGACACGTGTTTGAGCAAAATTCACCACACACGACTCAAACATGTTTGCGCAAACACGGAAAATTCAAAATTTTTAGAATTTGTTCAAACGGGTTGCGCAAACACTCAAAATCGTACACACTACTCAAACAGTTTTTCACAAACATTTTTACAAAAACAAAATACATATGTTTGCGCAAACGGTTTGAGTAGTGTAGGGGCCCTATTACAGTATACTTTGATCATACAGTATTTTGTACAAACAGTGTTTTGAAATACAATATTTTGAGATACAGTATTATGACCCATAGAGTACTTTTACCCTTACCCGGAAAAAGTTCACGCATCGCGTGTTGGTGGTATTTGTGCTAGTGAAAAATTTGTACTTTTTGATAATTTGCAAAAATATTGGAAACTACACTGACTGCGGCAAGTATAAAAATTATGAAAAACAACTATGAATGTCTATGTTCAAGTGACAATATTTCGGTTAATTTCAAACTAAGAAAGTTCTCTGATATATCATTTTATTTACTTTCTTTTTTGTAGAGCATTGCCTATACCTACCTATCTGCAGCCAGAAAGAAATGCCATTACAAAAACTGCCAAAACTCAAAAAATGGGAAAAATTGACTTTTTTGTCGGGAATTTTATTATTTTGGATAAAAAATATTTTTTTATAATTTTTTGAAAGATACATTTCGAAGGGAAAATTTGAAATTGCATCATTTTGCTTGGTTCTCGAGATATATCGAAAAAAACGAATAAAGATGGTTTAGAACCCATATCTCCGATTTGTACCCTCTAATTTAATAGCACTTTCGTTTTTTTTTTCAAAATTAACCCATTAATCGATTTATGCAATAAAATTCCATTCAATTTCGAATTTCTTTGTATGCCCTTTTTTACGACATAATCAATAAACTATAAGATATATAAGAGAGTTCGCACGTTTTGCACTGTAGTTTGATTAATATTTATCAAAATCACATACTAAGCTATATGGGTGTAAGGCTCTTGGAAAGACGAAAATTTTTCTTTTTTGCTGCGTTTCAAACACTGCAAAATTGTGTTTCGTAGAGTCATTCAAAGATGAGGAAAATAGAAAAAATGTCAAAAATTGCGTTATTTCATCAACGTCTTTTGCGTTTATCTAAGCTTCTAGGTCACCTAGAGGGCTAAAATTAAATAGAGAACATCCTTTTAATATGTACATGTACAATAAGCCCTAAATTTCAAATGAATCGGTCGCTCCTGAGCCGAGAAATGTAAAAACGAAGTCGGTCGGATACGTGCGTGCATCTTTTGCATTAAAAAAGCTTTGAGCTCGATGCGTTAACTGAAGGCATCGTTTGTTTGTTTGTTTCTTAATTTTATACTGAATATAGACGGTTTTTTGCTATTACGATGCAATCCGCGAAAAAAGTTGTTTTTCGATCCGCCCTACTGTACAGCTCCATCTAGACAAAATGGTCAAGGTAGAACGAAGTAGATGGTAGAGCTAATGGATAAAAATTATCGGGAAAATTTTCGAATCTTGCTCACATGGGCAAGAAATTGGAAACAGATATAGTAAAGGACTCAAGAACATCAAACTTATAAATAGGGTGGCGCAACAGAGCGAGGAGCCCCTGGGCCTAGCGCATTTCTCACAACCATGCCTTGTGAGGGAATGGAGGGGACCTACAATTTTTCGCCGGTTCCGAACGGCTAATTGAGAATGCGCTTTTCATGGCAATGAATTTACTAACGGAGGACTTGCCAATTCCTCGCGAAAGGCGATACCCGTGGAAAAACATTTTTGCATTTTGCCTCTGCTGGGATTCGAACCTCGAACCTCTGGGTTAGCAGGTGGACATGCTAACCATTGCGCCACGGGTACCACATCACGGGGAACATCAAACTTAGATTCATAAAAATTAGGTTCAAACAAACAAATCATACTTAAGTTGCAAGTTGTTACCACAGATTGATTCTTTTTAATAGTTTCCTCTTTCATTTGTCGCAGTGGTAAATAACCTGACATTTTTATAACACATTTTTGATCCAAGCACTAGGCTGAAATGTTGTGTCGTACATTATTTTAATAACTTAATTTCACTCAAACATCCTAATACTGGAAGAGATATATCCTGTTTTTCTCTTGGGCATTTCTGGCAAGCTGAAACTGATGAAACGTATATGAAGTTGTAATGCAACACAAAGTAAAAACACTCAAATTAAGTCATATCAAACAAGAGAAGACCTATCAAAGGAAGATGAGTAAATTAGAAGCTATATTCAATCCGTTACGAGTTCGTTTTTGCTTTGTATTTGGAATGAAACTCACAGACATGTCATCAGATCGTATCAGTTTTCTCTGCTGCTGCTGAGAATGCTTTCTGTCCAACCTTCTGCACTAATTAGGGATACTTTCAGCTTCCGCTGGCTTGCCTGGCTAATTGTTTTCGACTCGTATCTCGTTTAATACGTTGCTATGGAATCATTTCACGCAGCAGGTATTGACTCAAGTGCGTGTGAAGTAAATTCTGTCGGATGATTTCAGGCAAAATAAGACTGCACCGAATACAGCCTTCCTACGAAGGTCGCCTCTTTCTCTGTGCTTTTGATGGGTGTACACAAACGAATTGGGCCTAGCAACTTATGTGTGGGTGATTCAATATAGAAAGTCACTATACATATGCGAAGACCGTTTGAATCAAAATTCAACTGCACTCTGCAACTGTTAGTTGATTGAAGTGAATCAAAAGTTCAACTAAGCATGTCACTGCGTTTCAGGTTAAGGTTTTATTTTATTTTCAGATTCGAAAGGGGAAAGCAATATACTCATATAGAAGGACCACATTGTTTTATTGAATCTGTGCCAGCCTAAGGCAAAGTTTACCAGTGCGTGTGCGAGCAAATGTAAACAGTGAAGTTGAAATTTCAGCTGGTGCTTGTCAAGTCTTTTTATAGTCATGAGAGCTGAGTTGAGTAGATATTAACTGTGTATCTACCTCCCTTTCTTTTGAATATCCTGTGTCGGTGTTTGAATTGAAATATTTTGACAACTCAGGAGACCACATTCCCAGGCTTCAAATAAAACAATTTTGAATGAACTCAGAGGAATATACCAAGGTGTAATCTCCGAACAAAAAAAAAAAAAAAATCCAGCTGTCATCAGTCTTACAACATATGTTGGATATGAACTTTCGCGATTCACTGTAGGCAAAGTCGAATGAAAGCAACGAATGCAAATGACCAGCCCGAAGAGTTGTCACTTCTTGTAGTGCACTATGACACCAAACGGAAATCTGCATTTCGATTTTTACCCCGCATCCGAGTCTTCAATCAAATTATTTGGATCAATGAATATTCAATTCAGTTATGTTGCCTTTAAAGTTGCTTAATTTATTTGCATTTCACTTTGTATGACGTTACAAGTAAATACATCCCCAACTTGAACTCATCACTTAAAGTGTGTAAAGCATATGCTCTGTGTTTGTATAACGGAAGCAGAAATGGTTTTGGGCCTTTTTTAAGGAAGTTTATTCAATAATTAAACATGGCAGGTGTTTTAATGAGGCCCAAGGCAGGCTTCTGGGAATAAGGTCATAAGCAAATATAGTGTAGTGGGAAAATCAGATGAGATGAGAGAATATTCATGTTGATTTTCCATTTGTCCAGAACTTTTTACTTATGAATTAAAATTTGCGAAACAAACTTTGCTTTCATCAACAATAACATAGTTTTGGTGTGTACTCTTTTTCCGCATGCCAAGGCCTGACGGGGGAAGATTTGCACAAGACGGGTTTGTTAATCACTTAAAAATTGCATGATTTATGTGGGACAGGTAGAGAAAATTTGAAAGCACTTTTATCGCACATAAATAAATTAAGGAACGAACGAGAGTTTGATTCACTTCCTTTGGTTCTTTGAAGTATTTGGGTTTGAAGTGGAGGTGGAGACTGGAGATACAGAAAACCACCAGGGAGCTAATGTTTTCGTTTTCCAGCAAGCTGTGGCAGGTAGTGATTTCTTAATCTTTTTAAACTAAATGAGTTTTCTTATACAAGCATTTTACGAAAAAAACCTTTTTCATTATTAACCATTTCATAATAAAAAAATGTTGAAGTGTGTGATATTACAAAGATTTAAGGTACATACTTGAACGGAATAAAAGAAGATCACGGAAGTCCCTCTGTGTGTACGAATATTGCTCTTTACGAGTCCTTGAAAACGTTATTAATTCTTGCAAAATCAAAGGCTGGCAAAAGCTTCTTGATTAAAGGAAAACAGATACAGAAGATGCCTGCGGAATTAAGACCGTCTGCTAACAGATTTACTTTTTTTGTCTTCTTATTTTTCGGCGAACTTAGGTCACTGATACATAGTTCTGCAGTTCCACATCAAAATGGCAACTACAAAAAAATTCAAAAAACTTTTCCAAATTAAGCAGCAATAGAAATATTCAGATGTGAGATGCAACCTTTTAATTTTTTTTGAAAGCGCTGAGAGCATAATGATCTCAAAGGAACTCTCAACTTCTCGCTAGTGAACCTTAAT
The DNA here is from genome assembly GCA_914767635.1 of Melanostoma mellinum. Classification (NCBI taxonomy): domain Eukaryota; kingdom Metazoa; phylum Arthropoda; class Insecta; order Diptera; family Syrphidae; genus Melanostoma; species Melanostoma mellinum. The sequence goes on along the minus strand of OU612059.1, from coordinate 169,803,370 downwards.
CATCCCTTGGAACACTGGCAAAATGCATCGAAAAGACTCTTTATAGCCGCTAGTGCTGTATTTTTTCAGAGTGGTATTTTTGACGTCAAGCCAAGGAATTTGGTAGGTAGGCACTTTTAATACGACTAAGCTTTGATGAAGCATCTTCATCTCAACTGCCTTCAACTTACACTCAAATCTTTTGAATCTTTGGTCTTTCGCATAGTAAGACAGCGTCATTATTTTTGCAAACGGCTACCCAATACTTGCTCAACGATTTTTATAAAGTGGGATAGCTTGATCGAACAGAGCAGATCACAACTTTTGCCTCTCGTAGGCTCATTTGAAGAAATGTAATTTGGTAAACTATCGCCATTTATAAGCTTGGAGATGCGAATCCTGAGCCAACTGAACCCGATATCTCCTTTTCCATAACAACTCATATGAAATCCTCTCTGGCTTTGCTCTTTTGGAGCTCTTAACCATTTCATCAACTTCTTCGACTGTGATACCGGGTAGGTACTTTTGTTAAGTTAGTATATCAACTTTTTACTTGCTATTATATATACTGTGAGGGAAGTTTTTTTCAATCGTGAAAAAAAGTGTTTGAGATAACAATTTAAAATGACATTGCGAATGATAGAGACTACGATAAAAGTGGGTCCTGCAATTCTATCTATATACAAAAATTATTATTACAATAACAAAAAAAAATTTGTTATGTTTTATTTTGGGAGTAGGAATTCAATAAGAAGGGTCAGAGATCCAGTGACCTCACTCCGAAAATTGGCGTTCCTTTTGCGTCTTAGAAGAGTACGGCAGCATCTAATAATTGATGAGCCCACTGTCGTACATGGGCGAAACGGCAATTATTGGAATAAGGTCACTGGATCTCTTGATCCTGCTTATTGAATTCTATCGGTCTGCCTGTCTGAATGTTTTTATGTCTATGTCTGTCTGTACTCCGTATATGGGTCTACACACTGAACCCCTTGACCTCAAATTTTGCAGTTATGGTCTGTGGGCCGTCTACCGACTTCTCGTTGATGACTCACACGATTTCGACGAAATTTTATTTATCAGAAGTTCAGAGTAGGTTAGCAAAAATTCCGTATACAACATTTGACAAAACATTATTTTTGGAATTTTTAATAATTTTTTTTTGATATTTTGAATTTTCCGAATATTTTCAATATTTTTTTTTTTTAATTTTTTGTGGAAACATCTTCCGTCAACTTTTAAAAACTTGCAATTGTTTTGCAAGAAAACAAGTTTCTAAAAAAGTGAAAAATAAGAAACCGGTTTTTGAAGAATCTCCAACGATTTTGATAAATTTTTTGGTGTTTAGTTGTTTTAGACTTTAGAGACTAAGAGAAACTGCCTTTTTTATATTATCGCTAATAAACTTTGGAATATTCATTTTTTTTTGTGATTTTATTCATTTTTCAACAATTAAGGTGTGTTTGGTAACCCTGTATCTTATGAAGAATAAATGAATCAAATTTAGGCTCTAAGATGCAAGAAAAAAACCTTGTACTCTGCCTTATGGGCAAATATTCATTCTTGAATAACTTTCGAAGGAGTGAATTGGTCGCAAAATGATAAAAAAACCTTTTTTGTAGAGCAACTAATTTTCTCCAAAAATATGTACCGCTCATCCCGGCACTTTGCTTCTAGACCGAAATATATAAATTCAAAATTTAAAATTTTTTTTTCCATACAATTTGTATATTAAATGGATGCGCGACCTCTAAATTTTATTATTAATATTATTTTTTAACAGGAATCTTTTTACACCTCGTCGAAGGTATAAATGGAATAGTTTCTAGAAAAATAACAGTTCCTTTTTTAAACCAAAAAATATATATATATTTACTAAATAGCTTTTTGAAAAGAAACTTCATCCTTAATATTTGAGGCACAATTTGACCATGTTTCGAATTCTCGACTTTTATGGGTTTAAAAGAAGTATTACTTCTTCACCCATATAGCAATGGTTAGACTCTTTCTAGGCTTTCCCACATATTTGCAATGAAAACGTGCACATTCGAAATGCTAGCCGCAGAGAAAAGTGTGGCACATCTCTTTGCATCTACAATCTAAGAGACATCAAACGCTCAATTAAATTCAAAACTTTGAGCATGCTGCTAAGTAGCTTTTGCGTAAGAGTAACACGCCTTCCTGGGGGTCGATTCTGTAACTGTGAAGCTGTGAAGTGATAAAAATTATTTCATTTCAGTCTTCACAGAGCTTTTTCATTTTATCACTTCACAAGAAAATCTGATGCGATTCCCGAACTCATACAGATAAATCACTCTGACAGTATGTACTAAAAAGTACTAAATGATTAATGTTGTATTTTTGCGTCAATTTTAATTTTTATTTGTAAACAAATATTTCAAAACATGTCAAGCATAATTATTCAGTTGGTATTTGACAATAGAGGCCGTAGTGAACAAAGGTTATTTCATTACGAAAATGTCTTTTCTTATGAAGAAGCTATTTTTTTTTTCATTCAACTCTATAGTTTCTGTTCTTGCCCGTGTGTTTGTGTGAGGTCTTTGAATAATAATACTTAGAATAATTCCTCCATTTTGGTCCCTCTTTTAAGGTTCTTCCTAAGCTGTTCAACTGAACACTCATTTCCGTCCACTCGTTTAAACGTAAATGTTAACCGTCAACAGTTAGGTCTGCAAATGGAATTGTTTTGCATCGTAGAAAAGGATTATTTTAAATTATCTTAAATAATGTACTTACTTGTTATTTTCCAATTCTCGCCTTTGCTCCAAAAAATCAATTAAAAACTGTTTTTGGGCCCTTTGCCCTCTTTTTTTGAATTTCCATTTTCAAATTTAAACTTCACTGACAAGTTCTTTTGTGATAAATAATTTGTCATGTGAAGAAATTTTGACGTTTGTTTTCATTTTTTCACAGAACCAGAATTGGACTCTCTGTGAAACTGTGATATTTTGTATCACTTCACAGCTTCACAGCTACAGAATCGACCCCCAGATGTTTTATTGAATCACCGGCTGATTCTCCTATACAGTCGTGTTACCTGTCGCACTCTTTATTGTCGCCTTTTCACAGGGAGTGCTTTTGTGAAGTAGCAATTTGCGTTCTTTTCCTTAAACAATTTAGCCGCAAAATTTACGGCTTAAGAAATGGTCATCTGTTAGGGTGTTCCATTCTCCCTGAGCGAAAAAGATTATACAGATCATAAATTTCATCCCCATATTTCCATAGGAAATGGTATTTAGGAATTATGCCAACGAGCGGTTCAAATTTTTTGAGTGTCTTTCCCGTTAAACTACTGAAATTGAAATGAAGCCTGAAAACATCTCGGCGGGCAGGTGTTAAAAAAGTCGTTTGGGTACTAGATCTTCGAGGGCCAGTTACAGCGATCAGGAAAAAATTTCGAATTGAAATGAATTATGGGTATGGGTACATAACTATGTTTTCATTAGAATTGAATAACAAATATATGTAAAAGTATCTTAGTGATGTTGTGGATCTTCAGCTTAGTTATCGAGTTTAAATATTTTGCATATAACACCAATCGATGGTAAGCAACCCAGAGAAATCTTTTTTGATTCAACTAATATTTTATGTTGAAATTGTATTTTTCTATTTTTCTGATGATAATCCATTTTTTGTGTCAGCTAATTGAAGTTTCATCCAAAATGAAACAAACCATTCCAATTATTTGGTTTCCATTTTCCATGTAACCCACTGACATATAAGAAGTTTTTTTTTCGTGTGCCAGTTGCTGGTCTGTGACTGCAAAGAGTTGTGAGTTTGGTAACTGACATATTTTTCCTGCTCGCTTTAAACCCTCACCAGGAATTAGTTCATGTTTCCATTTTTCTCAACTTTTTCTGACGATTTTTCCTGATTGCTTTATTTGACCCATTGTGAAGGATTCGAAGAATAACCATGACAGTACTGACTACACGAAAGGGCCGCTGACGAAACCGAACGAACAACACGAAACGGGAGGGAGCAGAGTAGTAGTTGTAAAAACAGAAAAGACTTCAAACAGTGCGGTTCATTAAAAATTCATCGTCCTGAATATAGTTCAGTTATTATATTTTTGTAATCTAGTATCTAACATTAAAATAAATAATCCCTTAAGTCAATTAAGTTTTTGTTTTAAAAAGAAAACGATTTATACGAATATTAAACATGGTATTCCGCATACCGTGCGAGGGTGCGACAAATGCTCAGGGCGAATAGGCTGAGTCAAGACGTGAAAAAAATTGCTTGGGAAGGGGGGTCGAAACGACGGCCAATTGTTGTTCATTAAAAAACAGAGTATTAGCTTTCGACAGAAATATAGTTGGTGCAAGTAGGTGGCTTAGTTGGTTTTTGGTACTTTTTTTTTTTTTTTAATTGTAACTGCCCTTTCTTCCTCAACGGACGGAGATAGACTCCCTTCCATTTTCTTATGTGTCAACCCAACCTGAGCTTTTGTCGCATCTTATGCAAAAAACCTTGGCAAACACAAAGGAAGGGTTATCACTTATGACACGCTACGGCATTTTTTCTTGTTCTGCGGTTAAAAAAACTAGCTAATCAGGTTTTAGTTATCTCCTAATTGGGATCTTTACAGATCGTAACTCAATGGGAAATCGTGTGACTGGCATGGACACTAGTAAATCTCATTTATGCAGAGGGTGTCAAAGTAAAATGGCAGTAAATAGGGGCCCATTTCTTCAAGAAAGTATTCAATGACTCGACAAACTATTTCGAATTTGCGATTGAGTGCCACCCTGGAGTTCATTCGACCTAACTGGTCGTCTAACCATCGTCCTTCTGCGTCGTCCATGGCAATGATCGTCTACACATAGCCTTCTGGAACTCCGAGTTCCCTGAGGGTCCCCAATATAATAGTTTTCCATATAAAAATTTCAAATCACTATAGTTAAACATTAGTCACAGGATTCCTTATCGGGAATTGCTTTTGCTATTTCTCTCTATTCTCTATTCTACGAAACGAATTTAAATGGAATTTCAATGATTGTTTTGGTACAAGACAAGGTACAGTAACCTATTGATATCGATACCATTTCATAACCCATATCATAACTGCCCATGTGTTGGCAGCTATTGATTTTAGTTTTGTCAGTTCTGAAAGCCGCTAAGATCGATAATTCAAACAATTTGACGTTACTAATTTGTCTGTGGGATATGTGTCATGTGTGTAATGAAAATGTAGTCTTTACAAATTTCTATTCTCTATTTGATTGTATCGGGTCTTATATTACATTCTATGTTCATGATAACTCCTCATTACCGTCGTCGTCGTCGTCATCGTTGTCGCTTTGTTGTCTACAACAACTCATCCTGACAGAGCTACCTCTGTATGAATGAGACTGTCAATGTAAGCTCCCCTGAGGTATATGAGTGTCAGTCATTGACAGATAATTCAAGAAATGTGATATCTTGTACAATCTTCTAGAAACAACAAATTGGATAGAATGAACGTTCAAGAATTTAGTTTTGAGAAGCTCGCTTTATAGTGAAGTAGTTTAGTAGAATAGTTTACTTTACTCGTATGCACTTGAAAATAAAGATAATGGAAACAATTTAGATAGATAGATAGATAGATAGATAATTCTTTATTTACAAATTAAGAAAGTTACATTATAAATTTGAATAAAGAAGTACAAGCATGGCGTGAAAGCCGTCTGCCGGATTTAATCTGAATTTTAGATTTTAAGAAAGATTCAACAAATCGTTAATATATCTTAAATTTATATAAAAAAAAATTAAGTAACAAATATTATTATATAAATAAATAACATAGGTTTTCGTGCATTATTTTACAAAATCACAGTTATGTTTAAATTACAGCTATACATAAGTTTATGTGCATCGAAAACAAAATAAGTAGGTATAAAAGAGATATGGAGGTAGAAGAACTGCGAAATCACAACTTATATATTTTTTTTAAAGATTATTATCTCATTTAGTTCTGGAATATAGGGCTTTCAGTTTAGCTAAAACAAAATTAATTTATTGGACTTTGAATAATGTATTTGATTCAAAACATGTTCAAATATGAGTTTCTGTAGTATTTTGCGTGAGAAACATAACGTGCCAGCACTTTCCAACCACTCTCACCGTTAAGAAGGCGAAAACATTCTTCGGGGGACAAGAAACTTTTGTTCAGATGGAGTCTACGTATTTCCTGTAGGATAGGACAAATTGCTAGGAAATGGTATACATCCTCATTCTGGTTGAGGTTACAGAGGGAACAGACTGGGTTAATGTCTGTCCTATGTGGCCTATAATTGAGCTGAAGAGTTTCGGTTCGCACCCTAAATATCAAACTCATATCTGAGACTGAGATATCCTCATTAAAGTAATTACTACTCCCCAAATTTAGATTTAGACAACGGTATGTGGATCTAGAAGCTGATTCCCTAGCTCTATCAAGATGGCTTCTGTACATTTCTTCATCAATCATAGAAATACAGTCGTAGAAATTATTTTTCCAATCTTCTCTGTTGTTGACGTTTAAATTCAGCGGTAGGTTATGTGCCAATGCAAGTGCATGCCAATTTCTGAAAGGGGAATAACCGCAACGAAGTGATATAAGTAATATTTTTTTATGTAAGTTGCTATTAGGCCTATGCATAATTTTAGTAAGATAGTCTGCGTTAGCCTTCAAGTTTCTTACATATATTTGTGGTAGACCGGACTCAACGTAGATGGCGTAGTTGGGAGTGTTGAACGGTAACCGGAAAATGCGTTTGAAGAAGTATCTTTGAATATATTCCATTTCATCCAGCAATTGGTAACCATAAACTTCATTCCCATAACAAAAGCAGCTGTTGATTGTAGAGTTGAAGACCTGGAACTTTGAAGTAGGGTCTACAAAGTTTTTTGAGAAAAAATTTGACCATATTGTATTAATCGCTGATTTTGCAATCGTAAGTTTCTCTTTAATATGGGCTTTAATACTTAAATTTTGCGAGATAATAAAACCTAGATATTTAAACTCACTAACAACTTCAATATTGACTCCGTCTAACTTCCAGTTTCGTGTATTATTATCAGATCGATTTTGAGGTTTAAAAATCATTATTTTTGACTTAGCAGTATTGATTTTAAGATCCCACGAATCACAATAATGCTTCAGTTTGTTTATCTGTAGTTGCAACGTCACTGGGTTATCAGAAAAGATCACTAAGTCATCAGCATAAAGTAAAAGCTTTACGAATAAATCGCCAAAACAGACACCTCCCGGTAAGTGATTTTCAATATCATTGATATACAGAGCGAACATCAACGGGCTCAAGACGCAACCTTGTGGGACACCTGTTTCAGATCTAAACGATTTTGACTTGTTTTCACCATTGCATACCACTGCTGACATATTTGATAAAAGCTGTTCATAAACACGGATGAATTTAGTCGATAAACCAATTGATGCTAACTTAAATAAAAGTGATCTTCTATTGATGGTATCAAAAGCAGCTTTGAAGTCTACAAAAAAGGAAAATAAAGGCTTTTTTTTGTCGATAAATCTCCTAGCAATACTTGTAAGAGCAAAAATTTGATCAATTGTTGACAAACCAGTTCGAAAACCAGCCTGAAAGCAACTAATAATGTCATTGCTCTCAACCCAACTCACAAGCCTGAGGTACAATATATGGGCAAAAAGTTTCCTTAGTGAGCTTAAGATAGAAATGCCCCTATAATTTTCAGGAATACTTGGGTCACCTTTTTTAAAAATAGGAGATATACTCGCCACATGGAAACAACTTGGGAATGACTCCTCTATAAACATTTTGTTTAGCAATCCCAAAACAATTTCAAGAAACTCAGGAGTTGCGTTCTTAAAAAATTCAATTGGGATGCCGTCTGACCCAGCGGCCTTATTATTTTTCATTTTATTGAGTGATGTTAATAGCTCATTCATTGTAAATGGAGAGTCGAGCTCGGGTACTGAAATGTATTGCAAAGCAAAACTAATATAACTCTGATCAGGATCTGGCAGCAACAGACCTTCGAAATAGGTAGCAAGATGATCTACATTAATATTTAGAGCCGATGATCTGCTTCGCCCTCCCAAAATCCGAACATTGTACCAGAATGACCTGGGATCCTTTGATTCTAAAAGCTTCTTAGCCGCATTTTTTAGGTACAACAGCTTTTTTGAACTGCACAAATCTTTATATATTTTGTTTTGCTCGAGATAGAGTCTCTTGAAAGTTTGGTTATTACACTGTCTAAATAGTTTTAAGTATGTAAATGATTTCTTCCTACATTTCCGGCACTCCTCATCATACCATTTTGATTTTGACAGCTGTGATGTGGGACGAAAAACTTCAACTGCTGATTGCCTTACTATTTCAAGTACTGAGTTTGTAGCAGATTCCATACAGTCTGGAAGTCGTACATTAAAAGAACCCAACTGTTGATTTAGGTTTCGTCTATAAATATTTGACTTTTTGTCCACCCATTTAAGTTTGTCCCTATCAGCAGTTTCAACGAATTGGTCATGACTACTTAGGGAGTGGTACTCAATTTACAGCATATCATCCCCGTGTAAGCAAAGCCGTAGGTATATTCCTTTGAAAACTAAAATAATATCCGTCTACGCCGCGCCGCTCGAGAGAACATGACACTAGGAAGTTTGGTTTTGAGAGAACTCGACAAGGGAAAGCTTTGTTTTAATATTTATTAACTTGATTGATGATGTTTTCTAAAGTTATTTTGTATTCTATTGAATTGAAGTCATACTCATACATATGTGCGTGTTGATCGAAAAACTAGGTCAAAGTCAAATATAGTTAAGTAGTTGTTTTTGTTCAAGCAACGCCCATGTGTGCGGGTTGGGTGTTTTTGAACTTCGTAACGACATTTGAATGACATGAGCTCTATCGTAATCGAGAATGTGTTAGCGTGAAACGAAAAACTATGATACATACAGAAACAATAAGCGTTTGATCTTTCTCTTTGATTTTAAAGTATTATCCTTCCCACTTTTTTTTTACAAATGCGCCTATCATTTTATTGGGGTTAGTTTTGGTTTTCAAATTGTGTTGTATTAAAAATAAAATAAAATAAATTTATAGGATTTGGATTTTCTTCTGTTTTTTTGCAATTGTTTGTTTGCTTTATTCATCTACAAAGCTTAACTCTAACAGATTGCAGATGTAATATATAGTAATATAATTGTTATACTGTCTATAGTTTTAACGTTTTCACTTTACCACTTTATGCTTTATCATTCCCACTTACTTAGATGGGTCATGGTGAACCTGTGCTTCAATGAAAATCCTTAGCCATCAATATCGATACCGGGCTTCAGACATTCACTTATAACAGCAGACAAGATTTGATACGCGACGTAGAAGTCTTAATCATCTGACTCAAATTTGAAGACCTCTCTTTTTTGGAATCGGGCATACGATACTGAAGTTTCATTTATCTGACATACCTTCATCCGACAATTTCTGGTGGTGCCTGCTTCTTTCCAATTGATTTCTGCTGGCCTGAAAAGTTTGGCATCAATGTCATCTGCACCCACAGTTTTATTTGATTTAAGTTTGCATATGACAAGCTTAACTTCTTCTAAGTCGGGAGGAAGGCATTCTTGATCATCGTCCAAGCTGAATTGGGCAATCTGCCTGACAGCGGAAATTGTGTCCTCATCGCCGTTAAGCAGTCTGCAGAAGTGATCTTTCCAGATCCTCAGTAGCGACTGTGACTCTACAACTGTTTTGGTAAAACTTCCGAACATCTTTCCTGTCATATGGCATCTCTCAATTTCCTCAAACGAGCGCTTCTCGTGCTGCTACTTTTTCTTTTTGAGGATTCGGTGTTCTTCCCTTCTTTTCTACTTGTAAATCTCGTTATACTGATCGTAAGCAGCCCTCGTTCGTTTTTGCATAAGCATTTGTCGTGCTTTTTGTTTGGATGCATTTGGCTGCCTGTATTCTTCATCTAACCACGGATTTCGTTTTAATGGCCGAGTGAAACCCAGAACCTCAGAGGCAGCGATTCTGATGGCTCCTTGGCATTGCTGCCACTGGTCTTCAATGCTTAATGCTGAAGGCATGGGATTCAAGGATAATTGAAGGGACACTCCATTGGAAAAGGCATTTGCCATCTCTTTCAATTGTAGCTTTCCGACGTCATATCTCTTCACAAGTTCGTGCGAGTCGTGTACAAGATACCCTCATTCGTACCTTGGCTACAACAAGGTAGAGGTCCCAGTCAAAGTTGGCCCCTGGGAAAGTTCGGAGATCTATCGCCTCGACCGCCACATGGTCAATTTGGTTGACGGTAGATTGATCGCAATGTATCTTTGTGAATTTTGAGATGTGGGAAGCGTATACTACTTACAACAAGATTTAGCCCCGCAGCAAAATCGATTAGCCTCAGTTCGTTTTCGGAGGTTTTGTCATGGAGGCTATGCTTACTGATTGTGTTTCCAAAGATGTCCTCCTTCCCTAGTTTTGCGTTAAAATCGCCAAGAACGATTTTAACGTTGTGTCTATAGGGCACTGGTCATATGTTTCTTCGAGGAGCTCGTAGAAACAGTCTTTGGAATTGTCGTCTTTCTCTTCTGTGGGGGCATGGGCGCATATTAGGCTAATGTTGATGAATTTAGCCCTGATGGGGATGGTCATTATACGCTCATTAACTGTATTTTGGCTGATAACCTTATCCCTGAGTCTTCCTCTAACGACAAATCCGCACCCAAATAAGCGCTGTATCTGTTGTCTGTAGCAGTCACCATGGTAGATGTCGCAGTTTTTCATCTTCTTTATACCATCGCACTTCTGGGATGGCGGTTATGTAGGCTTTGTAGCAATCTAAGGCGTCCGTTAATTTTTTGTTTGTTATTTGAGGAATCTTAGTTTCCGCATGCAGATTTGGAGGTTTTGTCCTTTTTGCGTTTACTTGAATCGTCGACTTTAGGCTGTCTTGGAACCATGTAATTTGACCGTAGTTAACCCAACATACGACCCACTAGACTTCTTACGTCATTGACAACTTTTTTTTAAATCTTTCAATTTTTCTTATGATGACTTAGGATAACTAATCTGGTAGTCCAAGGTACAAGGTGTCGAGTAGTGTGTGTTGCCGGTATAGTTAGAAAAGAGTCCATAAATTTTTAAGAGCTGGTAGTTTTATTTTCATTTAGTTGCGTATGTTTCTAAGCTTATGAAACGTAGTTATGCCCTCTCTTTCAGTTCTTTTTTTGTTGTAACCAACTAAGTGAGGGAAGAGCTGTAACTTACTTTGGTCAACACTACGCCGAGGGGTATGAATTTGAATGGATGTCATTGTCACTATCTTAAATCTCACTTAATAGCTTTTTGGAGCTTAGTGTAGTACACAGTTCAGTTTTTCTTTTCAACTTCGCACAAAACCTCTACGTCAATTTTTCTGGCTTTAGTTTAAACTTGTTCAAGATACATTTTAAGGGTTTGTTTAGTTATTGACTTCGCTAAAGGCAAATAAATAATATCTAATGTTAATCTCGAAAGCTAGTACCTAACCGGAGAAACTTTTCCATTCCTTACCAGAAATCGCCAGCCAGCTCAACGTCCAGATAGCGATACTCACAGGTATTCGCTTTGTAGTTGTAAAGCCATTGAAAATTCGGTGGTATTTTCATATATTTGTATAAAGAAAAGAACTCAGTGCTGCATACCTAAGTGCTCTTGAAAAATGGAGAACCCTTCTGCCAGTTTGTTATGCGACATACCAACCAGATGGAATTCAATTGAAAAGGAAATAAATCAATTGTTGGAGTACAAAGGTGTAATACCTCTCCAGTCAGCGTGGGCTATGGAAAACCAAGAGAAGAAAGAAGTGCTTTTCTTAAAGCAGTTTTCTATCCTAAATCCTAATTTAAAAATGTTCACCTTCAATATTTACCAATTGTTATCTCTGTGTTAGATATCGATTGGAAGAATCTACAGAAGGTACTCGAAGCTGGGTTGTACTTGTAAAAGAGTTCGTTCATTGGTTTAAAATTTCATTCATCTCAAGATTGAAGTATATTCAAATGCAGAAATATAAAAGGACAGAGAAAGGGAGAAAATAACCACAAACTGTAATATGCAGGAATCCGACAGAAAGTTTAGTTACACAATTTATGAATTGATGCAGGATGTTAGAACTGTGGGAGACAGAAGCAAAGCATTTCTGTGAAAGGAATGCATTGGTTAGGAAATTAATTGCACAAACCAAAGGACAGTAGATGTTGGAAGTTTGAAGAACCAGAAAGTAGTTCACAGATTAAAGTAAACTCATTGATTTGCTTCAAATAACTATCAATGCAGCTATCACATGGAAGTCAGAGAATGTCAGAAAAGCAAATATGTAGAACTTAATAGCCACGAAGTCGGGTGAAAGACCAAGCCAATCTTCAGATGAATGTGGTTGCTGTGTACCTTGTTGTTTAGTTTTGTTTTGAATATGTTGACGTTTGCTTAAATCTCCATTTCTAAGTAGCTGTTCATAGATTAAAGGAACATCGAGCATTGAGTTTTGTCTATTCAATTATAATAAACTAAACTAAACTAAACAATGGGGAGGATTAAATCAATAGATTAAAATTATGCAGCATAGTAGCCAGAGAAGAGTAAAGGACTCATAGAATTTCAACCTTAAACAAAACATTCCTGGTACAGACAAATGCAACGAAATTTGCATTTTGTTGACCTGAGACATGGATCAGTTCAAAAACCGCACTCTGAAGTAAACGCGGCGTATTTCATGAGTGGATCACTAGTTTGAGGCAGGTAAATGGAACACCTTTGAGCCTTTGGGAAAACGATCTTTGTAACAGGAGAAAAAATGCTGAAGAAAAAGAAGAAGACTTTCTATTTCAGTATTCGAATTCCTGAACTCAAGTGGAATATTTATTTAGGGACGCGAATAATACTTCGGTTTGACAGGAGGTTTTCAAAGCACTCGCAGGGAAATCGTGGCAGGAGAAGACCCCATCTTTGAAGGCGCAATCAAGTGAGGGAGGAACTGAACTGCCTCAGAGCTTGGCCGCAATCGAAATAGTTTTGGCGAAAAATGTTGGTTGAGAAGCAAGTTCATCCTGAACAGTAATGCCAATGCAGTTTCTATAGCTGAAGATTACACAACGTTCCAAAGAAGAAGTTAACCTAATCGACTTTTACTCCAATTAAGTACGTCAGATACGTCAGCAGGTATAAAAGTTTAAAAATGACTCGATATTTAATAAGAATGGCAGTGTTGCTGCACAGTGCTGCATTTTAAGACACAAGTTGTAGTTTAGATTGTAGTAATTCAGAACAAATAATCAGATTTTAGCTAACCGGTAGTGTTTTTGTAATTTCCTCCCCCATTGGCGGTAGGGAATCGTTTCTAATTTCTAACATCTTATTTCTAAGTTAACATGAGATTATATGGTACCCCTATCGTGATAGTTAGCATGTCTGCCTGTTAACAGGTTGGTTTGTGGTTCAAATCCCAACTGAAGCCAAAAATGTTCTCATTCGGATATCACCTTTCGCGAAGAACAGGCGATAGTACACTCATTGCCATGAAAAGCACTTCCTCGAATTAGCCGTTCGGAATTATCGGCAGAAAATTGTAGGTACCTACCATTTCTTCACAAAGGCAATGGTTCGCTCCTGTTGCGCCACCCTGTTCTTATTTTTTAATGAGTGATTCAAAACAAAAGAATCAGTTTACAGTTAACGTATAGGGTTTTTGTCATTTCCAAATGCTGAGGTATAACTCAGGTTGTCCAGGGTCTACCCAAGGAAGTTCCGTAAGACTTGTGTTACGTTGGACCAACTTCTCTAAATGATATACAGAACGGCAGGTTAAATTTTAATTATCTCTAAACTTATTTCTTTACAATGTTTTCTTTAGGATATTGCGATTAACAATTTAACAAGCCACGGTGGTGGGTTGACGCTGCCTCAGCTAAGAAGGCTATTGCCTCATCGTTGTTGAATGTGTCGTCTTCCATTTGTGTCATCGCATCGATGTATGTCGGGTCCGGGTGTCGGTCTTCTTCTGCTATCTTTCTTGCTAATTGGTTCGGATGGTTGGCCAGGTTTTCCATTAGGCGTCTTCCAGATTGCACCAAGTATTTGTCTATGGGGATGGCCCTTGCTTTTTCATAGAGCTTTCTATTGCTGACGTTTTTCCTGCGTATCGGATCGTAGCCAAGCCCTGTGCATATGCGCAGAACCTTCCTCTAGAATACAGCCTGTTTTTGCATTCTAGTCTTGGATATTGTAAGCCAGACGGGGAAGCAGTAGATGATCACGGGTCGTATTAGCTTCTTGTACAGCAACAATTTTGTGGTTTGGCTTAGCCGACTTCTTTTGCACATCAGCGGATGGACGCGATGGAAAGCAAAGTTAGCTTTTTTGACGATTGCAGTGGCGTGCGGGTTGAAACGCATCAGCTCGTTGAAGTGAACTCCTAGGTACTTGACCTGCTTCTTCGGCCTGAGTTGTGTACCGTCGGTCGGGAAGGTTTACTTACGGAGATGTTGTGGCAGTTTGCGGCTGATCTCGAACGTCTCCGTCCTTGTGTTGGTCTTCTTATGCAAACTAGCTCGAATTTCGCTGAATTAATTCTGATTCCCCATAGTTTGTAGTACTCGAAGAGCTTCTTTATGTGGTCTTAAACTCTACGAGCAGCGATCACAGGTGACAGGGAGTGCGCGTAGGTCAATGAGTCATCCGCAAAGAGAATGTTTGTGGTGTTTTCTGGTTGAGGTTGGTCCGAGGTGAAGATGCTGTATAGGAAGGGACCTAGCTTCGATCCTTGAGTAACCCCTGATCGGATGGGTCTGGTTGAAGATACGGTGTTATCTACTTACACGTAGAAAGATCTGGAATGAAGAAAATTAAACAAAATTTTTATTGATGAACCTGGAAAGCGTAAAATGGATTAGTCCGTTTATCCAGACACTATCAAATGCTTTCTCAACGTCCAAGAAACATCCAACTGTTGTTTGATGGTTGTTGAGTTTCCTTATAACATCCCCTTGGAGCTTCAGGAGTGAATGAATAGTGGAATGTTTCTCCCGGAATCCAAACTGCATATTCAGGATGATGCTGTTGTCGTTGCAGAATGCCTTGAGCCTTCGGAGAACCAGATCCTCCAGAATTTTTTTGACGTTGCTGAGTAGGGATATGGGCCTGTAACTAGACACAATGTTTCGGTTTACTTATTTGGGAATGGCCACGATCTTCGCCTTCTTCCACCGCTTGGGAAAGTGGAAGTTGTTAAGGCAGTTGTTCATCACAATGACCAGAAAGATCATCACTGTCTGAGGAAGTATCTTTAAAACGAATTTTGAAATTTTACCCGGCCCAGCTGATTTTTTGGGGCGTCCACTTTGGATCAAATCTAGAATGTCTTCTAGGTTTGTGAAAATGGTGCCTTCACTAGGGTAACACGAAGGGTTTCCTCATTGAAAACGGGTTTTTTCGACTGTGCTTCCTTCAATCAGCTGGATGGTTGAGTCCACATCATTTAGGAACGCAGGGTCAGGAGGTGGGGTTGACACGAAATTTTCTTCAAAAATTTTTTTTTATCCTCGGATGATGATACTTCTCCTCTGTTGGTGATGATCTTCTCTGGCATATCTGGCCTTTCGCCGACGATCCTTTTGATGTTTTTGAAGGCATCAACTTTAGTGTCAAAACAGAATGTGATTTATACACGGTCAATGACAAATTTGTATGAAAACTGGCTGTGGATGCTCAGCTCTGGGCACTGCGGTGTCTAAATGAAACCTATTGTGCCAGGTAGGAAGAGGAAACTGTGGCGCTTCATCAAAGTTTATGAAGACATCACGTTTGTAACCCAAGCTCAACTTCGAGGAGTGGCAAACGGTTTTCAGTTAACTGGCGTTATTTTTTTATTCCCCGTGGTAGTGAATAGATCTAGCTAATTGCTAAGGTTCCACGCGGTACTTTTCCAATACTGGCTTAACTTAGAACACTTTCAGGAGCAACGACAATTGAATTGAAGTACCTTATCTCGCAAAACACTTTTTGGCACTCAGCTTTCAACTTCAAAAATCCTTAAAGAATATATGTATAGAAAGCGCTTGAAGAAGTGTTTACTTTAGCTTTTTGTCAACTTTCGACTTCTTAATTTACCTCCCTAAGCGGCGTGGATTCAAAGAAACGATGGGGATGTGATTCATAAAAGAGCAAATTTCCTTAGCTACACATTCTATTATTTTATTAAAACAACGCTAGGACGCAGAACTCAAAATCTTTCGATGAGCTTGAACATATTTCGAAAGTGCATTCTTCCTCTTCCATATTCAATAGCCAATAGTTACAGAGAATGTACCAAAGTTAGGGTTGCCGGAGGATTTAATCAAAAAGTTTACCTCTCCTCATAGTCGTCTATCGTGTGTTTTTTTTTTTGTCTTCGCGTTTCATCAACAAAACGACATCACTCTTTCATTTTTGAAAAGAAATCGCATTTTAATAAATGTTCATAAGAGACGAACATCATTTATCACTTTCATCACTCCAGCATCCGAAGGATGGGGCCAATAGAATATGTACGTTTGTATGTATATTTTTGCTATGAAAAACGAGACGGTTATGTTTAACTTTCGCCAAGTGACTTTCAAACCACGCTGTACATTTTTGTTCAGTTTAATTTTATTTCCCTTTACATAGAAGGACCTCTTCAACAATGCATATTCATCTCACGACCCAATTTCCCCGGAGGACCAGATATTCGTTTGTAACTGAAGTCTGTGTCGTTGTCGTTATAGGACTCTACTATGTTTCTAATTCAGCACATTGTACTTCAGATTGGGCACTATTCTTTCTAGTCGGGTACATACTTTTCCATCTGGAGATGACTCAATTCCCGACAGAGCATTAAAAATAGTTTTACTCTTTGTTTTGTTTAATACTTTCATTTAATATTCCTTTTATTGCAATTTAAAGTGTGGAAAATTCCTGGACTGGCTACAATTGTCTGCATAGTTATTGTTGCTCTGTACACTGGCTTGTGCGGATTGAAGTGTCACATTGTGCAAATGTGCTGGGGATTATTTTAGTTGAAGTGAAAAATAAAGCTGTGAAGACTTTGCTTTAATTAAAGGAGTTTGCAACTTTAATTTGAGTTTAATACAACGAATGTTAAAGGAGAAAGGAAGAGTTGAATATCCTTGTTTGGGTACTGGGTACGTTTCACTCCATATTTTATTGCATTTGTCTCTTGGTTTCCATCTGCAAGCAATGAAATTCAATTTGGAAGAATTGTGTGTTTGTTTAATTGACATAATTGGGGTCGCTTGTTCTTGCTTTGCCGACTCTGATTCATGGTTGGCTGGAATTGTGTGCATTTAATAAGCTTCTGGCAGACATGGAAAATTATTAATTAAATGCATTTTTTTTAAATTCATTCATGAGCAAAAAGTGCACGGAATATCTAAGAAAAGCGAAAGATCGTAAGAAAGTAACCTTTAATTACCTTGGGGGTTGTTTGAGAAGACACTCTGGTAGTGGCGTGATAGTTTCTAGCTATGAAGTTGGGGTTGCGTTGTCTTTGAACCATGCTTCGCAAGTATCATTGCAGAGCTCATCCTAGAACTATTTTTTACCTTCCAATGAAGAGTGATATACATTTCAGTTCGACTTATTTCATAAACTACTGATTGATTGGTGAAAATGATTTGTTATCCACGCATGACAACCTTTTGATAAAAGAAACAATTACCTTCTATCAAGACAGAACGTACCGACCAAAGCTCTTCTTTTTAGGTTCTTGTCAGATCTTAAGTATAAAAGTATCACATAGCTTTTGCTCCTCACATTCTACCTTCATTGCCCCTTTCTATACTTAAGTTGGATAAGTGTGTAACAATTTCTTATCCACCGGAAAAAGGCACGAACATGAGTTTATGTCCTAATCAATACGTGTATCTTTGTCGAATAGGGTCAATCCCTCCATGATGTACCATGTAGCTACTATCTACTACAACATACTCCAACAATAACCCCCAAGAGAGTCGTAGTAAATGGTTTTATTAGCTTTTTTATCTCCATCTTTTTTTACCCAATTTGAGTGGTTCATTGATGAGAAGCTTACAAGGAGTTATGACCAAAACCATTGGGGTAGATAAAAACAACAAACAAAATTACGCAGAAAGATACACATCGTTCATGACTGAATCACATGTAATTACTTACACATTACTTGAAATTGAAATTGTTGTTTTAAGTGTTGTTCTTTTTTTTGGGGGGGTTTCTGTAATAATATTTACAGCTCATTGAGCAATTATTATCACTGCCTTTGTTTAACACACATATCCTACCTTGTTTGATAACAATCATCTTACATTATCACTGAAGAAGAATAATTAATGGATATATGTATGGACTTGCTGTCCGAACTTTTAGACACAAGTGACAAGCTTTCTTTGTTTTTCATGAAGCATTAAGAAAAATCTGTGTGTACACTTCATGACCAATGTTTCAAGCTAATTGAATAACGTACCCTCTTGAAATCGCACCCATGCCATTGACTCAATGTATACCTTTTATTGTCGTTGGCAAAATTTATGGAGAGATCTAAACTCAGTTGTTGTTATTTTTTCAGCGCCATTGATGAAAAGTCAATATGATTGACTTTGAAATTCATACATCATCGCATGATGTTGATTTTTTTTACTTGGATGTATTTTTCACTGAATTAAGCTTAAGACGGAGATAGGAATCTATAATCAAATATTATTAAAAAAAAAACATTCTTCTTAACAAAATTCCTAGAAACAAAACTTTCTGTCAACTCAATCCAACTTTGTAGGAAGTCGTGTTTTCTTGCTGTCACCCCTCAAGCAAATGGAGAATGCAATGGTCCATGCTGTGCTGCAGAGGTAAAATTACTTCAACATTTTATTTCCCCAGCATGCACATTAGACTGGTTCAAAAAAAATATTTTTTTTTTTTGAAAATACATGTATTGAAAATATCTTTTGGGATGAATAAATAGAAAACATGTATCATAAGAGTCTATAAAACAACAAGTAGAGGTTTGTCAATTTTATTTTCTATGCAGGGTGTCCCGTAATTTGTGTTCCATACTTTGGGATGTGATTTTTGGTCATATTCTAAGAAAAAAATTGTTCTATAGTGAAGTCCGTTTCTCAACTTTGACATCACTTCTTAACAATTAAAAAAAAGGCTAACTTTTTTGTGCCCTCACCTGTGTTAAACTCGATTTCTCTGTCAGTACTGATGGTAGAGACCTAATTTATACTCATTTTTTTGTAGAAATAATAATCTTTATCTTTGTATTTAAATAAGGCTTCTATAGGCTTAGGGCTGCCAGATTTTCAATTTTAAATAGTGTGCAAGTTTTCTTCTCCAAGCAAAGTTTTGACTTTGAGGTTACTTTTTTCACTTTTTTTGTCCTTCTTCGTATGTATCACGAATTGCGAGACATCCTGTATTTTAAAAGCATCAATACAGTTAAACCGTTTTCATCTAAATAAGTTTTTATAGAAATTAAGTTTGCTTCGAAAAATAATTTTTCTGACAATTTTCATCGGACTAACCGTTTCCGAGCAATAAAGCTTTAAAAAATGAAGTGTTTTTTTGATTTTACTGTAAAAAGTTTTAACCAACCAACAAGTTATTAAATTTTTTAACTGACAAACGAAACAAAACAACCCTAATCCTAACTAGTATTGTAAAGGTGAAAGTAACTCTGTCTGTCCGTCTTTGTATGTTACCGTCTCCCGTCCAAACTTCTGAAAAATGAAATTTTGTACAGAGATAGTCTAAAACCTGAGGAAGGGTTTAGGTTAAATATTTTATCCTTATGCTCCAACGGGAACGGGAACGTAAACTGGAACTTAGAAACTACTGCACCGATTTCAAAAATTCTTCCACCGTTTGGATGCTACACAATCCCTGAATAACATAACATTTGATCAATCCCCCACGAGAATCTAGAAACTACTCTTCCCATTTCAAATGTCCTTCCGTGAGGTGATTTCTGTCAAATTGTCGACAAAATGAGATAGTTGTAGATATAAACCATCAAATTATGTCAGGCGTAGAGGGGATGTTGTTGAATATATATCAGTAGACAATATTAAAGATACTGAGCAGCAAGTCACCTCACATCCTTCAGAGTTTCTCTACTTCTAAGAATTATCAGGAGCACCTTGCCGTAGATTGAGGCTGCAGGTTGGTGTTTCAATCCGAATAATGAGAAATCTTGACACGCCAAGGCTTCGTTATTGTAGACGGCTACAAATAACACATCTGGAAGGCAGCACTATGAAAGTTTTAATCATGACTGGAAAGTGAGAAAACTTAAGAATGCAGGTGTTAATTTGGGAAAGAAAAATGCCATGACACCTCATGCTCATGCGTATTAAGGGGATATTTTAGTCTAGAGACATTAATTTTAAGTTATTTTTAAAGTGTCGTTAATAAAAGTGAATCAATATTTTTAGTATCAATTTTTTGTCAGTTATTTATTAATTTTCAACATTAAAAAATTTTACATTACAAAACATTTACAGAAAAAAATTAAAAATTTTGAATTCTAGCGGGTGATGAGGTGTGGTATCTTAAAAAGTTGTCACATTATTAGATTTCAACCCTTCTGCCATCCGAACTAAAAAAGAGAAAAAGATTCTCAATCTGCAATGATGTCGCTATCGTATGAACCAATGATAAGTAAAAATAATTTTTTTGACAAATGGCGACTGCTTGAAAAAAAAATTCTTACTTTTTTTTTAGTTTCTCGTTTTTTTTATAATAGTAAGAATTAAATTTTAGGATGAGGCTGATTCATGTCAGGCATGAACCAGCCTCATCCTAAAAAAGATAAAGAAGATTCTCTGAAAATTGCAAATGAATCAGTCCAGTATAACTCAAGAAATCGTGGGTATCAATTTGAAAAAGTATTTTCTGAGAAAAACGCATTTAAAGTTTCGCGTAAAGCGAAATTCTAATCAGTTTCAACGTCAACAGACGGGTATAACTTCGGAAATTATTTTAATTTAAAAAAAATCTTTTTAGGGAGACATTTTTGAATATCTAATATCTATCAAATTATGATAAAAAATGGGTTTTTTCAAATTTTTAGACTAGAATACCCCCTTAAACCCGGAAAACCCTTTATTTTTGGTTAAGAACGTCGTGTGCAAAAGTGTGCTCAAGTAAAATATAATTATAAACATGCATATGTCTTATTTGAAAAATAACTAGCTGCCGAAAGTCACTTTTCACACGGACGAAGTCGCGGCCACAGCTAGCACTCATGTTTGGTGCTCTTCAAAGAAATCCTTATTTCAAAAAGTATTTCCCTCAGAAATTGTTTACCATTGAAGTTAAAAAAATGTAAAAAATCAATCGCAAATAACCTCTGTGGGGAATAGTTTATGAAAAAGTGTTAAAAGACCATTTTCTTTAAAAGAATTTGATACTTTTTTCCGCATCAAATTTCTGGTGGATGGTTTGTTTAAAATATTCAGAGTTAAATAAAAAAACATATCAGTTTTTCAACCTCGATTACTCTAAAATGTTTAGGCTGACGAAAACTTGCAGTAAGACTTTTTTAAAGGAAATTTGAATTCCTAAAAAATTTTTTTAAGGTATTTTTGTCTTTTTTGCAACGAAGTTGACGCTAAGGTAAGATCAGGTTTAAAATATAGAAAACACGATTGCTCAATCTCATATATTCTTATATTAAAAGATATTTTGAAAACATTTTTCACAACAAAGGAAAAACATATTTTTTGGCCCACTCTAATGCACATGGACAGAGGCAAAAAAGTATTTCGGTCATGTTTTGCACTGAATGGGGAGGGTGTGCAACACGTCAAACCTCATTTCCCAGAAATCCAATTTTTTAAGTTGAAATTTCTATCATGTAGATCAATGGTAGAAGAAGAGCAAATTGTGTAACAAGAACTCAACTCATATGTACAGCGACAAAGATTGAGTACTAGGTGGTAGTTTAGCTTTGACGTTATTTTTAACAAGACTAGAAATTTAAGCCGGGCAGTGTTGTATTATTATTATTATTATTATTATTATTACTTTGATGATTTTTGTCATTTGAAAATTTGAATAAATGATTTTTGTTTTAAGAAGAAAAAAGTGAGTTTGACCGTATGGTGACGCTAGCACAACCCGGGTTAAGGCAACAATAGACGTGTTTCTTTTCACAAGACTGTTATATACATAACATCGTTTTACATGCAAAGCAAAAACATCATCCCCGACAAACGATGTTATGGATAAAAGGATGGTTAAGATTATTTTTCGAGTGAGTTTTTCGAGTTTTTATTTTTAAATGTTGGTGCGTTTAGAGACTTTCATGTATCTCGAACAAAAGGAAAGTGGGTGGCAAAGGGTCTGTTCACAAATGTGTAACTGAATAAAATCGTATGCCCACTCTTACACTCCGCAATTAAATTACTGAAAGTTTTTGATTTTTAAAATTTAATTGATTGCAAGAGTTAGATTTGTAAATTTATATAAAGATACATAAAACAACGTAACAGCAATTAAAAAAGGTCTGTTTAGTGACTGAAAGCACTTTTTGCATATTTCTTTTCACATTTTTCTGTGAATGTTGACATTTTTTCAAAGGTAATTGTTAAGTATGCCATAAAAATAGTTTTATTTTTTTATTATTATTAGTTTAATACGTTTGAAACAAGTAATAAAATATTTTTTCCAACTCACATATAAATCACAATCTCATATGAATTCAACCCCAGCATGTAAACAGAGTAAAAAACACAAAAGAGAAATTCCTTCTGTAACCTTTGTGAACGGACCCATTTTTGACATTTCTAAACTAACAAAAAAACGGACAGAAAAAACGGTTTACCTGCACTAATTTCACTACCGAATATTTTTTATTTTCCGCTCTATACAATTGCTTTGGGTTTTTAACAAACATTTTTTGCGTTTTTGTGCGAATTTGGCAAAAAAAAAAATTTATTTGCTGTATTTTATTCGTTTGACAACTGATAAAGAACACCAACCCACAAATAAATAAAACGGAGCGTTTTTTTGGATGTCATGTTATGTACATAACATCCTCGTGAAAAAAATACGCCTATTTTTATAGAAAAGTTTTGGAATCAAATAATAAAAATCTCTAGAGTCTGAATCTTTAAAGGTGAATAAAATCTTTCACAACTTGACCATGGTGGGTGGCGCAACAGAGCGAGCAGCCCCTGGGCCTAGCACATTTCTCACAACCATACCTTGTGAGGGAATGGAGGGGACCTACAATTTTCTGCCGGTTCCGAACGGCTAATTGAGAAAGCGCTTTTCATGGCAATGAATTTACTTACGGAGGACTTGCCAATACCTCGCGAAAGGCGATACCCGTGGAAAAACATTTTTGCCTCTGCTAAGATCCGAACCTCGAACCTCCGGGTTAGCAGGTGGACATGCTAACCATCACACCACGGGTACCACCATAGAAATGTATGTTAGCGAGAAATGTGTTGCGGTTGTCGGTAGTCGGTAGTTGGTAGTCGGTAGTCGGTACCGACCAACTACCGATTACGACAATAACCCAAAAAAAGCGAAGTAGTGATACAAAAGGTAGTAGCACCGCACAATTGGATGAACAATATTTTTCAAATTTGCAACCTTAAATCTTAAATCTTACTAAATTTTTACAACTTCAACTACCAAAGAACACATAGAAAAAGGCATGAAAATGATCAGAATAAACAAAAGTAGTGAGGTGCAGGGACTAATATGATCGAGAAAGTTCTGTGTTACAGAACTTCCAAGAGTGTGTCACAACCTACTGAAGAAGGACGTGATGAAAGAAGTCAATGAGTTGTACCTAAAAATAAATGCATATTTTATAAATATTTATAGGTCAGCACTCAATGTAATGATTTTTGTAAACAATCCTCTACTGATAAGCCTTTCAGGCTTCGCAGATACGATAACTACGCACATTCTGAAAGAAGGCGAAATATGATTTAATATTGATCAGTTGTTGCCACAAATTTGATATGGATATGGATATTGGTACTCTTTCCGAGAGAGCAACAGTTGTATCAACTTATTGAAATAAATAAACTTTTCTTTTAGTCCTGATCCCGAGGGAATAACCTTTTTGACAAAAACAAATTTGGCAAGTAATTTCCATTATCACACCTACTGAAGCCATATAAATATATTGTGAATACGCAAGGACGTTTCCATTCATCCTTCATTCCGTTTTTAAGTGCTTGTTCCCTTCTTCCAATCGTTTTGGTTTAAAAAAAAATTGTGCACGACTACATAGGTCTCACAATCATATGTGCAAATGTATGAAGGCTGAAACGAAATTTAAGTAACCGTATTTTAAATGTCAAAACTTATTACAAAAAAAAAAAAAAAATTCAAAACACAGTATTTACTGCCTATGGGGTTTATCATTTATCATTTTTGCTTGTCTCCGTAAAGGATGGGTAGTTTCAATGTTACGGTTTCGAAAGCTCAAAAAAAAAAAAGATAGGCAACACTGCAGTAACCTATTCTGAACAGAATTGCGTAGGCTATCCTATTTCTTCCATCCCCAACAGACCGACAGGAAAATAAGAAAATAAATCAATGTTGAACATCAACTCTTCATGAACCCCAACACGTCATTGTGGGAAAATTTAGGATTTTTTTATTGGCTCTCCTCCTTAAAAATTTAAAAGCCATGAATTTGTCACATTTTTCATGGTTGGCATGGCAATAAAAGGTAAAAAAGCGCTGACAGCAAAAGGTGTGAAGACAGACTTCGCAATCGATAAATCATTCGGTTGCTAGCCTAAAAAAAATTGTTGTATCCTGATTTGTCGCATCTCAATTACTTAGATAGATGTTGGGGTTTCACATTTGAATAAACACAACGACAACGAGATGAATGCTTGTGCATCGCACCTGATTGATGAGATACGCTGTTTAGGCTTTGTTAAGTGAACTCATTTTGTTTTATTTTTTTTAATCGCTGCGGAAATACGATTTTGTAAAAAAGTATGTTACAGGCATGGATGAGAATTGGCTGGATTTATTGAACCTCGAATCCGCTGATTAGGTGTGCAACATTGCGGTGGTTGCACACTTTATTTTTGCATGAGGGTGAATTTTTGAATAGATATAATTTAAAAGGTTGTGTTTTTTGTGGTGTGCGTGTTTTATGAATCTGTTTTAAAATTTATGTTGCTTTGGTGTAGTGTGAGTCTGCAATACAATATCTGCGAAATTCGTCAAATTCAAGCGAAAAAAGAGTTTCTAGTTTCCATTATTTCTTTTAGAAATTGTATGTAGAATGTAGATACTGTCGGAATTTATTGAAAACAAATACACACAATCATAGGTTTGTCTTTGTAACAAAAGTGCCCATTAAGGGGCTTAAATAATTAAAAACTTTGTGAGCATTTAGGCAAATAGGGAGGATTGGTAGGAGTCACCGATGCACATTGCTTTCGAACTTTTATAAATCGTAATGCAGGGAAAAACGGATTCAGGATAAGCCTTCCAAAAATGCCCGTATTTCGACTAAAAAATGAATCTCTTTACTTGACTGTACGACCAAAGTTGGGCTCAAGGAAGAACTGATAAGCATTTCTAGGGAGACGGCACAGGGCCTTAAGCCTCAAGTTTTATTTTTGAAACCTTTATCCCATATATTTTCGTTAAAATTTTTTTGTCTTGTTAAAGGACTTATGCCTCACATAGGTGACACAGTAGCTCCAGAAATAGAGTCACACGAATATATATTTTTTTTAACCCTTGAATTTAGTTGGCGGAATTTTATATAATACATATAATATTTATTATTAACAGCTTTTTATCACAGAAGGATTCAACTTCTATTGCGCAGGAAACTTGAGAATTGAACTAAATGTATTGAGTACAGATAGATAGATAGATAGATAGATGGTTTTATTATTCATTCATACAAGTTAACAACTATAAATGCATTACAAATGTGTTAATATTAAATGAAATATGTACATTCGGTAACTATGAAAGTTAGTGTTGAATGACACGAATATAAAAATTAATTCAATTAAATATCTGATGTGGAGTGGCAAAAGTTATTAATTAAAAAATATAAACTTAACAAAACCAAAATAATATACTTTAATTCTAAACGAAAAGTTTTACTATGAGTATTAACGATCAATAGGATAAGAATCTTAAAATAGATTCAATACATTCATAGTCATGTGTGAATAGCCAGTCTTTAATTTTTTTCATAAATAAACTAAATGAAAAAGTTTGTCTTATAGATAGCGGTAATTTATTGAAAAGTTTCGGAGCTGTAACTGTGAGAAAAAGGGAGAAGTGTGTACTTTGTGCAAATGGTACGTTAACAAAATGCGCGTTATTTATACGGGGACTGTAAAGCTGCGAGTTTATAGATGGGATATTGCCACTTTGTTTACAGAACTCTCTTAAGACTTTGAAAGCATAGAGGTGTCTTATCTTAATGGTAAAATTTGCAATTCCTTGTATAACGTCCAAATTTCAGCAAAACAATTTTTATTACAAATTATTCTCATAACATATTTTTGAGCTATCATGAGGGGTCTGAAAGTATTTGTATAAGATCCCCCCCAGCGAGAAATTCCATATTGAAGTTTTTAATGAGCAAAACCGTTGTTAATTAGTTTTAAAATTTTTCTGAGCAAAATGGTTTTATTATGAATCGGTAAGCAAAATTGTTTAAAATTATGAACATGAAAACGAAATGAGAAATTTTAAAAGCTACTTATTTAGTTTTTTTCGCTCAAAATTAGATTATGAGCAGCAAACCATGTCCTTGAATATTCTTCAATTGTGGCCACGCAATCAAAAGTAGCATTAAATTGATTGGTATATCCTACGTCATCTGCAAAAGCAGTTCGAGAGCCGTTTAGCTTAAGATTAAAAAAAAGAGAATTTTGAAAAGAACGGAGGCTTGTGGGACTCCATTTCTTAGAAAAAGAGGATTACTAAAAGTTCCGTTCATATTTACTTTTTGTTCTCTTTCCTTTAATTAGGATTGAAGCCATTTAAACATAACACCTCGAAAACCAGCATTATACAGTTTGTATAGCAAAATGTCATGGTCAACCATATCAAATGCCTTAGTCATGTCCACAAAAAGAACTGTGGTAGTTTTTTTTTGGCAATTTTAACTGCTATATAAAAGCGCTATATAATAGCATTAAAATAGTTAAAATAGCATCTCCTGTAGACTTTCCTTGAACTGATACTGAAATACCATCAAGTAGTACACGGATTTTTGTTTTTCAATGATGAAATAGCCATATAAATTTCACGTGAAGTTATGGAGTTGAACACTAAACTATTTGATTGTAGGCTATCAGATGTTGAATTTGAAAATAATGAACAATTACAACTTGTGCAAGGAAAAACTGAAGGATTAAGTTTATCTAAAATTTCCGTAAAGTATTCGTTGAAATTATTCGCAATAAAGTTTAAGTCAGTTATGGAAACAACATTGAATTGTAAGCTATCTATTTCTACCAACTGCAAATCCTTACCAAAAATGTGATCTACCATTATCCTTATGTTTCCATTTGCTTTTTCAAATAAATTGATATAATAGTTGTTCCTTGTTTCTTCTATCTTTTGTTTGATGGTTTTACATAAAGACAAATAATAATTTTTAAGATTTCTGTTTTGAGGATGTTTTTTTTACACTTAACACAATATGATCAGTAATTTTCAATCAATTTTCTGGACCCCTGGTGTGATGATTAGCGTGTGTGCTGTTAACTCAGATGGTCGTGTTTCGAATCCCAACAGAGGCAAAAATGTTTTTTCATGCGCGATCCTTTCGCGAAGAATTGTAAGGTCCTCCGAATGCAAATTTATTGCTATGTAGAGCGCTCTCTAGATAAGCATTCGGACTCGGCAGAAAATTGTAGGTCCTTCCATTCCCTCACAAGGCAATGGTTGTGAGAAATACGTCAGTCCCTGGGGCTCCCCGCTCTGTTGCGCCACCCTATTTATTTATTTATTTATTTTAACTTATGCATTGAAGCTTTGGAGACCAACCGAAATTAAGAAATTTTTTTAACTAGAAACTGGTGACTAAGCTTGTATAAAGCTTAATTTAAAAGTTTAAAGTTTAAAGAACATTCATAAATTCTTTTGTGATGAAAGATAAAGTTTCCGAAAGTTAATTGATTATTCGGTTAGTATAAACTCCATCATTTTGTAAATAAGGCTGACTTTTGCATTGCCTCTAAAGTCACGCATATTGCATCGGCTTCCCAAATGAGAGCTTCCATGCTTGTGGGGAAACAGAGAACGATAAGGACAAGTTAAACAAATAACACAAAGCATAATTCATGCTTTATGACTGAGAACAGTTTATTAATATGCTGGAAGGGACATTTTCAGGTTTAGATGAATGTGAGCTAGTTAGCTTATACTCTATAGTCTTAGACGGATGTAGGCCTTAAAAAGTGCAGCCAAATCAGAAGAAGTCAAAATCATCACAAGAAACTAAAGCACTTTGCAGCATTTTTGACGACTTCAAATATGTAGCCATTCCCACTCGCTCAAACCCATAAAATTAACAGCTTTCCGTTTCCGTTGATGCTAGAACCATTCATGGATAAAGTCAATGGTTCAATGTCAAGCCTTAACGACAAACGCATTTAGTCGTTTAAGCCCATGCAGATTCCTACTGCTGTAACACCGACTTATATAATGTAATTTCGCGTTTTTGTTACACTTCTGATACGCGTGTTATTGTTATGAAACTACGTGTAAGCCGCGTGTAAGCAAACAATAGTCATCATCGTCCTTCTGGGATAGGAGCGCATGTTTTCAGTTTAATATAAAAAAAAAAAAAATATTCATTTAGTTTGGATCGATTTCAACTTTTTGAAAATGTCAAATTGATTTTTATTCGCTGTGCCATTGCCATTAGTTCAACAACAAACACTGTAGTGGAATTCCAAACTAATTGCCACTTACACAGATGCGATACCTTACATGGTACATGAATGTAAAACATTTTTATTTGGTTATTTCCTGTGGCAGTTGAGGTTG
This sequence comes from Melanostoma mellinum, assembly GCA_914767635.1. Taxonomy (NCBI): domain Eukaryota; kingdom Metazoa; phylum Arthropoda; class Insecta; order Diptera; family Syrphidae; genus Melanostoma; species Melanostoma mellinum. The sequence continues at coordinate 169,774,328 of OU612059.1, read as the reverse complement.
GCATTCAATGGAATTTACTTATTAAAATATCCGTATTCACGTTAGGAGCACCTGAATGCACAACCGTGTGTACGAAATTGATTTTCCTAAATTAAACGAACGCTTAGCAATTTCAAAAAAAAAAAAAAAAAACATTAACAGAAGCAATTTGTACCAAAAATAGAAAATACAATTAAGCTTAATTAGACATCCGGACTGTAAAAACTGAATTCAATTGCGCCTCAATTTAAAAATATTTGAGTAGGAGCAGTTGCTTAGTTTGGATTCTGTTCATTGGAAATAATTTAATTTAATTCTCGATGAAATATTTCAATAAGTTCGTACTTCAGTAACCTAGTTATTGAAGAAGGTACTAGTTTTGAATTTTGAATAAATGACATAAGATGGGCAAACAGCACATTTTGCAAACACCACCGCGTCGGTCGGCTGATACACCTGCGCGATTGCTAAACTTGGTTCATAGTACCTATAATCGCAAGTAACAACTTATTCTGCCTTCTGTTGGGATTCAAACCACAAATCTTTTAACCCCACAGTCTCCAAAGTGCTGGTGTGCACTCTGATCTGATTTCCTATGCCCTAAACATGATACGATGTTATGATGAACAACAGCATTTCTCTACCAACCGACAAAACAATGAAATAAAATAACAAATCTGCTATGCTGATGGCATGGGAAATTCACTGTCTAAAAATATATTTCTGTATCCGAACTTGCACATCCTTACTGCCCTTATATCTTTTCCTTTGTTGTCTAACCAAGAAAAATTTTACATGAGAATTTGTTTCTATTAGGATAGTCCTGTGGCCATTCCAGCCGAGTTTCTTTCGAATACACTAGTAATCTAATTAAAATTGAGATAAAAATACAAACCCGATTAAACTATTTCGATATTGAATCAAGTCAAACAAAATACATTCCCATATCGAACAAGAAACCCTCAGTTTGATAAGTTTGTGAAAACCCAATTATCTTCCCCCTTCTTTCAAACAGAACTATTTATCCGTAAATTAATCTTCCCACAGGTGCCGCAAAACCAAAAATGTTCTTCTCTCCAAATACTAAACAAACAAATCACATATGTATATGTATATCCTCGATGGTCCTTAAACCAAAATTACACAAATAAATCAACGAAATAGGCTTCATTCCTATTAAGGCATGAGAATTGAACATAATGGCGGTGCCAGGTGAAATTCATTAGGAAATATCTTTGTGGTAAGCACTTACAATGTCAACGTCACCATGTCTTTCAACAAAAGAGATGTCTTTGGCTTGAATAATTTCTTAAGCGCTTTGCTTATCGAATCAAAATTGTGGACTGTTCGAAGTAGATTTGTGTGTGCGTTGTAAACAGGGCTACCTTTGTATGATTTTATAGAAATTGACAAAAGCTAGTGAAAAGACATCGAAAATCCATCCTTTTGAGGGTCTAGTGCAGACTGTCGATGTATTTTACACGAGGACTGCAGGTGAAAAGCCTTCACGTGATCTAGAGATTTTGAGGCTCGTAACATTGAAAGGGAAGAAAAAAGAAGAAAGAAGAAGAAGTCTTTAGATGGAAACCTTCGAAAACAAAATCAAGAGACTGAGTTTTGTAGAGCAGAGGGGGTTGAACGCCCCGTATTACGTAATACAATTTGGGGGGAGGTGGTCTCGTAAATCGTAACGATGCGTTACAGGAGCAGGAGGGGTTCTTTCTTACAACACGTTACGTAATTTTGTTTTTTGAATTAGGGAATAAAAACTCCCAAATTGGCAACTCCTTTCATTTACGTGTTACGAGGAATCCCTCGATTTTGTAGTGAGGTTATCAATTTTAATTTGATCTCGCAAGTTGGCAAACCTTTTCGTTTATACTTCACGGGGAATCCTCAGATTGTATTGTACGTCATTTAATGTTGTTTTCGTTGTCAGTATTCGTTAGTGTTTATGCAGAAGCACTGCATTGCTGTGGTCGGTGTTATTAAAGTGAGTTCATAGTGTTCATACTGTAATGTCCTCAAAAGAGGGTTATGTGTATCATCAGCTATTCTTGACCTATAAAAGCTCTCATGGTGACTTTTTGCGTCTTTAGGGTAAAAATGGTCACTTGAGTGTTACGTAACGTTTAAAGAGGGGGAGGGAGGGGGTACATGAAAACGTAACGGTGCGTTACAAGGGGAGGAGAGAGTCTTCAAAAATTGCGTTGCGTAATACTTGAAAGCTCCCAGAGCCAAATCTCTTGAAATCTTCCAATGCTACAGGATAACTTAGTTTATGGCAACCCTTAACGGAAAGCAGTATAAAATTACATGTTATGCAGCTACAATTAGCCACTGTGTGAATCTTTAAGAGAAATATTTTTGATTTAAATAGCCATATCCAGAACGAAAGCCGGACCTGAATGTTGCGACCAAGACAGAGAATTGGTTTTTTCCAAACTCAATTTTCCAACAAAATAATTTGTAGAATTGCGATTGTGATTTCAAGCCATGGATGGATGAAAAGAATCAACCTCCCAAGGTAATCATAAAATTTAATTGAAGAAAAGACTCAAGAGAAAGATTTTTGTTGCTTTGCCTGGAACGATGTGGCAAGGTTATGAGTTCAAGACACACCGTCGTATTTGAGTGTTGTTGAAGTGTGTGTTTATATCCACCAAACTCTACATACAATGTGAAGCCATAAAAAATGTATTAAATTGGTAAATTAAATTGAAATAGTTTTGATGGGTGTTTCGATCGTTCCTTTGTGTGTTTGTGTGTGTTGCGAATGGAGGATATAACAACTTCAACCGAGAATAAGGACCAAAAAGGGACCACTTTAATGATTCCTTGATTGAATTGGTATTTCGTGTTTGGTTTGCCGCTTTAATATGCGAGTTTGTGATAAAGTTGTATAATTACTTTGTTCGCGTGGAGCTATGTATTCGCGGGTAACACAGTCGTTTCGAATAAATTTGTTATTATTTGACTATGCGGATGAGGAGTATAGCAGCGTTTAGAAATTGTCTTCTGGGTTGGGGTCTTGTGTCGGCATGAGTGCCATTTAATTAATGGTAATGCTCACACAATGAGTATGTTAAGACTAATCTTTGGAATGCGAAAGCCCTGGAGGGTGTGAGACTTCAATATTCTTTATTTTAATTACTCTCTTGTGTTATAAGGGATGTGGGATGTTAATTAAGTGCATCTATTTAACGTTATCGTTAAATACTTGTCATCAATATTAAGGAGGCATTTTGCGAGAGGTAATAAAAACCAAGAAGGGGACATAGGCGCAGTTTCTCAACTACAGTTATTGTGTGCGTGTTTTTTTTTCTCTGAATTGAAAACTTATAAGAAGCAGTTCGAAAAAAGGAGCCTTAAGTTTTCAGCAAAGCAATGCTTTCGTGTTGAACACAAATTAACCACCGGAAGCGTTTATTCCTATGAGGCGATCCACTTTTAATGATATCATTATCGAATGGTACCAGCAAGGACATCGTTAGGGTCCAGGCAGCCAATTAGGAGATTGTACAAGTTTAGAACGATTGCCATGGTTGCATTTGTGCTCGTTATTCAGAGTTTATACTTTACTTTTGCCACATATCAAACTATGGCACGCAAAAGCTGTTAGCATACGGATAAGTAGATTATTAAAATTAAATCCTTTAGTTTTTGAAAGCTGCTCTTGCTGCTGATTTCCCAAGTTTTACAAGATATAACATTGAAAAATAGACTGACATCCAGTTTTCAGTGGGTAGTTAAGAAAATAGCTATTTGGGGCTTTTCACGAATCCTTTATATTTTCGAATGACATTTGTTGAAACTGGGCAAGAAACTTCGTCTATTACAATGAGTTTAAAGACATATGTTTGCTACTGGAATGGATAGCAAATTTTCAAAACCCTTAACTCACAATTTTAAGTACTACGAGAACCAATACGAAAGACATTTTAGAATATTCAACTCAAATGAGCATTAAACTCAAGTTAGATTTACGTAAAGGAATTAAATCTTGTATTTGGTTTGTAAGTAGCGTTGTTGTTTCGTGTCAATCGAACTAACACGAACTGCACAGTGTTTTTTTTTCCCTCAGATGACTCCAGTGAAATTTTTACTATAAAATCGAACAAGGCCCTTACGTAGCGTGCATATTTAAATGATCGCAATGAATCCCTTCTTGAGAATGAGTCGAGTACAGGGCGTCCCTTAGTTCGTGTTAAATACTTTGAGATGTGATTCTTGGGCATATTCTAAGAAAAAAATTGTTATACAGTAGATTCCGTTTCTCAACTTCGGTATCACTTTTTGACAATTTAAAAAAAGACCAATTTCGGTGTATAATGACCTATGTTAAATTCGATTTCTCCTAGACTTAATTTTTTGAAGAAATAATAATCTTTAAAACTGCATCTTCATTGGGCTTCTATAGGCTTAGGGTTGCCAGATGTTAAAAGGTGTTCAAATTTTATTCCCCCAGCAAAGTTTTGACTTTGAGGTAATTTTTTTGCAGAAAATGCCTGGTAAACATAGAGTTTCTTTATTTTTTTCAGATGAAAAAACAACTTAGCAATAAGTGTACTCAAAAACCCATACATTTTATGATACTGAACAAATCTAAAACAAGTAAAAAATCTAGTTTCGGGGTTTTTGTGGACTTTTTTTGCAACAGCTTGCAATGTGAGTCGTTTTCCAACAATTGATCGTTTTAAGATAATTTTTATCACTGTGCACTGATGAAAAGGGTAAAAAGTGTTACCAAAATCCTAATTGACTTACCTCTTCTCAGGGAGATTTCAGTTTGGGGTATGAATGTTCAATGCGTAAATAAGTCGTACAAAAGAGTAAAAAAACAAATTAGTTAGTGAGCTTTTTGAAATGCCTTCTTTTACGAGAGACATTTAATTTTTTTTTCTTCTTTTCTTAATATGGTTTTACAATAGTATCTGCTAAGCCAAAGCTTGTCTGCAGAAGAATATTTTTCAGTTATATTACAATTAAAGCAATCAAAGTTTACGAGTCAATGCAAAATGCAATTTTAAAGTACCAATTTCTTGTTTTTTTTTTTAAGATTAGGAAGGTTATGATAATACTATATTACAGTACAATTTAGGAAACATTTTTTAAGTTTTTTTTTCTTTTTTTAAAGTTTTGAATCATAACAATATCTCTCGGTAGTCCATTCTCCATTGACTATTATTATTGGTACAGTGTGTTGAAGTTTAGGTCTCCCGTAGTTGTTGTAGTTTCTTGGTTACTGTAACATTCCTTGTGCACGTCTTCTGGAGTTGAGTTGGTGTTGGATTGGCTGCTTAAATCGGTTGTCATCAAAGTATTCTATTATGGTGGTCATCTTCAAATATCTTCAACTTGTATTGGCTTAAAAATCTCCACTTTAAGGCTCCACTTTGGAGTTTTGGAATTTTCATTAAGAGCGTTTTAGCTGAATTAACGCAAGCAAGTTTACCATATCGTACCCTTGATTCCATCAATGAGTAATAAACTAGTTTTAAAACATCGTGGTTAGTGTGGTATTTTAGATGAGATAGAGCAAACATCGCTTTAATTAGGTCCATCCTCAATTTGTCTATGTGTTTATCCCATACAAGGTGACTGTCTATAACTACGCTCAGATACTTGTAGTTGCTTACTTATTCGATGAATTCCTTTTGAAGTTTGGGGCAGTCATCGTTTTGTAAATAAATCCTTTGATTTTTCGGCTTGAACTACGGACTTCTGATGTGCATCATTTTTGTTTTCGATGCATTTATTACCAAACCGTTGTCGTGACAGCATATAACTGCCAAGTTGAATTCTTCTTGAATTATCTTTGCTGCAGTATCAAAAGAACTATGGCGAACGACAATAGCCGTATCATCAGCAAAAGCGAAATGAATACTCTGTTTGAACAGTCGTAGCAATATAAACAAAATTGGACCCAGTTATATAGTTGTTTAGTTGGTCCTTTGTTCCTCCTTTGTAAATCGGCCTTACAACTGCTGTTTTAAGGTTGATAGAATTTTTGACTGAGTTATACTCAAATTAATTAATTTGCATAGAGTTAGCTTTTTATATTAAATGCTCTGATTCCATCAAACCCTGGAGCCTTATTTTCCCCAAGGGCATTAAGAATGCTTTCAATCTCAGTGACGTTAGTTGCATATAAAAATATTGAATTTTCCACCATGTCATTGATGTTGTTTGAGGTTTTTATATTGCACCGATTAGAAGAGTTTCGGTCGATGAAAGAATACTGGCAGCATTTGAAATCGATTCTTTCATTAATATAAGGCGCTACAGTTTCTTGTTTCCAAAAAAAGAGTCTCCAGCATGGCGAAAATATGCACCCATATCACCATATACCTGTGCAGAAACTACTTCCAAAAACATTTTGAGAAGAACATATCAGTGCTGTAACCACAGAACGGCGATATTAAGCACTTTTTACTCAATCCACATGTTAAATCAGCGTGTTTCATAATTTCAATTGTTACTACTGCTTGAAATTATCGCTTACACTGGATTTCGTCATCAACATGCAACATCACTCGGCCAATCTAGATATTGATCAACACATCCAGCGACGTGTTTTGCAGGGTTTGCTCCTAATATTTTCGTTCATCAACAAAATCAACAAATGGAGTCGCCTAGACATCGCATCATTACAATCTGAGTAGCCAGAAAGGAGATCACTAGATTAGTTTTCTGTGCCAAATCTCGATGTAATTTCTAGCGAAAAATCTGGAGTGAATACTGCACTCATTCAATTTCTTCAATATGAACGCGGGTTATCCTATAGGTCCTTGAGCGTGTAAAAACTACCATGAATATCTAAAAAGTTTTATTTAAACCTTTCAATTAATCTTAACCTTTCCTTTTTTTCTTGTCAACATCGAAACAATATTTTCACTAGGCGTTCACGAAACCAGACCAAAAAGGTCGAGCTGCTAGCTATCTGCTTCACAAGTGATCCCAATGTCAGCGATTGCCGATTTCATTTAGCAGCTTGAGGTATCCCAATTGCATACAAACTCGCAACAAGTGGAGTAACATAACGACTTGTGTGGCAACAACAACATAGGCCAAAATTAGATCGAAAACGCACAAGATACTTGCTATCCATTAGCAAATTGCACATTCGGTTCGAAATCGTTGTCTTTACCGCACATTGCATCATAAGTAGGCACGCCTTGGCGTTATATCAAAGAACTTCTGCAGAAGCTGCTTTAGACGAGGGGAATGCAGAGACAATCCCACACCTCCCTATTTATCTCCAGCGTTCATTTTTATTCCTCTTCCTTGGTTTCCTTCAATACAATCTTCATTGCTCGTTTAATACTAGGTTTGGTCAGGCTAAAATGGCTCCCAGAAAAAAATAACGGACACACTTAGACCAGTATTAAATCCATTGTGATACCATGAGAATTGAGCGAGGGAGTACTTCACTTAACAAAACCATTTGGAACTTTTGATACAGCCTGATGCAGATGCAAGGTATCTGTGTTCGCCATATTGCTTAGTCCTTAGATCATAAAGAAAATATTTTCCTAGATGCCGTTTTATTTTAAAGGAGAGTGCAGGACATGAGCAGATGAGGTATAGGATTGTCTATTCCTCCTCCTCATCTAAGCAACTTCTGCAGAAGTCATTATGAGTCATTATGAGTTCATTAAATTTTTTAACTTTTGATTCTCATTCTTAGTTTGATAAAACCATTTTGCATTTTCATAAACCAAAGGTTAAGTCTTTCACAGCACTATCTGAAAATACTACGAAAACTGTCAATAATGTGTACCGAATATTACAGAAAGCTCAATCCCTTCTGTTTCTAGCTGTGTACCATTCGTCTAATCCACATACGCCGTTCAAGATCTTTTCAATGCTACACGGTTATATTCTCTTCATTTTACAATACAAAATGGTGGGTGGAGTCCCTTCGCACATAAGAAGTGAAACTTCCACTGAAGAACACGTTTTGCTATAATTAAATCGTCTGGCTGAATGACGCGGTATTGATAAAACTATTATATCAAAAAAATTGCGAGCATTGCCGAAAAGTATGCAATTGATAATTCGCGTTAAATGTTTAACGCAACCTTTTTGGAAGTCGCATAAGAAGTTTCACTTCAATAAATAAATCCGGTGGATCAACAGAGCGGGGAGCCCTGGGGCCGCTTTTCATTGCAATGAATGGAGAACTTACCCATTCCTAGCCTAGTCAATAGCCGTGGACAACATTTTAGTTTTCTGTCATTCTGAAGTTTTTCCTTATGTTGAGTTTACGGATCGAACGACCCCTTTCACCACCTTGGTTTGTGAAAACATCCCCAAAGCTAGTTTATTCCGGATTATCTGCTCCTGAAGGCTTCTTAAATTATTTTGCCCATCATCCGCTTCGATATCTGGTCACGAACTGTGCACTTACTCCTTAAGGCACTAAGAGAAATCACCAAAGCCGATCTAAAAATAGAAATAAACAACATATGTACGTTTTGGAAGGAAATCCAAATAAATGGTTTAGCCCAAAGTCCCCCCGGTCACATTAGAAATACAATTAGACATATCAACACAATTTGCGATATTATCTCGGTCAGCTTTTCAACAGTAGCTTCAACTCTTCAACAGCAGAACCCGAACGCAAATAAGTCAAATGAACACACAAGCACCCCAACGACAGCACAATAATTACTCAAATACCAAAACACAGTCAGTCGTCGTCGTGTCGTTGGCGCCACAATACTTCCATACGTAGCTCCTTCTATCAACATTGGGGACATCATTTTTCATTTGCACATCACAGTTCACGGTGTTCATAAATTCAAGCCAAATGACTTTGTGCACACAAAATGCGTGATCCACGCCCTCTAATTATTACTAGCCAAACAAACACAAACACTGTTTGCATTCGATTATCCCAAAAGACAACCCGGTCATTTGGCTTCACACTGAGGAGACGACTGCAGACTGCAGAGTGCAGAGTGAGGACAGACATGGGCAGTGGTGTGTTTTGGTATAGTTAAGTGACATATGCTTTAAAGAATTTTCCGACTTTGATCAAAGCTGAATTGATATGTCCTGTCCATCTGGTGCTCGCCCCCAAGAGACCCTGGCGTTGCTAAGACGTGTCATATGCTTTTTATTTATTTATCATGTGTCCTGGTTTTTGTCCGAGTTCGTCAATTGTGTTCAGTTCAAGTTGAGCAATTTATTTTCAAAGAGAATATACAAATACACATTGGGAGTTGTTATGAATGGAGAAACTCATCTGGAACAGTGCAGATGAGTGGTTTGTTTATTTCCACAGGGTATGAAGTTCGGACTTTGGTCGGTTTGGGTATAGAGGTTGTATATGTCATTGGATGAATCCATCACATAGATCGTTGAAGCAGATAAAAATATTTCGTACAAAAAATATTTATGGCTCTTTTTCTGAGCACGTTTACTGCGAGTCTGTTTTATTTTGGGAACAGTGAGGATATGAGTAATGATGAGATATGTTTTTGTTTTTAAATTTAATGGGCAATTTCTGATACCTTTTAGTTAAAGTTCAGCCATATTGTGTGATTGTATATCATAAAGACAGTTATTTATTTGAAAATCAGTATACCTAGGATATTTTCATACAGTATTGTACTAGATGTCGCACCATTAGGTTTTTCACTATAAACGTCTGCATCAGCAAAGATAACTTTCCAGTGCTTTTTAAGAAAATTGAAGTTTGTGAATTGAACAGTTTCTTTTCTACTAATTTTAATCAGACGATGTTGCCACTAAATTAATAATGTGATGTGCGTTTTTCTCTAGAGCTGGGGTATGCTCGTCGGGTCCAGGGTCGACCAAAGAAAACACGTAAAACTTCGGTTATGAAGGTCCAATCCTTTTATTGGTCTTAAAGCTAGTCTAATATAATATTTATTAATTTTTATCTCTAATGCTGGTGATCGGTGGTTCCAACGCAGGAAGATCCTTAGTCCTATGCTGGCAAAACGGTCATCAAGTACGGGTTTTTAATCGCTGGTAAACAGTCATATACTGGCATCAACAGGCAAATCCTGGCATCAACGGCGCTTAATAACCGGCAAGATAAAACCCAAAAGTCCTTATGAGGGTATTTGTGCTGGCTACTCCGAGGAGACCTGGCTAAAATTGGGAATCTCTGTTCACACTAGGTACCCCTGGTTTTCCTCTAGTGGAAGTAGCCTGAACTCTAGACTGGTACTTTTCCAACACTCATTTTAGCATTATTTTTATTGAACTTAGAATATAATATGTGCAAGTTGGCACAGAAGGGGCCTAACTTTCTTACATTGACCTAGATAAAAAATAATTAAAATTGATTGTTGCTGTGATTGGTTAATCTCATCGTCTGCGTCTGTCGTTTACTTCTCGAATTGTTCCAGTTGTCCAGTTGTCATTGTGTTTTGATGGGGAGGGTTGATGATGGTGGGGGGTTGGTAGCTCCTAGCCACGGTGGTATGATGACCCCGGGTCAGCATAGAAGTTGATGTTCACTTCATCACTTGAAGGGATAAGATCCTCGTCCAGAAGTTCCATTGGTAGAAGGTACCGCGGGCTGGGATGTCTTTGCTAGCTTATGATGTTCCTCATTAGGGGATTTGGATGGTCGTTCATGTTTCGCAGACATCTACGGCTGGAGTCTATGAGGTACCTGTCAAGTTTTATTATTTTTGCTTCTTTGTAGTGTCTCTTGTTGCTGACGTGGGTTTTGTTGGCGTGTACCAAGTAGGAAAACAGTACGTGATCACAGGCTGAATGAGCTGCTTGTTGAGAAGTAGTTTCGTCTTCTTGCTTAGTCCGTTGTTCTTTCGCATTAGTGGATGAATGCGGTGAAAAGCGAAGTTGGCTTTCCTTAGTACAGCAGCTGCATGGGGGTTGAACCTGTGTAATTCGTTGAACTGTACTCCCAGGTACTTCACATTGTTTTTGACATTTAAGTGAGTTCCATCGAGTAAGGAGATCTTGGTACTTCTACACTTGTTGGCTGAGCGTCCTCTTGCGTTCCCGGATCTGGTCGATGGTCGTGTAAAGCAAATTAGCTCGGATTTGGCTAAATTTACTTTGATATGGAGAAAGCATGCAACAGTGACTTGATGGCAGTTCAAGGAAGAGGAAATGTTGTGCTAAAATTTAATAAGAGGATGTAAGGTGGAGTGTTTTTCACGGAAACCGAACTGTGTGTCTGGTATGATGCTGTCGTTGCTGCAGAAGGATTTCAGCCGTGTCAGTAGAAGCTCCTATATTATTTTGCTCGTGTTGTTCAAAAGAGAACGTCTTTGTTGTTGGATTTTTTGGGGATTGCAACAATCTTCGCTGTTTTTCATTTGTTGGGAGAATAGCAGTTGTTGATGCAATTATTAAGGATAATTGCCAGGAATGTCGTCACTGGTTTTTCCAACACGGGTAAACGGGCCCTTTTCGTATTATTCAGGATGCCCTATACAATTATCTACAGCTAGTGCGTTTTTCTTCTATGGCATTAGTGAAAAATATCATGTGACAACATTGGTATGTGTATTAGCTGGCGGTAGAGTGTGCGTGCATTTGTAAATTGGTTACAATATTACCATCAATACCATTATGAAATTTCACAGGACTTGAGAGGCTACGTCAAAAATATGGAATATTAACTTAATGTTTCATATCATTTCAGTTTATTATCAAATGGTCGATTCATCGAAAATATGACATAATTGTTCCGACCATAAACTCTTTTATTAAAATACACCGACCACCATTTTTTCTCAGTTCTCATTTGTCATCTGGGCTCTTTCCTCAAAAGTGGAGGCTCTAACCCTCCATAGCCTTTGTTTGTGTATTATTCTCTCAAATCATATATGTATTATGTAGGTATGTTTTTGTAAGAGGTCTGGAACAACGCCATATCCAAAAGTTTGGTTTCAAAAAATCGATGCCGAGTGTCAAAGGACACTTCTTGCTCGTTGCCCCTCCTGTGTTCAACATGGAAAAGTTAATCTTTTAATAAAAATTTCAGATTTCCTTTGTGTGAATGTATTCAATGGATTTTCATGAGCTTATGCTCGACTAAAAAGGCTGTTGGGAAATTTTCCAATAACTTTTTCTTCCACCTTCTGCTTTGTTGAAATTACGTTCGAAATATGGGAAAATTGGGCCATGCCACCAGCGCGCTTCAATGAAGAGGGGAGGCTTTCAAAATGAAAATTTCCATTGTGTTTAAGAATTGACTGCTTTAGCAGCACATTGTGCAGTAAAATTGTTGCTGTTGTTGTTATTATTTTAAATTACAATTTGCGTTATGGATTTTTATGATGGTTAGATGACTCGATAACCGCATGAGGAAATGTGAGGTAAGAACGAGTGGATGTAAGGAAATTGATAAATTAGTTCCGCCAGAGTGTCGAACGGAAGATAAAAGGGAGTCCTTGTCGAGTATAATTGCTTGGAAGGAACATGCGAACAGAAGGTTCTTTGATAAATTAAAAAAAAAAGTAGAAGATAAAAATGATGTATTAATCAGTGGGCTTCCTCTAGTGAAGTGTGCTTTTGTTGGGTAAGTCAATACACTCTTTGAATCGTATTTCCAATTATCTTCTTCAAAATTTCTTTGAAAGTCAATATCATGTGAAATTTTAATTGGTTAGTCTTTGATGGTTCAATGGTTCTGTTAACTCGAAGATTTTTCAATCCTGTTGGAAGTGTCTGTACTCTACGATGAAGCATGTGTTAATCGAGTTATTTTAAAAGGAAAAAAAAACTCGTGTAGCTCGCGTTAATTCGTTGATTATACGAAACAGCTCAGTAATTTTTAATGAAAAGGGTTTCCTATTGGTCAGTATGACATAAGCTTATTTTAGTCGATTGAGTTGAAATTCTCATGGTGTTGGCTGAATTCTGGCGGATTTTAAGTTGTTTTTAGTTTCACTGTTGAAATGCAAAGTTGAAATAGTTTTTTTTTTAAATCACACCACATGCATGTTAAAGAAAAAAAGAAGAATAGCTTAAATTTGAGCCAATTCTGGCAACACCACTAGGTTTTCAAATCAAACAACTTCAGTAAACTTATTTTGAATCGAACGGTAGGAATTATTTTTTATTAGAAATTACTGAGTGGGTTCGTTTTAAACTAACATACACGTGTAGCACGATGTGTACTCAAAAAGGTCTAATAGACGCACGCTTATTTTCTATTGGATTATGAAACACGACATCAATGGAGTCAATGAGAAAAGAGGAGGGGGGAGAGTTTCGTGTGGCTCGTGTTGGTACGTTCAACACGAAACCTTCCAGTCATTTCGAATGAAGAGAGTCTCTTATAAGTAAATCTAAAATGAACTTATTTCAGTTGTTTGAGTTGAAAATCTCATGGTATTGACCGAATTTACGCATAGTTGAAGCGGTTATTGGTTTTGTCATGTCAGTGAAACGCTAAGCTAAAACAATTTTTTTTTTTCAATAATACAATTTGCATTTAAGAAGAAATGACGGAGTGAGAATTTCTGTCAACACATTTAGATCGAATACTGGGAAATTTTTTCATCAGAAATGACTGAGTGTTTTCGTCTTAAGCAAACTGATATGACACGTGCGATGAGTTTTTTTTAAGTGAAACTTCTTATGCGACCTGCAAACATGAATGCGTAACACGTTTAACGCGGATTATCAATTGCATACTTTTCGGCACTGCTCACTGCTCAACGACGAATTCATTCAGCCAGTCGATTTGATTGTATCTAAATGTGTTCTTCGGTGGAAGTTTGCATTATTTTCGGAGAAAATCAAATTGAAACTAGTTCTTTGTTCTTTTTAAAGCGTTTAATTTATTTGTAATTCATTTTTTAAGAAAAATCTCAAGATATCATTAAATTATTTTAAATAGTTTTTCAATTTGTGCCGTGTGAGTGAAAATCGTGTCTGTGCCTGCAACATTAATTTCGATTTCTTCATTAAAAGTAGTGTTGTGTTTTCTTTTCTCCTCAAATGAAATAATAGAAAATATTAAGTACCTAGTTTTTGAAGGGACGCGAATAATGTTCACTAAGTCGAAAGGTTTATAAAAAAAAATAACTTTATTACTCAACATATAAATTACACGAATGAACTTAAAACAACTTGTTAACCACGGCTTCTATATTGACTCTGTTGACTGTCTATATTCTATTGTGTATACTGTGTTCATTCGACGTTCTTTATATCAATCCGTTATTGCTGGGTCAGCTTTTAGTGAACTCTAACGAGTCCAATCAATTGCCAAACCAAAGCTCGTGTTTGGTGTCGTCGTATTGGCAGACGCTGACGTTGGCTTTTTGGTAACTGCACCGGTGCGGTGGGAACATCCGTTGCTGGTTGGTTCCCTGAACTTGATATAACCCGCGCGGAAGGCACGAACTATTTTTTTTTTATCACATCACATGCAGTTTAAGAATAAAGAAGCAGAGCTTAAAACTCGTGCCAGTTCTGGCAACCCCATTAGCTTTCAAGTCATTCGACCGCTAGGAAATCTTGTTCATTAGAAATGACTGAGTGGGTTCGTTTTAAACTAACAGATACGTGTAGAACGATGAGTTTTTTTCACATCGAAATACTCATAAAGATCGTACTAAACGCACGCATATTTTCTATGCACAAACGGTTTAGGCTGTATTGGATTATGATACACGACATCAATGGAGTCATTTGAAAAGAGGGAGGGGGGGGGGGGGGGAGGGGTGCATATGGCTTGTGTTGGTTCGTTTAAAACGAAACCTTGCAGTAATTTCGAACATAGTTTCTATAGTATAGTTTCTCATTTTCAAAAAATCGATTTTTTTGTTTTTCGATAGATAAACATCTCACAAATGATGTCCTAAAATACTGGAATGATATCCTGGATAGTTTTGAAATGGCAGGGTATAGAAGAGAAGCGTCTCGGGCCCTCGAACTCCACCCAACGGGGCGGGGCGCACGACAGCCACCTCGTCCTTAATGTACTACAATTCCTTGTATTACCTGTTTAAATTTTTGAATGCTCAAGAATATCTAGACACTTGTACTCCCTTCCTTTTAGTTGAATCGAAAACTGCGCTGAAAACTTTAAACACGTTTTTCTCAAAACTGCATTTTTCAAATTTGCCGCAGCTGTAACTCACGCAAATATTAACGAATCGTCCTGAAATCTTGACTTCATACTCTCCATATTTATTTACATACAGTCATCTACAACTTTTACGATCGGATGAAAATTGTAAGTTTGGCAGCCATCGAAAGACGATTTTTTTTCGACGAAATTAGAACCTCTTTTTTAAATTGCGGTCATTTTGTTAATTTCCAATTTTTCACTCCAATTATAGATGGGGAAAGGGTCAGTTACCAGAAAAATTAAAAAAAAATGCGGCAAATTGACGTCTTCTAATTTCAAGGAGTTCAAGACATGGTCCATATCTCTCTTGGATTTCAATAATTTAACTCAAAATTTCCTGACAACTTACAGGAATATATATACATATACAGGGTGATTCGCATAAGGTGTGACAAAAAGATATGGTGTGTAGGTTGGACCTAGACAAGCAAAAAATCGTATGGGAGGGGGGGTCCATTTTCCCCCGTTTAGGCGGGAGGGGCAATTTAAGAAAAAAATCACTAAAAATCCAATAACGAAAAAAAAACTCAAAAAAAAAAAAAATTGAAAAAAGTCGTTTTTGTAATTTTTGGTTTTCTCAAAAACTACAGGTTATTTTGACATCCGGTTTTTTGTGTTTGATCAAAAATAAATAAAAGCATTGAAAATAAGCCAGAAAAATACTACTTAATTACGTAAAATTTGGAAAAAAAGTGGATTTAAAAAAAAAATATGTTTTTTTTTTTTCAAAATTTTGACTTTGAAAATTAATATTTCAGAAACTATTTATTTGAACAACTTATTTTTAAATTTAAATTAATGTATAAGTTTTTGGCTTTTCAAAATGCTATAGCACGACTCTGTAGGTATTACCGTTATTTTTTAATAATTTTTTTCCAATTTTTAGTGATTTTTTTCTTAAATTGCCCCTCCCGCCTAAACGGGGGAAAATGGACCCCCCCTCCCATACGATTTTTTGCTTGTCTAGGTCCAACCTACACACCCTATCTTTTTGTCACACCTTATGCGAATCACCCTGTATACATAAGAATTGGCATATTTTTTTTTAATTATCAACCGATTTACATGAAATAAAAACTAAATGTTAATTAAGCTTACTACAATATATTACTGAAAACCCCATCTAGATAGGATAAGCCGTTTCTGAGATGAGCGTGCAGAAACAAACAAACTGTTACGTTTTTACTATACCGGGCGACAAAAGTATGGAAACCCTTGGAAATATGGCAGAATATGCGTTAAAAAAAATCAAAGACCCTATATCCGACGTATTTTTCGACGAGGAATCCGAATCAAGGTTACTTCCAAGGTCAAATTCAAGGTCACCATCGGATTCCTCGTCGAAGAATACGTCGGATAAAGGGTCTTTGATTTTTTTTAACGCATATTCTGCCAGGGGTTTCCATACTTTTGTCGCACCCGGTATGTATAGAAGATAAACTGCTAACATTACAGAATATTTGAAGCTATATATTTTTTTTCACTCAAAAAATCACCTTCATTTGAGCCAGAAATGACTGAGTGGTTTCGTCTTGAGCAAACTGATCCTACACGTGTTGCACGATAAGTTTTCTTTCACCTCAAATTACTCAAATAGTTTGTATTAACCGAACGAATATCAACTGCACCACATTTCTTAACCCTCAAACGATTCGTGTAAGTTCGTGTTGGGGCCATATCGAGTACAGAAACGTTCAATTCTTAAACTATTTATGATTATGGTATGTAAGAGTTGTGTCTCTTTTTGAGTACTCATACAAATCCAATGCGGCTCATAAATGGCTGGTTCTAAGCTTGTTTCGACGAAAACGCGACTACGAATAAAGTCTGTCGATACTTTTTTCCGATATTATAAGCTCTTTAACTGCGGTTCAGATTGACTCCAATGTCATAGTTCCTCTTTTCCTGAAATTCCTCATTCCTTTTGTCGCTTCTTGAACAAAATTGTCATTGTTGTCAAGATCCCACGGGAAAGCTATAAATAAATTTTTATTTTGAACTGGAAACATCATCATGAACAAAACAAGGCTTAACGAAACTTATGAAGTTGTTCGAATTTCAAGTTATTCTCCACTTGCTTGGTATTCCAAAAATAGCTCCACATCCTTCTCTGTGTCTCTTGTGAACATAATTAAGCTCTCATGTGGCTCTGTCGGTAACCATCTTATGTGTTCTTGAATATCTCAATGCAAACACCAATCGATACGACGACATTGTATGTTGTCAACCAACTTTCCTGTGGATAGACTAGCTATTCTTAGAAAAGGAGACTATACGTGTCTCTAACAACGATGAAGGTTAAGTAAAATGAGATTAATGGCTTCTGTGAAATTTATTGTATTTAATCGGAGCGTCCGTCCCACATAAAACTGAAAAAAAGAAAGAAAACAAGAATTGAAATAAATTTATTTAATGAACTATTAATTTGAAAAATTGACGCTAGACGTATTTGCTTTCAATTAAATTCTAACAACACGAGTTAAATTAGTGAACGTAAGACAGTGTGTGTGTGTCTATTACTGGAATTGTTATTTTTATTGTTTTTTCTAATGGGATAAGCTTTGTCTGATTGCGGATCAGTAAATTTATAAATTGCTTAAGTGTAATGGATTGTTAATCTATTTCTTGCAGAAAGCACCGGCATGCTGAGCTGTCTTTTCGCCAATAAACTCAAACTTTTTACGATTGTTTGGATTTTTACGTTTCATTCAGCTTTTACAAATGTAAGTGGCGTAAAGCCTGGTTGAATTTTGTGACTTTAATCGGTGCAATCCCGAAAAACCACAGGTTTTAACAGTTGACACCACCTGCCGAAAATGCGTCAACATGCCTGAGATAACAACACGACACAATTTATTCAAGGTTATTCATTTTTTTTCACTACTCAGATTCGGTGTTGCAATAGAGAGCGGGATAAAAAAGCTCTCAGTGAGCTCTGCAACACTTTCATTAGCGTACTGACACAGGAATATCCGGGTTTGTGTCTAAGTGTGGAGTTTTTTTGGCTCAAATTAGTTTCTATTGCCATTGCTAACTATTGCTGTGACGGTATACTTACTTACTTAGGTGGGCATTGAAATTGGGGTGAACCTGGGCCCTAACCAACATCCTTCTTGATCACCAACAAATAAGGATGGATGAAAATCTCCTACAAGAGTACACTGACATCTTCGCATCGCCAAAATGGCAATATGGTACGACACAGTTCAATCAGCACAGGAGATGCAAGACCGATTCGTCAACCCGCAAGACGACTTTCACTGGCCAGACAAGATGAGGTTGCGGAAATGCTAACAACAATGAAGAAGTACGGTCTTATCGAAAATTACAAAAGTCCTGGGCGTCACCAGTGGTGCTAGTGAAAAAGAAAGACGGTAGCACTCGTTTTTGTGTGGACTACCGAAGGCTGAATGATGTGACTAAGAACAACCGCTTTCCCTGCCGAGAATCAGTGAAACACTCGATGCCAGGGAGGGAGCTCAGTGGTTCTCGATGTTGGACTTTAAGAGTGGATATTGGCAAGTTGACATCTACCCTGATGATCGGAAAAAGGCGTTTTCTAAAGGTAATGGGCTCTGGCAGTTCAAAGTTATACCGTTTGGGCTTTGCAACGCTCCGGCAACATTCGATCGTTTAACGACTTCGTTTTCGGGCGAGCTCTCTCCAGTTTTGCATTCTTAGTTGGTTAAGGTCTTCATCCACTTTACTGTGCCACCTAAGACAAGGTCTTCCCTTTCTTCCCTGCAATGTGCTTTCGAAAACCCGTCGAGCCGGAGCGTTTGGGTTCATCCGCTCTTCATGGCCCAACCATCGTAGCCTCGAGATGCATACTCTTCTGACTATGTCCACGTCGCGGTACAGCTCATACTGCTCGTTGTTGTATCTTCTTCTCTACACATTGTCTTCGCATACGGGACCAAAGATCATTCAAAGAATTTTTCTTTCGAAACGACCAAGGGCTTCCTCATCCGCTTTCAATAAGGTCCATGCTTCTGCGCCGTAAACCAGGACTGGGATGATTAAGGTCTTATACAAGGCTACCTTGGTTTTTCTGGAGAAGGTTTTATTTCTCAATCATATCTGACATCATATTCTTCATTTTGCCCTCCTTTTCCAAAAAATTCATTTTTGCCGCTTCCCATGGTATCACCAAGACCATAAATTCTCTCTAAATCTATAAGGGCTGTGTTTTCTCGTTCGTTTTTACTCGTATAGCCAATACTAGGCCTGCTCGTCTATTATGAAGCGAATTACAATGACACTTAGTTTAACCTTGAAACAAAAGACAACGCTGATAAAAATAAGTTATCTAAAAACAAAAGCAACCCTACCACAATCTCATCATTCAAAATGCCACATTGATGTCAATTATCCAGATGGAAAGTCATTCGTTCAGCGCTTCAGTTAAATCACTCATTCATTCATTCATATCAATTAGTCAACTTTCCCCAAAAACAACTTAACTACACGCGCACATCCTGTCTATATATGATGTATGTTATTATGTACACTGACATGCGTGATATCCGCCATGACCAAGGGATTATATTTTACTTAAGTTAAAAGGTTTTTCTTAAACTGTCCTTCTTCGACTATGTAGGAGTTTACCGTCCCCAGTTTTAGTTTGAATCCAATGACTAGCACGTTAGTCGTTTCATGATGGCAGAATATTTCTACACGCGCATAACCAGAAGTCTGAGAGCCTTTTTCACACAAGGGAATTTGGCGCTTGTTTGCTCTTATGGTTCTGTTGGCTTGTATAGGTAATGAGAGTGTATGACATTCTATATCCATAAGAATGGTTATGGCAGCAAAAGTTGGAAGACAAGAGAAGTAGGTTAATAACATTTTCTATCGATTGCCGAGATGAAAATGAAAATGCGTTAGGGTGATATGATTTTGATCGATTTTTGCCAAAGACGAACGCATTTACTTTCCTTTTTTTTGCTCTCACCTTGGGGACATCAAAGCAAAAATGTGTCTTTCCACCAGACGTGTAATGATAGCTGGAAAAAATATTATCACTATCAGCATTGTGCGATTTCCTTTCAAAGATGGAAGATATTTATTTTAAAAATGAAATGAGAGTAAAGATGATGATACAATTGCGCATCACTCACTTTCTTTATTAAGACAGGTGGCATAGGAAGAGGAAACATTGATTGACACGATGACAGTATGTAGGTGGTGGGTGCAATTATAGAATATCGACTCATCTAGCTTTTGAACTCAGAGTTTTTTAACTCACTTCTACTTTAATCACTAATTTTCTTGATAATCAGGATCCAAGTTATTGGCAGGATCGCACGTCCTAAACATTGGAAAAACTGCAGAGGGGGGTTTCTTATATTAAAGGGACTAGTTATTGAATATTTTAAGCCTGGATGTGCTCGGCTTTTTCTTTGTTTTCGAGACAGATACGGCCGGTGTCTTTCTGGCTGATGCCCATATTTTTAAGATGATATTTGAGAGATCAGTGTACAGTGACTAAGTCCGTAATTATTTTTACGTCAAGTATGCTCATGTTAAGAATTTATTTCAAACGTCTTTGAGACATGCTACGGATTGGGAGACCGCTGTAGGGTTCCGGGCATTTGAATTGGTTTTGAGAGCCAAGTCTAGCTAGGTGGTCAGCCTCTTCGTTAACCTGTACATATTTATGTCCAGCCAACCAGGAAAGAGTTTTTTTTAATGTAGTTGGCTAATTGAGATAGACATGTCAGGCAGTTCCAAACTAGTTTGAGCTAGTAAGAGCAAATTAGGATGCATGATCTTCGGAGGTTTCTTCTAATGCTTTCCCTAACACAGAATTCTATAGCCTATTAGACCGGTTTAAAAAAGTGACTAAATTCTTTTTCTCGAAACAATTCTATTTTTACCTTTGAGGAGGTGTAAAAACAAGCGTGTTAAAATTTGAGCTCGAAATATTAATATTTAGAGGTCGCTCATCGCAGATTTCCATTTCCCATACAAATTGTATGAAAAAAAAAGCATTTAATTTTTGGAATTTTAAATTTTGTTTTAGAATCAAAGTGCCGGAATGAGCGATACATATTTTTTTTTAGAAAAAAAGTCGTTCTACAAAAAAGGTCTCATATCATTTTTCGACAAATTCACTCCTTCAAAAGTTATTCAAGGTTAAAGTTTGAATTAATTTTTTTTTTTCTTGATTTCTGACAAAATGTTAAGACTTATCACTTAAAATCATAAAATTATTCATTTATGATACACATTTTCATAGAAAATTAGTTGCTCTACAAAAAAGATTTTTTATCATTTTTTGACAAATTCACTCCTTTAAAAGTAATTCAAGGTTAAAGTTTTGTCAGAAATCAAGAAAAAAAAACTTCAATTTACTCTAAATTAAATTTTACCCTCTAATAACTTTTGAAGGAGTGAATTTGTCGAAAAATAATAATAAATTTTTTTTTTGTAGAACAACTAATTCTCTAAAAAAATATGTAGCGCTCATCCCTGCACTTTGCTTCTAGACCAAAATATAAAATTCCAAAATTTAAATGTTTTTTTTTCCATACAATTTGTATGGGAAATGGAAATCTGCGATGAGAGCGACATCTAAATATTAATATTTCGAGCTCAAATTTTAACAGACTTGCTTTCACACCTCCTCGAAGGTAAAAATTGAATTGATTCGGGAAAAAGAAAATAGTCACTTTTTTTTGAACCGGTCTAATAACTATATTACCTCTGCTTGAAAGATAGTTGTTGTGCTACCAAGGGATGATATATGATAGGAAACCAGTTAGTGTGAAAGTAAAAAATAAAAAAATAGTTGAAAACAAATAAGAGTGCATGGTGCATTGTTTTGTAACTCATCGTTTAATCGATTTTCAGCAGGACACCTTTTCTGGCGATGGTCTATCCAAGTTGTAAAGAGTGTTTTTTTAGTCGTGTGGTTTCCAATTTGGCAATATGTTTTTAAGAGTTAGTCCTTTTGACAGGGTTCAATAGATTTACGCAGAGTTTTCTTGCCATTTCATCGAGGAAGAATTGAAGCCGTATGTATACGGGGCACTGCGTAAGCTTGCTAAAATGTCTTGAAACGAAATCGCTCTTGCGAGTCTTAAATCTGATCTCTCCAAGATCGGGCATTTTGAAACCGCTGGACTATTTGTTGTGAGGTTATCTGGTCTGATGTATCGGTAATGACGCTGTTTATCAATCCAGATGCGACCGTTTTGTTCATTTCCGTACCCGCTGGGCCAGAAATGAGTCTAATCGTTGAACACAATTTTAGTTGTGTTAGCTTTTTCGGCTTAAGTGCCTGCAAAAGTTGATTTTTTAAGTCTTCCAACCCCGAATGGACGCGTAATGTTTTCCATGTGGTTGAGTAAAACAACATGCCAAATTGCTGAGAATTGCGCACCGTGGTCCCAATTAGCATTTTTCGTGGCAAAAATCCTTACTTTTGAACGAATTATGATATTGGTAGAATTTTTTTTCTCCTTAAAAGAAATTTCCAAGGCTATAAGAGTGGAGAGTTTCAAAAAAATCACAGGGTGTTTCGCAATCTGAAACAAAATTTTCGAGGAAAAAAGAGTTTACGAAATAACGCATTGAATAAACCTTTGAAATTAGTTCCAAATTTTGTTGAAAAAGTACTGCCTATTGAAGTATTCACAAGATATTCTAGAGTAAAATTGATAGCAACGGTGGATGCTTGAAGTCAACAAACAAATTTCTCAAATGCTTTTGATAAGTACCTAATAAAAAACATTATTTTTTTATTTTGCGACTCTTCAGTATATCCTTTTAAACTATAAACTGTTTGAGTTATATGTTATGTGTGAAACAGTGAAGGCAAAAAGTAAACGGACGAAATAAAATTAAATCAATCAAAAACTAAAAATGCATATTTTTTATACAAAATAGAATATACTTCAGCATAACAAATTTTTTTCAACAATTACTAAATCTTTGTTTTCAGTACACAAATTCACTGGCATCATTATCATTTTCAAGATTTAATAAACTTATTAGTTCTGGCAAAAACTCTCTGTTAGGTCTTTTTTGGATCGAACATGCCTTTAACATGTGCATTCCATGATAAAGCTAGCTTTTTAAATAAATCGTCATTTTGTCGTTTTCTAGAAAATTCGCTAGTAGTCTTTGTTCCTTGACTCCTGTGCCTCTTCTGAAAGTTGAAGTCTTATAAGCTCCCCACCATGACCTAGATTCTTTTTTGAATTGTTGGAGTCAGGAGTTTGAAGCTGTATCTAGCCTGAAGAAGATCCGAAGTAGTTTTGGTATACTCGTTGAATTTGTCTACATTAATGGGTTCCTTCAATGAAAATGCGTTTAAAATTACTTGTCCTTGTCTATTCAGGTTATTGCTTATAACTGACGTTACTTCTGGACTTTCGAAAAATCTTCGGTAACATCGACATTCGTTTTTCGAAGTCCTTGGTTTGGGGTATCGATAATTCGACCGATTTGCTCCTTAAACTCCTTTTGTATCTCCGCTTTCTTTTTTTTCTGACTCTTTCTTATCAATGCTCCCATCTTCTTCGTATAGTCCATGGGCAAATTTTAGTATGAATTCATCTCTTTCATCTTCATTGGCTGATTCGTCTTCTTTGCTGAAATTTTATTGTGTCCTTTTGTAAATTGGACATGATTAAGTTAATTTTGTGTTGGTATAAGAAGTAAATTTCCCGCTCGCAGCTCTTTTGCCTCAGAAATAATTCAAATATTATAAATAAATAAATAAATAGGGTGGCGCAACAGAGCGAGGAGCCCCTGGGCCTAGCGCATTTCTCACAACCATGCCTTGTGAGGGAATGGAGGGGACCTACAATTTTTCGCCGGTTCCGAACGGCTAATTGAGAATGCGCTTTTCATGGCAATGAGTTTACTAACGGAGGACTTGCCAATTCCTCGCGAAAGGCGATACCCGTGGAAAAACATTTTTGCATTTTGCCTCTGCTGGGATTCGAACCTCGAACCTCTGGGTTAGCAGGTGGACAGGCTAACCATTGCGCCACGGGTACCACTCAAATATTCACTAAAGAAAATTGTTTCTAATAGCAAAGTGAGAGCACTGGGAACACGACTTTTTTCAAGCAAATTGGAATATCTCCGCAGATTGCAAGTTATTGTAGCTACAATTTTGCATATGGTTTAATAATTAGTTGAAGTTTACTACCAAAGTAGGTTTTCCGCAGGACTAAGCGAGACTTTTTTTTTAGCTCAACTCAAACCCTATAAACTTCTAAAAAGAGTTTTTTTTTTGTCTTACGAGTATTTATTAAAATTATAATATATTTTTTTTTTTTGGCAATAAAATACGAGAAAATACTGAACTACAGAAAACTAAGATATCTTGGTAAATATATCACAATTGTGTAACGAAAACAAAGAAAATATTTTTTCTGTTTTTTTTTTCACCCTTGAACAAATAAGTCCAACTTTGTTATATTTTGCTCTGTAATATTTTGTTTGTTGTTGTACTGAAAACTTTTCACTTGACGTCTAGACGTCATTACCAACCAGTGCAGCCAAATGAAAAACTTAGCTCTTAAAAAATCACCCGTTATTATGTTTGTGTCAGTTTAGTCTAACCCAAAACTTGAAAACAGTTTTTTCCTATAGCTCAAGGCACTGTCGATGCTAGACTTTTGTTTGAAGGAAGAAATGAAAGGGAAGAGATCTTTACGTCAATAACATTTTATGTCGTCTCACAAAGAGGCATTTTTGTATTTTAAATCAAACCAGCTACTCTAATTCTTCGTTTTTGAACAAAGCAACTTTCTCATATCCAAAAACTCATCATTGTTAATTGCCATATCATAACTTATCAAATGAATTTGTTCTACTTTTTTTTATCAAATTTTAATCTATCATCAAGCCATTGTCATTTTTCATATATAAAAAAAAAAAAGAAATTGTTTTGTTTTGATTTAAATGAAACTCATCAGCGGAAATTATGGGAAACACAAATCATAGAAGCGAATACGCAGGTTTCTGAGATAAACAAAATTGAATTCAATGTCCTGTCTTTATTATTGTTCAGTCGAGTGTTATTAAAGGTCACCTAAAAATGAAATGTCACATTGATTGCGAATTAATTCAAATCCATGCACACTCGTTGGGAGTGTTGGAAACCTTTTGTTTTGTCATTTTGTTGTTGAATTTAATTTGAGTGTGTTTTATTGAAGCATCCTTTTGGATGATCAAACACAAAACTACTACTTCATTTAAGTTGAACAGATTAAAATAAATAAACTTTCTCGTACATATTTGTGTGGCGTGTCAGAAACAGTCGTATGTAATTCAGTGTGACTTGTAAGAGCTGATTTTCAACAATTTCGCTGCTAGTTGTTTATAAATCGTACTGAAGATATGCACAACAGAACGCTCTTATCAGCATCTATCTGAAAGTATAAATATAGATGATAAAATGAACTATGATGTACTTGAATGGATATTTTATGTCACAGAGTTTCAAGTTTAAATCAAGGAATTTAAGCATTCTTATTTTGTTAAGAAGAGTTTCTAGGTGAGTAAGTAGCCAACAATATTCACTGACTTCCTTTTCCTTAGAAAAATAACTGCCCCAAATAAAACCATAAACAATATTCTCGCTCATTTCATCAGTCTGTGTCTTTTGTTCTAAGATATGCAGGATCTGCCACTACCTTAATCGCTTTACTACAAATTTCCATTCATCTAAGTTTCCATGAGCTGAGCTCGGGGCATAAATTTCTATGCATCAGCAAACAATACAAATTGACCTTTTAACAATAATAAGTCAAATTTGCATTCCATCAGGATTAATGAAGCCACAGAAAGTCCTTGAAGTTCATTATCACAATAAAGCACAAAAGTGTTCAACGAACATTGGATAAAGTATATCGAATGTCAAAATCTGAACAACACCATATATTTGCATGCAAGCAACCTCAATTTGTTGATTTGAACATAGTGAAGTTTTGAATATGGTTTCGTGTTTAATAAGCCATTTGTTGTTCCTAATTTAATTATCAGACAGGAAGTCTTAATCTCCTCGGCAATTAACCGCTTCCAATAGTCTTATAAGCTTTATTTGGATTAGCGAACTTCTCAACAATATCCGTATGGGTGTATTTAGGGCTTATGATAATTTTCAAAGGCAAATAATTAGGTGCTTATGGTGGAGTGGAGGTAATGGTTTTATGCAGAGCGGAAGTTGATCAACTGATTGGAGAAGAAACAGGATTATATTTAATGGGTGTGCAATGTTTTTGGGAAACTAATCTTGTGTCTCTAATTACAAGTCATTTATCTTTAAGTAGGTACCATTTCTTATCTGAGAAGTCGTTTTTTGAAGTAAGTAAAAAAAGTGATGACAGAAAAACTCCTACAGGATCCGGTGCTGGTTATGTCTGCCGATATCATTTTCTTTGCGCCGAATTCAGTGAGTCATGGCTTTAGCTGCTGATTCCACATTTTTTTCCTTTTCACAATTCTCACACTTCATTGCTTCACAATACCGACTCGTCTTATCTTTTTATTTGTTAGCAGTCTCTCTGAATTGAAGTCCTTAAAAAAAATCTATTCAATTTAGTTAAAACCAACAAAAATAAGATAAATGCGAAAGTTGCAATGTGGGATGTTTCGAAATCAAAAAGTTTTTTTTTTTTTTTAAATAAAATCAAGATTTTGTGAGCCTTGGGACACCATCTTTGAGTATCTACTACATTTTATTTTCTAAAGGATGTTTGCTTGCTTGTTTCTAAAGGAGTTGATCTTTTTGACAGCTGTCTCTTGTTTTATGCTCAATTCGAGCTGCCATTTTATTGTGGAGGAATTGAGGCCGAACGATCACTGGGCACTGTAAACATTTTGTAAATTGTTTCGAAGAGAAAGCTCTGTTGACGCCGGTTTTTGCATAGTGTCGAGTTTTAAACCTGTGAGTTAAGTCCATGATCGAGCAAACTAACACCGCTCAATTTTTTATTTTTTTTTTGTGGAGTTTTGTGAAGTTGCTTGTCTACTCATCGTTCGTTATTGCTGACATACGGCTCCAAATGCTGCAAAAATTGTCAGAAATCATCTCCAGCTCTGCTGGAGCTTATTCGAGCTATTCCGGGTCATTTTTAAACCATAATGGCACACCGTTATTTTTAAACCCAAGCTAAGCGTTTGTCCATAGCATTAAATGAGATTCGTTTTATTCTTCTTTCAAAATAACAAATATAAACAATTCGTTGGTTTTGCATTTCATTGGGAATAAAACGAACAACATTTGTAGAGTTTGACTGTTTAACAAATGGAAACCGCAAATTTAAAACGGAGCAACATACCCCTTAAGCAGATTATTGGAGTGAAAGAAACAAGAAGAACAGTTTTGTATCCTTTGAGACCACAGTACTCGCAGGTGCAACTACTTCGATTCGAACTACGCCTTCTTCACCAAGGAATCAAACTTTGATCAGTATTCCGCTCACGTGACATCTGTAAGTCACACTGAATAGTGTAGAGGAATATCTAGAATTAACTTTGATCTAACGTCAATCTACTAGGCTTCTCTAAGCGAAAAGTTAACCATGTTATCGAAATGTTTTCGAGATTTAAAATTCTTAAACAGCATAGAGCGCCACACAGTAAAATCTGTCACTATGATGTTCTAGACGCACGACACTAGATTACTGATGTCAGCATTTTCACCGTTTGAGCTTTTAACTTCCTGAGTTTAAGCAATGTTGGGGTTGTCAGCACCGAAGCTGCTTTGTAATAGATAATTACAAATCAACTATGAATATAAATTCAACACCCATGGTTAACATATTTTCCTTAGACCAGTTCTTTTTAGCTTGAATTAAGGGGGGAGAAAATGGGCATAATTTATGAATTTTTTGTGACTCAAAAAAAGATCAATCGAAAATCTGTGAAAAAGGTTTTATAATTTAGGTTTTAATTTTCAATTGTAAAGTTTTTTAGTGTCAATTGAATTCAAAATGGCGGCTGTCCATCATTTCTTCAGAAGCGCCTCATTTTTTAGACAAGTCCATGGCCGAAGATGTAATGTAACCTCCTTAATTTTGGCTCTGGAACAAAATCCCGAACATTTTCGGCATTTTGTGGGCGCACCTTAAGAAATAAACGTTTTCAAAAAAACAACTATTAATAAATAAAAAAAAAAACGGGGTGCAGAAGGCCTCACTCTGTACTTGAAATAATAAATAATAAAAATAATAATAATAAATAGAAACAGAGCGGGGATTTCCAGGGCCAAGCCTTTTTCTGAAAGCCATACCCTGTTAGGAAAGGAGAGGAGCAACAATTTTTTTTTCTTAATCCACACGGCTTATCGAAAAAGCGCTTTTCATGACAATATAGTTTCTATCGGATAGCTTGTCAATTCCTCTCGAAAAGCGATGCCCGTGTTTTCTGTTGGGAATCGAACTTCGAACTTCCCATATAATAGGCAGACATGTTAATCAGTACGCCACTGGTACCACCTGTTCTTAGGAGTGCATAAATTTGGAACAGAAATTCGTTTAAGCCTAACGAAAGAGTTTTGATTACTGCCTTACAAACTACGTTTCGAATTTCTTGGTATGTCTTAAGACAAAACTTCACAATAGACAGGACATAACTTCGAGGTAGTACAGGACCTGATCTACCTAGCATCCGCTAAAGACACGGATAACAACATCAGTGCGGAGATCTAACGGAGAATAACTCTTGTCAACCAGTGTTTTCTTTGGGTGAAGAAGGCAATTGAGAAGCAAATGCCTCTCCAGAAAAACCAAGGTAACCTTGTATAAGACCTTGATCATCCCAGTTCTGCTTAACGGCCCGGAAGCTTGGACCTTATCAAAAGGCAATGAGGAAACCCTTGGTCGTTTCAAAAGAAAAATTCTCCGAATGATGTCGCGAGGCTACGATGGTTGGGCCATGTAGAGCGGATGGACATCGACACTCCGGTTCGACGGGACTTCGAAAGCACATTGCTGGGAAATCGCGGAAGGGGAAGACTTTGTCTTAGGTGACGCAATCAAGTGGAAGAAGATCTCAATCGACTTAGAGTGCAAAACTGGAGAGAGCTCGCCCGAAATCGAAGTCGTTATAAAAGGTTGTTGATCTCACTCTCTTCCTTGCGAGAGTTTAAGGTTAAAGCCATTTCCTTTTTCGATAAATTTTGAGTTTCTGCGGCGAAAATTGCTATGGACGAGATATTGGAGGACCTTCCTCTTGAAACTCAATCAGTAAAAAAAAAAAAACAAAAATGAATTGGTCTGAAAGTTGAAAAGCAGTACAAGTATTGAATAAGCATTTTGATTTGAAAACTGGCATAGTAAATGTATGATACTAAAATCCTGTAACTGAACCAGTAAGAGTTGTGCTTACGTTGGAGAACAATGAAATATCCGAACAGATATTTCAACGTTGTTCATTTGAAGTTCAATAATCTGATGGTCTTTATTTTGCTGTGATTTCCAGCGCTGAGATCGAAGTTATATGCCGGCTTGTCTTTCTTCGCTTTGTGAAAGGCCATTGCAAGTTTGGAGGCATTGATAACTCTGAACCTAGATGCTATGTAAAAAAAGAAAAAAAAGCACTAAGGGTGACAAACATTAATTGAACATTGGGCAAACACCACCACCTGGGACCGTATTACAAACAGCAATACTCGGAGAACGTCCCTCGTTATGGTTTCGTGCGATTTTGTTTCACGATACTCACTGTCATTTGTGTCACGTTTGGCGTTCATTTTGTTATCGTCCTGAAATTTTCATGGATCCATTCGAGTAAATCAGTCGTGCCTATCGTTGTTTTGGGCTTTGTCGTTACGGGCACTAGTGAACAAACATTGTCTGTCCATGACCGAACTTAAAAGGCGAAAGACGATTGAACCTGCCCAAAAACTCGGGTTATCAATCGACTTGCATGGGCGAGAAGGAGGAGACACCTATCCCTTATTATAGAACCAATAATGGCGAAAGCCCTGATGCAGAAGAGCTTTTCTCTTAAAGTTGAAATTCTAGTTTCTAGGAACTCTCTTTAACTATAACCACCGGTTGGATAAAAAACTGATTCATCAACATCTGAAAATCTATCGTTTTCATTACTTTAATGTGAAATCTCATGCTCTCGAATCAATCTAAATTTAATTAAAAAATCAATCAATTGCTTTAAACGCAGATGGAAGGATAAATGCGTTAAGAATTTAAAGTAATATAGACTGCCCCCTTCCCATACCCACAACAATAACAAAAATAATCACAATTAAATTAATTCCGTCATCAGATGAATACTTCACAAATTCAATATACCAACCACAATGAATCCCAATTCCCTCCACTTGGCTATTGAGCTTCAATTTAAGCCATAATTACCAATTGTGTCCTCCATTTGCCAAGTTGACAGCCAAATTGTATATCACAATGTAAATTTAACAAACAGATAGATTTTTTATGATCTATCATTGAACCAAAAAAGTTCACTGTCTAGCGTTATATTTTAAGTTCCCGAACTTCAAAAGACAGCGTTGGGTAACGCTATAGAGGAAACTTTTGTAATAAAATTGTGGAAGTTGAGAGGTTTGGCGGTATGATGAAGCACCATGAAAAGTTTAACATAATAATTTGAGACAGATTGTAGAAATTTGTTACTCTCGTTTCAGCGTCCATAATAAAGCAGTTAATATGTTTTCTCTATTTTGTTATCGACCACCCAACTGATAAGTCGTTTTTTATGACTTCATTTTGCTGAGGGAATGTTTTCTATTGTGATTTTCAATATCCTTAAAACGATGCTTGCTTTTTTCAAGAATGAGAAGCTGTTACGCAAGCGATGGCAGTGTCCCCTTGTGAATTTTACTGAGAATGACATAAACATTTTTATGACGAGCAACCCCTTGTTTGGTATCTTGGCAGTTGGGGTGATGCGTTGATGGGTTCTTCCGTTAAGAAAAGCATTGAATAACCATTTTTTGCTTAGATATCACAGAAATGGTTATTGTTTCAACATATCTTTCGCTATGAACTTCAAGCGATGAGATTTTTGTTTTTGGTTGGAATTATATGGGTTTTGTATTTGTAATTCCGAAAGAGGGTTTGACTTCACCAAATAACTCGCGATGGGTTTTCTTTCGCTTAAAATGTGCTTATTGAAAACTTTGAAAGGTCAATCGTTTTCAATTTGATGAATTGAATCAAAGAACTGAGAAATTCTTTAAAAACCATTTAAGGTCAATTTCCGTTTTACTGACGTTTTCCAACGTTTCAACCAAAAATAAGAGATTTGGAAATAAAATACTCATATTGGTTATCTCTGATCTGAAGCAATGATTGTGCGGAAATTGAGGTAAGAATTGAATGTGTTCCTTTCATAATTCGTTTGAAATGAATTTTTAACTTCTGCTTCGAGACTGCAACTTGTTCCGACTTCTAAGGGCATTTCAGTTTGCCTTTTTTAAAATTAAGTTTTGAAATGAGGGATTAAGAACGTGGGGAGGCTTTACTGCTAGCATTGAAAATACTCGTATAACCGAAAGAAAAAAAAAACTGATTACATCTTTGAATGCCAATCAATGTACAAAGAAATACTTCAAAATAGATGCACAATACTTGGAAGAGCTATCTTTAGTTGCGGTCAAGAAATTAAGACGTGGGATTTTTCTGAAGTTCACGTGTATACAGAAATGAACGGACGTATGAATAAAGTAATGGAGATGTAGTGGATATATATGCCTGTAGTATTTGAACTTCTCATTTCATGGTCTTGAGTTGGGTGTGCTGGCATTTGGCACCTGTCACACTCAGCTGTCAAGTAAAGGTTCGAACAATTAGTATTCCTGCTTAAGTGGTAATTTAAACGTTCGTGCACTACTCGGTGGTTTTGGACGTTTTAGTCGAATGATTACGTAAGTAATTCATAAAATTGTGAAGAATTTTGAAGAAAGTGGAGATGGTACAGATGTCGTAAGGCTTGTTCAGGATCGTAATAAACTTTCAGTTGAAAATATTGGTGCTGCAAGTGCAGGTGTTGTTGATGATTCGAATTTGAGGACTTCGCAATGATCTGATAAATAATAAACAATGTTAATTGTGTCTGCCATTGATGATCATAACTTGGACGATATGTGGTTCCCACAAGTTGGGGAAACATGTGTGGCCAATTATACTCTGCGACAAGTTTCGTTTTGGAATATTTTTTTGCACATTTTGGCGCAGTCAGCAAGATTAAATTCGTTAAACTTTTTTTTCTCGAGCACATCCAAAAACTCTGCTTTTTTTAACAGTCCCCGAACTTGAGACTCTGGTTTTACTGTAAATATTACTCAAAAGTCAAAACATGGTAGAGACACTCTCGAAGTGTGCGAAAAGTTGTTGGAAGTTGCATTAATTGTATCGCATGCTGCAAATCTTCTCGAGGCGTCCATTTGAGTGTGTTTGTTTTCACATTTAAATTCAAAGTCCAATCTTCATAATGAAAAAGAATTTTCGTAAAAAATGTGTGCTTTACGTTCACTTTTGGAACTGAAAAATGATGAGGAAAATTAACATGAATTAGTTGTCAAGCTGAAGTGACTAGCTTGGCTGATCTCTGGCTTCAAGTCCTCAACCAACATCTTTTGATAACAATATTTATTTTGAGCGAGCTCTCTCTAGCCTTGCACTTTTATTCTTTTGAGGTCTTCTTCCAATTGATTATGCCACCTAAAACGACGCCTTCCACTCAAGTGATTTTTCTGAATGTGCTGTCAGAAGCAAGTTCTGGAGAAGTCTTAGTCTCACGTAGTTTGAAACCAAAAAAATCATCTTGAGCCCTTTACTCTTTCGGATTGTGTTCACCAATAAATCAAATAAGTAAATAGTGCATTTCTCTCAACAATATTTGTGAGGAAGTAGAAGAAACCTACAATTTGTGACCGATTCTAAAGGGCTAATCAAAAAGCGCTTTTCATTCCATGAAAATTTATCGGAGAAATTGTCAATGTTTCGCTAGAGGTCATACTCGCGGAAGACATTATTTTCTTTATATAATATATAATACTAGATGACCCACCCGGCGTTGCTCGGGTCTAACTTATTTAAAGCGTTGTTCACACCAAACTGTCTAGAAACGAAAACTAAGAGGACTAAGTTTAAGAATGCCCGACAATTTCTAGTTTGCCCATTTCTGTAGGAATTTGGTTATGAAATATAGACTATGTAGTTAGGCGATAATGGAAGTTTTAGAGTTCCTGTTCCCGTTACGGTTGCCTTTCCTTTTCCCGACCCATTGAAATTATGTGGAAGTTAGAGCTCTTATAAGTGAACCCAAAAATTAAATTGCCCAAATCTAATAAAAATGTAGCTTACACCGAACTTTTTTATAACACCAACAACGTATGGGTTATTCATACACATCATATAAAGCGCTTGGAACGTGAATCTATGGGCAAACTAACTCCTAATCCAGCTTCTGTATCCCAAAAGCGAAAAGCTGAATGGTTAAATGATGATACCGAGCCAGCGGCTAAGCAGAACAAACCAAACGAAGAAGGAAAGCGAATATCAAAGCCTGTCGAGCGCTTTGAAGATCGTCAAGAAAAAAGTACTTCGCCGTTAAGCAATCAGAAGAATTCCAAGGAGATTCTTATCCTAAAGCCATGTCCATGGATTCGAGTAAATGGATCACTAAATCGAAGAGTGCTTGATAAATGGTTTGGAAGCATTCTTATCGAGTGCTCGTCGCAAGTAGGTTGCACCGTTCTATCAAATGAATGAGAATCCAATATACAAAATTTCCATGTCAACTATAAAATAAATTAATAATAAATTTACTTTAGAATATATGTAGTTCATATGACATATACACTGAGACTGTAAAATCTAATATAAAAAATTCTCGTGTCACAGTGTAAATTAAAGAATAAAGGTTAATGGTCTATGGGCCTTATCACTAAGGGGTATGGAAAATAATTAGTAGCCGATTCTCAGACCTTCTGAATACGCATATAAAATTTGGTAAATATCGGTAAAGCCGTTTCGGAGGAGTACGGTAACTAACATTGTGACAGGGAAATTTTATATATATAAGGATATAATATATAATATATGATATATAATATATAATATATAATATTATATATTAATATATAAGAAACTGTCTTTTAATAATTACCAAAGAAGTTTTTGACAGTTTTTTCCTTTAGGAACACATCTCGTGAGTTCCGTGGTGCAGTGGCAGTGTTCAGTAGATTCTCTGGGAAGCGTGGGTTCGAATCCCGCTTTTTTTTGTTAGTTCTCTTTCAGCAACTGATTTTCATCTGGACACCGCTTTTGAAGTTATATGTGAAATTATATCCACTCTTTTTCTCATAAAGTGTATCAAAGAAAAAAAAGGGATGTCTGCTGCCCTGATAATGTAAGGGACAGGAAATCATGTCTGCGTGCTCCAGATTTAACATAAGCTTCCTCTTAAGGAAAGAAGTATCCTTTTATGAACACTTGTGCTAAGAACACGTGCATTTTGTACTACACGAATATTTTTTTGAATTTTTTTTTGAACGACAGTTACTCATACAAACATTAAAAGGGCGGCACAACGGAGCGGGGAGCCAAAGCACTTAGCACATTTCTCCCAACCACGGAGAGGATCTACAATTTTCTACCGATTCTAAAAAACTAATCAAAATAGGCTTTAAATACCATTCTCTATCGGATGACTTGCTAAATTCAAAACACATTTGCAGCAGAAAAAAATTTTGAGATAACAATTAAATATGACATTACGATGATAGAGAATACGATAGAGTGTGTGTTGCAAATCTGTCTCTCCATATATGGATCTACAGTCTGAACCGCTTGACTGATTTTCTTCAAATTTTGCAGTTATTGTCTGTGAGAAGACAGCCTGCAGAAGTAGTTTAGGAATAAAGTTTTTGGTCTTTTGCACGGTTCCTGCCTGTGCAAAATACATTCAGACTTGAATTCATTTACTACGAACTTATTTATTAAAAATAGAAAATTCGTTTTGATTGTCAAATTTACATAGTAAGTTGATTGCCAAGCTAACAATGTGCAAGCCAAACTATCAATAATTTCCGATGAGATCTTGTTCGCCTTTTTTGCAATGTGTTGTGTACATATCGTTTATTTTCATCTCTCTCTTCTCGTTCTTACCGATATGTTAATACTTATTTTTCTTGGCATAAAGATTTCGATGAATTTTTATGCGAAGGATTATTTCTTAAAAGTTTTTCTTGTCTGATGTCTAAAAAAGGGCTTGGAAAAAGTCTACAGTGTTTCTTTAAAACCGACTTTCTCGTTAATGGGTTACACTACTCTGATGAAATGTTTTATCAAAGAACTTCTAGGTGGTTTATAAAGAATTGCAAGTCAACATTTGAAAAACTTTAATTTATGAAATTTTTAGAAATTAAAAAAATTATTTTTTTGAAGATTTTCGAAACCGTTTCTTTGATTTTTTTAAAATATTTTTGAAAAACTCATAAACAAGGTTTTATTAAAAATCGGTATTTAAAAACACGCTCTAACGATTTTCATTAAATTTTCAGTGGTTATGTGTTTTTTTAAACTGCTAAAACGTTGCTTTTTAAGGTTTTTGGGTGGAAGCAGGTGGAATATTCAATTGCAATATTTTTTGCGATTTTATTCAATTTACATATTGATTGTGTAGTTGGCAACCCTGTACCACCAATTTTACTTTGAAGAATGTGAAATCTTGTAATCAACCTGAAGAGTTTAATATTGTACAAAGCACACAATATCAGATTCGTACGACCCAATCGTGCCCAAGTTTTTAAATATACATTTTTAGGCCCTGTTCTTCAATGGCTGATGTTCTTATATGTCGTTCTTAACCTCCTCAATATCCAAAGGAAGATTTCTGTAACTGTCTACCTCACAGCATGCTCTTCAAAGAGGTTTGAATTACTTACAAGCAAAGACTTATCTAACAAAAGCAGAGTATAATTGCTTGCTTGGTCATGAAGGTGACAAATTGGAGGCAATTGTGGGTTATAAATAAGTACTGAATAATATCTCGTCCGAGATGCAAGGTTTGTAAATGATGGTGGATCCCAAATCGAATCACAACGCCACCACAAATTACACAGGCCTGCAAAATGAGGGTCATAACTTCCTCTCTGGAATTTGATAGCTGATTCTAGGGTATTTTGGTACGCTGATTACGAATATGTCCTTAGTTTTTTTTTCTCCATCACCTCCAGATTTTTCAAAAAAAGGTACAGATAGAAACTAGGAAAAAAGTCACAAGTTTTCGCAATAAAAAAGTATATATTGAAAGAATTTTATTTATTTAAATGCAATTTTAAAGATCATTATTTTAACAAATTAAGTCTAAGATTTGGTCTCTATCATCAGTATTGACAGAGATATCGAATTTATCACAGGTCTGGGTACACCAAAGTTAGCCTTTTCTTAAATTGCCAAAAAGTGATGTTAAAGTTGAGAAACGGACTTTAGTGTACAACAATTTTTTTCTTAGAATATGACCAAGAATCTCATTCCAAAGTATGTAACACGAATTACGGAACACCCTGTATATGAATGAGCTCATTACTTAATTAAGCCAAAATGCCCCTTTTTCGACATGTTTATTACGAATTACTTATACTCATTATGTAGTAGTTAACAAATTACTGATTTGCATTGATGTCTATGTCCCTCTACACTAATTAAATGCAATAAAAACTAAGCTAAAGCAATTTGATGACGTTTTATAAATTTTAAAATGCTGGCGCTCAGACAATTTCAATATTCTATATCAAAAAATCCTGACGTGATGGATTTTTTTCATTATTTTTCTCGTAATCAGCACATCAGATTCTATAGAAAACGTTACTCAGATTTCAGAGAGGAAAACCATTGCAGACCTGTGTTATTTTTTTCGTAATTACACGTGTGTTTTTATTTACACGTCTACTACACGTGAACCGGCTAGTACCGTAATGGAAGATTAATAAGTGATTAACTCGTTAATCTTACATCGGGTTTCTGAGATCAGTAGGTGATTAACTTGCTGATCTCTGTGGTATCACAATGGGCCCTTGTGGCCTAAGTGTGTTAGGCAATGTACTCATTGACTGACAGCCACTTCCACCTAACCTAACCTAACCTACTACACGTGTAAATAGTTTTTTGATAAACGTATAAATGTGTTAAGAAACCCACATCTGATCGAAAAACCGGTGATCTACACTCTTTAGAACACTGAAACTGTCAGAGTCACTTCAGTGTTACGATAACTCATTTTGATAGTAATTGTGTAGATAGAATTTTCCTTATGATGGCGCTACAGCCACTTACTATCCCGCTGAATAAGATTTTCTTAAAGCCCTGGTTTCAGTGAAAAAGGACCCATACAAGAAATCCTTCCTTTTTACTTGCATGTAGCCGTAATTTTAAAAGCTTTTTAATGAAGTTAACATAAATCCTAAAAAATAGATAAATTTTATGTAATGATATTTACTTAACTTATTTTCTGACGTTTCTTTACTTTTGAGAATTTGATGGTTTTTCGAAACAAAGATACTCAAAACCTCCTCTCGATCAACTTATGGAACTATTACTCCACATCTCTCGGGACAACACCCTTTTTCATTTAGCTCAAATATTTATATAAGGGTTGCAACTCATAAAAGCTTTTTAAGAGAGAAAAAAAAAACTGTAAATGAAGTATTCAATCCATGCGACTCAAAACTTACTTTAAAATTCCTGCTAGTTTTGGGTTAATTTATTATTAAAGCCCAATGTTGGTAGAATAAATATTCCATCTCCATTTCCATTCAAATTCTCTAACTTTCTTTTGTCGATGAATACCTACCATGTGAGCCTACTGAAAATATTTTCTGAATGAAAACGGCCAATGAACATTTTGAATTTATAAACGCATTCCCAGTATCCCTTGTGCTCTCCTTGTGAATTCCCATTGGCTCAAACTATGGATGTGATTTACCATTCAACCGTAAGAACGTGCTTCAATCGCAAATCAATTCGATAAACCCATTTAATATGGTGCCACTTATGAAGTTGAAAGGAGATACATCCCATTTCTTTAGGGCAAATACAAATTGGCT
Source organism: Melanostoma mellinum (assembly GCA_914767635.1). Taxonomy (NCBI): domain Eukaryota; kingdom Metazoa; phylum Arthropoda; class Insecta; order Diptera; family Syrphidae; genus Melanostoma; species Melanostoma mellinum. The sequence goes on along the minus strand of OU612059.1, from coordinate 169,736,187 downwards.
CCCGCAAAGAATACAACAGAGCAGAAGAAAAGTATACTTTTGTTTGTGATTCCAATAGCCTAGATACAGTATGACTAGCAAAGAGATGCCTTTTATTGAATGACATGCTTTAGCAGCAAAATTAACTTTGAAGTCGGCAGCCGCTTTGCTTTTGAGGGGCGTTTGTAACAGCTTTGTGGTGTCCGCCGGTGGCATAGTGGCTGACATGTCTGCCTTTTACGTGGGAGGTTCATGGTTCGAATCCCAGATAAACCATCAAAGAAAGAAAAAAATGTTTCTTATAGCTATTTCGAACAGTTTTAAAACTTTGCGTCATTATCACTAAATAATTTATGAAGAATAAGAGGGAATGCAGGGAGAGTTATAAAAACCTTAATTGTTAACTAAATACTGGCTGCAATCCAAATCGTATTTAACTTTCTCACTAGACTTTCTTTCCGTCACTACTGTCGTTTCACGTCTTTTCGAAAAAGGACGCACCGCACAATTCATGGTCTTGACTGTTGCCAATATTGCGAGTGCCTGCAACTAGTAAGATATATGCAAATTACATTCAATTGATCCCGAAACTTCCCAATGAAATTTTCCTTGTCCAGTTTTAAAGCATTATACGATATGCCTTGTGTCTGGCTTGGAATGGCATTAATTTGGATTCCACTTTTACTCTTTCCATCTTTTCAATTAGGATTTCGGATTGTTATTGTGTTTGTGCTGTTTTGGGGAAATTGAAATTGATTACATTTTTGGCTCAGAATACATTGAGAACAGGTATCCAATTTCACAGAGCTAACTCCTTTTACTTATGGTTATCCTATATATATGTTTTGGTATTCCGAACCAAATTCAGCAACAATGAAGTTTGGCTTCTAATTCAGTTTTATCGTGTTGAATGAGTCCCTCGCGAGAATTTAACAGGCACACGTTAAATGTTTAATTTCCATTAAATCGAGGTAGTCTAAGAGCCGATAGGATTTTTTAAGAGGGTTGATTCACTACCAAACTGTAAATAAATTTGATCGTTATGTCAAATTCAAAAATTTCGCAGTGTTTTGGGTTAGTTTTTTTGCCATTTCAAGATAAGTAAATAAAAAAAAAAGGAAAAAATATATTGGCGCAACTGAGATCAAGACATAGTGCATTTCTCTCAACCAAACCCTACAAATGTGGTACGTAATGGTTATCGTGTCTGCCTGTTACGTGGTGGTTAGAATCTCAACAAAAACGAAAAACTGTTCTTACATAATAATCACCTTTTGCGAGGAATGACAAGTCTTCCGATAGTAAATTTACTGTAATGAAAACGTATTCTCGAGCCATTTGTATTCAGCAGAAAACTGAAGGTCTCCTCTATTCCTTGACAAGGTATGATTGTGAAGGATGCGCTGGGCCCCAAGCGGCCCGTTCTGTCACGCCACCCTATGAATGAGTGTGTGTAAACCCTACAAATGTTATACGGCTAAAGGAGGAATCACTTGGCAGTGACTGTGGAATGCGATATCTGTATCCTTCTTGCTCTTCCTTTTTCGGCGTACGAACATTGCCATCTCGAAGCTGTTTCACACTAGCTAGATCCACTCATCTCGGCTACGCCGAATAATGACATATCTGTTTAGAAAAGCAAAATAGTATTTCAGGTATTTGAACCTCGAACCACAGCAGAAATTCTAATCGTTGAACCACTGTCTTACTTTTTTATACATTTGTTGTTGCAAAGTTATAACGAAGCGAGTGATAAACTAAAACAGCTTAGTTACAAATATGAAAGTTCCAAATTTTGAAGGCTGCAAATATTCATTTGGTAGTCCCTTTGCACCTCCAAAAAATCTGCTGTTGGCCTTCAGTCTAAAACAGTTACACGGAATAGTTAATAATTCATTTAATTGCGGGTATTCACAAGCTTTTCGTGAGATTTACAAAACCATAAATTGTAAAACGAGGAAAATTAGTAAAGCGGTGTGGGGGGAAGTTTCTAAATTATTGACTTTTCATTTCTATATTCAGACTTACTCCAACAAAAACCTTAATTAGTGGGCGTTGAACGTTTGAGTGGTAACAACAGGTTGGATTTAATGGCTGAATTTGTTTTTCGAGTGAATTTTGTGGGGTTCTTGTTCAAGTTTATTCACAGGATAAGCCAATTGGTTATCAAGTATTTATCCGATTGGGCAAAGGTAAGTTTGTTCGTCGAGGAAGGAAGGTAGGAAGGATGGAATTGGGGAATAAAAGGAAAGTTCTATCTTCTACATTCTTAATGTTAAACTAAATTTTTTTTTTTAAATATCGTCAGAAGTGATTTTGTGCGAAGTGAGAATGATAAATAATTCACTTTGCATTGGTTGTATAGGTGAGAAGCAGATTGAGGCGATAAATCTCTGAACATTTTAGAAGACTTTGAGCGACGCGACGGTAACATTTGTTTTTTGATAAAAGATGTGGCAGTTTGAATATACGAAACCCTTTTTTAGACGACATTGGCGGTAACATTGCAATCAGAAGTAGCTATGCTTTAATGGTTTGGTTGTTTTTCTTGTAAAGCGTGAAGGTTGACGTTGCTTTAATCCTTTTAAAAAATGAAGGTTCGAATCAAGTTGCAGCCAAATGGCGACAATACCTGTGGAGAGGATGGAATCCCGTTTATTCCAAGACATTGTGCGGCATGAGTGCATTGAATTCACGAGCCCCGTTCAAAAACCATTTGCTTCCATTAAAAAATTACTGCAAAACCTACATTCCTGATCATAGGACGTGTAAATAAAATATATTTTCTGTATTCGCCCAACCTCTCTCAGCACAAAACTTTAGAAATGGCATTTTCCAAAAGGAACTTCGTCGTGTGCAGATCTGCATAGTAATGCTCTATACTCATTTACCCAACCCAACGTCGCATAGTTATAAAAGTTTTATTTGCATCCAAAGTTGTTTCGTTTTTCCTGAGGGTAGTCCTCAAGTCCTACACTTGACATTGTTTACAATGCCAGAATATTCCATTATTTGATGCCTTCTTCGGCTCTTGTGTTGCTTTCTTTTGAATCCACTTTCTCAGCATTCAACGAGTTAATCATAGTTGCTGGGTGCTCTTAATCTCCTTACGTGATGAGGCTATGAGGATGGGGGTAAAGGTTTTTTTTTTGCACCATTTAAAGTGGCAAACGAGAGTGAACACTTAACCCTTTTTTTCAGCTTTAAAATAAACATGAGTGGCAGGCGATTGTGCGAAACTGTTTGTTTTGTTTATTTTATAGAAATATATGAATGAAAATCTGCATTCATCTGCTTTTGTTCAAACAAACTTCAATGTGGCTACTGCGTCGTATGAGATTTTAATGAGACTCACTTTGTGGCAGAAATGTTTGTTTTCATTGAAAAACAAAAGACTTACAAAATTGATTTTGATTTCGTGATATTGTTTGGAATTGACATGTTACTAGGCTTACATGTTACATATGACTCTAAAGATGGCTTGGATATATATCACAGTCATTCTTATTTTAGAAAAGTTCTCATAACTGTGATTGTCAAAGAATGACCTGCATTTTGTTGAAAGAAGAATTAACACAAGGTCAGCGATTAGATAAAGAAATACACATAAAGAGGCAGCTTTTAAATTGTCAATTTTTACAGCTTGATAAGATACTATGTCTTGTTATTGTTGTGAGCATAGTCCTTATCGCGAGAAATTCTTTTTTGCGGACGTAAAGATGTAGAGTGTATTACGACTCTTTAGAAAAAACTAGGGACTGAAGAGGAAATACCAGAAAAGAGTCTTTCTCGATGTCGGGTTTTGAATTCCTAACAAAACTTTCGATATCTTCTTGTAGGGAATTGCGATCTGACGAATTTACAATAGATTTGAAAATCTTCATGTCGTCAGCAAAAATTAGAATGTCGCTGTATGAAATGCAAGAAATCACGTTTATTGCAATAATGAAAAGCAAAGGACCAAGGTGACTCCATTGTGGCACACCAGAAAAATGTCTTAGAGAAGTCAGTGTAAATGCAGCTTAATTTATACCCCCTTTCAAGTGCATAAGAGCATTTATGTTAATTGAGAAAGGATTAGTAGCCGTCGTCTTCTATCACGTGGTTTTGAATATTAAATTAGAGACGTTCGTTGCGGAAAGTTGAATACGTTAATTACTATGACTACTGTCAAAGAGCTAGCTTTGCTAAATTACTCATAAGCATATCATAGACACTTGTCCTGTATTTACCACTGGTGGCAAACATCCTATTTACTCCAATGATTTCCTATACTTTGCGAAAATTTTACGTTCTGACATCAAAGAGAAATTGAAGCAGATAGATGTCCCTGTTGCATTGATATGTTCTACAGATAATCAGTTTTTTGTGGCTTTCTTTTTAATTTGATAAATAAATATGATGTATAATTGCACTTTCTAATCTCTAAATATCCAATAAAGTGAATAAAATTGAATTTCTCCCATCCATTATGGGTTTGTTAGTCAGAGCAAACACGTCATTAATAAAGAGAGGACTTTTCAGTAGCTGAACCTAACTTAAAGAAAATACCCGACATCACACTCGAAGAAGTGAAGTAGTGAATGAGCTAAGAACTAAAAAACAGGCAAATGCTTGTGAGATACGATATAAGTTTTGGAAAAGAAGGAAGACATTGTGCTAAGATGGCTCTCAGTTCTAATCTTCGAGCTAAAAGGAGTTGATAGTCTGCATACAAAATTTAGAGAAAGTAGTCTACCAATGGGAGATAAGCAAAGTTGCGATAATTACCGTTCGATCAAGCTGATGTCCCACACTTTGAAAACCGTTGAGAGGGTATGGGGTAGTTAACAGTGGAAAATAAAAAGCAATCTAATAACCAATGCGGGGTTGTCAAGAAAGTTAACAACGGATAAAATCCAAAGTATAAGGATCCTAATACATCACGTTTCTTAAGAAGATTTTAGCACAATTCGGAAATTTAGTCGCATGAGATCGATTGTGTGATGACTATGTGCTTGATTACTCATTCAGCATGAAATAGAGGTTATAATAATCATGTCATCGTTTAACATCCACCGTTGACCTTAGTCGTTGTTCTGAGCCTCATTTTCGAAATAAATAAACAAGGTCGTATATGATGTCACCATTCCACAACCCTCAACAAACTGCCATTGTCTATGGATACATTGGCCTCTCAACGATGACGTGCTGGTTTTAAGAGCCCCAAAATCGGAAACTTTTTGTTCATATAGCGGCCGAAATCTGTTCCTAGTTAGAAAACATTATTTTCGCACCAAATTGTTGTTGAATTCAAGCTGCTTTAAAGGCCGACGATAACGTACCGGATGGTAGTCCCTTTTCAATTACTGAAAGAATCTGAACCTTGCAAACAAATAATTGGAGGTCTTTGTGTAGAAGTCTTTTCAAGACTTGTGCTTGAAATGTTGAGCTGTTGAGTTTGAAGGATCTTGGGTACAGCAGCCAAATTTTCCTCTGTGTGCACTCTTACGAAGATGCTGATCGAGGTTTGTGGATGATTGTTTTTCAATACAATGCCAAATTTCTTTAAAAAAAAACCCCACTGTCTGGGTGACCCATCACGCACTTTGCGAATAAATTTTCAATGTTTCTAAACGTTGCATAAGGCAACGCATTTTGTTTCGCCATGACATGATACTGGCTTTCTGTCAAAATCTCCAACTGGAAAAAGCTGTCAGTGTCAAAATAGCCTCTGATTTAAAAAGGAGGCACTAGATGTTCTACTCTATATTTCTGTTCAGGTTTTGAATTTTAAGTTCCAATTTATTCAATTAACTAGCTGTGCCCGATGAATAGTCACTTCGGCTGTATTTTTAATTTTAGCTTAATTATTAAATAAAAACCAAATTATATTGTTTTTTAAATTTAAGTTAATTTTTGTAAAAATCGTTCTTAATTCTTCCATCTTTTGCCAAAATATTGAAATTTTGTGGGTTTCATACACGTGAGCATGCCACATGGAGTTGCTTATGGGAAAAGCATTCTTTTTATTAAATTAACACATTTAACTTTAAGCGTCTGTCCCTGAGCTTTATTTATTGCATATGCAAATGGTGCTCTCAGGGGAAACTGCACTGTTTCAAACTGAAATGACAAAACATTAGAAATTATAGGAATACGTGGAATCAAATCATGTTGCGTTCCAGCCAGATGTGTAATTTGTAGCCGTGTACGAGTACATTGCTTTGTTGGTGCGTCTAAATTTCTCATTAATAGGACTGGAGCACCAACTTACAGCCTCAATTTATGGGAAGGTATTCCTGTAAATTTTAAAGAGTGTCCATAACATAGTCTATTCGTAGGTTTTCGACAAAATCCCTCACGTCTGATATAATTTCTTCGTTCATATTATTAACTATCTCATTAGTCGGCTCCAAAATTGCCTTTTCACGTAGCCATTCCCGATTGCCCCTATTTATTTAAAGATCGTATAGATAGACATTTCTTTTAAGGTCATCTCTGCTCTCGACAATTTGACAGAAATCACGTCTCAGTTAAATTGAGTCGTTACTGTTTGTTGGCAAACAATCTTCTTCGATTTTTAAACGAGCAGTTGCATATTGTCGTGCTTGAGAATTATTATTATGCTGTACTGTACAAGCATATTTGTTGAAAGACGGAACTTTTTTACGAATACCTACTCATAGTACAAATCCTTTCCAACAGGCATCTATTTCATCTGCCGACATACTTCTCGTAATGACCGGGAGAGTGTGCTTAAAGTCACCAACTTAAAGCACCACCATCGCTCCCATGATTCCTGGGTTGCCTTTGGTTTATGTATGGAATAGTGTATCATTCTAACGGTCGGTGGAAGAATTTTTAAAATCGGTGTAGTGGTTTTTAAGTTCCTGTTTACTTTCCCGTTGACGCTTTAATATAGGGCTATCTCTGTACAAAATTTCATTTATGTCGGTTCAGTAGTTTGGGCGGGAGACGGTAACATAGAAAGACGGACCAGACAGAGTTAATTTCACAATTATAATATTTAACGATTTATTTTGCTGTTGGTTAAATGTGTTCTATTCCAATCTATGGATTGGAAATGTTGTCTGAAACACTCCATTGATGGGGAAAATAGTAAAAACAAAAAATTTGAAGTACAAAAGGGAGTGCTTTTGTGCACTTTTTCTTTTGGCCTGGAAATCTGAAAAAATTCATTCGATGTTGAGAAAATGCTTTTTATTTCCTTGGGGTACAATGGTGGTTTTTGATTTGAAACAAAAACAGTTTGAAGTAATCAATTTTTCCTGTTCGAATGATCGACGTTTTTGTTCCAGTTGAATACAAGCAGAAGCCAAAATAGTAAGCACTGAAATGTTATCTGTGTGTGTGTCTGTATGTGCGTATATAAACCTTCATTTTCAACGGCTACATAGGTGAATTTTCTTATAATTTGAGTTTTTTGGCTAACTTACCGAAAGTTTATCGGAATTAGATTTTTTAGTCTTGCGTACCCTACGAACGGATTACTACCAGTGTAAAGCCGTTAAGTGGCTGGCCTGTGTGATCAGTTCGAGACCGCATAATGCTCGCAACCACGGAAAAGAAGAAAAAGAAGAAGAAGGACTTATTGTTGTATCGTGTGAAGGCTAAATACAACTTTAATTAAAACGCCTTTTTTCGAACAAGGCTCCAATGATTTTGATAGTTTTTTATATATCCTACTGTGGTACCCGTGGCGTGATGGTTAGCATGTCCCAACAGAGGCAAAAATGTTTTGCCATGGATATCGCCTTTCGCGAGGAACTGGTGAGTCCTCCGATGACAAATTCATTACCTTGAAAAGCGTATTTTAGATTAGCCGTTCGGAACGGGGAGAAAATTGTAGGTCCCTTCCATTCCCTCACAGGGAATGTTGCGCCACCCTATTTATTTGTTTATTTTCTCGTTTCATACCAATACCAATCTCACAGTAGAAACAAAGTTTTCAGAAAAGGCCTTGAAAAGTGCCTCATTTAGTCCTTGTCTTGTTTCTATCGCAATCGATTTTGTGAAAATTTAATATTTAAAATATTCTAGGAAGTTTCAGTAACACTAAAAATGAATCAAATAAACTAAGAGCAGCAAAGCTTTCCTATTTTCAAAAAGCAATTCATGGTAATCTGAATTCAACTCAACGGCAGCACAATATACTCCCCTGTAACAAGTTCTTATCTGGTTGCATTTCTTTTCTTTTTCAGGACCACATAGAACATATTGCAGAATTACCAATTTACATACCACTCTTATGAATTTTCTACTATTTATACAAACATTTAAAGGAATTTTTTTTATTACAAAATAAAATAGTCTACGAACGGTTTTTTGTGAAATAATATGTCACACAAAAAAAAAAATTTTTTTCATCAAATGACATGTGAACGAATTATCAATTTGCGGACCAAACGAAACTCAACTGAGGAACAACTCTATTTTTGATTATTTGGCAATCATTGCAGCAGAAATAACCAACCATATACAATTTCTATATAAAAATCCCTCATGTACATATATACAATATTTTCAGTCGATAAATTGTACATAACGCTGAATAACATTAATGGGTGAAGCTTTAAAAATATTTATATGTCAATTAACCAGAGTATTTAGCTCATGTATAAAAAAATATATTTAAATTGTGTAAAGTGTAGTTTATAAGTAAAAAAGAGGAGAGAATAAATTTTAAAGGATTTGAAGTGTTTGACGAGAACCAGAAGTGTTTTTGTTGAGTAAAGTGAAATAAGGCGTTTAGTTTACGTCACTTATTAAAAAAAGAAAAGAAAAGTCGTTAGGGTTGTCGCGGTTATTTATTAAAAAACAATATACAAAACCAGGTAAATATGAATAGACATTTTTTCATATTATCTCAACAAGCAAACACTACAGACATATTTATGTTTACATATTTGTTTTTTTTTTTTTTTTTTTTTTGAATAGCGCTTTCCGTGTTGAACCAAGAAGTATCTTCTTGGTGAAGACTTTGATTGTGAAACAAAATCCTCAACTTAATGTGAATTGTCCTAGAGTCCTTTCCTGTGAAAATAAAAAAATAAAAATAAAATAAAATCAAAGTTCAATATTGCAAAATCATGCTAATTCCACAAGGGTAATTCGAGTGGAGTGCACATATTGTACATTTATTTATTTGTGTTGGTGTTTGTTTTATCTAAGAGGGTTTATTCTATACAATGCCCGTTTTAGTAGTCAGCAACAATGTTACTGGAAGGACACGCACAGCCTCTTCTTCTATAGCTGATTGGTTTTTATTTGTAAGTGTTTTCTTTGGATATTTCAAAATTTGTTTTTCTTTCTACAAAATCTCACAAACTAGTTCATTTTTTAAAGTTTTTTGTTTCATTCCATTGCATGTTGATAGTCCTCTTATGTTTTTTGTTAGAAGTTTCAATGTTTGCACGTGTTTTGAACTCTTAAAATTGTAGTCCTCGGGTGCCTATGGAAGGAGGCCGATACATAAAATCTACGACAGGCCTTTGGTGACTTCGTTAGACGCAGGCAAGATTTCGTTACTTTTTGTCTAAGGATCTTGTCAGTCGATATTAGTTTTTTAGTGTTTTATGCGATTTTTGAAAAGTTTTTTCGTGATCACAGGACTCAAATCCCCCTCTGATTATTGTGGCATGTTGATATGGAGTTAAGTCCAATTGTAGTTCGCTGATCCCGGCCTGGAAGCAAGTTTTGGTTTTTGTTTACGTCATAATTTGGTTGATGCTAATTCAATAATGGTATCGGTGTTTTTTCTTCTTTGCATAGATCATTTTTTACTACGAACCTTCTGTTGCTATACCTTTCCATTTGTTGGGAGAAAAATCAGAAGACCCTGCTATGATAACGAGCCTAGGTTACAGGTGCTCACCATGTCTGCGCTGAGTTTCTGTAAACTGAATCGTGAAAATTCTTCTTCATCCTCTTCACAAGACTCAACGTGTTTTTGGTATCACTAAGAGCAAAAGATAAAGGTCCTGTGGCAACGCTAATAGGCTTTCTGCACTCTTTTCTGTTACGGGATAGCAAAAATGGTGCAGTTGTCTCTTTTGTCTGCATCCAATGGAGCCATGCCATATTGTGTCCTTACTGGCGACTTCGGCAGACTGAGCACTGGTTCAGGTTCTGAGAAAGCCGTCTGAGAACCTTGCCTTGCGAGTTCATCGGCAATCTCGTTTCCAGTACAGCCGTGATTGCCTGGAACCTAATAGAGGCTCAAAAAATTTGGACTTCCGACCGCATTCAGAGTGGTCTTGCATTCCTGTATCACGTTGGGCGTAGTTGGAGAGTTGAGTAGAGTCTGAAGCCCAGCTCGGCTGTCGCTGCAGACAGTAATACTCATCCCCATGCAGCTTTTGCTCGTAGCTTATAGCCATACGCCTCCGCTTGTAAGACGGGCGCGTATGTGCCAAATTAGGTGTGCAGAAGCTTCACAAAGGCACCAGCGTCATCGGTCTTAGAACCATCCGTAAAAATACGATAACAATCCTCTTCTGGTATTCTATAGTAGACCCGTCTTGAACCGATGGAAATCTGAACTTGTATTTTGACGCAGCTTGAGCCTTGTGATTGTCGTGTCGGACAGCATATCCATTGAACGTGACTCAAATGATATACTGCTTGCAAGTTTTTCAACGCTTCAGTGCGAAACGGGCCAGAGATTACATCACTTTTTACTAAATGGTTTTGAGAATAAATAACATAATTTATTAATATAGGGAAGCAAGCAATTTTCTACTCGACATAATTGAACCATAGAAGGTTTTATCTAAAACAACTCCAAGGGATAGGGAACTTTGGAGTAGGTTTGGTCAGACCAGTCAATTTTTGCGTCTCGTAAAGAGAGCTACCTCATTTTTACGAGAATTCACGCGGAGAGTGTTTTCAATCAAATTTAGCTTAGCCTGTGCAGCTTGCAGATAGGATTCAGCCAAGAGCACGGTGGCGTGTCGGCGTCGTCAACTTGGGCTTCGGTGTATATGTTAGATCCATTGAGCATTTTAAATCGGTAGACGATTTTCTTGCACCAATAAAGGGAATGAGACACCACATTTTGGATGTCCCTTTATCACTCCAGTCAACTGCTCTATTCATTAGCATTGCATTTATCCACAAGACCAAAGATTCGTCCACAACATGTTTTCAAGCAGCCACCAAAACTGGGATTGTCAAAATACATCCTATGCTGATGAAAAAGCCCACCGTCAAGTCTTTCATGTCAAGTAAGCATTCAATCCTGTTAACAAGATTTTGAAATGTGGCTTCACAAGATTTTCCGCGCTGGTAAAGATGTTGTATCTGGAACAGGTGGTTTATTTGGAGTGAGGCTTAGCAAATGAATATCTAAACAATTCTGTGCGGCGTTCTTATCAGGAAGGAGGCAAAGCTGATCTGTCTAAAGCTCTCTGTGAGTGAATGGTTTTGCTTACCAGTTCTTATTATAAAAGTGAATCTTTCACTGTGCCAATGGGGATGTACCTAGAGTTTGAGTGCTGGTGAATGTATTTTTCCAGGTAGCAAAATGCTTATACTTACCTGCGACATAGCTGCAAAAACACCGTCAAGGTAAGGTGACTTGAAGCTGTCGAAAAATGCCGCAGAATATTTGATAACCTTGTCATGTCAACAGAAACTAACGATAACATGTAACATTAACAGGCCTACCTGGTCTAAGAGAATCAAATTGTTCCGGGCCGATTGATATGTACATGGTTTCCGAAGAAATGAGATTCTATCTCAATTTCCAGGGTGTTTTCAGTTTGTTTGCTTTAATTCATTGAAAGGCTTTGGCAAGTAAGCTAGTTTCACTGAATGTTTCGATGCTTTCAAACAATTCTTTGATCTTGATTGATTGATTTTTAGTGGTCAGCTCAGAAGACTTCTGGTTTCCCTTCGAAGTTCCAATACGGCACCGTAGATCAACTAGGCATTGGTCTAGCTATGTGTGCCAAGTCGAAGCTTAAACACAAAATCTAAATTTAGAACTACTGCATTTTTCACTTTGTTCACATTTTTCGCTTTGTTGAGAGCTCGGTTAGAGATTTGACGCAATTTCCAAGCTTATGTTGTGGCATTCGGGTTCTATGGGATTTCTTTTTACTATAGGGCTAGAGTAGCCGCATTTCTTACTTCTTGGAAATGAATGTGTCAGTCCGATAGTGACACCTGACGCGTCCCACCAAAAAGCTTCTTTACTTATCTTTAAGATAAAGTCAAGTCAGTTACTTTTTATCTCTTAACCCTAACAACCGCCTGATGCCAACGTTGTAAGTGTCTAAATCAGAGGACAGGATGAAGGTAAGTAGATGGTTGTTTTTTATGTTGTCATTGATGCATCTCCATCTCCAAAGCTCCACCACTTCCGCAGCCTGCCTGGTGGCAGATTTCAAAATATATTTCCAAGAGAAGTGAGCTCACGCAACCTTTAGTTTCATATCAGTATTAGGTACAGGAGCCTTAGGGGTAAATTAAAAAAACTCCAAAACCTTCCAAGACTAACAAATCGGTTTTTTCAGGCTCATTGCTCCTTGATTACTACGAGGTGTGTCATGTCAACACATGTTTGCTGCAAATGTAGGATGAATGTCTAGGCGTCTCAAGCTTGAAATCAGATCAGATTTAACATATTTGACACTTTCTGCGTCTTATACTGCGTCTCAGTCACTTTCCAGTTTAATGAACTTGTCACGTCCGTTTGACTCTCTCTGCCACCGAACCACTTCCCCAAATATCACAACTATTTCGAAGTCTTCAATTAAAATTTGAGTCTTTATTTTAAGAATCTTTTGCATTCCCAATATTTTTTACCCTGTTAAATGGAATCCGCTTTGTAGTAACCTACGGATTTTGTCATCAATGTTGTGAACATTTTCTCAGTTCATTTAAATTTTTATGGTTCAAAAACGAATATTTACTGTCAAAGAAATTCTTAGAAGTTCGCAATGCACTCAAACAAATTAAACCTATTCCAAGTCCAATCCCGAGCAATAAACTTTATCGATTCTTATCTACCGTTATATCATTCTTCTCAATTTATTTGCCTGTTCTAAACTCAAACTGAAATAAAGCTGCTAAGTGGGTAATTCTGCAGAAAATTTCCTAATCGCAATTCGTGGCTAAAAGACTTAATAAAAGCCATTCACGCCCCTCCGCCTCACGCCCTTCACAAGCCATAGAGCCTTTACAGTCTTCTGAAGAACTTCTCCAAGGATATCATTCTAAAAAAAACAAAAAAAAAAAACAGATCCATAAAACCAGATTAACCCGAAATTAAACGCATTGAAGCAGGAAAACGGGAAAATATAGAAAATCAACGATAAATGGAGAAAAATCATAAAGAGACAGACGAATGAAATTGAACATTTCGACGTGTAGCAGTAACAGCTTTACGGGAAATCAAAACGAAGAAACACGACGTTATGGTCATGGAAGAAGGAGTCTTTTGTTTGGTTGCAAAGGCGAATGGATTCTTACTCACAACAAAGTTATAGAAAGAAAAGGCTCCTGGTCTCGAGTACCATTTGGTTTTCTTTACATTTTCTTTCTTGTATGTGGAAAGCGGAAGCGGAACCCTCTGGAGAGAAAACATGAGTTAACAAAGAGGCGCACGAATGGTTCAATTGAATAAAATGGATGATAAATGAATACTTGATCCGTCAAATTGTTTTATCGACTCATCATTAAGATTTGCGCACATTGATCGAAAATGAGAGGGTATAGAGATGAAAGGTCAAAGTCAAAGAACAATAGGCTCATGGAGATGGTTGGGTAGCTTAGGGAGATGGTTGTGTGTAAATCCATGCTTCTGATTCTTGTTTGAAGGAAAGTGGTTCTCTAAACAAGCTACTTAACTTTTCTGACCTTAAAGCACTTCGCGGTTGAACAAAGGAGTGTCTTCCCTTGTACATATTGAGTGCGCTATTAAAGCACTTCTGTCAAATGTGTGACTTTTTAAAGTTCGTTTTCAAGAAGATAAAATGACCTCAAGTGCCATACTGAACGCTTTTTAATACGTTTCCAACATAAGAGCATACAATTTTCCAATCTGAATTTAATTCACCTATTTCCTGTAGCTTTCGTTCACATCCTTCAAAATATATACTCTGGATTATTTGTAAATCCAGCACGTATAAACCAAATAGCTCCAACAGGAAGTTAAAATTCGTATCAGTCTTGCAAACTTCTGCTTCATATGGAGTCCCTTTCATATCTGATGATGATGAGCAGGTACTTTATTTTAATTCCGAAAAAATACTCGTAATAAAATATGTAAATTAATTATGTATGTATTCGTAAGTATATCATTTTGTGTATTCGCATATGAATTTTTCGTTATCGTGCATGGCTTTCTGAAATTTATTCAAATTGGCTTAATTCAGTCGCATTCATTCAAAAGTCATGGTGATAAGAGTTTCTGCATATTTTTAAAATTACAATGTCGTTCTGAAATTAAATTGAGTACATCGATCAGCAATAAGTTGGCATCCTCTCAGCCTCGTGCTGTTGAGTGCTTAAATTTATTCGTAAGAATTGTTTCATTTAATCCCGAAATCGAAAGATGGAAATTAAGGAAGTGGTTGTAAGAAAGTAATGAAATTGGTTGCTAAGTAGTTTCGTGAAACCAATTTAAAAAATTAAGTCTGAGCAAAATATCAGCCTCTTCGTAATTTCTATGGAACCAAGGGGCTCTGTTGAAAAGAAATCGTGTGCGAGCAATTCAAACATGGCAGAAGTGAAACATTGGAGAATTTAGGCCTGCTTCGAAAGCACGAACAAAAAGGGGGGGGAGAAACTATTAGAATTTATTTCATTCTACCTCATTGTCTCGCAGACTGAATTCTATTCATGAACATTTTTGTTTATTTTTTGTGTTGCTATTCCGTTTCATCGAGTTTTCAAATCACATGGTGCTCAAGAAGTTGCAATTCAATTACACAGGACTCTTGCCTTATACTAAGGCTTTGTAATAGGCATGTGCAAAAACAGACTATTTGTTTTCTTTCTTATAACCACCAGAAACTAGTAGTCATATAACGTGGTTTGACAATAGTTATAGATTTCCCCACTACACAAGGCGTATGCCTTACGTATGGACAATGCTTAATAGATGGCAAGGGATACGCTATAAAACATCGCACAACGAGGCGACCGAGAGTATAAAGTAGTGTACTATGTATTCTATCTCATTTTCTTAGCCACTTAAGCGTGACGCATTTTCGTTTCATTGAGTTTCACAGCAATGCTAGAGAAGTTTTGCATCCAGAAAAATATTTTCAAAAAAAGTTCAAGTCAGAGTTTCATTCACTTCGTAACTGAAAGAGACAAGTATTTGCTAAGGATATTTATTCAACTGTAAAGAAGAGGGTATATCCTTCCCAATAATGAATGCAAGGTTTTAAAAGTGATACTCTTGCATTACCATACTCTTTTGACAAAATTTTTCATTACCAATTTGTTCAGTTGCGGCTAAATGTTCTCAATATCTTAAAGAATTTTATTTTTGAAATCTTGAATCGAATGTGAAGCATTGGCAATAGGTCGGTAGACCTTGATAAACATTTTTCATGCTATCGCAGCTCGGGCGCAAGATTCAAGATGATTTTTTGATGAAATTTCGAATCATTTTGATGTATCTGAAAGATCCAATTATTAGAAAAATGTCTAACACTAATTCCGTACGGCTTTGATAGCCGATTTTTGAATAAAATTCGGTATAGATAATGCCGTTTGTGGAATTTCCAGTTACAGAAATTGACAAGAAATGAACAAGCCAGGGTTTTTCTCCAGCAAAATGCTTAAACAGTTGTTCTTAAGCGACGTTTACGAGTTAAATTTTTATATAAATAACTTGTCTCAAATTTTTCCACCATTTTCACAATTGCTGGCCAAGAAAATGGTTCACGACGGCGCGGCGATGCCTGTTTTCCTTATGATATGTTCACACTATATTTTTAAACCCTTTGTTCCCGGCGCGGCGGTGTCAATAAAAAAAAAATCATAAAAATTACAAAAATAAATCTCTCAAGAAACCACTAGAAACATAGAAATGAACCCCTACAATTTTCTGCCTATTACGATTCCTCGCGAAAGTCGATAACCGTGGAAAAACATTTTTGGATCTGTTGGGATTCGAACCACGAACTACTGGGCTAAAACCAATCAACTTCCCTTAACGTATTGACTTTGTTTGAGTGAAACACCAACGGCTCACGAAAAACATTTTATGAGGAATATTTTATTTTTGGCATTCGAGTAACATAAATTAGTGCTTTTGGAGTGGAGATTTTTCTATGCCGCTTTTCATTGCGCGATAAAAAGCGTTCAGGAGATTTTAGAGATATTCTGAAACCGTACTATTTGGTGCAGAAAGATCGCTTCAAGACTTACAGTCGTAATCCACTCATGAAGAATGTTTCTCTGATATCAAAATCCAATCGAATCGTTCTATAGAAAGCGATATGAGTTGAACTGACCATGTTGAACTGTTCAGGACCGGGTGGAGGCAGCGTACTTAGTGACAAAGCAGGGGAGCGTTAAAAAGTAAACAAAATTGAAAGTAGACCGTTGCCGCTTGGGGTTCAGCTATCCGTTTTCTTCTAAGTTTGCCACTCAGTACGAAGGTTTAAGTTTTAATTTTTGTTGAAAATGCTTGAGAAAATGGTTAAATTAGAAAACCGTCAGTTCTTGGTGTGAAATACAGTTGAACGTTTTAATAATATTGGAAAAAGGAAAAAGAATACATTTACGTCTGAATGCATTTCACCAACAAAATTTTCAATTTGAAGGTCCGAAAGACAAAGCTACAATTAAAATATGTGTGAATGTGTAAAAGCCGCTGCGGTTTATTCATTTTTGTCTCAAAATATCATTCGAATTCGCCGTAACAAAAATGTCGAGTTTCTTCCTTCATTAAAATTAAGACCAAAGTTAGAGATAAGAATATGAAAGCGTATTCTTAGATTCCAAAGTTGGGTTTCAGCAGGGTTGGCCGAATAAACTACACTACATTTACTACATCATTAACTACGTGTAGTTAATTCAATAAACTACACGCTTTATTTACTACAATTTGTTACATTTGCTACATACACGTAGTTGACGTAGTTAATATAGAAAAAAAGAGAATAGTTCAAACTACGTCTGCTACATTATCTACATTTAACTACATTTAACTACATTTAACTACATTTATCTACATTTAACTACATTTAACTACATTTAACTACATTTAACTACATTTAACTACATTTAACTACATAAACTACATAAACTACGTAGCAGACGTAACAAATGTAGTTTTTTCTAAAAAGTGATATTTCGGCCAACTCTGGGTTTCAGTAATGGGAGAAAATAAAATAAGCAACTCTTCTCTCGTCATTGAAATGAACCACATAGGACAGAGCACAGAGGAGGAAGAGCTTTTTTCCTCGGTGAAGTGAACACTGCTGTTTGCTGGTTCTGATAACTATTTTTTTTCTAGTTTCTAGAGTCTAGACTAGATCCTACGTGAAAGGTGAAACGTTACGTTAGCGCTCGCTGCATTTCTTTTCTTCTCTCTCACCCATTCTCTGTGATCGATCACCGAAAACGAAAAGTAGACAAAGAAAGAAGCCGGTTTAGTCATGCAGAGTTCATCAAACAGAAGCTCAGTCAGTTCTCTCCGTAGCATTGGTTTTTGCATTTGCCCTTTGGCTGTCACTGTCATCGTCATCGTCAGTTTTCAGTTGTGCTTTCTCGTGTTAAGTTGCAAAATATTCTTTCTGGTGAGTGATTCCTAATTTTCTATTAAATGAGAATGTGAAAGTTAATTGCTTTTCTAAGTACATATAATTTTGTTATTTTGTTGTGAAATGTCATGCAAAGTGTTTCTCCTTATTATATGCAACATAAAATAGTGTTTTTCGTTTATTGAACAAAACCGCGATGGTGTTTATTCAATTTAGTCTTACATCGAAAAATGTGTCCCTTACATACTATGCAGCTGATTATTATCTGAGTGAGTGAGTGAGTATTTTTCTCTTTTCTTTCTTTTTATTGATGCAAAAGATGGTAAAGTTTCAAAATCTTCGATTTAATTAAATTCATGTGAGATCACTTAAGAGCTTATTCTGTCAGTTCTCAAAATGAGCCGAAATCGATATTTATCCTAATTTTAAACATTCTGACAGTCGACGTCTCGACGAAATCAAAAACTCATTAGAACTGCTCTTTAACGGCGGCTCGGAATGGAATCAAAACTTTATTCAATCTTTCTGTTCAAGCTACCAAAACATTTTTTTTGCCAATATACCGAAAATAGTTGTGAAATGTTCCAACAGGTTCATACACCGAAGCTTTGTACCGTAAATCGTTAAATTTTTTTTTCTCTTTTTAAGTCTATTATTAGTTTAATTTCAAAGAAAGCAGAGTATCTACCTACACCTGTAGGTAAAATGCTTAAAAAATAATTTTCAACAGTTGTGCTGGGCTCATTTTAAAAATTACGATACTCGATGTCATTTACGACTACTTTTGGCTTTAGTTTTGCTATCGTTCTTCAGTTTCCATGGATTCCTTCTCTAAATTTATAATTGGGTCCTGTCGTGGCTATTGTTGTTCTGGATTTATTAATTCGTCATATTGACATGTTTATTGAAAAAACCTTTTTCGGTGCCTTGTTATGAAAGCACTCAGAGCTGTCATAATCGATCTCTGTAAGCTCACCGATTATCGTACCAGGACTGCTTAAGCGATATTCTTTTTTCTACTACTTTATAACAATATACCTCGACGATGTTCTTACAAATTTAAACTTGTAATCTCTTAACAAGCGTCTAAATGAAATCGCGATAATTTAATGCAATAAGAAGTGAGAGTCTTTTATTGGACGTCTATTTGTTTCACGTCAAAAAGACTAAGAAAATCTATGAAAATTTACCTATACGAGAGTCCGTAAAAGAAGTTATTGTAATATTGTTCTCCTCATTGAAGCGCATCTATTTCAACGATCGTGTGCTCATTCATAATTTCCCTTCAGTAACTTTTTAGTCGATTATCGTCAAATCTTCTATTGTCGATTGTATCGACACGTAACTTCACTTTCAGCGATTGAAGGATTGCCGTTTTACTATCATTTTATGAATTTTTACAACTTGAAGAGGTTTTCAAATACAGTGATAGACGATGGAAACTGGAACTAAATTCCAAGAATTTAGTATGCTTATGTTCCGGTTTCCATTGTTTCTTGATCGATGTTATCGATGCAATAGTTACAGAATATTTGCCCTTGTTCTGTAACTATCGATATATAACATCGATCGATAACATCGAATCACAGGCCCAAGTCTACACTAATCGCCATAGGAGTTCAGTTTGCGATGGTAAAATCAACTATCCTTTTTGTTTGCGAAAACTTGAAAAAAAAAAAAACATTTTGTCATTAACCTTAAAATCGTAACTCACCTAAAAAATTTCTCAAAACATCAAGATTTATTCTTACGACTCTTCGCCTTCAGTCATAAAGAATGTTATGAATATAACAGGTGCGTGTTTGTGGCATCTCAGTAATCATATAACCACTATACTTATTTAACATACCAACAAACAATTATGATGAAAGACTGAAGCAAGTGGGCGCTTGTGAGAAGCACAAATTTTCACAATTGGTTTATACCTTTGCTAATTCATATTCGATACTCCTTTCTTTGCAGCAACATTCTTCATACAAATTAAAATGATAACTTTGTTTTTCGAGTTCCAGTATTAGATAAATTCACAAGTCATATTTTATTGTTGGTAATAACTATTTAGTGTCACCTACATTTTCGGGTGAATTATCTCAACACTTCCATTGCGAACTTTATTTAACTCAGTTTTGTTTTTTTGTTCACTGGTAAAGTGCAAAGCTGATCTGATTATAGGATTGCTGGTTTGCGTCATAAATGCACTGCGAAAGCGAATGCTCTCGTAATGAAAAATCTATTGGCATTCAAAACAATCAAAAAGAGTTTCGGGAGACCGCTACCTATGACTGAAACGAGTTGCATCTAAAATACTCGTACATTTACAAAGTGGAAGGTTCAACATTATTGGGAATGACGTTACTTTTTCTCTTTCCAAATCTGACTTCAACCGAATTCCAAACATATTTAAAAAAAATCGAAAATTCTGAAGGGATTGAAAAAGAAAACACATGCAGCTCTATTCATAATCGTATTTTAAACTCTGCGAAATGATAAAATACGCTTATTTATTGATTAAAACAAAAATTGTATTTATAATCATTTTTCGTCAGTGAATAAGGGCTGAATAGCTTAAGCACATATACACTTGTTTTATGCTTCTTTAAGCGCATAACTGTCATTCGATTTTGATTATTGAATTGGCATGGCATTCAGTGGTTTATTTACAACTTTGAGGAATTCCGAAATCAACCAAATGAAATGGAAATGTACTCAAATTAAATTAATTTTAAACATAATTCAATTCGCTTCTGAAACCAAGGCAGGACCAAAAAATAATAGCAACTAGCTGTTGCAAATAAACCATACATACCTTATCTGAGGAATCCCCGTTTTTAGTCCGGATCCGTTTTCTTTTGAGTTGTTCCATTTTTCCAAGCTATATTTGCAGTTTTGCACAATCAGATCCAACGAAAATATAAACGAAAACAAAATTCTATTGTCAGTTTCAATTATTGAGAAACCAAAATTAGAGAGTTTCTTTAAGATTTTGACATAAGGTATTGGTGGCTACGATGGGTGAAAAAAGGATTATAAATAAGGATTTTCTATTCACTGATCTAAGTCTTAACAATTTCTTATTTAATAAATTATATAATAATTATATAATATTAATAAATGCGGCTGTTGGTCATCATTTCATTTAATTCGAACGCTTTTCTCTTATTTTTAATTTTACCAAAGTAATCCCACTCAAAAAACTCATCAACTTGGACAACATGGAAAGCTTAATTACGAACTACGAGAATTTTTGTTCGCAAAATCCAAATGGAATCAAAGAAAGCATTTCCAGTTGCCACACTAAACACCGCCATGCTGGTTTTCGAAATCAGCTGTTTTACGCCAAATTTGCAAGATCATTCACATTTTTCTGCAAAACACAGATTTTTTCGTAAATTAAGACGGACGAATTTACATTCGAATCGGATTTGGTGATACCAAATCTACGAATTTCGAAATTCGTTCCATTCCGAATCGATTATGTAATAGCTTTAGACTTTTTTCGATTACGACGGAATCTGTGATAGAGCTGATTATCTAGGCAGCTTAAGAAGCGAATAGAATTTACGTTATTCCAATTCTTTTTCAAAATCTATGTTTCTCTATCGGTAAGAGAAACTGATAAGCCCTTAAATAAAAAATGAAAAAGGTGCACGTCATTAAGTAATCAGCTGTGTGTGTCATATTTGTTGCGGAAATTTAAAATGAAATATTCTTCGCAATGTTTTTCCCGGACGGTTTTCTTATTTTTTTGATTTTCTGAAAATCAGTTTTAGCAGCTTTCTTATGATTGTTCACTCTGGTTTTTTAAGGTAAAACTAAACACTGTCTACAGTCTACATTTCTACACTTATATTTGTACCTACCTTAAATCTTGTGTATCTCGCTCAAATGAAAATCTAATGACGCTCGGATATTGTACCTTGTACCTTGAGTGACAAAAATAGTATTGTTTTAGGATGCTCTACCCCAGTTGACAATGAGCTGCATTCAAAATTCGATTCCTGGCTTTTGTTCAGTTTTCTGACAAGTGGTTAGCTCAATGTGGGACAACCTGTGTGCAGAAAAAAACCCCGAAGCTTTCATTGTCTTACGAGAACATTAACATTCTTGTCATCATACTTCCACACCCTTCAAGTAGGATGACTGGCTATCAGGATTTTGTATATCAGCAAAAAAATAAACATCGTTTTGCAAAGTAAAAAGCTCAACAATTTTCCCTTCTCAATACTTTCCTACTAACAAAGCAATCATGACTTTTGCAAACCAATGTGACAAATTGTTTAAGCTACTTTTGGTCTTTGGATTTAACTTTTTGTTGTTCACATTCCAAATTATTCATATCCCTCTTTAGATCAAACACTAATCATTAATGTATGAACGGCAGTGGAAAGGGATTTCAGTTCCCACAAAAATGTACATAAAACATGATTCAGCCATTTCGTATTCATGTGTTTTTTTTTTGTGTTCTTCAATTCATTTTTCTATGTTGAAAAAAAAAAAAGTTTTTCTTGTGAACCTAACGCAAATATTTGTTTTATGCCAGCACAACCCAAAAATAAGCTCTCCTATTCGAATAAATGGCACTTTTTGCTATTGGTTTTAGAATTCAAGAGTTCTTTTTTTTCATGTCCCATGTGACTCTGGAAATTCGTCTATTCCTCCCTCCAATAGGTTTAAAGGTTTTTCTTCTTTTTAAATGCCATCAGTGACTGAAAATTTAATCCATTCAAACTACAAATAAAAACCCATACTCGTGGCTTAAAGGAAAAGCAAATACATAACCAACTGGATCCATAAAAAGGGGAACCATATAAAAACTGGTGTTTTTGCGAAATGTTAACGAGATTCCGTAATGGTCTGTTATAGGTTTCTTTAATTTATTGCCAAGTATTCCAACATTACTTGGCATATGTGGCACACGGCTGCACTGGGCATTTAATTCCACTTGTCCATTTGGTAGCGTAACGTTGGGTTAGCTTCAAAAAACAAACTTATTTTCTGTGTGTATTATTTGTTCTTTCAATTGAACCAAAAATAATCATTAAATGGTTAAATTTTGAATACTTTACTGGTTTTCAACTTTAGTTTTAACGTATCGTTGCACTATCACGCGGTTGACGCATAAACTGAAATGCTATTGGTAGTAAACTGGACCGTCGCGCCGTCGAGACGAAATCCAATTTATGATGATTCAGGTCCTGAGAAGGCTGTCTGAGATCCTTGCCTTACAAGTTTGTCGTCGTTCTCGTTTTCAGTGGTGGCCTGGAACCCAAAGAAACTCCAACATTAAAGTCTTCCGTTCACTTCCAAAGATGTTTTGCATTCTTTCGAAGTAGTAAGGGGATGAGTAGATCCTAAGGTCCTCAGTAGGCTGTCTGAGATTCTTGCCTTATAAGTTCGTCGCTGCGCCGTTCTTGTTCCGTGGTGGCCTGGAACCCAACGAACTTCCAAAAACTTTGTCGAACGCTTCCACAGAGGTGCTGCATTCTTGGATCATTTTCGAAGTAGTGAGAGGGTTGAGTAGAGCCTTAAGCACAGCTGTTGCTGAAGCCACAAATAATGCTCCCCATTCAATTTAGATATGATACGTCTCAGGTTGGAAGACGGAAGCGTATGTGAGGAGTGTGGTCGTACGTCAATACTCTCCACAAAGGCATCGGCGCCAGATACATCATCGATTTTGTGATGTGCTTTTTTTATCTCTAGACCTGGGGTATGCTCGGTGCAGTGCAATAACACCCGCGGCAATAACCCCTGCAGGGGTTATTTCCCAAACGAAAAGGAAATAGCCCCTGCAGGGGTTATTTCCTTTTTAATGTGGTAATAACCCCTGCAACAAAAAGGCATTTACACCTGCAGGTGTAATTGCCAATTTGAATTGCCAACAAGCCCCACACATGGGTTAAGCTTTAACTCTCCATTAAAAAATTGTTATAAAAAGCTTATAATTCATATTGGCTACCTTGGTCATGTAAGTACAAACAAAAAAGAGTAGATATTGTTCTTATTTTTCAAAATTTTTTTGAAATAAAATCTTAAAGCTTACGCACCAAATTCTTTTGACAAGAACAACAATACACCAATACAAACTTAACCGCAGGACTACTTTTTTGCATTAGTAAAATTAAAAAATTCAATTTTTTTATTTTCACACCCCAAATTGATTCTCTCTGGGGCAAAAAAAAATTTCCGCTGCGCGAATGACGATTATTTTTTTTTCTTATTTTGAATTTTTTAATTTTACTAATGCAAAAAAGTAGTCCTGCAATTAACAAAAATATACCAATATAAATTTAACAGCAGGACTTTTTTTTGCATTAGTGAAATTAAAAAATTCGAGCGAATTTTTTTATTTCACTAATGCAAAAAAATATTTTCAATGGTTTTCTTTGGTTTCTTAAAATAAAGCGAATATGGTTATTTTGTAAAATTTGTTTTGTTCTATTAGGTTTTCTATGGTGGGCTATATTTCCATTTGAAATTGGAAATAATCCCCACAGGTAAAAGGCAATAAGACCTACGGTTTTTATTGCCACATTAAAAAGGAAATAACCCCTGCAGGGGCTATTTCCTTTTCGTTTGGGAAATAACCCCTGCAGGGGTTATTGCCGCGGGTGTTATTGCACTGCACCGGTATGCTCGTCGGGTTCAGGGTCGACCAAAGAAAACCATAAAACTTCGGTTATGCAGGTCCAATCCTTTTATTGGTCTTAAAGCTAGTCTAATATAATATTTAATAATTCTTATTTCTAATGCTGGTGATCGATGGTTCCAACGCTAGTAGATCCTTATTTCTATGCTGTCAAAACGGTCATTAAATACGGGCTTTTAATCACTGGTAAATCAACAGTCAAATACTTGCATCAACAGGTAAATCCTGGCATCAGCAGGCAAATCCTGGCATCAACAGCTTAATAGCCGGCAAAAGAAAAATCCCAAAAGTCTTTAAGAGGCTAGTACTCCAAGGAGACCTTGCTTAAATTGTTAATCTCTGGGCACACTGCGTACCCTTGGTTTTCCTCTAGTGGAAGTAACCTATTCATTAGATTGCTACTTTTCCAACACGAGCCGACTCCTGCTTTCTCGTATTTTTCAGTTTGCCCTTATAATGTTATCTACACCTAGTGCGTGTGAGTTCTATGTGGCGAGTGGAAAATATCATGTGAAAACAATTTTATGTGTATTGGCTGACGGTAGGGTGTGTATTTGTAACTTCGTTCTGAACTTACAACAGCATTTTTGACGCGGTTCAATCCTTTGGATCATCGTGTCAGACGGCAGATCCATTTGAATTTGTTCAAAAGATATGCTGCTTGGGAGTTCCTCAAAGCTCGAGTGGTAAGTGTGTCACAGTTCACATGTCCTTGAATAGGAAATGGTTTGACAGAACATCCAGCGCTTGGAGCGCTAAAATACGGTGATTATCTATCAGCTGATGACAACGAAACAACCATCATTGTGGCATGTCTCATGGTCAAACAAGAGTCTCTTCTATATGCAAGAATCAACGAAACCATTCAGCAATTAGGAATTGTCAATACAATTTATGATCATTGCCTAGCTTAGAAAGTCCCTCATTCTCTCATCACCATTTTGATGTCCTTGTGTATTTTAAAAATTTCATGGACCGCATTTAAGTGACCATAGACGGTCTTATTTTCCTCCTTAGATGTTCTAAAGTCCAATAAGAAAACTAGTCTCCTTCAGAGCAGCAATTCCGCGCTTGCTTTTCTTTTATTATCTGGTGATTCTCCCGAGTGAGGAAGGAAGTAGTCATTCAATGTCGACTTTCATTTGGTGATGGCCAATTACCGTGAGTTGAAAAAGCTTCTCTGACGCAAGAACTTCATTTTGACACTACAAACTACAAACTTGTTATCCTCAGTTTTAACTACAAACACAAGGGATTCTTAACTGTTCTATTTTTTGGCTTGAAGGCTAGTGTGTGATGGTCGAGGCCTTTTTTTATTGAAGCTTTTATCAAAAATTGCCTCTATTTCCTTAACATTTAACATGGCTTAGCCCCAATTGTAAAATGTGCGGCAATGTCTATTTAATTCCATAGGTTTTCACTTTAATAAGCACAACCATTCGACCTAGTCGTATGCCTCCTGGTATTTTATTGGTCCCATAATCCAAATCGGATACGCCTAGAAGCTCTGAAGCATTTCATAAGGTCAGCTTAGCCCAGTTCCCTCTAGACCACACACACTGCTGGAAGCATTTACGCTTTCAGAGCGGCAAAAGAGTTTCTATTACAAAAAAAAATAAAAAAATCGTTTATCCTTTGGGATATTTTGCTTCCGATATGTGTGCTGTGGATATTCAGGCATATTCTGTGTATGTACTTTTTGACATGCCAGTGGAACTGTACATTCGCACAATGATTTTGTAGAACACACGTAATCCTTTTGGAATATATAAAAACAACAGAACGATTTGACGTTACTACACCAGGGGATGTTTATTGTCGCCCTATGGGAGATTGCGGCAGTTAAATCAAAGAACCGTAACTGTGTTCTATTTATTTTATATGAGTTGCGAAGGCGAAATTGCCAGAGACAATTTATGTAAAAGGTGTGGGCTTAAAAAATCGGCACAATTTTGTGGCTGTTTTTTTTATTCATTTTCTTTTTCTGTTTCTTAAAGCCCTCTAAAGTCAAATGGATATGAAAACAATTTTTTTGTTTTTTTAAATCCTGCTGACATGAATGACAGAACGTGACGAGTTGAAAAAGCAAATCCGGCAGGGATTGAATAATAATTTTAGAATAACATAAAATCGTTTAGTTGAAGCGTTAAGATTGATTTACACGTTTGGTTGTATGAGATGCTTTATTTGAATTAACTTCACTTTTTATCCTGCAGAGTAATGCGATACTTACGCACTGAAAAAAATCCCTATCAAATTAATAGGGGACGAAATGAAATGAAAAATCACGACTTACACGGTACCACTACACAAAAGTTGACTTTTTCTTGCTGAGTATTCCTGACCTCAGTGACCAAAATGGTTCTCGGGCGTGTTTAAAAAAGTGTTTGGCATTTAAAAAATCAAATATGTAAAACTAAACGTTTGCGGAACTACCTTGAATGTGAAGAAGTAGGCTCTGAACAAGAAATTAAACAACAGTCATCCAAGTTTTCGGGTTTGTTGATGAGAACTTCTATTGACTTCTAGATTTAAACAGTTGACAGCATTGCTTTCACAGGATGTAGTCAGATAGAATAAAAATAAAAAAATAAAAATTTTCAGCTGTCTTGATTTGATTACAAGGCATATCTAAGCGTCTAAGTCTACTATGTAAAGGATAAGACCTCAAGATCTTTATCTCGACTATGGAAGCAATGTTGTTATGGCAAGATCACCAAGCTATTGCCCAAGAACTTAGTCCTGGTAAGCATCAATGGCTACCGCAGCGACTACCTGAGCTTCCCTACTTGCGCTCATTCGAATCGTATTTTGAATTTCGGCTTCAAGATCTTTTCGTATGAATCAAAGATATTGCGTCAAACTATGAGTGAAACGGTGCGATTCCTGTCAAAAACCGATAACCTCATTTATTTTCACAATTTTGTTTGGGAATTTTGCACCATGTTTCAGAACTGCAAGTACAAATAAGAATTAGTTCTCTCTATGAACGACCTGAGCAATTTAAACATTCTTCAAATTTTGATGTTTTGAGAACCTAGAAAGCTATTCTTTTGGTGTCCGTGGCGTAGTAGTTAATACGTCTGCCTGTTGCTTGAGATTTCCAAGTTCTATTCCCAAAAACATCAAATTTTTCTCAAAAGCGTCACTTTTCGAAAGGAATTCAAAATTCTGGCGTGAAAAGAGCATTTTCGATAAGCTATTAAAAATCGGCAAAAAACTGGAGTTCACTTCCATTCCCCTTAAGATATGGTTGAGAGAATTGAATTAGGTTCCAGGGCTCACTGCTCTACTGCGCCACCCTATTTATTTGTTTGTAGAAAGCAATGCTGACTGTTTTCAGCTGAACGTCAAATTTGTTTGAATGTTTATGTGTAATGTGAACACATTTTAGCAATATCTCAAGAAGATTTTAACCGAATGAAGTCCTGTTACATTTTAAAGGGTTTTACGACACTTAGATCTAAGTTGTTTCAAATTCAAAGAACCCGCAATAATTTTGTCGAAAGATATGTACATATTAATCGATTAAAATTAATTTGGTGGAATTCGGAAAAGTGTAACGTTGCCACCTACAGCACCAATCGCTTAGCAGTATTTGCTATCGCTCGGACCTCTATTGCAAGATTGCAAATTGGAGGTTAGTACTGTAGATGACTGCAGAAGATCCCAGTTTGTATTCTTAGGCGAGTTGCCAAATATCAAATAAAACTCGGTGTGCTTCGTTGACTCCACAATCGATCTCTCATTTTATTATTCAAAAACATTCCTTATTTATACATAATTTTCTTCTTTCCATTTTAGTTATCGAATAATCGACTACACTTCGATACTTGATCCACTTCATTATCACATTCTATCGGGAGAGTGCCAATGACCTATTGCACAAGCAAACACTCATACCCCAAAGACTATTGCCATGTCATCACTATAGTGCATGCAGTCAGAACAATAAGATCTCTTATTACCGTTGCCGGTCGGCAGTGGCCTTCCACTTGGGATCATATTGTTTCAAGTGCAATGCACCATAATGACACATAAATATGTTGATTGTTAGGCGTTCATATGCAATCCAACTGAATGGGGAATGTGATAGAATCAAATATCGAAGTAGAGTCGAGGGTTGACAACCTCAGAATTGCTGTAGAGCAATTAATAAAGAGTTCGTTGGCTGTGACTCCTTCACAAAAGTTTTCAGTATTGAAATTTAAAAAATTTGACTGAATCGATAAAATGATTTCGAGGCTACTTGAAGATTGAGCACATAGCGAAAAGTTCATGAATTGAACCACTGGTAAATCTGAAAAGTCCTGCACAGATAAAATTTTGGTTCAAACAAGCACATCTCTAACATTTGAAATTGAAAGTGAAGTTGATTTTTGATTAAGCTTTTGATAAACTTTCTGGGTACATAATTTAATTGCTATTGGCCTTTCACATATTTTAACTCTTCTATCGAGTCGATTTTGTCAAAGTAAATTTTGAATTTTTCGAACCGTTTAAACGGTTAGGCCACCCTATAGGCTTGAAAATAGGCTTTTTAGGGATTTTTTTTTCAGAATTACTACAAAATAAATCGAGATAACAGAAACGTGATTTTATTATCTATGTCAGTGACTGCTTACAATAATTTTTTTGAAGCGATTTATTACAAAATGGCCGCTGTACAGCGTTTTTGCGACGACGCCGACGTCTTTTTTTTCGGGGTCCACGGGCGGACCAACAGCTCCCGTGATTTTTTAAATAATAATGAGCAAATAAATTTTTTCGATTATATATACTAACTGCTATAGAAGTATTTAAGATTTTTGCGATATATTAATTTTTGGCCAAATGGCGCCTTCTAAAGTGAAAAACTTGCCTAAAAAATTGTCCGATAAAGTTGTTAATAACATATGATCTACGCAATATAAAAAAAATCCTACGTACTTCCATAGACAATGTATATTTCAAGACATTTTAAAAATTTCAAGTTAATCGGTTGAAAATTGCTGGAGTTACGAATCCAACTTGAAAAATACAGTGTTGAGATAAACGCGTTTAGACTTTTGAGTAGTAAAAAATCATGGATAATTTTTCAAAACCATTAATCTGCGATGCCTGAAAGAGACGTTCGACAAATCTTACTCTAGTCTAGACAAGTCAGGAAATAAATATCTTCAATAACAACTACCGTGTACATGCTATTCTCCCCGAACTTACCTTCCCTATAATTTTTGAAGTCCTAAGGGACCATTTGAAGTTAAAAAAAAAAAATCGATTTTTCGAAAATTCTGGGGTCGCCTAAATTCTTAATGTTGGATATGGCGTACCTTAAAGAAGTCATTTAGGGCCTCTTCCCTTCCCTTAATGATGTCTTTTTTGCATTTACTTTAGTGACACTTAAACCTGTGCCGAAAAAAATTGCAGAACGGCAAACTGCTCGAATTATGGAATTCAATTTCAAGCCTATTCGCTGTACCGTTGTGTACCATAGGAATTGACTTACTGCCTGATTAATTTCAAAAGTCACAAGGCACAACCAGTAACAACGTTGTGACCTGCTAGGAACTATATATATCAGAATTTGAGTTTTGAATAGAAAAATGTATTTGATTATTTGAGTTAATCAAATACCAAACATAGAACAATAAAGCGATTGGAAGATTAGACAGTTGTAATGTGACTGAAATTTTCTGACCTTTTGAGAAGTTATAAGCGATGTCGGGCAGAGTCCCAACCCTGTTAAATGCCAAAGCCTGAATTTCTCTAAAACAAAAAGCCACGTTTTAGGTCTCTGTAAACATTTTGTGTCGAGTTAAGAACTTTAAAGACCGTGGTGATGAAGAAAGTGGGTTTTTAAAAAATTTGAAATTAATCGTGACTTTTTTGGAAAAAATGTGTCCTGAAGCAGCCAAACTGATACTATCTATCAAACTCTTCATAATAAAGTTAATTCTAGGCGGAATACGATTAATTTTAATTTTGGTAGAAATGGCACCCAGGGTGGTTGCGGAGTTCAAATCATTTTCACTTTTGAAGTTAAAGGTAAGATGAGCCTAAATCCAAAATTTCATGCAATTCGGTTCACAGTAAAAAATTCGGAGCAATAATGCTTTAATGACTGCACTATGATGTTGATGATGTTGAGCTTATGCAGCTCTAAACGCGGTGTTTAGTTGAAACCTATTGCTCCAATCTATTTGTAGTTTTAGAGTAGTTTTTTTGTTCCTGACTTCGAACGGAAGTTAATGATCCTCTGTGGTTGGGTGAGTTTAAGTTTATGCAACAAGCTGATGATGGTGATGATGATGATGATAGTGAAGTATTCTATTTCTAAGACATACAAGAAGTGCTGTTATGATGTGCGGAGATGTTTTTACACTTTCAGATGCCTTGGCCTCAGGATAGCGTCGATTAACTTCCTGGCTTTGGGTTGTTCTGTACTGAATTCAACCAAATTCTGTTGTCGTTGCACTTTTTGTACCAGGAGTGCGATCGATCTGATTTTCTCGCGATCGTGTTATAACAACTATTGATCATGATAATCTTACTGAAAGATCCATCAAATAGCGCTAAGCTCACTGCATAGTTTTTGCCAGACTATGCCCTGTGAGAGTTGACCAAAGTTTTTCAAATTTCTAATGACACAACCAACATTCCAACCGTTTACATTTCTTCTTCCTTTTAAAAAATTGAAAGATGTTTTTGTATAAAAACTGCTTAATCAAACGCTTATTGGATCTTAAGACTATAGTTATTCCCAAACTGTCGCCATATTTACCATCACACATCAAAATCACTAATTGGTTATTCAGTTTCGTGTACAGATTGTCGCTTTAATTTTCTAGTAAAAGAGATCACTGTTCCCATTCGAGACACGTTCACGACTTACACTTCCATAAATCAGCAGAAAAGATTTGTCGAGAACGAACATACGAAAACAGCTGCGACATTGTTTTGTCTGTCCATGTATGATGTTAGCAGGTTTTCCAGAACAACCAATAATTCTTTCACACAAAAGTCGGTCGATACATTAAGATTTGTTTCCTTTATACCAAAACGAATGGCTTAGCAAAAGTGCCAATTTGTTGCTGCGACTTATTTTTCTTCCCAGTGTCAATTGTTGGTTGGCTGTTTGTTTTTCTTAATTTCCCAAAAAATCTCTGCAAACATCAATAACATTTCCACTCAATTAACCGCATCAGCATAGTGTGACCGAGAAGCACACAAGGGTGCTAGAGTCCTTGGGAAATATGTTATTTTTTCTGTCTGTCTAAACCTACTGTTGCATGTCCTTTTGCCACTCGAGTTAACCATACAATGTTAATAAGTCTACCAAAAATCGTTTTTCAGATTTATGTTTGTGTCAATATCGGGTAAGAAGTTTTTTTCAAAGGTCTTTTTTTCTATTGTAACCCATATGGTTGGAGAGGCTTAAATGTGTGTGTTAAGAGTTAACTCGAATCAAGGGGGTGCTTTAATGAGGAAACAACAAAAACAGCAATTAAGTTAAATCGATTTTATAATAATTGAGATCCAAACTGGCTTTTTGCTATTTAAGGAGTGTTCTATGAGTTAAATTGGCGGAAATAAATCATTGTCGGTTGAATAACCAATGCCAAACCTTTTTTCTGTTTAGGTCTTACTCGTATAAAGAAGAGAGGTACTAACCCTTCAACGATATTTTTAAGCAATTTTCTCTTATCGTTGGGGATTGTAAAAACGTGCCAATTGGTTTCGAACGTAATTAAAGGCATCCAAGGCAGTCGATTGGTATGGATTTTATCTGTTTGTGATTTCGTGACCAATGAAGGTACCTCGGACTCAAACTGAAGCATGCTTTAGTGTTAAAGTCAGAGATTATTGGGATGTGATTGCGTCAAGTGCTCTTCAAGGGAATGAATGAGACTAGAAGCACCTGTCAATAGCAAATAAATAATGATCAGAATGTGACCGGAAAACACACTAAGTAGGTGTGTACTTGTAATTATCTCTCCTGGTAACAACAATTAGTTTAATGAGACTATCTGCTTCAGTAAGGAAGGATATTTGTTGTTTAAAAAGTTTCTGGTGTGTTTTTTGTGTAAAGTTGTGATTGTTGAGCTGATTTAGTCAATAGTGCCTTGGAAAATGTGATTTTTTTTCTTGTGAGCTTAAAAACTAAGACTCGATGTAGTAAACAAATTATTTGCTTGCAGTCTTGCAGTGTTATGAATATTTAATGTGGAATGAGCTTTGTTCTCGACAATATTGAGTAATTGCTTTTTGAAGTGAGTATCGTAAGGATTACGTCGCTCTCTTGTACATTCTTGTCTTTATTAAATGTTTCCCATTGAGACAAGCTTCACATTTTATCGAGAACAGGAAGTCTCACATCTTCCCTGCTACGTGTTGAACCTTGATATGGTTACTCGGATGGCAGGGAAATTCACAGTACACAGCACAACATGCCGTCCTTTTGTATTGGTAGGAACATCAATGCAGAAGGTAGCGTACCTTGAAAGTACAATCCAAACGTTGGAAACGATTGTTTACTTTTCCTCTGAAATTCGTTGGGTGCCGTATTTTGTCTGCGAAAAATCAATTACGTTTTCAACCTTCATAAAGGTGGAGTTTTTCTCAAACAATATATTATGGTTCTGCATCTCAAAGCTTAGATGAGATCATTGGCTTTTTACTTGCAAATTATCTTTTTTTCAGTATTGTTGTCTACTAAGAATTTGCAATTAGCCACCATTCACTTTTTTTTTTTTTTTGTTCAAAACCTTTGCTCTTTTCCAATCTACCAATTTTTTTCTTTTACTTAAGAAGAACTTTGATTGATTCCGGAAAAAGTATTGCCTTGAAATGGGGTGGCTTCATTTTCCATTTCATAAAATTGATTCACCAAACAACAGCCTGGATATTTTTCAAAGAGTACAGAAAGAACATCAGCGCTGAAAAATATGAAAAAAAAAAACACACAGTGGGCTAGAAACCGATTTAAAATGAAATTTGTTACGTCTTCATTTATTAGAGCTAGGGCTGTGCCCATATTTTTGCTCATAAAAGTAAAGAAAGTGAAGACCTCCACATACTCGTAAACAACCAGATTCTACGCAGAAGTTGGATGCCTCTCACCACCTATCTGGCCAATTATTGAAGATATTTTTCTAAGATTAGAATATTAGTTAATCAGAAAGATTAGTATCAGGAAAGCTCCAATCAATTTTGAACACAGCGCAAAACTGATCCTAAGACAAAGCATAAATTGTTGCATTCACAAAAAAAAAAAACTAAATCGCCTATTGGCCAACTCTCTATATGGCGAAACTATTTTCTTCTTTTTTTTCTGGCGTACTGACTATAGCGATCCAATGGGCGGCCGTGTTGCAGTGGTAGAGTGATCAGTAGGTTGGCCGGAGGCGTGGGTTTAAATCCCGCTTTGTAAATCTACTCTTCTTTCAGCCTCCCAGTTTCATCTGGACGCAGTCCTTGAGGTTATATACTAGGGTGGTCCTTATTTTTCAACTTTCGAATTATCCTCCGGGCACTTTCTTATTTGATTATATACCTCTAAATACGAAATAAATGTTTTTTTGTTTTTGATTTTGTTAAGATTTAGAGGTCGCTACCAGCTGTCAATTTTTTACAAAAAGTGTTCAAATACAGCTTAAATGGTGATTCCATTAATTTAAAATTTAGGTACATAACATGTTACGTGCGAGTGAAACTAGCATAGACTATACCTTCTAATCCCCCTCCCCCCTCTCCGTTCCTCGACTCCCTCATTTGTACTACGATCGCCCCGCAGTTCAGTTCTGTTAAGCAACAAGAGCGCACGTGTTGTTTTCGTAAAAGTTACAGTGAAGTGTTTCAATTTGCAATGGCGTCTACTAGTAGCGGATTCAGTATAACTACTAGAAATCAAAGTGAGATTTGGCTTATCGGTCAATTATTATCTGAATTAAGCCAATCAACCTTACCATCCATTGGCGAAGTGTTGCGATATTTTTTCTACTACAAAAATGAAGAAAAGAAATGTATTCGTGAATCTGCGACTTTGACGGCTTGTGGGGTTATTAATTTGTGGGAAAAAGCTGGCATACCTATTCAATTAAAAAAACATGTCATCAGCAAAATTGAAAAGCTGTTCAAAGAATGGCAGAATCTAAAAAAAAAATAAAGAAAACAAGAAAAAACGTTCAGAAGCATTGAAAACAAAAGAACAAAACTGGCAACAAAAGTTAGAAGATTTATTTGACATCGCTCATCGTGATGCTTTAAATATTATGACTTTAGAAGAAGATAAACAGTTTTTGTTAGCAGTGCGGCAAAATCGACGCCAATTTTTGATTGGTTCAGTCGACAGAAAAAGTTTAAACAAATGTAAGAAAATAAAAGAGAAAAAAGAACGGCTTGATAAATTGCGCGAGCGTGAAAACAAAGATATCTCGTCTATAACAGAAAAATGCTCATTGTCTTCATTATCATTTATTTCGTCATCGTCTGCCACAATAAGTGGGGAAGAAACTCCATCTGACTCCGAATTTATATCAAAATTGACGAAGATGCAACCACCTCAAAAACGAGCTCGAAAAAATATTATTAACAGTCAATTAGCTTCCAGTCTTGATGTTTCTAAATTGAGTGACAGAAAAGCAACTATGGTCGTGACATCTACTTTGAAAAGCGCAGGCTGTGATCCATCAGAATTTAATGTCAATAGATCTTCTATTCGTCGGCAGCGTGTCAAAAATCGCAAAGCTGTTGCAGAGTCGCTCAAAAGCGAGTTTAAACCTAGTTCGTCTTTAACAATTCATTGGGACGGTAAACTTATAGAAGATATTACTGGACACAAAACTGTAGATCGGCTGCCAATTTTGGTATCAGGACATGGAGTCGATCAATTACTCGCCGTCCCAAAATTAGAACGTGGAACAAGCGAAGCTTGTGCGTCGGCTGTCTACGACGCTATAAATTCATGGAATTTGAGCGATAAATTAAAATGTTTGTGTTTTGACACTACTGCTGTAAATACCGGCTTAAGAAGTGGAGTATGCGTTCTCTTGGAGCGCAAAATGGATAAAAATATGCTTTGGTTTGCTTGTCGTCACCACATAATGGAAATTATGTTGTCAGGTGTAGTGGATCAATCGCTTGCCCCATCTAGTGGTCCTGATATACAATTATTCAAAAGATTTAAGAACAGTTGGGACTCTATTGACCAAAGCGACTTCAAAACAATAACAGATGACGCTGAGGCAAATATTCTTGCAGAAGTGGCCGCAGACAGGATTTCTTTTGCCAAAAAGCAACTTCAAGTACATCAACCTCGAGATGACTACAAAGAAATGTTAAATCTTACAATCATATTCTTAGGAGGTGTTCCTGAAAAAGGCGTTTCATTTCGGAGACCTGCTGGTCTACATCGAGCTAGATGGATGGCAAGAGCCTTGTACTGTTTAAAAATTTATTTATTTAAGCATCAGTTAAAGCTAACGAAAAAGGACGAAAAGGCTGTGAGAGAAATATGTATTTTCACGGTGATGATTTATATCAAATATTGGTTTCAAGCCTCTACCAGTCAGTCAGCACCAAGAAACGACTTACAATTATTAAAAGACCTTAAAGCTTTTGAAAGTGTTAACAAAAATCTAGCTACTATTGCGCTGAAAAAGATTTTAAATCACTTGTGGTATTTGTCGGAAGAGCTGGTTTCGCTTGCATTTTTCGATGACGAACTTTCAGTCCAAGAGAAGAAAAAAATGGTAGAAGCACTCAAAATTTAAGGCACACATGATTGCTTAAAACGAATAAACCTTGACATGGCGACCATCCACGAAAAAAATATAGAAAACTTTGTGAGCAGTAATTCTTTAAAATTCTTCCAGGTCCTAGGTATCTCATCAGATTTTTTTTATAAAGACGTTGAAACCTGGAACGAAGACCCTGATTATATAGCTGCCAAAAATATTGTTCATTCATTGCGTGTAGTGAATGATATAGCTGAGCGTGGTGTTGCTTTAATGGAAGAATACAATAAATTAATTACCACAAATGAAGAACAAAAGCAATATTTGCTTTTGTTGGTAAAAGAGTATAGAAAAAAGTATCCCAATACTAACAAGTCAACCCTTGCATCTTAAAAGTAAATCATTCAGATTATTTTATTTCATAGCATCAACAAAAATTGTGTAATATTTTTAAGACCTGGTTAAAAAAAATAAAGGATTCTGAGAAAAACAAATTTTGGCTTTTTATTTAAAATTTAAACCTTGGTAGCGACCTCTAAATGTTATTAAAAAAATTCAAAAAAATTACTGTAATATTTTCTTAAGGTATATAACCAAATTACGTGGTGCCCCCCGAAATTAAAGAAAAAAAATATTTTCCTTAAGAATAAGGACCACCCTATTATATACGAAATTACATCGACCTTTATTCAATCTACTGCACCACAAAAAAAAAGGGGAAGGCTGCTACCTTGGTAGTACAATAACCGGATATTAGGTCTGAGTGCTTCAAATTGGCATGAGCCTCTTCTTTTTTAATAATAAAAAAAAAAAAAAATCGTGATCACAGCTCTCAAACTTAACTGCTTCACACTAGTGAACCGGCCATGATGTCGCCGCGGTAACATCAGAATGCGTCGCCCTGAAGCGATTTAGTGAAACGATACTATTGTCTAAAGTATCAAAATGCCTTGGGATCATCCTAGACTGTCGCGGAGCCTACTACTAGAGCGAAATCGCAATAGAGCGGTCAAGCCTTTACGGACTTGCCGCAACAGAGGCGGAAAAAACTGGGTGTAACCTAAAATGACCTGCAGCCTCTATAAGCTGGCTGCCAAAATAAGGACCCCCACAAACCGCTAACTTTCAATCGGGTGATAGTTCGGTCGGGTTGGGCTGTTAGCGCGCACACTAACTAAACGGTTGGGTTGGTGGTGAGTGCGCAAACTAGACAACAGGCAACCGACTATTTTCAGTTTCTTAGCTACATCATAATACTTTTTTAAGTGTTTTTTTCAATTTCTTCATTTAAATTTACCACGAATCTACAACCAGCAAATCAGTAGAATTAGACAGTGCCATAATAGAAAAAAAAAATTGTGCACGGCATATGCATTAGGCGTGAAAACTCGCAGCGAAATGAACCATCGGCTGACTAAACAATCGGTCGGTGTGCCCGGTTGCGAGGAGCTCCTTACTGATATAGCAGTCGGCCGATATTTCGCCGATAGTTTGCACGCAGTTAAGAAACTAATCAAACTTATTTATCGGCCGATACCAAATACGTTGTAGTATGCGGATGCGGACTTGCATACATCTTCATACTGATTATAAGCCCGACCAAACTATCGGCCGATAGAAAATTTGTGGTTTGAGCGGGTTCTAACAAAGACGTGTGCGGCTGCATTAGGATGATAGACTAGCAACGAGATGCATCACTGGCTGCATGCCTACCACACTTACTCATTTGTTCTAGACGTCATGTGATCGACTCTTTTAAAGGGTATTTTTTTTTTAAACTTGTGGTTTTCAATCAGGCAATCCTTTTTTCGGAGTTTGGCTTTTTGAAAGCTGTGACTTGATGTATGCTCAGTTGGGTTTGCTACTTCGTTGTGGTAGAACTAAAACCGTACAATCACTGGTCACTGCGTACGTTCGGTAAATTGTTTTGAAGCGAAATCGCTGTTGACGTCGGTATTTATATAATTTTGATTCTTGTGAGTCACCTCCAAGATCAGGCGACTTAATACCGCTTGACTATTTATTCTGAGGTTATGTTGAGTCACTGGTCTACTCAGAGAAGACGATTGACGCTTTGGGAAAGAATATTTGGCGTGTTATTTTTGAAATACAGCCCCAAGCAGTGCAAAAAGTGGTCTAAAATTGAGCTCTCAGCTGGAATTAATTCGAGTCAATTTTAAGCTTAGCTATACCTTTAAACTATGTGCATTTTATTTCTTCTTAAAAACCACACGTCAAAAATAAAAAGTAAACCTTTATAAAAATTAAAGATTGGCAATGTACCGCCTCTTCCATTAAGAGCACCTCATTTCGAATCCAATCCCAAAAATCTGCTTGGATATTTCTATTCTCTTGTACCCAACTTCTCCATGGTCATCCCTTCTAGGAATGACTAGACGCAAAGAAAAACTCATCCTTCAAAGCAAGATAATCGGTCCTATCGAGGTAACCGTGGGAGCGGAATTCTCTCCGATCGAACGATCCGACGTTCTCCGATAAGTTTCTGTTGCGGAGATTTAAGTTTTGGGAATGCAATGCATTGCCGCATTTGTGAACAATTTCTTACGACGACAACTACTCCGAAGCAAAATTGAATCTCCGTAAAAAGATGCGTTGGGGAGAAAACTCCTCTCCAACGGTTACCTCCATAGGGGCGAATAGTCTAGTATACTGACGGCTCAGCAATGGAATGATAGCCATTCGTCAATATTCTTGGCTGAAGTCTTTGCTATCAATCAATGTCAGAGAATAATCGGCTCATAGAACACTAACACCCTCCATTCCCTCACAAGGCATGGTTGTGAGAAATGCGCTAGGCCCAGGGGCTCCTCGCTCTGTTGCGCCACCCTATTTATTTTTATTTATAGAACACTAAAACCAAAACAATTTCGATCTCCTCAAATAGCCAAGATGCCCTGAAAGCACTGAGCTCAACTTTCATATCGTGTAAACTAGTCCAGGAGACAATTAGGTATTTTACTCCATAGAAAAAATTCTGTTATCCTCCACTGGATTCAAGCACACAAGGTGTATGATGGTGCTGACCAAAAGGCTTTGCCTCTCAATTCTTCCCCGGCTCTAAACAATTTTGTGGTGTTAATTAGAAATACCTCAAATATACAGCAAATAACATTCTACAAATCCAACAAATTTTGGCATAGGCCGAGTTCACACTGTACAATTAGTTGGACAGACTTCGTTTGATGGTTGTTGGATGGTCGGATGTAGTTTGCGTTCAGACTTATCAGATTTGTCGTCCAACATTATGTCATGGAATCCTCTGCTCCATCAAACTTCAAAATTTACAAAAATATTTGAAAACCATCCAACAAGTTGGCCAAGCGGTCGTCTGAGCGTTCACATTATCCATCATTGGTCGTTCAAGGCAAAGTCTGTCCAATTAATTGTACAGTGTGAACTCCGCTATAATTCCTCAGGCCTAATCTACTTAAAACTTTTTATGTCAGAATACTAGTTCTCGAGGAATTGGAGAGTCCTTCGATTATAGATTTTTTGCCATGAAAACCACTTTTCCGTTCGGAATCGTCAGAAAATTGTAGGCCTCGTCCATTATTTCACAAGGCATGGAAGTGTGCTACACTATTTATGCCACCCTATTTATTTGATTCTATTTATTTACAATCGAAAAGCATCAAAGCATCTATTAATCAGCAACAGGAAAGCTCACAAAACTTGGATAGGACTACTGACCGGCTGGTCTCTTAAAAAAATACATCTTTACCAAATGTAGGTTGGCAGTACACTCTGTCTTCAAACTATGCTTCGAAAATAAAGAAATATCTCTGTACATCATAACAGAATTTCCACCACAATTCCGCCTTAGAAAACGGATACCTACTTGATTGCGAGATGTTCACACTAAATCAACCTAAACTCATCCACTCGCAGAGAATGTTTAACCACTGGTTCAGTTCAAGACTTAAGGAATTACTCTGAATCTACACATGGGTTGCCACGTTAGGTGTAAACTCTTCACCCGCAGTGCTCAGAGCTGCATATGCAATATACATTCATCTTTTAATTTTTTTCTTCTGCCAATAGCAGGAAGGAGTAAAAAAGTGAATTTATGGAAGGAAATATTTGAACTTTAAGGAACTACCTACACTCTATTTAAAATTTACTCATTTACCGCCAATCCACGGGTGTTCAAATTGATTTTTCGAGCTACATCAAATGCATGCCTCTTTTTTGCGTTAACTGCATGTTGATTCGTTACACATTAATTTATTTAAAAGTTTGTAGTAGATCTTATGGCAGGTTGTTTATAAGGCACAGCAAGCCTTTAAAGGTCACGTGCTTCTGTTTGTCATTTGTGGTTTTATCGTCATTCTATGGGACAGCACCCCTACCAGTCCTTAGCTTCCTTGTGAACGTTTCTTTTACTTGAAAAAAAAAAAATTCGCAGCTTTCTTGTGCACCATCTCTTCATTGGTGGTTTGTTTGAGGGAATAAAGAGTCCCAACAATAATATCTCCCATAAAATAACACACATAACGTCTTTTATTTGCATCACAGACGAGAATTGCAATGTAGATTGCCATGCCATCCCAAGTAATAAAATATCTAACTGAAAGTTTCTCTTAGAAATGTGATCAAATGCAGAGACGAAATAAATGGCACGGCCATCTATGAACAGAGCCATTATCTTTTCCAAAAACCTCGCTCTCGATGTCGTTTGCATGCACAAAGGCAATAACTAGGTACTATCCTCTTGATGCTGATCCATAGTTTCTCTCTTCCCATGCTCCGTTCTTTCTTCATATTGTAAATATGTCCTTCACAAAGAAAAGCAGCAAGGACTCAAGTGACTGCAGAATAACCTTAAATTCAATTGGTCCGGAGATAAAAGAATATCTTCTAAGTCCTCTGCACAAATTCGGTCTTTGTCATTTTGAGAGACAAGTTTCATTATCTGTCTGCCTTTTGTGTTTCTTTTTTTTAATTTTTTTTGGTTCTATACGTGTGATCAGATTGTCGGTTCTTGAAATTGGCCACGAAACTGTTTTGAGTTTCCATCCCATGGTACTGGATTTGAATTGAACAACGACACAAACTGCATTTAAGTTAATTGATTTTATGAGAGACAATGTGTAATATTGTTACATCAAGTCACTGGAAAAGGATTTGAGTCATTTGCATAACTTGTACGCTCCTCGTCCTCGATTGCATGGAAAATATTCGAAGGACTTTTTTGTTTGTCTGCTGCTTGTCTCGCGGTTGTATAATACAAAAGTTCAAACGAAAATGTAAGCTGTGTGTTTGATCGTCTTACAAGGTATTGCTTCATACGAAATTATTCATTAAAGGAGCACCTTTTTCAATTGCATGTTCTGTTGTGGTAGAAATAAGATTTTTTTTTTGCTTATAAAATCAGCCATAAAACACATTCACACTACACAACCCTAAAACATTTACATTTCGTAATGTCGTTATGATAGTCTTACTAACTCAAAAACATTTTCTTTCTGTGGTCGCTAACTCATCAATCGTCGTCCTTCGACTGGTTTAACACAAACATTCTAACGATGTTCACTTTTTTTCTGTAATGTTTGAAAAAATAATAAAAATTATAAAAATGAATAACTGTAAATACGAATATTAAAATCAATTTTGTGTAAAAATAAAAACAAAAACAAATAAAAAACCAAAACGAAGAATGTCAATGTTCTTCTTCCGATTACATAACCTTCAGCGTGCTGAGGAAAGTAAACGCAAGAAACGCGTGGAGCGGCAACGTCAACAGCAGCGCCAGCGCAGAGGCGCTAAAGTATTTCGATGCGTAAGCGATTCAACTGGCCATCTAACATTGGCGCCATCACGTCTCTTCGAACGGACTCCGATGACTCCATCGGATAGTTTGGATGAGATAGCGCTACAAATACCAAGGTAAGAGACGATTTATGTCATATTGGTTGTCTAATCATATTATTATTTTTTTTTTTTTCATAAAATAAGCAATTAATCGCACATAAGTCACCTTTTTAGAACCTGCAAAGCTATACACTACAGTTCTCTGTCTTAAAATAAAAATTACTTTGGAAATAGTTTAATTATTTTCGAAAATTATAGTCGTAATCAGGTGGTCGCTGAACTCAACGAATCGATGTGCGCTTGCGTGGGGCTGTAAATCCTTTTTATATCGAATTCGAAAATTTAAGTTTAGGAATTTCAAAATCCTTAAGAGCCCGACCCATAGAATCCGTTGCGTCCGTTCGCTGCCGGATTCACCTGACAGCTGTGAGTTTTGCCGGGCACAACGGATAGGGTTGACCCATAGAATCCGTTGCGGTGTTTTGACAGATAAATTTAGTCAAAAAGGGGGCGTTCAAGAATCGTATCCGGATAGCTTGTTGTTTACGTGTGGGAAATCGAAAAAAATCGTCTAGCAATGATATTTTGAATGTTTTTCTGTTTTCAGAAGTCGAATTTTAATATTTCACAGCTGTTGTCTGCAGCAAAAAAAAAAGGTATCCAAGATACGTAGGCTATCCGATAGGTTCTTGAACGCGCCCATTGTCACTTTTCCCATATACAAGAAAACTTCAAATTGGTTGTGACTGCGCATGTCTCTCTTTTGCCGGACGCAAAAAGTTAAAAGTTGGGCTACTTTTTGCGTTGCGTCCGTTGCATCCGATGCTTATGGGTCACCTCTCATAAGATCGTGTGTATTAAATCGAGCTGTCAGGTGAA
This sequence comes from Melanostoma mellinum, assembly GCA_914767635.1. Taxonomy (NCBI): domain Eukaryota; kingdom Metazoa; phylum Arthropoda; class Insecta; order Diptera; family Syrphidae; genus Melanostoma; species Melanostoma mellinum. Next base: position 169,693,399 of record OU612059.1, on the reverse strand, counting down.
TCCGGCAGCGAACGGACGCAACGGATTCTATGGGCCGGGCTCTTTAGTAAAATGCAGGGCCTCCTGGGCAAAAAAAAAATTTATCGTTATTGCTGTGCCCTGTATTGCGTACTTATGTTCGGAAAGTAGTTGAAATGGCGAATTAATTTAAAAGGTCTTCTCACACAATTGTGGTAAATGTGAGGTAACCTACAAAGATATTTATTTCTTTCGATTAGATATTATAGGTAGACACACCTATAGGGCATACATACAGTTTTTTCATGGAAGTGTGTAAATATCAAACTCCGCGCAAAACTATTTCAGTGTAAAACACTTTTTCTTTTATGTTTATATCAATATTCGAACCACGATCTTCCTTATAGTAACAGGCAGACGCGTGCTAACCATTACGCCCCCGGCACCCTTCTTTATTACCCAAGTATATTTTCACATTATTCAAATTCATCATACTAAGCTTACATTGATAACCGAACCACCTGAATATGGTTCTTATTACGATTTTATTTTACTACTTAAGTTCATTAAATTATTCTAAAGAGATTATTGTCAGCTCTCTTAACTAAAGTATGGGTTTCTAGGGTATATGTAGTTATAGTTATAAGTACCGATTTACCTTCTGTAAATGGAATTTTCGCTTCTCCCCTGAGCCGATTAACATCTTTTATGCATAAGAACATCTTAATACGAAGATAATTTTTCGGTTCACTGTGGCGTATGAGTGATTTATTGTTCACGCAAATAATGAGTTATTGTGAATTGCAGATTTGAGCCCTCAAAATTTCTTCATACTTAAATAAAACAGTTTGCATTATCAAATATACAAATTTGAACATTGCCTCATTTTCCTTGTGGAAAGATTTTGAAGCATTTCAATTAACAGTCGCAGTCGATTTGAAAAGTGTAATACGTACTAAGAAGTCTACCCTCTCACGAATTTTTTTTAAATGATTTAAAAGTTCACATTCATATTCAAAAATGTTAAATTGAAATTTTACAAAGATCAGAGCAGTCTTCCTGTACCTTTGTCTGGCGTTTGCGTAGCTACCTGAGCTTCCAAATGAGACGATTTTTCGTTTAACAGACCTTAAACTTGTTTTTCTCGGAATAACATTTTGTGGCAGCTTGTTGATAAATTCGACGAAACTATTTAAATCAACCTTACCAATATTTAACCACATTTCTGAAGGGAAAAAACAAGTGTTTTTTCCCTTCAAAAATGTGGTTTTTAGAAAATGGGCTGCCATTTTGTCATTAAAAAAACTGTGGTATGCCGCATAGCTATAATCCAAAGGAACATGTGGCTTAAATTTGGTAATAATCTGACCATCGATTTCAAATATTTCATCAACAAGCCGAACTTGACTGGTTAAAAAATAGTGACTTTTTTTTATACCTTCCTTTATACCTTCGAGGGGGTGTAGAAAGATGCCTGTTAAAAGGAGAGCTCTTAATATTATTATTTAGAGGTCGCTCATCGCAGATTCCCATTTCCCATAGAAATAAGATTTTATACCTCGAAAGTATAATTGGAATTATTTTGAAAAAAAAAAAGAAAAAATAGTCACTCCTTTTGAAACAGTCTAGCCGCACACATCTTAATTTCTGGACCAGTCTTCTCCCTTCTATTTTAGTTGGAAAAAAACCGCCTAGAATTAATTTTTAAAAAAATTTAACGGTATTTAAAGAGTGTTTTTCTCAGATTTAAAACTTTTTATATTCACACTATAGTGTATTTTGATAAATATGTGACTCTTTAAACAGTGATGACCTTTTTATTCGACCTAAGTCTCTAACCACCCAGCCATTTATTCAGGTTTTGAAATAGCCTCAAGATGCTAAATCTGGAGAAAATTCTTTATGGGGTAGCAGTTCGAAGTCCAATTTATTAGTTTTCTGCTATGGTGACTACACGTCCGTAAGCACCCGTCGTTATGGTGGAGTGTGAGCAATTGAGGCCCCATCGCGCGAATAATATTCATGTAATATGTGTTGTACCAGCTCGGTGGAGATGCGTACAGTCTTAGCCACTTAATACAGCCTCGTTCTTCTATCGTGCAATGTCAATCCATGTGTTTTATTGACGATTTCTGGTGTGACGACCTCTTTTGGGAGACCTGGACGTTCGGCATCACTTGTGCTTCGTCAATCTTGGGAACTGATGGTGAAGAGACCCTTGTTATTATAAGGTAGGAGACATTGTAATTATAAGGTCTTTCCTTTGTTTCGAATTTCACCTTTCTCAATTTTCATTTATATTCACGAGATAACTGCTTTGAAACAAACTAAAAGACATAAAAAAGAAAAATGTTGACTTAACAGAGCAAAGAGCCCCGGAGCCTAACGCATTTCTCACAACCATGACTTCTGAGAGGATCTTAAATTTTGTGCCGGATCCGAACAGCTAATCGAGAGAGCTCTTTTATGGCAGTGAACTTACTTACGGAGGGCGATCCAATTCCTCGCAAAAGACGATACACGTGGAAAAACATTTTTGGCTCTGTTGGGACTCGAACCACGAACCTCTGGGTTAACAGGTGGACTTGCAAACCACCACGCCACGGGTAACACAAAATTTTTACAATAGTCTATAAATAGATAGCAGTTGACATTTAAAATAATTGCGTGGATAAATCAAAAAGTCGTGGAGCTATCACGCCGCCCTCTTATTTATGATTTAGACCGGTGATAAAAATTTCGTGAAAATAGCCAGTTTTTACCTGTACCAAAAGAGCAGAACCCTTAAACCAAAAGTAAAAAAATAGAAGCCTGGAATATGTTTTCTCATCGAACTGAGACTTAAGTTACTGTTTTTTTTTTTTTTTTTTGTAATATTTTCAAAGCCAAAAAAATTAATAGTGTGGTGCGACAAAGTTTTGGAAAAATCGGGGTTTAACTCATTGAGGATTAACTATTGCATGCCTATTCCGAAAGTTTAAGTAAGACAGACATTTTCATTGTGAAAGATGATAGGCATGAAAAAGAACATTTTTTATGTTTCTGTAATTTCATGTTACAAATAGACATGCTACCGATTTTTCCAGAGGCAACACATATCTTGAAAACAACTGCTCATTAAATCTTGTCTAAAAAATCCATCGGTATGCGAAAGTATTAAATTTATTTTTTGCTAAATTTTTATATTAAGAATAATTGAAATAAATAATATTAAAACTAAATAAACGCTCTTCTTAACTAACACTGCATTAGCTCATGAATTTTTCTAACTCCTCATTTAAAGTGATCAGCTGAACTCCGAAATGGGAATCATTGCTCCTTTTTCATCATGTAAGACAGAATATGAAAATTTTTAATTCAAAAAACAACTCAATAATTAAATGTATATATGATAACGAAATAGACCTCGAAAAGCTCTGGGAATACAATTATATCTTCGTGAGGAATGAAAGGAAAACTAGAAATTCGAGATATTGGTTTTTTTGATTATGAATTCACTGTCTAAGGTCTTGACAATTTCTCTCTAAAAGCTTTAGCCATGGTGTCTACTCAAATTACTTTTGTGGAAGCTGCATGAACGTGGAGGAAGAGGAGGCAATCCAATATCTCCTTTGTTCATGCCCCGCGCTTTTTTCGACAACACCAGTGATTAAGCTAACACAGACCCTAAAATTCTCTCCTTTTTCATACAAATAACAAGTGATTTACTTGTTAGCCCATGGTCAATTATAGGGTGACCAATAGTCTTTTCCCCTAGATGGGATTAACAGGCTTCTGGTTTTAGTGGTAGATTGCATGCCTATATTGGTTGCAGTCAAACCACCAACATTAGCTTTTCTTGTCAAGTAGTAAACTATATAGTCATACCTGAAAAGTTGTGTTCTCTTCTCATACATTGGAGCCTCGACAAATGAGTTTCTACGAAACAATGTCCATTAAGCTAAGCAAATATCTGTGATTTATAAAAACACACTCACTTACATCTTAATATAAATATTTATTGATATAATTTTGTACATCAAAAGCAACTTATAAAAGCCTTTTTTTCTATCTGAACCACTTTTTCATAAAAATGGATAAATTTTTTTGTTGAACTTCATTGAAATGGCCATGCCTAATCCATTATTCGAAGTTTTTCAAATTAAAGATAAAAGTATGTCGCATCATGGATGTCAAATTATGAAAACAAATACCACGAGCCGCCAGTCAATTGACTCGCCTCCAAAGCACAACGTTCAAAACCAAACACAAAAAGACGTCACTTAAAATTGCCTCCATTAATGCAATTCCGGTGTTCAAAATATTAACTCTCAAAATGTTGACTATAATTTGATTTTGTAATTTAAATGACGTAAATGGCCATTTCACAAGTGCTAAAATGCATCAGGAGCCGTGTTGTGCATCGGAGTGAAATTCGCAGTAATGAGTTTATGCATAGGACTAGAATGCCAATAGAAATTAATGATAACGTGGAGGCTGAAAACACTTTAAAAGATGTGGCTTGGAATGACATGTACTCAACATATATGTATCATTTTAAGGCTGGTCAATATAACGTCATAAATGACGAATTTAGTTTTATCAATTGATTAAGTTTTTGATGGTATCGATTCATCTAATCAGAATCCTCGATGTGAACATCAAATTAAATCCAATTAGATTGAATGATTGAGTTCAACCACGCCGAACATACCAACCTAACAACTATGTTTGGTTTTGAAAAATTAAATATTCAACGATTCTATTTTAAGCCGTGCAGCCAATTCATCATCACCATATATAATTTGTCCTTTAACATGACCAACGCGCCGTGGATGGGAATAATATTATTCGTTGGTCAACGTGGCTTGTGGAATAGTTACGGAAAATTATCCTTAGTTTGCTGGCAACAGTTTTTGATTTAAAAACGCAATTCGTATGTTTGTATAGGAAAGTCTGTTAAAAAGAAATTCATGTACATATAGGGGGTTTGAAAGTAAAACTATTTTATTATTTTAGCAAAGCTCATTTATCAAAGTCAATGAATAGGAAATGGATATTGTGGTTGAAGTTGAAGGGTAGTTGAATGTTTGTTTTCCAGTATTTGGGTTATGTGAGTTGATCTTGAAGAACCACAGAATTTTGGATTTTCCGGTCTTCCATGTGATCTGATTAATATTGAAGAAGGTTTGTAATTTCCGTTTTGTTTCTTTATACATTCGGGACACATTCAATACTTTCAAAGCACATTTACCAAGTTCGGTTTTCGAAAGGTAGTTGGAGTTGGTATAGTTATTAGGTCGTTTTTTGCTTATAAAAAGTTGAAAACAACTTGGCTAGCAGTTTCTTTTCCTTGCGGCCTTACCCAATGCCTTAATATAGTATTTGTCTTATAACTTCATCGAAAAACATTGATTTCAATAACCATCTACAGTGGCTGACCGCCAAAAGTCAGAGCTGTAAAAGAAAACTTATCTTTTGAATATGTTGAATTCATGCTAGTAGTTTACTTTAGTTGTTTGTCAAATCAATAGTTAAATAATCGTCTAGAGCAGTCAAAGGACTTGAAAACGAAATAATGCAATACTTTGTAACTGGTTGCAATCTTGGAAGTCCTTAAACTGCGTGCATTTTTTTTATTACCAGGAGTCTTTTAACTGCTTGAAGTCTTTTGATTGCTTGAATTCTTTTTTACTGCTTTCAATTCTCTTAAAAACAGGTTCCTTACGACTTACAGCATTAACGTTGCTTTTATCCTTTTTTCTAATTATAAGTTGCCTTACAAGGTCTATTAAAATGAAAAATAATCAAAGTTTATGTTTCGGCATTTTATTTTTTATTAATTAAGAATTAAAGCAATCAGAAGTGAAGCAGTTACATGACTGCATTACTTTCAATCCAATCAAAAGACTTCAAGATATGCAAACAGTTAAAAAGTATTGCATTCTTTTGACTTCAAGTCTTTTGCTCAGACGATAAGTTTACTAAAAACTTCAAAATTAGCTGGGACTTATTTTTGTTGAAGTTGAAGTACTGCGATAAGGAGTGTGACTGTTGAAATTGAAAATTCAAATGCAAACTAAGCATCATTTTCAAAATTTTAAATTGCATTGTTTGAAGTCCAAGCAGATGACTTTTTGCACATTTTTCCCATACAGTTGAGCCGTATAGCATGATGCTTTGAAAAATTGTCTTGTATAAAATTAGCTTATTTTCTTTACTGAGATTGGACTTTCTGTTGAATGTTGATTAACGTATAAAGCATTTTTATCGTATCGGATATGTAAACCGAAAGTTTGGGTTTTGTTAAGATGAATTCCTTAGTATTTGACACTGGATTTCCATTCTGTTTCCAATCCATTAACTATTAATCTTCCACAAGGTAAAAAGCAAGCGTTTCTTTTTCTTGGGAGAAAGACAGCTTGGTTTTTACCAGCATTAACTTTGATCTTACATTTATGGAAGTAGCTTTGTACGTCATTCAAGTCAGATTGCAAATTGGTTTCGATAACTAAACTATTTGAATCCGCGGAATAAATGCATGTGTCATCTGCGAATATTGCAGTTTTATTATTCCTAAGTTTCGGAAAGTCAGATGTATAAATGTTATATAAAAAGGGACCCAAAACAGATCCTTGGGGAACACCCACAAAAATTTCCTTAGATTCAGAAGGTACACAATTAACAAAAACCCTAAATGAGAGAAAATTATTTCAACAATGAGGGCGAAAGTTCAAAATTTTTAATTTGTGAATCAGTCCATTGTGCCAAACTATGTCAAACGCCTTTTTTACGTCAAGTTCAGACTTAGTCTCAAAAATTATAAAAAATTATCAAATCAGGTGACCTTTTTTTGTTTCTGGTGTCGTGGTTTTGTACGATGGTGATTCAAAAAGTCCCTAAAAAGTACCGCACGTTTTATCTTCACCATAAGTTTGTGTTAAAAATTTAATTTTCAAACAGTTTTTATGATATAAAATCAGTAGAGAATCCGTTCGGAAATAAGAACACACTTTTTCAATCCCTACGAATTCATTGTTTTTCTGCTTTATCAAGAATCATCTTCGAAAACACTGCACCCAAATTTTCAGCCATATCATTCAAATAGTCGTTATTTTATGAAGACGTCTACAAGGACCTCCTAAACTAAGTAGTTTTTGCAGTTGCGACATTGGCTTAAATGCTTATGGCACCATTTCATCCGCCGCGATAACTACAGATCTATGTAAACACTACTTTTTAATGACGCGTCAGTCTGGGTTTTATGATCTAATACTGTGTAATTTAATTTTGTCGACTGAATTTGTCGCTGTAACGCTCAACTGGACCATAGTAATTTTTCAATTGCGGCAGCGCCAAATTCAGTGAACCATTTTTGAACATTTACTACTGTCGCGACAAAATTGGTCCTTTAAACAGCATTTTCTTATCGCCTCAGTTGCAAAATCGCTGCTGTTTAGCAGAATCTTTAGATTGAAAGAAGTGATTTGCGAGTTCTTTTTGAACATTATGCGAAGAAAATCTAACACAAAATCTTGACAGAAATTATAACTTCTCTCTACCATCAATTAAAACCATTAGCCATTAGCTTACTCAATTTCGAAGCCGTTGTTCAAGCAGAAGTGACGTCAATTGTGATAACCACACTAGCAATGGTAGACAAAGTTTGATATTGGACAATCGGTGACTGATTTTGCACGAGTTTCAAGAGGTTACAGGGTTATTTTTTTTTTTTTACTTTTGAAGAAATGCTTTTCGTTCTATAAGGAAGTATACCCCATGTGCCGGAGTCTTAAGATTTGCATCACGTCTGAAACAACAAATATTTCTCGCTGACCACACCCTGTGGATTGCGCATTTCTTCGAGGAGTGAAGTCCGTGGTTCCTCATCTACCTCACGTAATTTTTTTTTATTTGTAAAATCTGCGTCACATACGTGCCAATTCGCTTCCTTTGATCTTAGCATCTCAGCATCTTATGGATGTTATTATTTTGGCTGATTCCTCCGATACTTCTATTTATTTCCTGACGGAGAGTTTTACACATACTGCGCTTAAGCACTATGTGGTAAGCATCGTCTGTCGGGGAATCACCGTATTGGCTTATTATTCTTGTTATTTATTATTCTTGTACTGGTGGTAGCTCACTTCCTCGTTTTCCGGTAACTCCATCAGCTGTGTAATCGTCTTTGCTGGCGTATTTGCCGCTTCCACGCCGATTTCTGATTTCTGTTATGTATTTTCTTTGTGCTGCGAGGAGATCAATTGGTATGACACCTTATTTCACTACGAGAACTGCTGGCACAGACACTGTAGTGTAGAGAGAGTTGAGAGTGTGGTTGCCAGAAGAAGTCTTCGTTTGCTCGAGAATGGTCAACCTTGTAACTTAAGATACGCGTTCACCAGCCGTCCGTATCTGGTCCCGAAAGTTCAGTTTGGTGTTGAGCTTTATTCTCAACTATTTTACCACGTTTTTGCTCCTTATGATAGTCGATTATGGAAGTCTATAACCGTGGGAATTAGTTTTTTCTTTTTTTGTTTATGTTTCTGCAGTTTTGTCTGAAGACAGTGGTTGCCTATATTCTTCCATCCAGGTTATTGTTCTTCACATTACTTGAAACGGGCTTATTACTTGCTACAGGCTTATCGCATGGCTCACTTGCTTCGATCATACGTCCCTGATTGGACATGCGAAAATTCCCCACAATCGACCACTGTAGTTTGAAAGTTCAAAGTTGTGTGTTCGGATGGTCCAAAAAATTGGACTAAGTTGCGTTGTTTCCTAGCTATGGATTAAGCCTACGAAAGTTTAGGTGCGTCTTTCACCAAACTAGGTCATTGCAAATGTTTTTTTTTTTTTAGAATTCGCGCTGTGTAAGTCACATCACTTACCAAGGGTTAGAAATCACCGACGCATACTACGCAAAGCTGTTGGATCGATTCCAAGTCGATTTGAAAAAAAAAAAACTGCAATTTGACGAAGAAAAATGATCTTTTTTTATTGGGCCTAGCACATTTCTCACAACCATGCCTTGTCAGGGAATGGAGGGGACCTACAATTTTCTGCCAGTTCCGAACGGCTAATCAAGAAAGCGCTTTTCATGGTAATGAATACTAACGGAGGACTTGCCAATTCCTCGCGAAAAACGAAACTCGTGGAAAAACATTGTTGTCTCTGTTGGGTTTCGAACCATGAACGTCTGGGTTAACACATGGACATGCTAACCATCATGCAAGAGTATACCATCTTTTTTTTTCAAACAGTAAAAGAGCAAGTTCTTGCGACCCAGTACTGAGCTTTGTGTTTTTTTTGTCTTGTCTTGTTTCCGACTAGTTGGATCATTAAAAGCTCTGGAAACAAATTTTGCTTGAGCCCTTTTTTAACCGAAAATCGTTATATTTTGTGCGTAGGTCTTTTTAAATTACAAAAAAAAAAAAAAAAATTCGTTTTAATGTTTTCGTTATTCTGGTTCCGGAATAATTTAGCCATTTGACATTTTCGTGTCATTTTTTTGGCTCTTATTCTTTTCGAGGACAAGCTGTATATGATTTTTTCACATTTTTACTAGCTCTACGGTCCCAAATACCGGTTATTAAAAACGAATTACAACAATTTTATGTGGCACATTGTTTTAATGGACTTAACAATGTTCAAAGACTGTGAGTTATGGTGTAATTTGTTTTCGCAAAGCTAGATTTTAATGGAAGCCGTTTTACAAATAAAAAGAACCAAAAGTATGTTTCTCGTTCCTGGTGAATAGACAAAACGACCGACGACAAACAAGCCCCACCAAATGGCCTTTATTTGTCTCGAATAATAATTATTTCCAACTTTCAGAGGATGACAAGTTATATCGACTAGAAGAGAGACGCAAGAGGTTACTTAAACTCATGACACTTTAAGAAATTTCAATAACCTTAAATGGAACGAAGAATGTGAGGAAAAAAATAAACATTCCTTCCGGAGCTCATTTACAAACAACCCCAGATCATTATTTTCCTTTTAAAAAAAATTTGTCTTGAAAAAAAAACTTTTTATTTCAACATTTTTGCGTGACGAGGGATGCCGCCAGGGAATTAGTAAAATTACAAATGTTTGGTTGAGTAGGCATTTAACTTTATGGAGTTCTGGGATTTATGAAATTTGTGGTTTGTTTTTAGGGGTGGGAATGGCAATTGTTAAGGATAAATTTTGTGGGATTCTGGTTCCTTTTCGAGGTGTGAATTGTTTTTTTTTTCGTGAAATAATAAACGAGTGTATATTTGCGCTGTATTTTTTCTTGAATATTGCTTGGAGTGTTGATAAAGTTCAGAAGAACAATAATAATTACGCAAGTTAATGAATCAATTGAAACTTCCATACATAAAAACAACAAAAGTTTGAGTTAATTTGCACTTTCATAATCCTCTTGATTAATGGTTTTTAAAATTTGAACAAAAACAGGTACTCTTTTTGAATGTTCTCTGGATTTTTCCATACTGCGAACGGCGCAGAACACTTTTTCAGCAGCATCGGACCACTACCTTGTTGTAGCCATGGTACGAATGAGGATATCTTGTTCACGATCTGCACAAACTAACGCTGTGAAGAGATTTGACGTCGGAAAGCTACAATCGCAAGAGATTGCTAATGCCTTTTCCAATCGAGTGTCCCTTCAATTATCCTTGAATCCTATGTCGTCAGCATTAAGCATTGAAGACCAGTGGCAGCAATGCCAAGAAGCTAGTGGATTTCACTCGGCCACCAAAACGAAACCCATGGTTCGATGAAGAATGTAGGCAGGCAAATTCAGCCACACAAAAAGCACGACAAATGCTGATCCAAAAACGAACGAAGGCAGCTTACGATTATACTGATCGAGATTTACAAGGAGAAAAGAAGGGAATAACACCGAACTCTCAAAAAGAAAAAGAAGCAGCATGAGAAGCGCTCGTTTGAGGAAATAGGGAGGTGCCATGACAGGAATGAGATTCGGAAGTTTTACCAAAAGGTAAAAAGATCCTGCCAGGGTGGCAAACCCCGAACTCAAGCCTGTAAAGACCAGCAGGGAAACATAGTTCTAGAGTCACAGTCGCTACTGAGGATCTGGAAAGATCATTTCTGCAGATTGCTTAACGGCGATGAGGACACAAATTCCGCTGTCAGGCAGATTGCCCCATTCAGCTTGGACGATGATCAAGAATGCCGTCCTCCCGACCTAGAAGAAGTTAACCGTGCCATATGCAAACTTAAATCCAATAAGACTGCAGGTGCAGTTGGCCTTGATGTCGAACTTTTCAAGGCAGCTCGAGATCAGTTGAAAAGGAGAATGCACCAGCTGATCTGCATGATATGGTCGGAAGAAAGCATGCCCGATGAATGGAACCTCAGTATCGTCTGCCCGATCCTAAGGAAGGGAGACCCTCACAATTGCGACAATTATAGAGGGATAAGCCTCTTTAACGTCGCTTATAAGATCTTGTCTGCTGTAATATGTGAAAGTCTGAAACCCGACGTCAATAACTTTTATAGGTCGTTAGCAATCTGGTTTTGGGCCACAAAAGCCCACAATGGACCAAATTTTCACATTACGGCTAATCTTGGAAAAACCCGGGAATATAATATCGATGTACACCATCTTTTATCGATTTCAAGGCCGCGTATGACAGTATCTACAGAGACGAGCTGCACAGAGCCATGTCTAGTTTCGGCATCCCTGCAAAACTCGTACGACTATGCAGGATGACTTTGGAGAATTCACGCTGCTCCGTCGAGGTCGGTAGAGAACTCACCGAGACCTTTGATGTCGAAAAATAAGGATATGCTGTCATCAAACAAGGATACAGAACATCGATGAATTGGAAAAAAGGCAACAATAGACAGACATAACTTCGAAGTAGTACAGGACTTCGTCTACCAAGGATCCGCTATAGACACGGACAACAACATCAGTGCGGAGATCAAACGGAGGCAATTAAGAAACAAAACCCTCTCCAGGGAAACCAAGGTAACCTTGTATAAAACCTTGATCATCCCAGTCCTGCCTTACGGTGCGGAAGCATGGACCTTATCGAAAGCGGATAAAAAACTCTTGGTCGTTTCGAATGAAAAATACTCCGAGTGATCTTTGGTTCGGTATGCGAAGACAATGTGTGGAGAAGAAAATACAACAACGAGCTGTATGAGCTGTACCATGACATGGGCATAGCCAGAAGAGTACGCATCGCGAGGTTGCAATGGTTGGGCCATGTAGAGCGGATGGACCCTAACTCTGCGGCTCGACGGGTTTTCGAAAACACATTGCAGGGAGATCACGGAAGGGTTAGAGATCGTCATAGGTGGCGCAATCAAGTAGAAGAAGACCTCAACCGATTTTGAAATCAAAACTGGAGAGATCCCCCGAAATGGAAATTATTGGAGTATGATGTTGGCTGAGGCCCAGATTCACCCCCAACTGTAAAACCCATCTAAGTTAAAAGTAAGAATTGATTGCTCACAAAACTGATGAATTAATTTTGAAAATCCAGGTCAACTTCTTCACCTTTTGAGTGACAACTATTGTGACTCGCAAAGAAGAAAGCTTTTTTGAAAAAAATACATTTTCCCTAATGGTCATGATTATTTTGAAGTTTGCTTTTTGTTTTCAGAAATTGAACAAGTGAAATTACAGTCGACTTCCTCTAAGTTGAACTTTCACGGGATGCCATAATAAGACCTAGTTAGAGGGAGTTTTAAAAAAATTCGAGCTAGAGAGATTACTTACTTTTTTTTATTGAATACTAGCTGTGCCCGCGACTTCGTCCGCGTGGAATAGTGACTTTCAGCAGCATTTTTAACTTTTTAGGAAATAAAACACATTCATGCATTAAAGTAACCTATTGTTTCCTTCGAGTTACCATTTGGAATTATTCACCCCTCGCCACTGCTGTATAGCCTTTATCCTTCCGCATGTTCTAGACCATTTCTGTAGCTAATTTAATACAATCTGTCTAGCAGTTTCAACGGGAGACATACGAAAAACATACCGACATAGCTACATTCGCATTTTCAATATCAGTAAAGACTCCCGTTCCCGTGGGAATATGGTGACCGTTCCCGTAGGAATATGGGGATGAGTTAAAGTTTTTGTTACTCCGGGGATAGTGTAGCATTATAACGGTGAAAGAATTTTTGAAATCGGTGCTGTAGTGTCAAAGTTCCCTTATACTTTCCTGCTCCCGTGGGAATGTAGGGAACCGTAGGAATATGGGGATGAACTAGTTTTTATGTTACTCGGGGATAGTGTAGCATTCTAACGGTGAAAGAATTATTGAAATCGGTGCTGTAGTGTCAAAGTTCCCGTATACGTTCCTGCTCCCGTGGGGGAATGTAGGGAACCGTAGGAATATTAGGATGAATTAGTTTTTATGTTACTCAGGGATAATGAAGCATTCTAACAGTGGAAAAAATTTTTTAATCGGTGTTGTAGTTTCTAAGTTCCCGTATACGTTACCGTTTCCGTGGGAATTTAGGGATAAATTGTAGCTTATGTGTTATTCTGATAAATAAGCTATATTATTGGAAATTTTAATTGAAATCCATTCAGTAGTTTTTGCGTGAAAGAGTAACAAACATACATCCACACATACAAACTTTCACGTTTATAATATTAGTAGGATAAGAAAGATAATCATCAATAAATAAATAAATTAAGCAAATGAACAAAAGCTTCTTACTTTTATGGGTCGTTAATTCATTACTGTAATTCATTATTGTCTCAAAAAACTTATTTGAAAAAATTTGTCATTTTTGATTGATATATCGTATTGGCTGGAATATTCACTCGTTTAAAAAATGACTCTATTTAAAAAGGCTGTGTTGAACTTCATCTGGTACATCTTCTGTCAAATCAATTGCATTTTCAATTACATTCTTTTCTGGGCATTTTGATGTTTATTATTTCAGCTTCTTCATAAGCTGCACTATAGCCATCGTGAGCATCATCAGCATGAACTATTTCTTCCAAAAATGTTTCGCTATTAAGTATTTCTCTTAAGCTACAATACTGTCATCGACTTAAACATAATGCCTCCAATTAACACTCGCAATATGGCTCTAGATCCTCTCGATTTCATTGGTGTTGTCGGCGTCAGTTTCACATATCCGTTGGTTAAGCGGAATCTCACCTTCATCGTCCCAAGTCTCAATCCGGCCTTTTTAAAATAGTTTTATATTGTCAAAGGAGTTACATCCTGTAACCACTTCTTTGAAACCTGGGGTACACAGTCTTATAGTCCTCATGTTTAGGTTACCAAACACTTAAGTTCTTGGTGTATACGGCGCGGCGTTTGTAATGAACTTTTAAATATTGTATAATATCCATGTCCATCGGTTGAGCTATTGACGACATATTTGGGTGAAAAGAATAATGCCTTGAGTTTTGATCGTCGAAACTTTGTATCGAGCCTTAAAAGCCAACTCGTAAAAAGACCTTCTGTCATTCAAGAACGTTGGTTGGCTACGTAATCAACTGGCAAAGATTTTTGCTTTTCCCAATGAATAAGAGAGCTGAAGCTTTTTTAAACCTGTCATGTTGGACTCCACAAGGCATGTTACTCTTTCTTTACTGTGCTTTCCTCCAAAACATTTTTCTCTTTTTAAAGCCAAGTTCCGTGTCGGTAAACATTTTTAAAAAAAATCCCGTTTCATCGAAATAAAAAAAATATCCTCCGATTTCAATCCTCGAACAATTTCTGAATTCTGTTGTTCCGATTCCTGGGCTTCATTTTTACCAACAGAAGCACTTTCATCAGACAAAACTTTGCTAAGGATATTATGCCTGGCTTTCAGACAAAACTTTGCTAAGGATATTATGCCTGGCTTTAAATCAGGTTAGCCAACCATCACTTGCTTTAAAATAAAGAAATCCTTAGCTGTCTGTAAATTCTAGCGCTTTCTTTTTTAAGACTGCCATGAACTTTGTTCATGGAATATTATTTACGGTTGATGCATTATTATACTGTTTCAGGGAGTTGATAGATAGGAGCACAGGCGCACCGATGCACAACGTCAAAGTATACGAGTGTGTATGGCTCATGTTTTCTATGAAGAGTAGATAACTACATACCCGTATGAAATATGAACAACAAAACAATACGAACTGCACAAGAGTGATTCTTAAAAATGTTCGTTTCTGCAAAAAAATTGACGAAGAGGGATTGAAAATAGTCCAAGAATTTAAAGAATTTGTTCTAGCTAGAGGGAATTTTGACTTAGAGGGAGTCGATTGTATATAATGGTTGTCATCTCATATGTAGATGACTCTTTTCTCTGGTTCCATCTTTACATGCAATGACATTTCCGCTTTTTTTTACCAGTGGGATGTTGAGTGGGACACATTCTTTCTTCCTCATCAAGAAGAAGTGAAATAGGTTTTATTTTTTATTAACTCTTTTTTTTAATGACTTTTACAACCATTTTGCCATTCTTATAAGATCCTTTAAAGTAAAATGACATTTGATCTTTTTTTGATGGTCGAGATCCAACCCCGAAGATGGACGTTATGTCCATGGCATATCATTTGTAGAGATTATCTAGACTAGAGACTACACATAGATTGAATTTTCTGTACAGACTACAGAGCCATCATCTGCGTATAAAAACACCTAACCATTCCCATTACATAAAACTCAGTCCCCTATATATGACAAAACTTGCACACACATATATACCAAGTAGAGACATACGTCGCTTCATCGTGTGATAACCTTTGTCGCGTCTCTACGTCCTCCCGGAAGTGGCACGATGGTAAAACCAACTTCTTTACTCTTTTCCCAACATACTTTCCTGGTTTGATGCGAAAATTAAAGTCGAGTATGGGGCAAAGATAAAATTTAAAGCTCAATTTAAGGGCAAACAGCTTCGGAGTTTTATGGACTGAAAAGAGAGGAGGAAACATTTCAACTGGAGAGCAAGAAGTAGGCCGCATGAAGTTTGCATCACTCTAGCATCCTGAATTTGTGATGTTGAATGTTTGGGTTTGCTCCATACTCCATAGCTTTTGAGTTCACTCACATCGTCAACCGTCGCGTCGCATCGGTTGTTAGTTGATGTCGTTCTATTTTTTAAGAAGATTGAAAGTTCGGAGCAAACAAGCCGACGACGCACGTACATATACACTTATTGTCGGTTGGTACTTGCAAGAGAAGATTTTGGTATGAATGTGTGGCTATATGCAAAGAGGAGAACTGTGCAATGTAGGATGTTCTTTGATGGAAATCTGCTTGTTACTATGAATATGTTTTCTTTTTTCTTATTTTTCAAAAAGTGTTATAACAAAACTTTACCTTACCTTTGCCTAAGAGAGGAAGGATGTGCTGTGAAGCCTTTAATGTGATTTGTTTGGATCTTGAATTACTGCTCTCAAACACAGTGTATAAAATTGTGAAAGTGTTTCTTTTGCAGAAGATTTTAGGATGAGTCTCACACAACGAAAATATTTTCGTTGCGGTGAAAATTGTACTGGAACCGTTGTATTTAATCATGTTAAATTCTTAGGGTTTTCTCGATCTCTCTTTTTTGTATCCCTTAAAATTTTGCCGCAAACGTGGTCCAAAATTGGAAATGGAGCTAATGAATAATTTGCAATTGTAAAATGTAATCCAACTTCACTCAACTGTCTTCAGGTTCAGGTTACACTGTTTAACGAAGCTAGTCAAACAGAAGTTTGATTTTCAGTCGCGAAGGTCTTTTTGCTTTCCTTTTTCAGCTTGAATCCTATGCTACTTAAATGGATCTCTTTATATCTATACAACTGAGAACATCGAGTCCGTTTTCGTACTGCTTCTTTTCCTTTTTTTGGTGTACCTCAAAGCAGCCATCTCTGACCTCACTTTTTCATCCTCGGATTTTGTAGAAAATTAAATTGACAGAACTCTTCGACTACGAATAACTTTTTTCATGAGAATTTTTTCGCAACTTGGGCTCTGGTACCAGGCGCAAAGTTAAAGATGCATATAATAATAACATAACAGCTTGTTTTTTTTATCTTACGACGGTATTACCAGATATCAAATTTTATGCCACGTATCTCTGGGTGTAATCTCAACAGTTTACCATCTCCTTGAAATTATTCAAACTCAACAATCGGATTGTCTCTACTAGTTTGAACTTCTCTAATTCAACACGGCCTTTTTTACATATACAACCTCGTTTCAAATATCTTGTACCTTCTGTCATTTTTTTGTCCGTAAAAAATCTAATTTTTGGTTTTTTATGGACTTTTGTTGCAGCGGCTTGCAATAGGAGAAGTTTTCGAAGAATTGATTGATTCAAGGTAATTTTTATGAGTGTACACTGATGAAAAGGGTAGAAAGTGTATTTGACCTGCTTCCAAAATTATAATTGACTTACCTCTGCTCAGAGAGATTTAAGTTTGGGGTATGAATTTTTAATTTATTTATTTATTTATTTATTAATTTATCTAGCAAGTTTTAAACTCTAATAGATAACAATAAGTAACAAAAAATATAATAAAAATGAATAACATTACTTATATATAAATATAATACAAATTATCATTCGCATAACACAGAGTTGAGTATCAAGTTCTTGCATGTATTTCTACTTAAATTAAAATCAATAAGGCATATAAATTTATTAAAATAATACATTGCATTAGTTAAAGGCTCATTCTGACCATATCTTGTTACATGCCTAGGTAAGTACATGAAGATGTTTTCTCTTGGCCAAAGGGAACGCGCAGGAGTATATATGTTTAGTAAAGAAAGCAAGTAAGAACAATCGATATGGCTGCATAATATGTCGCGAGCAAACAAAGCAAAATTACATTGCCTTCTTTTATAAAGAGGCTTTAAATCGATTAAAAGACATCGCGCTTCATATGATGGCATAGTGGAATAAGAATAAATCTTTCGTAGCGCGAATCTTGTTAACCTTTTCTTTCTTTTTAATGGGTAAATAAGTCGTATAAAAGAATAGGAAAAAAAATTTGTTCATCAGTTTATCAAAACAAGTCACCATTGCAGTTTGATAAGAAAGTTTTTTGAAATGCCTTCATTTACGAAAGAAGAATACGCAGACATTTTATTCGTATATATGTTTTGTAATGGAAATTCAAAAAAACACCACAAAGATACCCGGAACGTTATCCAAACAGACGACTTGTTTTTCAAAATATTTTTGATATTGATATTAATTGCAAGACCTAATGCAGGAGCGGCAATCATTAGAACAGTTTTGGTCGATGAAAGAACACTGGCAGCAGTTGAAATTAATCCTTCCATTAGCATAAGGCATTTGGCCTTATAGTTTATTGTTTCCAAACAAAGAGTCTCCAGATTACTACTAAATGTACCCATATTATTGTTTTATCTATTAATCTATCTTTTTTCAAAAAAATGTTACCCATATTGTATTTTTTCAAGTATCTTATTAATGAGTTTTTTTTTATTATTGTTTTTTTTTTTGTTTTCATCTAAAAGAAAAAAAAAAGAAACTATGTTCAACAGGCATTTTCTGAAAAACAAAAATAACCTCAATAACTATTGCTGGGGGAAAAAAAATTTTACACCATTTAAAGTAAAAAATCTTGTTAACCCTAAGGCTATAGCAGCCCTATTTTGATACAGTCTTAAAGATTATTATTTTTACAAAAAAATTACCACAAAATACAAAATACCACAATTTTTTGGTTTCAGCAACTCGTTTGACCGGAATCAGCATTTGGGCCACAAATCAGTATATATGCAGTTCTTTGAGACCAACATTAAATTTTTTAATAGGGCTTCTTTTTAAAATTTAACTTAAAACTAATATAATTAAAAGATAACTCTAAAATATTAATAACTAGCTGACCCACCCGGCGTTGCTCGAGTCTAACTTATTTAAAGCGTTGTTAACACAAAACTGTCAAGAAACGAAAACTCAGAAGACTAAGTTTAAGAATGCCTGAAAATTTCTAGGTTTATACTTATGTATTTCCATCATTAGGTTTGTTCATTGAAATTTCCCCAGGGTTGACCCAGGTTTTCTTGACAACCCTATGAGTTGTCAAAAAAACCGGTTTTCCAGTCCTCAAAAAACGCTAAACCACAAATCACCACACATCCCTGTCATTAAAAAAAAAAATATATGCCATTTGACAGCGGCCCGCTTTGGCTTCGTACGGGTATAAAATTAAAAATATATTTTCTCTGGAAGTTACTCATGAAAGAGCGACATACAGTTGGCCATGTGAAAAACAGTCAACGCTCAAATCTAAGCCTGCAACGTTAAAGGTTTGACCCTGCGATTTATTAATGGTCATTCCAAAATATGTCTTCACCGGAAATTGCAAGCGTTTAAATTGGAAGGGTAAATCCGATGGTATCAGAGGGATTCGGGGAATCAATACATCTTTTCCGGTACCACATCCTGTGAGTATTGTGCACTCTATTATGAAAGTTTTCAGTGATTTTACCAGCGAACGCGTGCCATTGTAAAGTTTAGGTGAATTCAGGTTTCCTAATAAAATAACAGGTGGTACCCGTGGTGTGATGGATAGCATGTCCGCCTGTTAACCCAGAGGTTCGAGATCGAATCCCAACAGAGGCAAAAACGTTTTTTTCCCTGGGTATCGCCTTTCGCGAGGAATTGGCAAGTCCTCCGTTAGTATTCATTGCCATGAAAAGCGCTTTCTCGATTAGCCGTTCGGAACCGGCAGAAAATTGGAGGTCCCTTCCATTCCCCCACAAGGCATGGTTGTGAGAAATGCGCTAGGCCCAAGGGCTCCTCGCTCTGTTGCGCCACCCTATTTATTTATTTATTTTAATAAAATAACAGGACAACCTACTTAACACCATTTTGTGTGGAGGGAGTCCTGATGGGTTCAAAGAGTTTAGAAATTCTGTAGGAAAATGAACAGCTTTTTCCAAATCGAGAACAGTATCGACCGAGTAGTATATTTTCGTTAGCGCATCAATCTTTGAAAGAATCAAGTTATTTACCTTATCTACTTGTTCGTTAGTTGGTGACAGAATCGCTCTTTCTTTAAACCAAGATATTGTCTTTGAACTTATGATGTCAGGCTAGAGCCTGACTGAGGCGAGCCTCACGTTCCGTTGACGATTCTTCATCTCTTGCTGAACGTACTCTTTTGGCATTCACTGTGCTACGACCTATGTTCGAACGACGACGCGACGTTTTCCAGACATGACTTTAAAATTTCTTTACAAAATTTTCTCAGTTCTATCTAAATGATTACCTATGATGTACAAATTGCTATATTATTAGTATGTGCCGCAGTAAAAAATATATATTTACCATTCAGTTGGCATTCACTATACTACGAAATATGTTCGAGAGCCGACCGACGTCTTCCAGACTTGAACAAAATTTTCTCAGTTCTATATGAGTGACTAACTATGTACGAATTGCCATATTATTAGTATGTGCCGCAGTAAAAAATATCTGAATACTTACCATTCAGAAACAAAAACAAAAGATACCAATTCTTTTCAATATAAACTACGATGCTTTAAAAAATAGTTTGCTTTTCGTGCGAGTTTCAAACTGATTTTGAAAATTATAAAATTGAAATAAAAGTAAAAGTAAATATTTTTAATAAATATGTTTGTTATGACATCGCATTACAAAACTTTAAATTTCTTGGCTTTTCTCTCCTATAATATGCATGTATTATACATATAAACCTTCCTCTTGAATCACTCTATTCACTATAAAAAACGGCATCAAAATCCGTTGCGTTGTTTTAAAAATCTAAGCATACATAGGGACATAGGGACAGAGAAAGCGACTTTATTTTATGCTATGTTAAGATTAAGATAAGATTAAGATTATTTATAATTTACATTAAAATTAATATCGCTAAAAAAATGCCATAAAATTATGAGACATTAAGTGACTTTACTGATTTTTTATAGTTCTTAAAACACTAAGCAAATTTTTTATAAAAGTGCCCTTCCCGCCTACACAGAGGGACATAGACCCCCCTCCCATATATCTTTTTTTTTTTCCTTGACCTAATCTATCTATCCTGAGCCTTTGGCAAACCGTATGTACAATACCCTACCCAGTCAAACTCCATATTCATTAATGAAACAAAGTTACAACCCATTTTTAACGGTAAAAAGATGAAATGTCCGTGAGATTATCTGCGAAAAAGATGTTGTGTCCGATGTATTATTATTATGTGCGATGAGATTGGGTGCGATGGTATGGGTTGCACTGAGATTGGTTGCGTCGACCCCACCTTAAAGTTACTTGACCGATTTCAAAAATTCTTTCAACTCTTGGATGTTACATTCATCCCTCTGAGACATAGACTTATATTTCACATATTTTCACGGTAACGGAAGATTCCAACAGGAACGGGGCTGGGAACGGAAACTTAGAAATTACTGGACAGATTTCGTCATTGGGATGCCACATAATCCTTAAAGTAAAAAAAATTATTTTTCATCCCCAAGTTCCCACTTAAGCGGGAAAACTATAACGGGAACCTTGAAACTACAGACCCGAGCAACGCCGGGTGGCTCACCTAGTTAATTATAAAAATAATTAATAAATTGAGAGCGGTGAAATTTTTTTTTAACTTTCTTCTATACGCTATTTGAAACACATTTCCGAAAATTTCATGAAAATCCATGGACTGGCCCTGGATTCCTAGGTATAAAGCTTACGGTACTCCACTTATATAGAAACACGAGTTATATATTCTATTAATTTTTTTTAAGGACTCAGGTTTCGTAAGGTAAGGTTTAAATGGCTGCAGGAAAACAACTGGTACATTTAACCCAATATTAGGTCCATTGTGATACCATAAGAATTAGGATACCGCATAAGAAATAAGGGAGTAAAACCATTTGGAGCAATTGATAAAGCGATTGATATGAAGTGTATCTGGTGCTCGCCAGTTCGCTTAGATCCTTAGATCATCAAGGAAATATTTTCCTAGAGGCAGTTTTCTTCTTTTGAGGGAGAGTGCAGGGCATGAGCAGTGGGGGGTGGCACTGAGTCTACCTCTTTCTCATCTAAACAGTCGTTTGAGGAAACGTCGAGTCTAATGGCGTGTCTACCTATCAGACAATGTCCTGGGATGACATTGGTTACGGAACTAACGTGCAATCTGGTAATTGATAGCAAATGTCTTTTGCGTTTAAGATCTAGCTCTGGTCGTATCTGTTTTATTGCCACACATGTAGTTATATTGTTCCACCAAATGGGGGTTGGCGTAGTGACAAGGTATTGATCAGAACAGATTCAGGATTCAAAGGACTCAAACTTTTATGGCTTTATTTTATTTCAACACACTTAAAATAAAATCTTTAGTGTATATGCTGAGGATGTAAACCATGATAACAGATCAGGTAAGGCATTGTATTGAGGGGAAAAGTAAAGAAATCTTACAAAATTGGGGTACTTCGCGTCGCGTCGCGTCGTCTCAAGCTATATTAATTCACTAAAAATGAGCTTGGCTTAAACTGGGTCCTTGTTCGAATCTTCCAAGCACATTTTTTGTAAAATTGTTGAAAACTATTGTGTTTTGAATAAAAATAAAAACTAAATACTGTAAACTTGTGTTAGTATTCCTCAGAAAACATTTTGTAATCATACTCTTTTTTTCTCTTTCTTTCAGGTAAATATTATTTAAGGGGAAAGCCAAAGAAAATTGGAAATTGAAAGCACTGTTGGACTGGTATGGGTAAATAAAATTTATTTTGTGTTTTACCTTTTTCTGTAGGATGTTGAAATAAGTAACAAAGCGAACAAAAAATTCAGAATCATTTTTTGCAATCAATCAGAAGGTTTCCTTCCAAGCACTTACACACATCAGCTTAGAACGACGAAAGATTCTTCTTATCGAATTCACCCCTTATCAAAGTGACATTCACTTAATCTACCCGTAAAAAATAAGGCTGACTTTGCAAAAAGAAAAAACTAAAAAAGTAAACGACTGGGTCGCAAGTACTTCCTCATAAAAGCAGTAGCATGTGGTAAAAGCTTAAGTCCAAATGTAATGCTCGAAAGTGTGAAGGGAATAAGATTTTGTTTTAAGATTCTGATTATCCATTTCGAATGAAGGTACCAACAACTGACAAAAAACAGACTTGTCTACATAAAGAATAGTTAAATCGTCATTTCGCTTTTTTTAGTTTTTTGAGATTATTTTTACGGATCCTTTTGGGTTGCCTTATGTTACCTTTAATCCCAGGCAAAAAGAGCGAAGCCATGAGATCAACAACATCAAAAAATAATCAAAAAGCTAGAAATCGTGTTTTCCATGTTTGGCGCCGAATTTTCTTTTCTTTCTTTTTTTTTATTTAAAATGCTCCTGGCTAAAAATAGCAGATCATTCAGTCTCTCATTAGCAAAACAAATCGAGCTTATTACGATTACATCGTAATAATTCATATGCCATACTAAACACTGCTTGGGTTGTTTGCATGGCAATGCTTGAATAGTTATTTAAATAAGCATTATCCGTCCTCATGACAACATTTGTTCTACAATAGAAGTGGGCTTCCCATATCAAACGTATTACATCCGTAAAAATATTGTTTCAACAATCACATTGAATGCTTTGTTATCATGTTTCATGTTTCAGCTCCATTCAAGTGATGGAGGTACATTATATATAGGTATGAAGAGAAACTGATGGTCTGTGCATATTTCTAAGGACGACCATCACATTCAGTAATAAGGGGAGGGGTATTTACTGTCTAGTAAATGTCAATATTCGTCTTGGAGTTCTCATTTTGTCATGAATTTTGTATTTTCTACATTTTTTGTTGTATTCTTTGCTTGTCCTTGGCATTATACTAGAGACGTTTGACATTTGGTAGTGTCCCTTGTCCATATGGGATAATAGTTATTGTTATAACACTTGTGTTATGGGATGTCTTGATGGAGATCGGTTTCATGGTATAGACTTACAAGGTCACAATTCAACTGGTCGATAGTTAAAAGACAAAAGCTTATATTTTGTTGTATTTACAAGAGTGTGTGGATGATGAAGGGTTGAATGTTCATAGATAGGTTAAAAATTTTTCAATATTATTGTTTTGGATTTACTATGTTATTTGATTTATTTGGGAAAAAGGAAACCGTCTGGGTTCAATTGGTCTTCCTTGAATTGGACACTTTTCAGTTCCTGGGATAATCTATTTTATTGGTAAATTTTTGAATGAAAGGCTAGTACTGTGTGGAGCTTGAACTTATTAAAACCGAACAAATAACTGCTTCTTTTGGAAATTTTAGAAGTTAGTTTATAGTGGAAGACCGTTAGACATAAAAAAGGCAAAACCTAGGAATCCAAGGCCAGTCCATGGATTTTCATGAAATTTTCGGAAATGTGTTTTGGATGGCGTATAGAAAAAAGTTAAAAAATAAAATTTCACCGCTCTCAATTTTTTAATTATTTTTAAAATTAATTATTAACTTTTAGAATTTTATTTTATTTATTTAGGGTATTTTAGGTAAGGTTTTCCAAAGCGTAAGGATTAATAGGTTTGGTTAAGACAAAAAAAATTTGTATGAGAGGGGGGGTCTATATCCCTCCGTGTAGGCACGAGGGGCGATTTTATATGAAATTTACTTCATTTTTTAAAAAACTATTAAAAATCAACTAAGCCATTTACTTTCTCAAACTTTAGTGTTTTTGAAAGCTATTGCTTTGTTCTTTAATAAAAATTTTTGTTTGAGTTCACTTAATGAAAAGTTTTGGAGAAATCAATCCTCAAAGTCAAAATTTTGAGAAAAGAAAATATTTTTTTCTTAATTAATTTTTTTTTTTCCATAATTTTTCCCCACAAAGGGCCATTTTTTCTTTTCATGTTCAATGCTTTTATTAATATTTACTCAGAGCAAAAAACCGAACCAAAAAATTTTTCTTGGTTTAAGAGAAATTAAAAAAAAACGAAAGATACTTTTTTCCAGAAAACAAAATGTCGTTAATTTCCTGCTAATTGAACTTTTTCCTTGAAGTGAAATATGAAATGTGTCTTAAATAGCATTTAAAAAAAAGTTAAAAAAAAAATTGTATGATCTTAATTTTAATATAAATTATAAATAATTATTAAAATTTTAGAGTTATATTTTAATTATATTAGTTTTAAGTTAAATTTTAAAACTGAGACCTATAAATTGGTCTCAAAGGACACCACTTATACTGATTTGTGCTCTAGGTGCTATTTCTGGTCAAACGTGTTGATGGATCCAAATAAATATGGTTTTTTGCCAAATAAATACTCGCGAATTTTTCTACGTGCGTTCAGTATGCAAACAAACATATATCAATAAGGGATGCATCAATTCTTATATAAAAGAAAGATTTACACATCAGCATGCTCCCCATGGTTGAAAATTCAAAATTTTGCAAAAAACCACATTTTTTCGATTCCATCAACTCGTTTGAGAGGAAACAGCATTTAGAGCACAAATTAGTATAATGTGCTGTCCTTTGAGATGAAATTTCAAGTTTTTAATAGGTTTTAGTTTTAAAATTTAACTTAAAACTAATATAATTAAAATATAATCTAAAATTTTAATAATTATTTATAATTTATATTAAAATTAAGATCATACAAATTTTTTTTTTAACTTTTTTTTAAATGCTGTTTAAGACACATTTCATATTTCACTTCAAGGAAAAAAGTTCAATTAGTGGGAAATTAACGACATTTTGTTTTCTGGAAAAAAGTATCTTTCGTTTTTTTTTTTAATTTCTCTTAAACCAAGAAAAATTTTTTTGTTCGGTTTTTTGCTCTGAGTAAATATTAATAAAAGCATTGAACATGAAAAGAAAAAATGGCCCTTTGTGGGGCAAAATTATGAAAAAAAAATTAATTAAGAAAAAAATATTTTCTTTTTTCAAAATTTTGACTTTGAGGATTGATTTCTCCAAAACTTTTCATTAAGTGAACTCAAATTAAAATTTTTATTAAAGAACAAAGCAATAGCTTTCAAAAACACTAAAGTATGAGAAAGTAAGTGGCTTAGTTGATTTTTAATAGTTTTTTAAAAAATGAAGTAAATTTCATATAAAATCGCCCCTCGCGCCTACACGGAGGGATAAAGACCCCCTATCTTATACAAATTTTTTTTTGTCTTAACCAAACCTATTAATCCTTACGCTTTGGAAAACCTTACCTAAAATACCCTAAATAAATAAAATAAAATTCTAAAAGTTAATAATTAATTTTAAAAATAATTAAAAAATTGAGAGCGGTGAAATTTTATTTTTTAACTTATTTCTATACGCCATCCAAAACACATTTCCGAAAATTTCATGAAAATCCATGGACTGGCCCTGGATTCCTAGGTAAAAAGCTTACGGTCCTCCACTATTATGAAAAGGTCAGAGATGTCGCCCAGTTCATCAAAGAAGTGTTCTTCGAGAACTTTTTTGGCAGTTTCTCTTCTTTATATGCGAAGGGGAATAATCCTTCCTATGATTCCTCGTCTTGGCATCCTTTAAGTCAGATTTGCAACATGCATGTTAAATGTTAATTCTATTTACTTGACTTCCTTTACTTGGATTTTCAGCAACATTTTCTTCGCGAAAAGAAGTCAAAACACTTCGTACACCTTCAAGTGGTCAGTGAATACATCCGCCATTTATTTATTTATTTATTTATTTTAATAGGCAGGGTTGCGCAACAAAGCTTTGGATGCCGCGGAATCTAACGCATTTCAAGGACCTAACGTTTAATGCTTATCTCAAACGGTTTAATTAGAAAGCGTTCTACATGGCAGTGTTTTACTCTAGAAGGTGTTGCCAATTCTCTGTTAGAGGCGATACCCTTGGAAAACAGTTCTTATGTTTCTGATGAGATTCGGACTTTAACGCAACAAGTCGACTTTTTAACCATTACGTCACGGGTGCTAACCAATAACCATTTTTTTTCTGTTTAATTTTTTGGCAGTCTAAAAATTCAAATAACTTTTACTGCTGGTATGTTGCATTTTTTTTAAGGACATCTGACCATGTGTTTTTCTACACCAATCTTTTTTTTGTGAATTGGAATCACTTTATGGATGAACCTGTATACGGAAAATATAAACACTTTCATGAGGAAACAACTCTACGTGTATTTATTTAAAATTTCTTTATTTACACCGACTTGCATGTGTCACAGAAAAGGCTTTTATAAAAAAAATGAAACACTGGTTGGCGTATGTTCCCCGTGCACATGTTTGACAACGCATTTGAATTTTTAACGTGCGTTTCTTTTTTTTGCAGAGAATTTTTTCATGACAGAGGTGAATATAAAATAAATAAAATTCAACTTTGCAGCTTCTTTATTGCATTCAGAGGAAAGTTTCTAAAGTTTTAATTAATTATTTAAAGTAGCTTTAGCATTTTCAAAGGACTCTTTTTTTTTTGGAATAGTGAGTTTGCTTACTGACATTTTTTTTAATTAAAAAGACTATTGCTTCAAGTGTTGTGACTGTGGAAATTGAGTAAGGTAGTCTTTACACGCTTTTTCTAACTTTTTCTTAAAGCAGCTAATAAGAAGCACTTTTACATTTCAAATCAGGATTTTAGTTTAAGAAGCGTTCAATGAGGAGTGGAAACACTTACACTACGTTTGCTTCTTAATCAGAGAAAACTATTCTCTGAATCCTTGGTCTTATTGCTTTCCAATGATATTTTACGTAACAATGCTAAGTTGTAAGTTTTCTATTTGCTATTTTTTATTTGAATGTACTGAGAAAAACTTATGTGATATGTAGACGAAGAGGCTCTTAAGTTGTCTTTTTTAGCTGCGTTGTCTGAAGAATCTGGAGCAGATGGAGATCAAACTTTGGCTCTGGATTTTCGAAATCTTATTGTTTGTGATCGCGGAAAGAGGAGACCTTGTTTTCGGTGCTGATATCAAGTCTTAGATGGTCTCAACCCACTAAGAGTACGGCCACATACTGAACGAATTTTGAATTTTGTTCTAGTTTCAAAGCTCTGCTGCTTTGTCGCTCAGTACGTGGCCAAGCCATTAGAGTGGAAAATTAAAAAGAGCTTCCCCGAAATCGAAATTGTTGTCGAAAGATGTTGGTTGAGGCCCATGTTCAACCCGAACTGTAATGCCCACCTAAGTAAGACACATTTTTTATTGCAACCATCTTTGGTGGTAGAAATATTAGCGTAGATCCATAACCATCATGTTTTAAGAAGATTAGAAGAAGACCTAGTTTCACTTTCATTTAAAAAAAATGTCATTAAAGCGTTAATACAAAGAAGGGGTTAAGTGCTTTTCTAACGATTTCTTAAGTTGTTTCAATTTCAATGAATCTGATATATGTATAAAAATTTTCATGTGTGATTGTTCCTTAATGTTTCGAAACGATTACTTGCTAACAAAATAACATGTTTAGGTTAGGTTAGGTTGGATGGGGAGTGCAGCCGCCAAAGACCGCACCTCACTAGGATCTAAGGGATTTATTGTGCTCCTCGGATAACAGGAGATGAGGAGGTAGAGGAGAGGAGTGGCAGTGGATTGGGTTTGTGTTTGGGTTATTGGTGTTGGGAACCTCCATTGAACCATTTGGAGCCCTGAATGAATTTAAGGATACTGTTAAGTGAGAGGTTGGAGATGTCACCCAGGTTTTCGAAGAAGTTTTTTTTCCTAGTGTGGGCCAAGATTGGACACTCACAGAGGAAGTGGAATGACCCCTCCTCTGATGCCTCTTCGCTTTGGCATCCTTTACATTCCCACATGATGAAAATGGGCAATAGTTCATCATGTGGGAATATGGGGACCCAATCAGTTGTAACCCGTCAGTATTCCAATCAACAGAGAGAGCTCAGCAGGCCGGGGGCAGGCAGGGCAGGGCGTTCGTTGGAGCAAAACTTCTGTTTTTTTTTTTTTTTTTCTTGAAAATATCTGGCCATAAGATTCTGGAAAATTGTGTGGGATTCTGTTTTGTTTCTTGTTCTAGTGACTTGAGAACTGAGGTGTTCGTTTTACTGGATTCCAGTGCTGACCTGATTTAAACCAGCTCATAAATAAAAATATTTGGAATAAGTTCACTTCAATAGCAATGGATAGTTTCATTCAGAATAGTTCAATCTCTTATATGTATATTGAAGCTAAACAAATGCCACTTCAACCCTTCTTCAACTGAACAATTCATTAAAGATTTATGAACATCTTTATGTCTTTTAATATTAATGAATTTGTGATAACTTTGAAATGAACTTCGTTGAGGAAGAGTGAACGGCACATAGATTTCGACAGTTCAGGCAAAATGGCGTCAATTGGCAGACCTAAAAAGTATAAAAAATAAATCCAGTTGTAAACAATTAAGTGAAACCGTAAAACAAAAATTTGGAGTAATTTTTTATTTTCCTAAAGATAAAGCAATTCAAAACTTATACGAGTTCATAATTAAATCAAATAAATTTCTGAACAAATAACAAATGTCAGGAGACTTAAAAGCAAGGTCTTAACTAACTGAAATGGAATGTAGTATAGACTTTAAATCTAGGGCAGGAAATAGGGTTCACTATATAAGGCGATTTGAAATGACCACAGATTTGCGATATTTTATTGAAATTCCACTCCAACTTCTTTTCCTTCAGTTTCCGTCAAATAATTGACCTTAATTTAACTTAAGTTCTTACGATATGTTAGTTTTTAAGTTCTATACACAGAAGGTAATTAGCAAAATTTATAAAGGACCAACATTTCTCGAGATTTAGAAAATTGATTATACGGCACTGAGCTGAAATAAAAAAATTGATGCTTGAGTTTTCGGTTTTTGTGTATTAGAGTGAGTTAACCGACACATGTAGTAGTTCAAAAACAAAAAAGAAGGAAAAAACCTTGTGTTTGATTCAGAGCTTCAATGTTTCTTCGTATATCAGTTCCATCGATAAATCTTATTTTATTTACTAACAGCCCAGTTTGCTTCTAACTCAACACTTCCACACAGTATAATAGAACCTCCCAAGGTCGAGAATGTTGACTCCATAATAAAACAGGTTTTTAGTCGTTCTCGCTTGATTGCGATAGCCCTTAAAGATCCCAAAATACATAAATTTTGAAGAGGAGTTCTTCCACGTTTGCAAATCCACTGCATAAGCTTATCCATTTTTCCTATTCTTCTCGGCTCTTCCCAAGCAGATGAAAACTGCATTTGTTCAACCCGTTCTTAAAAAAGGTGAATCCTCTTCTTCCAATTACCGTCCAATTGCGTGGAACTGTAAGTAAATCGTCAACTTATGAAATATCTTGAAGAACGAATGCTTCTTAATGACGGACAGTACGCCTTTCGTAGTGAAAGGTCCACTGATGATTTGATGACTCATCGCACCGAAAAGTGGAACCAATCTTTAAACAGTTTTGGGGAAAGTAAGATTTTTGCGGCCCCTAGACAGGTTTTTTGGGATTGATTACTGAATTGATTTATTCTGTATATCGTTGAAACATTACCAGTCTCACTCTCTTATATCACTTTTTCTACAAACAGTGCTCCAGTGAAAAAGCTAGTTGCATTCCTCCCCTGAAACAGTTAAGCCGCAGCAACCACCTCGCTTTGGAATGGTTATCAGTTTTACATTGAGCCCAACCTCGGACGTAGAGTAGAGTATAGAGAATTATACAACTCGCATGTGGAATGCTTTACCAAACTCTTTATTTTCCCTACATTACACTCACAAAAATGTAAAAGCTATGTGCATTTGTGCATCGCTGTCTCCTAACTAATCCTCTCCTGTTTCCCAAAATGCTCGCACTGTATTGTATTACATTATAAGGGTTGTCAAAGTCATAACTCCTTCATGTGCGCGTTAATTATAAACTACAAAAAAAAAAAAACTCATAAGAGCATTTTATAATTCTTAAAACAGTGACCATTACTGAAAATTGTGGTGATGGTTCAAAAATTGTTCAAAAGAACAACATGAAATATAATTCGTATTGAAGAACGATATATTGACTTTCAAAAATACTATAGGACGTGGAAGTGAGTGACAAGTTGGTTTTAAACCTTCCTTTCCGTCCTTTGCTTTTATCGCATTTTTTGCCAACTACCCTGTATATAAAAAGAGTAAACTTGAAACGCACACACCAATTAAATTTACCAGTCCATTGCCCTGCCTGGGTAGTAACAAGCACACTTTTTTTCGAGAGACTATAAATGGAAGCATCGTCCAGATGAAATTGGGAAGCCGAATTATGGGCAGATGTCCGCTGAGGGGTTCGAGCTCACATGTCAATTTTATTGATTAAAAACCATACTGCTGTTCCACTGCTGTCCTTTGATATTAAAATAATTTGAGTTTTTTGTTGAATTTAAAGTTGAATGTATTTTGGAATAATAAATTAAATTTCATCTGTTCACAGAACTGCCATCATTGTGTGTGTAACCTTTAGTGTGTTTTATCTGGCTTTTTGCTTTTGGAATCCTTTTTTTGGAAGTCCTTCGACAAAGGACAGATCGTCAAGTTTGAATTAAAATAAGTGAATGAATAGGATTGGAAAGGATCGGCGTTTTCTATAGACGTAAATCGATTTTTACTATCACCAAACTCCATGTGGCTGACAAAATTAGCAAAAAAAGCTACATGCAGTTTCAGTCATATTTTGACTACTAATGATCTCTTTTCCTTGGACAAAATTTGAGTTTTTTTTTCCAAACGCTTTCAAAAGTCTCATTGGAGGTATAATCTGACCTCGGAAATGCAATACGTAGAAGTAGATATGTTAGTGGAAATTAAATTATCAATCTTCTTTCCATTCTGGTAATTCATTAAATCTTCTCAAGGCATTCTGAGTCTCAAAAAGTCTCGCTTTTCAGTTCGGAGGCTTCGCTAAGCTTTCAAAAAGCAATTGTTTGGCTGCCTACAAGGAAAAAGCAATTGATTCATCAGTATTTTCTTTCTATTTGAAATGTATGAACATTAATCATAAATTGTAGACAAATAATGTTAAATAGACTTTTCACTGGAAATATTACAGTCGAATCAATCGATCATTTCATTTCAATTCTCCGAGAAAGTATTTTGCAAAATAAATTTAAAAATCATACATTGTTTGTGACGTTTGATTTGTGAAATATGCCCTTGAACTGAAAACTGGAGGTGGAGTAGCGAAATAATGTAATAAACATGAGAGTTTTTTTCTGAACAAGTTTTCTCACAGGAATTTCGGCATCGGATGGAACTATCTCGACATATTTTGTTTTGCACACTGTACATCAAAGCAGCTGTTAAACGAGATTCTGTGGTTCACTTTGTTGCTCCATGTTGTCTGATAAGGCAACTGCTTTATAATCCTTGAGGAAAGTCTCAAACTGTAAAGATTTTAATATGTTTTTTTATCTTTACGAAAGTATAAAATTCATGACATACATAAACCATTGAAATGTTTTAAAAATGTTTTTTTTTTTTTAGGTATCCTTAAGTTGTGCACCACGTAGTCCTTTAACGAACAAGTTGACAAGCAGAGGAAATAAAAATCAGCGAATGTGGGCCTTGCATTTATACAGTTCTTAATAAAAGTACCTCAAGACTTCAGCCAAACAAATAGGAGAAAAACCGTAAAATGCTATAATGACTAGGTACTTGAAAACTTCTCGAGAAAATGGAAAATGTTTTGATTTTCTTGAAGTCACAAATTTTGAATTGTTGTTCTTTGCATTGCATAACATGTAAATGCACGCGTTTGCATCTTCTAATAGACTCCGAACTTAAGAAATAGTTGGTTGTGTATATCGAATGAGGTTTTGTGACAATTTCAGGGTAATTGGACCTGGTAATGTTTGTGACAGTTATTGTGAATTCATTTGATGTGGTCATATGATACTAGCCAGATGTGTGACTGCGGTAATAAATCTCAAAGAGGTTTTATACCACCAGGCCACAGAATTATATTGAATCATATTTACATTGACGTTCAAACAGAACACACCCCATTGTATAACTCATTTTTGGCCTGTGACCGTAACAGACATCAGTTACAGTTAAGTTGAATTAAATTCCAATGAAAGTAAAACCAATTTTTGTAGTTTGTATTATTTATGTCACGCGTTTTGCGTTTAATTATTCCATCTTCAGGCTCCGTTACCTTTTATCATTTGGCGCTTTCCCATGCTGATATCACTTTTTTCATTGAAAGCCAAATGTTATATCTGTCACTCTTGTCAAATCAAAGCTTGTTTCTTGCTGTCTCGAAGAACTAAGGGCAAATGGCACACAGCATAACTCGACTCTGCTGGAAAACGAAAAAGCGGACGAATTAGCTAGAAAAGGCTCAGCACTTGACCTTTTCTCATTGACCAATCAATCAGGGTCCCACCCTGTAAAATTCAATGAAAGATGCGAATGCCTGGATTCCTGTGTCGCTTCCATTAAACTAAGGCCAAATTACGATAAAAACGGATCCGAAAGCCTACTATCCCTTCATTACGATAGCTTAGCAGTATTACAACAGGACGCAACCTACTGGGTTACCGCAAAAAGAAAACGAATTCTTTCACCGACGACTTGCAATGACGAAGATGTTCATGAGGATACTACTCACTTCTTTTCTCACTGCTCAGCAATCTACCACTTTAGGAAAAAATTTCTAGGCAATTACTTCTTCAATGAACCAGAAGAATTATCAGACACTCCAAAAAATAGCCTTTTGGCCTTCTTTAAGGCTACAAAATGTTTAAAAATTGACAAACCATAGACTCATAGGTTATAAGGACGGTACTATACTCCACTTGAGTATTGATCTAAGTGTGACGGAAATAAGATCAAAAGCCAGCCCATTCTGCCTAACCTAACTTTTATCATATTTATAAAGGCAAATCTTGTCACCGTCCTCAAAGAACGGGTAGGGCAGGCCATCTTCTTAGATTATCCTTCCGTTTATAGAAAAATAAAGCTTCCGGACTTTTGCAGTATCTTTCAAGGAGAAGCACTTGCAGTCTTTCGAGCAGAAAGTCTGTCTTAGCTAAAATTGATCAAAAAAATTGTTTTTTTTTTTTTTCATAGACATCCAAACGGGTATAAAAGCTAAAGTATCAACTGTCACAAAATCCAAGTATTTGTAGCAGTAACTTTGGACTGCTTATCGCATTGAAAATCGTAACTATAGTTTGAGTCCCAGGACAACGTTCCAAAAATGGAAATGAAATGTTTGATACGCTGGCCAAAATGGCCATTACTAGAATCCAGCGAGGACAACACTTCTGCACTCAAGCCGCCAGAGCAAGAAAAGAACAAGATCTATTTAAGTTTTCTAAAAACTGTCAATGACTGGTTGATGACTAACTTAGGTTGGTATTACAGTTCGGGGTTAACCTGGGCTGAAAAGGAGGAAGAGACAATCGTACATCTCCTCTGCTTATGTCCTGCGCTCTTCTTCAAATGAAAACTGCATCTAGGAAAATATTTCCTTGATGATCTAAGCGATCTGGCGAACACAGATAACCCTTCATCTCTATCGCTTTATCAAAAGCTTCAAATGGTTTTGTTAAATGAGGTACTCCCTCACATAATTCTTATGGTATCACAATGAACCTAATATTGGTTTAAGTATGTCAGTTGTTTCCCTGGCAGACACTTAAACTCAACCTAACCTGGGCTAACCAACATCTTTCAATTCCAATTCAATTCCAATTAATTGTGCCTAGTAAGAAGAGGCCTACGATTTCCTTGCGTTGGTGTCCATTCGCTCTACATGTCCCAACAATCTTTGTCCTGCGATGCGTACTCTTCTAGCTATTCTCATGTCGCGGTACAACTCATACAGCTCGTTGAAAATCTTCTTCACCACTCATTGTCTTCACATATGTTGTTAAAGATCATTCAAAGCATTTTTCTATCAAAACGGCTAAAGTTTTCCTCATTCGTTTTATACTACCTCGAAGTTGTGTTACTCTATTGTGATATTTTGTCCAATTCGTCGATGTTCCTTGTCCTTGTTTCATGACAGCATATCCTTCGTTATGTTCTCATTAACCATCAAACCCTTTTAAGCCGCTTCTGTTTCAAAGTACGCAAGAGCACTTTCCCATTTTGTCAAAACTGAACTTAAGCTGATGCTTATTAGACTTCTCCTACCTCTCTCTGCCCACGTGAGGAGAATGTGCATAAGAACATCCGATTTATTTGACGGATGCCATGCTGAAGAGCGAATTGAAGAATTGTTGCACTTCTTCTGAGAGTGCCCAAACTTGTCTCACATTACTAAAAACAGCACTCAAAAAATACTATTTTTCGATGAACATGCAATATTTCTAACTTTCTACTAAAAAGCATAATTAATAGTGGTACCCGTGGCGTAATGGTTAGCATGTCTCTTTGTTAACCCAGAGGTTCGTGGTTCGAATCCCAATAGAGGCGGAAATGTTTTTCCACGGGTATCGCCTTTCGCGATGAGTTGGCAAGTGCTACGGCGTTAGTAAATTCATTGCCACGAAAGCGCTTTCTCGATTAGCTGTTCGAAGCCGGCAGAAAATTGTAGGTCCCCTCCATTCCCTCACATGCGAGAAATGCGCTAGGCCCTGGGGTTCCTCGCGCCCCTGCGTCACCCTATTTTTTTATTCATTTTTTCAGCATCCTTAATTTCATTCATTATTTGTTCAGTGAGGTTAAACAAACAGAATAAAACGGTCACCAAAAATTACGCTTACCTACTTTTTACTTTCTCATTCCTTTTCCTTCTGTAACAGCGGGGAGCACAATTGATCCTTTGCTGTCTTACCTGCGATTGTAAGTACTGTATACGTGATTTCCGCAATTACGTTGCCTGTCGCTAGGTTTTCCTTTTACAGTCCAATTGGTTGACTTATATATTTCAAACCTTATGACTATTGGATTATTCTACATCTCTTCTTGTGAAACAGGACAACAGAATGATTTTGCGCTTTAAAAGAATTTTCATTTACTCGATTCATAGACAGTTGGTAGGCCTTTGAAAGAGCAAAAAACAAATTGCATCCATAATAAAGCTTCATACTCTGTGGATGCGATTTGTTTTTTGCCCTTGCTTCAGCTACAAGCTCGTTGTGCACATTTTTTATCCGATTTTTTAACTTACCTAATCGACTTCCTCGAAGCAAGTTTCTATGGATTCGCTAGGTAACCAAGATTTCATCTCGCCACTCATAAATTAGTCTTCCATTTGAAAACTTCCTCCATCTACAATGTAATCCAACTAAACGTCTATCACTGTAATTTGTCATAACTAGCGTGGTAATTGCCTTATGAAGCGCGATCGAAGGAAGAGGTACACTGTCGCGTCGTTTAATAGCTGCTACCATAGGGACCCACTGAAGTTATTCCAAAGTCAATTGAATTAAGATACTTTGCAAAACGCTCGCTCTATTGATGGTGTGTCTTTTCATGATACCGGTTTTGTGGGAGAATTGGCAACTACCATAGCACGATGGTTACAGTTAAGTCATCGATGTGGGGATAATCCAATAAAAAAAAACTTAAATGGGTGTCATCATCATCATTTAAAATCCTAAATCCTCCGTAAAAAATTTTATACTTCATCGAATTGTGTCCTCTTGTCGGAATTTGAACGACAGGGAGGGTCTAATTTCCTGATAAATCGATAGCTCGGTTGGAGAGGATTTTTTTTGTACTCTTGGTGGAAATACCTTGCAGTCTCTGATTATTATGAATTGCATTTCCGTATAAAAAGTCCTCTGTGTGTCTTTAGTACAGAACAAGGTGATTTATTACTTCCTTTTCAATGGAATGTGTGCTTGGCTACTCGTATTCCCACCTGCACTTAGATATTTTTCTGTACAAAACGTCTTCTCGTTTGATGAAACAAGATAAAGGTAATTTTTTGAACGGAAACGGGAGAAGAATTTGAGAGAAGATAAATAAGACTATTTTTTTTTTTTATTAAAGCCAGTAAAGAGTCTGGTTCATGAAAGAAATACAAGTTCGGGTTGTTATTACACGAAAGGCGAAACGTACCTATTCATTAAAAAACCGATACTTACCACTAAAAAGCAGAGCTTATTCAATATCCGACAATTTTGTGAATTTTTTAAAATGTTTACTTTTTCTTTAGCATTTGTGCTGTAGAGTCTTCTTACTGAAGAATCATTTTTTTTTTTTCGTTTCTTGTTGAACGGGGAGGGCGTTGTCCATCAACACTATAAGTTCCAGTCATAGTAGTCGTACTTTTCTAGCTTTACTCATGTCGCGGAACAGCCAATAGTAGGGGAGCCCGAGCCGCTAAATTTGCAGTTACTAAAGCGTCATGGGGACTTATTGGATTGTGAAGTTTACGTTCTAAAACGAAAAAAAGTGTACGGCAGTTTTTCATTTTAGTGGGGCGATGGGCGTGTATGAGCTTTTAAAAATGTAAAAAAAAACAGTTAAATTGAAATACTCGAGCGCGTCAGATTTTCATAGAGTATACGCGCTTTGTCTTTCTTATAACGGATATATATTAATCTGACGATTTACTGGGGGCAAATGGGCGTAAAGAGAGGTTAAAAAAACAAAAAATAAAAAGTTATTCGAGCGTGTCAGATTTACAAAGTGAATGTTAAGTGTATTCTAAAAAGTGTATATTTCAATAATCTGACAATTTGAGTGGGGCGATCAGTCATGGCTGATTTTTAAAAATGTAAAAAAAACACGTGACCTTGAAATACTCGAGCGCGTCAGATTTTCATACAGAGTGATCAACTTGATGTCTTCGTCCTCCAGGATGATAATCTGACAATTATATGGGGGCGTACTCCTAGTCTGACAATTTTAAAGTAACAATTCTTTGTTGTTTCTATTTTTTGTTACTGGATGCAATCAAAAAATATGTACACATATTATGTATTTTAAAATTTTATATTGAAATTTTGTTGAAAATACTTTTAAAAAAAATCCTGAAAGTTTGAGCCCTTAATATTAATTTTAAGTGCTCGATCAAGAGGTGTGAAGATTTTCCATTGAAAATACACGGAAACTCTGATTTTTTATTCTTAAATTTCTATAACTCAGCGGCAATTCATGGGATCGCTTTAACCGAAGATGTTTTTTTCTCAAAATTGAAAGCTCTACAAAAATGTTCTTTTTGGCAGAGTCGTTACTCATACCGGGAAGGTGGTACGGGCAACTTAAACAGATTTTTGCATAAAATTCAAGTTTTGTCGCAGTTATCTCGTAAATAACAAAAGCTACAGAAAAATTGTAAATTACAAACTTGTAGAGAATTTAGTTTTCTACAAAAAAAATCTCCTGGACCAATTGCTTATATCAATATTAACCGAGATATTAACCATCATATATTATATATTTCACTGACGATTTAACCTCAATCGCCCCAACCAAAATGTCAGATTATATGTTTTCTGTAATCCTGATAAAATTACCTTCAAAATAAAAAAAAAATTAATCGCGCTCGAGTATTTCGAAACATCGATTTTTTTTTACATCTTTGTGACTCGCCTACTTACGAAAGCCCCGCTCAAATTGTCAGATTATTGAAATATACACTCTTCTCGGTGTAATCAACCTACCATCTTTTAATCTGACGCGCTCGAGTATTTCCGATGATCGACTTTTTTTTACTAATCTGACGGGCTGCTCTCAGCGAACGCCCCAACATTTAGGTTTAATATATGGTAGGAGTACATTACATGGTGCAAGGTTTCTTCCCATATGATTTTCTGACGCGCTCGAGTAACGCGCGAAATCCCCTCTTGGGCTCCCCTACTACAATGTTTCGTTGTTTTTAGAAATTCTAGAGTCTTTTTATACCATCTAACCGTTCATCTTATAGCTCAATTGAACCTAACTATCAAATGATGAGTGATGTTAATTTGAATTTAAATAGTTTTGAATTGAAATCCCTGCCTAAGGCTCAATCTTTGAAACCACCAGCTGGTGTTTTCCAATTGTACTCTATCAGTAAAAGTTATATTTTCAGAATCTCAGTAGTCAGTAGTGACTGTTCTCCTGCTTGTCTGGTTTTTACAGGTTTGAGCTCGGGGTTTGCTACCTTGAGATCATCTTTTTACCTTATCTTTCGAATCTCTTTCTTATCGTTTCAACTCTCAATTGCTACAAATGATCGTTATTATACTGCTTCTTCTTCTTTCTGAAATTCGGTGTTATTTTCTTCTTTTGCCCTTGAAGAGTTCTATGCAGTGGTCACAAGCAACTCTGTTGTTTTTTCATTGACTTTAAAGGGGCGACTGAAAGCCAGAACCTCAGTGGTTGCTGCAGCTCTAATAGCTTAATAGCAGTGCTGTCATTAATCCGTAATGCTTAAAGCTGGCGGAGAATAGGAATCCAGGATATTTGAAGGGACAATCGATTTAAAAAGACCCTGGCTATATCTTGCGATTGTAGCTTTCTGACGTCATATCGTTGTACAGCGAGTGGATCTTGAACAGAATATACTCAATTGTGCCTTGGCTACAACAAAGGGGTAGTGGTCAGTATCAAAGTTGAACACATGGAAACTCCGGACATTCATAAAAAAGAAGAGTGTGTTGCATTGATCCAAGGCGTGGATTGATTTGGGGATCGCCATGTACCTTTATGAATATTGAGATGAGCCAAGCGTGTGCTATTAACAAATAGATTTTAAACTGCAGCCAAATCGATTGAACTTAGCTCGTTTTCAGAGGCTTTGTCATGTTAGCTATGCTGGCCGATAGTGTTTCCACAAATTTTAGTGTTGCTGACCTGTAAAATGAGTAATTTATTTAAATTCTGAGTTTATTTCACCAGGAAAAAATTTGTCTTTATATTTTGAAAATTAATCCAATTGGAATTTGCCATTTTTAGACA
This sequence comes from Melanostoma mellinum, assembly GCA_914767635.1. NCBI lineage: Eukaryota > Metazoa > Arthropoda > Insecta > Diptera > Syrphidae > Melanostoma > Melanostoma mellinum. The sequence continues at coordinate 169,653,726 of OU612059.1, read as the reverse complement.
GAAATGTCATCTTTGGTACTTACCATCTTTGATGATACAATATATTTTATTAAAATACTTCGATGACACATTTTTAACGATAGAAGAGACAACAGAGCGGCACGAAAGTAACGTTACGGACACACCGTTTAGGCGTTCTCGTCGACGCGACGATAAGCGAAAGAACGACGATCGTCTGCGAAAGTTAAGGAATGAATCCCGTGGTGTTAAAGGCTCTGCTCATGCGGTGATTCTTAAGGGCAAACAACGGAGGTATGGTAGAAAGAAGAAATGATGAGTTGAATTCAAGAACCGCAAGAAAGAAAAGAAGAATTTAAACCAGATCTAAGAGAGGACTTAGGTACCCGTGGCGTAATGGTTAGCATGTCCACCTGCTAACTCAGAGGTTCGAGGTTCGAATCCCGGCAGAGGCAAAATGCAAAAATGTTTTTCCACGGGTATCGCCTTTCGCGAGGAATTGGCAAGTCCTCCGTTAATAAATTCATTGCCATGAAAAGCGCATTCTCAATTAGCCGTTCGGAACCGGCGAAAAATTGTAGGTCCCCTCCATTCCCTCCCAAGGTATGGTTGTGAGATATGCGCTAGGCCCAGGGGTTCCTCGCTCTGTTGCGCCACCCTATTTATTTTTTTTAAGAGAGGACTTTGGTTACGACGAATTTTTACCATAACATGTGTAAGATGTGCAAGACTCACACGCACCTTAACGCATATTAAAGTATTTGATATGAATTATAGTTTGGAGTGTGACATGAGAAAATTGCTTTGTGAACAAGTCATTTGAAAGGATACTCGCACATGTTAGCAAGAGGATTAGTATTTTGTTCTAACTAAGCAAATATTACAACTGACCGTCAAATAGCATACATATGTACAATGACGTAGAATGGCACTATTTTTTTAACACAGTGTTTATTTGTCTAGACAAGGAAGCAAATTGCCATTTAAATGTTCTTTGCTTTATTAGAAAAACCTCAAAGTTCGAGTAATAAGAGTGGAATTGGCAAAGTAGGGAAACATCAACTAATGAGTTGTCTTTATTAGACTTAATAATCCTTACAATCGAATCCAAACTAGTTTGTAACTGCCTGACTTGTCTATCTTAATTAGCCACCATAACTCTTTCCTGGACACCTGGACATGAAGGTGTACAGGGTAACGAAGAGGTTGACTGCCTAGTTAGACTTGGCTATCAATCCCAATGCAAAGGCCTGGAACCCTACTGCGGTCTCCCAATCAATAGCATTAATCGCGAACTGGTTACTTGGAAACGGTAGAACATGATCCACTTTTGGAACAATTCTTATTTCCACTGCCAGCCTAAACTTTTGATCGACTAATCTCAAAGACGTGTGAAGGAAATCCTATTCAATTAAGGATTCACTAGTTCTCTTAAATTAGAACCACCTCTTCTTTATATATTCTTTACTTCTACTTCTTTATTCGAATGAACAAACTGACCCTTGTTTAAACCAAAGGGAACGACACAAAAGATCTTTCAGGTCGACATGCTAGAAAAGGTTTTTTTACCTTCGCCCTATTTAATTAAAAAAAAAAAAATCATAATCACCTTCAAAACTCACTAGCGCAATATTTTTTCTATCTACTACTCTTTTCTTTCTTTCCGCTTTCTGTTCTCGTATTGCTACATCGCGTCGTTAACATGCATTTTTTAGAGAACTTTTTCTTAAAAACACTTATGTTTTTGGCATCGAAAATGCTTCTAGGTTTAAGAATTCAACAAAATATTTTTTGTTCAACAAAATAATAATTGTCAGAAACACCTTTTGGTATTTTTAGTGCATATGCTGTTCTGATTATTTCGTAGAAACAAAAGTAAAAAAAAACAATTGCTGTGTGTGCGTTTTCACCAAAACAATACGTGCCTAAAGAACATACGAAGTCCTGCATTTTAAATGTCGTTGAGTTAAATTTTGTTTTATTTTAGCAAATTTACATAAAATGTTAGAATTAAAGTAAAAAAAAAAAAACGATAAAACAGGCTAAATACTTTCAGGAAGATATAAAACGAAGCCTCTCAAAGTTTGAGCTCATAATAATATTATTACCATTTAGAGGTGCCTGTTTTTAAATTTCTATTTTCCATACAAATTACATGAAAAAAAAAATTTAAATTTTTTCTTATTTTTATAGCTTGACATTTGAGCATTGTAGAAATGAATTGACAAATTATTTAAATAAAACATTGAATGCTCTACAAAAAAGCTCAAAATAATTTTTTTCAAAGAGGCAACCGTTCTGAAGATATTCAAACTCAAAGTTGGAAATGTATGAAATTATGACTTTTATTTTATTAAACTCATTCTGATGACTTTTTTTATGACTTAAAAATTATTTTTCATGGGAAAATTAAACTTTGTGTGCTAATTTTTTTAGAAAGCTAAAATAAAAAAAACATTTACGTTTAAAATATTGTTTTATTATTTGATTAATTGTTCAACAAATACAATTATCAATTAGATTTAGTACAATTATTATTTATTATTAAATATTTATTATTAAAAGAAAATTCTTAACTATTAGTATACTAGAATTTAGAAACTTGATAGAAATTATAATGATATTCAGAAGAAAGTAATGATACAACAATCCTTAAGCCTGAACTCCATCGAAGCGCAATGTAAAAAGTTTCTTAAAAAAAAATCAAATGATATTCCGAAATCCGAACTCCTCTCTCAAAAACAAATTTGTATCTCTTCTTTTCATACTACCTCATGTCGGAGCTTTCCTTTAATCAATTTTTGATCAAAGCTTTTCAGAGTTTTTCTAATGGTGTCTAACAGGTGTCACGCAGTAATATGTATGTGTTTTGAAAGCTTTAGCTGCATTTTTTTTTTCTTAATTTTTTCTTTTTTCACTTTGTGTTTTGATGTAGTTCAGTTAGTTTCTTTCTACACAAAAATAGTTATTTGATCTTGAAAAAAATTTTTAAGTCATAAAAAAAGTCATCAGAATGAGTTTAATAAAATAAGAGTCATAATTTCATACATTTCCAACTTTGAGTTTGAATATCTTCAGAACGGTTGCCTCTATGAAAAAAATTATTTGAGCTTTTTTGTAGAGCATTCAATTTCCTATTTAAATAATTTGTCAGTTTATTTCTACAATGCTCATATGTCAAGCTATAAAAATAAGAAAAAATTTAAATTTTTTTTCATGTAATTTGTATGGAAAATAGAAATTTAAAAACAGGCACCTCTAAATGGTAATATTATGAGCTCAAACTTTGAGAGGCTTCGTTTTATATCTTCCTGAAAGTATTTAAAAAAGTTGCCCAAAAATGACACACCCTAATATATGTATACATATATAGCCAGATAAGTTAGACTCATATTGGTGATTTGGGGAATGCAATTATGCCCTCATTAACCAGACTTTAGCAACCAGCCTTATTCTCCAGTCTCTAACGAAAAATTCGCACCTTTCGTTTTACTGATTTCACATGACACGGCATCCTCTTAATGAGAACAGTTTATGGTTTCAGAACCACCAATTAAGTAAGAGGCCGAGTGTTCAAGACTCCAAAAATGGTTCAGGTTCCCGGTAAAAAAAATTAGCCACATTACCTCTACAGGGGCCATTATAGCGATATATGTACTTCATATGTCATTTTACAGTTTAATTATTTTTAAAATTTATTTTCAATCAAAAGTTGGTACAGAAGCATAGTCCTTTAAATAAAGAAAAAAATTTAACAAAATCACTAAATGATACACTTTAGTCCAAAACAGTCCCAGTTTTTGCCCACTGTCTGTCGTAGAAATTAATGAAATTGTCTTCCTCATTAAAAAGAATATGTTGCGGACATATTCGCAAATGAGACACTTTGCCATTCCTATTAACTGAAAATCCTATTTACACCCCAAAACACCTCTGGTAGAGTTATTATCCCTATAAAAAGAAAAAGCACCTGATTTTCAAAAGCTTTCGTTTTCTAAACCACTTACTTTTGTAGCAAAAAACCTGAGACATTTAAACCGCCTAACCCAATTTGTGCTATCATCAAAAAGTTGACGCGTTATTTGCCAACACATTCGAAATGGCTTATCCTTTGAGTAATAGACCGAAGAATAAAGCTTTGACGTGCTTAGCCATTTCTCAAGTGAAGTCGATTATATTTGAAAATTGTGCTTTTACCATAATCCGCTTTTTCACGGACAAATAAGGAACTCAGCTGGATGGTCTAAGCGGATAAAAGCTTCTCCACAAAAAATAGCTTTCTCTACCGGAACTCACCACATTAAAGAGAATTCAGTTCTCTCTTATATGCACTTCCCCAAAAAGGATAATTTCCCCTGATGGTGAGTTTATACAAGGAAACGATGGTAAAGTACCGCTACACAAATCCAAAGTGGTATACCAGATTTAGAAAGAGCCAACGTAAACATAAACAATTGGTATGACAGTTTCAATGCAAAAGAGCACCAACTTCAAAACATCTTAATTGCGCAAAAGCCAAAAACGAAGCATTCTCCATCATAACAGAGGGCCTCATGTACTGTAATTGCCCTTTAGTATTGCATGTGCTTTTGATTTTGGCTTTAATCAGCTGAGCTATGAAAAGCGCCTTTCCACTAAAGACTACCTATAAATTTATGTAAATAAACCCTGAGTGCGGTTCGAAGCGTTCCGATTGGTTCAATGTATAACAGTTCATCTATTGGTTTTAGTCCTCGTGGTAGTTAGTCGTAGAATAAATGTTGACGCGATGGCTCGTGAGGTTCGTCAACCGCTCTTGACAGTTCAAGATTAAAGTTTTTGTCTGGTTTTGGTCGTCCGTTCGTCGTAGTCCTTCGCGTCGTGTATTATCTGACCAAGTGGAGTTTTTTTGTTTTTTTTTTGAAAAGTGAATAAAGTGCGCTGTTCTATCAAAGTAAAAAGTTTTATTTTGTTTTGAAAATGAAGTGAAAAATGTTAAAAGTTTATTTTTTGTTAAATAAAATCAAATGACGTCTCAGAGTGCTTACAGAGGAATATCAATCTACCACAAACAACGCAATTGTTGGGGTTTTGAATCCCTCTTCATGATAACACAAATCATCCAAGCGGAAAGCGAATTTTTCTGTGTTCCAGAATTAATTACCCAACGTTTCATGGTCGAAATAATCTCTCCTCTGCAAAAGTTTAATGGTCACGAGAGATTAAAATTCTATAAGAAGTGATCATCATTATTTTTTCTTTCTTTTGTTTTAATGGTTTGTCGTTTTTATCGCTGGATTTTAAGTGTTCCAAGGTAGTTTTTGCTTCCAACGATGTTTTGTTCGGACTTTTTGATAGGTTTGAGAACCCATTGTTGAGATACATGAATTTCGGATACCAGGTTAAGGGTTGATTTAATTTTAATTTGAGGAGCAACATTTTTTAGTGGGAATTTATGAGTGTTTGTATTGCGGAAATTATATAACCTTCCACATTCATTGTTTGAATGCAAGAGGATTGGCCCACTTTAAGACTGAATCTATTGACATCTTTTGGCTGTTATCTCTGAGTGGTGGATCTTATAACACTTCTGAAAATACGCAATAAGTAACGACAAAGTTTATATAAGTTTTAGCGTTTCGTAAATATCTTTTGAAAACTATTTGATTTCAGTGACCGGGATAAGAAGAGTTGTGCAGAACTATTTTAATTTTTAATCTTTCGAAAGCCGATTGAGTGCTTTGAAAAATTAGACTAATTTGTAAAATTTCTCAAAATTATTTCAAACTACTTTTAACAAATTTTTGTTTTACAAATTTTGTTTTACATGTCTAAAGTTTTTAGAGAACAGACACAGAATTTAGCTGCTTGTGTTGAGGAGGGAAATAAGAAGTGGATGGTTCTGCTTTATCACATTCATTTCTTCTCTCTTTCTTTCTCTCTATGTTGTTTAAGGCTGCCTCCCACTTGCTGGATAGAAAGGCGAAGCATGTTCGTCGTATGTTTGAGTGATTTGCTTGAACTGTTTTTGGTATCACACCATAATTATAACTATTTATTCCTTAGCTTGTATGGTCTATTGAAGAACATGCCTTCATATCCATATCCTTGCATAGTATGAAAGAAAATCGTCTTCCACTATCTGTCTCTATGTTTAAATCTTTAAAACTACACAACGGATTTCGATGCTATTTTTATTTTTTTAAATAGAGTAAGAGTCAAGAGAAACATTTGTTTGTATAGTTTATCCCCACGGGAACGGAAACGCGGTCGGGAACGTGAATATGAACTTAAAACCGCTTGACTGATTTCTTACATTCTTCGAAGGCTATTTATTTCCATATTCGCACGAATGTAAACGAGAACTTTGTGTTTGTTTTGAAAATGCTCCAAACCTACTGAGCCAATTGGAATAAATTTGAATCTGGAACCTGAGAAACGCCATGGGATGTATTTAATTCCCATATTTTCACGGGAACGGAAACGAAAACGGGAACATTGCTTGCAACTTAGAAAATACTGTACCGATTCCAAAAAAACTTTCACCGTTCGTTATATTGCTTCACTGCTCCTGAGAAGCATAGACTAAATTTCATCCCTATTTTCCCATTGTGATTGAAACTTGGGATCTAGTTTACTTAATTTACTAAATTCGATCACCGTAGAGCCCGAGCTACACCAAGCGGGATACATAGTACTTAGATAAAAGTCAGTTTCACGTTTTAAGGATTTCTAGTTTCGTCGTTTCTTAAATATATTCGTAACTTTCATAGAATAGAGTAAACAAGGTGGCACCACAAGACGAGAAACCTCGGGGCGTATATTACTCTCAATCGTGCCTAGTGAGAGAATGTGAAGAACCCATAATTTTTTTACCGATTCCGAATATTTAATTGAGGAAGGTCTTTTCATGATATAAAATCACTATCGACCGGAAAATTGGCTTATTCTTCACGAAAGGCGAGGTTCGAAAACTGATTCTCCAACGTAACGTGCAGACGCTATCGTCAGAAAAACTTCCTTTGGCAAAATATCGCACATGGGAAAACAACAACTCTAAAGTGATTAGCGTAAGTGGACAAAAATAACTCCCTTGCAGAAGTGAACAACAGGGATGGTTGGTTAATGGAGTTAATGGAATAAAGTTGCGTTTTATTGAGCGTATTATTAGTGAAGATGACTATAAAATTCACAATAAAACACGGCTTTAAATAGACAAACGAGTATGTACATATACATGTACACACATTAACCGAAATAAGTATAAAGACTCGTTCAGCTCCAAAGTTTTTGGTTGGATTTAAATAGAAAATATTTTATTGCTGTTTTGTTCCTTAAACTGAGCCAGCAAAATCTAAAACCGACCAAGACGGCCCAAATTAAATTTGTTCATCACTAAACATAAAGACTTCCCACTCTTTGACATATGCCATGTGACTTTTTGCAAATCTTATCCTCGCTTCTTTCCTTATGATGCTGCTGTTTAATGTTAATGAGGTTTTTCATAGCAGCAAAGGTTGTTATTTGCCTTCAGCACATGATCCACTTTTATTGGCAGAAGATACAGTTTAAACTCTATCTGAATAGTATTAAGTATATTAAGTCTTGCTTCGTGGTGAATTTTTTTTTTTTTTTTCGGATAAGGCCAAGAGACTGATGTCGTGACAACTGCTGATATGTATATTAAAACGCTGCCTGGTCCCCGTTGCTTCGGTGTAGATACTCTCATTTTTTCAATTTGGTTTAAAATGTAAATAAATAGGGTTGTGCAATAGAGCGGGAAGCTCTTGGTCTTTTCCGCACCTTACAAGAAGATCGAAAGGACCTTCCATGGCATGAAACTACTATCGAAGGAACTGCCATTTCCTCGCGAAAGGAGAGTTTCTATAATGCGAAACTCGAACCCACCACACCTCAGGTAGACACGCTAGCCTTTACGGTTTGAAAATACCAAAGAAAAATCTAAAAGATAAAAAAATTCTAAGAAAGGTGTTGACGATCGAGAAGATTAAGTGACCTCAACTCAACTCCAAATCAAAAAAATACAAAGCTGGGCAAAACGCAAATCTGGAGTTAAAGTTACTTGACCTTTTCGATCTTCCGCATCTTTTTAAGAATTATTTTCTTTTTCAGATTTTTTTCTTTTCTTTGATTTGGTAGAGCTTTTATTTGTCAATGACTCACAGATTAGAGATGACAGATTTCAAATGACAGATGCATTTATGCAAAGAAAAACATGGGAAACTGTCTAATAAAGTGTCAGTTGATTTTGAAAAATGCCAAGGGTTACTGACTTGTTTTTCAACGCTTCGGTTGAAAAACGAAGAGAAACGTAGTAAAGATTTCATCCTTCTGAAAAATGTTCAACTAGACTGAAATTTTGCTCACTTCCTGAAACACTCTTATATATAAAGTTATCGGTTTGAAATCCGATATGATTCATTAACTTTAAATAGAATTTCCCTTCTTACCTGTGGATTTGAAGAGTAGACCGTAGACGGACTCGGCAATCTTGTGCATTTGTCAAAACTTTATGAACTTCTCCAACAGTAAATCACTGTGATTGTTTATAGAAGGTGAACGAATGTGCATATTCATGCAGACCTTAAGTAGTTCACATTATTCAGACCAAAGTCTGTTCAACTAATTGTACAATGTGAACTGCTCTAATATACCGCAACCTTTTGTTGGTGATTGATTGGGGATGTTAATGCTGGTCTTCTTTTCTTTTTTTGTTGGTTGTTTCTCAAAATGAAATCAACACTCGCTTCTCTACACCCCTCTGTTACTTCAATTTGTAAGTATACGGCGGGCGTTGTGGTCAATTCGTTGAACACTGTTATTACAAACATAGGGTGGCGCAACAGAACGGTGAGCCCTGGGGCCTATAACATTTCTCACAATCGTGTCTTGTAAGGGAATGGAGCGGACAAGGTGATTTCCCTGGAAAAACATTTTTTTAGGTTTCTGTTTTTTTTTTTTTTTTTCAAACCACGAACCTCCCTCGTAACAGGCAGACATGCTAACCACTACGCCATGGGCACCACAATGTAATTGTTTTGGTTAATTTGTTACATCAACAAATCGGCCAATGTTATCTTTGTCATTGTGTTTCAGTTTCAATAACCGAAAGACTCTTAAAGTGTAAAGAACTTCGTTCCATACAGCTATCCAACGACCCCTCTTGTCTTTGTTTTCAGCTTGCAACTTCTCTCCCAGCCAAAAATTTGATTCATCTGGTTTTACAAAAATGTTCAGAAAATTTTTTTAAGAATACGTCAACCAGTAGTGCACCACTGTTAAATTTGTCTTTATATTAAAGCACTGTCATCGTTTCATCTTTGCAGAAAAATTGGTAGATGTAAAGGCTGTATTAACCAAAATTCATCCCTTGTAAAAGTGAAATGGAATTTATTTCCGGAAACAAATAAAAACTCTTCTTCTTGGCAAAGATCTCGGCCTCATATACATTCTTTATTGAATACCATTGCAAAAATATGAGATTAAATTCTTTTTAAATTTTTAAATCCTCAATATTCCTTCTTGTCCTTCCACTACTCACATGAATGATAGAAGAAAGAAAGTAAATGTAAAGCTTTAATGAGCTTTATGTGGGGCTAAGAGAAATATCTAATATTTTACGTAGAGAACCAAATCGTAGGTTATTATAAGCTTAAGACATTTTCAACTGAAATTGAAGCGTGCACTATATGGTTTATCATGCATTTACCCCTAACTGAATTCAACTACTACATTTTTGGAAAAATCTTAATTCTTCGTTGTTTTTTTCGTCTTATGTATTAACATTGGATGGCGGTCGGACTTGAACTTCCGTGAGCTGTGGTTGAATTCTTTAGCAGGTGTTGTTAGCAAAAAAAACTTCGGATTCGAACCAGGAACCACTGGTTTAACAGGCAGACATGCTAACCATCACGCCAAGGGTACCAAGTCCAATAAAACTAATGTGTATATTTTTCTGAATTGTTTTCCCTATTTTGATAGCCATCGTCAAGAAAAAGGTTGACAGGCTTACTATTTATTTCCAACAAAATCTTTTGAATTCATTTTCAAGCCAATACACAGTTTTGCAAAACAATTAAGAATTAAATGAGAAACAATTATGATGAAAAGAAATATAGCATGCAGTTTTTCCCTGATACGAAACTGACACCCCCTTCTTAAATAATTACGCTATTTGAGTATTAGATTAAATTAAATTATTAAATTATTAAATCTCCAAAAATGAGCAATTAACGATTAGAAATGATTTCATTGTAGATAAGCACTTGTGCAATAACAACGATATTTAAGAACTCTTACCAATTTTAAACTTTCCAACTCTCCCATTGGCAAATCCCTGACTCATAACTGCACAAATCAACTAAGGGATATTTGGGATGTTTTCGTTTTGCGGAAACAGGTATCAAATACATTTTATATGACATGCAGTCAAGTAAAAAAAAGAGACATACACAGAACATGCCAATCAAAATGTCCAAAACGAAAAGCTTGAGTTTGAATTTCAAAATACAAAGAGTGATTTGGATTTTTTTTTATTTGTCATGCATATTTTCAAGAAAAATGAAAAAGAGGGTTAAGGTCAAATTCTTTTTTCACTATTACTTTTATTTTTGCTTTTTGCTCTTCAAAAGAAGGATAACATAAAGGACATAAAGTGTCGTATAACTCATGCGTTTGAAAAAGTTGCATGATCTTTAACATTCACTAGCCCTTAAGAGGTCTACCCTCTTTGGACGGGCAAAAAAGGCTATTTTCATATTTTTGATGAGTACAAATCATTAAATTGAATATTAAAACAATTAGTACAGAAGAAATTTTTTTACATATTTATTTGACTAAATTTTTGTATAGAGCAAAAAGATAAGGGAGACTGGTCAAAAAGAAATAAGTTAGTGTGTGCTGTTGATGAAATATATGTTAGCTGAATCTTACCACATCTTCCTTATGACTATAGCTAGAGCACATATCATAAAATTTTTTTGGCAGCCATTTGTCCAAAAACAACGAAAAACACTTGTTTTTTATTGTTTTTGTTTTTTTTTTTTGACAAAACAAGAACGGACTTTGTCTATATGTATATGCACCCAAGGTTGGAGTTTGGTAGTGTTGCACTGAACTTTTAAGAAATCTCTCAAAGAGAACCAATTAAAGTCGTTTTAGCAGGCTTTGCCAGAGTTCAGGCAATTTTGAAGGTGTTATTAGTTTTGTCATTGAAATGCAAAGTTAAAATAATTTTATTTTTAGTCGCAGAACTTGCAGTTAGAAACTTACTGACTGAATATTCGCGACCCAATAAAACAAATTTATCATAAAATAAAATTATTTTAACTTTGCATTTCAATGACAAAACTAAGAACATTCTCAAATTTGGCATTCAAACGCCAGGAGATAGTAGATTTTCAACTTTAACGACTGCAAATAATGCACTTTGAGAGATTTTCTTAAATATGCTGTGTAACAAGCATACCAGGGAACATGTCCTAAAAGGTGCAGTGCATTAAGGCCCGAGGCAATAAGATTCGTGGATCTTAATTCCTCTTTGTTTTGGAAGTAAGACCTACGGGGGTTATTTCCATGATGAAATGGCAGTAAGAGCCGCGGGCCTTAGTTCCTTTTTCTGCGAAATGCAATATCATTTCGTAATGCGGAAAGAAGTATCACCGTTTGCACTTTAACTTATTTTCAATGTGAATAAACTGGCTCAGAGACGCAACTCCACTAGACATAAGTTCATGCTCTGATTGTGGATTATGACATGTCCAAGAGGAACACACGTCCATAAGAAATATCTATGGAACTGTGCATATGTTTTCAGTTCACTCGAATTTTTTAAGTCAACCATTAGCCTGTAATACCCGGAGGCAAATTTTGTTCGTTTTACTTTTTCCTCACGGATAAAATAATGAAGCTTAAAGCGAAGCGGAAAAAATTTTCTTAAGGGAGTATGTTTGTGAGTTGTAAAAATAAAAATTCTCGAACGAAATTTCCCTTCGGGTAGTACGGGCTTTTGGTTGAACATAAAAGATTCACACGAACAGACCAGGGGAAGTAGCTAAGAGCAAAACAAACATTAAGAAAGTAGATTTATTTATTATAAGCGCATAAGAAAGTGTACTGAGTTTCTATCGTCCTATGCCACGAAGTTGGAGACAAAGTGAGCTATAAATTTACATCCATTGACAGTTGAAAAAAGTGCCCAAATTTAGGAGCTTTGTTTTTCGGTACCTCAAAATGTTTTTCCTTCAAATAAAAGGAAAGTAAAATATATACATTTAACGGATTAACTATGTTCTTAATCCTTTCAAAGAACTATTTTTAAGATCCCATGATCCCATTTCAAGACTCATATAAATGCTGCTTCAAAATGGCACCAAAAGACATGGGCCTAAATTCTTTTCTTTGGCGGGTCTTATTGGCTCTTGAAAGTGGAAACAAAGCCCGTGGGTGTTATTTCCATTTTTTTGAGCAATAAAGCCCTAATGAGGTCTTAAAATTGTAGTAAGTTTCTGTGGAATAGTTTCGGTGATTTAATCAACAAACCGTTTAAAAACGTCGTTCCGAGAAAAAAGCGTTATTGTTTTCTTTGACGAAAATTAGTGATGTTACGGGACTCTGGTTGCTACGTACACCTGACCCAAGAGTAGAATTAGACTGCTCGGATCTTCATAAAATTTTCGTTTAAGAACGTATATCGTTTTGAAAATTTGAAAATTGTAAAGAGGGTGACCCTTCAAAAGTTCCCCATTTATTATGGGTTAACATTTAACTTTATGCGTTTGTTTTCAGGAAACGTTGCCTTGTGTTTTTCTGAGTTATAAAATCTGTCCTAACACCAAAAAACAGAGACAAGAAATGCACGCTGTGCATTGTCAAATTTGATCTTAGTCACTGTTGTGAAAACAAATTCAAAAAGACAGATGTCCTACATCCATCCCAACACAACACAATAAACATGTTGAGAGGACTCATCTCGCACCCAGTCGGCTTAGAAAGTAGGGCTTTTTAAATTTGATAAATCTCTCATTATGTAAAATACTGAGCTTGGACTCTGAAACTTCTTAGACATTTTGCTGCCCAACTGTCGATTGTATCGTCAAAAGATTTTTTCATGTATTTTCGCTTTCAGTGATTGAAAAGTAACTATTTTCCTTTAAAAATTGTTGTTGCTTTTAAAGGATTCTAAACACGCCATTAAGTAAGTACCTAGAATTTAGACGATAGAAGTCTTACCGGGCGTCTACACGATTAAGATATGGCAAGCCAGCGACTCACGTATCCAAACTATCGAATTCCTGTTCGTGTTTCGGATGTGATGATGTAGGTGACTTCTAACTGGCTTTTAACAGCGAAATGCCCTGGGGTCAAGTGCATTTCTCACAACCATTGCCTTGTGAGGGAATGGAGGGACCAACAATTCTCTGCCGAATCCGAATGGCTAATCTAGGAAGCGCTTTTCAATATCCGGGGACCAATTCTATGCGAAAGGCAATAGCCGCGAAAAAACAATTTTGTTTCTGTTGGAATGCAAACCACGAGCTTCTCGGCCAACAAACATATATGTTAACCATTACGCCACGGGTTCCACTTTGGTCTAGAGAAATTTGTTATTTACAAAAAATCGATTTAAAACCCTTTCTTAGTCCTTTAGCTTTTCGAGCAGATTATGTTTTTTTCTGGCTCTTCACTTTCTTCTATTGAAAGCGATTCAATGAGACTGTCAACTTCATGTATACTAAAATTGTTTCTTGGAATATTCCATACCAGTTGGCTGTCAATTTCGAGAAACTTGACTTTGTATGTCAAAAAAAATTGAATGTATTGTAAATAACTTGCCATATATTACGGAATCCGGGCAGTGATGACATCAGTCGAAGTCAAAATGTTGATTTTGTTTTAAAGAACGTCCCAAACCAGAGTTGTCAAATAGCCACACCGAGGCGACAAAAAAAGGTAGCGTTTTTACACATTTGCATTGTCGCAACATCAAAAATGATGACAGTAGCGTTTCTAAAACAACCGCAACTGCAAAAACACTTTTAGTTTGAGAGCACCTTTAGAGTTCTCAGTTGACACTGATTTTTGTATGGAAAAAAATAGCAAAAAAGCTCTTTACTAATTTTTATTTAAAACTCAAAACATTGTTACCACAAACAAGCGAGAATCATTTTAAAAATTTATTGGGATAAGCCACGCTATAAGTATTGGATATATTAAATGAGGGCAATGCTATACTCACACCAATATTTCATTGAAAAATACTACAAAAAAAAGTGGCAACATAAACACATAGGTTATTAGATCTTATTCACTTCTTTTACTTAGCAGGTTTTAGTTAGTTAGTATTAACTTCATAAATAATAACAAGTTACTTTACATAAGCTGGTGTAAATGGTTCTCTTTGGTGATGTTGTTCTTGCAAAATCGTGTAGCCTTTATATTGATTTCTTGCAGTAAAGAACAGAATGCTATGTAAACTCGGGAAATCCTTTGCAACTGGGAGTTTGAAGAGAAGCTCCTAGCTAACCACCATATATCTGAATATCATGTGATTTATGTACATGTGCTAGACTTCCAAAAGGTAATTCATGTCAAACGAAAGCCAAAGATTTCGTATTCAGAGAGCTATTGAGAATTTCCACATACATATTTGTATGTTGGACTGTCATCTACAAGAAGATGTCCTTGAGTATCAATGATGAGCTTCGGTCCAGAGTGCTACTCTCCTTCCTTACATCCTGCGTCCAATGTGCATTCATGATTCATGTTATGTCGACTCGATGAAATGTCCAACGGAAGAGCCAAATTTCATCTTATCTGTCGATGTTAGGTATCCGACAGGGATCGAACGGAGAATGTTAACATACAATTTGACTGATGACGTTTTTTGTGTGTGTTGCTTGAAAGTGTCATTTTTTTTCCTTATATTTGTCTCTTTTTCGGATTTGTTGCTGCTTGTTGTTTATTTTTGTGTTATGTCTTAACAAAAATTGCCCAGTTAGTGCTTTACTATAATGTATAAACCTTTTGATACCTTCTTTGAAAAATATTTTCTCTGGCAGTTTAGCTCTAGCGAATATAACAACTCCATGGCAAAGTGTTAGAGTCACTTTCATACCAAAAATTGGTAAACAAGACTATTCACTCGACAAGAGATGATGGGTCTAGTTTAACCACCTTCATGCTTAAAGCGCTGGAAAGAATGATTGAGATTTACATACGTAAAACGTCACTCCAAATTCACCCTCTGTGTCTGTGATGCAACATGCCTACCACAGAGGAAAATCTTGTGTGAACGCACTTCAAAATCTCAAATCTTGCTAGCAGGCGATAGTCATTTTCATCGACATATAAGGTGCTTTTGACATTGCTAGCTTCGATGGTATGTCCAATGCTGCCAGAGAAAATGGTGTGGACGAATCATTAGTGTTGTGGATTAAAGCAATGCTAGTGAATATAACCGTGATCGTTAAAGCAGAGTGTGGACAATATGTTACAACAGGAGTGAATAAGGGCTGTCCACAAGGTGGCGTTTTATCTCCTCATCTGTGATGCATGTTGATCGACTCACGTCTTTTAATGCTCAAGTCTCTTAAAACCGAGGTTGTCCTCTTCACGAGGCGTAGAAAATTGACTGCTCTGACCCAACATCCCCTTTTCACTCGAAGTCAAACATCCTAGATAACAAGCTTCTTTGTTCCAAACATGTCGAGTCTAAATCTACTAAATCACTGTCAGTCTTCTAGCACTGTAAAGGGGTCTTTGTAAAGACATGGGGTCTTTCACTGAAAAGGCTCCTCTGGATCTATATACGCCTATGATAAAATCAATCATCTCCTATGCAACAGTTGTTTGGTGGAATAAGCTCTCGCGTAAATACGTTATTGCTTCGTTTGCCAAACTTCAAAGAAAAATTTGTCTTGGTGTTACGGGGCCTTCCCCAGCACACCCGGAGCTGCTCTCGACGCACTGTTGAATCCTCCTCCCCTTGATACCTACATCATGGGGTGTACTCTCAAGACCATTTCTCGTTTAAGGAGATGTGGTCTCTGGCACAATTCGCACTGGAGCTTTGAGGAGCTCGCAGGCAGCATAGCTTTTGACTCACGTCTAATGGATATGCCGTCTGACACGATGATCCCAAGGCTCAAACTGCGTCAAAAATACTCAGTCATCTTTCCTTCGGTTCAGGACTGGTTCGCTCCAGAATCTGAGCCTGGAAAGAACTGTTATCGTATCTTCACAGATGGCTCCTAAACCGACGAGGGTTCTGGTGCTGGTGCCTTTGTGAAGAACCACAACAAAATTTTTGCTATCCCGCAGCAGAAAAGACTGTAGAAAGCTTATTGGCGTTGCCAGCGGGCACTTCTCTTTTGCCAAGCATTTAAACGTGATATAGGCTTAAGTGATACCACGCTCTGAAGAAGATGAAGACACCACAGAGCATTTCCTCTGAGAATGTCCTGCTTTTTCTAGCATGAGGTCACAGATACTCGGCGCAGACATGGTGAGAGCTGGTAACATAGGCTCCTTAACATGGCAGCGTCTTTTGGCTTTTCTGCGAACATCTGGAACAAAAAGAATGTTGCTATCTGGTAGTACAATGGACAGGTATTTAGATCTGAGTGCTCCAGTTGATATTTTAAAAACCTCTAACTGAAAAAAAAAAAATTAGATGTTAAACATGGAAAAACTTCCGTGGCACCTCTGTGTTCAGTAGCTATTTTGAAGATGCTTTATCGTTCCAACCCCAGGGCCTAGATTCCGAAGCATTTTAGACAACTATCGTTCAATCTACTGTCGTCGATTGTAACTTTAAAACAGAGTTTCATGTAATTTCGCATTCATCGGTTACTGGAAAGCCATTTTAATATCGGCTCACAAATTTTGGCGACCTTTGTAGCGTTTTAACCACGTTTTTGACGTACCTAAAATAACGAAAATCTTTTTAGACGCTAGCGAGTCCAGGCCTAGGTTTCTTGCTATGTTAACTTGATTTTGAACAATTTTGACACATATAACTCACTAGTCACTACACACTCGAGATAATTTACCCCATTTTATATTTTGTACAGTGGCCTGTATTTTATCAATTTCACTCTCCGCCTCCGATAGCATTCTGTCGTTCAAAAGATGACAGACCAATAAAGAAACTAAAATACTAATGGTTTTAAAGTTACTTTTCCCACGCCAATCACTTGAAGCCTGCAATGGTTGGAGTGCTGTAGCAAGAAGAACAATGAAAACTAATTTCAGCTCGATAATAACTGTGTAGTTTGTTCTCTTGTTCGTTCATTAAGATAAACCTAATGCATTCCAAATCAGCTTCTTGTTCCACATTGACCTTTCAAAAAATTAAAAAACCAACTACGTCAGTGGACGTATGTATGGACCTACCAACACAAGATGTTAGAATGGTTTTCATTATATTATTTCCTTTTTGTGAATCAAATCATAGCTACACCAATCAAATCTCCTTGGCATTTCAGAAAAGAATAGCGATATGTGATCTCAGGAGGTATGAATATAACTAAAGAAACCCATTTTGCAGGTATTTCGATTACTGGCACTGAAAGTAGATCCTTTTTCCCATTGTCGTGGGGTTTATTTATAATATGAAATTTTGCTGTCTTTTGATATTTTTTATGACGACCAGGATCTGTTTTTGCACTCTGTGATGTTATTTTTCATAGGAAAACTATTTCGAAGCTTATATTGATTTATTTTTATTTACGATGAAATGATTTTCAATAAATGAAGCATACAATCATGGAAGTATAGCGTGAATCTGTCCGAAGTTTATACATTTGTGGTTTGACATTTTGGATTGGGAAATCTGATGATGGACAGTGGTCTAACTACGCATGAAATGTACTAATTCGTACTCTAATGTGCAATTTCCTGCAATCTGAGATTGTTTGTTCTTTTCTTTAAAGCTGTGCTGGGATATATTTAAACGAATTGGATGAGGGCGTACACAGTCGCGGAGAAACTCAATTTAAACGAAATTTGCCTTAAAAATGAGTTTCTTTGTTTTTCTTTCCTTCTGCCAAGTCGCTATTAAGGAACTCAATACTTTGCCATTCCATTGTGCTCGCTGAATTTGTAGAGGCACTCCAAAAGAATTTCAATTCAACGCTCCATTCTATGATTTATTTTAACAAGGATCTGTAACCGTTTGTTTGTTTTTATTTGGTATTCCGTTTAGTCACGCATCGATTTACTCCCACACACTCAAGAATGTGACAAATCTTATCGTTGTGGTTGGGATTTTTGTGAGGAATGCAATTGAAGAGGATAAAGCCTTTTAGACAAGAACTCAAATCAGTGAAGAACAATAATCCAAAAAGATTTATCTGGGTTAAAGTACTATACCCAAAAATGAGCAGAAGACCTGTGACACTGAGCTCGATACTATTGCGGTTTACACACCACATCGGTCTGCATGATGCCTACTTCAGAAAACAGCGGTAAAGCGGTAAGATTTTCTTAAGGTGCTTCTATGCACATGAATCTATGAAAGAACATGGCGTAAAAAATTCCATTGCACTTTTACTTCTGCAAAACTTGTCAATACACCGTGTCAACTTTTTGATGTTGCGACTTCGTATCCTGATTTTAGTACAAAAGCAAAAAATTGTTCTTCTCGGTTTTATATTCTTCTGACTTGAGCACATAGATATAGAAGAAGCCTCACGTATGAGATAATCGTGTGTATTATGATTTGCAAACGTTTTTTGTCTTCATAGCGCCCCATCCTTACGATGCATTCTGAACACAGCGTGTCACTTCACCTTGGTGCTCTTTGAACAGATAACATTGTGGTTGATGAATATTCCATGAATGTGTATCTTTTCTGATTGATTGAAAAACTCTGCAAATGGACAATTTAGTTTTGAAAGAGATGTGACTTTTGAAGAAATTGCTATCGCACACGAATGGATTGGATTTATGTGTATACCAATTTCAAATGTGAATTCATTGAGATTGGTGTCATTTCATTTCATGTGGTTATTTACATAAAAAAAACATGTCTCCATAGAGGGATATGTCGAGTAATAAGTTTTGAGACAAGGGAGAACTCCTTGAAAACATTAAGGTATATGAAGGTTCAACTGCATTGGATTGAGAAACTTTTTGACCAACTTCTTTGTTTACTTGCTGTCTGTTTTTTCAGAGACAAACGACAAACGAGTTGTTTTAGTTTCTGAACTCCCTGATTAATTATTTACTGACTTTTTGTTTGAACATATTCTACTTACATTTATTTTCTACTTCGAATATTTTAGTATATGAGTTAGGAACTCTTTTCTGATATACAAATGCTTAGTATACGTTTTCAAGTATTCCAGGCCGTTTAACTAGTGCAATACTCGAAGTTATTTGCGTAAAATATGCATGAGCGCAAGCCATGGTCGCCTTTGAGGTATGATGTAAATTGAACACTTGAGAAAGTCATCATCAAACGAACATTTTTATGAAAAAAAAACCTATATTCAAAAGGAACATTTAAAGTGCAAAATAAAATGAGTATTAATGTTTAAAACATTTTACATCTTTTATACGTGGTACCCGCGGCGAGATGGTTAGCATTTTTGCAACAGTGACAAAAATGTTGGCTCTGTTGTGCCACCCTATTAATTAATTTATTTTATTTTTATGCCTATTTATTCTGTTGGAGGTTTTTAAAATACGAGCTGGAGCACTCAGACCTAAATACCGGTCTATTGTACAACCAGATAGCAACTTCCTATTTGTTTAGCTTTCCAGATTTTCGTAGAAAAGCCAAAAGATCTGCCATTATAAGGAGCCTAAGCTCTCACTATGTCTGCGCCGAATATCTGTGACCTCATGCGAGAAAAAGCAGGACATTCACAGAGGAAATACTCTGCGGTGTCTTCATCTTCTCCACAAGATTCACAGAGCTTAACACGTTTAAATGCTTGGCAAGAGAGAAGTGCCTGCTGGCAGCGCCAATAAGCTTTCTACAGTTTTTTCTGCTACGGGATAGCAAAAATGCTACAGTCTTCTTATTTACGTTGGGGAGCATACGTTTGGTCTGTCTTCATTCAATGGAAGCATGCCATCTAAGGTTGTGCTCTTCACAGATTCAATCGTTGATTGAAGCCCTCACTGAGAACGTTAGCAGACCTATCGACGGTTCAGATCCTTAGAAAACTGTCTGAGATCCTTGCCTAGCAAGTTCATCGGCGATCCCATTTCCAATTATGCCGCGATGACCTGAAACACAAAAGAGACTCAAGGAATTTAGTCTTCCGACCTCAACCAGAGAGCTTTTGCATTTCTTAATTACTTTCGAAGTGGAAAGAGGGTTGAGAAGGGCCTTAAGCACAGATTGGCTGTCGCTGCAAACGCAAATACTTTCCCCGTCCAGCCATTGATCGTAACGTGGCTTAAAGCCATTTGAATAGCATACGCCTCCACTTGGAAAACTGATCTTAAAGAGGCGTGTAGTTGTATGTCGTCGTTCTCCACGAAGGTATCAGCACCAGATCCCTCGTCGGCTTTGGAGCCTATAGTATCTGTGTAGATACTATAACTGTTCTTGCCAGGCTCAGATTATGGATTGAACCAGTCCTGAACCGAAGGAAAGTTGACTGAGTAATTTTGACGCAGTTTGAGCCTTGGGATAATCGTGTCAGACTTAGACGGCATATCCATTCGACGTGAGTCAAAAGATATGCGGCTTGCGAGTTCCTCAAATCTCCAGTGCCAATTGTTCCAGAGATCATATTTCTTCAAACGAGAAATGGTTGTGAGAATACACCCCATGATGTATAGGAGGTATCAAAGAGAGGAAAATTCAGCATTGCGTCAAGAGCAGCTCCCGGTGTGCTGGAGAAAACCCCGGTACAGCTTTAAGACAAATTGTTCTTTGAAGTTTGGCAATAACGTATTTACGCGTATTTACGAGCTTATTCCACCAAACGACTGACGCACATGATGATTGGTCTTATCACAGCCATACAGATCCAAAGGACCCTTTTCGTTGAAAGACCCCATGTCTTTACAAAGGCTTCTTTACATTGCCAGAAGACTGACAGTGCTTTAGTAGTTTTAGACTCGACATGTTTATACCAAAAGAGCTTGATATCTTATTTGAAAAGGGGATGTTGACCCCTTTAAGTGTAAGACTTTTGCTTAAAACATTTAATTCAATACTTTATGTGATTTTGTTCAATTTTTATACTTGAAACCCTGTACCACCAAATTTATTATAAAGAGCGAATACTTGAACCTGGTCCTCAGCCCTTAGATTTTGATATTGTAATTAGGATACTATCGCAAGTTCGTACGACCCAGCCGTGTTTTTTATATTATTATTTTTTATTCCCCGTTAAGCTTTTTTCGTTTTTCTCACAACGATTTATGATTATTTTACAAAATTTACTGTATCTTGTTTTTCTATCCCTTTTTATTTCTCTATTATTTCGTTTAACAATAATTTAGTCTCTCTTCCACTGTTTCCGACAAGAAGTCTAGTAAACAGCAGTCTTAAAATCGATTAGAATATGGTGTAAATTGATGATGTTTTCAAAGATTTTTTCCAAGGTCTGCCGTAATGTGAAAATTTGGTCGATTGTAGACTTTTCGGGCTTAAACCGCATTGAAAAAGACCTTCTTGATTGTTGACTGAGGAGTGGGAATCAGACTTTCACATAAAACTGCAGACTAGATCTTGAAAGGGTTAAGATGGCTTATTTCTCTATAGCTCATGCAATCGTGAAGGTCTGCCTTTTTAATTCTGACATAACTATGAAATTTCTGATTGGCGAATAGGAAACCTCTTCTTTCTCATCAGGAATAAATGAATTGCTTCGTTTCAAACGAACCAACACGAGTGACACGATTTGTTTTTTCATTTCGCACTCAAAAAAGTCAACGTGAACGAATGATCGAGAACTACACGACCATTTTTTGCCCCTCAAATGCCTCATTACACACTTAAAATAAAGTAAGTCTTGACTTGGTCATACGAACTTTGCAAATGATCTTTTTATCAATTGTAGTTAGGGGCTGTTTCACTGCCACATTCCTTTTTTTCTTCAGTGTGCCCTGTGTCGTTCTGATCTTGATCAGAAAACGCAAGAGATTTCGATTTTGCTGAAATTGGACTGAGGAAATCTTCAATAGAAATTTTCCACCGATAAGTTTTTTTTTTTTAGTTATCTTTTCCATAAAGATTGTTCTATCAACGTTCATCTCGAAACCACCTGATCCTCATCTAGAAGACAATCGAGGAACTTAGACAAGCTGCTATTTAAACCTATGAGTGCTCTAGTAATTTGTTAAACCTTTTTATTTACGGATATATTCCTAATGACATTTCCTGAAATTTAATTTTTTTCACCAAAAAATTCTAACAACAGGAGTTTTTATTCAATTGAATCGATTTCAATGAATATAAGCGATTGTTAATTGAAGAAAAAAAAAAATAAGATTGTGCTAACAAAATATATATATGTATAATGTAGACAAACACAAACAAAGATTTTTGTATGGCGTTAGCAGGAAGTTAAATGAATGGGGGAGAGTGAAAACAATTTTAGTTGACGACAAGATATTGATTCAGAAAAAATGTGAGGTCGTTTGGATGAAGCTAACTTCGTGAATCAATAACTCCGCATGATTTTTAATTTTTGTCGTGCCCGTAATGGTCACTATGTCTGCGTGTCCCTCCTTTTGATGCATCACCACCTAATTCGAGATTGCATTTGAAAAATCCTATATACGAGCATTCTAAAATTTTCATTAATTTTGAAATATGAACAAATTTCTTACCAAACTTCAAAGGAAAACAACAACTTCAAAGTTCTTCCTTAAATAAACTAACGTTAACTTCAAACTGATTTTTCTCTCAAGTGTTGGGAAAACATTTTCAATTCAAGGAATCTTCCCTTTTGTTTTATTCAAAAATTTGCTCCAAATTTTTCATTAACACTCAAAATATTATGTTCCTCAATAAATTAATTAAACAAAAGGTAACTCTGTTACTGCTTCAAAAATGTTTTCACAAAGTCTATTCCGTTGCGTGTACGTAAAGTAAAATTGAAATTTATCCCGCCAACGTTGTTGCTTGGTAGCTAAAAATGTTTATAACTTCTAGCAGTAAAATTTATTCTACAGTACTATTCTTCGCTAGAAGTAGAACTGATTCCATTTGCATATGATTATATTCTATTGCAAAATTTGATTTGCAAAATCTCTTCTATTTGTCTGCGAGGAAAGATGAAACGAATATTAAGCAGAGACATCCGCAAAGTTGTGCACATATACAATCGTATAGAACAAAAATTAGACCTTGGGATACAGCAAACTTCGTGGAATGAAATTCTTTTTAAAAGTTAAGAGAGACGTTTCGAAATGGTTTCTTAGCTACCGGCTTTAGGTCAGACGTGTTGATTTGTGTGTAGCAGTGTTTGGATGTTGGATCTTTCTTTATTCTCGAAACACTCACATCAATTCCCTTGAGGGATGTGTTCGCATGTGATGTACCTGCTAGCGATTTTCGAATAATATGCGTGTTGATTCTCATACGTAAATCTACTTTCCTTTTTGACTTTTAAAGTGTTTGATAAAGTTTCGTTACATTGGCAACGAATTTTCCACAAAAGCAATAAATGGAAATAACAATCTCGTATCCTAGAGGAAAGTGCCAATGTGGTATGGTGGCATAAACAGGATGTACACTTTAAAGTAGTCAATGGAGAATTTAGAGATTCTTAAGGTGAAATATCGAAAGCAAAAACGAAAGATATAAAAAATACTTAAAAGTCCACTGCTCGATTGTGATTTTTAGCATGAAAGTGAAATTTGTATTATTATTGAAAGAAATAGCAGGTGTTGGCCCTGTCAAAGTCGATCAAAGTAGGGACGAGGTCGGTTTCCAGTCTGAAATTTTTATTTCATCCTTTCTCTTAACTTGGAGCTCAGGACAAATAACTTTCCAGGGAGAAAACTCATTTTAATTTGTACTGAATGTGGGTACTTCGTTTTTTTTTGAACCTATGTAAAACACATCTTCCAAAAAAATTTTTGAGTAAGAAATTTGATCAAACCAAAATGAGCTCACCGAGTTTTCGTTCACTTTATTGTTTTTTTTTTAAGTAATTTTTTTAAATACATGTTTTTCGACGGGTATCGCCTTTCGGGAAAAATTGGCAAATCGTCCGTTAGTAAATTCATTTTCATGAAAAACGCTTTCTCGTTTAGGCGTTCGGAACCGGTAAAAAAATTGTTGGTCCATTCCATTCAACCCACAAGACATGGTTGTGAGAAGTGCGTTAGGCCCTGGGGCTCCTCGCAAAAAGAAAAATCACTTTGGTATTGGACAATTCTACTTTGCAATTTAATTAAAAAAGAAATGGTAACTTAATTGAATTTGGAATTAGCCGTTAATTCAAATAAGACGCTATCTTTGATTTCAACTCACCAAAAAAATTTTCGGTTTTTTAGAAAAGACGACGGACGTAAGACGATATATGCTCCTTTCATAGCCTTAAGACCTAGGCTACAACTATTCGAGGACCCTTTGAGTCCTTGTTAAAATCTATTTATTAAAGCCTTTTATTTTTAAGAAAAAATTGTTTTCAAAAATTTATTGATAGCATTCTTAGCGCATATACAACTTACGACAGACTGCAGAAGACAGAAGGCAGAAAGCAGACGGCAGAACGGAGACGATAGATAAAAGACGACTGACGACGGACGACGGACGACGGACGACATACGACAGACAAAATATGATGGAGGGCCTACGACAGACGACAAACGACAGGTGATGTTTGAAGAACAAGGTTTATTTTTGATACCAAACAATGAATAGATAGATGTACGGTTTCAATTTGAATGTAAGCAGGGTTGCGAGTTTATGAATTTGAAAATCCCTAAGGCATAAGCTAATTGTCGACTTCTGATTTTAGAAAATGAAATTGGCAACCTAGTTGTTGATTTTGAATTGAGCTTGAATTGTATTTGAAATTTTTTTTCTAAGCTATTTTAATAAATAAGGATATTCTCTTCAATTTTTCTTGAGGAACATTATTTTTCTCACCCCTTGCAATACAAATTTATTGGCACAAAAGAGTTTCGAGAATGCTATGTTGCGATTATCTTGATAAAAAGGTTAATGGTGAAAAAACATAAACAAATTATTTTATTATTATTATTATTTTATTTATTTTACTTAATTATTGTCTACATTTCGGTATGCTAACATTTTTTATATGTTCACAAATGGCTAAAATAAAGCGCTTCAAAGTTGCTGTTCCAAACAAAAAAAAAGGTAAAAAGTAGAAGGTTTTGAAAATACAACTTCGTCACGGTGTATCTCCGCTACTTTTGATTGTGTAAAAAATCTAAGGATTCGAAAATGTAAGTCATATTTGGTTCCAAAAATAACATGTTTACCTATAGCTTTTTTTAGAACGAACATTTCCACCGAGATAACCGCAAAATTGCACTTTTTTCTTCAGACTCTTGACAGTTTTTCAAAAATTACTTTGTAGGTATTGTTTGGAGTTGACAAGAATGTTCCTGAACGAAAGTTTAAAAGAATACCCTTGCGAATAAAACACTTCAAACTTCAAAAGTCAACAACAACAAGAAAATGGCATTTGACATTAGGACTTTTTTTTTTTAAACGGCGGGCAACGCAATGGTTTTTTTTTTTCAAGTACATATTTTTGAATTTAGCCTCTCCCAACATTAATCTTAAAAAAAAAGTAAAATTATACTCTTGATTTCATTGGCCCAAAATTCGACATTCTTTTACAGCTCTGATTTCTGTTCTTATCCGCAAAAGCTTTATTTCGCGTGTCTACCAAAATTGTAACTCGCTTTCATACTCCAAAATCTGTCTAGTAGTTAAGCCAGTAAGAGGATTTGAAAAGATTTAAGTAAGTAGTAACCGGCTACCTCACCAATTTAATTTTTTCAAATTCATAAGTCACCTATCAGCTCATGATTTGAGACAATATAGTTCACAAGTCACTAGCTTATGAATTATTATTTTTGTTTTTAATTCATATGTCACTTAATAGCTTATGAATTAACAGTTTTTCAATTTATAAAGCACAACTAACTTATGATTTAATATTTTTTTTAAATTCATAATTCGCATTTTAGCTTGTGAACTAACAACTATAGCTTAAGTTAAGAAAAGAAGCTTTTGCGACCCTGTATCTAAGGTATTAATGTAAGTTTTCTTTTAAGTCTACTAGAGACGGCTCCAAGACGTGTTAAATGTAAGTTTGAAATTTAAATTCATCTATATGCATAATGTATGTATATGTATGTACAGTGGTGGCCACACAATTAGAAACGGCATCCCAAACCATTATGTCTCCTCCTCCATGTTTCACGGTCTTCAGCGTGTATTTTGGGACTAATTCTTTTTTCTGATGCCGTTTAACGTACACTTTACCGTCTGACCCAAACAAATTGAATTTATATTCATCACTCCATACATAATGGTTTGGGGTGCATTTTCTTGGAGTGGTGTTGGTTTCCGTTGGTATTGGGTAGTAAGGATAAACGGTCGAATGGATCAACACGTTTATAAAGGCATACTGGAGAGTGTCATAGAGCTTTTTTCATTCCCACACATGCCCATCAGTTATGTTTTTCAGCAGGACAACGACCCAAAACATACTGCATACTTGTAAAGCAGTTAGTAGGGGAGCCCAAGAGGGGATTTCGCGCGTTACTCGAGCGCGTCAGAAAATCATATGGGGAGAAACCTTGCACCATGTAATGTACTCCTACCATATATTAAACCTAAATGTTGGGGCGTTCGCTGAGAGCAGCCCGTCAGATTAGTAAAAAAAAGTCGATCATCGGAAATACTCGAGCGCGTCAGATTAAAAGATGGTAGGTTGATTACATCAAGAAGAGTGTATATTTCAATAATCTGACAATTTGAGCGGGGCCTTCGTAAGTAGGCGAGTCACAAAGATGTAAAAAAAATCGATGTTTCGAAATACTCGAGCGCGATTAATTTTTTTTTTTATTTTGAAGGTAATTTTATCAGGATTACAGAAAACATATAATCTGACATTTTGGTTGGGGCGATTGAGGTAAAATCGTCAGTAAAATGTATAATATATGATGGTTAATATCTCGGTTAATATTGATATTAGCAATTGGTCCAGAAGACTTTTTTTGTAGAAAACTAAATTCTCTACAAGTTTGTAATTTACAATTTTTCTGTAGCTTTTGTTATTTACGAGATAACTGCGACAAAACGTGAATTTTATGCAAAAATCTGGTTAAGTGGCCCGTACCACCTTCCCGGTATGAGTAACGACTTTGCCAAAAAGAACATTTTTGTAGAGCTTTCAATTTTGAGAAAAAAACATCTTCGGTTAAAGCGATCCCATGAAATGCCGCTGAGTTATAGAAATTTAAAAATAAAAAATCAGAGTTTCCGTGTATTTTCAATGGAAAATCTTCACACCTCTTGATCGAGCACTTAAAATTAATATTAAGGGCTCAAACTTTCAGGATTTTTTTTAAAAGTATTTTCAACAAAATTTCGATACAAAATTTTTAAATACATAATATGTGTACATATTTTTTGATTGCATCCAGTAACAAAAAATAGAAACAACAAAGAATTGTTACTTTAAAATTGTCAGACTAAGAGTACGCCCCCATATAATTGTCAGATTATCATCCTGGAGGACGAAGACATCAAGTTGATCACTCTGTATAAAAATCTGACGCGCTCGAGTATTTCAAGGTCACGTGTTTTTTTTACATTTTTAAAAATCAGCCATGACTGATCGCCCCACTCAAATTGTCAGATTATTGAAATATACACTTTTTAGAGTACACTTAACATTCACTTTGAAAATCTGACACGCTCGAATAACTTTTTATTTTTTGTTTTTTTAACCTCTCTTTACGCCCATTTGCCCCCAGTAAATCGTCAGATTAATATATA
Organism: Melanostoma mellinum; assembly: GCA_914767635.1. Taxonomy (NCBI): domain Eukaryota; kingdom Metazoa; phylum Arthropoda; class Insecta; order Diptera; family Syrphidae; genus Melanostoma; species Melanostoma mellinum. Next base: position 169,625,804 of record OU612059.1, on the reverse strand, counting down.
TCCGTTATAAGAAAGACAAAGCGCGTATACTCTATGAAAATCTGACGCGCTCGAGTATTTCAATTTAACTTTTTTTTTTACATTTTTAAAAGCTCATACACGCCCATCGCCCCACTAAAATGAAAAACTGCCATACACTTTTTTTCGTTTTAGAACGTAAACTTCACAATCCAATAAGTCCCCATGACGCTTTAGTAACTGCAAATTTAGCGGCTCGGGCTCCCCTACTAAGTGGTTTGCGGGTACAAACACCAGTGTTTTGGATTGACCCGCGCAAAGTCCGGGCCTGAATCCGATTTAGAACTTATGGGCAGACGTCGAGAGAGGATTAAAGTCCAAAAAACCTTAAGATTCGGACGAGCTTTTCAAAAACATTAAGGAGGTCTGGGACGGTATAGCACCATCAAGATGCCGCGCTTTGGTTGAAAGTATGAAAAGAAGTTTGGCTGCGGTTACACAAAGTAATAAATTCCCTACAAAATATTAATACTTACTCTATGTTAAACTGAAGATTTCTAGTGAAATACCATTTTTAATGTTCTGTTTCTAATAGTTTAGCCACACAAAATTTGAGTTAGATAAGATACATGTTTATTTTTTTGTATTTGATATTGTCTAGCTTTTTTCTTGCATTAATTATTTAATTTGTACTCTTATTCATGGGCTACAAATTAAACCTCTTTTCAACCTGAAGAAATGTCTTTTAAGAAAGTTTTACATACTTATTTTACTATATGGGTGCCGTTTCTAATTGTGTGGCCACCACTGTAGATGTACAAGTACATAGCTTCACCGAATCTTTTGCTTGATGTTCGATTTGGGTTTTTTCATTTGAATCTTTTTAGCTTCTTGAGTGCATATTTCTATTCATTTGCGATATCCAAACACCAAATTTTCTTTTTACTTTCAGTATGTCTTCTAGAAAAATATGATTATATTTTATTATTTAATTTTTTGACATACTTGTTCGTATTTATGTATTTAAAAACTAAAAAAAGTGAATTTGACTGTAATCATGTTTTATTTGGAAAGAAAGCGGCTTTTTATTGAGCTTATTGACCAGAAGCTGGTTCTGATTAACACACCGTGAGCGGAATATGCCTTAAGTTTCTATAATGTTAACTATATTTTCAATTAAATAAATGTTAACCATTTGCAGTTTTTAATTGTAGATTTTTAAAAGCAGATAATGTAGGGCCCCTTTCCAATTGTTGTAGGAATGATCTTCGGTTCATACTTGTTACCCCAACCTTTTTTTATTTTTAGTATTTCAGAGTTGACTTTTTGTTTCGATCGACAAAGCGTTTTGTCAAACTGCACATTAACATCGTCAATGTTGAATCTTTTTTAACACGTTTTATCGCAAATTTGTATTTATACAAGCTTTTTTTACATGGTTGACATAATTAAACTGCAAGTACAGGCTCACACATTCATTGCTTGTTTCACAAAATAATGACTAAATTAAAATCGAAAAGTCGATGTTTTTGTTCATCACCAACAGACCTGGCGAGTAGCAACTTACTTGCAACAAGTTGTTTAATTTATTTTTGTTGTTTTAGAAAGATTAAATCGAAACTACGAAATTACATGAAAAACGTTCTCTCCCTTCTCATTTGATTGGGCCTCCCATAGGCAATGTATAAATTAATCTGAAATGTTTTACATTTTTTACTCCACACAATCAAAATCAGGAGCGCTGCATTTCAATGTTGACAACTTGTTGCAGTTTCCACCTTTTTCCTTTTCTTTTTACATCGATTGACGAAGTTGAAATAAATTTTTTTCATTCCAAAAGTTCAAAAATCCTTTATATGTATATTGCCAAAAGAAGAATACCAAATGAAAACTTCTATGGATTCAGTTAATTTTGCGCAAATTTGAAAGGAATAAAAACACAGTTTTGAACAATGTCTATATAGTAACGGGTTTAAATCGGTTCTGAGATTATGAACGGCAAAAACGGCGATCATCCGGGTTCGCTTGATGGTCGTTCGGCTTCAATTGTTGTACGATTTCAATTTTGTAAATCAGTAAGCCAAGATCCTTCGGCAAAATTTTCCGTAAAGTGAATGGGCACAGTTAAAATTGCTGCGAGCGATGGCGGGTGTACTCATTTGGGTCTTCTTTGATACTCTCCTCCACAGCAGCAATTGAACCTTCGGAGTGCTCTGTACGGCGTTTTTGAAAACGTATTTCGAAACCGATCCATGGTTGCTCGAATTATTGACTGGGCGATTGTGTCGACAGAATATTGGACGAATCGCGCGATGCACACTATTTTGGGCAATAAATTTGCAAACGTTGGTCCGTAGTAAGTCTAGTCATTGTGAAATGGCAACCCAAACTGTGTGTTAAAGTGAAAGCTGGCAAAAAGACCAACTAGACTAAAGTATTGCCAGATTGAAAACCACATGTCGAAAAAACACAGTTTATATTGGTTTAGAACCTACTTCCTTTGAAGGATATCTGGCCCTGAATATGTCTTAAGAAGCACGCTTACAGTCAAAACCATTTGGCGTATGCATATAAATAGGGTGTCCATCTTATCTCTTTAAAAGAGAACATGTTCTCTTTTTTACGTCCGATCTATTTTACACTATCTTTTCTCGTTAGGTTCTTTTTTTATTCTCTTTTTTCTTTATACATATATATTACTTTTTTTATTCGAATTAATTTCATAAATTTTTTAACAGCTCAATTAAATGTAAACGTGGTGTAAAGAATTATTGCTGTTCTTTCGAATATATTGGCGTGATGAAATATATTTCTTCTAACTAAAAAAAATCTAAGATTCAGCTTTTCTTAAAGACGTCAGTTTAACTACAATACTTCAAAATCGTTCATCTCATTCTCTCGTGCTATATTTCCTGTAAGCTAGGAAGAGAAGCAACAAAGACATATGCAGAAAAAGCCCATTGCTACCACAAACTACATTAATACTCATGGTATGTAAAGTGAAAGCCGGTGGTCGTTGTTAAATAAAAAAGATCACTGTCTCTATTCCTCTTTAATTGTGCGTTGTGCGAACTGCGGCGATATTTTCAAAATATGTAAGTTATTATTTAACAAGAAACCAGAGTTAAATATTCTTTTGAAAATGAATTAATGTAGGTATTCATGTACCTAAAAATTTTCGATTTCATAGAAAACAAATGCGATGATCACAAAAAGGAAAAGCACTTTTCCGACGAAATGCAAAAACACTATACTGATCAAAAAATATTTCCTTATTTTCTCTTCTGTTCTCTTTTTGTTCTCTTTAGTATTTTTCGAATGTCTCTTTTTCTTGGATTCTAGAGCAAAATGTTCTCTTTTTAGACAGACCTCAGATGGACACCCTACATATAAACAACATTTGGACTGTAATTCATTTCAACATTTGTTTCATTTCACGCAAACACAATGCCTGTTGGCAACGGTAGAACCCAAGCCAGCACACTTGGTTCGTAAAATATTGAAGTTCGTTGTGCCGTAATAGGAACATCTACATTGTAACAAACACAAGTATTGATACATTATTCCCAGCAGATATTCCTTAACCCTATTGCAGACTCATAGGTCGCCAAGTCATCAAACAAAGGAAGGTACCCACAAATTTGTCGCAGGAGTTATAAATGATATACTTTACTTACCCACATAATATATACGAGCGTGTTTCGTACAACATGTGCAAAAAGGAACTGTCATGAAAATGTCTGAACAGCAGACTGAAAGGATGAATATCCCACGGGAAAGCCTATTTGTTGCTCCATTTACACAACACACACTTTCCTGTTATCCTCTTGGGATCACAATTCGTGACCAAGTAGCATTTTTCTGAAGGTCAGAAAGCAGGACCATGTCTTCGTTAAGAGACCATCCGTTAAATGATATCCCTATTCGAGTACTAAAAAGAGGATTTTATTAAAGGATTGTACATGGTAGATTGAGTTTTTGGGACACCAATCAAAACCCCAACCACCAAATACCAAAAGTGATTGATTAATATTTACAACACAAGGAGATGCCGAGGGAGAAAAGAAATTCCTTCGAAATGGAACAGAGAAAATCGAACTCAAAAGGATTCGTAAAGGTGGAAAACATTTACGTCTTCTCGAAATCGAACTCGTTTTCAATCTGTCATCTTTACCCCTTGGCACCACCCAACCAGCGTTCTTATTTAACCCTCACCCAACATCACATTGCACGCTGCTCTGCTAATTGAAGTGTTGAAAAGGTACTTAAAGATGCGAACGTTCTTTGCAGCCTTCATCATCATCATTATCATTATTGCTGGTGATGATTTTAAACCTTATTAGGGCATTTAACTAGCAGTAGATCGTTCCCAACGGCAGCTAAATTTGATTGACACGTCGCGTCGTCGGTCGCATTGTCGTCTGAGTTACACACATTCAAAATATATTTTGCTATTTGCACTCACACAAAGTCATACTTTTGAAGTAAAAAAAAATGCCATAAAATGTTAAATCAATCGTAAGCGTAATGGAGTTGACACAGAAATTAAATTTCGTTCTGATTGCTAAGAAACAAAAACGTTTTAAAATCGAAGGTCTTCGGAGAAACATTTTATGTAAATGTGGTACCCGACAACCTTCTCGGAAATTGACGATGTTCAGGAAGAAGTATGTATGTATGCCTTATACAAGCAGCTAAACATTTCCATTAGATGATGTTATTGGAAATCTAATTATGCATTTTTTATTTCCTTTGAATTTTCTTCTGGGCCCGTTGAAAGGGTGACATTGTGGGTTGGAAGGCATAACAGCAGTTTCGGCCGAAAAGGCACTTAGGGGTGCCATTTTTTTCTGGTAAATAATTAAAATAAAATTCTGAAAATTGCTTAAGGTCTAATTATCATTTTGTTTGAGAAGAGGTGACAGATTTGTCAGAAAAATGCTATGGCCTTAAGGTCAACAAAATATGCCGATGATTTACGGTATGAGAGCCTTGGGCATTATGCAGTGAGTAGGTTTAATATCAGCGAAGACCTAGATTTCTCATTAACTCCTTCCTTCGTTTTCAAATGTTTTTACCAGCTTAATGAGTGTGATATTTTTTATGTCTGTTCCATTTAGATCATGTTGAGAAATGTATGAGGTGGGAATGTAGGCCATGTTACTTGAAGAAATTCAAGGCAAACTTTGTGTGGTTAAATGAATCGATTTGATCAATTTCGAAGTATAGTGCGTATACTCGAAAGAATATTGATCAGACAGTAGTCGCTCAGCCCAAGAAATGATCTTTTGAAAAACGATTTTTGAAAACGTCTTGTATTATTCATTTTAAGGTCAAGAAAGTAGAGTCTGTTCAGTGACAAAATGAATTTTCGAGTCCCTCCGCTTGTGTTATCTTGGAGTTCCTTTGATTGAAGTGAAAGTAAGAAACACTGTCTTCTCGTATTAAAAACCATGTTCATGAAAAAGAACTTTTCTCATTACTAGAAGAGCCAAGAGGGGATTTTGCGAATTACTCGAGCGCGTCAGAAAACATATAGGGAGAAACCTTGCCCCCTGAGCTGTAATGTACTCCTACCTTATATGCACCCTTAATGTTGTGGGGTACGTTGAAAGCAACCCGTTAGACTAGTAAAAAAAATCGATCTTCAGAAAAACTCAAGCGCGTCAGATTGAGAAGGTAAGTTAATTACATCCAGAAAAGTATATATATTTCAATAATCTGACAGTTTGAGCGTGACCTAAGTAAGAAGCGAATCTCAATGGTGTAAAAAAATCGAAATTAAAGAAATTAAAATACTCGAGTGCGATTAACTTTTTGCTTATTTTGAAGATAATCCTATCCGGATTACGGAAAACATATACATAATCTGACAGTTTGCTTGGGGCAATTATGTTAAAATTGCGAACAAAAGGTATACTATATGATGGTTAATATTTCGCTTGATATTAACATTCGCAATTAGGTCCAAAAGACCTTTTTTGTCGGAAATTAAATTTTCTACAAGTTTGTTATTTATAATTTTTTCGTAGCTCTTTTTGTTTACGAGATAACTGCGTGAATTATATTAAAAAATCTGGTTCAGTGACCCGTACTTCCTCGCCTTCGTGAGTTACAAATTTGCCGCAATAAGCACTTTTGAGAAAAAGCCATCGTCGGTTAAAGCGATCCCACGAAATGCCGCTGAGCTATAGAAATTTGAAATTAAAAAATCAGAGTTTCCGTGTATTTTCAATGGAAAATCTTCACAACTCTTGATCGGGCACTTAAAATTAGTTTTAAGAGCTAAAACTTTCAGGGATTTTTTTTTTTTTTAGTATTTTCAACAAAATTTCAAATCAAAATTTGTATACACACATGTGTTTTTTTTTTTTTTTTTTTGTTGCATACAGTTAAATAGAAATGACAAAAAGTTTTTATATTGTCAGACTAAGAGTAGCCTCCATATAACTGTCAGATATCATCCTAGAGGACGAAGACATCTAGTTCATCCCTCTGCATAAAAATCTGACGTGCTCGAGTATTTTAAGGTCACGTTTTTTTATAACGTTTTTAAATTGTCAGAATATTGAAATATACACTTTTTTGAGTACACTTTACATTAACCTTAAAAATCTGACACGCTCGAATAACTTTTTTTTTCTTCCATCTCCCCCAGGTAACCGTCAGATTGATCTTTATCGGTTATCAGAATGACATAGCGCGTATACTCTATGAATATCTGACGCGCTCGAGTAATTCAATGTGACTGTTTTGTTTACATTTTAAAAAAATCTTGAACGCTCTCCGCTCCACTAAAATGGAAAACTTGACATAAACTTTTTTTTCGTTTTAGAACGTAAACTTCACAATCCAATAAGTCCCCATGACGCTTAAGTAACTGCAAATTTAACATTCGGGCTCCCCTACTACTTTAAAAAATGGTGAAAGCAAAACCCAAATTGAATGCCATTTGGTTGTCAATTTTATAAAGACTTGCGGGAAGGGCTTCAGATTGATACTTTGAAAATTTTTCGCTCAGTCACAAACAACGCGATCTTCTGCTTTTAGGTTTCTTCATAAAGGCGCTGAAAGAAGAAAATTATGCAGAGAATTGTACATAAGTGGCGACAGTTTTCCTATGTTTCTTATTCAAAATTTTTTAAAAGCTGCCTTTTACTTTACTGAGTTTTATAAAAGATTTTGTAGGTAAAAGATGCCGGCAGCTGAATTTACGTCTAACTCAACTCTTCCTGATATTATATTAGCTCCACCTGACCTTGAGACTGCTGATTCTGTGGTAAAGCAAATATTGTTTCCTTTTTCCTACACGCTCGGTTGCGAGCATCTTCAAAGATCTCAATATACGAGTGTAAACAGCCGCTGGTCCAGATGGTATCCCCGCCGCGACATAATTCTGAAGAGGTATTCTTTTACGCTGGCAAAACCACTGCGTAAGTTTTTCTATCTTTCCTATTCTTCTGGGCTTCTTCTAGGCTCTTCCTGAGCAGATAAAAAACTGCATTTGTTCATCCCGGTCCTAAGAAACCGAATCTTTATCCCCTTTCAATTACCATACAATTGCACTAACGCCCATTCATAAAATTTCTACTCATAAAATTTCTTGCAGAACGAAAACTTCAGGCAAAAGGTCCACTGGTGATTTGAAGGAATATTTCACCAAAAAGTGGAACCAAACTTTACACTGTTTTATAGAAAGTAGGACTACTGCTTATGGTATTTTTATGGCATTTGATAGAGCTTGTCATCGAGTTCTCTTATCGAAAATGCGTTCTTTTGGTATCGATTAATCTCTTTTTCGTTGAACTAAAAACGACCTTTGAGACCGTTCAATACAAGTTTGGTGTGCGCCAGGGCTCTGTTCTGTCTCCGACTGCCTTCCTTATTAATAATCGTCTTAACTTTTTTGCTGACGACTCAGGCTATGTCTTAATTGGAGTTGCATCGCGCGATTGAACGCTGACCTTCGGTCGGTCGCGTTGCTTGTTGGTAGTGCTACCACAATGAGTGTCCTACTACCAGTCGCAAGATGCTCATAAGATCGCGCGACCAGGCTGCATCATTGGCATCGCGACTCTATCTTCTCAATTATAAAAAAAGAAAAACGTCAAATAACATTTATAAAAGCCGGTTGTGATTTGGAAAGTTCCTGTTCCTACACTTGTACCCAGAGCTGCGAAGCCAACAAGATATTTTTTACCAATGCACATAACTACATAAATAAAATTCACATTAGGTTAGGTTAGGTGGAAGTGGCTGTCAGTCAATGAGTACATTGCCTAACACACTTAGGCCGCAAGGGCCCATTGTGATACCACAGAGATCAGCAAGTTAATCACCTACTGATCTCAGAAACCCGATGTAAGATTAACGAGTTAATCACTTATTAATCTTCCATTACGGTACTAGCCGGTTAATCACCTGCTAGTCGAACCACGTGGAACTTTTAATGTATTTTGAAAGACTTTTAGGGTCTATGTACGCTAGGTCGCTAGTATCATCGAAGAAGAATTCACCGAGATGAGCCTTCCTCCTATGAAGCAGTGCAGGGCATGAGCAAAGAAGGTGTTGAACGGTCTCTTCCTCCTCCTCGTCCATGCAGCTTCTGCAGAAATCATTGGAAAACACACCAAGTCTTTTGGCGTGTCTCCCTATTAGACAGTGTCCTGTAAGAACACCTATGGTAGAACCTAGACACAGACGGTTCAGGGACAACAAACTCTTTGATCGTTTTGAGTCCACACACGGCCAAACTTTTTTGGTTGCAAGGCATGTATTACTCTCAGTCCATCTAATGTTTGTTATCCTTGAAGCGTCCTGTCTAAGCAGGAGTTTACATGTAGCGATAGGTACACCTATGTTGTTCCATTCTGAGCGTAGGGAAGTGGTCGTGCCCTTTTTGGCTAGTTCGTCTGCCATACAGTTGCCTGGTATGTCCCTGTGCCCTGGCACCCATGAAAGGTGAATGTTAAACTGATTTGACATCTCCCTCAGAGACATCTGACAATTTTGGACCGTGATGGATTTTGTAGAGACAGAGGCAAGAGATTTAAGGGCAGCTTGGCTGTCTGAGAAGATCCGAATATCCGTGGAGGATATGACGTTTTCTTTGAGCCAAGACAGCACCTCCTTAATCGCCAGAATTTCCGCTTGGAACACACTACAATGATCGGGTAGGCGGAAGAAAAGACTGAGATTCAGCTTTTCTGAGTAGATTCCACTTCCCACACCTTCGCTGGTTTTTGAACCATCGGTGTAGAAGTGTATTGCTTCATTTTCCAAAAGAGCGCCATTTTTCCAAGCTTCTCTTGAAGGTATGGTTACTTGGAATTTATTGTCAAACACCAACTTGGGGGTGGTGTAGTCGGATCGATTCGGTAAGAATCTAAAGTTATCTAGAATGGTAGTGTGGCCGATTTGATTATTTGTCCACTGTGATGTAGCTCTGAGTCGAGTAGCTGAGCTAGCTGCGACTTGTTTGCTGAAGATATCTAGGGGTGTGAGATCTAGTAGTACATTGAGGGCGTCCGATGGGGTTGTCCTCAGTGCACCACTAATACACAGACTAGCCGTTCTTTGAACTTTGGCCAGCTTGTTATAGTTGATCATCTTGTCTAGTGCTGTCCACCAGACTATCACCCCGTATGTGAGTATCGGTCTAATTACCGATGTAAACAGCCAATGGGTGATTTGGGGGGAGAAACTCCATTTCCCGCCAATGGCTTTTTTACAGGAGAAGAGTGCAACGTTGGCTTTATTTACTCTTTCCTCAATATTGGTTTTCCAGGTCAGTTTTTTGTCAAAAATGAGACCTAGATATTTAGCCTGATTTGACAGTGTGAGAGTTACCCCTTTAATAGTTGGGGGTCTGAGGTCCGGAATTTTGTATTTCCTCGTAAAGAGAACTAATTCCGTTTTGTGTGGATTGATGTTCAGACCACAATCTGCAGCCCAATTGCTAAGCTTGTTAAGTGCTGTTTGTAGCAGCTCAGCTAGGGTTTGTGGGTGCTTGCCTGAAACGGCAATTGCTACATCATCGGCATAGGCTATAGCTTTGAAACCTTCGTCCTCTAGGTCGATTAACAATTTGTTAACGACCAGGTTCCACAGTAGGGGAGATAAAACTCCTCCCTGCGGGGTTCCTCTATTGGCCATTCTGCTTGTTTTGTAGTTCCCCATTTCGGAACTAATGATTCTGCTACTGAGCATTGTTGTTATCATGTTTTCGATGTGTTCCTCTATGAGCAGCCCATCAAGAGCATTAGTGATTGCTGAATTTTTAACATTATTAAATGCACCCTCTATGTCTAGGAATGCGACGAGAGAGTATTCTTTATAGTGCAGGGATTTTTCAATGGTGCAAACCAGAGAGTGGAGTGCAGTTTCCACTGATTTACCTTTTGTATAGGCATGTTGCGCCATTGAGATCAGACTAGGTTTAATTTCTTGTCTTAAGTGTATGTCAATCATTCTTTCCAGTGTTTTAAGGAGGAAGGATGATAGACTAATAGGTCTTAAATCTTTTGGATTTACATGGGAGCTTTTGCCGGCTTTAGGTATAAAGACGACCCTAGCTTCTCTCCAGGCTTTGGGAATATATGCATAGCTGATACATCCTTTCATGATCATCTCTAAGTTATAGATGATAATGTCTGAAACTTGTTGCAGCTCCGCAGGGATGATTCCGTCAGGCCCTGGTGATTTATAAGGGTCAAAGCTGTTTACTGCCCATAACAGTATATCTTTCGAGAAAAAACCTTTACCTGATTGGTTTGCGAGTCGAGGCAAGTGCTCCTCGTCTGTTATTGTCAACGAGCTACCAGGGAAATGAGTATCCAGTAGCAAGTTTAATGTTTCTTCAAATGAATTGGTCCAGTTGCCGTTTTCATCTTTTATAGAACTTGGTATGTTTGGACTCGTTGATAGGATTTTCCTAAGTCTAGATGCCTCTGAGGAGTCTTCAATCTTATTGCAGAATTCTTTCCAAGAGGATCTTTTGCTTATTCGTAACCTCTTTTTGTAAATCCTAAGGGATTCCTTATATAGATCCCAATCTATGGGATTTCTGGAAGACTTGGCTCGATTGAAAAGCTTCGCACAACTTTTCTTGAGAAAAATTCACATTAATTTCACATAAATTTCACTTGTTAAATTGTCTTCGAATTCCATTTACACTTGCTATTTGCTAAGAGCAACGCGACGAAAATCAAATTGGTTGATTTGAAGCAACCAGACTACTTTTCGTAGTGTCGTGTGTCGGTCGCAAGAGTATACACTTTGAATATGAAAAGCTTTAATGATAAAGCTTGAACGATCATGAAACAAGCATTTGCGACCGTGCTACCCCATCGCGCGATCGCTTTCCTGTGTTAATTAAGGACACACAATAGGGTTATTGTTGTTTGATATTTTGATCATCCGATGCAGCGCCCGTCGCTCGTTCTTCAGTCGCGCGATGGCTGCCAATTAGGACATTGGGTCAACCCTCAGCTTTTCTTATACGCTTCCAAATTCAAGTACTTTCTCTTCGGATGCAAGACTGGAGACATGATAACCTCATTTGAGTCTGATCTTGACAACTTTCATATTTCATAGGGTTATAAAAACCAAGTAGAATTCAGTGCTTTCAATAATTCAACGCTGAGCGTTAAACCAGTTGCATTTTTCTCCCGGAACCTGCAAAACCCACCTCGCTAGGAAAGCTTATCAATTTTACCTTGAGGCCTACTTCAGACGTACAGTCAGATATAGAAATAAATAAATAAATAGGGTGGGGCTACAGAACGAGGAGCCCCAGGACCTAGCGCATTTTTTGCAACCATTCCTTGCGTGGGAATGGAGGGACCTACAATTTTCTCCCCGCTCTGAACGACTAATCGAGAAAGCGCGTTTTCATGGCAATGAATTTACTTACGGAGGACTTGCCAGTTCTTCTCGAAATACGATACTCGTGGAAAAACATTTTTTCCTCTGTTAGGATTCAAGCTACAAATCTCTGGGTTAACAGGCAGACATGCTAACCTCCACGCCACTGATACAATCCGTCAAGTATAGAGATTAATATTTTAGTTGTACTACTCGAATTTAGAATGGTATACCAGATTCTGTTTTTTCCCCTCCATTACGATTCACAAAATTTCTAAGAAATGTGCCTCGGTGTCTTCTTGCAATTCTTCTCTCTATGTTGCTCAAATGTGCCTTAAGCATTATAAATTGTATTCAACTTTCCATCTTTTGAAAATCGTATCCGACTCAAAAATCTTTAAACCCTTTGAAAGAAGCAAATGATTGAGTACGATTTCAACAACTAAATTGCTTAATTGATGCTCGAGTCTTTCTCTTTAGCATTTGATGCAGCTATCACGGATGAGAGTGCCAACTGCTGTATGAGTAGGTTATTTAACTTCTATTCTTAAAATTCTGCCTTGTAATTGACGACAGCACACAAAAAAAATTAGAATGAGTGCTTCACTTGCATGACTCTTGTTTATTATAACACTTGCTGATCCGCCAGGCGTTGCTCGGATCTAACATATTCAAAACGTTGACCACAAAAAATTGCACCTAACTCAAAAATTGTCAGGAACACCCATATTAATGAGCTGAAGGTTTCCTGACATATTTTTGGTTTCCTTGAGAATATGCGTATCGATTAAAGTCTATGTTACTCTTGTATATTGTTACTTCCTTATGTTGAAAGAATTTTAAAAATCGGTTCTGTTATTAAGCTCCCGTTCCCATTTCCGTCGCAATCCAACATTTTTAAGTACTATTCTGCTATTCGTAACAGAAATAAATACAACAAATGAAAAACCATGAAAATCGGTTCAGCCGTTCTCGAGCTATGCGTGTTCGAACAAACCCGACTTTGTTTTATAGATGCAGATATACTCACGGATTTGGCTTCAATTTATTTTTATTCTCAAAGTTCTTGTTAAATTTGGGTTTTTTAAAGAAGTTCTTAGTCACTAACAGGATTCGAATTTTAAAATAATTAGAACTGCACGTTAGCCTTAGAGGGCGGTTTACACTGCGCTTTTCTGCTTCCCACCTTAAAAGGAACTGTGCTTAAAATCTTTATCATGGTTTCCTCAATTTTATACAATTTATCGTTCCCAAAGCAGACTGAATTATACTTTTTCTGCCGTGAAGGTATTATTATCAGAAAAAGAAATAAGATGAGTTTAAGGAAAATAAGATAATAAGATATTCGTTTTCAACTGCCTTCTTTTTATGCAATTTTTGCAAGGAAAGGTTTTTTCGAAAGATTTATCAGGAATCATATGAAAGTTGGAAGGAGAAGCATACACGTAAAGTCATCAAACTGAAAATAACAGAACATGCTCCTTGTATATACGGGTACATACGTAAAAGCAGATTAGTTTTTCAATTTTAATTCTTTCTTGAATCTTCCTTCATGGGGGCAATGAGATTATAAACTTTAATTTTAAATTCCCAACTTACAATCCTTGTCATATTCGGAACTCGATGTATTTTCAAATCTGTAGATATTCGTTTGCCTTCAATGACGGCAGCAATGGGATCGAATTGAAGTGTACGAAGAACAAGCAATAAGGACATCTTTACATAGATTCATTTAGATATTTTGAAAAATGCTTCTGGGTGAATTATTTACTCTTGAATGATATTGTTTTTTTTCCGAAGCTCTAAAGAATATCGTTGGATCCTGGCTAAGGGGTGTCTTTTCATCATCACATGAGAAAATTATAAGCTATTGTCTACCCACTTCCGTTTGGTTTTTTTTTCTTTCTTGAATACACACTTCACTCTCTCTCTCTCTTCTCATGTCGTTTCCTTTATTTTTTGCTCTCTGTGGAAGACATTTCGTCGATTCAAGTTTATTTTTTGCCATTCATCTGCTCACGAACGGCAAAATTGTGTTAAGTACCCTCCCCATTGTTATAGCTGGCCTCAAGACAATCTCTTCAAATTATATACCCAATGAAGTTAACTGCGATTGAAGTAAAGAGCTTAATCCTGTATTCTTTGGTAAAGGTCATGTTAAGGTCTAGGCCTTTAACGATAAAGTCCCTCAATAACTACATGACTGCTTATGAATAATCATCCAATGGCTACTTAAAATTGAGTTCAATGATATCAATCAAAATCAATTAAGTTATTGGTTCTCGTATAATGCTTGTGAAAGATAAGTCGAAATCGGAACTACTATTGGCGCATAATAAAATGACGCTCCCCAAGTCATTTCTCTTCTACTTGTGTGTCACGCTGAGTGACCCTAAAAAAAGATATGAATGTGTATCACAACAACTGACACTCGGATCGTCATGATACAAATAATATCAGAATGATGTACGTCAACATTTGATGGATTCCCATAAACGTTTAAGGCAGTAATGGAAATGGAGAAGATAAAGGAGCATTGAAAGATACATACTTGCCATTTAAGAAGTAGGATTTTGTAGTTGTAAAGATGTTCGGTTCGGTATATTTAAGTAATCAATAAAAAATAAGGAACTTTGCAGAGACGATGAAAACTTAATTCGATTTCCTAATTTATGTTCTTATCGCCCCATTGCATTGGATTAATGTTGGGTACCTAGTCGATGTTTGTGTGTATCTTTTTTAAATTTTTGTAATCTTGAGAGAAGCTTATTAATTTTTTTTTTGAAGTGAAAACTTCTTTAGGCGCGTTTGGCACTTTTGCGATGGGGGTAAAGCAATGAATTCGCGACCGACACCATTTTTTGGCTCATTGTATTTCGTATGTAAATTCGTCATAGCCCAGCGTCTCAGGTTCGATTCCCAGCAATGACTTCCATTTTTTTATTTATTTAAAGTGAAAACATAAACAAAAATTGTGGTCACGGCTGGGATTCGAACCTGAGACCCTCAGTCTGATAGCCAACGACTCTACCATTGAGCCAAGAAACATATTAATTTTGAGTTGAATGACTTAAAAGAATGTAATAGCAACATTACCTAGTATACTTACCGACTCGGAGAAATACAGAGAAGAAAGAAAGGAATTGAAGGACAGTGAAAAATTTATGCAACTCAGAAAAAATAAAAAGCACCAAATATTTTACTACCATTTCCATGAAGTGGATGAGTGAAGCTGGAATCATGGCAGAGTAGGAGACGCACTGGTCGATGATTCGAACTTTACAACAAATTAAAAGAGATCAACAACTCATCGCGATGATTTATCAATGGAATTGAAATGGTTGCATGAAAATAGTTTGAAAAACCATTACTCGAATATTCACTAATTTCGTTTCTAAAATTAATGCATAGTCCTTTCATTTTATTGTCAAAGTTACAAAATCTGTAGACACTATCGACTATCGTTAAAAACTTGAATGTATTGATTTTAACAGAATTTCACAAGGGTATGACGAAGAAATATAGATATGATATTCCAGATTTCAATTTAGTTGCTAGTTTCAGAAGGCACGATCGTCCAGCAGCAGGAGCAGCTATCTGTAAAAGGTTGTCTGATACAACTGCCATATTTTGCTCAAATCATATGGATTTGCATACGAGGTACCTACACTAGTGTATGTTTAGCTGTAATGTTTTTGATATCGGCGATTTGTGTGTTTATCGTTGCCTTTCTGGAAATGGACAGCAAGTTATAACAGTAGGGGTTTATAATTCACCGACTACGTCTTCAAGTGCAATACGACAGTTTTTATATAAAAATTTATTTATTTAGTCTGAAGACGCTTCTGCATACCTTTACGATAAAATTGGGGAGAGATTTGATGATTTCCCAATGATTTTGAGTGGTGATTTTAACATCAACTTCGGCGATGCTACAAATTTGCCACTTTTTCAATTTTTAAAAGAAGAATACTATTTTACAATGACGAATGACCGCAGCCTTAGTACAACGAAATATAAAGCGACAATTGATGCAGTCTTTGCGATATATTTAAATAGATTTGAGACAAAATTGTTCGTTTCCTATTTAAGTTACCATAGACCTATTATTTCAGTATTAGAATACGATGATTGTAGAGATGGAATTGTGAATGAAAACTCATAAGTTTCATTGATGTTCCTCTATATGTACATCTACATAAGTATATTATAAAAGATTTTCCTGTACCTACATTATAATATTTACTGAAAATTCAATTCTGTTTTCACTTCCGTCGGCACTCCCGGAGTGCTTCTTTTTTTTTTTAACTTCATGGATGTATTTTTGATGTATATTCCGAGGTTGCCAGTTCATACATTTATGTATAAGGTGGCGCAACAGAACCTTGAGGCTTAGAGCATTTTTTAAAACAATGCCTTGTGATGGAATATGAGTGGATTATTCGGAAAACGCTTTTCATGGCAATGCATTTACTATCGAAGGACTTGCCGATTCCTAGCGAAAGGTGAGGCCCGTGGAAAATCACTTTTGTTTTCTGGTGGTACTCGAACCATGAACTTCTCGCGTAACATGGAGACATGTTAATCATTAGAGGTCTGCATGAATACATTCATTTACCTTTTCGAATCAAGCACAGTAGTTCAGTGTATTCTGTTCGTAGAATGCTTAGAAATTAGTGTACACTAAAAATGAATACACTATTCTTAAAAATCAAATATGTACTGCACACCATTCGATCTCTTCGTAATAGAACGAATACACTGTTTGGTTTCTCTCCCAGGCTTGAATGCTTGATTTAAACAGAACAGAACAAGCCTAACAGTTATCAACACACCGAATACAACAATTGAAAAAATACAAATAGAACATTTACGTGGGCATATGCGGATGAATTAGAGTTTTTTACTCGTGGATGGTGTAGCATTCTAACGGTGAAAGAATTTTTCCCATTTGCGTTTCCGTTTCCGTGGGAATATAGGGATAACATATATAGCCTATGTTCTTCCTCAGGTTCTAGACTATATCTGTACAAAATTTAATTAAAATCGGTTCAGTGGTTTGGGCGGGAGATGGATACAAAAAAAGCGAACAGACAGAGTAAAATTTGCATTTATAACATTAGTAAGAATTTTGAATACCAAAACCGATAATAGTTAGTTAACAAATTTTTCTTACATATGAATGTACATATTTCTTGAAAATGAAATATGTTCAAAGAAAATGTACTACTCTTTTTGTAATTGTTGATTGTTCACTCTTTCATTTCTTAGTAATTGAAAATTCTCAGTTCGCTTGGTGTGTAATGTGTATAGTGCATTATTTGGTGTATTCGATGTGTTCTATATAAACTCGGTGTATTCGATGCATTTGAGAAAAATACCAAATGGTGTATTCATTTGGAATGAATACACGATTCTATTGTTTTGGTTTGGGGTAATGAGTCATTTGTTTTGTTTTGAAATAACCAAAACCAGCGAGTAGTGTATTTGAAAAAATATAGAATGGCTTGGAATCGGTTTCAAGCCACTCGTTGCAGATGTCTATTAATCATTACGCCACGGGTACCAGCCAGAGGTGGGCAGGTCCTAGGGTTGAATGATGTGTATTCCTTTCGAAACAGTGATGAAATAAACTGCTTTCCCATTGAATTTTTGCATGAAGAAGTATTAAAAGCCGAGAGAACCATTAAAACAGTTATACGGACCCAGATTTTAGCCATGGTTCCATAATCAATATATCTTGGTTTGAAAAAATATAAGGCATCACCAGATTTCTGCCATATGTAAACTAGGCCTGCAACAAATCATCACCCAACAGGTTGATCGGTTGTTTCAATTCAAACAGACAAATGCATGTGTGTAAAATTTTAGACAAATATTGTTTCCTACCCAACAATTAAAATGAGACTGAAAGAATAAGACCGTAAGCTTGCCCTATAGGACCGTCTACAGCTAGCCAACAAAAGAGTTTTATTCATGACCACTCAAGTAGCCTGTGATGAACTATGTATATTGTGTACTGCTTTTTGCTTCTTGATCAATGTTAGAACTTTGTCTTTCAGACCTCAATGTGCTAATCAACAGTGAAAGCTTTCCGTGGTAAAATTAGTAAATAAATAAATAAATTGGGTGGCGCAGCAAACCTATGGAAACATTGGAGCCTAGCCCCTAGCGTAACGCATTTCTGTAACCTACAATTTTATACCGATTTGGAATGGCTAAGTGAGGAAGCGCTTTTCATGGCAGAATTTTACCTACTTCGTTAAGGTGGCGCTACAGTCCGGGTCGGACTAGAGCCTCAACCAACATGCTTCTCCAGCCAGCTCGGTCCCTAGCTAACTGCTTCCAGTTTTGCACGCCAAGTTGATTGAGGTTCTCTCCTACTTGCGTGCGCCACCTGAGTTTCTTCTCCACTCTCCATCTATGCACACGGGACCACAAATCATCCGAAGATATTTTCTGTCGAAGCATCCTAAAGCGTTCTCGTCTACCTTTGACAAGGTCCATGCTTTTGGACCATGCCTCATGGCAGAGTTTTGCTCTCGGAGAAATCGCAAATTCCTCACTAGACAAACAATTTCATGTTTCTATTGAGATTCGAGTCTCGAACCTCTTATGTAATTGGTAGATATGCTAATCATTTCGACGCAGGAACGAAGACCGTTATGTGTTTCATTGAGACTCCTTAGTATTTGTGATGTGAGTTAAGCAACTACTTGTGGTAAGGTGGTTTATCATATCTTCTGGAAAATAGTACTTATATATAAGAGCTTCGCGGTGCCTAATGGAACACGATAAGTTCTACCTCTTATTTGAGCATCTATCTGGTTTTTGGTTTGGAAGTCGTTATCTATATTTCAGAAACATTATTTGATAACCTCAAATGTCCTTTAAAATCCGAATCTTAACATAAATTTGAATTTTTTGTAATTTAAATCTAAATGGACTTGAGAATGGCTCTCAGTAAGACGTTATCTACACCGACTTTTCCAAAGCTTTCGATCGAGTAAATCACGACGTATTACTGAAGAAGATAAACAAAGTTGGTTTTCACTCGAACTTCTTAAGCTGGATCAATTCGTACTTAAGGGATCGTATTCAGTACGTTCATATATATCAATGTTCTTTCTACACCGGTATATGTTATTTCGGGTGTTCAACAAGGAAGCCACTTTGGTCCTCTTCTTTTTTTTCTTTTTGTCAACGACATTCCTGAAATATTTTTAAACTCAGAGTGCTTAATGTATGTCGACGATTTGAAAGTTTTTCGTTGCATAAAACCTGAAATTGATTCCTTGCTTTTACAAGAAGATCTTGATAAGTTGTCAAGGTGGTGTACAACTAACTCTCTTAATCTTAACATTTCTAAATGTCAAAGTTTAATATTTTGTCGAAACCTATCGCTAGTTAATTTTTCTTACAAAACTGATCAGAAAAAACTGTCTGTGATACATTTTAAGAAAGATCTTGGTTTAATTTTTGACGAGAAGCTGAACTTTATACGACACAAAGATTTTTTAGTTGCTAAAGGAAATTCAATGTTAGGTTTTATTTTGCGTAACTCCAAAGAGTTCTCCGATCCACAGACTTTAAAATGTCTATATTTTGCCTTTATGAGGTCTAATTTGGAGTACTGCAAAACAATTTGGGATCCCTCATATGCCGTTCATTCATTCCGAATTGAAAAAAATCCAAAAACGATTTACGAGAATTGTTGTGAAAAGACTTAATTGGGACATAGATATGCCTTCTTATGAAACAAGATGTCAATTACTCGGTATTCTGCCTCTAAACTGTCGAAAGAAGTTCACTGCAATTATGTTTATTCGCGACATATCAACAGACCATATTGATTGTTCTCAAATTTTAGCTTTAATTAACTTCAATGCTCCTGTGAGAACGCTAAGAAACCCTGTATTTTTTTAAATAGCTTGCCACAGAACTGTATATGCTGCCAATGAACCATTATCAAGATGTCTAAGAGAAGCGAATTCCATTTGCAATATGATTGATTTTAATCTGAGTAGATATCTATTTAAATCAAAATTATTGTTAATTTTAAATAACTTTGTTGGTGGTAATGTTTAAAATGTATTATGTATCTAGTAATCACTAAAGTATTGTAATTTTGTTTGATGAATAAACTAAACTAAATAGTTAAAAAAAACTAAACTAAATAGTCAAAAAATTGAATTCGTTTTGAAAGTAGTGTTTTTATTTCTGGTAAGATAATATTGAAGTTCCACATTTCAACAGAAGTTCACTTTATACGAACTCTGTCGTATTGATTAATAGGTGTGCTTCCAATTGATTTCATCCTCACGGTGCATATAATACCCTCCCTTAAGCATTATGAAAGAAACAATTAGTAGTACATAACTACTACCCAAGCTATTTTATTTTAGAAGTTAGCACTCAGTGGATAACTTTCATCCGAACCTTTTTACCAAAACAAAAAGCAATCAATAGCATTACATTTACAACAAGTGACAAAATGATTGCATAGTTCTTGGTTTCCGTTGGTTTTAATGTATCGATACAAGTCTTTTTTTTTTTGGTCAAACGATAATTGAAGCTTACGACATAAATGTCCGCATTCTTTAAGTGTTTTGTAAGTATATTAGTTATAGTTATTTGCTTTGCCCTAGGACACGTCCACTTTCTGAGCGTCAAGGGGCAAAACGGCAAAATAAGAACTGCAGCTATCGCTCTGCAGCGCAGGTTTCAATTTTGGTCTATTGTTGTTGGCTTTGTTAGTCGAGGCCGAGCGCTTGCAGTGATTCCTGGTTTTGCTCTTCAAGGAAACATAATTTGCTGAAATTTCAATATCGTCTTAGATAGTACAGCTTTGAGAAACATTTTTTCTTTGTTTTTGAATATTTTCCGCACGACTATATCAACCGTCTGTCTAGTTTTTTTTTCAGCTGGGACGGGAGTGCGCTTTCCAAACTAGTTGTTTCTTAAATTTTGAGGACGAAGTGAGAACCATTACAAAAAAGTGTGTCCCAGACGATTTGGTTTCAACCTCTTGCTTTAATAATAAATAAAAAGGGTTGCGCAACAGAACGGGTAATCTCGGGGCCTAGCGCATTTCTCACAACCATGCTTCTAAGGGAATGAAGGGGACCTACGATTTTCTGCCGGTTCCGAACGGTTTTCGGGAAAGCGCTTTTCATGGCATTGAATTTACTAACAAGGGTTTGCCAATCCCTCGCGAAAGCTGATACCCGTTCAGATCCCGCTAACATCTTCCGCTGCTTTCGGCACTAGTTCCTTGTGAAATACTGACTTTCTTAGTTTTTTTATATTTATGGATCTAGTTTAGTTTTTTAAGTTTAGTTTAGTTTTAGTTTATTTCATAATACAATATTCACAGTGATACGTTTAAATTCAAATCTTTTAGAGCATCAAATACGGATTTAACAATAAAATTGAATTTCACAAAAGAAATATTAAAAGAAGGAAAAAATGAAAAAAGTTATGGAAAAAATAATAAATATAATAATATATATTTATATATATATATCGATAGAAAATATATTTAAAATCTATGTATATACAGGGTTTTCCATTAAGAGATATCCATTTTATTTTTTAAATAAAAACGCCAGCCATTTGAGATATCAAAAAAACATTTATTTCATATTAAAGTACACCCAATACCATTACGAATGGAACTCTATTTCGTTCATATGTCCTCCACGGGCGCGCTTGCAGCGATCGATACGTTGAACCCAATTTTCGACCACTCTCTCGCACATATCGACCGGTATTGCGGCAATTTCGCGTTCAATATTGGCTTGAAGCTCCTCCAAAGTCTCTGGCCTGTTGGCGTAGACCAACGACTTGACATAGCCCCAAAGAAAGAAATCCAAAGGTGTCATATCACACGAGCGCGGCGGCCAATTGATCGGTCCATTTCTTGAGATAACACGTTGACCAAATTTCCTCTTCAAAATGTTGCTGGTTGCATGAGCTGTATGGGCTGTAGTTCCATCCTGAGACTGTCACTAACATCCATTCCACGCAACTGACACCAAAAAAACGCCACAATGTTGTTTGTGCGATGCCCAATTCCTGTGAACGACGTGGAATTGACTGATTTGGGTCGTTCTGAACGGATGCACTTACGGCCGCGATATTTTCAGCACTCCGTCCTAATCTTTGTCTCACTGGCACGGGAACATTGTGCAGCGAAAACGTGGATTCAAATTTGTGCACTAAACTAAGAATTGCGGCACGGGTGGGACGATTATAACGACCAAAAATCGGAGTTAGCGCTCTTAAAGTTGCAGCGACTGACTCAAAATTTTGATAGTACGCTTTAATAATTTGGAAACGTTGTTGATTCATGTAACTCACCATGATGAAATGGTAGACCTTAATGAGCAATCTGACGTTTACAGAATGTCAAAAGACCTTAAGGGCGCGTTTACATTAAAGAAACAAAATGCATAGTCCCCAATGGAAAATCCTGTATTTGTATATACAGGGTGATTCGCATAAGGTGTGACAAAAAGATAGGGTGTGTAGGTTGGACCTAGACAAGCAAAAAATCGTATGGGAGGGGGGGGTCCATTTTCCCCCGTTTAGGCGGGAGGGGCAATTTAAGAAAAAAGTCACTAAAAATTGGAAAAAAATTATTTAAAAATAACGGTAGTACCTACAGAGTTGTACTATAGCATTTTGAAAAGCCAAAAACTTAAACATTAATTTAAATTTAAAACTAAGTTGTTCAAATAAATAGTTTTTGAAATATTAATTTTCAAAGTCAAAATTTTGAAAAAAAAAACATAATTTTTTTTCTTAAAACCACTTTTTTTCCAAATTTTACGTAATTAAGTAGTATTTTTCTGGCTTATTTTCAATGCTCTTATTTATTTTTGATCAAACACAAAAAATCGGATGTCAAAATAACTTGTAGTTTTTGAGAAAACCAAAAATTACAAAAACGGCTTTTGTCAAAATTTTTTTTTTTTAAGTTTTTTTTTTCGTTATTGGATTCTTAAGTGAACTTACGAAATAAAGGATGAATTTTCTCTTTACTTTTTTTATTGAGAATTCACTTAAAAGTCCAATAACGAAAAAAAAAATTAAAAAAAAAAAAATTGACGAAAGTCGTTTTTGTAGTTTTTGGTTTTCTCAAAAACTACAGGTTATTTTGACATCCGGTTTTTTGTGTTTGATCAAAAATAAATAAGAGCATTGAAAATAAGCCAGAAAAATACTACTTAATTACGTAAAATTTGGAAAAAAAGTGGTTTTAAGAAAAAAAATTATGTTTTTTTTTCAAAATTTTGACTTTGAAAATTAATATTTCAAAAAGTATTTACTTGAACAACTTAGTTTTAAATTTAAATTAATGTTTAAGTTTTTGGCTTTTCAAAATGCTATAGTACGACTCTGTAGGTACTACCGTTATTTTTAAATAATTTTTTTCCAATTTTTAGTGACTTTTTTCTTAAATTGCCCCTCCCGCCTAAACGGGGGAAAATGGACCCCCCCTCCCATACGATTTTTTGCTTGTCTAGGTCCAACCTACACACCCTATCTTTTTGTCACACCTTATGCGAATCACCCTGTATACATATATCGCTGCTTAGCAACACTAATTGTTATTCTGCATAATATTTTTTGCTTCTTCTTCTTCTTCATTTTCGGCGTTACGAGTAGTGATCTTGAAGCGATCACAACTCTCCCACTTTTCTGCTTCACACTAGTGATCCGCCTGTGGGGTACGCCGCGTTGACCTCAGAAATCGTCGGCAAGCCTCCCGGTTTTGGATTGTTCCATGTCTGAGGCCAACCAAATGCTGCTGTTTTTGCATTTGCTTGTACCAGGAGTGTTTTGGCCTGCCTTTTCTTTTTCGTCGCGAATTTGTTGAAACGTTGTACGATATTGCCTTTTTGACGGGGTTCTGCGGATCTCTCCTTTGAACATGACAATACCAGCTGAGCCGGTCGTGCTGAATTTTGTCCAAGATGGTACTTTTGACATGAAGGCTTCCACGGATCTTAGTACTTCTAATTCGATCAAGCTTTGTTACTCCTGCTGTCATCCAAAGCATCTTCATTTCGGCTGCCGTCAATTTGCTCTCATACTTTTTGTACATTGTCCAACATTGTGAACCGTATGTCAGAGCTGGACGGACAACTGCTGTGTAGAGTCTTCCCTTCAGCTTAGGGGGCATTTTTCGATCACAGAAGATAGCGGAGTTTTCTCGCCACTTCATCCACCCTACGCTTACTCGATGATTGATGTCGTCATCACAAGATGCTTCACTATTGATCATAGATCCCAGATATTTAAACTTTTCACACTTGGGAAGCACATTTCCATTCAAATAAATGTCTGGAATAGGCTTGTCTGGATCAGAAAAAGGGCAGCACAGGTATTCAGTCTTTTTAGCGCTAATACGGTACCCATTTCCTTCCAGAACATCAATCCAAACGTCAAGTGCTCGTTGCAGGGATGTAGGATCCTCGCTTATGATGGCTCCATCGTCAGCAAAGAATAATTGTTGTACTTTATTGTCCGTTACTTTTCCTTCGAGCAAATAATCCAGAACAGCAATAAAGAGCAGTGGACTCAAGACACTTCCCTGATGTACACCTACTGTTATTTGGAATTCTTCGGTGACTCCAGCTGGGCATCTCACTTTTGTAACTGCTCCCTCGTACATGTCCATAATTATTCGCACATAGGCTTCAGGAACTCCTCGGTGTCTGAGGGCCACCCATATCAGATCTCGTGGTTGTCGATCGAATGCCTTTTCAAAGTCAACCAACACAATATGCAAATCCTCTAAGGCATCTCGGTGTTTTTCCATAATGATCCTTATGCTTTGGATTGCGTCTGTAGTTGACTTACCCGCGACAAACCCGCATTGGTCATCAGACAGCCTTATTATTTTCCGCAGTCGGCTATCCAAAACCCGCTCAACGATCTTCATAGTGTGGGACATCAACTTGATCGAACGATAGCTGTCACAGCTTCTGGTATCTCCCTTTCCCTTGTACATTGGAAGAAGAAAACTTTCCCTCCATTGATTAAGCAAACTGTCACCTCTTATAAGTTTGGAGATGAGAATCGTGAGCCATCTTAACCCGATGTCTCCCATATTTTTCCAAAACTCATATGGTACCCCGTCTGGCCCAATCGCTTTGCCTTTTTTGGAGTTCTTAACTGCCTCCCTAACTTCTTCGACTGTGACGTCGGATACTTCCGTAAAGTTAGGTGCAGCTATTGGAAAGTGGCGCCGAGGAAACTGTTCATTCAAAAGATCATCACAATACTGTCGCCACCTGTGAAGAATTTTGTCGTCATCCACAAGTAGCACTCCTTGAGCATCATTGATGAACTTCGGCGAACGAATCTCCTGCGCATTTCTCCTTCTCTGAGCGGCTTTTTTGAAAATGGTTGCTCCCTTATTCAAGTTGCTTTGTCTTAGCTCTTGGATTGCCTGATTTGCTTCAGCAGCTGGGGCAGAAATCTCTTCCAGCTCTCGATACACGCCCTCCGTGCTTTTTGCTTGAAGTTGGGCGCACTTTTTCTTCGCTTCTTTTCTGCAGCTCTTGTATTCCATTTTGAAACGCGCTTTTTCATTTGTATTTCTTGAGGGGCACTTCGACCAAGCTTGGAAAGCTGCTTTCTTCTTTCTAATCACTGCTTTAGCCTCATCATCCCACCACCAGGTTTCTTTAGCTTGTTGGTGGTGTCCTTTTGAGACTCCTAACAGTGATTTGGCTCTCTCTAAGCAGGTTCGTTGTAGGCGATCCCACATATTTTGTGCCGTGATTGCATTTGAAACTGCGTCGATGGTGTTACACAGCTGACTTTGCATATACGAAATGAATTGCTGTCCTTTGGTTTTCTCCAGATTGTACCACTTGATTCTCCTAGGAGCCTTTGTTTGTTTGACTTCCTTTACCGCATCCGTAAAAAATTCTGTTAAAAGAAGACGGTGTTGTTGAGCGGCAGCTTCTCCTAGTATCACTTTGCAGTCTTTCACCCGAGATTTCATGTAATTGGTTACCAAATGGTAATCAATCTGGGTTTCATTTCCTCCACTGCTGTAAGTGATAAGGTGTCGGTCTTGTTTGATGAACATGGTATTTAGTACGATTAGACCGTATGACTTGCACATACTTAGAATATCTTCACCAGGAGTGTTCCTGGTGCCGAATCCCAAACCTCCATGGCAGTCTTCATAATCCTCGTTTGTCTTCCCGACATGTCCATTCAAATCTCCTCCAACAAACAAATACTCTTCTTTTGGGATGTTCTTAAGTAGGTTATGAAAATCAAGCCAGAATGCATCTTTTTCCTCCTGCTCACACCCTATTTGGGGAGCATATGCACTGATTATATTCCAGACCTTTCCTTCCATCACCAATTTAAGAGACATCAAACGGTCACTGGACTTCAAAATGGTCAACACGCTGTTACATAAACTTTGGTCAAGGATGATGCCGACTCCGTTCCTACCTCGTTCCGTTCCATAGTAGAACATCTTGCAAGCCTTGGTCTTTACATCTAAGAAACGGGCTTTGTTTGCTGTGTTTCGCCATTTCGTTTCCTGAACACACAAGATGTCCACTCGCCTCCTTCTCATCATCTCTTCGAGTTCAAGACTTCTACCAGTCATACTTCCAACGTTCCAACTCGCGACTCTAAATTTTCGTCCAACTCGTCGCATTACTTTGCTAGCCCCCGGAATCCGTATAGCTCTGACCCGAACATTGCTGCTCGGTCCAGGATCAGCTCCATGCATAGCAATGGAACCGCCTGGCGGGGTAGTGCTTCTTATGTTCGCAAGTACTTCCATAATGCTCAAAATTTTTCAAAAATTTTTTTTCATCCTTTTCGACACATGCATGCTCCATTTAATGAGTTTGATTTCCCTTTTACTACACCGGTGATCTCCAGTCGTGTAAACCCCGGGATCTGCATGCATACTTGGGGAGAGTTTTAAGGTGGTATGTGTGTCGCTAGACTCACTTTGATGTTAGTCGTCTAGATATGATTGTTCCTTTAGTCGCCTTTTACGACAAGCGGGGAGGCGCTGCAGTGCTATTCTAACCCGACACTGCACGGGGCAATTACCAGCCTAACAACTAACACATTCAAACAAATCATCACAAACATTCTGAATAATTCCGAATTTTATATTTACTTACCGATACTGTTGTTGGCGTTGGCGAAATGCTTTTGCAACTGTGCTGCCAATGCCTGGTGATGCTGTGCCAGCGGTGTCAATGGTGGTGGTTGACCCAATTGATGCGGTGCCGATTGGGAATGTGATACTGATGAATTTACACCTAAATTGTTACTAACACCGCCTCCACCGCCTCCACCTCCTCCACCGATTCCAGAATTATTATTCTGGTGACTGTTGTGATTGTTGTTGTGATTTGCAATGGAATTTGAATTGAATTGCTGTACAGAATGTGACGTTGGCACATTTGACTGTTGTTGCTGTTGTTGTTGTTGTTGATGTTGTTGCTGCAATTGAGATATAATTGTACCAGCAGTTCCAATTGTAGTAGTTGTTGTGGAATTGTTTGTTGTCGTTGAATTATTATGGACAGAACCGTTAACATTGGATTGGGTGTAGTAGGATTCTTCACCTGGTTCGGGTATATTCCCCAATGGACTTTCTGGTAGCAGGATACCTTTTTGGACAAGTTCCTCCCTATTGGCACGTACCGATATTTTTCTCTCGAGCGACTTTGAGGCAGCTTCAAATTTCTCACTTTTCTTTTTTCGCCGCCATTTCCAAGGTTTGAAAAATCTTCCCAATGCACTCAGCTTGCTCTTCCTCTCCAGAGGCGGTGTACGTGTACCAGAACCCAAACTGTTTGTTCGAATCGCAGCACCATTTTGTTTTCTTGCAACAGCAACAACAACATCAGCAACATGTAATGAATAATAGCCGCAACAATTTAGCCAATTTAGTGGCGGCCATTAACAATGAAAATTGTTATCAACTATCGCCAAGCTTTCCAGAAACGCACAAACAACAACAATTCCAGTTTATTGGACCTGGTAGTCAGTACGCTCCGAATTCGGTTGAGTTGAGCTCACCGACTACAGATCCAGAGGATCAGACACAACAGCGGAGCAATTCTTTGGATGTTCTCAATTTTGAAGAGAAACGACAGCTTATTGCGTCCTCCTTGTCATTGTCGGATATTTTGCAATGTGGACCTGCGGCAGCAGCTGCAGCGGCCGCAAAGGAAGTAGCTGCTAATACTGCATAATATTTTTTGCTAAGAATAATAAATTCAAATTCAATTCAAAAGAAGTATTTTTGACTCTGTTGGGATTCGAACCACGAACCTCTTGCTTGCAGAATGCATTTTTCAACTTAAAACACCGTTAACTTTTTTCCTATCACATGTAACCTAGATAATGGCAAGCCAAAACATCAGTTTTTCAGGTCTTTGAAAAGCATAAAGGGTCCGCTTTAAGATCCATGGTTGCTTACTTGCTTCGTAGACTCCTACGTTAACTGATAATGAAACAGATCAGGTCATCCGAATACGTGACTGCATTAAAGTCACCTATATACATGTGTTAAAACCGACCATAAAGGAGGTGGTGCATACTTGGGCCCAGGGCGCACACCTATGAGACTAGTACCAAATGAAAGCTTACGTTCAGCCCAATCAGGCTGCCAAATATTTTTGAATTCGGTCTTGGTGATTTTGAGATAATTAGACTTGAAGTTGAGCGCCGGAAATGGGAAAAATCTGACATTTCTGCAAATAATTACGAATATCTCGAAAAGCATAGCACGTAGGACAATGATTTTGGTATCATATGAAAGATCATAAAAATATCTTTCATTTCATTCAAAATACAGTTTTCAAAATTCCTTATATTTCGAAAAAACAGACCTAAAAGTTGTTTAAAAAAAAACATTTTCGTTGACGTTTGACAGCCAATATCTCGAAAAAATCAGTGATGACCTATAATTTTTTTTGCACCACTTTAATCCTTAATTGGTAAGCTTTAATTTGATATACAATTACGCTATCATACATAAAGCATATCACGTACATTATACACAATTCCTAAAAAAAATTAAACAAAAAATATGTTCCACAGGAAATGCATTTTTTCATTTAATTTTTCGCAGTTCCTACTTTGTTTTTTACTAAACATAAAAACAAAATACATTTTAATGCTGCAAATGAGAAAAAAATGACTAATCTTCGTTTAGATCTATCAAAATACCATCCAAAAACAAAGCTGGTGCTATATTCATTGCTTCCTGGTGTCTTGCGTAACCCAAATACCATAAAATACTCATGACATGAGCGCAACAACCAACAGTCCTCATTCCAACGAGACAGTTACAATAGTAAGCTTTTATTGCGTTCGAACTATGTGCTACGTTTGCATCGCTATTCACCAAGATGTAAGTGAGATACACTTTTCTACTTACATGCCTGAATTTGATTCGCCCTCGCAATAAAAAGTTATTGTTGCCTATAAGACTATTATGAGCAGTAGAGGTAATTCGCATCCGATCTTCGCAGACTTCGATTGTATAGGTTGTAGGTTCCCTGGTCTTTTAAATGTTCACCACAGTAGGATCGACCTAAATAATTAGGAGTATTAAAACGATTTAAAGCCAGTTCTAGCAGAACGTTCGCATCAGCACTATCTTCAATGGTTGGATGAAACTTATTAAGAATTGCAGCTGCAACTTTGAAGTCGTCCATCAAATGACCAGCAGCTAGATTAAAAAAATCTTGCCGAAATAGTTTAAAATCCCTTTTAAATCGTCCGTTCACGACTTCAACGACCAATCTGACCATAGTTACACACCTGGATATATTAGCCTGCTCTGTGGTAAGTTGAAAGTTACCTTCAGCAACGGATTCAGGCATGTAAGTCTTATATCCTTGAGATTCAAGATGTGGGATTGCGTCTCTAAATCCTCTGTCCAAAATAAAAACATCGTTTTGCCTAAAGTATTGCCTGAACGTTCCATAATCGTCTCTGAACCGATGTTTCATTATGTTAGCATCAGATACAGTTGCAGCATAAAGTCCTATAACGTCCAGGATATACCCACCACATCATGTGATCACAAAAGGCTTTACCAGATTTTGATACTTATGTAGGCTGTATGATTGTTTCTGGAAGCCGTAGTTTGAACTTTTTTGAAGGTACACATATGTTCCATCGCAAATGACTATAGATGGACGATCATTTTCATTTAAATTGATGTTTCCAAACAGTCCGTTGGGAATAAGTCTGTTCCTTCTAGATACTTCCTGAACAGTTATATGCTGAAAACTCAAGTTAATTTTTTTTAGGAATTGTGTATAATGTACGTGATATGCTTTATGTATGATAGCGTAATTATATATCAAATTAAAGCTTACCAATCAAGGATTAAAATGGTGCAAAAAAAATTATAGGTCATCACTGATTTTTTCGAGATATTGGCTGGCAAACGTCAACGAAAATGTTTCTTTTCAAACAACTTTTAGGTCTGTTTTTTCGAAATATAAGGCATTTTGAAAACTGTATTTTGAATGAAATGAAAGATATTTTATGATCTTTCATATGATACCAAAATCATTGTCCTACGTGCTATGCTTTTCGAGATATGCGTAATTATTTGCAGAAATGTCAGATTTTTCCCATTTCCGGCAATCAACTTCAAGTCTAATTATCTCAAAATCACCAAGACCGAATTCAAAAATATTTGGCAGCCTGATTGGGCTGAACGTAAGCTTTCATTTGGTACTAGTCTCATAGGTGTACGCCCTGGGCCCAGGCTCCATAGAAATGTGCACCACCTCCTTTCTTCAAATTTAGAATCCAGAAAAAAAAACGATATTGCCACACTTTGCGGTTTACTGGAAGCAAATATAAAACTATCGTTTAAAGTTGTCTTATCTTGTCTTAACTCGTCTTTCATCATCTATACCGTCATCTATATCATCATATTCAGGTATTCTAAGCTCGTTAACTTGCTCATTGAATAATTTGATGTATTGATTTTTTTTCGAATGTTTCACCTAACGAACTTTTATATCATTTATTAAATGATTCATTGAATGATTCAATGAGCGATTAATTGAATGATTCAATGAGTGATTCATTGAATGATTCTATGAGTGATTCGTTATGAATAGTTTATTTAATGATTATGTTGCAGAAAATGAAACCAAACCTTGATTTTCTTCAAGAGATGTTTACTTACTTACTTACTTAGGTGGGCATTACAGTTCGGGGTGAACCTGGGCCTCAACCAACATCCTTCGATAACGACTTCTATTTCGGGCGAGCTCTCTCCAGTTTCGCACTCCAAGTCGGTTGAGGTCTTCCTCCACTTGTTTGCGCCACCTAAGACGAGGTCTTCCCCTTCCGCGATTTCCCTGCAATGTGCTTTCGAACACCCGACGAGCCGGAGCGTTTGGGTCCATCTGCTCAACATGGCCCAACCATCGTAGCCTCGCGATGCGTACTCTTCTGGCTATGCCCATGTCGCGGTACAGCTCATACAGCTCGTTGTTGTATCTTCTTCTCCACACATTGCCTTCGCATACGGGACCAAGGATCATTCGGAGAATTTTTCTTTCGAAACGACCAAGGGTTTCCTCATCCGCTTTCGATAAGGTCCATGCTTCCGCGCCGTAAAGCAGGACTGGGATGATTAAGGTCTTAATAAGGTTACCTTGGTTTTTCTGGAGAGGGTTTTGTTTCTCAATTGCCTTCTTAACCCAAAGAAGCAACGGTTGGCAAGAGTTATTCTCCGTTTGATCTCCGCACTGATGTTATTGTCCGTGTCTACAGCGGACCCTAGGTAGACGAAGTCCTGTACTACCTCGAAGTTATGTCTGTCTATTGTGACGTTTTGTCCAATTCGTCGATGTTCTGTGTCCTTATTTGATGACAGCATATACTTTGTTTTGCCCTCATTAACCATCAAACCCATTTTTGCCGCTTCCGTTTCAATACTAGCAAGGGCACCTATGACATAACGCTTTTTTCTTCCCATTACGTCAATATCGTCTGCATATGCGAGTAATTGCACAGACTTTTGAAAGATTGTTCCTCTGGTGTTGACGTTTGAGTTTCTTACAATCTGTTCAAGTATGATGTTGAAGAAATCGCATGACAGTTTATCGCCTTGCCTAAAACCTTTTTCGACATTAAAGGTCTCGGTGAGTTCTTTACCGACCTTGACGGAGCAGCGTGAATTCTCCAAAGTCATCCTGCATAGTCGTACGAGTTTTGCAGGGATGCCGAAACTAGACATGGCTCTGTACAGCTCGTCTCTGTAGATACTGTCATACGCGGCCTTGAAATCGATAAAGAGATGGTGAATATCGATATTATGTTCACGGGTTTTTTCCAAGATCTGCCGTAATGTGAAAATTTGGTCTATTGTGGACTTCTCCGGTCTAAAACCACATTGATAAGGACCTATCAAGTTGTTGACGTGGGGTTTAAGACATTTAACTATTATACAGCAAATAAGGTACTATAAGGAGTCTTCTCCTTCTATAAATGACGCAAATGTAAGGGTCTCCCTTTTTTGGATCAGACTTACGATACTGAGGTTCCATTCATCGGGCATGCTTTCTTCCGACCATATCATGAAGATCAGTTGGTGCATGCTCCTTTCCAACTGATCTCCAGCTGCCTTGAAAAGTTCGGCATCAAGGCCATCTGCACCTGCAGTCTTATTTGATTTAAGTTTGCATATAGCAAGCTTAACTTCTTCAAGAGATGTTTACTGTATAAAATATTCAGAGCACCTTGACTGATTCAGTGAATGATAGAGTAAATGATTCATAGTATGATTTATTGAATGATTCATTGAATGATTCATTGAATGATTCATAGAATGATTCATAGAATGGTTTATTGAATGATTCATTGAATGATTCATTGGAGGATTCATAGAATGATTTATTGAATGATTCATGAATGTTTGTTGAATGATTCATTGAATGACTCGTTGTTCGGCTTGTTCGATGACTCATTGAATAACTAATTAAACGATGCAATAGATGACTAATGAAATGATTTATTGAATTTATAGGATGTCATTCGTTATCTATTTTAAGGGGAGGGAGGGGGGGTTGAGTTAGGGTTTCAAAGTAAAAAAAAACTTTTAACAGAGCTTCCCCCAGAACGTCTTGAGAAAAAGCAATTTACGGTGTTCTCCATAACTCTGCTGGAAATTATTTAAAAATAAAAAACCAAGAAAACTTAGTCAAATTATTATCAAATCTTCCCGCCAACATTCTCTGATAATCTCGTTTTTCATTTAATTTAATTAAATTTTTGGCGGCTATTTAAAGTGTGAACTCTTGTTTTCCACTAAAAATTCCGTCATTTTGGAGGTAGAAAACACCCTTAATGTAAAAAAAAAGTTTTACTAAACGTCTTCTTTCTAACTTTTTGTCTGATGACTTTATGTCATCCAACGAATCATTGAATGACTCAATATGCAGTGCTGATGTCAAACGAAAATCGATAGAAAAAGATAAACCTATGCAAAAAGAACAGCAGGAAACTGACGAAATAGTAAAATTTCACTGAAATCTATTAACAGCAGCTTTTGTTTCCTTAATCCTTATGTAAAACGTGCACATTAACCTACGTCTAAGCTAAAATATGCAAAAGCAAGTGGTAGGGCAATTGTTCGTTACAGTTTTTGTGACATCATGAATATGCTTTGAATGGCATGTTCTCTTATTTATAAGTCATCACTTATCGCTGTTTAAACTTCATCCCTTCAGCACCAAATTTCTTTGTTTTATTGATAATGTCACTTTACAATGTCAAGTTACCTTCATTTTGGAATCCGAAACAATGTATGCCTTGTATGAGAATTTTAGTGTCTTATTTTATTTTATTTTTATTTAAATAAACAGAATATTTGTTTCTTATAACTACCACAAGGCTCAATTTGGGGACCTTTTCTTTTTCTGCTCTTTATAAACACGGCTTAAAACTTTTCATAAACAGCCGTTAGCGTTGATATCGTGCTTTGATATGAAAGTGATTTTCAATTTACTATTCATTAGGTAACTTGCAATGATTCAAATTGTTCAACACCTGACTTAGTTATCATCAATTTTTGTGTAGCATAAAGTCCAAATGTTTTTAATGTGTCCTTCAAAAATATATGTAGGCCTTAAAAACTTATTCAACACTATGTTGTCTTTAAAAAGATTTTCTTTATCCATTAAATTAAAACGTCTTTCACCTTCGTACATTTAAGGTACAAAATTATTTTCTGCAACCGAATTTGGTCACTTTAACAGTGCCTTTATTATATTAATGATTCCTAACCAAGAACTTCTTACCGTTTTTTTTTATGAAAATAATTTCCTCACTTCAGACTTGTTTTGTTTATATTACTTATAAATTTATCTTGGCACTAACGAATTGTGGTTTGTGGAATTGAAATAGTGAGAATGGCAAAACCAATCGAAAATACAGTCATTTAAGTTGTGGCTTTTGGATTAGTTGAGTATTCCTTATAATTGAAGTCGTTAAGAGTGATACTTTTCATGTATTTACGTACGTATCCCTTTGTTTGTGTGCTCATAGTTAAGGCATTGTGCGATTGGATGAAATTCGTGGTATCAAACAAAGTTCGCAGCACTTCATTGTCTCATTTGTTTGATAAATTGAAAGCATTCCCTCCATCTCATGTATTTTCTTTCAATGTGTACCCAAGACTTGAAATTTGCTTTTTGACAAATGAACTCAAAGTCTCTCATTCCATTTAGTTAAGGTTAATTAGCATGGAATAAATCTTTCGCTGATGGAAATGCATTGACTTTTTTTCCAAAGTTTGTTTGTATTCGATTCGTTTTACTGATTAGAGGTAATTACATGTCTGTCAGTTAAGCAGGCCACGTATTCTTCATTTCCAATTGTAGATACAAAATCTCACCCCAAAGCTATCAGAAACGAGATTATTTATTAATTCACTCCCACAATACTCCATCAAGCTGACGCGAGCAATAAATAGGCTAGACAAATTCCGGTCATTTCTCAAATACAAACAAACAAGTGAAACTAATCGATAAGGAAAGCAAAAAAAAAAACAGATATTTCGATTCAACCACACCTGCCACCATTTCGTTGTATCAAATTCGTTATCTTTACAAAGCAGCAAACAAGGTTTTCGGATTTCTTACAAAAATGAATAAATCATTTAAGAGCATTTCCTCAATAGAGTCTTGAATTGTTGCTTAACATTGTTTTTATGTTACAAGACTGAGAATTTACACACATGGTGATATGGTGGTTCTAACTTCTGTTTCCTTATGAACTTCCATAAATAAGTCAAGCGAAAAATCACAAACAATGTGAATATTCTTTTATTGAAAATTTACAACTAGGAAAGTGGATGAAGGGTTAAAACGAGGGTTGCAGTTTTTTGATCCTCTAAGCTCAGTTGGCAAATGAATTTTAAAAGAATAACACACAAATTGAGAAAATTGTTATACTCTCTTAATACATACGAGTCACAATTTTTGTAATGAAACAACATTAATCTGGATATCTTTTTCCTTTGCAGTATACTAAACATGCGCAAAATTGACTTCAAGTCTCGAAATTGCTGTGGGTCCAAGCTTCAGCGAAAAAAATTAAGTAAATGCAAAATTTGTGGAGTAGATTTGGGACAAAAAGAAAATTTTTGCTTTTTCTTTCTTTTTTTTAAAGTTTGTTTGATTAATTTAATTTGGGTTGAAAGAGGCAAGTCGACAGTATTTTCTCGTTGAAAATCAGATAAAATATCGATAAAAAATTAATAAAACACATAAGAGCTGGAAGCAAGTTTTTGGAGTGGAGTGATAACCAAAAATTCATTCATTCAACCGTCTGGCAGGTTTCTTTTTCAGCCGGTGGCGAGGGTGGGCGTTCAAAAATGGTAATTTTTCAGATTTTGAGGTCAAAGCGATAACCACATAAATGATACATCAAAAAATAAGAAAAGCTCCCCTGATTACAAAATACTCTGTTTCAATCTATTGCTTGCCAGACGCATTTTAACACTTTTCAGGTGCATTTTTCAGCTTAAAGCACCAATAACTTTTTTCCTATTACAGCAGACGCTCGATATAGTGAAGTAATAAAAACCAGCCATTTTCACTATTTGGAGATTGTTCACTATTTCGAGCGGGAGGCTAGAAAGGCTTTCCTAAGTTTGATCAAATTGCACATTTTGTTCAGTGTGATAATTATATTTATTTAATCTATAAACAAACACTTTAATCAAGTTGACTGCTAAAAACAAAAACAATTCTTAATACATCATCACTATATACAAAGTATAAAACAAAGTCGTTTTTTCTGTCCCTATGTCCCTATGCATTTTTAAATTTTAAAAACTACGCAACGGATGCGTTTTTTTTTTTTGAATAGAGTGAATGAATAGAGTGATTCAAGAAGAAGGTTTATATGTATAAAACATACATTTTATAGCAGAGAAAAGCCGAGAATTTTAAAGATTTGTAATGCGATGTCGTAACAACATATTTTTCTGCGCTTGCATGGCAAACGCTGGCTAAACCTTACGAGATTGAACAAATTTATGTACTACGGAATTGTATATCTTAAAAAGATGAATAAAAAGTTCACGGCAGCATGTGCTTATCTCCTAAGGATAAAAAACGAAATAAATATGTGTTATTTACCAAGCTATTTTAAACGATTCAGTATCATTCCTTATCCAATTTAATACATTACAGTATGTGATTTAAATGAATATTTTCGAAGATATTACAGACTTAAAAATTGCGGGACGTAGCGTTTGCTTTTTTGTTATTTTATACCCGTGCGAAATGGGATCGCTGTGTTGTTAGTTCACAGTTTTTCTGTAGTGTATTTAGTATCAACACTGTACCCGTGCGAAGCCGGGGCGAGTCGCTAGTACTCATGTAAAATAATATAAAACAAAAACATTTTAACTCATAAAAAACGAAAAATTTACATTAATGTACATAAATATAACATGTACAAATTAGCATCTTTTTTCACTATAACAATCAATTTTTTGGTAAGTAGTTTGTTAATTTTGTCTGCTGTTGTACAAAAGTAAGAACACAGCAAGAACTTGTATTCTACTGAGTCAAGTGACTACTTTCCTTTGTGATTCAGTGTGAGATGTACATGAATGTACGGTAGAATTTGTTCAAATGCAGTCGACATACTGTAGACGCAATGCAGCTGCAATATTCTTGTTCAAACCTGAGAAGAAGTATGTGTTCACTATTTCGAGATCTTTATTGTTCACAATTTAGAGTAGTGCATGTAAAATTTTGGGTGTTCACTATACTGGATAGTTCACTCTTGCGAGATTTCAAAAAAGTTTGTCCCAGACGATTTAGTTTCAAATACACTACTATACAAAGTATTTTTACTACTGTGGCGTATGAGCACTTTTTTTAACAACCCAATAAGCATTTTGAACAAACAGAATAAAAAAGGAACGCGGTAGTCGTAGAATCATAAGCAAATTGTACTAGCAAATTTCTTTTCAACGTTACCTAGTACGAATTTTAAATTTTTTATTTGATTAACCGAATTTTTTTCTATCAAATGCTCCAATGTGCTTATGACTTTACGGCCATCTTAAGGTAGCTTTTCAAATTATAAATTATTTTGACACTGACAACTTCTTCTCGTTCGAGCTTATGACGAAAGTCAGTATCATACCTCAGTGAGACAAGTCGTTCTGCAATAGTTGAAAAATGTTGACAACTTATTTTCAAAGTTAGTGCTGTTTCTGTGTACCCAAACAGTGGGTTTTTTGAAAGTATTTTTGGCCGAAGTGAAGCACACAGCGCGCCGGTGTATGTTAGCAAGCAGAGTTGGGAAATAATGATTACTTTGTGTAATGAATTACATGTTCAATTACAATTACATGAAGAACATGAAGAAAACACGCCGCTAATAACTTTTTTACCCCAAAGATTTTGATATCGTAGCTAGCAGACAATCGCAAGCTGATCGTGCGACCCAGTCGTGCCCATTTTTCTTTAATGGGACGGCATTCTTTTAATAAAGGGAATTTCTAGTTTTCAATTTGTCTTAAGATGAGAACTTCTCCCTCAAGGAACTACTTTACGTATTTTTCTAATTTTTTGAGTACTCTCCCAATTCTGAATTTTTTTTTTTTTTTGTTTGAAATTGCAACTTTGCTATGCTCTATCTCAGTCATTTTTTGTTTTGTATAAAATCTGAGCTTACAGAAATGTAGTCAATTTACAATTACATTTCGAGCAAGATAATCGCGAAATCGCACTTTATTCTTCAACTTTCGCACAGTTTTTCACTAATAACTTTGTATTGTTAGGAGTTGTCAAAAATGTTCCACAGGAAAGGTTTCAGAGAATAAATACCTTCCCCAACAAAATAATAGAAAACACATTACTCTAGGACAATTAGTAAACGAGAAAATGGTTTTTAAAAGTAGAAAGGGCTTTTTTCAAAATGACGGATAGTGCAGAAGCTTTTGTTGTTAGAATTTCTAAATTCAGACTCTCCAAATGCTACTCTTCACTAATCAAGAAAGAATTCGACACAGTAAATGTTTAACTCTTTAATTTCGTTTAATTTTGTTTAATTTTAAAAATGTAATTGAGCAAAGTAGGTGATCAATTACATTTTTGTGTTATGATTACTGAAAAAAGTAATCGTTACTGCATTTTTTAATTACTTGGGTTTTCAATTACATATAAGCAATTGAATTCCAAGTAATTGTAAATTTTCAATTAAAAGTAATGGGTAATTGAATTTTTCAATTACTTTTGGGTGTAATGGAAAATGTAATGGAAGATTTTAATTACAAGTAATTGTAGTTGAAATTTTTTGTAATCATTATTTCCCAATTCTGTTAGCAAGTTTGTGCAAAAAGTGATGCTGGTGGATAATACCTACGGTCCCCGTCGTCTTCTGCACAGACTAAAATAAGGCTGTTGTAGCCGGCAGTGTGATACTCTCACCATGAATACATTTCTACGCCTCGGTTGCGGCCGGGTCACAGATGTTAACCAATTTTCTTTTTATCAGATTCATGACATGAACTTAGATAACACCTGATTTTTTCAGGATGGTTCGTCATGCTACTCAGCCTATATGCTGCAATCAATTTTCAAACCGAAATGGCTCAAAATTGGCAAATCATGTTATTTGCTATCTTGGCTTTG
The DNA here is from genome assembly GCA_914767635.1 of Melanostoma mellinum. NCBI lineage: Eukaryota > Metazoa > Arthropoda > Insecta > Diptera > Syrphidae > Melanostoma > Melanostoma mellinum. The sequence continues at coordinate 169,586,772 of OU612059.1, read as the reverse complement.
CCAATTGGTCTCTTTGGAACTACAATTTATCCACTTTCCAATATTTTTTGTGGCGAATCTACGAACCGATGTTATGTTAAGAGTTCGGAAACCATTCAAGCACGTATCAACTTTCGGAAGGAACTGACAGGTCAGGACAGTTACAATGCCATGAAAAGGACCATCTTACTTAATCGTTTTGAATGCGCTGGGGATGAAAACTCCAAGAGTTTTGATGAGCCCCCTATTGCTTGTTCATTTATTTATTTATGACTTGCTGACCCGCCTGGCGAGTCGTAGCTCGGGCCCTATTGTGATCGAATTCAGTAAATTTAGTAAAGTAGCTTGCAAGTGGCCATTCCAGTGGGAAATATAGTCTCTATGTAACAAATTTTTTGGAGTCGGTTCAGATTAGATTAGATTAAGTGACTTTTATTCAATATTTTATAACAATTAATAATATACAATATCAGATATAGCATGGCATTGCCGTCTGCCCGATTGACAAATAATTATATAAGTTTGGTTACATTTAACCGATTCAAAATTGCAGCAAATATAAATTTAAATTGATCACATAATAAGTAATAGAACAACAAAAAAACAAAAGGATGATAACACCTGAGTGTCCTAAAACATTTCATTAATTAGCCTTTCACGGTAAGCCAGCGCCACCTTGCAGTAATTGAAGAGCTTTGGGACTTCCATTTCATTTAAGATTGATAACATCTCATCTTCGTTTAAGACATTGCAGCCATAGTAAAATCTTCTTGTTTCTTTCAACACTGGACATCTTCCAAGAAAGTGGAACACGTCTTCTCTTTCTCTCTGATTACACAAATTACATAATACCGGAAGGTCATCTCTATGAGGAACAAAGTTGAGACTTAGAAGTTCTCCACGTAGTCTTACCATCATTGATATTTGATCCACACTGTACTCATCTCGGAAATAGTTTTTAGGGCCCAGGTTGTGACATAATCTATTGTATATCGATCTGTGCACTGAACTAGTAGCTTCTTCTATATATCTTTCACGATATTTTACGTCCACAGTCTCAATTAGTTTGTAGAGAGAGCTTTTCCATTCACTGATGTTTTCTAAGTTCAGATTTAGTTGCATACCACACCATTGCGCCAGCTCCAACCACTCCGCATACCAGCTAGTTCTTCGATCAATGACTTGTAGCGCCGCCTTTCTTGGTAATCTTTCGTTAGACATGTTCAAAACCTTGATTATATAGTCTATGTGCAGCTTAAGTGTGCGAATGAAGAGCGGGGAGAGTCCTGTTTCCAACATCACAATGTAGTTGGGGGTATTCGAAGGAAGACGAAATATCCTTTTCACATAAAACCTCAAAAGTGCTTCAACCGTTTCATATTTTTTGTATCCCCATACTTGAGCTCCGTAAAGCATGATCGACTCCGACACTGCTTCAAAAACACGATACTTACTACTATGGGCAATGTATTTGTTAGCGAAACATTTCTTCCATGTAGCACCAATGGCATTCTTGGCCTTGACAAATTTTTCTTTGAAATGCTTTTCCAAACTAAGGTTTTTTGTAAAACAGACCCCAAGATAACTATAGTCCTTAACAACTTCAATACTTTCCTCGTTAAAGGACCACCTTTCATTTGAGCAGTTTATTCCACCACCATTTTTGAAAATCATTACTTTGAACTTGTTCAGGTTCACTTTTAAACTCCAAGCTTTGCAGTACCTATCTAGTTGGTTAATCATCAACTGTAGCGATTCAGGTGAATAAGCGAACAAGACTATATCATCAGCGTAGAAAAGCGCCTTTATAACAGTTTCTGCGTACTTTATTCCTCCAGACAGACAGTCAGAAAGGTCTTCAATATACAGTGCAAACAAGAGAGGGCGAGTCGGTTCAGTATTTTCTAAGATATCAATTATTTTCCCGTTTCCGTTGAAGAGAAAATATGGAAAGGAAATATAGTCTTTGTCGTTTCACAGATCCTAGACCATTTTTGTTCCAAATTTCATTAAAATCGGCTCAGTAGTTTTTCAGTCTTTTCATAATAAACCTCATTCTCGTTTGCGTCCCCGTACCCGTTCCTGTGGTCAATTGGAAATGAATAGCATTCTGACGGTGAAAGAAAACGGTCAAGCAGTTCTTAACTTCCCGTGTATGTTCCCGTTCCTGTTTCCTGAAGTGAGAATATTGGGATGAATTATACATTTAACCCTTTCTCTTAGATCACTCTTTCTATAACGGCATCATGAATCCGTTGAGTAGTTTTAAAGATCTAACAGCGTGACTTTATCTTATACTACTAGTATGTAAGAATATCAATTGGAAGTCCATGGTTGTCTTAAGATTAGTTATCCAAAATTGTCTGTGTGGAAAAACTGGAGTAAATCTCAAAAAAATTGGAGAGCCGGAATAGATTTTATCCCCAGTATCTCATCTCTCAGGGAGATGTCAGAGCAGTTTAACATCACCTGTGCTGCTGACTGCCGGGGCATAAAGACATTCCAGGAAACTGCAAAGCAGATGAACTCTCCAGAAACGGAACACTTTTGCCCTTCTCACCGAACACGGAAAGTAATGGCATGCCAATCGCTACATACAAGCTCTTGCTCAATAAGTAAGATAGTCAAGCAGTTTTAAGTGCAAAGCATCGAAACAAATCTGGCCCAAGCTAGATCCTAAGAGGTCGAACAGCTTGATCTCACTCAACAGAAAACACATTAGTGCCACGATATGTATCATTACAGGACACTGTCTTATTGGAAGATATGCTGCAAAGCTAAGAGTCGCCTCGAACGATTTTTGCAGAAGCTGTATCAATGAGGAGGGGGAGGAGAAGAAGACTATTCCCTACCTTCTCTGTTGAGGCCCCGCTTTAGTTCAAAAGCGTAGGATACACTTAGGTTCGTGTTTAACGACCCTAGTGATCTTTCTCACATTGACGTCCTGCGTCTCTCCCGTTTCATTGTAAGCTCAAAATTGTCCCATTAGGATGAGGATGCATTAGATCCAATTGGCCTAAGTATGGTAGCCGAGCTGACCAGCCACTTTAACCTAACCCTAACTTTACCTGCCCAGTATCGAAGGTAGCTTAATACATGTCCAGGGAACATTTACATGAAACGCCACCGCAATAAATGTTTTTTCCTTTCTCCATAGTATGAAATCAAATCGACAAAAAACCTCTTCTCTTTGTAAAAAAAAAAAATGGGTCAACACGATTCTAACTCCAATTAAGCAAATTTTTTACCAGGTTCACACGACTGTTACTGATGTGACCTAGGAACGCGTTTTAATTACAACTTTTTCGCCTTGTGTTAACCACATTATACAGAGAGTGGTTGTACTAGATTAAGTTTCAACCTCGCCCCTGTAAGCACTCTACTCGTTAAAAGTTGTTGCATTCTACATTCTACTTTACACATAAATTATGAATTTTAAAATCTTCCAGTTGCCATCGACCATATTCGTTTCAAACACCACCGACTTAAAAAAGAAATGTTCCCACCCCAACGCTAACATAACCCAAAGCAATATTACTAAATGCCTTCCCTGTGAAAAAAAAGTCAAAGAATCAATTTATTATGCAAAGCCCTTTACACCGCAACCGCAACACAACCGTCCAGCTAATTAAATGATTTTAGAGAAATAAAAAAGCCTCCTTACCTCGAGCTAATTGCCCAAAAAACAAGAGTTGAAAGTGAAAAAAAGAAGATGATATACGATTTAATTGAGTGAGAGTAACAACAACGAATAGAAATTGTGAAGTCTATATTAAATGGCAATCATAGTCTAATTTATTTGTGTTAGTGTAGTAGAAGTGTTTTTAATTTTTGTTATCTATTGTTATCTTGTATCATAAAAACAAAGTATAATCATTCATCGCTGCGCTGAAAGTGCTTAGCTCGGTGACAAAAGGAAAGTGAGTTGAAGATAGAAATAAGGAGATAAGACAAAGTCCTTAATCTACCAATTGATCAATCATTGAATATTTTTCTTGTAACGTGTATACCACTCGATTGTGCTTGTGTGGGTGAAAAAGAAGGTGAATTTTGTCTCTGGCCTCGCCTAGGCAGACCCCAATGGATAATCTACTTTGCAACATGGCAAGCAACAGTAGATACTCGTCTTATAACTGCTTAACTTCGTGGGATTCTTACGATAAAATACCCAGGTAAGTCAGTTTTTCATAACATTGAATGTTTTTTTTTTTTTGTAAGTGAACTTAGCTATGTCTTTGGGCGAAAGGATGGAATCAGTTGGCAGAAAAGCTGTGTCATTAATTGGGATGATACAGTTAAGTTATTACTAACATGGAGGAGAATTGCAATAAAAAAAAAAAAAAAAACAAAATGTTTTATTGTTTAATTTTTTGAAAAATATTTAATAGTTTACATTAAGCAACAGTAGGCTTGCAAAGTTTGATTTGGTTTAGAACAAAAGATGGTGTATTTCTTGTCTTGAAAAGCCCAGTAATTAGCCACATTTGTACGGTTTAAAAGATTTTGTATTTATGTAGCATACTGCAAGCGGTTGTAAAAAAATTATATTATATTTAATCGCATATATATTCAAATATAAACTACTTAATGCTTTGTTAAAATGAAAGAAATATAGAAATAAAAACGGAAGGAATGGGACTTAAAGTTTGGAAAGAAGAGGTACAAAAAAAGTACCACTACGGGAGTTTCGGTAGAAGTGGAAACACAATTGGATTTTTAATAAATATTTCAATGTTCAGGGTTATCTTTTAAATGAAATGTTTTTTGTTATTCCTTATTATAAAGTTACAAATTACTGGCTGACAAAATAATATCAAAGTCTTATTCAATGTTTTATAATATACATATTACATATGGAAAAACATCAATGAAACTTATGAATTTTCCTTTGCAATTTCAACTATTCCATCACCTTCATAATTATTCAAAATTACAATCATCGTATTCTTATACTGAAATAATAGGTTTATGGTAAATAAAAAGGAAACAAGCAATTTCGACACGAATCTTTTTAAATACCTTGCAAAGACTGCATCAATCGTAGATTCATATCTCTTTGTACTAACACTGCGGCCATTTGTCATTTGCAAATTTTACTATCGCCGAAGTTGATGTTAAAATCACCACTCAAAATCATTGGCAAACCATCAAATCTCTCCCCAATTTTATAGTTTTCTTGCATGACCAAAAATTAAAAAAAAATACTGTGTCCATAAGGAAGCAAAAACTTCTGGTCTTTTGTTAAGAACATTAAGAACTCGAACTCGACGTCATCGGTCCCAAAGCTCATTTTCAATTACTCTCAGCATGTCAGCTCCATCGAAAAAGCCAATTTGCTGACAAATCAATTTACTGCTAACTCGACACTTCCTGACAGAACCTGATCTTGAGACAGTTAATTGAGCAATGAAGCTGATAAGTTTTCGAACTAGTTCGGTAGCGAGAGTCCTAAAAGATCTCAATATACATAAATCCGCTGTTCCAGTTGGATTCTCCGTCTTTATTCTGTAGAAGTGTTCTAATAGCCTGGCAAAGCTTTTCCATCTTTCCTATTCTTCTCGGCTCTTCCCAAGCAGTAAAAAACTGCATTTGTTCATCCCGTTCCTAGAAAAGGCGAATCTTCCTCCCCTTCCAATTACCGTCCAATGGCACTAACGTCCATTCTTTCCAAGGTCATGGAAACATTGATAAATCGTCAATTTATGAAATATTTAGAAGAACGAAAGCTTCTTAATGACCGAGACAGTACGCCTTTCGTAGCAAAAAGTTCACTGATGATTTGATGACTTATCTCATCCAAAAGTGGATCCAATCCTTACACTGTTTTGGAGAGAGTAAGATTGTTGCGCTTGATATTTCTAACGCATTTGATAGAGTTTGTCATCAAGCTTTCTTATCGAAAATGCGTGCTTTTGGTGTCGATGTCTGTTCTTCGTTGGATTAGAAATTACCTTTCGGTTTCAAATCGGATATTCCGTTTATATAACTGCTGGAGTGCCCCAGGGCTCCGTTTTATCTCCGACTCTCTTTCTTATTTTCATAAACGACCTCTTGTCTGAAATTTCTGATCCTTTAAACTGTTTTGCTGACAAATCGATCCTCAGCTTTTCATATTCGTTTCCAAATTCACGTCCTTGCTCTTCGGATGTGGAACTAGAACGGTTGCGTATGATAAGCTCTTTGAATTCTGACTTTGACAGCATTATTACAGGGGGCAATAAAAGCTGAGTAGAAATCAATTCCGAGTAGAATTCAAAGCTTATCACAAATGACCCCCAGATCACGAATAGACGAAACTTTGGAGGGAGGCACTCTGCAGAAGTAATACATTCAATGCCTTGAAGCCAAGGTCAGCGCTTACGCGAGAAAGTCATGCATTGGCAATTATTAACGTTAAGCTGAAAAAAGTTCTTACTACACCAAGTAAGAAAAGTGTTAAGGTCTTGCTGAAGAAGCGAGGAATCTTAAATGTTTATATAACTTTTATTATAGCCCAATATGTATGTTGTGAGCACGATAATTTGCATCAAAAGGAGGGACATTCAGTAAAATCCCAAAGCAAACAAGATGTTGAAAGTTGGCAAAGAACCAATAAGGTTTATATTATAGTTCGTATCACCAATGAAACCAACTCATAAGAAATATTTCGAATCCTTGTTGGCACACAACGACTGAATAAGGGTTAATTGGGTAAACCCTCATTAAAATGAACTGTTGACCACCAAAGTCAACTTTTTTCATCACATGAAACTACAGCGTTGTCAATGTGCTGTGCTTACAACAAAAGTTCAAAAGAAGGCTTTGAAGAATAGCGCCCATTATGTTCTTTGCGTTGTCTTATCTCTCAACAAAAATCTTCTGCTTTATCGGATTCAGAAAATCGTAAAATGGTTTTGTATCAGCAGTTTTGTTAGAAGTTGGTTTTTCAAATAAATTTAAAACTGACATTTTGTGGTCAAATCGGCCAACTTTAATGTCATTTATGTACAGGTAGACAAAAGAAAAAACGCTTGCAAATCGTGCAAATTTGTTTTGGAAATAATGGTTCAGTTCGCGTAGTTTACAGCAAGTTCTGTCCGTTCTATTGTCGACATAATCGTCCATCAGAGCCAGCAATGCGGTTAGCCATGGATCGTTTTCACACACCTCGTACGTTGCCTTTATGTGATAATACGCATCCGCAGGGACGTCGAACAGTGCGCCCAAAAAAAAAAAACAATTGCCGCTGTAGAGCAAAGTGTTGAAGAGGACCCGAATGAATCGATTTGCTTACGACCTTACAAGATCCAGCTTGTGCAAGAATTTAAGCCGCGAGTCCTTGCAATAGGTCGTGATTTCGGTGTATGGGCCGAAAATTAGATTGATCCCGATGCTGATTTCCATCGCATATTTTTGTTCAGTGATGAGGCTCATTTTTGGTTGAATGGTTCAACAAGCAAAATTGTTATAATTGCCATGATAACCGACTATTTTGTTCCCGAATTGGATGATATGAATGGGGAGATGTGGTTTCAATAAGACTACGTCCCACAGCGCATCCACAATCGATTTGTTGAAGGAAACATTCGATGAGCGCAAAATTTCGCGGAATGGACCTGTCAATTGGCCACCAAAATCGTGTGATTTGACATCATTGAATTATTTTATCTGGGGCCATGTGAAGTTGATCTTCTACGTCAACAAACCACAACAGCTTGGAAGCCAAACTTCGTGGCGTTATTGCAAACATACGGCCTCAAATGCTCGAAAAAGTGGTTGAAAATTGGACTTCTAGACGTTTTATTCGAGCCAACTGCGGTGGCCACATGCCCGAAATCATATTTAAACATTAATGGCATAAAATTATCCTTCCAATAAATCCAAATTGATGGACATCAAAACGATTTTCTTGTGTTTAATTTCAATTCGAAGTTCTATACCTCTAAAAACAACACCCTTTCTATAGTTGATTTGTAAGGCTATTTTGTTTCTATAACTTTGTCTTATCAATGATTTTCATGCTTCTTTTGTTCAAAAATAAAAATGATTAGAAACAATGACAAAACAAATTATCATTGTTTTTTCACTTTTCGTTCTCGACACAAAAACAAAAAGCTGATAGTAAAGTTTTAAACCTTTGAAGGTTTGCCCAAAAGTCTAAGGATCCAAAATAATTTTGCTGAGGTAATTCAGCGAATCTAAGTCCACGTTGAAGCTGATTGGGTATAGTCTCTAAAGCGATAGCTACTTAAACCACCGGCTTATAAAGGACATATAATATTAACTCATAATCACTTCAAAAGGCAATGCTACAAGAACCCTACCTGATTTGAAAAGCAGCTTAGCTGACCGCAGTTATGATTATTACTGCATAATTCAAAAGCCGACGAATTCAGGGAATTGCAAACAAACTCCTAATAATTGTTTAATGTCTACTTCGTGATAGGCAGACGCATGACGCGACGCAACTCATTTTCAATTAACATCAAAGTGGTCTCTTCTAATTTGATTGCAAGAACTTTCTTCTGTTTGAAATCACTGTCCACAACAGATTTAATTATTTATAATGATTCTAATTCAGTTCTAATTGGAGTCGGTATTTGGAATTCTTGTCCCTAAACACATTCCGATCAAAGACCGTTAGGAAATTGTTTCAGCTCTTCCATTGTAATTTAATTTTGTCAGTATTCCTGATGGTTAAGTTTAAAATTAAAAATTTTCCTTGAAGAGAAATTCAAAATTCTTTTCAATTTTAAAAGTTTGTTTGTATAAAACAATGAAAGTTCAATAAATCACAAAGCTCTGGAGCATATAGGTACGAGAGGGAATTGATTTTTTTGTTTTTACACTCAGATACAGAAATAGATTGGAAAAGAGAAACTACATCAACCCGGAAGATAAACGATGGAAAATTATAAAAAAAACCCCAACAGTCATTTCTGCCTTCAAACTATACAAACGTCACTTTACAGCAACAAATTCAAGACATCCAACACATGACTTCACTGCAAACTGCAGGCGTAAAAAATTGTCCTTGTCATGTGGACTTTTAGAGATTTCTCATGGGATTTAATACTCTCACCACTGCTACAGCCTCCAGCGAAAAGTAATTCCTTCTTTCTTTACCTTCAGAGGAACTCGCTTCATTTTGCTTTAGTTGTTTTATTTCACTTTAGCAAATTTGTGCTTTGATTGATGGTTATGTAAGTGGTAAAGCAGAGTAAAAAATAAAGACAGGAACATTTTGCAAGCAATCCATTAGCACCAATTTGATAAAAATACTAAAAGCTCTGCACAGCAAAATCCGGATAAGAAGAAAAAAAAACAACGATTTTTATTAAATAAAAGCCAGACCCAAAGTTCAAAGAAGGCACAGAGACCGGAGAGCCACCCGCATCAAACCACAACCAAGTGTAAAAAGTGCAAAGTGGAAGAGAAAACATTTAGCTTTTCGGTGCGTTTATGCGGGCGAAGGATCTGTATTCCGAAGGGCTTACACCGAAGATAATAATTTAAGAACTGCCATGAAAAATCCAATGTAATTAGTAAGCAAGCAATAATTTCATTATTGGCGAAAAAAGCACAGCTGCGGTTTTTTTTTTTTGTTCTCATTTTTCAATTTCTTTCTTTTTTGTTGGAGACTAAAGGCGGCTAAGTGGATAGTCGTACCAAATGGGGCTGAATGGTGGAAAGCATTTTTGACCTTAAATCCCTTTTAACAGACAGCCTTTAACTGAACAAAAACTTAAAATAAAGTGTTTTCGCCATGAGCTTCTAAGTAAATGAACAGACTCGGAAATTTTTGCTAAGGAAATGAAATGAATTTAATTAGAAATTTGAGGAACAACTTTTCTATTCAATTTTAATGCAATTTTTTGTTTTTTTTTTTTGCTCTGTGTTTTGACAAACGAATAGAAATAAAAACAGATTTGTTGAATATTTCCTGAGGAAGCAATTGGATTTCATGTTCAAGTTGTAAAATAAGTTTTGCATCATTTAAAGGGAAGTCCTTATAACTTTTTGGGTTCGACATGAGACTGCAATCAAAATTATAAGAACAGAGTTTCAGAATCCAAAGAAAGTAAGCAATACAATCACAAACAAGTGTTCCAAATTTAAATTTTGATCTAAAATAGATGTGCACTTTTGGTAGGTATTGATTAACACTTTTAATTCCTGCAATTTTATCCAAATAGATTGATCTTTTCTTATGAAACCCATAGATTTTGTTTTAATCAGTCTTTGACTACGAGTGTTTAATAATTTGTGTGCCATACTTTGGGATATGTTCGCTTTTCAACTTTGACATCACTTTTTAACGATTTAAAAAATGATAACTTTGGTTTACCCATGTTTCGTTTGATTTCTTTGTGAACACCTCACTTTGGACTTTATTTTTTAGTAAAAATACTAATCTTAAAAACTAAAAATTAAATTAAATTAAATTCAAAATACATTTATAAACATACTTTTTTCTGGCCAACAGAACATTAATAAAAAGAACTCACAAATAACTTGACTGTAAAACACATACATTTTATGATATTTGCTAGAATCTAAAACTGATGAAATTAAAAAAATATATTTCTTTTTGCCCAGAGGTGTTACAATCAATAATATGGGTAGTTTTAAGTTATTTTTTTTTAAACATATACAAAAATACAACTATGTATAACTATAGATTATTTTGTAAAAACTCCAGATAGTTAGTTGAATAAAGTCGGGCTGGAGGGCATCTACTTTTCTTTCAGCCTCCCGATTTCGTATGGAAGCTGCCCTTTAGGTTATATGTGAAATAACTAACACCTTATTTCCAACTACGTCAACACAGAAAAAGGGAAGGCTGCTACCCTGGTAGTACAATGGACCGGTAATTAGGTATGAGTTCTCCAGATAAGCATACAAGACTGTCTTGAATATGGATTGCTTGAACCTTGATTATGGAAATTTGTAGTACCATCCCTTGTGAATTGAGATTCGGCTGTCCGAAGAATTCTGTTTACAAACTGGTTGTCAGAAGAGCTTCTCTCCAGCAACCAGTTACAAAAGTCGAGTTTCATTTCAAAATCATTCGGAAAAAGTCCTTGCACAGGTGTATGGTGATATGAATGCATATTTACACCCTGCGGTATTCTGGAAATTCTTTGTTTGGAAACATTTTACTGTAGAGCCAAGCGCCTTATGCTGATAGACCGAGGGATCGATTTCAACAACTGCCAATGTTGTTTCATCGACCGAAACTCTTTTTATCGTTGTGGACTTCTGCGTTAGGTCTTGTCATCAATTAATACTGTTTCGGTTTCTCAAATCCTTTGAAATCTATTTCCGAAAACATTTCGAAAAGGAAGTCGTCTGGTACCTATATTCACTTTTTCTTGAATTGCACAATCCATAAACGAATAAAATATCTGCTTATTCTTGTTTCATAAATGAAGGCATTATACCACTTATTTAGTTTTGACTATAATATTAAATGACAACACATGTTTCTCACTTCTCGATTTGCATATTTACATTATATACATAATGAGTTGTAACTGATTGTCATCTTGAACTATTGCTCTTATATATTTAATAAAGTCAGTCTGTTCTCACACTTCAACATTTAGTTAATTTGCCCGTTGAACATTCGTTTCCCCAAATTTTAAATCTCCCTGGGATGAGGTAAGTCAATTAGGATTTTTATAGCGAGTAAAGTTGGTATACATAAGTACACTTTTAACCCTTTTCATCAGTTATAACAATTACTTTTAAACTATGAGTTCTTGGAAAAAACTCCATTGTCAAGTGCGGCAGTAAAAATCGACGAAAACCCCAAAGTTTATATTATTTAGATTATTCCAAATATCATTGAGTGATCATTGATTAGTGAATAAAAACTTTATGTATATTAAGCACATTTAAAAAAAACTACCTCGAAACCAAAATCAACAAAATTTGATCACCTTTAAAATTAAAAATCTGGCAACGCTAACACCATATCAGCATAATTTAAATACAGTTTTAAGAACTTGTATTTTTATTGAAATATGTCTTTACTATATGAAAAATCAGCAAATCGTTATCTATTCTTTTAGTCTTTTCCTGAGCAGATGCAAAATTGCGTTTGTCCAGCACGTCTCTGATAAAGGGCGAAACTTATCCCCTTCCAATCACCGTACAATCACACTATCTAATATCCCTTTTTTCCAAGGTCGTGGAAACGTTGATATACCGTCAACTCATGAAGCATTTTGGAGAACTAAAGGGAGCGGGTCGAAATGCTGTATTTTAAAATACTGTAAGGTCAAAATACTGTGTTATACTGTATGATACTGTGTGTTCATAATACTGTATGGTTATACTGTGTTTCAAAATACTGTATGTTCAAAATACTGTAGTTCAAAATTCTGAATCCCATAATATTTCATCTCAAACTGCTGTATGAGCAAAACACTGTATCTATCTCAAAAATCTGTCTGTAAAAATACTGTATTTATACATAATTCCGTTCTTAAACTTACATTCCTTCATTTGTTTTCCCTATCGATACATTCATTTTGAAGCAAAATAAAACTTAACACTTAAGTTTGCACAAATCTTTAAAAATCTACTGAATGCATTGCATGCTAGTTTTGAAAGATTAATTAGTCGGTTGAAATTGCTCATGCAGTTGTTGATTATGATCAAAACTATTAATTTTAACAAGTGAGAGAGCTACATACAATTAAGAAGGAGAAAATGAAATAAAGAAAAAATGACGAAGATACCATTTGTTTGGTTTTTGTTTTAATTAATTCATAGACTAATGAACTATCATAGGTACATGTTACTGTCCAAGGAAGTATATTAGATTATTATGGTAAAGAAAACTGTTATGATATTTTCTTAAGAAAAGTATTCTGTTTTTAAAATTCTGTATTTGAATTTGATGTAATTAGGCTAGAAAATAATGAAAATGTAAAAAAGTGCGGCATTTTTTTACATTCTCAAAACAATTTTTATTTTTTAGCCTAATTACACCAATTTCAAATACAATATTTTGAGATACCATATTTTGACTTACAGCACTTTGATCATACAGTATTTTGTAAATTCATTATTTTGAAAAACAGTATTTTAAATACAGTATTATGACCCATACAGTATTTCGACCCTAACCCGAACTAAAGTGTCTTAATCGCAGACAATACGGCTTTCGTAGCAAAAGTTTGTTGTCATATCACCGAAAAGTGAATTCACTCTTTAGAGTTCACAGTTTTAGAGTTAGATTACTGCGCTTGATACTTCTAAAGCATTTGATAGAGTTTGGCACCGGCCGCGGCCTCTCTTATCGAAAATGCTTTGTTTTTGTGTCGATAAGTTTCTTCTTCGATTTACTATAAACTACTTTTCCGACCGTTCAATAAAAGTTGTGTTGGATGGTTTAAGTCTACTGCTCATCTTTTGTGTGCTGGTGTGCCTCAGGGCTCCGTTTTGTCTCCGACTCTCTTCCTTATTTTTTTACAAACGATCTCTTATCTGAGACTTCTAATCTTCTCAATAGTCTTCTCATAAGTTTTACCTTGAGCCCAACGTTCAGTCAAGTCTTAAAAATATAAATAGGGTGGCGCAACAGAGCGAGGAGCCTTCTGGGCTCAGCGCATTTCTCACAACCATGCCTTGTGAGGGAAATGGAGGGGAATTACAATTTTCTGCCGGTTCCGAACGGCGAATTGAGAAAGCGCTCTTGAAGGCAGTGAATTTATTATCGGAGGACTTGCCAATTCCTCGCGAAAGGCGATACCCGTGGAAAAACATTTTTGTCTCTGCTGGGATCTGGGTTGACAGGTGGATACTGGACATGCTAACCATCACGCCACGGGTACCACTAAGTCAAGTCAAGAGATTCATATTTTAGTCGCACTACCCGCATGTGGAATGCTTTACCCGACTCCGACTATGTTTTGCCCCATATTAAGATTCAGAGAAGTTAAGAAACAACGTGCATCGGTGTCTCCTATTAGATCTTCTTCTGCTTTCCTAAATGCCTTGATGTGAGCGTTAACTATAAAAAAAATCTATTCATTAGGCTCACAATGTTCTATCAAATATGTATTATCAAATATATTTATCGAATGTCACACCCCATCAAATGTCACACTCCTCCTGAGGCTGCTCTTATTGGATATAAAACACTGACTGACACTTTTTTTAATTTATTTTACTGACAGAAATGGCTGAGAGAATTGTATTTTAACCAAGAAGTTGGAATTAAAGTTTAAATTCAATCGCTGAGTCTCACTTTGCCACACTTTCCTTGGCCTAGAAACATTATGCCTCCTCGCAACCAAAGCCACAAGTCAACAAAGTGTCTCTTGAGCAAGAAAAAGTCATCTTACAACTGCTAACGCAGTGAACGGTATTCCGTTCTAGCATCAATTTGTGTGTCTTTCCGAACTCTGGCCTTATAAGGGTTTTACTGTCACGTTTGAAAAACAACATTTGAAGGAGCTGAGTATCCTTAAGCTGATTACCGAGGTTACAACGTTTTTATTTATGGTGATTGCTACCATACCTAAATGTTTGCCAATTTACAAAGACAAACGTTCATACAATATCACACAATAACATCTTACCCCAGCCATTTGAATTCGCACACATCGCTGCCACTTCTTTGGTATTTCGTTTTTATGTTATAGCTCATACCAAAACGAGCATTTTTATAGCTCTACGCACACGCTTCTACGTCATAATTTTCACAATATAAAAATGAAAATGAAAATAATAACCCAACGCGCCAGCATAGTCTTATCAGATACATTTTTTTGGAGCTCTATTCTCATTTTTTACTTGTTTTTTTATTACAACGCTCGTTAAGAATTCTCCGTTATTTGAATATAGTCACAACAAATTTTATGGAAGGCCATTACTATAGTGTTCCTTTATGCTCGATTAGAATCTAGTGCAAAAATAAAATAAAAAAACTACTGGACTTAAGCTTCACCTGCTGAATTTCCCATGCGACAATTTATTCCATTGTTATGTTTTCTTTCGGCAAAGGGTTCAGTTAGGTCCTGTAAATTGTGTTGTGAAATTTTTATGTGGTCTTTGTAGAGAGGGAAAGGAAGACAGACGTTTTATTATTTCGAATAGTTCACGTCAGTGGCGTAGCGTGAATTTCGGCTGTCCGGGGCGGAAGACAACTTTGCTGCCCTTTTATTTAGGTATTTTAATCTAATGTCTGCTATACATTACATAACATACATTAATTATAAAGAAATTTTTAGTGAGAACAGTCATCATCATTTTGCATTATACAGGTTAGGTTTTAATTTCAATATCTTGACGATCGACAAGATTAAAAAAAAAAAACAATTTTTTAATTAGAACTAGGACTATATTATAATGTTATATTTTTAGTGAAAAGCAATAGGGGCCGTCCATAAAATACGTTCGCATACAAGGGGGAGGGAGGGGTCTCGCTGAGTGTGACAAGATGTGACAAGGGGGGAGGGGGGCCTACGGCAACGTAACGTTCGCCGTTCATCAAAAAATGTTACTACAGTATTTCTCTCGACCAGCTTTTTTTTAAGAGAGAGAGTTGTTGGAGAGTTGCGATCGCTTCAAGATCACTACTCGTAACGCCGGAAATGAAAAAGAAGAAGAAGAAGAAGCTTTTTTTTAAATCGTTGTCATGATAAAAGTAATTCTTTTCGTAGTAGTAAATATACAGACATTTAAATGCATATATTTTTAATACAATAAATTGTCACTCAATATATTAACATGAGCGCTAGCTCTTTAAAAAAAATTAAAACTTACAACTGCACTATCAATTAAATCTTATCATGCGCAAGGGGGGGGGGGGTATACGCTTTTGTGACGTAATATTCATGGGGGGGGGGGGGTCACAGAAAGTGTGACACAGTGAGACACGGGGGGAGGGGGGGGTTCGAAAAAAGCTAATTTTAGCGTGACGTATTTTATAGACGGCCCCATATGAGTATTTGTTAGAATTTAAAACAAAACTTTCGTCTTCGATTAAAAATTTATACGTCTACTTTTTTTAAGTGCAGTCTTTTATTGTACCGTCAATGTCAATCGCATCACACACCTCTTGCTCAATAGACAAAATAGACAAATTAGGTAGTCTTAAATTACTCATTGTCGATCTTAAATAATTTTTAATCAATTTCAATTTTGAAAAACTTTTCTCACAGCTGGTAATGCTTATGGCAACTGTAAAAGAAGTATTCGGAACATAAATAAAATATTGGACAGAGTATCTTCTAGCTTGGATTTAAGTACAAATTTAAATAGTTCAAGTGAATCTGCATTTATCAATTTATTTTCGTTTCCTGCGGCAGCAACAAAAGTTCGCAGTCGAAGTCTTTCCAGCTTGAAAACCTGCTCGCCAATTTTGTCCGATGCATAGTCTAGATTGCGTTCAGTGTTGTCTAAAACTAATAATACAGACGGCTTTATAGATAGATAGATAGATTCTTTATTTTATGATAAACTAGCAAACCCGGCGAACTCCGTTTCGCCACCAGATGGCTTCGTTTTTTGTAACATTTCGTTTGGCGATTAAAAGATGAAAAAAAATGTTTTTTTTTTGGTTTTATATTTGAAAAGGAAAAATTTTATTTCATTTTACAACAGTAGTGAATTCATTTCGTTTACAAAAATGAATTGTAATTTAGCTGAACTTCTCTAAGTAAAAAATGTAAGTGAAAAAAAAAATAAAGCGTTTTACCCGTCCGCAAATTATCTGTTTCATTGAAGTGCTTTATGGTAAACCACATCTTTTGTTTTTCGGATGTTAACACAAACAAAGCGAATGGCTTCCCAACTCGTGACCACCCAACGTATAGCTGCCCATGTGAAAAACAATGATTTTCTAAATTTATCCCGCAAACATTAAGCGATTGGCCTAGCAACTTGTTAATTGTCATTGCGAACGCAAGGCGAATCGGAAATTGCAATCGTTTGAAGTCAAACGGAAGATCAGTCGGAATCATTGGTATTCGAGGAATACATACATTTTCACCTGCGTACTTTCCATTAATAATGGTTGCCTCAATCAAATTCGGCATAAGTCTTTTCACCGCAAGTCGAGTACTGTTGCAAAGTCGCGGTGGATTCCAATTACGCAATATCATAATAACTGAACCAACTTTAAGTTGTAAGTTATGTGGTGGAAATCCTGGTAACTCCAGAGAGTTCAAAAACCCCGTTGGATAATTTACTACATCATCGGGATTTGCTATGGAATCAACGGATTTGTATGCCATCAAATCGCCATCGATTTTTGATTGAATGGTGAAATTCAGTGCCAATGATCTTCGTGTGCTCAAGCGTTGTCTCAATCTGGCGTTTTCTCTTATTATATTTTGTTGTTCTTCGCTTAAGTTCTGTGAATACACTTCTTGCTGGCTTGCATGTCTTGTGCGGCGGCCGATGTTCGCACGTCTTACTTTTGGCATTTTGGACTTTTGTCTGACTGGTGAATTTAAACTTAAATGCACGATCCACATAATTTACATAGTTAAACTTACCACCTTAAGGACAAATGCCTGCTATTGTATTTGAATTGATTTGATGGTTGCCAATTACATAAATTGTTAAGAAACGAATAATTTTAATCTCAATTTCACAATTTCACAGTGAAAGATCGTGTGTCACATGAAACTGAGTTAACTCATTTAATAACTGATCAGAGTTGAATGTATGTAATTGAAAAAAGATTTTCCCTTCCTGCTTTTCTCTTGAAATTTTTCCTGAATTTTCTTTGCTATAAACCTCATGGAGCCTGAGACATCAGAAAGATGTATGTATGTATCATGTATGGTAGGATGTATGGTATTGTATCCATACTTGTGTATGGAATACAATACCAGGAACCTTTGTGAAACCGTTGATTGGCTAGTGTAAGTGGAAGCTGACTAACAGACTAATGAAGACCGCAGTCTTAACACCTAAGCCGAAGACGGATAACACTTACATACATGTTTAGACATGATCAAACATGTTTAGACATGATCAAACACGTTTAGACATGACCAAACATGTTTAGACATGACCAAACATGTTTAGACATGAACAAACATGTTTAGACATGATCAAACATGTTTAGACATAATAACATGTTTAGACATGATAAACATTTTTGAGCCGGGCTTAAATGGAAATTGCTTATATATACATGATTATACCTCCACTAAGTACTATGTATATACTCACTACTATCTTAAAATTCTAATAACATCTTACATCTTATCACCAAAAGCTCTGATTTGTATATTGTCTTCCAAATAAAATATCGCAGTCAACACATTCGAGGAGAAGCTTCACAAATTATTTTTTTGTTACAATAATTTAACAATCGATTTACACATTTAGTAAGCACTTATCTACGTACATCATACATACATAAATATTAAACAAATTAAAAGAAACTGCATTAAATATTTTCTATCATTTCATTGGAGAAGAAAAGAAAACACAACACTGATCGATTATTCACTGAGCAATTGAAATAATTTTCGCACGCACAGACATGATTTTCTTCAAAATATTCCCACCGAAAAACACATTTTACTACAATGAAATCGTTGGGATGAATGGCGCGGAATTGATGACAGCAACTTATTAGCAGTGCCAAAAAGTATGCAATCGATAATACTTTTAACACGGAAGTGTAACGCTTTCATGTTTGCAAGTCGCATAAGAAGTTTCACTTCAAAAAAGAGTTATTATTTAATGTTCATTAGGAAAAAGAAAAAATTGCGTTGAACTGAATTTTAAAAGGCAAATACAATTTCTAAAATTGGCTGAAATGAAAAGCGAGGTTCTGAGATCTTCTATTGGCTTGATTTCAACCTTGAAGGGTGATTTGACGCAACAACTGGTAGAGGAGTTTATTTTTTCTAGAAACTATTGCGATAAGTTAATGCATGTTTACAATATTTGAACAAACACAACCAGCCACATTCACATTCAAGACTTCGTAGAGGCTATTTAAGGGCAGACAACTTTCCCGGAAATAAAATCGTCGAATTTCTTGTAAAATGGGACACATTGCAATAAAATGAAAAATATTTTCAGGTTCTCTTCTGTTGCATAGATTACAAGAATGCTGAAGATCATTTCTATGTGGAATGAATAGAATTTCAACCGTAGCCCTGAAGATGGTGCTTATAACTTCTGAAGATTATTTGAAAGCGAAATAGCTTTCTTCGGTTAATAATTAATCTGTGATTAAGATTATTATAAATTAATCTAGAATCTGATGTCGAAGCTCTTGTTAAATACTGATTATATAACTTGTCACCTATTACAGATATGATCCTTGCAAATATATCCGCCCAATCGCAAACGTTGTTCTCTGTCAGAGTTAAGGCTAGATCATGAGATAACGCCAGCTGGTGCCATTCTCTGAATGGGGAAGCGTTTTTGAGCAATAATCTGTTCATGATTCTTTTATGGAGACTGGAACTACTTCCCTTCATCACTCTAATTAAGTAGTCCGAGTGAATTTTGAGGTTTTGGATGTAAATGGGTGGTAAACCAGACTCCACATGTATAGTATAGGTCGGTGTTACGTTTGGTAATCGAAATAGTCGCTTGAAGAAAAATCTTTGAACAGCTTCGAATTCTTCTAACGGGTTGAAAACCTGCAATCCATAACACAAGCAGGCTAGATCCTTTATTTGCTCAGAGATTGTGCTGTTCAACAATGTTTTTAATTGTGCTACTGACATTTTGCCTACTTCCATTTTATTTGTGATTGATTTAAAATTATTTTTTTTGCTCAAATTATTTGGTTCTGGTGATGTGTCAGTTAACGTTCTTTTCTTGCCGTTCATCAGTGGATCCCTTTGTGCCAAGTTGGATTTTGTTCAATATTTAAACTAACAAGACTTCCTAACTTAAATAATGACTTTTTTGTTTTGTATTTGCACCAAAAATCCACTTAGTGCAGTTTTAAATATGTATTGTATTTTTGTTTACTTATTTAATCAAAAAACTAAAAATCTTTTAAGGAGTTTGATTTTTATTACACTTCACCAATGACAGTTGAAATGTCAATCAGTCGGCTTTTTATAAGCAAACTTATCCGTTAGATTCTGTAGATATTGAAAACGTTCACGAATGTCTACAATAACTTTCACTAACGAAGAAAACATCGTCTCAACTCATTTTCATAAGACAAATTACTATATCTAGTTTTGTCATCAAAAATATCCTTTCTTGTTATGAGCCTCCAAGGTTTAATGGAATATCCAAATTCTTAACACATATTTTTTGCATAGGCTACAGCGCCATTTGCCCATTCCTCTCTTTTCTCTGTCAATATCATCTGCAAAGAATTTACTTTCTGAGCGCACAATATAACGTCAAGTCCCCTTGTTTGTAAATATTTTTGTGCATCATTCACTTGATGCAGCACCGGATGCCACAGGCCCAAAAGACAGCAGCCATAACAGCAGCATTATCATATGTTTTGCTTTTACAGTGCTTATATCAAGGCCATCAGCTTGAACCTTGTCCAAAATCATAGTAAAAATATGCTCAGCGCATTTCTCACAACCATGCCTTGTGAGGGAGTGGAAAGACCTACAATTTTTTGCCGGTTCCGAACGGCTAATTGAGAAAGCGCTTTTCATAGCAATGAATTTACTAAC
Source organism: Melanostoma mellinum (assembly GCA_914767635.1). Lineage (NCBI taxonomy): Eukaryota > Metazoa > Arthropoda > Insecta > Diptera > Syrphidae > Melanostoma > Melanostoma mellinum. The sequence continues at coordinate 169,566,166 of OU612059.1, read as the reverse complement.
GGAGGACTTGCCAATTCCTTGCGAAAGGCGATACCCGTCGAAAAATGTTTTTGCCTCTGCTGGGATTCGAACCTTGAACCTCTGGGTTAGCAGGTGAAAAGGCTAACCATCACAACACGATTCCGAATTTGTAGTTGCGATAAAAGTATAAAATGGTTCAAATGATTACAAAGAATTTTTTATTATTTATTGTTAAATTTGGTCGCCCTCTAAAATCAGCCGCTCGGGTCAGACCGCCACTGGTTCACGTACTAGTATTGTACACAATTGCATACATACGTAAGAAAGGTGCTTAGTTGAGTTTTGGGCGTGAAGACTGAAGAATGACACTTGAAAAATCTGTAAAAGTTTGTTATGCTTTTTGATTTTTAAAAATATCATCATAATTTACATACTTTAAAATATAGTTTAAAAGAATTGAGTAGGTACACAGACCATGTGGGACTTGGGGCGTATAAAAATTCAAAACCTATTGGTCTCTATCAGATAGGCCTATGGACGTGGTCTGATGTACACTCCTTACAATAGAAACAGTAAAGTGTCTTCACTCTTCATGCTCAGTTTGAAAACTTAAACTCTAACGTGCAGTAAAATTACCTCAAGTTGGCTTCGATTGCATTGTGGATTTATGTGAATCTGGATTGTTTCCTAGTGGAAACGACATTTTGTCTGTTGAATGAGGATTTGCAAGTAGTACAAGTACTGCTGCTCTAATCAAATTGTTCACCTCAGTGAGTACCCATGTAATTATCAAAGTTGACTTCAACATCAGCACAAAATTAAGTCCTTAGTTAAGCAAAATTTTACTACACACGTCAGCGTCGGCGTGTGTACATGTAAAGTACCCTCAAAAGTACCTACTTTTTTCACGACTACATGTGTATTTTCCTGAGACAAATTTATCAGCATTTGCAAAATCTAAAACTGATTTGTTCCGCTTCATTAATTAACGAGCATTTCGTATCTCCATTTGCTACAGTGACAGTGATGTTGATTTCTATCTCAAAACCCATGTCATTTAGAGTCATTTGAAGAATCGAATGAACAAGAGTGAATGTCACTTAAAATTGCCTTTAATGATGTTTGTAGCGATGGAGATAAGAGCGATGCACTCAAAATACAATACAGTTGACATTATGTTGAATGTCACTGATGGTGGAGAGTGGAGATATATTTTTAAAAGGTTTACATCACCACACCACCACCATGTGGTTTTGTGTGCATTCAATTAAATCCTTTTCCCTGCACAATGAAACTTTTTTGCATTTATTTTTACTGAAAATTTAAGCAACTCAGGGTTTAATTCCTACACTTTTCGTTTGTTAAATTTACAAAAGGACCTACGCAACCAAACACAACAATGGCAGGGTTTTTCAGGTTTTACCGCCAATCCCTTGAGGTTCTCGTTAACTCTTTTATGAGGGTTGAATTTACAATTCCAGTGGCCTATAACAATAATCTTCAAGTTGTTGAGAGGCGTAGGCCTGTGGGAGAGAAATAAAAGCTTTGTTCAAAACTCTTTGTTGGAATTAAACTCTTCAAATGATTTATACTCCCGTGTAATCTCCTTCATAGCTGTAATAATAATTCAAAATAAACAATTTAGGGTCACATAATTTCAGGGTTATGAAGTGTGTACTTTTAGCCAAAAGGAGGCAGGAATAATGAATAACAACAACACCTACCACATAATCGTAATCTTATTTCACGGAGCACGAAAATGGCTAAGTAACAATTTCGAGAGGTTTTTTTTTTGTTTAACGTGTAAATAAAGCTATTGCGGTGTAGCTAAACGAAAAATTGGAAAGTACAGCAATTTGTTTATTTTACTAAATTGAGACGGTTAATTTTGGTGGTCCTTGAAAAGGAAGCTGAGACACGTTTGGGGTTGTTTCTTTTTTTTGGAATACTTAACCCCTTTTTTGTGTGGCTGATGGTAGTAAGTTTGTATTTGAATTGGATTTTGTTCGTCATATCGTTGAAACAAGTAAAAAATCTTTACAATCATGACAAAGCAATATACGTGTGAGACGTGTGGGTTTCAGGAAGAAGTTAAAGACATAACATTTTATGCTATGGTCGAGGATTTAACTTTTTTACAAAAATTAGTGTTTTTTCGTTAAGTTTTAAGAATGATTTCGTGAAAGTGGGCGCCGCAACTGGCTTGAATAAATCCCAGCCGAAGGGCTCTGTTTTCAATCACTTTTTACAGCATTAGTGGCCGTAGGTTTGCAATAACGCGCTGAATATTCTCTTCCAAAGCTTCAAACGTCTTGAACTGCTCTGATAAGACCCAGCGACTTCACATAATCCCACAAAAACTAGTCCAGCGGTGTTGGATCGGCTGATTTTGGAGGAACAATTATGTGTGTCACTTCGTCTCGGAACAGGTATTTTCGTATATATCATCACAAGGTACATACCACCTAGAAGCCCCATTAATATCTATGAAAAGCACCTTGCCAACATTGATTTTGTAAGTAATTTAAATGACTGTCCGCAGAAGGTTTTTGTACTTGATGATTTTAATTTAACTGATGTGAAATGGTCTTTTTCTTCTAATGAAAATATGCTTATTCCTTGTAACTTAAGAAGTGCTATCGAAATAACTTTTGTTGACCATTTATTTGCCCTTAACTCATGTCAAGTCAACAACGTTGTCAACAATTTTAATAATATTCTGGATCTTGTTTTCATACCACATTCAAGAGTTCTGTACATGAAACGCTTCCTTTTTCATTATTAAGTGATTCTATCGATCACAAGGAACTATATATTGAAGTTCAACTGTGCACTTATTTAAAAATTAATAGTAACGAGTCATTGTCATTTAACTTTTCTAAAGCCAATTTTATTGAACTTGATAATTATCTTGGAGCTGTTGACTGGAAAACTGAATTTTTAAACCTAGAATTACAAAATATGTTTGATCGCTTTTCGAAGATTTTAAATATGTAATGCTTTCAATTTATTACTGCCGCATTAAAAAAAAATATTCCCAAATTTCCATAGTATAACAAAAGGCTGTGCCTTAAAAATTTAAATAATAAATCTGACCAAATACAGTTTTTTAATCTTCCTAGGGAGTTCATGATTTTAGGTAAATTCTTGCACAGAAATTATGTTATGCTGGTTGAACTCAATTTAAGAAATGACTTAAAAAGTTTTTATTCTTTTATAAATTCTAGACGAAAATCACTCGGGACTCCGAATTTTATGTTTTTTGAAAATCAAGAATCTGATGAAACTAAAATCACGCTTGAGCTATTTGCTCAGTTTTTTGAATCGGTCTATTCCAAATCCTAAAGTAAATACAGGGTCCTTACAATTAAGAGATCTCAACGATGTCTTAGAAGGATTGCAAGATCTCAAGCCGAAAGCTAAGCCTGGCGTGGATAGTATTCCAGGAATAGTTTTAAAAAGATGTTCCGATTCCCTTTCTCTTTCATTACTAATCCTTTTCAATTCATCACTGTCATCGGGAGTGTTCTTAGATGATTGGAAATCCTCTTTCTTGATTCCAATTTTTAAGTCGGGTTCCAAAAAAAAATGTAAAAAACTAAAGAGGAATTTGGAAACTATTTGCGATTCCTGAATTTTTTGAAAGCCTTGTCAAAAAAAGCTTGATTTCCTAGTGAAGTAACACATAAGTGGTACTCAACATGGGTTCATCTCGGGAAGATCGACAATCACCAATTTAACATGTTTCTCTTCTTTCGTTATTGACGCTATTGAAAGCAAAGATCAAGTGGATGTTATTTATACCGATTTCAGCAAAGCATTTGATTCGGTTTGCCACCAAATATTGCTCCAAAAATTGGAATCGTTTGGTTTCCACTCAAGCCTCCTTCAATGGATCTGTTCTTTCCTCATAAGAAGGGTTCAAAAAGTCAAAATTGGCGAGTTTACCTCAAGGCAGATAGAATGTACCTCTGGTGTTCCACAGGGTAGTCATCTAGGTCCTCCACTGTTTATCATATTTATTGATGACATTGTTTACTGTGTTAACTTCAGCAAATGCCTCATATATGCAGATGATCTGAAACTTTTTCTGAAAGTGACCTCTATAAGTGATTGTCAAAAACTCCAATTGGATCTTGATAATCTATGTCGATGGTGTATGTTAAATCATTTGAATCTTAACACCAAAAAATGTTTTGTGATTTCTCTCTCAAGAAAGCAACATACGAAAGAGTTTTCATATTATCTTGATTTCAACCCCCTTCAGAGAACTGAAAATTTTACAGATTTAGGCGTAATTTTTGACTCCAAATTCTCTTTTATGTCATATGGAATCTATTATGTCAAAAGCTAACTCTGTGTTAGGATTTATCAAAAGGAACTAAATAGACTTTACTAACCCCTACACCCTTGTGTCTCTTTATACCTCACTAGTAAGACCAAACCTAGAGTATGCAGACATCATCTGAAACCAACAATACCAACAATATCTTTCAGATCGAATTCAGAAAGTTCAGAACAGATTTACGAAGTATGCATTTTACAAAATGCGATGGTGTTTTCTTCCAAATTCCATAGCTAGGCAAAATTTTCTAGGTTTGCAGTCCCTCAAATTACGTAGAACTAGTCATGACATTGTTTTTGTGAGAGATATTTTATGTTATCATATAAAATGTCCTTCCTTGTTGTCCTTAATTAATATTTATGCTCCGGAGGAGGCCGTTAAGGTATAGAAATCTTCTTTTTCAATCAAGGCACAAAACTAACTTTGGCATGAGTGAACCAATTTCAAGATCAATTAGAGAGTTTAATGAGGTTTGCGGTCATATTGATCTGTCCTTCTCCAGAGATAAATTCCGAAATGAATTGTATTACTTGCTTTTAAGATATTGAAACCTTACTATTATTTCATTTAAAATTAATTTTAAGATTTTTCTATTATTTCGTTATAATAATTATGTAATCTGTTGAGCTCATTGCTCGTAGGTGAAATAAATAAATAAAAATAATTAAATGCGAAACTCACAAGACTCGCAATTATGTAAAAATCGGCAAACAGCGATTTCGTTTCGAGACAATTCACCAAACTTGCGCAGTGGTCGTGCGGCTTTATTTCTTGCGTCATAAAATGGCAAACCAAATTGAACATGGTGGTACCTGTAGCGCAGGGGTTAGCATATCTGTTTGTTAACCTAGAGGTTCTTAGTTCGAAGCCCAACAGAGGCAAAAATGTTTTTCCACCGCCATCGCCTTTTGCGAGGAATTAACAAGTCCTCCGTTAGTAAATTCATTACCATGAAAAGTGCTTTCTCGATTAGCCGTTCGGAACCGGCAAAAAATTGTAGGTCCCCTCCATTGTCTTACAAGACGAAGACATGGTTGTGAGAAATGCGCTAGGCCCTGGGGCTCCTCGCTTTGTTGGACCACCCTTTTTATTTATTTAAGTTTAACATAAATAAAGTGACAGCAGTCAAAAAGATAAATCCCCAAAAGAACATTTTCAGAGTGAAGACTCTGTATCTAAAAAACACCCTTTGCAATGGATTTGTAGACGATTTTCATTCAGTGGAAAGCCGAAGAAATGAGAGTATTTTTTTTCGTCAACAGATAGCACAGCAAGAACCTCAAACAGGGATACAGTATTCCAGATTTTGACGATGAAGTAAACAAACAATATTGCTAGGGACGTAGAACCTTAAATTATTTTTCTAGGCACAAACTGGTGAGCCATTTGTTTGGAAATTGAAATATTCACTAGAGAATAGTTGAGATATTCGCCCTGCAAGTCCAGTCCATCGGGATATCTGCTCTTTCATTCCATGTACTGCTGACGCAGTACACCATTCATTTCCATTATTGAGATGGCGTTCGGATATCTTGCATTTATCTCATAGGCAGAACCAAAATTCAGTCAGAGCATTCTCCCTTCTAAGCAAAAATCGGCCTATTCAAGGACATTGAATGAAGTCTATGTTTCCGCATGATGTAACAGGGTTGGCAAGATTACGTTTTTAAACTGGGATACCTTGGTTTTCCCAGAGAAGGAATAAATCCTATCATGTCTCCTAACATAGTAGTTCACCGTTTGTTCTCCCACGGAGATGTTTTTTTCGTGTGTGTAGCTAAGCCGAAGTAGGCACAGACCTGAGCTTCTTCGAAACTATGACCATCTATTGTAAAGTTTGCACCGGTTCATCGATGCGCTCTGTACATGAAACCTAAAAAAGGAAACGCATTGATTTCTTGCTGAAAAAGAAACGCAACATCCTAACAGAAGACCTTATCACTTTATGCCTAAGAACCGCCTTGGTTGGGTGTATCCCACTTTCTATTAACAATTCATAATTCTAAAGCGAAGGTCTTTTTGATCTCTAATAGCTTCAGGCATCTAATTTAAAAAAGAAAATATAAAAAGATTTTTTTTCAATAACTGTCTGGCTCTTTGGCTTAAATGGACGTTGGGGGATCCAGACAGCCACGAAATATTTTTTCCGCATGAATGTTGTGTACACATAAATCAATCTCAGCGCGTCCTTAACAACACATTCAGGCATTATTCAATCTTCTCGTTTTAGTTAATGGTTCTTTATATAGACCATTAAATCAAAGTACAATAAAAAGCGAATGAAGAAGAAAAATATATGTTCATGTTCATATCTCTTAAGGAAGGACATCGATAGAATACGAAGATTGTAAATGTGTATTAAAAGACCAAAGTAGAAGGTCATGTTATATGAATGGAAGAGTGGAACACGAATAAAAAAAGCGAAACTTTATTAGGATTATTCACGAAAATGAACATCCGAACGTCCGAGAGAATGGAGTAAATAATTAATCAAAGCAAAAATGATGATTGATAATGGGCTAAAAATAAGTAAAAATTCATAACTTTGTTTGTTCTGTAGCGTTGCTGTTTGATTTTGGAAATGGCGTGGGATAAAGTTTATTGTGTTTTTTCGAAAATTGGAAGGGTTTGAAATTTTCATTTGGAAATTATCAAACCACAACAGATTTCTACTAAATGTCTTAACATAACATAAATTCGAAATAAGCATTTTATGTTTATTTTTTTATTATTTATTTATTTATCATTACAATTACTATAATTTTCATGTTTTCCGAAGCTTTTCTGCAGAAGATTGTGTTTCAATTTAATTTTAATTATTTAAAGTGAGTTAAATTAGTTTAAAGTAACAAAAAGTTACAAAAGTTATTAATTTCAAAATTTGATTTAAAATATAGATTACTTATATAAAAGTTATCAAAAGCATCTGGTTGCATTTAGGAAGAAGTGCTTTAATTGTTTTTTTCATGTTTTATAATTTGAAATTTGTTTGCCTTCTTGAGGACAAGAATTCATTTTTGAAAAGACAATGTATTGTAGCTGTCTTCTACCATAAGTGTTGTAGTTTCTTGGTATTTGAAGCATACCTTGTGTGCGTTGTCTGGCGTTAAGTTGATGTTGTATCGGTCGAACGAAGCGGTGGTCATCTTGGTATTGTAGTACTGCTGTTATTTTGAAAATTTCCTCGAGGTGCTTCAACCCTAAAACTGTTTCCATTTTGCTGTCTGTTATTCTGAATGATTTTTTAGATCGTTTTCTGAAGTTTTTGGATCTTGTTGATGTGAGTTTTGGCAGCATTTCCTCAAGCAAGTATACCATACCACCGCTTTGATTCTACTAATGCATAATAGACTTGTCGCAGAACGTCCTCAGAAACATGGTACCGCAAATGTGAGATTGCATGTAAGCCTTTTCTTAGATCATTACGTATATTGTCTTATGTTTGTCCCAAAAGAAGTGGCTATCAATAAGGACTCCAAGATATTTATAGCTTTCTACAGCTTCGATGCATTCATTGGGTGTGCTTGGACACAAAGTATTCCTGAAGTGTATTTGCTTATCGGATTTTTTGAAATGTGGACTTCGAATATGCATTCGTTTGGTCTAAGAAGCGTTAAGTACCAACCCGTTATCGTGACACCATTGTACAGCTTTGTCGAACTCCTTTTGCATCATAACCGTCGCCGTATCAAGACATTTCTGTCGTACAACAATTTCAGTGTCATCGGCAAATGCAAATGAAATTATTGTTTATACAATAACAAAAAAAATTTTTGTTATTGTCATGTTTTTTGTCCAAGAGTTGTTGAAATTTGATTAAAAAATGCAAATATCTTGAAAGAAAGAAATTTCTTAAAACATAATGTTGAAAAGATCGTGAAGATCACATCAACTCTTAGTTTGCGTTTCGTCTAGGTACGGCAATGGGCTCATCAGTTAGATGTTGTCGTTGCCGTTCTAAATGGAATGCCTAGCTTAAAAATCCGAAGGAGCTCGTTGGTATAAATTATGAAAAGAAGTGGACCCAACTTAGAACGTAGAGGTAGGTACTCCGAACTTTACATTTTTAACATCGCTGCAAGCATCTTTTATTTTGACTCAGAACATTCTGTTATCACGATAATCTGTCATCCAATCAGCCATCACACCTCCAATCCCGATTCTTTCCATATCATGAAATCAAAAATAGTTATAAACCTTCTTAACAAATGTACTATTTTCATTTATTAAGAAACTAGTTGGCCCTTCAAGCGCCCATAGCTCTGGTTCTTCGGTGACTAAGTGCGTATTTCGCTGAGTGAAATTGAATGGGCACAACCATTCGCTTCGTTATTCTTCAAAGTTTCGGCCATTGAGCAGCTTGAATTGTACAATGGTTTTCTCAGTAACTTTGTAACAAACAAATTTACCGCATCTGGGGCTAGGAAAAGGAAATCATACTCGTTATTGACCAGAAGCCACGCATCTACAGACAGTGATAGTTTTGTGCGGGTTGTGGAGTGGTTACATCTTTGGCTAGCTTTTCTTCAAGAATGTTTCGGTCAACGGTCGGAATAACAGGGTCATGTCGATTGTCGACCAACATTTTTACTAACCGAAATTAATTACATAAATTTGGGTGTTACTCATTTCACATTCGATCTTTTGACCTTTCCGTCACACTCAAATCTTTTTTTTTTTTTATATATTTTTGAAATAATTGTTTTACAAAAATGCTTTAATTAAATCAATTTGAAAGTTGTCGAGATTTAATGCAAACATCAACGAAAATACTAAAAAAAACACTCTTCACTCACTCTCCTCACTATTATTAGTATACTTTCTGGTTACGAAATTCGAGACGTACCTAAATATGGTTTGTGGCTTAGATACAAATGACTTAATAATTTCTCTAATGTATTACATTGAACTAGAGACATGTTTTTAGTAGTATATTGCAATACAAACCCGACCTTTTCAACTAAATAAAGGCCTAAAAGTACTTCAATTTTGGTTGTCTCTTTTATTGACAAAATTCGGCTTCTGTGTTTATCTTAGTTGAGATTTAACTCTCATGCATTAAATCATCAAATATCCGCCAAACACAAACTTTCAAAGTAACTAAAAGCCTCAGCCTTAGAAATATACCTGGTGCTTTGTAAATATACATATTTCCACTGTACCCATCCAAAACATACTTTGGTAACTCATTTATGAGAACAGACAGACAGTTCTATTTAAACTTGTTTATTGTTGACGTAGCTCTTCTAACCACAGCTATTGAAATTACATAATGCACATGCACACTGGTTATCTTCTGAGAAATCAACTGCTTCTGATATCATTCCAAAAATAGTTGTACGTTTCGGTTTGAAAAGTGGTTCTTTTAACGTTAGCTGGAATTCCGAAATCCCGCATCAGTGACCGAGTGGTTGAGGACTATTTTTCTTTCAAAACTCGCTCTGTATTAGACAACGTCAGTCTGCTGTTCATTTATCGACTTCAATTCGTTCAAATTCTGGTGAAAGGTTATCAAAATGTGTTACCAAAGTGCTCGATAAATTGAAAAGTGGAAAATAAATTGATTCTTTTTACCAATTAACCGTGAAATCGAACTTTATAACCGCCTAATACCTAAATACACCGTCAAAATGAACTAAGTGGAAATACGTACTCTTGATTCGAAATGTGAATTTTAAGGGGAAATATTTGATTTGCATTCATTTCTCTCTATGTTGATCCTATATTCTACTGCATTCATCATAAGTTTTAAGATTAAAATCTGTTAATGTAAATTGTAGATTATCAAGTTAAAAAATTAATAAATAAGAAGTAATGCCAAGAAGAAATAGTTCAGTTACGTATTATTCGATTACGTGTGCGATAATTGGGCCCCTGATCAAGAAAAACTAAAAAAAATCATAGCTGGGAAAAACAGTTCTCTTAACTTCGGAATGAAAGGAATTTGTCAATAATGAAAAACAAACTGGAGAAAAATCAAATCAGCCCTCAGCCTCGTTTCTATGATCTTTGGCGAATGACGGTGAGGTTTTGATGGAAACCAACTGCTATTGTTCAGCAATATGCTGACGAATAATTTATCCATCAAGTAAAAGGGAGACCTGACAGCGCCTGTGGGTCAACTATATCGTCGTTATGATCAATACATCAAGACAAATTGGCATCGCTGCGTGAACACCTATGCCAAGGCAAGATTCTATAAAGACAACAACCACTAAATAGGCCAACACTGCTTTGTGGCTACCAAAAATATCTGGCCAAACCAGATGTATAAGTGTCGCAATGAGGACAACCCCATCGGACGCCCTCAATTTACTACTACATCTAACAACCCCAGATATCTTCAGCAAACAAGTCAGCTACTCGACTCAGAGCTACATCACAGTAGACCAATAATCAAATCGGTCACACTACCATTTAAGATAACTTTAGATTCTTACCGAATCGATCCGATTACACCACCCCTAAGTTGGTGTTTGATAATAATTTCCAAGTAACCATACCTTCAAGAGAAGCTTGGGAAAATGGCACTCTTTTGGAAAATGAAGCAATACACTTCTACACCGATGGTTCAAAAACCAGCGAAGGTGTAGAAAGTGGAATCTACTCAGAAGTCTTTTCTTCCACCTACCCGATCATTGTAGTGTGTTCCAAGCGGAAATTCTGACGATTAAGGATGTGCTGTCTTGGCTCAAGGAAAACGTCATATCCTCCACGGATTTTCGAATCTTCTCGGACAGCCAAGCTGCCCTTAAATCTCTTGCGCCTGTCTCTACAAATTCCATCACGGTCGAAAATTGTCAGATGTCTCTGAGGGAGATGTCAAATCAGTTTAACATTCAACTTTCATGGGTGCCAGGGCACAGGGACATACCAGGCAACTGTATGGCAGACGAACTATCCAAAAAGGGTACCACCACTTCCCTACGCTCAGAATGGAATTACATAGATGTACCTATCGCTGCATGTAAACTTCTACTTAGAAAAGACGCTTCAAGGATAACAAACACTAGATGTACTGAGAGTAACAACTGCCTTGCAACGAAAAAAGTTTGGCCGTGTGTAGACTCAAAACGCTCGAAGAGTTTGTTAGCCCTGAACCGCCTGTATCTAGGTTCTACCATAGGTGTTCTTACAGGACACTGTCTAATAGGGAGACACGCCAAAAGACTTGATGTGTATTCCATTGATTTCTACAGAAGCTGCATGGACGAAAGAGAGGAAGAAACCGTTCAACACCTGTGCTCATGCCCTGCACTACTTCATAGGAGGAAAACTCATCTCGGTGAATACTTCTTCGATGATACTAGCGACTTTACTTACATAGACCCTAATACTCTTTCGAAATACATTGAAAGTTTCGCGTGGTTCGACTAGCGGGTCATTGAGCGGCTAGTCCCCAAATGAAAGATTTATGGGTGACCAACTCGTTAATCTCACATTTTTTGAGATTAGTAGGCGATTAACTTGCTGATCTCTGTGGTAACACAATGGACCGTTGAGGTCTAAGTGTTTCAGGCAATGCTCGTTCGTAATATTCATTGACTGACAGCCACTTCCACCTAACCTAACCTAAGCATGATCCAAAATGTATACCACATGTTTGTTATTCCTAAACAGATTGCCCCTCAGCTACGTTGTCAATGTTATAACCGGGGATATTGCCTCATATGCAGACATGTCACTGAGCTCAATCTTTTATCAAAGGACTTCTGTGAAAGCTGCATAAGCTAGGACGAAGTATAAACATTTTTTTCTTCTTATTTGAACATGTTCTGCCCTCTCGTAAAAGACGTAATACACATTTGTGAAAACATTTTTCCTACGATCCAAGTAATCTTAGAAACATAGACTTTCATTGACTTTATCTTGATAAGAAGCTCAAAATGGTTTAAAGAAAGAGACAATATTTAAAATTTCTATGTGCCATCCCAAAGGACCTGTTATTGGTCGTTCGTCGGTCGTTTTCCCGACAGCGAACTTGACGTTAATAAATACAAAAAAAAAAAAAAAATTTAAAAAATTCATTTTTATTTTCGCAAAGCCAATTTATTTGTTTACTCTCCTCAGAACATTCGTTTAAAAAAAAAATATTTGATCCCGCAGTTATCGTGAAAATTGAGATTCCTTGACGTTATCAAAAAACTCAAAGCTTGTGGTTTCTTTTTTCCTCACTTGAATTCGAAACCGCACCAACAATTTACATTCCACGCGAAATCGTATGTGCTCCACAAATCCTGATAATCGCTCACAAGTCTTGATGCAATAAAGTCTTGTTACAGAATGTCAACACTACCTCTTACAAAGGCTTTGATGGAAGGAAGAAAAACTAAACGAAAGAGTAGACATCTTGCATTTCCACTGAGAAATAAACGTTCTTTGTATATTAGTCACGAATCTTTCATATAACACCGCGTAGGTGGCACCATGGTGGCACATCATTTTGCAATAAAGTTCTCCTCTTTTTTGTCAGCTTTACGCATTCTAACATTATTCCTTAAGGTATGCAACATATAACCCTTAGCATTTTTCTTTTTGAATTATTTGAACATAAAGGACAAAGGAGGAAGGTACTAGATACCTATGAGAAGAAAAAGAAAACAAGTGAGGCACGGGTGTGAGGTGAGTGTCAATAAAAATGCACTAAAGCAATGCACTCTACGCTCTACGTGCCATAACGTAACATAACAATTGCCTTCAAAGCAGATGTATAACAATGTGTTTTTTGGTCCTTTTTTGGTTGTTATTTTGTATTTTATATCCTTACAGCTTGCAGATATAATATTTTTTCTATTTTTAGCTAAATGATCTTGTTTTTTCTTTTCATTGCAGAGTCCGAGTTGAATACTACGTAAATGAAAACACATTCAAAGAAAGACTGCAACTTTACTTCATTAAGAATCAAAGATCAAGTAAGTGTAACTAGATTAAAATGTTAAATAGCTCCTTAAATCGTTCATTCTTCCGAAGGCTTTCTTCTTCAAACAAAAGTAGAACGACCTTTCAATTGTTAGGAATATTCAACATAGTGACGCGACGCCGACGTCAAAAGTTTGTTAAAGCCGTCGATTTTGTTGTTTGGTGATTGTATTTAGCCAATAATAGCCCAGGGCCAATTACCGAAATTGTAAAAATCAAAACTCGAAAATGTCGGGGGATTCTTTTTTTATAAACCAACCGCCTGCCCTCCGCACCGACACGTGTTGTGGTGTTTGTAGCATGCTTCGGGCATTTCTAAGCTAAGTGATAAGTTATTCAATTTAGAATGAAAGAAGAGATGGTTAAGAAAAATCGAAAGTAGCAAGACCGGTCTGAGTTGGTGGACGTTAAGTAAGTTTCTGACTTTATTAACATCCCTACTTACTTAGTGGCCGTATATAAAAGTTGATTCATAACATCGTCCTTTACCATATCCTTTTTCATGTTGATTATTCAAATTATTTGATTGTGGAACCTTTTTTGGGTCAGTTGATTAATTTATGGACTACACGTAATTCGGTCATTTATCTGATTTTTCTTTGATGGCTGAGATGGGAATAGGTAAATTGAGTCTACTTATAGTTGAATGCTCTTTTGTTAGGACAAATAGAGGAATGATAAAGAGTGAACAATTGAGTTTAATCTTTCGAATCGTTTAAAGTTAAAGCATTTGTTTTGTGATCGGACTTAAAACACCAAAACTGTTCTATTGAGTTCGTAAGATGTTTTAAGGAAATGTCCTGTTCAGTTGAAGTTAGCGGAATTCCATGGGTCTCAGTTCATTCATCAAAACTTTACTAGTTCGGCTGGATGATAAAGTTTTATGTAGTTGTAACTTTTTGAGGAATACGCACTCTTCTTCTTATTATTATATTTCCTTAGTTATGAAACTAAACACAAAAAATGTTTGCTTATATTTTAAAAGTATTGACTTTAAAGACCAATTTTGAATAAATAGGCTACATTAGATTAAAGATTAAAGGCGAGCTGAGCGTGCTCAGCTTTGAGTACTACGGTGTCTGAATGAAACCTATTGTGCCAACCCATGTGAGGTTTCAGGGTAGTTCTCCTGCTCCTGAGTTAAACCAGAAATTAGCAATCTTCTGTGGGTGAATGAGTCTGAGTTTATCTAGAGGGATGATCTCACACTCAAGTATTTGCTTTCTAAGGCGGAATAGTGCTGGACATTCCGTAATAATGTGCAGAGATGTTTCTTCATTTTTAAGGCGTAGTCTACTGATGGGGTCCGCTACTAGCCTCATTTGGTGAAGGTGTTTCTTTAAAGAACAGTGGCCTGTTAAATAGTTCTGTGCAAATTTTTAAGGGTTTTCCTATTGAGTTTTAGTAGGAATTTTGATGTTTTTTTCATCAGTATACAGGCTAAAAGAGTTTTGAACATGTTCAACTACATGAGTTACGCCTAGCCTTATTTGATTCTTCCAGTAAGATGTTCTTGGCAGTGTGTTTGAAGGTGCTTTTATTTACACCGCATAAAGGCTCTGATCTGACGAAGGGTTTAAAAGCGCCGCGCCGTCTTTAGCTGAGGTATCTGCCTTCTCGTTACCATCATAGCTTTTTTGTGTTGGGATTCAGTAGAGGATTACAGCGTTTTTCATTGCTATTTCAGAGAGAGAGTAGTAAGACTGTCTCTTTGACTAGTTTAGGTCTTATGACAAATGAGCTTAAGGCTTTTAGTACAGCTTGGCTGTCTAAGAAATTGAATACTGTTTAGTTTTTCGTGATCGATGAACATATTATTCTTGAACATTGTTTGATGAAAAAGACTTCAGCTTGGAAAACGGATGAATGACTACCAAGAAGACTTACTGAGAAATTCGTTCTGGGAGTGTCACCGAAAATGCCGGACCAGTTTCCATTTTTAAGCCGTCCGTATACCAGAGCATATCTTGCCTCGAAGGATGAGGCTTTGTGTTCTCCCATTCTTCCCTAGGGGGGATGAAAATGGAGAAGTTGAGTTAGAAGTTGTAGATAGGAATGACAGCAAAGAGGATAGCTTTTTGTTGTTTTATGAACATACTTTAGGTTCAACTTAAGTCGTGTGACAAACAGTTTGTCGTTACTCATAGCTGTTTTCTTTCCAACGAAACATGTACAAATTTCAAAAATTCTTTGGGTCCTATAATTGACTGTCATTTAAATTACATATTGTACTCTCAAATATTTGAAATTAAACTTTCTCGATATGACTTAAAACCAAAATTTAGAAAAAATTGACAAAGATCTCCCTTCTGCTCAGATTCGTTCCATATAAAAGGGGGGAGGTTTCGGGATTTGCTTCATATGGTTGTATGTTAAACAACCAGATGAAGCAAAATCCGATACAAGAATATGTTCCTTAACCTACTAATCTCCTGTCCTCACAATCTCACAACATGCGAGCGTTAGAATTTAATCGCGTTTTTCTCAGAAAGACTTGTTAAAAGTCCGTGTTAAGTGCCTTTAAAAACAACTCAATCGTAGCATACACTTTCTAGATAAAGACCTCCCACTACGTTTAGTTAAATTTTCTCAAACCCACAAAATGCAGAACTTTTTGTTGGAAAATAACATTTTTGACTTTAGATGGCCACCAAAAGTTTTTAAATGAAAGGAGAAATTATGGGAACGTTGGGTAAAGATTTAATAGTTATTTAACTAAAATTATTAAGGTTTTTCCGATAATTTCCGGCCAAGTTACAGTGAACACCCCAAAATGCTTTTTCCCAAGGTTTTCTGAGGGAGGCTATGTTACTGGCATATGCCTCAATATTTCTGCGTAATAAAATTGTGCAACATAATTAAAAGTATGCTCAGTATTATACAAAAGGTGCGAAAAAATTTAATCAATCCGTACTTAAAAAACAAAAAACTAAAAAATCGATTTCTTATGCTGAAACCTCAACTCCCTTTCAATCATCTTGAAGACTTTTGTCTGACATCCAATAATGAGTTTTGATCCCTGAGTTTCGCTATCACTTCGCAGTCACTCGTGATGTTTATACTCGCCTTCTTCTCAATATCTTTTCCAATTGGAATTTTTGACCATATTTCCTACGTTCCATCTTGCGACTATTAGTTTTGTTGCGCATTTCGTCCATTGCTTTGCTATTGCCTCGCATCCATGAGGCTGTGAACAAAGAATTTCTGTTCGATCCAGGGTCAAGACCATGCATTGTGGAACGTCCATAGTCTTAAATTATACGAAATTTCTAACATGCCCATAAAACTGTCAGTGTCAGGAAAGTTGCTACTAATTTCGCTAACAATGTCCAAAAAAATATTTTGTCGAAAGCGGAGTACATATATGTAATTTCTTTGTTCAGCCAGGTTTCTCATCGAATTTAAAGTTTGAGAGAAATGTTTTTTCTTTTCCTGAAAACCAGGAATTTTTTTTTTAAACTAGTGAATATATCTTTCTATCTGAGTTAGGAAGGGATAATGTAGCATCCTAATACTGAAAGAATTTTTGAAATCTGTGCAGTAGTTTCTTCTATGGGAATATGGGAATCAATCCTTGACAAAAGTCATCCCTCGACTAAAGTCTATTGACCCTAACAATTTCATAAAAATTCGTGCGGTGGTTAAGGAGTCTATGCCGGACAAAGAAACATACATTCTCTTCCATATCTTCTAATATATAAAATTTCCATGTCGCAATGTTAGTTACCGTACTCCTCCGAAACGGCTTTACGGATTTTTACCAAATCTCTGAGAATCGGCTACTAGCTATTTTCCATACCCTAAGTGATATGGGCCATCTATCCTTAACCCTAGTTTACAAACTGGGGTCCATTTGAACACTCATAACTTTTTTGTTTTTCATTTTTTTTTTAAAGGGATTTTTACTCAGTGAACAAAATTCAATTTTTTATTCATTTCTTAAGCTGAAACGATTATCAGATGTTTACAGATTTTTCTGCGATTTTTTTGTGAAAAGAACCCGTCCACCCGAACTGGGGTCCATTTGGACCCCAGTACTGAAATTCTATGAAAAATCATATTTTTTCTAATAAATAATTATTTTATTTTAAAAGCAGCCTAGTTTATGTTTAGAAGAATTTAACTTGAAGTTGTGGGCAGTTTCGGGAGACATTTATTTATTTATTTATTTATTTATTAGTCAAACAGAATTACAAAATTCTTACGGACTATTCAATACAAAACATGGATAATATATATATACCTAATTAACCACCAGAGTGCAAAAAAGATTTCAAATTTGACTTAAAAATATTTCTACTATAAGAAAAGTTCAAAATATCAATACTTGCATTATGACATACTGAGTTTGCTTGTCTTAAGCAACGCGCAATAGGTTCATTGAAACCATAGTTAGTTCTATGATAAGGTACAAAAAATAAATTATTAGATCTAAAAGAATATGATTGACAATTGATACCAATCAAATCAAGCAAAAAAGAGCATGCAATTTTATCATTTAAGACATCTCTTACAAACATTACATCAAAATATTTACGACGTGTTTCTAGGTCTTGTAGGCCAAAAAGCAGGCAGCGAGCATTGTAAGAAGGTCTAACAATATTCCAGCGTAAGAGATAGAACAAGTATCTGGTGAAACGTTTTTGAATTCGCTCCAGTCTGTTTGAATGTGTGGAATAAATCGGACTCCATATTACACAACAATATTCGAGGACTGATCTTACATAGGCAAAATACAAACATTTAAGTGTGAACGGGTCTTTAAAATCTTTCGAATTTCGAATAACAAATCCCAACATAGAATTAGCTTTCGCTGCGATGTAGTCTATGTGACTTATAAATGTAAGCATCGAGTCAAATATAACTCCGAGATCTTTTTTTTCGTTAATCTTACTAAGAGGCACATTTCCTATAAAGTAAGCAAAATTTACACAAGACTGACGTCGACTGAAAGTTAAACTTTGGCATTTTGAAATATTTAATTGCAATTTGTTTTGTTCACACCACATTGATAAGTATAATAAGTCTTTTTGCAATTGTAAACAATCATATATATGCTATTAACAGTGCAGTAAATTTTTAAATCATCAGAAATGAAACCCTTTTACAGAAACAAACTTATCAGCATCTTTACCTTTCAATCCGACGCATTTCGCATGAACTTGCTGAAGGCACACATCACAAGACACCGTTATGTCGTTAGTGTATTTTTTGCATATTAAACAATTTGAATCATTCATTGTCACTTGGGCGTTTTACGTGATCGACACAAAAATATTAATCAGATAAATTTACACAAATAAATGATTTGGCAACCCTTAAACTTTGAGATTACAAGTAATAAATAGTCTATTTTTTCTTAAAACTTGAATAACTTCCAAAGTATAAGACACACAAAGAATTATAACCCCTTTTTTGAAAACTGGGGAGATTTTATGCAAGATCCTTGTAAGGAAATGTAATAAATTGCGCTATAAAGCAAGTTTCAAAAGCACTGTTGATGTTAAGGTTAATGGTACTGTTAAATGAAAAATTGAAATTATCACTTATTACATTAAACTAATATTCAGTACTAGCACTAGCACAGTAGAATCGGGTGTTATTAAATGTTTACTCGATATGGGCAGTTGTTAAACCGATCTTAGAATACTTTTGGGGTATATTTAACGATTGAATACTATTAAAAATCAGAAAAATTCAAGAGCGCAAAACTAAACACTAGATGATAAGGCAGGGTTACCATAAGGTTCTAGTGTGGCAAGAGCAACGACATCTGCCACATCCATCGCAGGTGGTTCTGGTTTTCTTGTCATCTGCTCTTGGGCAAAGGTGACATCTGCTTCTTTTACAAGAGAGCCTTTCGGGGACTGTTGGTAATTTTTCCTGAACTCTCCCCAAAATACAGAGAGCATACATTGCAGATTTTCCAATGCCAGATTGTGTTGCATGTTGAGAACGGTTATTCAATTCTGACTCAACCAGTTCCTCCGCTAGTTCGATGAGTTTATCACTTCTGTACAGTTTTTTGTTTCTTCTAGGTGGATTGAAGTGTCGAAAAATGATAACAGTTGCTAGGGCTGCTACGTGCAGTAAGTTGTAGAATACAACCATCGGCCAGCGATTTGTTTTGCGTGTACATGAATAAACTGAGACCATTTGGTCGAATACATCGACTCCACCTTTGGTGCTGTTATAATCCAGTATCATTGCAGGCTTACTTTGATGACCGAAAGTGGCTTTCTCACAGTTATGTTGTGTTGATAGCAATACCACTTGTTTGTTTGGCTTCGGAACATAACTCACCAACGCCATTTTTCCAGAAAATCCAAAAATGGATGAGTGGACTGGACGATACTGCTTTTTGTTATTGACCTTTACAGGCTCATTCTGCTCATCAAGAACCTCCTTCGCTACAAAAGGTTTAGGCAAATCTCTTTTGTTTTTCCGAATCGTGCCAAGAATAGTGATCTTCCTATCCAGCAACTTCAACGCCAAATCCACTGACGTAAAGAAATTATCAATAGTGAGGTTGCGTCCAGAATTGAAATATGATGGCATCAACGACATCACCACATCATATCCACGACCAAGTCCTGTACTTTGGTCAGAGCTACCAGTGTAGACCAGAAAACTTCAGTGGATAGCCCGTTGAGCTTTCATACATCCACCTAAAGTTCAAGCCATTTTTGGCAGGCTTGCTTGGCATGTATTGGGGAAATTCAATCATTTTTACCTGAACAAAGTGAAATAATTACTATTTTTTTCTTTTGATAGGCGGACCTGGCAAGAACATTGATATGCATCAATATTACAATCAGTAATTACGTAAAACAGACATATCGAAAGGGATAAGCGGGAATCCCAGATTTGCAAAATTAGGCAATTTCCATCGTTTTTGAAATTGAAAAATTTTATTGCTGACCTCCTACCTACCTGCATAATGACATCTCTGCTTAAATTTCTTTATCCCTGTTATATATAATACTTAGAAACAATTCATACAATAGCCAGAAGAACTATAACTGAACAATATAAGTCAGAAATCAAAAAAATTTCGAAGAAAAAATCGTGGGGTCCATTTCGACCCCAGTTCGGGTGGACACGACTTTTGCCGGTTTGTAAACGAGGGTTAACATTGTTTTTTTTTTTTTTTTTTTTTTAATTAACACTGTGACACGAGACTTTTAATTAGATTTTACAGTCTCAGTGTAACTGTCATATCAACTATATTCTCAAGTAAATTTCAATCGAATTATGTTTGATCAATTTGTGGTTCAAAAATAAAAGTTTTATACTTGAAAACCTAAATTTTGTTTTCCATGACATAATCCCTTACATAGTCTATATTTCACGACCATATTCCTACGGAAAAAATAAATTCTAATATCATATTTTTTGCTCCAAGAATTTATTACGATTACAGTGCAAGTTTTCTTCTTTATTTTTATTTAAATCGAGTTATGTTTTTTCAATTTAGTGGTTTAAATTATAAACGCTTTGTTTTTGAAAAGGAAAGGTAACCGTAACGGAAACGGGAACTCTAAAACTTTATAATATTTCATTACCATATTCCTACGGAAACGGGAAACTAGAAACTTTAGATATTCTTAAACTTAGGGCCAGTTGCTCAATCGAATTATAAATTTAAGTTCTACATAAAGTTTTCATTTTTGTATGAGACGTTCCGGAATTCTTAAGTTCTACATAAAATCCCCATACTAAAGTAGAACTTTATGTAGAACTTAAATTTATGATTCGATTGAGCAACTGGCCCTTAGGCCCTTAGTTTCCGTTTCTCGACAGTTTTGTGTGAACAACGCTTTAAATGAGTTAGACCCGAGCAACGCCGCTCCGGGTGGGTCAGCTAGTATACATATGCATAGATTAAACATATCATTCCCAAAAATCTCATTGAGTCAGGTTTCTATTTTCATTATTAGATTAGACGAAAAAAATAAACACAATTTTGTAGCTTGCCTGACGAACCACAAAAAAGGATCTGGCTAATTTTTTGTATATCGTCAGTATTTAAAAAGTTACAGGCGTAGAAATTCATAATTTTTGTGTTAATAGCACTAACTTTATGCAAAAATAAACTTTTTTCTGTGATATTGAAAAATTAAAATTCAGAATCGATGAGTAACATTTAAGCAATGAAGTTATGAGCTCCCCTTTTGACGGAATATTTTTTGATCATTTGGGCGGAGAGCGAGAAAAAAAATTGACGTCTAGGCATAATCCCTGTTTCGCCACCCTATGTATGTATGTTATACGATTAAGAGGATGCCAAAAAACTATTTTATCCAAGTGCTTTTCTGTTTCTTCGTAACTTAACAACAGCATATGCATTATAGAATGCATTATGTGTTATGTGCTTAGATGCTACTATTCCCATGTACAACTTTAAACTCAACTTCTCTCTAGGGAAGGCTAGGAGAACACAAAGCCTCAAACATAAGGTCAAATATGGTCTGGTATACGAACTGCTCAAAATATAGATACTGGAACAGGCGCCGACATTTTCAGCGACTCTCCCAGAACGAATTTTTCAGTAAGTCTTTGTAGTCACTGGTCCATTTTTCCAGTCTTTGCCATTAACGAATGTTCATCGAACACGAAAAACAAAACATTCATTTTCTCAAACAGCCAAGCTGTACTAATAGGCTTAAGCTCACCTATCATAAGATCGAAACTAGTCCAAGAGACAGTCATGTTACTCTCTGAACTAGTAAAGAAAAACTATGTCATCTTCCACTGAATCCCAGCACACAAAGACTATGATAGTAACGAAAAGCCAGATATCGTCGGACCTGATGAGCCCTTCTGCGGTGTAGATAAAACCATGTTCAAACACACTGCCTTCTGATTAAATCGGTTAAATCTAAATCCTAGTTTAACAACATCTGCGAAGTTTCGTTAATTGTATTAATATTTCTTCCGGAACACATCCCACGTAGACTCTATCAGTTGAATTCATAAAATTTGCTTTGAATGCTCTTCGACACTTATTAAGCTAGACGTTATCTAATCAGTTGCACAAGCCATAGCCAACTGCGTATTTATAAATGCATTCAAACAGATGTCTAAATAAGCTCTCAAATACTCACAGACGTTTACCGATTCTTTCAACTTTGGAAAAAAAAAATGAATAGTTCACTTTGTATTCTTTCACGTTGAAACGAAAAAGAACAACTTCCACCATTTAATAAGTTTTGGCGAATGGTTTGAACTATACCAAAGCAAAACAGTTGATTTGACTTTATAGTCATACCCAACTCAAGTTTTGTTTTGAAATACAACTTTGAAAAACGCTTTCTTACTTAACCGCTTGGGATTGGCATAGAATAATTGTGAGTCTTTAAAACGCGTTTGACCTCAAACTTTTCTAAGCTTTGCTGCGTCATAGCTTTTTTTAACAGTGCTCTGGGGAAATAGGCACAGTTGCATTCCTCCTTTACCTTGAACTTAAGGAACTTCGGACGTCCGTCAAGTATAGAGACTTATATATTTTACCTGCTCTACCAGAATTAAGTATACTTAACCCAACTTCTCCGTATTATGATCTGCAAGGATATAAAATAAATATTCATCGGTATCTCCTGATTATAAAAAAAATGTTTGGAGATTTTAGTCTTGCAGCAATGTTCTATACCTAGACCTACATATATTCGATCAAACTGGTCCTATGTAGCATAAAGTCATATTCTATAATGATTGGTTGCATACCTATAATTTTAGTGGAATTTTTTTTATTATAACATCATCTGCCATTTGTACCTAGTCCCATTCTGGGAACACAAGGTTGAGCCATCTAAATGTTTCTTTTCAAATCATTATGGTTATTTTGAGCAAGTTTTTACCGCTCGAAATATTCACAGAAAGCCAGTATCATACCTCTTTTTTAACTAAATGAGTCTCCTTAAAGCTGAAACAATATTTGAAAAAATTGAAAACTTATTTCTAAATTGAAGAAGAACATTTTCATCTTGGTGGCTTTGTTAACAAACGAATAAGCCGCACTTGGGAAAATGAAAACCCGCACTTTATTTTCGAAAACGCAATGCATCAACTGAAATTCATTTCTTGTCAACAGTAGGCTTTGCGTGACTATGTTTACCTACCGACATTTTTTATTTTAATTAAAATTGATGATATAGATTTGGACTACTTCTAATTCATGCAGCTCACACAGCCCATACCACAATCGATCATTCATGCACCAAATTCTCAAATGTCAAATGTCCACCTCGAAGGTGCGATTTGACTTTCTGGACTATTTTTGTGGGGCTCCGTTATAGAATGTTATCTCTTTTTCAAATAAAGCGCCATAGTACTGTTACGTTCACCAGGTGCGATAAATCAAGCTTTGATAGCAAAATTATACCACTTTTCTATTCATTATACTATTTAATTAATAATCACCATTTGTCTTATTCAATCTTTACATTATAACATCACAATAAAAGCTGGCTTCTGTCGCATCTCTAGAAAAGCATACCACCGTTATAGAACTTTCTAGATAAGACCAGAAACATCAAGAAAATTTCGAAGAGTTTGTATTCTGGCTCCTCTCCAACTGTTATATGCAGAGTACTCTCAGGACACTCTCTATTTGCCGTGCATCACAATATTTATCTTATTGCATTTTCAAAAGAAACTTGTGTTTGGCCCACCCTGTACAATGAGGCTGAGGGAGAGTAAAGTAAAAACAAGTATAACATTTTATAAAAATAAGTGTGTCACATTTAACAGTTCACCTTATCAGTTCAAAACTGAACTGTGTCTATTTAAACAAATATGTTTGAGACCAGCACGGCTCGAGTGTGACGGTCTCAGAAAATCCAAACTCTTAACCATCATTTTGAGTAAAGTAAGTAAAGCAATTAGACTTGGCAGCAAACAAAGTCTATTGTCTTACGTTTATTGGTAACCAAAAACTAATTAAAACAAATCGATCCGTTTTTCATTCAATGTCAGTTCTTATTTGATTCAAGATTTCTCTCGCCATAAGATGGTATTTCTTTAAAACAAATAAAAGGCCAACAAGATAGGCTGATTTTCATCAAAAATCTATTTTCCACAGTTTCAGTTTCAATTACTCCATCAGCCTGAAATTAAATTTTTGGTAGCCACTTTTAAATGAGTTTGCATCTTCTCCTCAAAGACTTTACTAATTCCAAAATGAAATTATTTCTGCTCAGAGCCATTAAGCGCTAATAATGTCTTTTTATGTAATTAATTTTATCCATTTAGCAACTGCTATGCATGTGAACTGAGCCATGTAACACTTTTTTCCCTCATCGCATTATGAAAAATGTCTTACCCATTTTAACACTAATTGGGATATTCAACCCTTGGGAGTTCAGGTGACTGCTTTTCGTATCTTCAACAATGGTTGTTGTTGTCTTAAATATCGATTTATCCGTAGATGTAGTCTTAGAACTTTTCGTAGTTAAACTACACGACGAATGGGGAGAGGGCATTAGTTGGGGTAGACTTTAAGACTGGGTTACAGATGAATTAGCATAGTAATTTTCTAATCCCATAGCGGAATCATTTTCAAAAATTTGAATTACTTTTGTAGTAAACTAATTTGTTGTATACTTTCTCTTCAACAGGTTTAAGAATACGAATAGCTGACCTAATTTTTAAATTACTAGCATGTGTTCTGTATATTTTACGTGTGATAACGGATTCAAATCCAACATTTGCAACATGGTAAGTGGCGCCACCACCCAACCACCCACGGCCCTCAAGTTCTAACTCTGCTCACATAATTTATGCATTTTTAATTTAAAATTCTATCCTCATTTACAGTTATGGCTGTTTACCTAGTAATAAAACGGAATTCCTGGAATCAGCGCATTTGACTGAGGAGGAATTTCAAGAAAATCCAATTATCAATTGGGAAGCGATTCTTTGGGTCAATCGGCCGACGATTTTGTGGGCCGTACAATTAATTTTAGCGTTAGTGTCGTTAACAGAAGCATTTTTACTCACATATCTAGGATATAAGGTGAGTATTTATGTAAGTAACACATCTTCATATACCTATTGGTGTTTGTGTGTGTTCAGTGTTTTCTACGTCTCTTTTTTTCTTATTCTTCTTCATTCTTTTGTCATTGTGTCTCCTTATCCATGTAGTGAAATATTTTCTTATTTTTTTTTTTTCTAATTTACCTCGTATTTTGTTTCAGGGAAACATATGGCAACAGATTCTCTCGTTTCATTTTATATTAGAACTTATTACGACAATACCTTTTGCACTTACGGTAAGTTTGGTAGGAGGACAATTGATAAAATTGATATATGTGTGGATGTGTGTGTTTTTTTCTTCTCTTTTTTTCTTTGGTATTTGAAGATATTATGGCCTCCTTTGAGAAACCTTTTCATACCAATATTTCTCAATTGCTGGCTCGCCAAGAGGTCATTGGAGAACATGTTCGTAAGTTGATTGTTAAGAGTCAATTTTTGGGATGTTTTATTAATTGAGTTGTTCTTTCTTCTTCTTCTTCTTCTTTTTTTTCGACTTCACAGAACGACCTCCATCGAGCGATGCAAAAATCCCAGTCAGCCTTATCACAGCAACTTACAATTTTATCAGCGACGTTGCTGTGCCTAGTTTTTACAAGGTGAGTGATCTTTATTGATCGGCACTTGAAAATCATGTTCGCTTTTATTTTAAGGACCTTTTGTTACAGTTGACCTATAGGGGTATTTGATTTAAGGGACTTTTTTTTACTCACTAGCCGAGTTCACACTGTACAATTAGTTGGACGGACTTTGGCTTGAACGATCAATGCTTGATAGTGACCGCTTGCTCAACTTGTTGGATGGTTTTCAAATATTTTTGAAAATCTAGATGTTGGACGGAGTGGAAGAGTATGTGACATAAAGTTGGACGACAAGTTTGATAAGTGTGAACGCAACTTTTATCAAACGAAGTCAGTCCAACTAATTTTACAGTGTGAACTCGGCTATTCATTGCCCTTTCGTTGAAATTGTAAGCGATTCCGATCGTTTCTAACCAGTTGGAAAGTTTTTAATTTTCTCAGCTTCCCTCAATTCTTATATGGTTCTTATGTCGTTATCTTCTGAAATAGCTCTACGAGTTTGTTTAAAGTACGCATCCGGAATCTAATAAGATTGACTAATAATTCAGAAGTCACTTTTTTCCACTTAAAACTCAAATTGAGATGTGGTTTTCCGTAGGTCACAACTTTGTGAATGGTGACTTTTTGAGATAACCGACACCTTATCACTTACAGCAGTGGAGGAAATGAAACCCAGATTGATTACCATTTGGTAACCAATTACATGAAATCTCGGGTGAAAGACTGCAAAGTGATACTAGGAGAAGCTGCCGCTCAACAACACCGTCTTCTTTTAACAGAATTTTTTACGGATGCGGTAAAGGAAGTCAAACAAACAAAGGCTCCTAGGAGAATCAAGTGGTACAATCTGGAGAAAACCAAAGGACAGCAATTCATTTCGTATATGCAAAGTCAGCTGTGTAATACCATCGACGCAGTTTCAAATGCAATCACGGCACAAAATATGTGGGATCGCCTACAACGAACCTGCTTAGAGAGAGCCAAATCACTGTTAGGAGTCTCAAAAGGACACCACCAACAAGTTAAAGAAACCTGGTGGTGGGATGATGAAGCTAAAGCAGTGATTAGAAAGAAGAAAGCAGCTTTCCAAGCTTGGTCGAAGTGCCCCTCAAGAAATACAAATGAAAAAGCGCGTTTCAAAATGGAATACAAGAGCTGCAGAAAAGAAGCGAAGAAAAAGTGCGCCCAACTTCAAGCAAAAAGCACGGAGGGCCTGTATCGAGAGCTGGAAGAGATTTCTGCCCCAGCTGCTGAAGCAAATCAGGCAATCCAAGAGCTAAGACAAAGCAACTTGAATAAGGGAGCAACCATTTTCAAAATAGCCGCTCAGAGAAGGAGAAATGCGCAGGAGATTCGTTCGCCGAAGTTCATCAATGATGCTCAAGGAGTGCTACTTGTGGATGACGACAAAATTCTTCACAGGTGGCGACAGTATTGTGATGATCTTTTGAATGAACAGTTTCCTCGGCGCCACTTTCCAACAGCTGCACCTAACTTTACGGAAGTATCCGACGTCACAGTCGAAGAAGTTAGGGAGGCAGTTAAGAACTCCAAAAAAGGCAAAGCGATTGGGCCAGACGAGGTACCATATGAGTTTTGGAAAAATATGGGAGACATCGGGTTAAGATGGCTCACGATTCTCATCTCCAAACTTGTAAGAGGTGACAGTTTGCCTAATCAATGGAGGGAAAGTTTTCTTCTTCCAATGTACAAGGGAAAGGGAGATACCAGAAGCTGTGACAACTATCGTTCGATCAAGTTGATGTCCCACACTATGAAGATCGTTGAGCGGGTTTTGGATAGCCGACTGCGGAAAATAATAAGGCTGTCTGATGACCAATGCGGGTTTGTCGCGGGTAAGTCAACTACAGACGCAATCCAAAGCATAAGGATCATTATGGAAAAACACCGAGATGCCTTAGAGGATTTGCATATTGTGTTGGTTGACTTCGAAAAGGCATTCGATCGACAACCACGAGATCTGATATGGGTGGCCCTCAGACACCGAGGAGTTCCTGAAGCCTATGTGCGAATAATTATGGACATGTACGAGGGAGCAGTTACAAAAGTGAGATGCCCAGCTGGAGTCACCGAAGAATTCCAAATAACAGTAGGTGTACATCAGGGAAGTGTCTTGAGTCCACTGCTCTTTATTGCTGTTCTGGATTATTTGCTCGAAGGAAAAGTAACGGTAAGTAACGTAACGTAAAGTACAACAATTATTCTTTGCTGACGATGGAGCCATCATAAGCGAGGATCCTACATCCCTGCAACGAGCACTTGACGTTTGGATTGATGTTCTGGAAGGAAATGGGTACCGTATTAGCGCTAAAAAGACTGAATACCTGTGCTGCCCTTTTTCTGATCCAGACAAGCCTATTCCAGACATTTATTTGAATGGAAATGTGCTTCCCAAGTGTGAAAAGTTTAAATATCTGGGATCTATGATCAATAGTGAAGCATCTTGTGATGACGACATCAATCATCGAGTAAGCGTAGGGTGGATGAAGTGGCGAGAAAACTCCGCTATCTTCTGTGATCGAAAAATGCCCCCTAAGCTGAAGGGAAGACTCTACACAGCAGTTGTCCGTCCAGCTCTGACATACGGTTCACAATGTTGGACAATGTACAAAAAGTATGAGAGCAAACTGACGGCAGCCGAAATGAAGATGCTTCGGATGACAGCAGGAGTAACAAAGCTTGATCGAATTAGAAGTACTAAGATTCGTGGAAGCCTTCATGTCAAAAGTACCATCTTGGACAAAATTCAGCACGACCGGCTCAGTTGGTATTGTCATGTTCAAAGGAGAGATCCGCAGAACCCCGTCAAAAAGGCAATATCGTACAACGTTTCAACAAATTCGCGACGAAAAAGAAAAGGCAGGCCAAAACACTCCTGGTACAAGCAAATGCAAAAACAGCAGCATTTGGTTGGCCTCAGACATGGAACAATCCAAAACCGGGAGGCTTGCCGACGATTTCTGAGGTCAACGCGGCGTACCCCACAGGCGGATCACTAGTGTGAAGCAGAAAAGTGGGAGAGTTGTGATCGCTTCAAGATCACTACTCGTAACGCCGAAAATGAAAAAGAAGAAGAAGAAGAAGACTTTTTGAGATAATTTGGCTGCCCACGTTGAATTATGACTTCACTACTCTTTTTCATTCGGTGTCGAGTCGAAGTCTTAATTCAATTTGGTTGTTAGTTCTTCTCTCAATTTTAAAAGAGGAACTGTCATTTCATGCATTTTTCAACGCAACTAGCTATGTACGCAACCCAGACGTGTTTTGAATTCTATCGAAGGGATATATAGGTTCATTCTCCTTAGTACAGCTTTTCTCTAAACACGGCAACTAAACGCTACCATATCATCAACATCTTGTTATTGAGAAGGAACGGACTCAGGCAGTTCTGCTTAGTTATTGCAACAACTTTTTCTAATTTGAGCATAAAAAATCTTTTTGTATTCGAGAGAACGTTCTGAAAATTTGCAAATTACGAATTACCTCATCCTCAATATCAAAACTGTACGCTGCATTATGAATAATTTCGCCGTATAGATTCCAGTTTGACGCTGCCAGGAAATTGACAAGCAGCAAGTAGCCATTTGAAGAAAAAGTTTGAAGAAAAAGATCGGCGTAATAACCTCAAAATTCAATTTTCAACAGAAAAGTAGCTTTTATTTTATTTTAATTTCTCAAAAACTTGAAAGGATTTTCTCGTCCGTTTTTCTGTCTTTGAGTAAAAACTAAACTAAGTTAACTTAAACTAAATTTTAAAGTTCAAAGTATAAGCTTTCGAAAACACTATAGTATGTGGAATAAATAAGTAAATAAAGGTGGCTTAGTTGTTTTTTTTTTCGAAAATTAATTAATTTCTTTTTAAATTGCCCCTCCCACCTAAAAGGAGAAACATGAACCTCCTTCCATACGATTTTTTGCTTGTCTTGACTCATGCTATCCGTTCTGAGCTTTTGTCGCACCGTATGCGAACCACCCTTTACATTTATTGAGTAATTTGAACGAACTGTACTCTATATTACTTTTTTGGACACACTTTTTTACAAAACGGATACAGGGCACAAGTTTGATATCATCAATAAGATATCCTGTAGATTATTACGAGACTAATAAAAGGCAATAAAAAAATAAATAAATAGACCCTCGGGTCTAGCACATTTCTAACAACCATGCCTTTTAAGGGCGTGGAAGGGACCTACATTTTTCTGCAGGTTCCGAAAGGCTAATCGAGAAAGCGCTTTTCATGGCAATGAATTTACTAACGGAATACTTGCCAATTTCTGGCGAAAGGCGACATCCGTGGAAAAACATTTTTTCCTTTTTTGGAATTTGAACCACATCCGCAGTTT
Organism: Melanostoma mellinum; assembly: GCA_914767635.1. Classification (NCBI taxonomy): domain Eukaryota; kingdom Metazoa; phylum Arthropoda; class Insecta; order Diptera; family Syrphidae; genus Melanostoma; species Melanostoma mellinum. The sequence goes on along the minus strand of OU612059.1, from coordinate 169,535,960 downwards.
GTCACTTTCTGAGAGATTTCTTACCTTCAGTACTGAAAAGATGACAAGGAAAAAGTAATGAGATCCTCCAAATATTTATTGCAAAGAGGTTCCCACTGTCTTTAGAGTTTGTGCTTTTCAACCAGCAAGTGTCGATGTTTTCTTTTTCAGTAGATAGTGTCTGTTTTCTGTCTTTAGTGATGCCATTTTTATATCTGTGCCCATTTTCTGATCCAGACATGGCAATTTATCATCAGTCATATCTGGCATCAATGAAAAGCAGCTTTTGATGACAAAATCAATAATGGAGTTAACATAGGGTGGTTGAAGTGTTGGGAAAACTCCGCGACCTTCTGTTATAAAAATGCCCCCTTAACCGACTATATGACCATACAGCGCGGTTGTGGGTCCAGTACTCACATGCGGGTAATAATGCTGGAAAATGTTAAAAAAAATAGAGAAACACTTTACAGCAATTGAGATAGAGATGCTCTGCAGAAGGAAATAGCTTGATTTACTGAAATAGCTAGGTTTACTGACCTATTCTGAGATCAAGTAGTCGACACCTATGGACAGATAACTTGTGTCAAGCTTTTTAATTGGAGATAACTGTAACACCTTTGAGATCACGATACATGTGATGACCATTAATGTTAAGGGCCTGCAACACAAAGTACAAGTTCAACAAGTCAAGAGCCAATTGTAGGATTATGTCCATTTCACTTGTGGCTTTGTGTTAGAAACATTTTTTACACTCGTCTTAATTCACTTGCATTACAAGTACTTTTAGTTTTGTGTTACAGGCTCCTGGTGTTATGTGAGTTATGTCTCATAGAAACTTATACTGACATTGATGGAGCATCATGCGGTCTCCACTCTCCAACATCGTAATGGGCCTAAATTCGTTAACTTTTTAAACGATTTATCTTTAGTCGATTGTATCGTCAAGAGATTGTTTCATGTAATTTCGTTTGCTTTCAAAAAACACAATGGGTCCTTGAGATACGACTGAGGCGTTGCTATTTGCGGCTGCACCCCTCCCCCTCCCCCTCCTCCAGCTAACCTAACTTCGCTTGCAGCAATTGAAAAATATGTATTTTACTACAAATTATAAATTTTAGCTTTGAAAAGCACTTGTTTAGTACTTGGAGCCTAGATAGTTGTCTTGAAAGTTACGGAATGCAGCCCCTGCAAATTAGAATTATTTTTGCACAGATGCCAAAACAAAGCAAATTGGTCCTTACCTACAAATCCTTTTAGTAGATATTGAAATGAAAGAAACATTTAACAGATTCTTCCAGCTTAACATAAGTATGGTCTTGTTACATTTCCAAACAGGATGCAAAACTCTACTTAGAAGCTTCTTATTCGTACCTATAGTTGAGTTCTATCAATAGGATGTCATTTAGATATCACATGTCATCATCCGTGGCCTTCTATCCATTGGGTTGTGTATAGCGTTGCCATTGTAATTCACAGCTTGTCAAAGGAATTTCTTAAACGAATATTGTAGTGATAGTGACTGTCTTGTATTTTTTGTGCAGAAAGAAAATTATGGCGAATAAAGCAGGAGTCCTTCAGGAATTAAAATCGAACATACGTTTCGAATACCGAATTAAAGACAGAGACTTAAGCCGAGAAAAGACGCTGTAAGCTTATAGCGTGACTCGTTCAGAATTATTTGATGATGGGATCTTTTGTCAATTCAAGACTCAAAGAATTTAGTCTTTATCTTCTTCTTGCACATCCAGCCACAAAAAACCTCTTGCGGGTTTGCTCTGCGAGCTTTTCCTTAATCACTGGATTGACAGCATTTATAAAATCAAAACACTCCACTACTCTTGAAACAATAAATTATTGTACTTTTTGAGAAGTATAGTCCATGTCTCACACTAACTAAATACTAAATCATCTCAAATCGAGATAACGAAAACAACTGCATGAAGTAAATTTCACGTAAAACACTACATACCTATTCACAAAGGACATTAGCAAAACAAAAGTACTCAAATTAGAGTACACATACAAAGTTGATTTGACAATCGGTTAGTCCTTAATTGAGGAATCACATGTGTATGTGCAATTTCTGTGCTCTTCCAACGACCAACAACTAACTTAGTTATTTTGTTTATTCTAATGTTCTGCTTCTCAATACTTACTGTCAACAATTTTCAATTTTCTAATCAATTAAACCTTTTTTTGTTCTTCCTTTTACAAAGCGTATGCGGGATCCAACACTTCCAACGAGCAGGACATCGGCATTTGAATTTATTTCAAAGTACATATTACGTGGTGGTGACATTCTCAACAGTTGGCTATGGAGACTTCGTGCCCGATATCTGGCCGTCACAGATGTATATGGTCATAATGATATGTGTAGCATTGATAGTCCTGCCGACACAGGTGAGTCTATTTTACTAACACAACACAGGCATGTCTCGGTCTCTAGGGACGGTTGAAATTGTATGTAATTTTTATTTTTATTGTGTCCTTGGGAGATCTCAACCGAATACATCTCCATTAAGTGTTCCTCCATATTAAATCGTTATCCTTTGAGAGAAAAGGATATGACGAAGGTAAAATGTAATTGTGCTTGTGAGTGGCTCAGATTAAAGGATTTGTATGGAAAGAGACTTGAAGTAGCTTCGATGATGCCGGAAATCTTCTTTTTTTTCTGAGCAGGTCACTAGTTTGCTTGTGACATTTAATAATGAACGCCAGCAGAGTGGTTGGACAGTGCTTATCTGTTATGGCATTGCGTCAGAATTTTTCTGTCTGTTTCAATAAATTATTATTTTCGGCCGTCAGTTTTCAAAAACGACAGGACAACTTTCATGACAAAAGTTGCAACTTCTCAGTGACGCACTGTACAACTCGAACAATCACTCAGCTACATAGGCAACCTACGCAAAAGCCATTGCAGCCGCATTCAAAAAACAACTTCTTGCTTCAGTGTTATCATTTCCACACATGAAAACACAAACTTCTTTCCAATTCAGCCAATGACATTGGCATTTTGAAAAGGGAAAAGGGAAATCACGTCGATAGGGAAATGTTTCAAGTTTCATTTATTTCATCTCTGCTGGCATTCAATCCTTTTTTTTTTTGTTGTTGTTTTTCTTATTGCTTCTGTCTTTTTGTCTTTTCTAGTTCGAACAGTTGGCCTTCACATGGATGGAAAGACAAAAATTAGGAGGCAGCTATTCATCACATCGTGCACAGAGTGAAAAGCATGTAGTAGTTTGTTCTACTACGCTGCATGCAGACACAATTATGGATTTCCTAAATGAATTCTATGCACATCCTTTGTTGCAGGACTATTATGTGGTGCTACTGAGTCCGATGGAATTGGATACAACGATGCGAATGATATTGCAAGTGCCTATATGGGCGCAGAGAGTCATCTACATTCAGGTAAGTTTGAAACAAACAAAATCAATAAAATTCATCATCAGGATACGAGTATAAATAGAGAGGACACTGTAGATTGACAGCTTTCGGCCTAAATATCAATCCGAAAGGAATAACACTGGCGGAATGATAAATATAGCAAAAAATAAATTGCTCTTAGATGTCTAAATTTAGCATTTTCACAATCTTCGGTGAAGTTGAAAGTTTTTATTTCATGTTAGATCTTTGGTGGTGGTTAGTTTTCTGTTGTAATTTGCACCAGAGTCTCTTCTTCAGTTTTCTTGGTCCACTTATGTACTGTTGGGAAGTTCACAGGGACGTAATAGGCAAGATCGATTTGTTTTTAGGTTCAATGATTGCCACTGGCCTCATGTCCGGATTGATTAGACACTTCTGAAATCAGATTCAACGTTCTGGTGGCTTATACTTTTAGCAGGTACAAGTCTAAGAGATGACTGGCGCTTTTGGGCTTTTTTTTAGAGGGAATACACTAGTGTGAAGTCCTCATTGCTTCTTCAGAACGTTGCAGGATTCATTCGCTGCGAAAATTGATGTAAGATCAAAACTAGTTTTCAATTCCTTGCTGTTGCGCAACTCTTGACTCCTGAGTCGACAAAGTGGCATTGTTTTTATTTTCTGAAGCCAAGCTGAATTTTTTGGGTGGACAAAGTTGAAGTTGCCTACTTATTTAAGTGGGCATTACAGTTCGGGGTGAACCAAGGCCTTAATCAACATATTTTGCCAATAAATTTGATTATGGTCGAGCTCTCTCTCCAATTTTTTTGGTAGAGGTCTTTTTCAACTTGAAAGAAGCCTTTCTCTTCTCGATGGCAATGCACCATGTTCCATGTGCTTTCAAGAACCCATCGAGTTATTAAAAGGAAGTCATGAACATTATAATTATTATTATTGAGTTTTTACCGTACTTCTCAACCTCTTTGAAGTTGAATAACCTATGCCGGTCTCTGGTAGGGCGTAGACCATGTAGGTACTAGCCTGTTCGTATTCCAGATTGTTGCAAAAAACGTCGCGCTATGTTGCACGTATTGAATGTAACAGATTTCTGCATAACCTCTAGTGTATCATGAAGGTTATGCTTTTTCAATTGCTTAATTAGGTTTTTTGGTATTAGACCTGTGGCAGATAAAACTATCGGCGATATAATCTACTCTTTCCACCCTATACATGATCTTCAATTCGTTTGCCAAGTCAGTATATTTTTCAATTTTAGTAATACACGTTGACTGAAGCTTGCAGTTTAAAGGGACAGCTATGTCCAGCAACGTTAAGCCTCTTCCACCATCTTCACAAGAAGGATGACTCTTTTAATTGCACTTCTCGGGTGATGGCATTAGTATTTAGTAAGGATGGTTCTGAATGACGTTGATATCTCATCAAGACTAGTATTTGACCAAATAACAATACCAAAAGAATATACTCCGCCTCTTGAACTCCTTTTAGCTGTAAGAAACCAAGATACTTGAAACTTTCCTCTTATTCCTATTATTACCTTTCTGGATATGAATCATTTTACACTTTTCTATGCCAAACTCCATTCCTATGTCATCACTAAAATTCTTGATTTGTTCAATTATTCGATGCATTTTTTCTTTGCTACTAGTAAAGAGTTTGAGGTGATCTACACAGAAGAGATGATTGATAAAAAAGACATAAGGGATGAAATATTAATTAGGAGTTTTGGTGATCTTTACCATCTTAAAGACGTCCTTTAAGAATTGTATTTCTTTTGAGATTCCTGTTTTTAAACGAAATATACGTTAATAGGGCCCCTACACTACGCAAACACGTTTGTACGAACGTGTTTTTCTGCAAACATATTTTTGCCACACACTACACAAAGATATTTGAGAGATATTAGTTGCTTGACGTTTTTCATATCAATCAGACCTATAAGCAATGAGCGATTTCGCATGGGCTGCTTTTAACACATCACAACACCGTTAAACTTTTATATAATTCGAAAAATTCCGTCCAAAAAATTTGTTCTTCTTGTTTATTCATCTTACTTCTTGAAAATTGACAACTGTTTGAGCAAAATTCAACAAACACGCCTCAAACATGTTTGTGCAACCACGGAAAATTCAAAATTTTGCGAATTTCTTCAAACCGTTTGCAAAAACACTCAACATCGCTACACGTCGCTATACACTACTCAAACAGTTTGCACAAAGATTTTTGCAAAAGCAAAATACATAATGTTTGCACAAACGGTTTGTGTAGTGTAGGGCTTTATAAGTTACTATGTGGTTTCAATTTCCAAATCCTTTCCTGAGAGAATCTTCCGTTCACGTGCAAATATGTGAATGAAATATAAGTTTATGTCACACGAAACCCATGGTTCGATGAAGAATGTAGGCAGGCAAATGCAGCCAAGCAAAGAGCACGACAAATGCTTTTGCAAACACGAACGAGGGCTGCTCACGATCGGTATAACGAGATTTACAAGGAGAGAAGAAGGGAAGAACACCGACTTCTCAAAAAGAAAAAGAAGCAGCATGAGAAGCGCTCGTTTGAGGAAATAGAGAGGTGCCATGACAGGAACGAGACTCGGAAGTTTTACCAAAAGGTAAAAAGATCCTGCCAGGGTGGCAAACCCCGAACTCAAGCCTGTAAAGACCAGCAGGGAAACATAGTTATAGAGTCACAGTCGCTACTGAGGATCTGGAAAGATCATTTCTGCAGACTGCTTAACGGCGAAGAGGACACAAATTCCGCTGTCAGGCAGACTGCCCCATTCAGCCTGGACGATGATCAAGAATGCCGTCCTCCCGACCTAGAAGAAGTTAAGCTTGCTATATGCAAACTTAAATCAAATAAGACTGCAGGTGCAGATGGCCTTGATGCCGAACTTTTCAAGGCAGCTGGAGATCAGTTGGAAAGGAGCATGCACCAGCTGATCTGCATGATATGGTCGAAAGAAAGCATGCCCGATGAATGGAACCTCAGTATCGTATGCCCGATCCTAAAGAAAGGAGACCCTCACAACTGCGCCAATTATAGACGGATAAGCCTCCTTAACGTCGCTTATAAGATCTTGTCTGCTGTAATATGTGAACGTCTGAAACCCCACGTCAACAACTTGATAGGTCCTTATCAATGTGGTTTTAGACCAGAGAAGTCCACAATAGACCAAATTTTCACATTACGGCAGATCTTGGAAAAAACCCGAGAACACAATATCGATATTCACCATCTTTTTATCGATTTCAAGGCCGCGTATGACAGTATCTACAGAGACGAGCTGTACAGAGCCATGTCTAGTTTCGGCATCTATGCAAAACTCGTACGACTATGCAGGATGACTTTGGAGAATTCACGCTGCTCCGTCAAGGTCGGTAAAGAACTCACCGAGACCTTTAATGTCGAAAAAGGTTTTAGGCAAGGCGATAAACTGTCATGCGATTTCTTCAACATCATACTTGAACAGATTGTAAGAAACTCAAACGTCAACACCAGAGGAACAATTTTTCAAAAGTCTGTGCAATTGCTCGCATATGCAGACGATATTGACGTAATGGGAAGAAAAAAGCGTGATGTCATAGGTGCTTTTGCGAGTATTGAAACAGAAGCGGCAAAAATGGGTTTAATGGTTAATGAGGGCAAAACGAAGTATATGCTGTCATCAAACAAGGACACAGAACATCGACGAATTGGACAAAACGTCACAATAGACAGACATAACTTCGAGGTAGTACAGGACTTCGTCTACCTAGGATCCGCTGTAGACACGGAAAACAACATCAGTGCGGAGATCAAACGGAGAATAACTCTTGCCAACCGTTGCTTCTTTGGGTTAAGAAGGCAATTGAGAAACAAAACCCTCTCCAGAAAAACCAAGGTAACCTTATATAAGACCTTAATCATCCCAGTCCTGCTGTACGGCGCGGAAGCATGGACCTTATCGAAAGCGGATGAGGAAACCCTTGGTCGTTTCGAAAGAAAAATTCTCCGAATGATCTTTGGTCCCGTATGCGAAGGCAATGTGTGGAGAAGAAGATACAACAACGAGCTGTATGAGCTGTACCGCGACATGGGCATAGCCAGAAAAGTACGCATTGCGAGGCTACGATGGTTGGGCCATGTTGAGCGGATGGACCCAAACGCTCCGGCTCGTCGGGTGTTCGAAAGCACATTGCAGGGAAATCGCGGAAGGGGAAGACCTCGTCTTAGGTGGCGCAATCAAGTGGAGGATGACCTCAACCGACTTGGAGTGCGAAACTGGAGAGAGCTCGCCCGAAATAGAAGTCGTTATCGAAGGATGTTGGTTGAGGCCCAGGTTCACCCCGAACTGTAATGCCCACCTAAGTAAGTAAGTAAGTAAGTCACTGAGGGATAAGTTCAATGAATTTGAATTGATACAGACGAAATTAGTTCAGCAACAATCAGCAAATAAAATTTTTCTCATTGAACTTTTAAATATAAAATGTATTGAAAGTACATAGTTACAATCTATAATGAGAATAAAACTTAAAAAAAGAAAATATAGTACGTATACGCCAGAGTCAATAGTATACACTTAAGAAAATGTTTCAAATGTCTTTTTTGCGTTCGGATAGTTAAAAGACCTATACTCTTGTATCAATTAATTTCAAAACAAACAAAACGAGTCCATATTTAATAAAAAATCATTTTTTATAAAGATTGAAATATTATTATTATTTTCGGCACATCATGTTGCTTACTTCCAAAACAGAGTTTCCCTGAAATACTGACTATTTATAAGTTTTAAATTTGATATTGAGAGACACACACTCTTACACACACAGTCTGTAAGTCAATTGAAAGCTCTCTCATAAACTATATATATTTTTTGTTTTGTTTTGTGGTGCGTAAATAAACAAAGAAAACGGTTTTCCGACGCGCGAACATGCGACGTATAATTGTTCATACGCAAAACAGGATAACTCGAAGTTGATTCCGCAAACTTGTAACGACTATCCTTGTGATTTATTTATGGTTTTGAAAAGGCCAGAGACGCACTGGAAATTGTAACCGTTTAAAATCGAATGGTAAATCCGTTGGAATCATCGTCATTCGCGGGATCAATACATCCTCTCCTTTGTATTTTACTTTTATGATTGTTGCTTCAATGATGTTATTCATTAGCTTTTTCACAGCCAGTCTTGTTCCATTGCATAGTTAAGGTTGACTAATGTTACGCAGCATGATGACAACTGATCCTACTTTTCTCCTGATAGACAATTCCAGTGAATTTAAAAATTCCGTGGGGTAGTTGATTACGTCATCCTGGTTCATTACGGTGTCGACTGATTTGAAGGAAACCAACTGTCCTGGAAGGAAATTCTGAATGGTCGCATTGAGATCCTCGACATCTTTATTTTTCGCCGTCAATATAGCTCGTTCACTCAGCCAAACATGGTTATCGAACTTTTGCGCTATATCTGTTAAAACACGCTGAATAAGCTTCTCTTTTGATTGTGTGATGTGACAGAAATCTGTGGGTAATATGATGAATCCGGGCGAAGTATCCACTGCAACTTTATTACTTCCAATGTCTAACACATTTGCAGTTTCATCATGTTGCAAAAATACTCGCATATTAGTTGTTAATTGGAGTGTCTTTACGTACCGCCACAAATTCGATGATTTTAGGCATGCATTTAGTTCAGCAGCAACAGTTGATCGGGGAATAGCTGGAAGAGTCTGACGAAAATCACCTGACAACAGAATCATGGCCCCACCAAAAATATTTTGGTTTTCACCGATTTGTCATCACAATAATCAATTGCCGGATCATAGTGGAATGCAGCTCGTTCAAGAATCATTGGAGCATTGAGTCTTCGTCAGATTCACTCAATTTCATTATGTCGTGCTTTCTGTTGTTGTGTTCGATGTGCACGAACTCGTTGCATTCTAAGCCTATCGATTTCATTGTCAATCAATTAATAACGAAGTCCTAACATAGGAATACGACTATTCTCCTGATCTATCTACATACATATCTCTGTTAGCTCTTTGCACATTTGATTGACTGCGACGACCTTAGTCAGGTCGTCTTCTCCTCGTCTTCGTAAATTCCTAAATTAGTAGTAAATTTGTTACACCTTTTCTCTTCCGACACTTCCTCGTAGGTTTTGGGTATTTCTTTATTAGGTGCTTTGATTATTAAAAGAACAAACTATATTTAGGATGAAAATAGAGACGAACTTGAACACCGCGAACTATCAAAATAAGATCAAGTTAAAGATTATGCACCGCCGGCTGGCGTGCGGAAAGAATATAGAATGACAGATGAGATGAAAAATGAAATGCCGGCAAGATAAAAAGGTGCATCCAGCAACAAATATATGCTGCCACCGCGGTTAGCTCAGCTGGGTGAGTTCGATTTATAATTGCGTGAGGTAGATAAAGTAAATTAATAAAAAAAAGAACGATTAATCAAATTATAATGAATTTATCGATGGGATCAATTTAGAGGACAGAGTGTCCTAAAAATTGTGGGCGCCAGAAAATTTTTGAAGGATTGAATTTTCAAACCTTGAAGAAAGTAAAGTAAAGGAAAAAAAAATAGAAGGTGTGTTGGAATTCCCAAAGGGAAGTTTAATTAATTTTATTGGAATAATAGAGTGTCTGGATAAAACCGTGGCCGAAGCCTGGACTAAAACCAGAATCTTTTCAAGAAAAAAAAAGGTACAGAATTTCTTCCGAGGTTGGCAGGAGGCAAATTCTCGAAATAAAGAAAAGTTTTAGAAAGTGGAAAGTTAAAAAGCAAACAGGTTAGTGTGTCGTTTGAACACAAAGAAGAATAACTTATGGAAAGTTTCCGAAAGTAAAAAAAAGAAAGTAAAAGTAGAAATAGAGGAAAACGGTCGAGAGTCCCGCAATCTCGGGAAAGAAAAACAAACGGTTGGACAACCTTTAGGGAAAACAAGAAAAAATATGAGTAACATAAAGGTATATAGAACAAAGTTCTGCGACTAAAAAATGTAAGTGTAACATAGAAGTAGCACCCGAGTTTCACTGTTACTGGTTTTAGCATGTGTTTAACATACAACCGAATTGCAACTACTTTGTTACTTTCATTTTGACGTTTCAAATTCTTTCTTTTTCAAAATTGAACTTGAGTAACTAGGAAGTAACACCCAGGTTTCAATTTATCAATTTTGACATCTACCTTACAATAGCGAATTGAAACCTTTTTCAAGTATTATATTTTTCATGGCACCGATTAAATTTAAAAAAAAAATTTTAAGAGTTATTGAAAAAAGTGAAAAGAAATGGTAGTTTCTGGAAAAAGAAGAAATCCATTCATTTACACTACAAAAGTAATGCAAGAGGTCAACTTAAAACAGCAAATGTGCCAGGCGGTCTTGAAATACCCATCAATCGTTCTAGAAATGCAGAGGAAAATGTCTATGTTCCAGCCAAAATATTTAATAGCTCTACCAATGACGAACAACACGACATAAGCGGATTCTATAGGATCTTTCCAATCAGCTTTAGCAAATTGGTCTGTGACGCATCATATTACTCGAAGTTCTATGAATTCACTTCTCGAGTTATTAAAAACCTATCATCCAAATGCAATAAGCATGCCAAGTGATGCCCGCACTCTAATTCAAACTCCTCGCTACACCAAAATTAGCAATTTCGAAGGCATAAATAATACGTATTGGCACTATGTATTGAAAAGATGTCTTCAAGATGGGCTTATTAAATTTTCATACAATGTGAACAAGTGATTTTCATTAAATGTAAACATTGATGGTCTTCCACTTTTCAATAGCTCCTTGGTTAATTTTTGGCCAATATTAGTTTCATTTTTATAAACTTATTTATTCAAAACACAACTGAAAGCCACGATCACCGAACGAATACAAAAATAATAAGCGTGTTTAATGAAAAAAAAGCAGAGCAGCGCAGCTCAGAGCAGAGCAAGAAACATGAAAAATGTCAGGCAACTTAGAGCAGAGTCAGCTGGTGCCAAAAAACAGCTGATAAAAAAGCAACAAACATTTTGTGACCTTAGCTAGTTTGCAAAATTATGTTTGGTATGCTATTATAATAAAAATCTATATGCGGAAACATTGGAATCAAAACTAAACTAACATGCGATGTTAATTCAATTGATTTTATGTTAAATTCGATTTCAAATAGATTGCAAAACGCAAAATATAAACAAAAATATTTGAATCAAATGCAAACAGCTGATTTTGATACTTTGCTAAAATCTGCTCTTACTCAAAAGCAAGTGCAGAAAATGCTGCTCTAAAAGCTCTATAGCAGGTCATTAAACACAAAAAGTTCTTGCTCGGAGTAGAAAAATTGTCATTAAACACCAAAAAGCTGCTTTTTTCTGATCTAGATCGATCTAGAGCAGGTTATTAAACACACTTAATGTGTCGAAAATATGACATTTCGCGAAAAAGTTGTTGCAATGTTGTAACCAAACACTTCTTTGTTACTTCATTTAGTAACAAGCTAGTAACAACGCGATAACAAGACACTAACAAACACAATTTTAGTTCTCTTTAGAAAAGAGAGAACTGACAAGTAACATTATAGTAACAAACAAGTAACAAACCACTAACAATTCAAATGAAGCATTTTTTGTAACAAGAGAGTAACCACATACGTTTTTGTTGCTTCGATTCTAAGAAAGAAGGTCACAATAGAGTAGCAAGTCAGTTAAATTTGAATTTAATGTCAATGTTTATCAAAACCCAGAGGTGTCGGTTAGAAATTAAAGTAGCAAAATAGCTTCTAACACTTTTAGGAGGATTAAAGGTACTATAAGGAAAGAAAGAAAAAGGAAACATAGTTAACATTGTTTTTTTCACAGTGACCTTTTTCTTGTTATAATTAGCGACCGTGAGGTCACTATGGAAATCGGTGTGGCTAATGCACGTGCCACATGACGAAGTCGCTATCTCTAACAATATCAAAAGTTGTTTTTTCTTTTGTGGAAGTATGGGAAAGTAATAAGAAAGTAATCTCCTATAAACCCAATTTTTTGAGAGCGAAATTTTTTAAAAAAATGCTGCTTTTAATTTATTTGTCTTATACGTTTGATGGCATTTTTAGTTTTAAGTCAAATACATTTTTTTAATTTTAATTTTAATTTTTATAAATGACCTTATTGGTTATTTGGACATACCTACATATATCTTCAAGTTTTTTAAAATAATAACCGATAATTGGCTACAATTCTTTTAATCTTCATTTATTTAATACATATGTACATTTAATGTACTTCCAAAATACTAAAACTACTCTTAAAAATAAGCGACAGCTCTGATCACATCATCAATATTGTAGTTGGTGCTACGATATTTTCAAGTGTATTAAACATAATGGAAGTAACAAAACGGTTACTATTATGTAACATATAAGTTATTCATCGCCGGCCATATTTCTTATGAAATTATAACTTTTAATGAATAAATAACCTTATATTATTTCTTCAAATGACTTATTTAAGAAATACTTATTTCGACTTAAAGTTACTAAGCTGTTGATAGAAATAAAATAGACTGCTTAATTTCAAAGTAAAATAAGAAACAAACATTTTAGATATTTAAAAAAAATAATAATTTGAAGTTATTTGAAAGGCGCTTGAATTTTACAAGGGGTAGAAAGTTATATTTCGTGAAACAATTGCGAGCGTTTTGAAAATAATGCTGTTATTTAACCGAAATTCGAACTATAATAATAATAATTATCCCAGACAAAATAACCATTGACAGTATTAGCTACTTTATTAATTCTAACATATGTGAAGAGAAAACTTGAAAAAGTTCTCATTATAATTTTTGTTATTCTTTTGTTACAATTAAATAATAAAACCTATGAGCTTTTTGTTTCAATTAAGTAACAAAAAATTATTTGCATAAATGTTGGTAATAATATGGTACGTGTGCTTACTGCGCTCCAATTTTTTCTCTTTACTAGCTTTAGTAACAATAGAGAAAAAAAAACCTAACAGTTACCTGCCAAATAAAGGAACAATTAAGTAACAATGTTACACTATTGTTACTTAAAAGGTAACAAATAAGTTCCAAGCTTTACTTATTTGCAACCAAAATTTAGTAACAAAACTGGACGATTTTCTCGCTTTTTTGGTAACAAATTAGTCATTAGGACTCATTTGCAATCATTTTGTTACAGTCAATCAGTAACAAGGGAGTCACTATGACTTAATTGCCACTAACTGTGCCACTTGGGGAAGGCCTAGCAGATCTTAATTTAGCCTCAAATAAGGCGTCTCTAAAAGTACTCGAAAAATTCTTGGAAAAGAAGGGTTTTCCGAAATGACAAAAAAAAATAAATGAAATCAAATACTTAGCTCTTCTATATCACTCTCCTGTAGCTCCTCAAGAAAATATCGTCTCCGCTCTAATCTCAATTATTTCCTTCCTAGGAATTCCCAACTGGAATTTTTCCGCAAAAATTGGCTTAGTAACTCCCACATTACAAATAATCGTAATAATACCTCAGAGGCTTTTTCCTAGATCTTTCTTTTTTTGCTGCCAAGAATCAAGAGGCCATCAAGATGGCGGGTTTTTCTCATCCATGCGGCATCGGCCATCCGGCCATCCTCGTCAGACCTTTAAGCGTGGTGTTGTTCGGTCTCACTTTTACTGCAGCATTCCACCATTAGGCTAGAATGTGCGAGTGAGATGTCACGAATCAACTACCCGCGGTCCTTTGCGTTCAGGTGATGTGAAATGTGATCACCAGTAGCCTAGTGGACGAGTTCAACCCCTAAAGAAAGACTGACTCCGAAAAATTATTTCATTCGCGCAAAGTCCCCAGCCCAAACCAGCCCAAACTAAAATACGAAGAAGGTATTTTCTCGGAGAACAAAGAACAGGAGAAGCTTAGTTTGAAAGTTCGAAGTACTGTCCGTAGACCTTCGTCCAGATCGTTAAAAAAAAGGAATGAGGATAAAATCGGAAACACGTCTCTAAGTGATTCTTCTTTTATGTCAATATCATTTTAATTTTAGTTAAAAGTTGATAGTAAGTTTAGGTTGGGCAGAAGGCCATACTAATTTTGTCAAAGTGACGTAAAACGTTGGGTAGGAATTTATCATCTACCATGGATGTTTGTATTGAGTGTTGTTGTGTTGCCTTGGGTGTTTCGCCAGGTTCCATTAGGCAGTTTTTGTGTTTTTCGTGAGACTGCCCGTCTGCACGTCCATCAATGTTCGTTGGGGACCGCCTGTCCCTTTTCTGCTCTAGCTTTGACCGATTTTGCCACAACAACCTACGTTGGATGTTTTTGCAGAATGCTGAGTGAGTAAACCCTAGGCTGATGGAACCTTGGTTGCCCCTAACTCTCTCAGAATTATGCAGCCACACCCAAAAACAATGAAGAGTTAGGGATACGAGAAAGGATCCGAAGGATACGCGACAAATTGTCACTATCAAGGAATATAAAAAAAAAACTTATTGTTTGTTTTTTATTGTTTTAATTTTTTGTTGTCAAAAACGATTAAAAACAAAAGTATTATTTGAAATTAATTTTTTATTCATTACAGTTAAAAATAAAGAAATTGTTACTTTTACTACATTCCAATTCTTTTTTTCATATTTACTTACCTTTCAAACCTTCCCTGGACCTCCACGAAGCCGTTCTCGAATTTAGCCAGACTAGCGAACAGCAATTGATTTTTATATATGTAGAAGATAGAAAATAGAAGATAAAAGATAGAAGATAGAAGTTAGAAGATTATCAAAAGTGCTCCACAATGAAAGGCAGCCAACATAGGAAAAGTAAAATCTGCATTGAAGTAAGTTTTGCATCCCATACCCACCAAGTGCCCCAGATTCCTTTTCCTCAGATGCTGCTTGTGATTTAACATATTGCTGAAAAGGCTGTCCCTGCAGGAACAGCAGCATGTGCCAAGACACTTGCATACCAATGACATGAAACTGAGTGATGCAATTAATCCATATATTCCAAGGGCAAGCCACACAGAAGGCACATGAATGTACATGATTCGTACAATTTCTCCTTGTCAAAGGACATTCCAATTAAAAAATATGCGAAACAAATAACCCCAAGCCTAGGTAGAGCTTTCTTAGAAAAATAAGAGAAATTTGTAGACTTTAATAAAAACATTCGTTTTGAGAATACGTTAAATAAAAATAATTATAATTGAAGGGAAAACATGTCCTGTAACTCGGGTTGGTTCACTTAAAACGATACCACCCAGACTTTTCCGATGAAAAAAGTAATTGCACCTCGTACTTGTCAATCTGCGGTCGTTTGCACTGAAAAGCTAGCGTTTGTGTGTTTAAAACGAAATCCCACAATCTGATGAACAAGGTTTCCTATATTGCCCAATCTGTAATTACCTCATTGCAGTCATCTGAGTTGAAAATATCGTGGCGTCGCCATATTTAGCTTGATTTTAAGCTGTCATTGGTTTTGTCATTGAAATCCAAAGTCAAAAAGAGATTTTCAGCTGAAACGATTGCAGTGAACTCATTTTTCATGAGAAGTGAAAAGTAAGATTTTGTTTCAAACTTCCCAGCAACAGTCATACAATGCTTCGATTCAGCCTTTTCGCGGTTGGTTGCTTTTAGTTTTACCTATATGGTTTCTCTCTAAAAAGCCTATACACTCTCTATGAAGTACACGCAAGGTCTGAAACAGCCACGTATTTTACCAAATGTGAAAATCCATCAAAATTGATTAATTTATATTAAATAACTTTTTATTTGTATTTAAAACCAGTGAAGGATTAAATTAAGCACTCATTGTGGAGTTTCACCGCAGTTCTCTTCAAAATTAATTTGAAAGTAATGGGCTGGCTTTAATCCTTTTCATTTTTTTTTAAATTTCTTTTTAATTAACTGAGCAATAAAATGCTCAAGTTAAGCCTCAACAACTTTGAGAAAGATTCCGCTGCTCATTAATTTTTAAAATTTTAATTTCCCACATTTTTTAGGGATCATGCCTAAAAGACGGTGACCTAGCACGGGCGAGGATGAACGAGGCCGAAGCTTGTTTTATCCTGGCTGCTCGAAACTACGCAGATAAGACTGCTGCTGATGAGCATACGATACTACGTTCATGGGCAGTGAAAGATTTTGCACCGGTAGTACCGCAATATGTGCAAATATTTAGGTGAGTCTTTTATATCCTTACATGATGGGTTTAGTTACCTATAGCTAATGCTTACACGTACATATGTGTTTGTAACACTTTTTCGTTTTGGATTTTTTTTTATTTTAAGGCCGGAGCATAAGCTGCATGTAAAGTTTGCTGAGCATGTTGTATGCGAGGACGAGTTCAAATACGCATTACTAGCAAATAATTGCACGTGTCCGGGTGCAAGTACGCTTGTTACACTTCTGCTGCATACATCCAGAGGACAGTGAGTATTACAAATAGATTTTTTATAAGCTCTTGGTGTAGTTTAATCACAATGAAATTACATCGATTTAATCAAGGCATGGGAAGGTTGTATGTGGAAAAGCTGGACGTGTTGCATACTTATATGCTGTGGGTGCAACACTGATTTTATAGACACAAGAAACGAAGTTGTATAGTGTTGCAATCGCTTGTGAATTCGGTATTTAATAGGCATTTACGTAATTTATAAATATTATTAAAAGATTACAAAAGACATTAAGTACTGCCTAAAACTGTAAAGACTGCAAATGCTAGCAAGTACTTCATGAATGCCTTTGAATGCAATCTTTTTGGTGTTGAAATAAGTGGTGCCTGTTAGAATTGGAGTCCAAGTCGCAAAGTGAAAGTAGTGAAACTTCATTTGGAATTGTGTATTCATAGAAATTTGTACAGTGGTGACATAAAAGAATTTTTAGCTCTTTTTTTTAACTTGATTGTTAGGTTAGTTTAGGTGGAAGTGGCTGTCAGCCAGTGAGTAATACCTACAAACATTGACTGACACACGTAGACCGCAAGGATTCATTGTGATGCCACAGAGATCAGCAAGTTAATCAACTTCAGATCTCAGAAACCCGATGTAAGATTAACGAGTTGATCACTTATTAATCTTCCATTACGGGACTAGCCGGTTAATCACCTGCTAGTTGAACCATGCGGAACTTTAAATGTATTTTAAAAGACTTTTAGCTAAGTCGCTATCTCTAGTATCATCGAAGAAGAATTCACCGAGATGAGTTTTCGTCCTACGAAGTAGTGCAGGGCATGAGCAAAGAAGGTATTGAACGGTTTCATCCTCTTCTTCGTCCATGCAGCTTTTGCAGAAATCATTGGAAAACACACCTCTCAGTCTTTTGGCGTGTCTTCCTATTAACAGTGTCCTTACGGGACATTTATGGTAGAACCTAGATACAGGCGGTTCAGGGCTAACAGACACTTCGAGCGTTTTAAGTCTACACACGGCCAAACCAACTTGAATAGTTAATCGTCGTATTTTTTTCTGTTTTGACGTGGAAGTTAATTCAATTTGTAATTGTAAGATTTTTTATATTTTTATGAAATACTCTGAGAAGTTATTGATTTATTTTTTATGTTTTGTCAACTAGGCAGACGGCTAAAATGCCAATGAAAACTAATAAAACTATCTATCTATCTATCTATCTACTCTGAGAAGTACCAAAATAATTGACACACTAGTCGCCAAAAAAGAATGGTGGAGGTGTGCAGCTTCGACTACAAACGACAAGTGAAAAAAGCAGCATTTTCTGGTTTGAATTTTTAAAAAGGTGAATCCTCAAATTTACGGCTGTTGAAAGGTGAAAGCTCATCTTCGTTGTCTACAATATTTTCTAGCTGCACTTTTAATACAAGATTCTTAAGATTTCCTCTCATCGTCTTGATAATAATATTTCGCCGTTGCGAGCATCGTGATCTCGAAGGGTTCACACCTCTTCCACTTATCCGCTTCACACTAAAATCCGCCCGTGAGGTACGCAACTTTGACCTCAGAGAGTGTCGGCAAGGTTTTGGATTGCCCCTTATCTAAGGTCCATCAAATGTGGTTTTGTTGAATTTATCCGTACCCGTTGTGTTTTGGTCTGACTTTCTATTTAGTTTCTCGTGAAATTGTCTGAGCTTTGTTTGATGCTGCCTTTTGATTAAATTCTTCAGGTCTCTCTTTTAAACTTTATGATTCCAACTGATCTGGTCTTTTTTCCAACATGGATTTTTGAGGTGATGGATCTTTGTACTTTTTTGACAAACTGAGTGACATTTCTAACCTCCCAGTGGACAGCAACCTTTATTTCATTCAAGGTTCCAAATGGTGCAGTCACCAACCCAATCCTCTGCTTTCCCACTCCCTCTCTGCCTTCCTGTTATCCTGGGAGCGCAATGGATCATTGAGATCCAAGTAAGGCGTTGCTGCTAGCGGCTGCCTCTCCCTTCGAACCTAATCTAACTTAGTACTTCTAATAACATTAGGCTTTTTGCTCCTGCTGTCATTAACAGCATCTTCATCTCAGCTACCTTATCTTGTCTTCAAATTTTTTAAACATTGCCATGCGCTGTTTGCTTTGTATTAGAGCTGAACTCCTATTTTAATCAGTTTTTGTAGTTTGAACCAAACACGTAGCAACTCTGAATCATAATTCAAGGCCAACGAAAGATCAATATAGCTTTTATTATTGTAAGACAAAGCAGTGTCATCAGCAAAGGCTGAGAAAAGGTGTGAGAAAAGTGAATTAACAATGACTAGGAATAAGATTGGCCCTAAAACAGAGCCTTGTGGAACACCCATGTTGAACTAACTCTTAGCACTCAGTAGATATATTATTCATTTTCACTTTTTTGTCAACGATTTTTCAGATAAGAACCAAACCAATCATTGATAAAACCTCTGAAACCAATTTTTAACTACTACACAATTTTGACAGTGCATCTTCAGTAGACCTACCACTTCGAAAACCAAACTTAGAGTCATAAAAAACTAGGTTTTATTAAGGAAAGACAACATTCTAGATTTGACGCCTTTTTCAAAGGCCTTAGCAAAAACCTACAAGATGGAGATAGGGCAGTAGTTATTTAAACATATAGGATGACCTATTTTTATGTAATGGGATAAGGACAGCCTCTTTCAATGAATCTGGAAAGATACCTTTTTATATGTTTCAATTGAATATATGAAAAACTACATCAGGGAGCAGCAAAGATATGTTTTTAAAATAATACTTGAAATAATGTCGCATGACTTAGAATTGTTATTTTTCAAAGAAAGTATAATATTAACTTTATCCAGAGGTGAAAAACGCTGAAAGAAAAAACTTTGCCTTTGGAATATGTCCAAAATAAAAGCTTATTATATATTATAATAATTCAAAAATCTTCATAACCGAAGTCTTACGTGTTTTCTTTGGTCGAGCCTGGAGCCTGGTTCCGACGAGCATTTCCCATAGCTCTTGAGAAAAAAAAAAAACACATCACAGTACATTGGCCTCTGGAACTCCTCGTTGTTTGAGGGCCACCCAAATCAGATCTCGTAATCGTCAATCGAATCTTCCTTTCAAAATCAAACAGCGCATTTTGCAAATCTTCTAAAGAATCGCGATGTTTTTCCACCATTATCTTTATATTTTGAAGGCATTTGTTGTTGCCCTCACTGCGAGAAACTCACATTTGTTATGGCTAAAGCTTGTTATGCTTTACATCCTTCTTTTCCTCTTTGCTTGGTATTGTGTTCGATTTTTCTTCGCTTTTTTCTTACAGCTTCTGTATTCCCTTCCAAATCGAGCTTTTCATCTTTAGTATTTGAAAAGCACAAAATACTTCTGGATCAGACAAATGCAAGGAAATCGGCATTGGTTGGCCTCAAACATGGAAAATCCAAACTGTAAGGTTAACCGACACATTCTAAGGCCAACACGTCGTAACCCACCAGCTGATCACTATAAGTGTGAAAGAGTTTGTAAGTGGCAGAATTTAAATCTCCGGAAAACGAAGAAGAAGAAGCAGAAGTTTTTGAGAGACACCATGCCTTGAAAGCCTCTTTTTTTCTTACTTAATCCCCTAACTGCATTATTTCTGCATTTTGGACTGTGTTAATGTTGTGGTGCAAATATCTTTCAATATTCAAAATAAATTGGTTGCCTTTTCCTTTGTCTAAATTATACCACATGATTCTTTTAAAACACCTTGTTTATTTTATTTCCTTCACATCTGCCACGCTGCCACGCTTCTCTTAGCAAAAGACGGTGTTGCTGACAATACTCTTTCCCGGTATCACTTTGCAGTTTGACTCAAGGTTTTATATAAATTTGTTTAACAAATAGAAGTCAATTTGGATTCCTTGTTCACCGTTACTGTTATTGACAACGTGCCGGTCTTGTTTGATGAGTATAATGTGACTTACATTTCCTAAGCATATCTTCACCAGAAGGGTTCCTATAGTACCGTCTCAAACACTTCCATAATTTCCAAATTACTCGTTTTTTTTCAAAATGTTCGTTCAAATCTCCCAAAACCAAAAAAGCCCCCTTTTTGGGATATCTTTTATTCTCACATATTGATGATATTATACTAAAAGCCAATTCAGCACTTGGTTTCGTTAAGCGTTGCGTTGGCCAAAGGAATTCTCCGATCTTAAGTAACTCCATCGCTGTACATTACTTTTGTTCGCCCACTCCTTGAATACGCCTGCCAAGTCTGGTCCTCTACCCAACAAGCTCACATTTCCAGAACTTAAAATTTCCACCGTCGTTTTCTTCGATTTGCTTTGGGAGGTTTCAATGCAATAAACCCTTGATTTTCCCTCCTAACCTAGGTCGCATCAAACCTCTTAGCATGAATACGTTGAAAGATCGAAGAGAAATATTCGATATTCTCTCCATTTAATGTGTCTTTTTTGGAACCGTCGACTGCAGAAGCCTTTACCACTCTGCCTTCCTTAACACTAATCCTCGTAACATACGGAATCCTCAACGAACGTCATAATGCTCAAGTGAACTACATATCTCCCGAATGCTGAGTAATTTTAATTTGTGTTTCAACAGTTTTGACTTCAACCTCAGCACCCTTTTGCGTAAATTCCGTCTTCTACATCACCCTCCCAATTGACGTTAGCTATTAGTTTCTCAGTTTTTAAATTAGTTTAAGAATTAGATTACTATAAGCTGAATAAATGGGGCAAAATTAAATTAATTAAAATTAAACTACGTTTTGAAGAATTTTTTTTTATCATAACCGATAGAATGTGGCGGTGTTTTGACTGAATTCACAGTAAACCAATGACTCAAAAGCTTCCAAGCACCTACCAGGCTTAAGGAAAACCTTTGAGGGAGCCATTGGTAAACATATAGACTTATTAACCTCCATTCCCTTAGCCAAATAGAAAACTAATACTCGTAATATCGAAATTAAATATTTTGATTGTTTGTGGTTAGTCACCGTGCAAAACATTTATCAGCTTATTAACCAACTATTATGCGGTGAAGCAATTAGTCCAACAACACATACCTACACCTACGCATTGGCAAAAACTATTTGCTCGAAGTAAACCACCAATGCGTCATCACTGTTTTATATCCGGCTAAGAGGGGTTGCTTCATACAGATTTCCCAAGTGTACATTTCCGTTTTGTCTGTACGTGTGCTTCCATGTGGACAAACTCAAAGTACCCAAGCATTGAAAGAACTCAAATTAATTTCATTATTTTCATTTTATTTCGTTTTTATTTCATAGGGAAGGACAACAATCCCCAGAGGAATGGCATCGTTTGTATGGGAAGTGTTCAGGCAATGAAATTTATCACATCGTTCTGGGGGATAGTCGATTTTTTGGTGAATACGAAGGAAAGAGCTTTACTTATGCCAGTTTTCATTCGCATCGAAAGTGAGTTAATAAAAAAGGACATATATATTTTTGCAACAAAACTATGTCCCACCACTTTTTGTCCTTGTGGTCTATTCATGTGGTGCGTGCGTCACTCAATAATGTGAATTCTTTTATTTCATTTCAGATATGGAGTTGCCTTAGTTGGTGTACGACCAGCAGAGTTACCTGAGTTCTATGAAGATACAATATTACTGAATCCCGGTCCTCGGCACATAATGAAAAAGGACGACACATGTTACTATATGAGCATTACCAAAGAGGAAAATTCTGCTTTCGTTGTAAATCAGAATCAAAGTCAGAATGCTGAGGCTACGAAAGATGGTTTGTACAACACACTTATTTACCCTTTCACAGTTTAGCCTTTGTTTATTTTGTTTGATTTGTTTCTAAAACAAGAAACGTTTTAGAGAGTTGTTGAATTTAGGACAATGTTCAGGAGTTAGCTGTTTCGAACCGTTTTCAGCTGCTGTGTACATTTTGTTTTGTTTCTTTTTTTTGTAACACTTTTTTTACATTTAAACGAATCTAAGTCATTGTTTCACATCAGTGCACCCTCTTTTAATTGAAAATTAACTTTTTTTTATTTTGTTTTATCTTCTGATTTATGTGTAAATTTTCTCTTCTGAAACCTTATTTTTGGCTTCTAGCTTTAAATATTTTGTGATGAAGGCCAAATGACCTTTTAGTTCACACTTTGTATCCAAGATTCCCTGAAAATGTTAAAAAATTAAATGAAACAGAGTTCTTACACGTAATAACGTTTTGTATTTTGTTTTTGTTATGTGTTCCCCTTAAAATTTGCGTTTTAAACAATCAAATAAATACAATGACATTATTATACAAATAAAATTAAATTATAATTTAAACTTTACTTTAACATTCTTAAATAGAAAGGACAAATAACAGTTGTGGATTTTGCTATTTTAAAATAATTATTCACACACTCTTGAAACTTTTTTGATCTTGCAGAGTGGTATTTGACAGTTTTTTTTTATATATATATATATTAGAACACCGTAATTAAATCGGAATGAGCGCTGTTAGTGACAAGATGGGGAACCGTCTTGTACTACTGCGTGCTGTTGTCATGTGTTACTCGTTATATGTAGTATTTGTGTAGTTAGTCTTGTGGTGTATCAGCCAAATGGTCTTTGTCGCCCGGCTGCAAACCCCCTACTCCGCAGATTTATGTGTGGAGTAGGTTTCATGTAAATGTAAATATTTTTTAAGAGGCTTAGAACTTTTTTTTTTTTTAAACACAAAAAAGTCGAAAAAATGAATGAAATATTTATTTGAATCGAAAGTTTGAACCTTGCAATTTAATGTTTAAAGATAATTTCATGCAAATGTTGACCGCGGCTGCGTCCCAGGTAGCCCATCCGCTGAGTCCAATTTTGGCATACTCTTTCACACATATCGGCCGGTATCTCACGAATGAATGCATGGATGTTGGCTTCCAGTGCGTCAATCGAAGCGGGCTTGTCCCTATAGACATTAGCTTTGACATACCCCCACAAAAAATAGTCTAATGGTGTCAAATCGCACGATCTAGGCGGCCAATTGACCGGCCCGAAACGTGAAATTAACTGTTCACCAAAGTTGCCTCGCAATTGCGCCATGAACATTTCGAACCGATCTCGAATTTTGATAGTAAAAGTCAATAATTTGCAAGCGTTGTTCATTTGTAAGACGATCCATGGTTAAATTGCAAACCAAACTGAAGCTGTTTGACAGTGACACAAGGTACTAAACACACGTCAGCTGTCAAAACCAGTGTTGCCAAAACCAAACCAGCTAAAAAATCACCCGTTATATTAAGAACCAGCCGGCTTAGCAAACTAAGAGTTATAGCCACCCTTAACCTTAATAATTTCATGTTTTTTTTTTATTTTTAAACTTAATTAGAAGTTCTTGAACTCGGACACTTGACCGAAGGACCGATGGCCTAGGTACTTGTTTCCCGTTGGTATTCAGTTTTAAGTGAGGTTGTATCGAACATTGTTCTTTACGAGTTTCGGCCGATATTCTTTAAATTGTCTCCTTCTCTTCGGATATGTGTAGTTAAGTTTTCATTTATCATCTGAACAGAAAGGACCTCGGACGGGAAGATCTGGAGTCAAATCTACATTTTTGTTGTTTTTCTCTGAAATCGTTTGTTTTATTTGTTTGATTAGGTCGTTCTTTTTTTTGCTAAAATAGACATATTCTCATTGTGGTACCCTTGTTTTGGGGTGTATTAGTTATGCGAGCTACCTGTTAGTGGATGCTTCTAGACAATTATCACCTTTCTCGTAAAATTTACAGGTCCTCCTTGAGTAATTACAACGCCATAGAAAGAGCTTTCTGCGTTTGAAATCGACAAAAAATTGTAAGTACTGAAATACGTTAGATGCCGAGGTCCACAGAGATTTGATATGCCAACCTTTTAAATTAAGTGAAATTTATTCTCAAATAATTGTAATAGTTTTGAAGGGGTACACAATTGAAGCTCACAAGGCCCGTCGTATCAATTTCGGACTACGAACGACAGAAAGGAAGTACGACAGACGCTTGAATGTTTTACAAAGAAATTTGTCACAGTTGATAAAATAAGTTCTTTCTTTCTTTCTTTTTCATTTTCGGCGTTACGAGTAGTGATCTTGAAGCGATCACAACTCTCCCACTTTTCTGCTTCACACAAGTGATCCGCCTGTGGGGTACGCCGCGTTGACCTCAGAAAGCGTCGGCAAGCCTCCCGGTTTTGGGTTGTTCCATGTCTGAGGCCAACCAAATGCCGCCTTTTTTTGCATTTGCTTGTACCAGGAGTGTTTTGGCCTGCCTTTTTTTTCGTCGCGAATTTGTTGAAACGTTGTACGATATTGCCTTTTTGACGGGGTTCTGCGGATCTCTCCTTTGAACATGACAATACCAACTGAGCCGGTCGTGCTGAATTTTGTCCAAGATGGTACTTTTGACATGAAGGCTTCCACGGATCTTAGGACTTCTAATTCGATCAAGCTTTGTTATTCCTGCTGTCATCCGAAGCATCTTCATTTCGGCTGCCGTCAATTTGCTCTCATACTTTTTGTACATTGTCCAACATTGTGAACCGTATGTCAGAGCTGGACGGACAACTGCTGTGTAGAGTCTTCCCTTCAGCTTAGGGGGCATTTTTCGATCACAGAAGATAGCGGAGTTTTCTCGCCACTTCATCCACCCTACGCTTACTCGATGATTGATGTCGTCATCACAAGATGCTTCACTATTGATCATAGATCCCAGATATTTAAACTTTTCACACTTGGGAAGCACATTTCCATTCAAATAAATGTCTGGAATAGGCTTGTCTGGATCAGAAAAAGGGCAGCACAGGTATTCCGTCTTTTTAACGCTAATACGCTACCCATTTCCTTCCAGAACATCAATCCAAACGTCAAGGGCTCGTTGCAGGGATGTAGGATCCTCGCTTATGATGGCCCCATCGTCAGCAAAGAATAGTTGTTGTACTTTATTGTCTGTTACTTTTCCTTCGAGCAAATAATCCAGAACAGCAATAAAGAGCAGTGGACTCAAGACACTTCCCTGATGTACACCTACTGTTGTTTGGAATTCTTTGGTGACTCCAGCTGGGCATCTTACTTTTGTAACTGCTCCTTCGTACATGTCCATAATTATTCGCACATTGGCTTCAGGAACTCCTCGGTGTCTAAAGGCCACCCATATCAGATCTCGTGGTTGTCGATCGAATGCCTTTTCGAAGTCAACCAACACAATATGCAAATCCTCTAAGGCATCTCGGTGTTTTTTCCATAATGATCCTTAATCCTTGTACTTTGGATTGCGTCTGTAGTTGACTTACCCGCGACAAACCCGCGTTGGTCATCAGACAGCCATATTATTTTCCGCAGTCGGCTATCTAAAACCCGCTCAACGATCTTCATAGTGTGGGACATCAACTTGAACGAACGATAGTTGTCACAGCTTCTGGTATCTCCCTTTCCCTTGTACATTTGGAAGAAGAAAATTTTCCCTCCATTGATTAGGCAAACTGTCACCTCTTACAAGTTTGGAGATGAGAATCGTGAGCCATCTCAACCCGATGTCTCCCATATTTTTCCAAAACTCATATGGTACCTCGTCTGGCCCAATCGCTTTGCCTTTTTTGGAGTTCTTAACTGCCTCCCTAACTTCTTCGACTGTGACGTCGGATACTTCCGTAAAGTTAGGTGCAGCTGTTGGAAAGTGGCGCCGAGGAAACTGTTCATTCAAAAGATCATCACAATATCTTCTGTCGCCACCTGTGAAGAATTTTGTCGTCATCCACAAGTAGCACTCCTTGAGCATCATTGATGAACTTCGGCGAACGAATCTCCTGCGCATTTCTCCTTCTCTGAGCGGCTATTTTGAAAATGGTTGCTCCCTTATTCAAGTTGCTTTGTCTTAGCTCTTGGATTGCCTGATTTGCTTCAGCAGCTGGGGCAGAAATCTCTTCCAGCTCTCGATACAGGCCCTCCGTGCTTTTTGCTTGAAGTTGGGCGCACTTTTTCTTCGCTTCTTTTCTGCAGCTCTTGTATTCTATTTTGAAACGCGCCTTTTCATTTGTATTTCTTGAGGGGCACTTCGACCAAGCTTGGAAAGCTGCTTTCTTCTTTCTAATCACTGCTTCAGCTTCATCATCCCACCACCAGGTTTCTTTAGCTTGTTGGTGGTGTCCTTTTAAGACTCCTAACAGTGATTTGGCTCTCTCTAAGCAGGTTCGTTGTAGGCGATCCCACATATTTTGTGCCGTGATTGCATTTGAAACTGCGTCGATGGTATTACACAGCTGACTTTGCATATACGAAATGAATTGCTGTTCTTTGGTTTTCTCCAGATTGTACCACTTGGTTGATAAAATAAGTTAAAGTTTCTTAATATCTATTGCGAAATAATCAATACCAAGATGTTTTAAGTCATTTCTATTTGGCATTCGTAGTCCGAAATTGTTAAGAAGGGATTTGTGATATGTGTGGATATTGAGAACACATACTTTATTTGTTTGTTCGTTTACTTTCTACAACCAAAATAATTTTACCTAAATAAATATTAAATAGGGTGACGAAACAAAGCTTTCTTAACTTCGGGGCCCTACGCATTTCTTGAACCTATAAACGGCTATACGTTTATAAAGCGTTTTTCCTGGCAGTGTGTAGTTATTCTCGGAGGAATTGTCAAGGTAAAACCTATGAAAATCATTTTTTTATGTTTCTGGGACTCAAACCTCTTACTTAATAGGCAGCTTAGCTAACCATTGCGCCACGAGCAGCATTGTCATACTTAAACTCAAACTAAATGAACACCACAGTAAGCGCAACGATGAACTGAACTTTTCTGGTTGTAAGCTCAAAATTTATACTTTTTACTATTCATACTGGTACCTTTGGTGTAATAGTTAGCTTGTGTAATAGTTAGCTTGTCTAAAATCACGAGGAAGGTCCGTGTTCGATTCTTTGTAATATCCAAAACGTCTTTTTCCTGTTTTATCCTTCGAGAGGAAGTGAAAAGAATTTCGAAGATGATATTGCCATTAATTATTATAATTAATATTGCCATTGATCCATGGTCTTTATCAATATTTCTCATGAGAATGGCTCATATAAGTGCAATTAGCCAAGCCCACTCTGAGTTCCTTTTGCCAACAACTTGATCCCAGTTTGCTTAGGTGTACATTACAGTTCGGGGTGAATCTAAGCCTCAACTAACATTATCCGAGAACAACTTCAGTTTGAGCAAAGTCTCTCCAGTTTTGCACTCTAAGTCGGCTGTGGTCTTCTTCCACTTGATTGCGCTACCTAAGTAGAGGTCTTTTTTTCCACAATTTCTCTACAATAATGTGCTGTCGATTCGGTGAATTGGAGCATTCATATCTATTTGCTCTGCTACTCCCAACTCACGATTTATCTGTGCTCTTGATCTTGTCTCGGTGCAGCTCATGCAGTTCGCTATTACCTAAATCTTCTTATCCACACATTGTTTTCACATACGGGAGTATTTTTCTTTCGAAACTTCACTCACTAAGTTCGACGATTCCCCGCCGCAAAGCAGGACTTGGATGATCAAGGTCTTTTAATGGGTTACCTTAGTTTTTCTATAGAGAGAGTTTTATTTATCATTTGCCTTCTCAACCCAAAAATAGCACCGATGTGCAGAGTAATCTTGTTTATGATAACTTTCTGTTCAAAGCTGACCCTAAGTAGACGAATTCCTCTGGCCGAGTTACCGCATACGTGATCGAGTAATTCGTGACTGAATTATATGATTTTGGCATTATTTTTCACGTTATCGTGACGTTTAGTACAATAATTTGACATTCTTTCATCCGCATTTTAAAGAATTGAAGTCGACAAATGAACAGTAGAATGATGTTGTGGAATATAGAGCGAAAGAAAAATAGTACTCACTCACTCTCTCGATGCGGTTAGCCATCCTCTGTATACACCTCGAAGCTATGTCTGTCTATTGTGACATTTTGTCCCACTCGTCGATGTTCTCTGCCCTTATTTGATATATGATAGCACATTTCGTTTTGCTCTCATTAACCTCATTAGCCATTATACCCAATTTTGCAGCTCCTGTTGTAGTGCACCCAAAAACACCAATGACATCACGCTTGCATCTTCTCACTACGTCAATATCGTCTGCGTTAACGAGTAATTGAACAGACTTATGAACGATGCCTCTGGTGTTGACATTTGAGTTGTGAAGTTGAGGTAATCGCATGAAAGTTTATCGCTTTGTCGAAAGCCGTTTTCTACATTAAGGATCCCAGTCTGGTCTTTTCATACTTTTACATACTTTTATGAACGAGATGTTTTCAAGTCGCTTATAATAAAACCCATAACAAATGAAGTGTTGTACAGGATAGAAACCGTCTTATAACTGGGTTCGTTTACCCAAAACAGCTGTCATTACACTTCACTTCATGCAGAAGAATTTGAAGTCTTCGTTATAATTTTTGTGTGTGTTCAACTCAAACTCTTTACTTTTCACGAAGATGTATAAAATAACTACGGTAAAACTCGCTTAAGAGAAACCCGCTTAAGAGAAAAACCCGGATGCCTAAAACATATTTTCAGTTAAATTTCATATTTTTCATTGAGAAAAAACTCTTCTAATTAAAAAAAAAAAATTATCGAACGGAACAATTTGAGCCAACAAATATGCAAATGGTTAGATCGGTGAAAAAAAACGTCAAAATATTCATTTTAAGAAGCTTTGTTGTGAAAAGAATTCTGCTAACACAGTTGTTGCTTACTATTGGCTGGAAAATGTTTGGCTAACAATTCATCAAAGCTACAACCCAGGTGACGTGTATAATGCTGATGAATTCGGATTAGTGTTTAAGGCTCTACCGACGCGAAGGCTTCATTGGTAAATAGATGTGAAAAACTTTCAGGAATGAAGTTACCAAAGGACCGAATAGCTGTCCTTTTCATTTCTTATTCGACTGGAACAGACAAAATGATTTTTTGTGTTGGTATGTAGTCTAATAGTCTAATGATTACCTATGTCGTAAAAAAGGGCATATAAAAGAACTCGAAAGGGGCTAGTTACTTAGCACAAACCGTAAGTGCTATTAAATTATAGGGTGCAATTCCAAAGACGATTTTTATAGAGAGCTAATTTTCCCATCAAAAAACACCTTTCAAATAATTATAAAAAACTGTTTTCAATCCAAAACGTTAAAATTCCCGACTAAAAAAATCAAAATTTTCCAATTTTTAGTTTTGCCAGTTTTTTAATGGCATTTCTTTCTGGTTGCAGATAGGTATAGGCATTGCTTCATAAAACAGAAAGTTAATAATATTTTCTTTCAAACGCTATATCAGAAAACTTTCTGCGTTCGAAATTCACTGAAATTTTACCACTTAATCGTAGACATTTATCGTTATTTTTTATCCTTTTTATACTGACTGCAACGTTCCTGCATCAGTAGCAGAAACGTTGTCTTTATCATTTTTGCCATAGCAACAATACAGATGTATAAAAAGGTTGAGTTTTTTTCATCGCATCGGTTTGGGTATTCTCATATCACTGTGTTACTTCATTTTGACAACTATAATTGCTTGGAAGGTCCTCTATGGTTTTCCTAAACAACAGTTCTGTGTTATCTTATTTGCATGAAAAGCTTCAGAAACTTTTTTTCCACATGGTGGTAGTGGACATCATCCTTCGTTGTTTACTGTCACATTAAAACTGTTGCCGCGTGAATTATTTTCCAACTTTTCCGGATGAAAAGTGAATAATTGTGTTTCGATGCGAGGCTTCTTAATTTGTTTTATCAATCTGATGAAGGCCGTGAAATGATGTTATTCAAAGATGTTTACAGTTAGATGTACTCAATGCATTCTCATTCAAATTAAGATTTTTTGTGTTCCTATACATAAAGACTCATTTACTTCTCCCGTACTTACTTTCATTTGGGATCCAACTCGGATTTGAATAGGCCCTGATTTGTGAAGATAACACTGGCCCAGATCCCAGCTTTTTCCTGAACATAAACAAATCAAATTCTTCAAGATCCTGAGTAAGATAAATCCTTCGCAAAGAAGCTGCAACAATATCTTATCCTATTTTTTGAACATAAAAGATTTGTCTGCTTTGATATAAAGCCCAAAAAACTGTTTGTTAGAAAGATAAGATCTCTTTGTATCCTTGCAAAATCCGCAACTGAATGTCCTGAATAATCACAAAAACACATTATGAAAATAAAAAAATTGAATTAATTAATTAAAAATGAAAAAAAAAAATTAGAAACAAAATTATTAATATTAATTAAATTTAGTTAGAACAACAACCATAAACAACAACACCACCACCATGACCACAGTGAACTTAACATCACAACATATGGCACCAGTGCCGTCGGTTTGTGTGCGTGTGCCACATAGTCCTAGTTTGGACTCTTGCGTGGGTACGCCAATAAAAAGGCATCATTCAGACAGTGACTTTACAACACTATTTGTGCGTGAGTGTGTTGCTCGATATGTCATCTTCTCATTAAATTTATGCTTCACTTTCTAACTAAAACTAAACTGCTATTAGTGATAATCTAATATATTTTAATTTCCCGCACTCTACTTTCTGCCTGCTTAAAATTTCACTTGTTTCTTGTTCTGGTTGCTAATGGCTTATATGACGTCTTCACCGACTTCGAGCAAAGCATGAATTTATTACAAAAAATAAATAAAATGAAACACAAACACTCACTCACTCACACACACACATACACTCTAATCTTATTGGTATAAATTTGTGTATTTATGTTGGGATCCTAGATTTAATGCCCTCAAACGTTCTTTTCGGCCTTTGGATTTTGTTTTTTTGTCATTTTATTTTGTTATTTGTTTTCCTTAATAATTTGTTAAAAGGAAATTTACATACGCAATGCATGACCTTAAAGTGTGAGAGCATGACACACAAAGATGAAAGCAATGGGCTACGACAAACAATATTCCCCTTCAACACACAATTGCATGTACAAATTTATTCCTCCGTCGTCATGGGGATTGGTTTGTAAAATTGTGTCTTCAGATCTTTAAATGCTTAAATTGTCCTTGAATGTTAAATGTGTATACTTTGGCGAATTGGGGATATTGGAAGGATAAGACTTCTTCGGCAGTCATTAGCAATTCAAATAAAGATACGAGTTTTGAAGTTTTCTCTTTTCGGTCCTCCAGATCGAAGGGCTAGGCCAACAGTATGCAGTAATCGCCGACTGGTCTGAGAGGGTTTTGCATGAATTTGTGTTTACTTAATTGTTTTTATTATAGGTACTCACGGTGTGACCGTCAAAAGCATGAAAGTGGGTATTTCTAATTTTCCTAATTTTCTGACTTGGAAATTCTTCCTGTTTTTTTTTTTTTTTTGTATGCTCTGTAATGGTGGCAAAGCAGAGAAATTGATTTGAACTTTGATTTTTTCTGAGGGTTTCGTTTTCAACATCGACCAAATTGATTTGGAATTTTATAAGTGTATCCTTTCGTAGAGCTTACGTTTGGTTGTCAGACGTATCCAAGAGTCTTTTTTATCTGAAATCGTTAAAAGTGTCGATCCGGAAAATGAAGTTCTTCGAGGTCCTGGTTAACTCAAAATCCGTAGAGCAAGTGAAGACGGTCCGTTTCAATTTCATTTCAGTTAATTTCGAGTGAAGTGACCACCTGCACCTGTGACTAATGGCTCCAGGAAGATTTCGGTCTAGAAATTATCCAATCTCGGCAGACGGCTTTTAAGCCATGCTTGTAATTCTTTGAATATTAAATATTTGTAATCTGATATATGAAAAAATAAAGAATAATAATAATAATAATAATAATAATAATAATAAATTATCCAATCTGTGTAAGCGAAGTCAATGCACAAACTGCGTGACCTTAGGAATAAATGTCAATTATTAATATGGTTTATTGGTCCTTATAAGTTTTAATGGCTCAAAGGAGATCCAAATCCAATGGAAAATATAACGGAATATTATAACGGTGAGAGTCCGATCGTCAAATGAACTGTGTTACGAGTTTTGTGATATTTCAAATCAAAAGACGTAACCGATGCAAAGAAATGTAGGAAAGTGGCTTCAAGATTAAGCAAACGAACTACGAATGATGACTTCAGTGGTGAAGTTGTGATTGCTTTTTGGTTAGTTGATTCCGTTCTTATTCCTTGGTGATGATGTTTGGCAAATTGAGTGTCTTACATTTGGGGTTTCTGACGATACTTAACACTTATTGGCCTTTTTTCATAATGTTACCTTATGAAGATTGTGTTAATCATCTGTGCCATGATTTGGCAATATAAAGATTGACTTATGTGGAATGTTTTAATTTTTTGTTTTTTTTCACGAAGGATCTAGACTTTTTTGAGACAAAACTTTTCCGTTATGGATAAAATAAATAAATAAATTCGGTAGCACAACCGAGCAAGGAGCCCCAGTGCCTAACGCAATTCTCACAACCAAATTATGTGAAGAAATGGAAGAAACTTACAATTTTTTGTAGGTTCCGAATTGAGAATGCGCTTCATGCCAATGAATTTACTAACGAAGTACTTGCCAATTCCTTGCGAAAGGCGATATCCGCCGTGGAAAAACATTTTTGCCTCTATTGGGATTCGAACTGCGAACCTCTGGGTTAACACAAAGACATGCTACCCATCACACCACGCGGGTACCACGAATATGGATAGAATCTATTTATTTGTACGGGAGATATACCGCGTTTCCCTAAGCTGCTGATAGTAAGACAATTAATTTTGGAAACCACGTTTGGCATACTTCCCGAAACATCTCGTCGCCTGAGACAGCTGACTGGGGTCATATAGGTATGCGAGCTTAGGGTTGTTTAAACAGCTTTAACCAGCACAAGTTTTTTTTTAAAATACATATTTTCAAGATTATTAACAAGAGACTAACATGTTGTGTGCTGGTTATATGTCTTTACTTGATTTATTTTATCAGAAAGAAACAAGATGTGGTAGCATGTCTGCCTGTTAACCCAGAGATTCTTGGTTCGAATCCCAACAGAGGCACAAATGTTTTTCCACGGGTATTCGCCGCAAAGAATAAGCAAGCCCTCCGTTGATAAATTAATTGCCATTTTAAGCGCTTTCTCGGAACCGACAGAAAAAAAATTCCCCTCCAGAGTATCACAAGGCATGATTGTGAGAAATGCGCTAGTCCCTGGGGCTTCTCGCTCTGTTGCACTACCCTACATAATATGTATTCTAGATATTTATCACAAAGATCGCTTTCAAGCAATGGCGTCTTATCAAGTGTCGATGTTGAGTTTGGTTTACAAACGATCGATGAGGTGACAGTTGAATGCATTGCGCAAAAGGTCCTTTTAAAATATTCCACTTCAAGAATTTCAGGGGTCTGTTTTTGGTTATAGATACATTAAACAGTTTGTTAAGGAAATGACTTCAATTTAATATTGTACAGAGGCACTATGGGGACCTTTTTATTTAATGGTGTTCCTTCTGTATTTGGTTGGTTTAGTTTTGTCAAATTTACGAAGTATGTATTTCTTCCAATTTACTTTGCTTCATCGCTAATTTTAGTACTAAATATTGAATCATAAAAACTGCGAAATTACTCAAACTGAAATTTATGAAAGCCGGAAGTTTTATGGAATGGCTCCTTTTCGGCGGCCATGAAAACGGCTTTCTTGATTAGCAGTTCGGAACCGGCAGAGAATTGTAGGTCCCTCCATTCCCTCACAAAGCATGGTTGTGAGAAATGCGCTAGGCCCCGGGGCTCCTCGCTCTGTTGCGCTACCCTATTTGTTTGGTTTTCATCTCAGATCATCAGTTACGACTCTGCTTTCCTGATTACTCTATTCAACAATGAATACGCTATAGCCATCTGCAATGAGAATTTCTTTCAGTAATATCTTCTCATTTCCTCTAGACATCTATCTAAGATCGTATACGCAGGGTGAACCATCTAGTGATTTCTTTTCAAATCATAGGTTACTGATAGATAGATAGATAGATAGATATTGTTTATTCTTCAATTCAAATTTTAAAAAGGTACAATTTCATTGATCTTGAATAATTAATAAAAGCATGACATGAAAAGTCGTCTGCCTGGGGCATACTTGCTTTTAATTATATTGTTAACTTAATGATTATTTCTTTTTTATAACAAAAAATGTAGAACAATATTTTCAATCAGTATTTTTTTTTCAGTTTACAAAAGCGTAATGTTTTATAATTAAGTGCTTTTTAGTTTAGTTAAAACAAAAATAAAATGGACTTTTAGTTTAGTCGAAACAGAACAAATTTTTTTTTTTTTAAGGTTTTAAAATGCAAACAAAATTCAAATGACTTTAAACAAAAACAAAAGTGATTCTAGTTTTTTGTAAGCAAAATTGAAATGATTTTTAGTTTGTGATATGAACAAAAGCTTTCTCTTATAATTTGATATCTGTAAGACATTGCTTCGTTGAAAAATTGATAAAGGTGCATCCATTTTGCACCATCCAGATAATTATGGACCTCGTTTACTTGCAAGGAACTCTTCCCAAAATGAGCACGTCTTACCTCCGTCAACATAGGGCACACACCAATAAAATGTAGGACATCTTCCCTCAGTCGAAGATTACAAAGCGTGCAAATATCAGAACCATCGTTGCGATGGGGCTTAAAGTTTAGATTTATCAGCTTTCCTCTAATTTTAATTAAAGTGCTTATGATTTGACTGTTGAAATTACTGCTGAAATAGTTCCTGGAGTTAAGATTATACACGCATTTATTGTAATAGTGTCTTTCAGTGCAGATGCACGTGCTTTTTCTATAAAAGAATATCTCTCATTTTCATCTGTAACTACTATTACTTCGTAAAGTGCTCTTTTGCATTGAAAGGCATTCATATTCCAGTTTATCGTGAAGCCGCAGTCCGCGGCTAGCAAGTTCCAGTCGTTTACTACTAGCTTTTTTTGACGAATCGCGTACTGTAAACATGTTTTTGGTAGTCTATGGTCCTCCATTTGTAGGACTCTCACTATGTAGTCTGCATTCAGCTTTAGGGTAGATATAAAAAGTGTCGACAATCCCGTTTCCAAATAATACATGTACTTTGGTGTGTTAACTGGTAGAAAGAAAATTTTTCTTAAGAAAAAACGCAACAAGTATTCCACTAGCTCATATCTCTGTACACCCCACACTTGCGCTCCATAAAACAAGATAACCTGTGCTGTAGCATTAAAAACTCTTTGCTTCAATTCTGGTGCAATTAGTTTGTTGTTATAGATTCTTTCCCAGTTCACACAAATTGCGGCTTTAGCTTTATTTAGTTTTATTTTTAAATGCTTCTCTAGCTTCAAGTTGTATGTGAACTTATATTCCAAGATACGTATAGGATTTCACTACTTCTAAAATTTTTCCATCATACTTCCAATGCTCCTCACCCGCCATTCTTCCGGAACCATTCTTAAACACAAGGACTTTTGACTTTTCTGTATTAACAATCAAATTCCATACCTTGCAATAGCTTTGCAGCTTATTGATCATCATTTGGAGAGATGTTGGTGACTCCGCGAGTATGACAATGTCATCTGCATACATTATAACTTTCACTCGTTTATTTTCAAACTCCACTCCACAAGTAAGGCATTCTACAATGTCATCTAGGAAAAGAGCGAACAGCAGCGGGCTAAGGTTACAGCCTTGCCTTACTCCTTGGTTAACTTGAACGCAGTCCGATCTTTCCTTGCCGTTTACAATTTTTCAATAATTCGGACAAACTTAGTTGAGACTCCTAAATTGAGGAGCTTATAAAACAATGCGTTTCTATTGATGGAATCAAAAGCTGCCTTAAAATCGACAAAGAAGACATAAAGTTTTTTGTTTTGGTTGAGTTTCCACTGCGCAAGCGATCGCAATACGAAAATATTGTCCATAGGGGAATATCCTTTGCGAAATCCACTTTGATATTCACTCAGCTTGTTTTCTTCTTGCACCCACCTGTTCAATCGTTCGTGAAGAATCATTGTGAATATTTTTACAGCTGCATTTAGAAAAGATATTCCTCTATAATTCGTAGCGTCTTCCTTGTTGCCTTTTTTAAAGATTGGCATTATAAGTGCTTCATAGAAATGGTCTGGCAAAGTTCCGAATTTAAACAATATGTTAAGCGCCTCCGTTAATTTTGCTTTTAACAAGTCTGTGCTATATTTGAACTCTGCTGGTATACCATTTGACCCGGCTGCCTTACCGTCTTTAACACTCATAGGTTACTGTTTCAATATCATACCTCCACGGATCAAAATGATCGCTTTAACTTAAACATCTTTGTGGAAATGTTGAAAACTCATTTCCAAAGTAAGTCCTGTGTAGCCGAAACAATGTGCTTTTGAAAGGAAGTTTTGATCGAAATGAAGCCTCCCACACAATAGGCCCAAAGGGGCTAAGTGCGTTAGCCGAGCGAACAGCCGCTATATAACATAACGAAGACTCCACCTTATTATTAGTTGCATCAGAGCTGCAGTTTTTCACCTTTGAACTTTTTGGCAACGATTCAAGCTCTTCACGATGTGTTACTGTGAAGTCATCCAAAGCAGCTACTTCAACGAAGTTGTGATTTATTATCATTGGAAATGTTTGCTTTTATTTAAAAGCCATCATTCATGGAAATAATTAAATTGTTTTCAATTTAATGGACTTTATTTTTGGTCCATTATTTATTTTTATTCTCTCTTAAGCTGAACAGAGTACAAAGACAAAAAATTGCTCCATATGGTTTGAAGTTTAAGGGCAACAATTCGCCGCGTTTCTTGAAAATGACATTTATTTGATGTGCACTGAAGTCTGGCTCTCATATGTCACAGCTATCCTCGCAGAGCTCCATTCTGTCACTCGATTTTTTTCAAAGCCTTATTAATGGCTTCGAGTTGTAGGTAACGGATGATATATTGAAATTAAGTTCTTCAATCGTTCCCATTTTATAAGCATAATATCGGTCCAGCACTGCGCTCCACAAAAAAAAAAAAAAACCAAAGGGAACAAATACGAGGATGTCAATTGACATCGCCAAGACGGTTTATAGCAGGATTAAGGAATTTTAGTAAGCAAAAGATCGATTGCTCTTTCCTGTATGAGCCAGAGTCCAAATCTATGTCAAATGTCAAAAGTTTCAGTAGAGAAAAGGTCGGTTAGCATGGGAAACGTTGCTGCCAGCCAGCTTTATTTTCGAGTTTTACACTTTTTGCTACACAGGAACCATATTCTCATCTGTGAGCACAATACTATACTGGCAACCATGAGTGTTATCATAAATCATACAGGTTTAACTAACTTTAAGCGCTGTTTCTTCTTCCAAAACTGTTCAAAAGTAGTGTTTAAACTACGCATCACATTTAAAATAATTTTTTAATATTTCCCAACGTTGTTCAGGCATAAAGCGACATATTTTGTTTTTCAAAGGTACGAAACTGACTTTCTGTCAAGATTTTGAGCTACAGAACTACCCTGTTATATAAAATATACTCTGAACGCGAACAAAGGCAAGCTGTCATTTGTTAACTTCAAAGCAGAAATTCCGAAAAATGCCTCAGAGTACGCTCTCAATCTCTTAGTGGGCAATTAAGGTAAAACTACGGTATTTTTCCGAACTTCTACAAATAAAATCAGCCACAGATTGTCGTCAGCCACGTTGTAAAGGCTGACACTTGACTTGACCGAGACGAAGGAAAGAGTGTTTGTTTTTGGACGTGTGATTTTCAATCTGGCAGCACTTTTTCGGAGTTGGTCTTTTAAAAACTGCCACTTGATTTGTGCTCAGTTTACTTTGTCAGGACGAATTGGAGCCGCAGGACGACTGCGGACTGCGCACTTTCGGTAAATTGTGTCGAAATGAAATCGATATTGATGCCGATTTTTACACAGTTTCTAGTTATGAAATGATTGCGATGATTTTACACCGCTGGAATTTTTTTTTGTGCGATTGTCTGAAGTCGCTTGTCCACTCATATAAGCCCGAGACGATTGACGTCTTGGAAAAGAATATTCGGCGAGTTATTGCTAACGTACGGTCTTAAATTGAAAGAAGTGTTCGAAAACTGGCCTTCTTTACTAGACCAAGCCGCTGAGGCAACTTGACCAAAATCATTTTTGAAACATAATGGCAAACTCTCATCTTTATTACAAAACTATGATTTGCCATTAAATTATATGCGTTTTGTTTCTTCTTGAAAACCACACGTCTAAAAACAGCCTTTATATAATGCTAAGTCTTTCCAAGTCTTTCATAATAATTATTATTACTTTCGTTCATACTCTTGTTGTTGTTTTTTGTCAAATAGTCCCACTCTATGATTTACCTGCAGTCATTTAATCGAAACTTGCCAAACTATGCTTGTTTTTTGTGTTTTCTTAGTCTTCTGATTTTATTAATCACACTTCCAAGGCAACATAATACTCATTTACTTAAGGTTAAAGACAAAGAGCAGTAAAAGTTTTTACTCAATATTCATCAGCTGCCCCTTTGAACATTTTAACTGGGACAATTTTTCCTCTTGAGCAATATTTTTTAAAATCTATTTAATAATTTAAAAATCAATTGGGTTGAAATGAACCCATGCCCTCAGCCAGAAAAGAGATGATGATAATGCCTTTGGTATAAAAATAGAAGGCACTGATAACAAACGATGAGTTTATCTGAAAGAGAGGAGAACTAACGTTTCATTTTATAATTGACTTCAACTTATGAGGAGTGATGTGGAACGATAGTAAAATGGAAATCCACTTTTGTTGTCCTTTGTCGGTCGTCCTTTTTACCTAAAGCTTTGCTCTGCTATTGACTGCTGGAGCTTCATTAATGAGTCGAAAACACTAGGCAATAGAGAAAAATAGAGTCTTCTAATGCATATTTATGAACCTGGAGGATTCGCCCAAATTTGATTGAATTAAATCTAAGGAGTAGGTACTCAGGGTTTGTGGAGTAAATTAGAAATGCCAATTAGATTTTCATTTTAATTTCGTTAAAATCTCATTGAAATCAAAGCCCGTTTTTCGATTTGCCAGAGGTCGTTTCTTTTACGTTTCTTCTTTTTTTTTGTGCATTTGATGAACGGGCGAGCATGATTTTTTTTATTTATTTTGAATGCATGCCTGTCTTCGTTTGATTGGAATTGATTTTCATTTTATTCAATCATGAGGCATAATCAATCATTTTATACTCGTAAATGTGTGCCATAGCAATACCCGAAAAAAAGTCCACTCAATATGCACGCGAAAATAAAACCAAACCCACACTCCCACTAACACTGTTCCGCAAAAAGCAACATAAAAATATGCAGCAGTACAAAATAATGTCCTTTTTGCCGAGCAAAAACCAATACAAAAATTGTATTCTCCCGCATTGTGTTCTTGCATACAAATCTAATTTCTGTTTAGTTTTTCCACATTTTATTCGAGTTAAGTTGAAGAATAAAAGAAAAAAAAATTGATACTAAACTATCATTTAGAAGTAAAGCAATAAATTCACTACTAACTTTTTAGTGCGTGTATTGACTAAATTTTAATCTAATCCCTGTAGCTTTAGAGATGAATGCCAATTAATTAGAGCGAAAGTTCTCGCGCACACATTTGATCGAATTTATTTTTAAATTGTTGATTGAAATTGTTCTTTTGTTTTGTGTAATTTTATTCCAAAATAGCATCAGATAATCCAACTGCTGTGATAATACCAGACTCGAAACAAAACCCCAAGGACACCACAGTTACATCGACCAATGCGTCCTTAGCACCGGCAGCTACCACCACAGCTGTAACTGCCACAAACAACTCATTATTGCCGGGTGGTGGTGGTTGCGGCAGTGGAAGTAGTGGATCAACTTTAGCGACAGGAAATCATTTAGATGTCCCACAGCAAGGCAATCCGCATCTTCTTAGTCCGGACGTTTTAAATCAACGGCGGGGTGAGTTTTTTTTTGTTATCCTACAATATTTATTCTGACAGCAAATTAGTGTCAAAAAAGGAAAATTGCTTGTAATTTTTCGCATAACTCCCGTGTTATTATTTTTATTTGTTTTATAAGCTTCTCTGTTTAATTGCGATGTCAAACTGAATAAGTAGCTCTCTGATGGAGTCATAAAAGGTGGTTTTGGATAGTTGACATTATAAATCATCATTTTGGCTGCAAGGTAGACTTAAGGACTACAAAAGATTCTTTAGGTGACACAGTTTCTTACACACGAGTGACTTTTTTATTCACTTTGTTTTCCTCTTTTTATTTTGATTCAACTCAATGATGGAAGTATTAATGAAAAGCGTTACGTCAACTTCAAGTTTAAAGCGTGAAGAACACTGCCGCATTTTTGGAAGCATAATCATGTGCTTTAAATATATTTTGTTTCGTTTAAAAAAGGAGCTGGCCAAATCTGTGTATCAATTTGCTTTTTTTATTTTTGTTTTTATTGGTTTTTTAAGTTAATTTTTTTTAAATTTAACGTGTTGTTTTCTCGCATAATTTAATAAAGCTTAGGCGATCCGTATTCAAGATAATGTTAAAAAGAAATGCGGTGTCGCAGGACACTTCTTTGTGGAGCGAAGTACATCATTCGTTTTAGTAGAAAGTGTTTTAAATTCGTTAAGTTCTCATGAAGAAATAAGTCGCCTATAGTTTGGTGTTATGGCCAAGAATTTAGATTAACTAAAAAAGAAATATTTTTGCAATTCTGTTTTAAAAGTATTTCGGGCAAATGGTAGCTCGAACAAATTAGTTAGTTAGTTTCAGACCGTTTTTTTGTAGCTTTTGGGCTCGCGTGTACTATCTTCCAAGGTATCAATCGAAGACTTAGTAGACAAGCGACTTCACATAGCCCCACTATAAATAGCCAACAGTGTAAAATCATCATCATGGAAGTAACTCACAGGTTTGAAATCATGTAAAAATCGAATGCAGTACCTACCTTGCAACGAAATAGCCAATGAAGCAAATTGACTTTTAATCCAGTGACAGCTGTCAGAATAACCTATTCCAAAAAAAAGTATTACTATAATGAAATACCACACGTCTTTATATGGCTCTTATATTTCCCTAACTATGGTTGTTGTCACTATGTAGGAAGTTGAAAGGATATTTGGAATTGAATTTTGGACATTTGCTGATTTTTGGCTATGAACAATAGTTGATTTGAGAACTTTCTTTTACTCACTTGCTCAATTATGTGGGCATTGCAGTTCGGGGTGAGCATCTTTTGCCGACAATTTCGATTTCAGGCGAGCTCTCTCCAATTTTTATACTAAACTGGTTGAGGTCTTCTTCCACCCGAGACGGTGTCTTCGTTTTCCTGAAATAGAAATATGCTTTCGAAAACCATCCGATCCGGATAGTTAGTGTCCATGTGCTTCCAGCTTTGTTCATATTGCGGTACAGCTCATAGAGATCGTTATTGAATCTACTTCTTCACACGTTGTCTTCATAGTTCAGTTTATTCGGAACATTTTTCGTTTGAAATTACCAAGTGCTCCTTCATCTGCTCTCCATAAGGTCCATGCTTACGTGGCGCAAAGCAGGACTGGGATGATTGTTTTTTCTAGAGAATGTTCTGTTTTACTATTGCCTTCTTAGCCCAAAGAAGCAATGGTCAATAAGGGAAACTCTCCATTTAATCTCCGCACTGATGTCCTTTTTTATGTGTCTATAGCGGATCCTAGGTAGATGAAGAACTGTACTACAGCGATGTTATGTCTGTCTATTGTGACGTTTTATCGAACGAATTTCATATGGACGAATATGTCCATGTCTGTTGTCCTTGTTTGATGACAGTAACAGCATATACTTTGCTTTGCCCTCATTAACCATCAAACCCATTTTGCAGCTTCTGTTTCAATACTCGACGAACGACCAATGACATCAGGCTTGCTTCTTTCCATTACTCGTACGTCGATATCGTTTGCATAAGTGAGTGATTCTGGCGTTGTTTTTGAAGTTTTTTACTATCATTTCCAACATGATGTTAAAGAAATAGCATAACAGTATGTCGCCTTGTCGAAAACCTTTTTCGACATCAAAGGTCTCGGCGAGTGCATCACCGAATTTAACCGCGCAGTGTGAATTCTGCAAAGTCGTCTGAAACATTTGTCTGTTCTGCCCATCTTTATGTACACTGTCATAATATTACAGGACAGCGGACAAGATCTTACTCGCGACGCGACGTTAAGATGACATATTCCTTTAGAATTTGAGCAATTGTGAGGGTCTCCCTTCCCTAGCATCGGGCATACGATACTGAGATTCCATTCATCGGGCATGCTTTCTTCCGACCATATCATGCAGATCAGCTGGTGCATGCTCCTTTCCAACTGGTCTCCAGCTGCCTTGAAAAGTTCGGCATCAAGACCATCTGCACCTACAGTTTTATTTGATTTAAGTTTACATATGGCAAGCTTAACTTGTTCTTGGTCGGGCGGACGTCATTCTTGATCATCGTCCAAAATGAATGGGGCATTCTGCCTGACAGCTGAATTAGTATGTTCATCGCCGTTAAGTAGTCTGCAGAAGTAATCTTCCCAAATCTTCAGTAGCGACTGCGTCTCTATCACTATGTTTTTCTACTGGTGTTAACAGGCTTGAGTTCGGGCCTGGCATGATCTTTTTAAACTTTTGATAAACTTCCGAATCTCATTCTTATTATTTCCTCGAACAGGTGTTTTTTTTTTACTGTTTTTTTTTCGGTGTACTGATCTTGTAATGCATACTGTCTCTATCCTAAAACCCTGCTCTAACTTTTTCGATTTAACAGCATCAAAATCGAGAGATACTGTCATCTGTCAACTATCATTTGCCACCTCCTACCTGGAATCTCTCATCGTACGTTTTTCCTGGGGTCATCTGCTATCTATGTCTATTAAATTGAACCAACAACGTGTTTCTTCCTTTAAGAATTTTCATTGTTCCCCAATTGCCCAAAATTTCATGTCGAGATGTAGTATGAATGGGAGCGTATCGAAATCACACTTTTCAAAATCCCGTTTTTCAAGAATCCCGAAAAAAAAGTTTTAAAATCCCGTCTACTAAAATACTGCTTTTTTACAATCCCGACTTCTAAAATCCCGCTCGATCAAAATCCTTATTTATTCAAATCCCGCTTTTTAAAATCCCGCCAATCCCGTTTTTATACATCTTAATATTTTACAAACTACGAAAAAAATAGACAAAAAATTAGTAAAACAGGTTTTTTACGTCGCATTGCTCACAGCATACAATTACACTGATATAAAATTATAAGAAATATTGTTGATGATTACACTGGTCAACAAAATTTGCGGTTTTTCGTTAACAGAAAGGAGACCATGTTTTTATTAAGGTTTTTACCTTGCTACATCCAAATCTAGCCTCAAATCTGGCTACGTGTCATTTTCGAGATATTGAGCCTTCAAAATCGGAAAAAATAAAAATGTTTTAACATGAAAAAA
Source organism: Melanostoma mellinum (assembly GCA_914767635.1). Classification (NCBI taxonomy): domain Eukaryota; kingdom Metazoa; phylum Arthropoda; class Insecta; order Diptera; family Syrphidae; genus Melanostoma; species Melanostoma mellinum. The sequence goes on along the minus strand of OU612059.1, from coordinate 169,491,844 downwards.
ATTCAACCCAAAAACAGACCAATACTTTTCCTATGGTTTTTCGTGTGCTGAATCTAAATCTGTTCTCAAAATGGGTGTATTACATCAAATTACTGTGATATTTAACTTTAAAAGTTGTAATGCTTGGTCAATCTCTGTTTAGAAGCCTTGGTAGAGTCTTGAAAGTATATTTGAGTCAGATAGAACATTTTTGAAGGTTCTTGGTGTGCTTAATTCAAATCCAGTGGTTGGAGCACGAAAACTAAACCTAATGGAAACAAAAACGGTAATTTTTTTGATTTGAAGGCACTGGCTGTAACTCGAAAACTAGACATGATGAAATCAAAATGAATATGGCAATAAAATGAGGGTAAATAGGTTACTCAAAATTAGCACGTACCTTTCTTGTTAAAAAATTTTGTGGATCAGTGTAATAAGTTCCTTTCCTATGTTCTTTTTTTTAGTGTACCTACCATTTGATATGCTAATAATCTATTTTAATAATTTGAATTGTTGTTATTTGCTTAGCGCTACAACAAATGTGTTCCAAACAAATCACTTGTTGCTTCCTTTATTTTGATTTCTCTATCCCGCTTTTGCAATCAAAACTAGTTGTTTGCAATCAAAACAACTAGCTTTGATTGCAAAAGCGGGATTTTAACAAACGGGATTTTAAAAAACGGGATTATAAGAAGCAGGATTTTAAAAGGCGGTATTTTAAAAAAAGCGGGATTTTTAAAAACGGGATTGCAGAAAGCGGGATTTTAAAACCGGGATTTTAATAAACGGGAATATAAAAACTGGGATTTCGAACCCAACCCAGTATGAATTCTTTCATTTTTAAAAAATTTACAGAAAATTGTCCCATTTGTTTTGGCTTTTTGTCCCAATACAATAGGAAAATCGTATCGACGCCATTGAGCGCCCAGTTTTTTAATTTTTTGTGTTTTACAAAGTCAAAGCTTGCCCTACCGTTTTTTATTAAAGCGAAAACAGATGGTAAACTATCAACTATAACAATGAATCATAGTAGATTTCGTCGTAGTGCCTCGAATGCTGCTTGATTTCAACGTTTTTTGAAACATTCAAACAGAGTCATGTAGATAGTGTATTGATCAAGTTGATCAAGTTACGTGTAGGGTTCTTATTTTCTTAATATAGGCCCATGAAACTTCTTGAAAAAATACAATCTATTAATCTCCTAAATTCGTGTAGCTGCATATTCGCTTACACATCTCTATCGGATGATATTTCTTATGTGAACATGTCTATCGGATGATCCATGATCTATGTATCTTTCTTATGTTAAAAAGTATCGTACGACTTTGCATTTCTCATGTTTCAAATTCTGTAAGAATAAGTTAAGAGATCAATTGTAATAAATCGCTCAATTGAATGTCCTAACATTTTTATGAACTTAATAAACTTTTTCTTATGATTTACATAATTATAATATATATGAACGATCTAGCATTATTTTATGCTTTTTTTTTTTTTTTGAATCGCGCTACGAAAATAAAACTCGAAAAGAGATTTTGATCGGATTGTAATATGTATGTATAAAGATTTATTTCAAAATTGTAATGAAAATTAGAACTTATTTGTAGGTATGACGTTCAAAATTGTAAAGAATTCACAAAAGACTTTTCTTAATAATGAAAGCTTGGTTTAAGAATATAATTCAAGTAGGTATATAATAGCCGGAGAGCTAGTGACCGATTTGCTTACCTCATTTTACCAAGGCTCAAACTTTGCTCATAGAAAGATTTAGGCCCGACAAGTATAAAAATGCCCGTCTTACACTCCGGTTCGGTCCATGAGGCCTTAAGATTAGGGCTTGAAGTTGTAAAAAATAAGTCCCCATTTACCTCATTTTACCAAGGCTCATCTTTTAATATATTCTTCATTGATTCAATATATACACGAAAATAGCATTGTAAGACGTTTTAGCTGTCCATGACATGCTGTAAGACGCTCGTATATATTTAAAAAAAATGACCCCATTTACCTCATTTTACCAAGGCTGATATTTACACACAACTAAGATGACATAAAAACAAACACACATTTCAAGTGTAAGACGTTTATTCGGTCGATAACCCTCCGTAAGACGCTGAAAATTAAATTAAGATAGAAACAATTATAGTCTATTGATTATGTCATTTCTTAAGGAACTCGACATTGAATGAACTTTTATTGCATGAATCGATTAATGGGTTAATTTTAGAGAAAAAAACCAAAGTCCTATTAAATTAGAGGGTGCGAATCGGAGATATGGGTTCCAAACCATCTTCATTCGTTTTTTCAATATATCTCGAGAACGAAGCAAAATTTTGATACAATTCCAAGGACATTTTTTGTAGAGAGCAAATTTTCCCATCGAAATGCATCTTTTTAAAAATTGTAAATAAAAATTTTTTATCCGAAATAGTAAAATTCCCGATAGAAAAAAAAAATCAATTTTTTCAAGTTTTTGAGTTTTGTCAGTTTTCTTAATGGCATTTCTTTCTGGTTGCAGATAGGTATAGGCAATGCTTCATAAAAAAGAAAGTAAATAAAATTTTCTTTAAAACGCTATATCAGAGAGCTTTCTATGTTTGAATTTTACCGAAATTTTGTCACTTGAACATAGACATTTATCGTCGATTTTCATCTTTCTTATACTGACACAGCATTTATCCTTATTTTGTTGAAAAAAAAATTTTTTACTCTATGCGAAAGTATTTTAGGTTGATAATTAGTAAAATAAATTACCTGAATACTTTGTTTCTTGAATTTAAAATAAAACAGTTATCTACAGTTGACCTCACAAGGAATGGTTGTGAGAAAAGCACTAGGCCCAGGGGCTCCTCGCTCTGTTGAGACACCCTATTTATTTATTTTTTGTATCTACAGTTAACCACTTAGGTCCCACTTTTGCCGGAACATTATCAAAATGTGTATCTATTGAAACCAGTTCTAGAAAAAACAACCGCCAATTGTACTATCGAAAGATTTTCAATTTTCTTCATCTCCAAAAATATCTCGGCTTTATTCATGCATTTAGTGGCTGCAATACTATGTCTGCATTTTATAATTTTGAAAAAAAAATCATGAAATTTATAAATGAAAATATTAAACAGTTACAAACACACATATAGACACATTTTTACGAGATGCTGCTGCTAAAGAAGACACAAGATCTACGTCAGATATATTGCAGTTTCCTTGTATGGAACAAAGTTGAACCAGACACTAAGCAACTGTTATTTCCAATTTTTTTGCAAATTATCAAAAGAGCAAATTTTTCGCTGGCAAAAATACCACCAAAACGCGATGCCATCAAACATCATGGCCTAAGAACTTTTTTCCAAATCCAACAGTGGCATGGAAGCACTTAAATCTTCTGAACTTTGGTCGGGAAAACTCTAAATGTGGATACTGCTTGTTGTTGAACTACAGGTTGCCTTGTAAGCTGTGGTTCCAGAAAACAACAAATTGCTTGCTCAATATGTATGGGAGTCAATTGCGATAATGAGCAAGTAGCCGATATTGCATAAGAGGAA